>JAECWT010000002.1:0-1460000 GCA_018150885.1 Drosophila tristis | reverse complement strand
TTTTATTCAACGAATTTGCATTGTTTTTCTTGTGTGTGTTTTCAACTTTCAATTCCATGCAAACAAAGTGAAGATTATTAAACGCTTTTTTCTTTTCTTTTTCCTTTTCGTTTTCTTTGGATTTCCCAGCTCTTCTGCGAGAATGCCGCTTCGTCTGCGTCAGACACTCTTGCACGACGAGTTTTAATCGCACTTAATCGTTTAATTACTAACTCAAAGATTTTTGTCTTATTTTTTAACATAATGGTTTTTCCGGGCTTAAGAAAACTCTAGGTGCACTCCATAAGCGGTTGAACTAGGGAAAAACGAGAAAAAGAACAGAAGAGATTATATTAAGTTTTTGTGGAGGTCTTGTTATATTCAAGAGAAAGTCCAAGAAAGGCCGTTAAAATAAACTTAAACTTGTGGCTAGATAATACCTGAAGTCACAACGACTTTCTACCTAACTTTCACTGAATCGAAACACGATTATTTCTCTTGCTTTAGAGAACGGAAAACCCGACATTTCAGGGCCATAACTACAAACACTTGAATAAATATTCCGCCTAAAAGTGGGAAATATTTCCATGGTCATGCCACAAGTCAAAAGAAATACATAACTATATTAAAACCAACCAAAAATTATAAATAAAACATTAAAATTCATAGACAAAGAGGCAAAATGTAGGCAGCAGGTATTTGCATTTTTAAACGTACAATTATCGATATTCTGGTGCAATGTGGCAAGTAGAAATGTTGATAGAACGAGGCACAGAAAACAACAAGTTGCTTTAGTTTTTCAGTAGAAAATGATAGAGAAGGAGGGACAGTACATATATGTATGTACATTGGTGGTGCTATATGATAGGAGGAGGTGGTGCCATGGAGCTGGTATACAGCAGGATTATGGAATGGAATGTGGCCTAGTTCAGCCCGTGGATTGGTACACGGCACGCAACATTCTCGGTTCTTGGCTAATTGGCCGCACGCACGCATGTCCTGGCCCGAAGTTGGAGTCCTTTTTGGGTATTCAATTACCAGGTTGTTGGGGCTAAGAGCCCCACACTCTAGCTCAGAGGCAGAAACTGGCAACTGCTGCTAATAGACACCCTTTGAACCGGACAAAGTTAATTTACAGAAAGAGCAGGAGCAGCTCCTTGGGTTAAATGGCCAACAATCGAATTGGAAAAGAAAATATAGGAGAAGGAACAGTAGCTCTCGCATATAATTAAATATTTAAAGCGACTTGTGTCTGGCCAAATAATACGAGTAATAATGCCAGCTGATAAAGCTATTTATAAGGGAACTAATTAAATAGCGAACAGCAGAACAGCAGCACAGCAGAATTCAATTATTTCCCAGGCACGTTCCATGCCGTTCCCCGCCATTCCCCGCCGTTCCGATTGTACCGAATGTCCTCTGTGTTCTGGACGAGAGTCTGTCTAAGCCTTTCATTAATGTTTATTGTCTTTTCCTTACAGAAATCGCCGAGGAGCCTCTCGAACTCATCGGCCTCCTCTTCGCTGCCGGAATGCCGGCGCCATTTGATGGACCTGGATGAGGGTGAGCTGTTCATGGAGCTGATTCGCGACGTGGCCAATGAGCTGGACATCGATGTGCTCTGCCACAAGATATTGGTCAATGTGGGGCTGCTCACCCATGCGGATCGCGGCTCCCTTTTCCTGGCCAAGGGCACGCCCCACAACAAGTACCTGGTGGCCAAGCTCTTCGATGTAACACAAAAGACAGGTGAGTGATTCGTTCACCTGTCCATCTCTGAATTGGAAATGCAATGCCATTTCCAATTGCCAATTCTGTTGTCTAGTGCTGGCTGTGGACACAGGTAATCCCGCCTTAATTAAGCTGAACAATGCACAATGGAAGCCACTGCAGAATTGGAAATATACTTGTAATCCAAACCGAGTGCACACTGAAAACTAATCAAAATGGAATCGTATAGCAATTGCCAACTCAATCTGTTTAAATTTTCATTCACTAAGTTTCATTTCGAGAATTCAGGAACTTTTGTAAGAGGCCAACCCATTGGGATGATTATAAATTGTCACTCATTAGCGGCCAGTCCGAATAATTTGTGGGGTAACGGCGAACGCATTAGCAAAATTGAGGCCCAAACGGAAGGGCATTAAAAGTTTTTGGCAGAACCCGAGCCATAAAACTGAAAAGGTCGCCATCGGAAGAGAAATAGATGCTGGCTCGCACACAAGCCCACACACACACACACACAGATATGTACTCAAACAAACACTCACACTAATTCATATAGAAATGCGTTACATTCTCAATGAATCTTTGGCACAGAGCCGTGAGTAAAAGCCACCGCTTCCGCTACATAATTCAGTGGGGGAAAATGCGAAAAAGATTAGACCTGGCAGCAGCACACGCACACGAACGCCGACACCGACCCAACCAAGGTTATCCCAGATACAAAGATACTTTCATGCGAGTGTACTGTAACTGTACCCCTCCGCATGTGGTTCTACGTGTGGGGCACTGAGATTATGATTTTGGGGGGCCAGCGCTCATGCAAATTCACATTTGACTTTTTGGCCCCAGGATTTCGGTGTTTAGATTTCTGCAAAAGAAGAAGCTCCTCTTGCCTGCTGCTCGTATTTATTTATTTATTATTTTTCCATTTTCGCATTTTTTTCGATGGCTTCTTGGAACAGGCCAGGACCTGTTCCCTGTACGAATATGTATCTCGTCGCATGGCAGAGTGAATATTTTACCTATAAATTTAATATTTATTTAGATGCTTTCCCCAGCTTTATCGGGCCCTAAATACGGTTTGCATGGAACGAACTCATTGTGAGCTTTGGCTTTGCCTTTGCTTGGCCTCTGTCTATATTCAGTTTCAATATTAACATCAACAGTGGTATATTGCTCGTATCTATAAAATATTAAGTCTATCCAGAGTTTTGGCGCTCGCTTTTCCCCATTGATTTGGCTTCATTTGAGTCCCATTTGATTGCAGCACTCAAGGATGCCGTGAAGCGGGCCAGTGCCGAGGAGATTATCATTCCCTTTGGCATTGGCATTGCCGGAATGGTGGCCCAGACAAAGCAGATGATTAATATCAAGGAGGCGTACAAGGATGCCCGATTCAATTGCGAAATCGATCTGAAGACCGGCTACAAGACGAACGCCATCCTCTGCATGCCCATCTGCAATTACGAGGGCGACATCATAGGCGTTGCCCAAATTATCAACAAAACGAATGGTAAGCACTTTCGCCTCCACATTGTCCAGTGATTATGAATCATTGTTTGGACTCTAACTCTGGTTATCCTTTGCACGTAGGATGCATGGAATTCGACGAGCATGATGTGGAAATCTTTCGCCGCTATCTGACTTTCTGCGGCATTGGCATACAGAATGCCCAGCTCTTCGAGATGTCCGTCCAGGAGTACAGGCGCAACCAAATCCTCCTTAATCTGGCCCGCGGCATCTTCGAGGAGCAGAACAATCTCGAGTGCCTGGTGACCAAAATCATGACAGAGGCCCGCGAACTCCTCAACTGCGAGCGCTGCTCCGTGTTCCTCGTGGACCTGGACTGCTGCGAGGCGGTGAGTCGTGGTGTGGGATTCGGGATCCGATTTGTATGGATTTATGCCGGAATTTAAAATTTATTTACTCACATTTTGCATCCGCCCACCTGTAATTGGGGATCGCCCACATCCGCATGACACTGTCCGTGTCCGTTTCGGTGTCCGTGTCGCGCTGTCAGTTTCATTAAAATTGTTTAAACGCCACCGCGTCGGCCATTTTGTTTGTATTTGTCAACTTTTGTCAACGTCGGTGGGCGGCAGTGGCAATTGGGAAGTGGGAGTGGCTGTGGCTGTTGCTGTGGACACGTCAGGGCACCCCAAGGAAATTAAAATGTGCAATTTACATTATGTTACTTGGGGACACGACTCTAGCTGTTGGGAGGAGGGGGTGGTGTTTCGCAATGAACAAGTGTTAGACATTACGTGGAATTGTGACAGCTCCTGCGGAGCAGAACAAACGGACAGAGATGGAAAATTATCCTCGAGTCAGGGCAATTTTCATTACGGTGAAAATTTCCTTGATTGCCTGTCATTATTTGCTGCTGTCTTTCCACAATTTGAGATGCTGCTCAGTCGTGTTAAATTGTAAATAAATCAACCGAATCCAGCGGCTAGCACAGAGCTAGAGGTACAGCGAGTCTTTAAATGAAGTTGAAAGCAAACAAAAAGTATATGCCATAATAAAATTATTCATCTGGCAGAGCCTAAAAGATCCAACCAGGGGATGTTGTTGGGTAGGCGACTCTTTTTGGTATTAAATTGGTCATTTAAATATACATATTTGTGGAATCTTTCGACATTTAAATGCAATTCAGATGTTTGGAGTTTAGTTACTGACCCACAGACTCAAGAAAACTATTCAAAATATGTATCTGCGGATGCTCCTATGCATGTGTGCATAAACTAACCAGAAGTTCTTTTTGTAGAGCACTTATGAATATTTAATTTGCCGATGAGTAGTTATTTGCATATGGAAAATCATAAACAAATAAATCTTGCAATATTTATTTGGCGAAATGAACAAATATGCAGTTGATTATTTTGTACAACATTGCCTGGAACTCTCATGAATTTCGCTTTTGGATGGAATTTAATTAATAAACAATAATTGGATTGTTGTCGTACAGACACTGGCAACATATTCGACCTGGGGGACCGTGTGTAATGTCAATATCAAAGGATACTTCTTACTCATACGAAATGAGACATTAAACTTGTATATTATATTGTCTCTTATGGCCAGTCAGTCCCAGTCCCCCGGGCGGAATGAAATGAGAGACATTTTACTTTCCCCAATGTAATGAATGAATGAATATCATTAAATTGGATTCTGTCAGGGCGCATTCTGCTACATTAATTTATGACCTGCCTGCGATGTACAATTGCAGGCCATAAATAGTGAATTGTTTGACATTTTCATAAGCTAAACAAAAGCCACATATTTCACGTAGAAATTGTTATTAATTCAACCGGAATTAGGCGATTGTGCGTGGCGTGGGGCATTGCAATCAGCCAAATTAAATGCCGATGATTACACCACTCGGTAATTGTTTCATTTTGGGGAAATGCCAACGCAAAATTAGCCATTATCTGCTGTCGGCTGATAATGAAAATGCATAATGGTCAATTTATTAGGCCATAAGGCCAAACGAGGCCCAAAGGGGGCAGGGCGGAGGGCAGTGCATAAGCTGCCACTGAAAACTTTGCTGACATGCCTGTCATGTGCAACATGTCAGCTTAATTATGCGCACTCTTGAGGGGGGTGGGGATCAGATAAGGACTCTGGATGGGTGGCAGTGGGCTGCGGGTGGGGAAATGCAATTTATCAGCAAGTTTGCCGCTTGGGGGAGAGAACGTTACGAGCTCCATTAGTGGCAGCCACTTAACGTCCTGCCCTTGCTGTCCCTTGCAGAGCCATTTGGAGAAGATAATTGAGAAGCCCAATCAGCCGGAGCAGCGTCCCACTCGCGCCATCATGCCCGGCGACAGCTTCGACGAGAAGGTAAGCCTCACTTCTGACTTCTAAAGCATTCATCCGATTCTGATTGGAATCTCAATCCCCTTTTGCAGCAGAAAATGCGCAACCGCTTCACGGTGCTCTTTGAGCTCGGCGGGGAGTATCAGGCGGCCAGTGTTTCCCGCCCCTCGAAGACCGAGCTGAGCACCTCGACCCTGGCACAGATTGCCCAGTTTGTGGCTACCACCGGGCAGACGGTCAACATATGCGATGTCCACGAGTGGGTGCGGGAGCACAACCAGATACGGGCCGAGAGCGAGATCGATAGCACCCAGGCCATACTCTGCATGCCGATTGTGAATGCCCAGAAAACTGTGATCGGTGTGGCCCAACTGATAAATAAGGTAAGAGAGGGGGCCTCTCCCTCGCCTCCCATGTTCAAATGATTGAGAACAATATGCACTTCAATCTGCAATCTCCTTTTACACAGGCCAATGGCGTACCTTTTACCGAATCGGATGCCTCCATTTTCGAGGCCTTTGCCATCTTCTGCGGCCTGGGCATCCACAACACCCAGATGTACGAGAACGCCTGCAAGCTGATGGCCAAACAGAAGGTGGCTTTGGAGTGTTTGAGCTACCATGCCACAGCCAGTCAGGATCAGACAGAGAAGCTCACCCAAGATGCCATTGCCGAGGCAGAGTCCTACAATCTGTACAGTTTCACTTTTACGGGTAAGCAGAAACTTATAGAATCTCCACTTTGAGATGTCCCTAATCCACTTTCATTGTAGACTTTGAACTGGTGGACGATGACACCTGTCGGGCCGTGTTGCGGATGTTTATGCAATGCAATCTGGTCTCCCAGTTTCAGATACCCTACGATGTAAGCAATACTCGTAGTAGATCTAAGCATAATCGAACCCTAATGATGATGAGTTCTTCCCTCTTAGGTTCTCTGTCGTTGGGTTCTGAGTGTCCGCAAGAACTATCGTCCTGTAAAGTATCACAATTGGCGGCACGCTCTCAACGTGGCCCAGACCATGTTCGCCATGCTTAAGACTGGCAAAATGGAGCGCTTCATGACGGATCTGGAAATACTCGGCCTACTGGTGGCGTGCCTGTGCCATGACCTCGACCATCGCGGCACCAACAACGCCTTTCAGACCAAGACCGAGTCCCCGCTGGCCATTCTCTATACGACCAGCACGATGGAGCATCATCACTTCGATCAGTGCGTGATGATCCTCAACTCCGAGGGCAACAACATATTCCAGGTAAGTTTCAATCATTTAATAGAGATCTTTCTTATCATAGTGTTTAGCCATGGAGGACGCGGACCTTGTTGTTTTTGGCGCGAAGATTCCTACGGTTCGACTTTGTGCCTTTCCGGGCATTCACGCGTGCCTTGCGACCCCTGGTGCGGGTACTCCTGGAGCTGGACGATGCGGTGGAGCTGCCAGATCCGAGTCGTATCTTCCTCTTGGCCGTGTACTTGAGATTGCTGATACGGACAATCTTCCTGTTGCTGCCCAAAGAGGATGAGGAGGATGTGGTCGTGGATTCCGTTGTGCTTGTAGTCGCCTCCGTGGTGGTGGTGGTGGCGGTGGAGGCGGTGGAGGCGGTGGTTGTTGTTGCCGCATCCGTGGTAGTTGTTGCAGCTACCGTGGTGCTTACGCCAGAGCTTGTTGTCGTGGTAGAGGCGGTCGCGGCGTTCACTTGGGACACATAGAGCACCACAGCCAGGCCGAATAGAGTTAGAGACAACTTCATCTTGGATATTTCAGCTATCGAATGATATACTTTCTGCTCCGATAATGTGCCTTTTATACTGTCCATAAGACAGGGGCAAACTATTCGAATGAACCTTCGCAACAGCAAACAGAGCAGAGAAAAAACCTTACATATGGCCAAAAGAAAAATATTCACCTTGATCCCAATGGTCTGAACTTTTAGCTTCACACACGAGTCTGTCGAATGTCGTCACTGCTCCAAGTGTTTTGCAATCTAATTTAGGAATAGAATAGTCGTAGCAGCTATTTCTGTGGTTAAGTTTCTCTCACTCGTTGACAGGCCTTGTCCCCGGAAGACTATCGCTCCGTTATGAAGACGGTGGAGAGCGCCATTCTATCCACCGATCTGGCGATGTACTTCAAGAAGCGCAATGCCTTCTTGGAGCTGGTCGAGAATGGGGAATTTGATTGGCAGGGCGAGGAAAAGAAGGATTGTAAGTGACAACTGTCCAAAGTAAGCCACAACCAAATGTATAATGGGATAATGGATCTCTTTTCAGTGTTGTGCGGCATGATGATGACAGCCTGCGATGTCAGTGCCATTGCCAAGCCGTGGGAGGTGCAGCATAAGGTGGCCAAACTGGTGGCCGATGAGTTCTTCGATCAGGGTGATCTCGAGAAGCTCCAACTAAATACTCAGCCAGTGGCCATGATGGACAGGTGAGTGGGCGATACCTCATATCCAACAGATGATGATAATATGATTCCCATAGGGAGCGCAAGGACGAGCTGCCGAAGATGCAGGTGGGCTTCATTGACGTCATCTGTCTGCCCCTGTACCGCGTGCTCTGCGACACCTTTCCTTGGATCACGCCGCTGTACGAGGGCACGCTGGAGAACCGTCGCAACTGGCAGGATCTGGCCGAGAAGGTAGAGATGGGCCTGACTTGGATCGACCACGATACTATCGACAAGCCCGTGGAGGAGTTTGCCGGCTGTGCCGATGAGGAGATCAAGGACATTGAATTCACGGTGACCACGCTCAACTGCAATCAGCAGGCGCAGCAGAATGTGGCTGGTGCTGGCGGCGATGACAGCCACACGCCGGAGCATCAGCGGAGCGGCTCTCGGCTGAGCATGAAGAAGACCGGGGCCTTGGGCAAGGCCGTCCGCTCGAAGCTCTCGAAGACGTTGTACAACAGCATGGACGGCTCGAAGCCGAAGACCTCGCTGAAGCTGCTCGAGTCGCATGTGAGCGAGGACATGGACGACAAGAGTCCGACGAGTCCCTCACAGCCGCATGCTGGCGGTAGCGTGGGACGCATGTCCGCCTCGTCCTCCACCTCGTCCGCCGGCACAGTGGTGGACAAGTCCAAGAAGCGCTCCAAGCTGTGCTCGCTCTTATGACGAAAGCCCTCCAATTAGAATATGGCGACCCCCTCCAGTACCTCTGGCAGTGAGACTGACAAGTGCGGAGGGGGGCTGACAGAGTTCTAATTGGAGAGAAGATCTCCAGATCTCACCAGAGATCTCTGAGTGTATTTACTCTAGGGTACCCTATCCACTCTAACCTGTAGCTACTACTATTTGTATGTCTATAAGTGGAAAACTATGCACAATAACCCACAATACCACATTCCACAAGACGAGCAGGAGAACGAATCGGAGGAGTAGCAAGCAAATGCAGTTGCAATATTAACATAAGTGAATGTCAAAATATGTGATCTATTTAAGGTCCCGAAGGTGCGAAGCCCACGCGTTTAACCTTTTGGTGGTTACAGTTACACACACTCTCTCTAACTATCTCTCTCTCTCTCACACACACACACACACACACGTTCTGTGTCCCTGTCGCTAACCGACTCAGAACTGTAGTTACCCTGTAAGCTCCAGTACTCAAGTAGATGATGGATCAATTCAAGTATCTCAATGTATGTATGAGTGTATGTAGTTCCCCTAACCAAATCGTGCTAGTCAAACGTATGGAATACTATATACTATACCTACACATAACTTACATACAGATAACCTAACCTAAATAAATTTAAGTAGAACTTTGTAAGTGTTTAAGCAGCAATTCGTGAGGCTATGCGAGATCAGGCATCGGTGTATCCCTTATTCATAACTATGCATGTGTGCGAAACTATAGCAATATTATATGATAATTCTCCCCCACCCCACGCCACCCCACCCAAAAGAACACACAAAAACAAAGGAATGATTCCACACTCGAATGTGAGCACAGCACAAATATTGAGACTATCAATACCAAATTGAAACTTAGACACAAACAAAAGGCGTACGCAAATTGTTCTTAATATTCATCGGCAATCCGTTTAATTGTATAAATAGATATACGCGAGTACGAGTACATAAAGATAAACATAAATATAAATACATATAGAAGCCAGTCAATTTTTGAACTCGAAACTCAAATAAAATACGATACACTTGCACACTCGGTAAATATGAATAATCCGATCTGTCCCACACCTCTTCTACATATTGTAGTTGTTGCAAAGAAGTTTACTTTATCTCCATGTGTATGTGTACAGAGCAAACTACATACATATACGAGTATGTATAGAAAATGAACGAACTATGTATGTATATGTGTAGTTGAACATGAATGGATATATTTATACATACAATATGTAACTACTATTAATAATGTGTAACTACAACTGAATTGCTTAGCGTTACAATGTTTAGAAGCCGCCATCTCACTCTCATTGTTTTTCTCATTTTTCTGCGTGTGCTAAGATGGCTTGCTAAAGATCAAATTCGAATTCGAAATGTTAAATCAATAAACGAAACATGTATTTTTCTAGTTACTCTGCCGCCGCCACTCGCTTGAAATCAAAATCAAAATCCAGACAACTTTACGAACTTTACGAGCTATTCCTTTTGTTTTGTGACTAATTAATTGTGTATATTTCATATTCATTTCATTGTTGATTGTTTCTGTACCTAAGAACTATTCACCTTTATTTACAATACCTAAATATGTAAGACTTGCAATTGAATCAAAAATAAATCACACAATTGAGAATTATTCTAAAAACGATACGTATTAAATTATTTGTCCTGTGCATTTCAACGGGAAGCTATTTGAATTTGTTGTACCTTGTTCGTTATAATTCTGTATTTCTGGGGCATTATAAGAAGAGAAGATATTTTTACACCCGGTACTCGATGAGTTAAGGGGTAAATTATATATATTCTTGATCAGCATCTTTTGATCCCTCAAAAGAACGAAAATCTGCAACCAAAATTATCAGATTGCCCAATCTGGATCAGATCGGATTATTATTATACTTAGACAATGGAATGAAGAAATTAATTTTCGGTTGCTAACCCAACCCCTTCCAGTGCTGCAGCGCTACTCGTTCGCTCTCTCGCTCACACACTCTGCAGTGTGCGATCTCTGGCGGAGGCGATGCTAAATCTACATTGAAGATATAGATGGCATATGTAGCAAAAAAAAATGTGAACAAATATAATTTAATCAAAATTCCATGTAAGTCTTAAACTCACATGTATACTGACGGAGTACGGGTATAAAAGTAGAGTCGCGGCTACTGCAGCAACTCACAACGTTCTCTCTCGTTTTTATTTCTATTGAAACTAAATTTCTTTACAGCGAAATTTACCCTTTTGTCTATCGAACAAGAAAGTTCCAGTTTAGGACATTCGCAGCGGCCAGTGATGAGAGCTGCAGTATTGCAGGTTCTTGCCACCCCATAGCACAGGCGGATGTCGGCCACAGCAGGCCACAGCAGGCCACAGCTCCTCCTCTGAGTATTCCAACTGGAACTGAGACGGCGAGGTGGTCACCGATTTAGTCATAAGCATGACTTTTGAGATTGCCTCGAACTTATGCTAATGATCATCCCTCTTTACTTTTAGGTCGCATTGCCAGCTTGCCGCTCAAGAGCGGCACTATCCGTTCAACGCGAACCAGCTCCAACGACAATGTGTAAATGAAGCTTTAATTATAAATTAATCTAAGCATATACCATTTGGCCGTGTATTTATTTCGGTCTCAAAGGAAACCATTTAACTGATATTCTTGACTGCATTATGGCATCTAAAAGATGCGCCAAGCAAACGGAAACATTCCCGAATGAAAAGGTCTGCATTATTCATTCCAATTTATCAATAAAGAACGTGTTGCAATGTTAAAATTAAAAATTAAGTTAAAACTAAATAGCTTGGCGTTTTTTAATTGAAGGCAAGATTAAGCGACTGGACCATTTCGTCATAGTCCACACTGTCCAACATCTTGAATTCCGATAGCTTTCGCCAAACGTACAACAGGACGTAATCTGGAGAAATCATTAGTCGCTTAATAGCCTGAAAAATTTAAATTTTGTATTCAAAGACACATGATTGGATATTTAAATGACTTACCTTAATGGCTCTATTTCCAATGGGCTGCTTTGTATCCAAATCTATAGATGGGAGTGTATTTAATGTGTGCCCATATATGTAAGTGTTTGAATAACTCAAAAATGTAAAACGAACTGGAAATATGTATTGCGGTTCGTCGCACTGGCTGATAGAGTTAGATCCAAAGGCGATAATCTTAAATCTTAAAATGCCATTCACATCCGTATCCGAAGTATCTCTGAACCGGGTGCATGTATCTCCACTCTGGAGTTTTAGCGGACGAATGCTCCGCACAGCTCTTTGCAAATCCTTTCCAAACAACTCCATTATAATTTGCGGAATAGCATAACCATTTCGCACAGCCGGGTGCTTTACATCCGCCATCAGCTTGTAGGCCGTTAAGTCTTTGGTTTTGTTTACTCTCTTTGGAGTAATCCTGAATGGCATTTTCAGGGTAATTCCGAGATTACCACCAAAATGACTCATATCTATAGCAAACGTGTAAAATGTACATTATGAAATAAAGTTTAGATACGTATAGAAAATACGTATCGACAAGAAACAACACTTACAATTTTCCTCCAAATTGGACAGCGTCTCCTTGAAAATAGAGTCTATTTCGTGGAATGCTTGATATATTTTCTGGGCCATTTCTTCGTTATCCTTGGAATCGAATACAGTGGGCATTGGGAATGTTGCCATATATTTTGCAAAGGCCTCATTAAATTTAAGCAACATCTCGAAGATCTTCTGCGTTCTGACTGGCTACGTGGATGTAAAAAGTTGCACTGAGCGGCGATTATAGCGAAGCGCGCTTATATATCAGGTAGTCGAAGTGAATTCGTATAGATGGATGTAACAGACAGAAGGAATAGTTTTCATAAATTTAAGGGATGAAATAAGAATGGTACACTAAACACTATGAAAACTAATAACTAACAAACTAATGGGCAGTGTTCGGCATATAAAGAGACAAATAAATTATAAAGAACGTACAAAAGAATTAAGGTCATAGAGTACGTTTTACAGGAATCACATTTAAAAGAAAAACTACCTCAAAACTATCACATTAGATTCATTTCATGAAACACCTGAGTGTTGTTTGAATTGCCGCGTATTATAAATTATAAATATGTATTATAAATAAGAGGGAGGAGATAAAGTGAAAATGAACGCGTCTGGACTCGGTTACAGAGAATTCGCTTCAACTGGAAGAGGATCACAGGAATCTGTTGGGGTTGGGGAATTCCGATCCGATCCGGATCCCGTGCCCAGTGGCGAGGAGAGTATTCAAAAGCTTCTGCTTGACATCAATATGAATCTGAGCCAATGTCATAAATGATCTGCGAAAATATTGTGTGGATTGTGTGTTACGTGGAGGATTAAGCGGTATATTAGATTTGTGGTTGAAGTGGATGTGTGTAACGCACAGAAGAAAACATTTTCGACATCAAAAAGTATATACATATATGTATATGTTTTTGATCAGCATCAGCAGCCGAGTAGCCATGCCCGTCCATCTCAAGCAGAGCCTAGATCTCAAAGTTAGAGCAACCAAATTTTCTATCCAGAATACTTATATATACTTATATACTAATTGAGTACCGGGTAAAACGTTCCTCCTCGTTTTTAATAGAGATCGACAGTCTGGTCCCTCAAAATCATGGCACCATTTAGCTGGGATATAGCGGCTCGAAATTTTAGCTTTGAAACTTATTAAAATACTGTTTTTTTTCTTTTTCGCGATTTCTCGGCTGAACAGCGGCCTATCTGGACGTGGCATGTCTTTTCTGATTTCAGAATCCTTTGTGAAGAGTCCAGTCAATCGATTGTCACCGATCAAATATCTATTTTTTGACGATTTATGATCGTTGATTAAATTTTAAAAAAATCGGCATCATTTTGGCCCCAATCGATTGGGGCGATACAATCCTAAGAAAGTGGGCCAATTGCCCTGTGTCCCGAGATATGGACCCCGAACGTTTGACTGTTGAAATCATGTTTCTATAATTCGCTTGGATCCGAATATAACCGTTTCGAATAACTGTTCCGTATAATTTGATTGCATTACATTTGGTTTTTATTGCTTTGGAAGATAGATAGATATACTCGCCCGTTTATGTGGATATCCAAGTAGGATTATCCCTGATTTCGGCGCAGGTTCAAGACCCGCACAAGCGAACGGTTGCGAACCCTCACGGTCCGTCTGCCCAAAGTGTTCCTGCTGCGAGTGCTACTTACAGTGCTGCTCCTGTGAACCTTGACCCTCCGAATTGACGAATATTTCAGTCCGCTAATACGGACTCTCTTGCGATGCACCTTAGATGCAGCAACGGTTGTCGCCGCCGTTGTAGTTGTAGCTGCAGTTGTAGTTGTAGCGGCAGTTGTAGCTGTAGTTGTAGCTGCAGTTGTAGTTGTAGCTGCAGCTGTAGTTGTAGCTGCAGCTGTAGTTGTAGCTGCAGCTGTAGTTGTAGCTGCAGCCACAGTTGTAGCTGTCGTTGTTGTGCTGGTGGCCGCGGTGCCAGAGCCGGCTGCCGAGTTCATCATCCAAATAAAAAGGCTTACAGCCAGGAGTCCTCGTGCCAATTGTCCCGTACTCATGGTGGTGCTGATGCTTGTCGCTGGAATGCTTTGCCCCTCGGCCGAGAGCCTTTTTATATTCCTCGAAGACAATCGGATTTGCTTAGCAAATATTTAAGTTATGTTTTCGCAAATTACGTGTTTTGACTATTTAATTTGACTATGTACTTTTACTATGTACGGAAATTTCTGCGCGAATATTTTTGGCATATTTGCGCAGTCTGGAAGCTACACAAAAGAATATGGGGAAATTTGGGGAACTCTCTATTGAAAGTGAGTGCTATAAAATTAGATGTTAAGTGCTGTGCTGGGCTGTCTATAATTAAACATTCGCCGCACAAGTATGGAATGTGTCCCCATCATATCTGGCCGTATCAGGTCTAGAAAATGGAGTTCCACCAGGACACCATCGACAGAAGAAAGAGCTTCGGACACTATAAAGTATGATAATACTTAGATGTAGCCATGCCCCTCCAATAATTTTAATTATGCTTGACGCCTAGATTTTGTGAGCAGACTCCTGTGATATAACACTAAGTATCCTGTGATATCCACTTTTGTAAATATAGAACAAATCAAATCGTAAACAAAGAATCCAAAGCGATTCTCCTAAGTCACCGAAAATCGTTATGTTCGTTAAATTTCAATGGTTTTTTATTGCTTTGAATAATACATATGTACATACATATACATATAATACATATGTACATAAATATGTGGATTGTTTAGCCCCGATTACGCCGCCTGTTGACGATCCTCGACGAACGTGCCCGTGCCCGTGGACGTCTACGATTGCGGACCCTCGCAAGGACCCTACTCCTGAGCAAACGGCTTCTGCTGATAGTGCTTCTAACAGTTGTGCGCCTGTAGACCCGGATCATTCGGTTTGACGAAAATCTCAGGTTGCTCACACGGATTCTTTTGCGGTGACGCGTAGACGTCCTTGTGGTTGTGGTCGCCTCCGATGTTGTAGTTGTCGACGCCGTCGTTGTGGTGGTGGCCGCTTCAGTCGTGGCCGCTGCAGTCGTGGCCGCTGCAGGAGTGGCCGCTGCAGGAGTGGCCGCTGCAGGCGTGGCCGCTGCAGGCGTGGCGGTGCCAGTTACCGCGCTTGTCATCGAAATGCAAAGGCTCACAGTCAGGAGGCTCACTGCCAGTTGTCCCGTCCTCATAGTGACGATGCGTGGTGATGCTTCTTTCTGCTCTAATCTAATGTCTTTCCCCAACGCCATGAGCCTTTTTATATTGGAATTCAAAGACAATTGGGTGATTTGCTTAGCAAATATTAGATTTATGTTTTTGCCAATTAAGTGCTTCGACTATGCGCGGATGTTTGAACGAGTAAACGTGTCTGAACGAATATTTTGGCACACACACACATACGCGGCGGACTCGTATTTGCGCAGTCTGCTAGAGTGAACTGGAATTTCTGAACTTGCTTCAAAGAGCTAAACCTATTAAATTAGATATTAAATGATGCGTCTTATTTTTACGACGCTCGGTCTAAAATTAATCAGTCGCGCAAGTCGAGAGTGTCGCCAACAGACGTTATCCCGGCTGCCGGGCTCCCTGCTCCTCCTGGGCAAACATCCATTCCATCCGTGGAGTGGATCCAACGCAGACCAGACCTCGTGCTCTGTTGCACGTTGTCACATAAAACACTGCATAATCAAATATTTGCCTAGGTCCAACTGTCACTCGACTCTGCTGACTCGCATATTTGCCTGTGCCTGACATATTGGCCATGGGACTGACAGTGATACTCTTACTCGTACTCTTACATCTCCTACTGATGCTGATTCTGACGCCGATGACGATACCTTACGCTTTTGGGTTGCGTGGTTGCGGTCTCCCGCTGAGGTTTACCTAAGCTGTTGCCCTAGAACTGGCTGGGCTGGCTGGCTATCTGGCCTATATAAGTCGAGGATTTCCTCGAAATTGCTCATTCGAAAGTTGCAGCTCTCCCGTACGCTGCTTCAGTTCTGTTCCGGTTCCTGTTCCTCATTGCCCTGGCAATGGCTCGATACGCTTTGACTCTGGCACTGCTCTTCGTGGCCCTTTGCTCCCGCTGCGAACTAGCCCGGAGCATGGCCCTGCCGGACGAGGAGCGATACGTGCGCAAGGAGTACAATCGGGATCTAATGGACTGGTTCAACAGTGTCGGACAGCTGACGCCCAATCAGGGTGTCCCTCTTTGCCGATATCCATACATTACGGACAACTCCCTGGCCATTCCCACCAGGAAGAGAAACTCGGAGATCATCAACTCGCTCCTGAGTCTCCCCAAGAACATGAACGAAGCGGGGTAGTACTAGTTGGAGTTTGGGCTTGCTTTTGATGCAATGATTGGAAAAACGGATATTTATACACACGCTGGCACCTACGGACAAATCTGGAATACATATGTTAATCGATCTAGTATGTAAGATGTTTGAGTAGTTTATCTGTTTTTGCTTGTATTAGGGGCAGCGTTTTTAAGGACCTTTCATACATATGTACAGGCGATGTATTTTTAGGAACATGTAGCATACTTTGGTCGATACGGAACTAGGGAATAACTAAGTAACTAACCAACTACATATATTGTTCTATATTCGTATATACGAATATACTCGTTCTTAAATGTGTAGAAAATATATCAAATATATAGCTACTATCTTTAGGTGAGCAAGAATCGACATATCTTTATTATTACGAGCAAGTGGAGTTCTTCATCCACTTGTTAAATGGCGTACGCTATGATATTCGCATTGGTGCGACTCTGGTGGACAGTTTTAACCTGCTTATTGTTCACATGTTTTGTCACATGCTTCGTACGCACAATTTTCGGACTGGCTGTGGTTGTAGTAGTTGTTGTTATGGTCATAGTTGTCGTGTCCTGAGCAGAAGAGCACTGAAGGAGACAGAGACTGGCCAACAGGAATACTCCCAGCAGATAGATATTGAACTTCATCTTTTCGCATCGAGACCCCAGATGTTTTGAGTCTGATTGAGTCTGGCCTCTTATACCCGCACTTGCCCTGAGCCTGACAATACAACCGTTGATGATAGGCAAACAAGTACAAAAATGTGCACCAAATTTCGCACCACATATTTCGTATGTCAACACATATTTGCTAATAAATTGGTGCTAATAAAATGGAAAGGAAAACAGATTGACTTCGTTTAAATGACGGTAATATATGTATATATTTCCTTATAAGCTAAACAACTATGTTAATCAATGTTGCGGAATTGTATTTAAATCGAACAGTTCTTCGCTTGTCGATGGTTAAGTTCATTTGGCGCTATCTGAAATCGTTTAATTTAGTCGTATGATACTTTGATATAACTACATATAACTATTTTTGCATGTTCTGTGGCTGCAACGCGCTTATTCAGAGTTGGGACAAGCGAAGGGTTAGAAGTAGTATGTTCTTATGTATATTTAATTAGAAAACAAACAATCTGTTAGACAATGGTAACCATATCTTATGCTGCAACTATCCCTTGGGCGCAAAATGCAATTCAGTAGCTTTTCACTTACATGACTAATGCCTGCTAATGCGTAAATACTATCTAGCTGGCTGTAACTCTGCCTTGGCTAACCATTAATTCTTGTTATTTAAGGTATGTCGTATCGTATGTGGCTGCAGCAGAGACGGGTCGTCCGCGTCCCCAGCATACTCATGACTAAGTCGCATGCCTTAAAACACGAACTGGCCGCTGCGCTGCCAATCTGCGGGGATAAGATATGGTTTAATGGGGTTCAACAAATTGATATAGATATACTCACACACATGTTGATATAATATAAAGCTTTAGCTGAATCCACAGCTTTTGGATATTTGGAAACACACACACGCACAAGCACACGTACAATGACATTGACTTTTGGCTTTCTAATTTCCGAAACTGATCCTTCTCTCTTCTCCGAGTTGATGCTGTTGCTATGGTTGTTTTTGTTGGTTGATCTCACATGAAAAACTCATTGGCTGAATGGGAAAGCGGAAGTCACGTTCGCCCAGGACGATCGAATATTGTAATCTCTATGACGCGAAGACCCCGAAAGGTGGGATCGATCAGCTGCAGTCCCTTCTGATGGTAAATGCGTTCATTTTGGGAAGCCACAAATTTGGATATCTTACGAAGGGTCTATGGGAGATTCAAACATTAATTGGGGATTGAAAATGCATCAACGAGTATCAACGATTTAAGCACCTTCTCGTAGTGCGTTTCGGAGCACATGTAGATCAAGTATGCAGTGATGCAGCCTATACAGCCTTCACAGTAGGTGCCGCAGGAGCCCTCCTCTGCCTCGGCATAAAATTCGTTTAGCCTATTGATGGTAGACTCGAAGACGTGTCGTTCAATCTGCAGACCAGAAGGGAAAATGTATTTCTAAACAGAATTTCTAAGTGCAGTCATACGTACAATACCCTCCAGTTCTGTGGGAAGCCTCGTGTGAAATTTGACGGAGGTGCCGACGCTGTAATCGCGCTGAATGAAGACCTTGCTGAAGACCACGCCCCCGCCAGCTGCCTGAAGTGCGGCCGCGTTGCTGCCTGCTGGTGTACCACCGCCTTGCGACATATGGGTGCCTCTGAAATTGGTAACGACTGCGTGAATAAACTCCTTCTGCAGTGCGCGGTACATCTGATTGAGCGCAATCATTTTTCCACAATTTCAGACAACGAAGTCCCATCACAATCACAGCTGCCTTGCTTTTTCCAGCAGGCACTCTCGAATCTGTCCAGGACGCTGGCATTTCGCAAGGCCTGCTTGTGTCTCACCTGAGTATTGCGTGGAAGGTAAACGTTAAGTGCTCGCAGCAGTTGATTTAGCTGCCGTTTGTTAGCTTAAAATTGTAAAAAAGCAAAAGTTTGCAAATTAGAGGTGTCAAACCAAAGAGGGCACTATCGATAGTATCGATATTTTGCTGCTAGACTCTACTATCGATGGTTTTGAGACTATCATGATAGTATCGAGCTACAGTAGTTGCGCTTTTGATATGTTTGGATTGGCTGCTATAAAAAACGAAGACTAATTTGTAAACCAATCGTCAGGTGGCATGTATTTTTTACAATGGACAAGTTCCTAAAAGGTTTCAATGGTTTTTTAATAATTATTAGAGCTATCACGATAGTATCGACTGTTTTTTCAAAACATTCAACGTTGATATTCCTCGATTTTGATATTCCGTTTAATATTACTAACTAGCAGGGACTCTCAGCCCTAAACAAATAATTTTATCCGATAGATACATCAATTTTTTACAAGATTGGCAAGAAGTTTTAGAAGTCATTTTTATTGGATTATTTACATATTAAGTGTCAAACAGAAAAAACCTAAACCGAATGTGAAGTCGTTTTGTGGCGCTGCCAGACTAGTGCAATTCGTAGTTCCTGCGGGCTGCCATACCATGATATTTTGTGATATAAAATTCGTCAATTTTGATATTCAGTTTAATATTACTAGATAGTTGGCACTCTCAGTCCTAAAAAAATAATTTTATCCAATTCATAAATGAATTTTGTTCAGGATTGGCTAGTTTTCAGAACTATTTTTTATTGGATTGTTTACATAAAAAGGTTCAAACAGAAACGGCCAAAGTATAATACGTAAATGTTGACTAAATGTGACGTCAGTGTTGCTGGTCAACCAAGTTTCTTATGTGCGAATTTACTTTTGTATAAGTTATTTCTTTTAATTGATGTTAAATGTTTTGTTCCAAGCTCCATTGAAAAATTATTTATGATTTTATCCTAGATTGACATATTTTTTTACCTATTAATGCACATCTTTGTGTTTTATATATACATTTATCCCGGTTCTAATACCTAATTTTGGAATCCGTGATCTGCAACATTTCGTCAATATCTTTAAAACAGAGACACTAGTTTCTGCATTAATTGGATTCTGAATGTTGAACAATCTTTGTATTATTTCGTTTCAAAAATAGCATTAATAGCCTTTACGATAGTATCGATTTTTTTTCTAACCATTCAAAACTATCGATGACTTAACTATCAATCGTTTGACAACTCCATTGCAAATTGCTAATTTTTGCAGTGGAAATCAGTGGGACCGCGATTTTGTTGATAAAATATACCCCGTCTGGCACTCTAAAATATACCGTAATATACCAAAAAATTGATTATGTATCGGACCAATCATATTGCAAGTAGCGGTGGGCGTTTCTCGATACAAGTAATATCAGTGGTGGAAGTTTCTCCGATACAGAAATGGAGCTGCCACCTCGGAAACTAATCGACAGAGCTGATACCGATACTTACATACTTTTCGATATATTTCAATAAAGTAGCGCCAGATTTAAAAGAGGTTCGCGTTAAAAAAAAATATTCTTTTTTTTAGGTCTTGGGGGCCGAAATACAAGCTTCTATATCGAATGCTGTGTTTTATAAAATATTTCCTCTTACACATAGATACTGATTGCTGACGCCGAAGCGTAGAGATTTCAAAACAATTAGCCAACGCATTGGCGCTGGAAATATTTGCACAGCTTGATTGCTTATTTCATTCGACTGTGAATGTACATTGTATTTATCTACAAAAACTGTTTCTCTATTTAAAAAAAATGCTGACGGTCATAAGTTAGTATCTCTTCAACGATCAAACCATGAAGGCTGCTTGCACGGGGCTTCTGCTTTTTAGTATCGTCATCAATGCGCTTTCGCTCGGACTGAAGTCCTGCCACGCTGTGCCCATTGTCGGCGGACGGATTGTGTCAACCGTGGGCAGTACCTGGAAGCTGAATGTGCTTGGAAGACTAACTGATCCTCTCTCAACTTCCATTTAAAGGTAGCACCAGCCAGTATCCGTTTATGGTGTCGTTGCAAGATGCTATTGCGGGGAATGACACTGCGGGCACCACCTATCGGCACTTTTGCGGTGGCAGCCTCATAAGCGACCGCTGGATCCTGACGGCCGCCCACTGTGTGTGGAGAAAGTAAGTGGGAATATCTCGTACTATCATGACTATTCGTTTCAGTTTCTTTCGGTTTTAGAAACATAATTACCATTTCTGCGTTTATTGGCTATGAGAACATCGAAAATGTTGATCTGCTGGAACCATTTGGTCTGGAGAGTGCCGAGTATATCTACTTTCAGCCGTGAGTAAACAGTTGAGTCAAGTTGAACACCCTCTCTATTTAGAGAGAGAGAGAGGGTCGGAAAGCAAAGACCCGCTCAATGTCAAGCCATCAACTGATGGACTCTTTCCTATTTAGATCCAACTTCAGGAATGATATTGCTCTGCTCTATATGAGACGACCTTTCAGAAGTGCTTTGAGCAAGGAGTTGCAATTTGCCCAGCTTCCACCTCAGGGAATGACGCCAGATAGGAATGGTATCGTATATTTACCCAGATTCTGGATTAGTTATTGCCATTTCATCTCCTTAGAATCATGTCGAATAATTGGTTACGGAGCCAGGCAGCATGCAGGCCCATGCCAGAAGCAATTATTTGAGGCCGAAGTTCGGGTGATTGGCAACAAGGAATGTCGAGATATCATAGGACATATTTGGGCACCACAGAATGGGGCAAACACTGTGTGTGCCATGGGCATTGGCCATCAGGACTCTTGCCAGGGCGACTCTGGGTAAGTAGAATCAGGCGTAAGCTCCTCCTCCTTCGTTAACGTATTCGTGTTTTGAATGTCAGGGGTCCTCTCATCTGTCCATATGGCGGCAGGGACTATATCTACGGACTCGTTTCACATGGACTCACCTGCGGCATCAAGGGAATGCCCAGCATCTACACGGTGACCCGACCCTACCACGACTGGGTGCAGCTGCTGCTCCATCAGTCGTAGATCTCTGGATGTGACGTGTATATAAGCGGTTTATTATACGATATCAAACAGAAAACAATTACGAATATACGCTAAAAGAATGCAAAGACTAACAGCGAACTTAGAGGCTAGAGTACTGCAGTTAACGATACTTCTACTATACACTAAGCGACACGTAGAACTAACTAGCGTAGGACTAACTAACACCACTCAATCGCTCGCTCACTGCTTCTCTGGCTTCTCTGGCTGTGGTGCATCGGCGGCGGTAGCAGCAACTCTTTCGATCTGTTCAGAGAGCTTGCCCGTGCCCATGCCCGTTTCCGGCAGAGTGAGGGTCAGCAGGCCCGCTACTAGAACGCAGCAGCCGCAGATAGTCGTTGGAATGTACCAGCCGAGGGCCCCCAGGACATCGACCACATATGGAGCCGAAATGGAACCAACATGGGCGAACGTCGAGCAGGTGCCCAGGGCAGAGTTACGGATCTGGGTGGGATACAGCTCCGCCGTGTAGAGCGTGACCACGGAGTAGGTGGCGCTGATACCGAAGCGGCCCAGCATGGCGAAGGCCACGATCCAGGTGGTGCTGCCCGCGGGCACCGCGAGGACCAGCAGCAGCGAGACGCCCGTCCACAAGAATAGGAACATGGTTGTAATGCGACGACCAGTGAATCGCAGCATCACGACCGGCACCAAATACGAAGGGATGTCCACCAGGCCAGTGGCCACGATGTACAAATACCGACTCACGGAAAGGTTGGCCGCATTCAAAGCTATAGGTAAGGGAACGGAACTCTTTTAGAAATGAAGACCAAGGAGTGTTGCCGAAAGAAACTTCTCACCCGTCACATAGTAACTCAGCGATGTCACGCAGAACATAAAGTAGGAGGTGAAGATCAGCTTGCGCACATTGGGATTGGCAAAGAGCTCGATGATGGACTTGAGTGGGCCATTCTTGAGCTTTTCCAGCAGCGAGGCGGAGGAGCCACCTTCTGGTTCCAGCTGCAACGACAGACGAACAAACAAAAGAACAACAGATGATGATGAAGCAACATCAGGCTTAGCAACCAAGAATATTGATATGTGCTCGGAACTTTGCACCCACCGACTGCTTATCGGTGACAAGGTCCGAGGAGGTGGCAACGGCCACCGTTGGCTGAATCTCGTAATGGCTGGGCTGCTTAAAGAGGATCTTGTAGACGCGATCGTAGCGCTGGTTCGTTATGAGCCAGCGGGGTGATTCATTCATCAGGCTAAAGGGAGAAGAGAGTCCAAGTGAGTTAGGTGATCATTCGGAAGGCAATCAATCCACTACAATGTGTAACCTACTAGCAGTTCAGGATGAGGAGAAGCGAGGGTATGGTGAGGGCCAGTTGCAGGTGCCGCCAGGGCTGTATGAGGTAACCGATAATGGCCAAGATGATCATGCCAATGGGATAGGAGGCCGAGAAGGCAATGGACATCCAAGAGCGATGCTTCAGGCAAACGTTTTCCACAACTAAAACAAAGAAAATACAGAAATGAGGCAAACATTTTTGATATTGCAGCGCAAGAACCTACTCATGGTAAAGGCCGGGTAGAAGAGTCCCGAGGAGGCGGCTCCGAGGGCAAAGCGACCCGCCAGGAAGAGACTGTACCAGGGGGAGAAGGTGCAGAAGAAGCTGCCCACAACGAAGAAGGCGGCACCCAAGGTAAAGGAAGTCTTGCGACCGAATCTGCGAAGGATACCATTGATCAGCAGCCATTGGCAGAGAATACCCCACCATTCCACTCACTTGTCTGCCAGGATGCCAAAGGAGAAGGAGCCACAGAACTTTCCCAGCGATATGGAGACCTGTGCTGAGGTGCGCTGAATACTCTTCTCGCAGGTCAGATCCCAATCGGAGACAAAGGTGCTCTCCGGGTCCGCGTACTCGTAGCTGCCCTTCACCTTGCACGACACCTCCGCGGGCCTGTTGATCTCCGACATGTGGCTGGTGTAGTTGAGGGCCGTCTCGTAGGACATTTGGCTGAGGTGCTTGTAGTTCCAGTCCCACACCGTGCACCCGCCGGAGTTGAGGCCTCCCTCGGCTATGTGTCGCCTCTGTGCCAGCGTCCAGTTGGTGGCGTACAGATCGGGGAGGCCACACCACTGATCCTCGGGCAGGTGTCCCAGCAGGGTGTAGGAGGAGACGTGGAATCCGTTCAGTATGTTGGGGGTGACGCATAGGAAGAAAATGGCCCTAAAAGTGGAAAGGAAAGGGAATGAATACTGTTTCACCTGCTGCTACTGCTAATGCTGCTAATTGGGGTTTTATTTTGTTTTCGCCGATCGGGCAGATTGTTTACAGCACGCAACTTCAATCTATCGCACATTGACACCACACAGCCGTAGGTGTAGCTGATCATCTAACACTTGATTGGAATGCAAATAGTGATCGTAATAGCCGATCCACAACATTAACTTAAGCAGTTAATGCCGCAAAACAAAAGCTGTGAAGGTTAGTTAGCACATGACACATTCACATACACAGTCGCATGCGGCTCACATAATAACTGATGTGGGGATCTGCGCCGAAAACATAAAATATTTTGAAAACGGCAGCGTCATTAATCATTAACCCAATCGGGCAACCGGAACACAATGCGCATTATTTACATATCCGATTTGCCGATTCACGTGCCGCCACACCCACACCCACACCCACATCACACCCCACACCCCACACCCCATGGAAGTGGGCTTAAGTTCCGGGAAGATCGGCCATCACTCGACGAAGGTGATTTTGGTTGAATGACTTTGAGAGACCCAGTGAGTGCAATTGTCTCCTTATCACAGCTGGCTTTTTCCTAGGATCACAGTTACATGGCCCGATCTCGATCTACATAGTTAATGGAACCGGTACTCGCGCTATAGGCTATGCTATACGAGAGCTATAGATTACACTCACACTCGCACTCACGATCCGTCGTCGCAAGATCTCGGATTTCGATTCATGAGTGGCTTATCAATTCCGATTCTGATTCCGAGCTTAATGCGAATATAATACACATGTACGTGCTGATATATGTACATATGTATGTATGTATTCTCGGAATGGATTCTATATTTAAATTTTGAACACTGTTGTGAGCGATCACATGACCATTGCCCTCTGATTGAGACCCACCACCTACTGCCTACTCCCTACACCCCTTCGACTCCTACTGTGATTGAGTGATTTCTGACCTACGCCTAAAATTAAGTCCAGGAAGCGGCAGGCCAGACTATTTTCCCCATCGGAAACGTGTTCTATTACTCGACTCCAAATCAGAATCGAAACAAAATGCCAATTGTTTCTTGGGGTTTCACTTGTAATGAGTGGTTCGTGATTTGCTGACCAGTCAAGCGAAGTGATCATTTGATTGAAAGTGTTTCAACTGAGTCGCAGTGTAGACAGTCGTAGAGAGGTGTAGAGAAGTGCACCACCCTGACTAATGTCGACGTTTTTCTAATAACTCAACCTTTAAAAGCCACCGCAATGCACTAATTAGGAAGTGGGTCAAGTGGAACGTGATTGAGGCACGAGTCTCTCTCTCTCTCTCTCAAATATGAATGCAAAGTAATGATTCCTTACCAGACGAATGCCCCGCCACTGCCAACGATATCCAGCTGCTTGGTGAGCAGATCCTTCATGCTCTCCTCGCTGATGTGCTCGCGTGTCTTCTCGGGATTGTCATCCTTTGTTTTGGTCATGGTTAAAATATCACAGTCGGGATTTAGGGGGATTTTTCTTTACTTCTTTGCAGTCCGTTGCTCTTGAGCTTGGACTTTTTTCTATGTTGGGGAATAACAACCAACTGGATGGATCGATCTGATCTGATCTGTTCCCTATCGATCTCTGCGAGTGCGTTCACTTTGAGCCTCTGACACCGAGTGCGCAGATAAGGTACCAGCAGCAAGGCGAACCTTCCTTCTCTTCGCCCGAAGATCCGACCGATATTCACTTTCACTCAACGATACGCTGATACGCTGCCTCGCTGCAATGCCTGCCTCGATTTACTGCTGGTTGCTTTGCTATTTATCTATGTCTTACGGTCTGTGTTTGTGTTCTATTTTCCCATTTGTCTTTATGCTCGGATCGCTGTTTATGTTGCAGCACATGGGAATGAAAATGAATGCCACATATGACATACCAAAACAAAATGAGACACGATCCCAGTTCAGTTCAGTTCGGTTCTCTGTTTCACTGAAATTTACAATGAAATACAATGAATTCGGGATTTTCTTATATTTGTTCAGGTCTTTCTTCTTTTTTTTGTCCGCTTCTTGGCCTGCTGGGCTGTGCAACGTTTTCTAATTTTGAATGGATCCCCGAACGCGCGCATTCGCCTTTCTCCTGCAGATGTCCGCCGGTGTCGCTATCAACTACTACTTGTCGCTTCGAAAGCGTCTCACAAACTAAGCCCACGGGAGGTCGATCGCAGTGTTTTTGTACGGCCGTCTGTCCCACCAGAGGAGAGAGAGATGGATGGGATGGGGCCCAGGCAGAGGGAGGTGCTCGTACCAACACTCGGGCAATCGGGCGGGCCTGGGACCGTTCGGCTCTCTTCCCGATCCATATACGATCTACTATATACATAGTATGTATGTTCGCTTTCTTTGGATTTCATTGCAAGCATTAAAAACAAGAAAAGAAGCCAGCGACGGCCATATCGAAGTCATTAATACCCTACATGTTAAATATGGTGGCTTGATAATGGTACAACTAATGTAGGAACATATTAAACGATTGTTAGTTAAGTTTGAAGTAAATTACCCAATGCAATTCCCTGATTATTCCCATATAAGGTAGGTGATTCAGTGATCTTATCCTGATGATTTTAGCTGCATTCAGCAAAGAGAAAGTAAAGTTTCATCATCACATCTTAATGTAAGTAGTTCTCAATAATAAATGCGGATAAACTCTTTCATTTGCTTGATAAGTTTAGTTTTAAATTTAAAGTGGATCGGATCATAAAAATAATTAAATTACGATTGTAAGCTAATATACTAAGGCAATTGTTCAATAGTAACACCCTTTGGTTTCAAATCCTTAGTCAAAAGTGATCTTCCACTTTCTTCCAAAACTGGAATACCCTTGGGTAAAGGGTGCATACAAATTAAATACAATTATTGAGCGTTAAAACGAATGTCAAAATGCGCACTCACAAATAAACAAATTTATTTCTGAATGCTACTCATATGATTAAGTTTAATGTATTTATGTGATTTGGGATTTATATTTGAGCAACAAGAGTTGACTCATTTCGAGTTAAATCAATTACTAGATTACTAGATGATTGAATAATCATTTCATTCTTTAATGACAGATCCCAAAGATAATAAGAGAGCAATTCGCTCATATGAGTATTTCATATTTTGAAATTGTTTTGATATTTTGTTTCAGTTTGTACCCTACACATGTACTCCCACACTTCCACCACTATATTCTTCTATTGCTCTTTGCGCAGGATTCTCATTACAAATGCGACAAGCAAAACATTAGAGATTGCCCGCTCTCCACCTCCAGCGACCACTTGAGAGCCATATGTTCAGTTCAGTTCAGTTCAGTTCTTCTCCTTCCATATTCCTCCATTCCATTACATTCTCTCTGTTCTGTTGGTTCTGTTCGAGGAGGAGGCTACGCTACCCGAAACCCATGTAATTTACATGAAACAGAATTACAGTTTAATTCGTTTGTCTCTGCATATCATTATAGTGTTTTTTCCGTTTGCCTTCGTATTGTTTACCTTTTTATTTGGTTTTATTTTACGAATTCCGAATATGTAGTCAAAGAGCGGGACACAATACTCGCATGTGTATACTATACATCCACTGTGTGACGTATAGAAAGAGTAAGTACTGTGAAAGAGTGAATGAATGTGAATGTGAATGCGAATGTGCACTCTCTGCAATTTTGAATGAAATGTTTGTATACAATGTGGAAAGATTTGAATCTCACTGTAAGCCAAATCGTTCCATAACTAGAACCAGAACCAGAACCAGATTTCTACGCAGTGACCTTATCGAGTGATTCGATTTGAGTTAACCTCCATTATCATCCGAGTGGAGCTTCAAGAGTCCAGTCCTCAACTCTGGTCTCAATTGATCTCAATGAATCAATCGAGCGACCGACCGACCGTCAATCACATCTACTATACCCCGATATCGTAAGCAATAACCCTGGCGGAGGAAGATAGAGATTGGCATTGGATGAGGCCAATCCAGATAAGTATTCATACATATATTTTAATCATGGCTCTCTCTGTTATGATACACTACTAATTGTTGTTCATTTGTTCAGTTCTCAGGCATGCAATCATCATCCTGTCCGTTTGTCCGTCCGTCCATTCGTATTCTATTCATCTGTAAAATTCGCACTACCTCGAGCGAATACATTCAAGAGGTTACCGGCTCCCTACTAACGGTTGAAAGTATTACGAGTATTGCATCGGTTGAGTGGCCGTAATTAGAACTTTTATGTTGATAGCCAGCTCGCATGCGGGATGCACATGGGCGTGCCACCATAGACAATTCGATTGTCTGGCTGGCCTGGCCTGGGATTTGTCTTGATTTTTTATTTGGAATGCATTGTTTTTGGGGATGAAATGCAGGTTTCTAAGCAAAATCAATTGACTCGAAACAATATACGCAGCTATGTCCAACAGACAATAAAATAATCACCCAAAACGAGTGCTAATCTAATAAAAGTCATCAAATTTACATACACATAAATCACAAGAACTTACATATGATTATCTATAGGTTTCAGAGGGTTGCTCATGCTGGAAAATCTATGACACTTGCCTGCAGAAGGTCTTTGCTTTGGGACTATAATGTATAACCTTTAAATATATTTATTGCTAAATTACTTAAGTGTGCTTAATGGTGTCCGATGGCAGATAATTTTCTTAAGAATACAATACCTTCTCCTCCCACAGAGGGCGATAATTCATTTTTACGAGTATATTGTAATAAAGAGAGCGTTGGCGAGGCTTAAGTGAAAGATTGCCCAACGAAACGAAGACGAACTGAATCGAGGGGAATGTGCATACTTAGATTCGTACGAGAAAGAATACTCGTATAAATCTGGGCGTTGCTAAACGACTAAATTCAATGAGCACATTGAGGAGAGTAGAGGAGAGGAGAGGAGTGGAGAGGAGAGGAGGCTGCCGTGCCGCCGTTGAGCAGAGCTCAGACTTTAAGCCTCTTGGGTAGACACAAACACATTCACATCACATTCACCTGGCAGTGTAGACACTTTAATTTCGCATCTAGGCGGTGGAGAGGATGGCGTGACAGTAGCCTTTTTTGAGCAGCCAGATGAGGCCGAGAATAAACAAGCTGTAGAAGGTTACATTGTAGAGGTTGAGGCGGCTTAGCAGGCCGCTGAGGCGGGTGGGGTTGCTGCTGCTTTCGTAGGGATTCTTTTCCCGCACTTCGATCATATCCTTCCAGCTAACGACCTGCGGACGGACCACAAACAGGGCGTTGACAGCGGCCCGAGTACCACTCTGGACGGCACCACCCATGAGGCTGCGATAGTTGGTGCCCACCGCCGAGGAGCTGGACCAGATAACCCGATGCCAGGGCTTCACCTGTGGCTTGTGCCGGGCCATGCTCAGCTCTGTGGTGCTTTGCCGATACTCCAGTGGCTCCCGCATCTCATCACCGAACTGAGAGGAGAGAAGGTCCAGGACATTCTGCCGCACACTGGCCGACTCCTGCGGAGAGTGCACCATGTAGCCACAGTACGTTGACTGGCGGCATTCGTAGCCACAAACCAGAGGCTTCGAGCTGAGAAAGTTCCCCGAGAAGCCCGCCTCCGCCCAGTGGCATTTGCTGTAGCTCAATGAGAATTGGGTTATCAGGCGGCTGGGCTTGAGTTTCGCCTTGGGCGGTGGACAGAAATTCTTTGGTATCGGTGGCTCGAACTGCAGCTGCTGCACTTTGTTCCATGGAATGGCCAGGATGACGGCCTGGGCGGTGTACTTCTCCCCCTGGGAGTCTGTCAGCTCCACATAGTCCCTGAAGTGCTTTACACTGACGACCCGAACATTCTGAGTGATCTTTATGTACTCGATCTTCTCCAGAATGCTCTCGATCAGCTTCTGGGTGGAGAGCTCCAGGAAGCTATTCGGAAAGTTAAAGTAGCTAAAAATGGAAATTGTTAGTGCTTTAGTGGATGGATGGATGGATCAGTCTAGGCTCGCTTACAAGTCGAGGAGTACGGCCAGACCCCCGCAAGAGCTGCACATAGACATGAAGGTGTCGTAGTCCACTGCGCTGGCATGGACACCGCAGACCAGCTCTACGAAATTCCTCATAAAATTGCGCGACTTGCTGAAGAACAAGTTTCTAGTAATATGACGCTCCATGCTGGGCACACGCTCCCGCAGGCTGCAAGGAACAAGGCAATAGCTAAGGCATCAATTCAAACGTGACATTCGCACCCACGTGAACCGCTTCGATCGAAACCTGCCCATCCGTAGGTCCAGCATTTGGATATATCGACACAGCTCGAACTTTGAAGGCAGCGCTGTTGGACCCCGATCCAGGGCCCAGCAGCGTTCCAGCCGCCCATTTTCACCGCGTCTGTGTTGAGGCATCATCTGCATGTCGTTCATAAAGACCAGCATATCGTGTTGCTCCACGTCGACGAAGCGGATCCCATTTTCACCCAGCTGGCCACCGGGACGGCTGTTCTCGTCAAGGATCCGTATGTGGAGTGTTGTCTCCTTGGCCAGCAGCTTCACGGCCGATGTCAGGCCCGACAGTCCCGCCCCGACAATCACTACATCTAGCTCGGGTTGTTCGGTGCCAAAGGGTAGATGTTGATCCATTGCACCCTCCGTTCCTAGCCCTTACACCAGACAGATGACACCGTTGTTTTTGTCATATTTTTTGTGTTGATAAGTGACAACTTTATCGTAGAGCACTAATTTCTGTGTTTTCCCTTCAACAGAAAATGCTACCATCCATAGCATCTATTCTGTGGATGAAAACATTGAAAATTATTTCTGCTCATGTTCGCCGTTCTGTTGTTTACAGTTTTCAAGAACTGAACAGTTCAAGAGAATATGTGCAATCTGTTGCCAACTTTTGGGCGTGTCTTTTTATCGTTAAACACTAAAACTCTTACTCACCGAAATTGCTCAACAATGAGATACCTATAAATATAAATATAAAATAAATAAAAGTGCAGCTGGTTCCAGGGACTTTGGGATTCATACAACATCAGGAACGATGATAAAATAGGAAATAATTTCAACTATTTTTTATGGGAAAAACAAACTAAACAGAAACTTGACCCCTTTTAGCCTGCTCTCCATATCATATTCTCACTTTATCACTCGTCGAATGAAAATTCCGACTCAAGCAATAAACATCAACCAACATAGTAGACAAATGACGTGTTCTGGGGCATGGATGCCAATGTATGCCGCTGGATAGACCACTGGAAATAGCGGAGGAACAGTAGTTGGCCTAACTTCGTTCAACTTTCAAACACCTGGATAAAACAATAGATGTGCGATTCATTCGAATTCCACGCACATAAAACTGCCAGAACCTGTTTCTATAGGACTTTCCGACTTTTGCTTATCAATGTGACACAGTTGATAGTGAGTTATATGTACGTTAAATCTACGCGAATGATATATGAACGAAATATTATTGTAAATAAAATAATGAAATAATAATCAATGCTGATTTGAGAGAACCTTCCATACTCGTATTATAAATGCAATCGTGTTGCGATTGCACTCGGATGCGATTGCCGGTTATCAGTGGACGGCGACGACCGCTTAGACATATTTTTATGTACGTGTACTTATCGCCCGAGAAGTTATTCTTCAATAAACAAAGCTCGCCATAAGTTCGTTGCTTCGCAGCGAACCTTCAGCGCGAAAAAGCAGATATTATCTATATACCCAGAACCAGAACAGCTCGTAGAGAATAAACGTAGTGCAACTACATTGTTGCAGGTATATTTACTCTGCTTGAGAAACGATACAAAAGTCGTGCCAGTGAAATGTGATGTGTTGCATGAATTTTTAAAATACTTTCCAATGGAATGAACAGAGAGGGGAATGCATAAATTCGTTGAAATTTCCAGATTCGAGGCTCAATTGAGGCCGGCCGCCATCTGATGGGACTGTGTCAAGTAATGCACCTCCTCTTAGCTTTGATTGAGCATCCCCTTTAGCTCTTGGTTGGTGCACCCTTCTGCACTGATCGACGGCTCCTTCTTCTTGCCAAAGTTCTCGCCATCTTCGATGGTCTCCGGCATGGGCTTGTTGAGCGTCTCGGGCAGCAGCAGTGAGAGTAGTCCAGCTGTCAGCGAGAGCGCCCCACAGATTATCAGCGGCAATGGCTGCCAGATCTCCCCGAGCAGCTTCAGATACGGCGCCAGTATGCCACCCACTCGGGCCACCATGGAGGAGGCGCCAAGTCCCACATTCCGCACCACTGTGGGGAACTGCTCCGCCGAAAAGATGTATATGGTTCCGTACGAGGCAGTGATGGCCAGCTTCCCGATCATCGCACATGCAACAATCATCCAGGTCTTGCCGCTGGGCACAGCGATGGTAAGGAGAAGACTTACTCCAGCGATTAGCATGGTACCGCATAGGATCGATCGCCTGCCCCAGCGGTTCAGAGTGAGTAGGAGGAGAATGTAGCCGGGAATCTCGACGGCGCCAGAGATCATAAAGTTGAGCAGCTGGTTCCCCCCCAGATTGTTGGTATTCCACGACAGGCCGTAGTAGACGCCGCTGTTGACGAACCAATCGAAGAAGATGAGCAGCGTCTTCCGCCGCAGATTCGGATGCCGCAGGAGGTCGAAGACTGTGGCCGCCGGCTGGGAGGCCGTTAGTTCATCCTGTTTCTTCTTTTCGGCCACCTCCTCCACCAGCTGCTCGTAGATCTCGCTGGGTATCTCCACCCTGTTCTCCTTGGCAGCCTTCTCGATAATCACAAAGGCCTCGTCCTTGCGCCCCTTGAGCAGCAGCCAGCGCGCGGATTCCGGAATGATCCAGTAGTAGCAGATGAAGAGGAGTCCTGGCAAGGTGAGGGCGATCTGCAACCAGCGCCAGTCGTGGATGAAGTAGGCAAAGGCCGCCGTCAGCATGAAGCCCACGGAAAAGAACATCTGCATGGCGACTCCGGCAAAGAGGCGATACGAGGACCCAACCATCTCCAGGGCGATCACGTAGGCCACCAGGAACACGCCCGATGTGGTGGCGCCCACAATCATGCGGGAGATCGTATAGCTGAAGTACTCGGGCGCCACGCCAGCCAGCACTCCGAAGATCAGCTGCAGGATCAGCGAGGCGAAGAAGGTGGGCTTGCGTCCCAGCTTGTCCGACATCTGGCCGAAGATGAAGCTGCCCAGCAGGACGCCCAGCATGAAGAGGGAATCGCTGGTGGCGCTCAGCAGGCTCCTATTGCACACCATGTCCCATTCGGTGACGGCGCTGTTGAGGTACCTGCTCTGGTCGTAGAGGAAGCCCGCGGAGCAGGCCACGGTTCCGTTCTTTGTGAAGGGTTTGCTGCCATTGAGGTAGTCCGCGCTGTAGGTCACATTGTAGTACTCGCAGGTCGAGGCCTTGCCGGTCACACTGTCAAGGGGATATGCTAGGGGCCATTTGTCCAGTGACAGCGACGCGAACTGCACTGTGGCCGCATCCTCGTGCGGCAGCTGGCAGCGGAAATCGGGCTTGGCCAAGAGGAAGACCCCAGCGAGCTTGTGGAAGGCACAGACAATGGCCGGCAGACATAGCAGATAGTAGATCCGTTTCTGGTAGCGACCGAATTCGCCCAGGTGCGTGATGACGTCGTCGTATCCCATGCTGATTGGCTCTGGGCCACGTTAGTGACTATTGGCTTGGTTAGTGCTTGAGTGTCGTACGATTTGTCGCGCGCTTCAATGGTCGCGCCATTTAATACGACGCCCTGACGTATGAGCAACTTTGTCTAGCGTGGCGTTGCGTATACGGCGAGTGCGCCCGCTTGAACCCGTTTTGATTGTGCAACAATCTAACTGAATAATACTTGACACACAAATGAGGCAATGCTCTGGCTGCACTCTATAGCAGCTCCAGCCTCCGTACACACTCTGAATCCGATGTCAACGAAGTGAGATGGCAATTGCCGATGCCGATGCCGTTGCCGATGTGGGAAGCGCTCGATCAACCAGTCGCCAGCTGTTTCAGTCAGAGACTAAACACAAAGAGCTGCTACATGTTCTGAAGAACCCAAAAATCGGCTCTACGCCTATCAGTGCGGGTCTGTGTGAGTGGGTAAGAGTAGCGCGGCGACTCTCACGCTCGTCGAGCAGTCACCCACCCTGTGAGAAATTCGATTGATCAACGATCGGCCAAAGAAATTGAAAATTCAACTGAGATTTCAGCAGAGGGGATGGTGGGCAGTGAGGGAAGAGGCAGCAGCTGCATTCCCAGTAAAGTACGATGCGATGTTTGTTGTGCAATTAAAGGCGTCCCAAAAAGAGAGACACAACATGAAAATGGCCTGATTCAGAATTCCAAACATTCTGCAGGCAAACAAAACAATTTATATATTCTCCTGCTCATTCACATGTAGGTAGGTACATATATCTTATATAGTATTTATAAGAGTATCTATGTATATGTTGTATTAATTGCTCTTCTTATGCTATCTTCGTTCTCTTAGTTTCACTCTTTCGTTTGGCTGCTCTTCGATTTCCTTTTGGGAAGGGAAATATCGAAAGAGTTATAGCAGTATGTCGAACCACAATGTTGCACTCAAACAGAACAGCCATAAATAGTGGACCGACCCACATACCCCTATAGAGAGAGCGTCATCACGTAATTAGATCAAGTGCAAAGCACTGTCAAATTGTAGTCTCTATTGTGTGTTGTGTGTTGCAAGGTCAGAGCCATACAATTTCTCGCAGTGTACTCTACCCAACTAGCACTCTAGTGATTAAATATTCTATTCGGGTCTATTCTTGAAATATCAGTCTCGTGTGTTGGCTGCTGATAAGAAACCTGTTTCGGAAATAAACACAGCGGAAACACGTGTCATGCCATAATTTGAGTAGCCAACCAAATGGTCCGGCCCGTCCGGGTTTATGTGGGTCAAAAATGTTCAAGATGTACGATTTCATGGTACAGCCTCGTATTTAGGTATTGCTAGAGGAAAAAGTACAACAGTTTTATTTGAAAATCAATTTCATGGAATACATGGAAATGTGTACAACTTATAATAGGTATAAATTACACAGCGGCATGGGAAGAGGAGAGTTACATATGTGCTAAACCACCCTTAATCCATTGAAGCAAGCCCTACCTATGCCGCCGCTCCCTGGTTAAATGCTAGCATAGAAAATTATCTATTTGGTCCCATCCTTTCATTCTTTCATTCGTATTTTGTATTCTGTTTTTCTGTTTACTGTTTTCTGTTTTGGTCTGCGTGTGAGATTTCTGAAATGATATAATACTTGCTCTATTCTTCTGCCAGCCCAGACATCCAAAAGTACCCCTAAGACTCCTAGTTCACAACGTACTATTCGCCTTGTGGCCATTCTCCAGGGATCCATTGAGGGGCTGCGTCTCTACCGTCTCCAGCGACAACTCCCCATGGGTCTTCTTGCCGAAACGCTCTCCATCGGCAATCGTCTCCAGCATCGGCTTGTTGTGGGTCTCGGGCAGTAGCAGAGAGAGCAATCCGGCAGCCAGAGAGAGCACGCCGCAGACTAGCAGTGGCAGGGGCCCCCAGATGTCGCCCAGGGAGCTGAGGTAGGGTGTCAACATTCCGCCAATCCGGGCAACCATCGAGGCGGCGCCCAAGGCCACGTTTCGCACCACCGTGGGGAACTGCTCTGCAGAGAAGATGTACACAGTGCCGTAGGAGGCGGTGATGGCCAGCTTGCCCATCATTGCGCATGTGACAATGAGAGCATTCATATCCACGGGAATGACGACGGTGAGCAACAGGCTGAGTCCCGCCACCACCAGGCAGCCGCAGAGGATGGAGCGCCTGCCCCACCTGTTGAGCGTGAGCAACAGGAAGATGTAGGCTGGGATCTCGACGGCACCAGAGATGAGAAAGTTGAGCAGGACATTGCCGCCAAGGTTGTTCGTGTTCCACGAGAGGCCGTAGTAGACGCCGCTGGTCACAAGCCAGTCGAGGAAGATGAGCAGCGTCTTGCGGCGCAGATTGGGATAGCAGAACAGGTCCCACACGGACGGCAGTGGCTCCTTCTTCTTATCCTTATCCAGATCCATCTGCTGCTTGTCCGCCGGACCATCGCCCTCGTCCAGGAGCGCACTCAGAACCTCGGGCGTGATGTCCACACGATTGAATCGTGCCGCCTTCTGCATATTGGCAATGGCGCACTCCTTGCGGCCCTTTGAGAGCAGCCAGCGAGCGGATTCCGGAATGATCCAATAATAGCACATGAAGATGAGTCCTGGCAGCGTGAGGCCAATCTGCAGCCAGCGCCAGTCGTGGATGAAGTAGGCAAAGGCCGCCGTCAGCATGAAGCCCACGGAGAAGAACATCATCACAAAGATTCCCGCGTAGAGTCGCTTGGCAGGACCCACCATCTCCATGGCAATCACATAGGCCACCAGGAACACGCCCGATGTGGTCGCACCCACAATCAACCGAGAAATGGTGTAGGTGAAGTATTCCGGTGCCAGTCCGGCCGAGACTCCGAAGACCACCTGGATAACCAGCGAGGCAAAGAGGATCGGCTTGCGGCCGTACCTGTCGCTCAGCTGGCCAAAGATTATGCTGCCCAGCAGCACGCCCAGCATGAAGAAGGAGTCACTGGTGCCCGCCATGAAGCCACGTTCGCAGACGAGATTCCACTCGGTCACGGCGCTGTTGAGGTACGTGCTCTGGTCGTACACATACCGGTCGCAGCTCCGTGTGTTGTTTGTGGTTCTGGCCAGGCTGCCGTTCAGGTACTCCTCGCTGTAGTCCACATCGTAATACTCACACACATCACCAGGCGGATAGGAGATGTTCCAAAGTTGCTCCGGCAGCTCGTACTGGGAGCCATTACCCGGCGAATCGTCCTCGAAGGGCAGAGCGCAGCGAAATTTGGGTTTGGCCAGGATAAAGACGCCGGCCATCTTATGGAAGGCCACGGGAATGGACGTGAGGCAGATGAGGAAGTAGATGATCCTCTGGTAGCGCCCAAAGTCGCCCAATTTGATGATGGCTTCGTCGTACCCCATATTGGATGCGCGGATTCGATTCTATGCGTGCGAGCAGCTGGTGTGTACCGCTCGCGGGGCTATGATTCACACTGATGGGGCCGCTAGCTTTCGGGCTCACTTTTTGGCGCTCTGTCTCGTGATATTTTTTTTTTTTTTGCTGTTCAGCAGCAATCCCCGGCGAGAGGCCGCCGCTGCTGCTCATCCAGCGCTGCTATGACGGTGACGTGTACTTTGCTCCGGCGGCGGCTCGGACTTTGGAGACCGGCAGATTGCGTAGAATTCTCTTTAAAAGCAATTATTGCTTGCCGAACACGTGTTACTAAAACAAGAAAAGCCAACAACGATAGACAACGAAAGAGGAGGCCGAAACGGAACCACAAAACCGAAAGGGAACCGAATAGAGTAGAGCGAACAGAAAGGCAACAAAACGGACGCACAATTGGTATCTAACTGCTATATTTCATCAAACGCCGCGACCGGTGCGTTACATTTGGCAAACGGAACAAAAATGAACTACGAGACGAGTCCAACCGGGGCTGCAACTGCAGACACTTCGGAGAGAAATATGGTACGAGTACGCGTATAAAGCGAGATATACAGAGAGACATTGCCAACAAACACCATTCCGTTATACATAGCTCTCTGGCCCTCAGATATGTTTATGCTGGCAGCAGCAAAAATAAAAAACCACCTTAATGGGGAAGGCTGTTCCGGACGTCGAAGATTTTCATACCCTTCCTTGCAGATCGGTTGCTATTTCTATGATATGATATGTCAGATGTCAGATATTTTTATATCTAAATTGATACACTGGCAGCTATTCGGATACCATACCATCTGTGCGTTACAAGCCCCTGACCAGTTCTATAGTACCCTCTCTTCAAGGAAATACAAACACTAACGAAATTTGAAAACACAAACGAAATTTGATGAATGTTGCCGGCTGCATTCTCTCTCTGCTGTGCGCAAACTCTCCACTTTGTTTTCTGCTCTCTTCTTATGAAATGGCTCTCTCTTGCCGGTTACTTACCGGCTTCACATTCTCAGCAAGAGACAGAGAGAGAGAGAGAGAGAGAGAGGGCAGAACCAGTAACCCATTAGGCCCCCAGAGTAACAGAGACACAAAGCCAGCCAGCCCCTAATGGAACGATGTGTTTTTGTTGTTTGTTGGTAGTAATATAACAGTTAAGGGACATGCGATACCAAACCGATCCCTGCCAAAACATTTGAATGAGAATTTAATGAGCCGCAGCTGAGAACATAAGCCAGGTAATGGTAATGCAAATTCAAATAGATTTCTGTGCTCTGAGTGTGGACTTTCATCAATCAGGCGATCGTCTTGTCTCTTTCTCTCTCTCTGTTTCGCCGCTCAATTGATGCTGGCAGAGACAATTAAGCGGGTCGGGTCGTACGATTCCATAGTCCCAACACCACAGAACTTCTCTCAATTACACTCAATTAATAAGCATAACGCAGACCCATTCCCAAGATATTCCCAAATCAAAGGCGGAAAATCGTACGATAGAGTGTTGAACCTTCCCTTTCCTTTTTTATTTATTGTGATAACTGATCAGCAGTCAGTGAAGAAAAGCCAGCTTCAGGCTCCCAATTGTTTGATACCCTGGTATATATCGTACGAGTACATGGGTTATATGGTAGTTAGTATATGGTATAGGGATATATTCCGATTTACATTGAATATTTTTCCTTTATGAGCTGTGTTTTATTATCATTAGAAACAAGGCAGTTTACAGATCGTTCCTATAACAGCTTTATCATGTTTAGATCTGATCTTTTTATAGACAAGGTCTGTAACTTCGGGACTAATTTTAGTTGAAACATACATACACCCATACTACATACATATGTACATTGGGGAGAAAAAGTGAGTACATACTCATATCCACTGACATTCGTTTCCCATAACATCTAAACAAATAAATCAAACCAAAACAAAAAAAAACAAGGCAGAAGCTTTTATGGAGTGAAAAATATCAAAACAATTCGCTATTTTGAATTTTTTCATCTTTGGAAAAATAACAATTGACATACTGCATATTTCAAGTATAACAAAAAGTTAGCTGTGTGAGGTATGATGCTGTTTTTAATACATTTTACTAGGTTAATTATTTGTACCAATACTTAATGAAAAACTGGTCCGTTGCAAACAGACAGTTCTAGAGAACAACTAGTTTCCCAAACCATCAAATTTTAAGGTTGTTTTTTAACTTCAACTTGAAATTTAAAAAAATATGTATCCAAATTTCCCCGAGATTTGTACATGCTCTTTGAATATTCCTTTATCTAAGTTTAAAAGCCCTTTTTGAGGTTCGGACCCTCATGCATTTAATTTTTATTTATTATTTATTTATCTCAAAATAAATCGGACAACAGTTCTTCCAGAGATGAGGTTACGAGATATTTTTACAGGTTGGATGACTATTTAAAAAACCGAATTTTGAAAAAAGTTTTATTTTAAACAAATTGTAAATTTTTAAAAAATAATATTTGATTTTTTAATTATTATGTGTATTGAAAATAACCATTCAACTTTCTTTATCGATGGATAAAACCAAAGGCATTTATGCACTGGAATCAAAGGTAAACTTTGAATATTTACTGTAAAACTTTTAGACATTGTAGCACCATTTAATCTTGAAGACTGAATTTTGGAAAATTTTCCTTTCAAATGAAGAGAATATTAAGAAGATATCTTGATTCGTTCATAAGTTATTAATTTAGCAAGCTGAGAAGCCGGAGGCCTCACTGTACGACACTTAACTATTGCACCCATACATACAAAAAATAAAAAATAAAGAAAAACAAAGATGCAAACTATAATTTTATTTTGACTCATCATGTTTCAAGTCGACATTTAAAAAAAAAAACTCTCATTTTTCATTTGAAGTTTTGATATTTACCCAATTTGTTGCTGCATTTGTATTACGACCAGACTTAAGTTCTGTAAAATACCATTTTTGTTAAATCTTAAAAATTCAAATTCTGGCGGCAATTAATACCATTTAATTTTTAAAAAAATTGTAAAGCGCAAAAAAAAAAAATAATGATGGCTACACATCTGCCAATCTGGAATATAAAACTTCGCTCCAAACATCCATTTAAAATTAGCATAGATCCCCTGAAGATCTAATTCGGCTTCACGCATGGCCATTGGAACATTTGCTCGGCATTGTAGATCCATTTTGTGGCAGCTGTCAAAAAGTAAAAACCACAGAAATCGATCATTGATTTCCCAGGAAAATGTCGAAGGAAAAACGCACCCCATTTGGAGCCCACCAGCACCGGGCAGCCCCCATGCATGGACCTCGCCTCGCCGTGGTAACTGCTATTCATGCTATGAAAGACCAGAGCACTACCCTTTATGGGGGTGCAGGAAATCTCGAGGTAGGGAAACACAGTTTTGCCACCCTGCTCGACATCGCTTAACTGCAGGACAATTGAGGGCAGCTATTTAGATGTTCGGTTCTTTTAGCGATATACTTACATAGAAGAGAGCTGTAGCTATCCTGTCGCCACGTTCAATATACAAATTATACTGAAAATCCAATATTTTGATTAAAACCATCTCCAAATACCATCTCTAAATACTCACTTCGGGTCCAAAGTAGTCCCGATGGGGCATGTACTGTCCGCCAGTGCCGTAGTTAATAATCAGCAACTTATCCGAGGATCCAATTTTTTCCACTTCGAAGCCGGTCATGTGCATCACACGCCGATTGACGGCTGTCACGGCCTTGTTTTGGTGATGGGCTTGGAAGGTGCTCGTTGAGGTGCGACCGCTGTCGGAATTGTCCCCTTTTAGGACCAAGTTGTAGACTTTGCTCCGCTTTAAATCTGGCAGAGCATGACGCTGGAGCTCCTCAATCTCGCTGTCATAGATCACATCGTGATAAATGGCTACGTACGGATCCCGGTTGAGGGGCTCCACTTTCAAGGGGGCCAGCCGCAGCACCGGATGAGTGTTAAAATCGTAGTGGCAGCTCAGACCTTGCGGCGGATCGAAGAGACCGCGGCAACCCTGGACATAGCTCTCAAACTTTAAGATTTTTCCTTCCTTTTCCAATTTTGTCGGCTTTAGATCGCCTCTCTCCATAATCTTTAACTGACGAAGGATTCTCTCGTCGTCGGTTCCGAGGGTCAAAGATTCTTGAAGCATTTGCAAAGCGAGCTCCTTATTGTCTGCAAAGACGTTGATCTGTGGATGGATTGATCAACATCGATGCCGATTCCTTACCCAAGTTAAAAAGGTTCCTGGCATAGAGCTGCAGAACATGAGCCAAATCGAAGCCCATCACTCGATGGAGCTCAACATTGTCGTCAGTCAGCCATATGGCCTCGAACCAACCTTCTGCCCGGTCAAAGTATCGCTTCTCAAAGCCATTTCGGGCCAGGGCAAAACAGTCCATTGCATCGAAGCTTTTCGATCTGAAATGGAAAACGATTGTCCACGATTTACTAGAAATATAATTGAGTTTCCTTATGGATTCACTTGTATTGCTTTCCATTGATCAGACCACGGGAAAATTCATCGACAGACAACCCATAGATTTCGATCAGAATGTATATAGCTTGACAGGCCTCGTCCAAGTCGACTTTAGTGGGTAAATACGGTCGTATTTCTTGCATGTGGTTTTGCCACTCTGAAACATCAAGAAGCGATAATCATTTCAGACATTTACAAATCGTAGGCCATGCCTTTCTGACCTGTGGCCACCTCTTGGCGCATAAAACGCAGCCACTCCGGCCAGTCCGAGTGCAGGTGTCGCATAAAGGCAAACAGTCTGATACCGTTGAATTCCTCCTCAATCCGATTCTCCTCCAGCTGTTGCACTTCTATCTCAATCTGTTTTATGGCGCTGAAAAACATCAAGTTCAGCAGCGAATAGTTTAGCTAATTTTTCACTCACAGCTCGACTGCGTTCAAATTTTCTTGCAGCACCGTTGCATAAACGTTCAGATCGGTGACGAGGAATTTCTTCAAGCCCAGCAAAGAAACCATTTCGGCGTTGGAATATGCATAGCGACTATTTGACTCACATCTGGCTATGATAGCAATAAACAATATAGACAAAATGGGCAGGAATCTTCCCATTTTACGTGCACTTGCCGCGAATGTTGAGGTACAAATACATTTTTGGCTTGCGATACTGATTTTTGTTAACCATTAACCATGACTGTAGCCAATGGATTTTAATGGGCATAATGAATCCGTCGTACAGATACTTTTCGTGCCATTTCTGTATACGCTATCCAATTCTAGATGTGTACATAATATAAGTATATAAAATTATTATTTTCAATTTTTGAATTCAAATTTAAGCGGCTGCGCGCCTATCATCTGCTCTTTACAGACACTTTCTGTGCTGCTCTGGTTACTCCAGTACTAAAAGTGCTGTTGTTGCGCATGTTTAGAGAACAAATCAGATAAAATGAATATTGTACGCGCAATCAGGATGACCGTTTAAGGATATTATATACATTTCGGGATATTTTGACGTCGATCGAAATAGACAACGACAGTTTAGATGTAACTAACCCAAGCAGCATGAAAAACTGAATTGTAACATTAATTGCAGGAGATTGCGTATGAGGGCATATTTATATTTACTACCGTTTGACGTGACTGCTTCACGTTGTTTATGGTTACATATTTTGTATTCACCTTTTTTTTACTCTATAAGCAGTCCAATAAAAAATGTATTCAATAATGGGATCAAATTATACGTTGAGTGCTGATACTGATAGGTAGTAATATTAAACCGAATATCAAAATCGAGGAATATGATTTCCGATCATGGAGAGAGACCGGTTAACCCATTGATGAAACGCAGTTCCTGTGAAATGTACGTACTACGTATCTACATTTTTTTTTATTGTTTTTCGTGGAAAATAATAAATTAAAACATTTTGATTTTTATCTTAAATTAAGTATAAAAAGTACATTTTTCCTTCGTTTAACATATAGATATTATTTAAAAAAATGTATTTAATTTTCTGCTTAAATTCGTAAATTTTAGTATTCCAAAAATGAATATGCCGGAGATTTTTTTTAAAAATTGAGCGAGGAAACTTTCGTTGTCATCCGTTTCTTCTCTTCTAATTGCGCTCTCCAACTGAGTGCTGAAAGAATTTATGAAAAAGGAATTAATATTCATATATGTACATACATATATACCTATATAAGCTTTTTAAATTAATAATACATTTTTAAAGAAAATATATGCACATATGTATACATATTTATAATATAATACATAAATATAATAAAAAGAGAAGGAACGTGAGTTTATTTTTTTTCCTTTATTTTTTTATTTTTTTTTTGAAAATGTACCAGTCACACTTGACAAAACAAATCAAGTAAAATATTTATTTTTCCAATTATGTACATTTGAAAATGACCGCCAAACTCATTTAGCGCACAAAAATATCGATATTATTAGCTCTCAAATCGTGGTGGTTTTTCAGTGGTGAAGAGAGCGTTTTAGTGGTGACTTTCCCCTCATTTTCGTGGTGTGAGAAACATGTTCTTAACGGGAACGCGTATGGAATGAAGATTCATTGTTGCGTCATTCCATACGCGTTCCCGTATGATACATTTGATTTGTATGGGAAAAATTTCAGCAACATGGGGAAATGAAGTAGCAGCATTGTTGTGCAACTTTGGCACGGAATGAGCCACAAGTCTGAATACCTTAGGAAAATGGATATTATGGACTTGAGATATTGTTTGTAATTTCAGGCTCCAATTAATGCAGAAACTACTCAGTAGAGACTGAGTTCTAAAGATTTTAACAATGTTTTGCAGCTCACGGGTACCAATAATAGGTATCAGAACCGGGATAAATGTATTTATAAAACACAAACATATGCATTAAGAGGTAAAAAACATGTCAATCTAGGATCAAATCATATATAATGTTTCAATGGAGCTTGGAACAAAACAATTAACATCAATTAAAAGAAATAAGGTATACAAAAGTACATACGCATAAAAGAAACTTGTTTAAACAGCAACACTGACGTCACATTTAGTCAACATTTACGTTTTATGCTTTGGCCGCTTTTGGTTGAAACTTAATATGTAAACAATCCAATGAAAAATAGTTCTTAAAACTAGCCAATCCGAAACAAAATTCATTGAGGAATTGGATAAAATTAATTTTTTAGAGCTAAAAGGGCCACCTATCTAGTAATATTAAATTGAATATCAAAATTGACGAATTTCATATCACAAAATATCACGGTATGGCAGCCCTCAGCAACTACGAATTGCACGAATCTGGCAGCGCCACAAAACGACGACACATTCGTTTTATGTGGTTTTTGTTTGAACCTTAATATGTAAGTAATCCAATAAAAAGGACATTTAAGAAGTTGCCAGTCTTGTAGAAAATTTATGTATTTATCGAATAAAATTATTTGTTTAGGGCTGAGTGTCGCAGCTAGCTAGTAATATTAAACGGAATATCAAAATCGAGGAATATCAACGTTGCATGTATTGAAAAAACAATCGATACTATCGTGATAACTCTAATAATTATTAAAAAACCAATGAAACCTTTTCGGAACTTGTCCATTGTAAAAATTAGATGCCACCTGTCGATTTGTTTGCAAATGTGTCTTTGTATTTTATAGCAGCCAATCCAAACATATCAAAAGCGCAACGACTGTAGCTCGATACTATCATGATAGTCTCAAAACCATCGATAGTAGAGGCTAGCAGCAAAATATCGATACTATCGATAGTGCCCTCGATGGTTTGAAACCTCTGCGCGGACGTAAACAACGAAACTTAGTCGAGATTTTGTCGACATGGAAACAACAAAGAAGTAATGTAATATCTTGTTTCTAAAGAAACGTCCGTTGATATATCCAAAAAAAAAAAAAAACCATATATTTTTGAAAAAAATATATATATATCAATATTAAATAAATTTAGTAAAACATATTAATCTGTTAAAGCGCGATTTATTTTGCCGGTCTTGTCGTGTTTAATTTCTTGATAAATTTGCGCGGACTGTTCACGATCGGACGGGCGGTGGATTGTATTTGTCGAATCTAAAACAGTGATAAAACAAAAATTAACAACCATTTCGATTAAAATACTTCAAAGTTATAAATGAAAACATTTTCGGCCAACAACCTTTTGAAAGTCGAAATTTTAAAACTGTGTTCTTGTTGTTTTTTGGACTCCACGGGCCGGACCTAAATTTGGAGAAGAGATCAACGCAATTCGTTGCTCCTCATCCCGTTCGTCGGTTATAAATGTGTGCGTTCGGCGGCGGACCCCACTAAGATTCTTAGATACCCGTTTCAGTCTCTGGAAGAAATCAAATGTAAGTACCCCAAGCCCATGAGCAGGTATAGGTATGAGCATCACCTGTGTCTCTCTTCTTGTTTGCCTTCATCAGCGTTTCTGTTGACTTGCATTTATCGCGGATTTTTGTTGTCCATAAAATAAGTTTACTAAAAGGTATATAGGTGCAACCGGGCAATCGATAAGCAAAGACGGAAGTCGCACGGGGACCGTGGACGTGACCATGAATCCAATTGCATGGGTGAAGAGGGGCGCAGTCGCAACTGCTCTCTCTCTCTCTCTCTCTGTCACCCCCTCAAAGCAATCCACCACCATTTCCCTCAGCTGTCCCGCACCCCCACAGACACACAGAGCAACGGTTCTATTTATAGAAAGAGTCGAGTGCATGTCAACGTTTGTTTTTCTTCAAAAACAAACCCCAAGATAGATTTGTGTCCCGACCATTTTAATTCAGTGCGGAAATGAGCAAACGTTTTCTTCCAGCGGAGCGGAGGAGACGACACAAGTGTCATTCTCCCCAAGCACCAATCATCGGTCGTCCCACCATTCCATTCCAGACACATTTCGTTTATTTATGTTCCTTGGAAATCATCGAAAAGGCGTCATGGCGTCGTCGTCGCTCCTTCAGGCTACGGCGGTCCACTCGGTTCTTGGGCAAAACGTGCCCATCCGATTCTGGGCATTTTAAAGCCAATTAAACGGGTTCAAGTATACCCTTTCGCTGTGAGAGAGTATATCACATTTAAGGGAAAATCAAAATTTCAAAAACTTAAATATTTTTCTAAAAAACATAAATACATAATTAATATCGCTCTGTTTTACCCCCAATGGATCCTCTTGTTTTGCTCTGCCCTGTTTTACAGGGCATTCAGTGTTCGACTTGTATCTGTTTTCTTGGTATACGTTTCCTCTCTGTATACCAGCGCAAAGGTTGCATTTGCTTTGTTGTTGTCGCTATTGTTGCTGTCACTCAAACCCCCGACCAAACCCCTCCCCACTGTTCCGACCACCCGCCCTCGTTGCCGAAACAAGACTCAACACGCGCCACACCGCAGCGCCCAGCTGACAGGAACCTCTGATCACCTCTCCTCTCCCGTTTGTCCATTGTGGCACCGACGGACAGCTGCTCCCTTCAAAGTTCGAACAGCCCCAGGAACAAAGGAATTGGTCGAAGAAATCCCTTTGCAAAATGTGTAAGCCCACTTTGAAGAGGAGGCCACTCCACACTACGCACTCAGCAAGATCTGAAATGAAATGCTCGAAACTGCGGCACTAGATCCATTTGCATATAATGCCAAAAGTGAAACACTGATGAAACATACGACGGTTGGGTGAAAGTCAGAGTGGTGGAAGTCGGAGTCGGAGACCCTGAGTGTGTGTGGTTTAATTGCAGCTTTTGTTTTGATTGACGATTAGCATAATTTAAGATGTATTTTACACCAGTCGGTTTCCCTGATTGTTTCTTTATGTTTGTTTCATCTGTGTGATGTTTCTCCAAATTTAAATGCAAATGCAACACGTGCTGCCACAAAATATCCATCAAATGGGTGGGCTAACGTTTCAGTTTCCGGTTGGAAATGCATACTCATATCATGATAAGACTTGTCACCAACTGTAATGGGGATTCAAACTAAAGCATTGCGTCATCACAGAAGGGTCGAGACTGTAGAGCTTGCTTTTAGGTTTCAGTTTGATAAGAAAACTCTAAACCATGAAATTCTGGATTAGTCTCTTGAAATAACGAATATGGAAGCGGTTCCTTTGCCTTTAAGGGGCCTAGACAGAATCTTCTTACAGAGTTAAAGTACCAGAATTACTCGTGACGATCATTTGTACATTGTATTTGTATATTTATACCCGTACTCAAAAAAGAGTTACGGGGTATATTAGATTTGTGGTAAAAGTGGATGTGTGCAACGCAGAGAAGGAAACGTTTCCGACCCCATAAAGTATATATATTCTTGATCAGCATCAATAGCCGAGTCGATATAGCCATGTCCGTCTGTCCGTCCTTCCGTCTTGTTGAGCGCCTGGATCTCAGAGACTATAAGAGTTAGGGCAACCAAATTTGGTTTCAAGAATCATGTGATATCACCCTGCTACAAGTGTATTTCAAAATTTCGCCCCGCCCCCTTCCGCCCCAACAAAGGACGAAAATCTGTGGCAGACACAATTTTAAAGATACGATAAAACTAAAAGGGCAGTATCGTAGAGAATGACCATATCTACCAGATTGAATAAGATCGGAACATAATTATAGCCAGAATGAAGAAATTAATTTTCTGTTGGTTCCCCCGCCTCCTCCAGCCAGAGACTTGATACTCATTCTCCTTCTCGCTCGCACGCTCTGCCGCGTTCAGTGCGCGAGCAACCCCCTAGGAGGAGATGTAGAATATAAATGGTACATCTATAATCTACATGTTAGATGTAAAATATACATTGTAGATGTAGATAACAGATGTAACAAAAAAATGTAAAATGTAAAATTTTTTTTTTTATTCTAAAATTCTAAAAAATCATATTTCAAAAATGTATATACTGATAACGGGTATATACGGGTATAAGTAGAGTCGCGTCCCCAGAAGCGACTCACACGTTCCTTCTCGTTTTATTTTCATGTGCCCCAGCTTACTCCCTGTGTAGTCCCTGATCATTAAATATTTTCCTATTCCCATATACCAAATTTCAAAAGGTTTTAAGCTGGATTAACGGATAAAGCCGTTAAAACGGCTTTCTCTTAAACAAACATCGTCCAAAGGCTGAAATTAATAAAATACATACCAGAACCAGTCGCAGTTCGAGTCCACAGTCCCATTACCATTGCCATTCCCCCCGACGTTGATGGATTTGTGTGAATGGGGCATCATAACTCATTTCCTCAAACACATGTTCACAGATTTTCCATATGTTTTAACGGCTGCAAGTCGTTACAATGCACTTGGCGGACATCTGTATGCATAAACCCATTGCGGGAAAAGAATATGGGAAAATATGGTTGCCTTTCGTTTTGTTTATTTTGGGTCAACGCTTTGGGGGCTTTTGTCTTTAGCACCGAAAACTGACTCTGTTCACTCTTCTGTCAGTCGGGGAGTGTGTTATCTTTTTCCCCATTTGATATTTAATCTTATCTTTCGTCCCAGTACAATTATTTGTTTGTCGGGCCCTCCAACAAAAAACGACTGGACGACTACGAGGAGTATATTTCGTTGTCAACGTTATGTGTACTCATGTAATGGTAGAGTGTATTTATTTGGCAAAAAAAGAAAGCATATTTGTTGTATTCCAAGACAAAGAAAACGGGTGTTCAAACCGTTTTCCATCATCAGGAAATCTATTTTGGGGTAAAGTTTAAAAGTTAGTTAATAGTCACAAAAATTTAAAAATTAAAAATCAAATGAAAGCAAGATTTTGGCTATAAAGTCATCTAATATATGAGTGACGGACAGGAAGTGATGTGCGAGTGGGACGCAATCATTCGATACAAATGGCATTCTGGGTATTCTTCCACGATGAACCAAAGGAAATTTGCATTTAATTTGTTTTCAAATCTCTCCTGTAACTGTAGACGAGAGATACCGGAACTGTAACAAATTGTTTAGCGTTAATTCCACCGGTTTTCAATTGTTATTTTGGAAATTTTCCTGCAATTTCAGTTTTCCTTTGGTTTCGGTTGAGTTTTTGCTTGGCTGTCTGGTGCATTAATTTGTTCCACTTGCGCGACGTTTAACTATCGGCAATCTTTGGTATTTACCTCTTGTTTCTTCCCTCTTTGCTCTACGCTCTCTATTCGATTCGTGCGGAGTCGTTGAACTCCGGGGCGATGGGGGATCTGATGTTGCATTGTGTATAGTTAACTCTGCATTTCTGGGGCATTACAGTATGAAAAATAAAAATAAAATAAAATAAAATAAGCCAAAAAGATTGAAACAACAAAACGCTCCGAAAAAAAAAACTTGTTTCGGCTTGTGACTTTTGCGCATGCTCAGCGTTTTGCTTTGCCAACGCTTTACGGTACAGTGAACTCTGGCCCCCTGCTCTCTATGGCCCTCTTCTCACTCTTTCTCCCTCTCTCTCGCTGAACTGAAAACCATGTTCCTGTGACGTTTGGGCCATAAATTTTACAGCTGCTGCTGCAGCTTCTATTGTTGCAAGTGTAATTGCCTTTTCGACCATTTCCTCTCCCTGTGTTTTCTCTACAGCTCTGCTCTTTTCCGAGGGCTAGTTGTACCAAAAATGACTCATCATTGTGTGCTCCCATTTGATGGCCAATGGCAGCTGCAAAATCCGCTTCCAAAACAAGAAGAACTGGTTGCCTGGCTTGCTGCGCTGCCACAACCTTGTAAATCCATGCAACATCCGAATCGAATCCGAATGTGTGGTGTGGTGTAGGCCCCCGCACGCTGCACAATCGCGAACGAACCTGAACCTGTCGCACCGTTAAAGCCGCGTTCCTGCTGCTCCTCCGACTACTGGTTGAACTTGATATTGTAACGTTCTCCGCAAATCGAATCAGTACTCGTACATATGTATATGGTCAAAGAACTGCAGAGTCGACAGAAAAAAAACGTAACTGGTTTCGGATACCCCGAGATGGGGCTTTTGTCGCGCTCTCTTTTTGGCACGATCCAAACAATTCCAAGCGCCTTTTGTCCACAGCAATCTTAATCAAATTCCGATGAAATGCTACGAAACATTTCTTAACTAACGGCTCGCTCGTGGACTCCTGGACTTCTTTCCAAAGTATTACCGGTGCCCCATCGCTCCATCGCAGGGCTTCTTCATGGCTTGTAGCCCTACGAAAAGTTTCGCAATTATTACACAATTTTCATGGTTTTATTACCGAGGTATTGCTTTGTCTTACGGTTTCGGTTTTGGGGCTGTGTTTCATTTTCCGAGCAATTCAAATTGTTTTTTTGTTTTCTTTTCCCATTTTTCCACAGTTGGTAGAATGTCATACGAGGCGACGACTTGACTTGGTTACGAAATTATGGCAATTGTTTCGGTGTCTTCATTTCCTTCTCTTTGTTTTGGCCATGTTTTGAATACAGGGAAGTGGCACAAATATATGCTACCCAAAGGCCCCAAGAAATGGGTCAAAATGCGGGAAACAGTGGGACAGTCGGAACAGTGGGGTTAAATCACCAAAGATTGGCTTTAGGCTATAGGAAATCAGTTTTGGTGCAGCCAATAGGAATCCATGCCGCCATACAATCATAAATATATCTGTGCTCTGCTTTCTGTAAGCCCACACAAAATAATCTCTACTTCCAATTTACCTCAATTATTTCATAATGTCTTTTAAATTTTCCAATAGAAATTCAATTGATTTTGAAAGGGGCCCCTTTATTATTTCATAGATCATCTCTATCGAATAATTTGAACCGAAAACAAATCGATTGTATTTGATTGATTCATTTTTTCGACTTTTTCCCTCCATTTTTAAGCCCAAAAGGTACAGCCCCTGCCCCTGCCCTTAACCGTTGTGTGCATTTCTTTAACTGTTTTTCATTTTCTGTTGCGCAATGCAACAGAATGCATAACAAAGCTGCGGCCCAAAACAATAGGCACATAACGAACAACATGATTGTTAATTATTCAGAAAAAACACACCACAACGGCACCTGTCAGCCCCTGGCCCCTTGTGTGTTTGATTATCGCTTGGTCTCGAGGGGCTTTTGGCCAGACGACGACCGACCGACCGGAAGGTGAAACTCTGTTACTCGCAATGGTAGAACAGTTTTCCATTACATAGAGATACACCGACCAGACCCTTTTTAGGTGCAGTTGCAATTGCAGTCAAAATCCAAACCTAGTTAAAATTATAAAAGAATAATGCATATTTTTGATACGGAATTATATTATACTTTCATGATTTTTCTTTCTTTGTGAACCAACACGAAGAATAGATTTTTCACCGAATGTTTCTATGGCAATGATATGATATATAAGCCGATCTGATTTACATACTTATATACATATGTATGTAAATATATACATACATATGTATGTACATACATTTATACTGAATAGAGAAAAAAAGAATGAGCACAGTTACTGCCAGATAGCTTTAAAACTGAGGAATCATTATAATGGATAGACATTTATGATTGTAAATATCGGCGATGCTTACCTCTGTAAGGATATGCAAAAAAAGATAAAAAAGCATCCTCTTGTCAGGTGTGGGGTTCGAACCCACGCTCTCTCTCGAGAACCAGAGCTTAAATCTGGCGCCTTAGACCGCTCGGCCAACCTGACTTGTCGGTCGACGTTGTCTAAACGAGCTATATGAGCGTCGGCTGTGCTGTCGCCCAGGTTGGCTATGCTGTCAAGGGTGTTTTTGCCACTGTATGTGTGCTGTGTGTATTTTTGTTTGCTTTAAGGATAGAAACAAATTGTTCTTTTGATTGCAAAAATGGATTCTAAATGTGGTATTACTAACTAATTGGACACCTTTTTGCTTTAGCTGTGGAGTTTAGGGTAAAAAATATGAAAAATTAAAATTAACCAAATAAGTAGCATGTCCTGGCCGGCACTTGAACCAAGGAACCCTCGTCTACCAAGTATTCCATGTTAATTTTGATGCCAGATTTTAGCAATCACACAAACATACACACATTGCTATGCGTTTATTTATAGCCCACTGCAGCCGCCTGCCTGCCATAAGAGAAAGAGATGGCAGATTGGGCAAATTTTCACTCGTTTTCGTTTTTTTTTATTTTTGTATTCCGTTTCGTTCCGTACCGTTGTATTGATGAAGAGATTACGGTTGCTGGACAGACAGCTGATAGGCAGACAATGGGTGCGATTTCCTCCCCTCAGACGCAACCCTGGACATACGCAAATGGCTGTTAGTACGTCACAGTTCAGGGAGCTGCTGTTTCTCTTTCTGACCCACCTCCTCCACCTACCAATCACCCACTACCTCCCTCTGCACCCCTCTCTTTGCTAAGAAAGCTTTCGTGATGATGCCGCTATCAATTGCATCTGCTTGTAGAGCATTCGCTAATCTCTTGTTGTTCTCATTCAAATCTTTTTGTTTTGTACATCCAAAAAAGCTTTAAGCTTATCAGAAACTAACCCCATGCATGTACAGCGGTTAGGTTAGGGGTGGCCCACCACCCTTGTTGAATGATGCATGTCAAGCAGCTGTTGCTTCCATGAAGTAAACTATGAATAACTCAATTTGCCAATTGAAGTGAAACAATACCTTTGAAAGCTATGAGAGCTATCCCGGAAGTTGTTATGCGATCCGATCCCTACGAAGGAAGCTTCACTGTGCGTGAGGGCGCTTCCTGGTGACTCAGTGGCGCACACTTGAGTCAAGTGGTAGGGGCCCATTGTTTGGATACATCATGTGCCGAGCGCTTAACTGGAAGCATTACTGTGGCACCCACACACACTAACACCGACATTGAGAGAAGATGGTTCGGTAATTGTGGATTCGGCGCAGTAAGCAAAGCTGCAACCCCGTTTAGAGAGACAGTCAGGGCAGGATGACGATGACTGCCGCCCATCCAGAATCCGAAAGCCAAATCAGTGCATGTCGCGCGTTCACTGCAGTCACCACGCCACGTGTCGCCATCGCCAGGGGCATCATCATCATCACTGCGCTTCGGCTATCATTTTCCGGGGCGGGGTGCCCCGAAACAGAGAACTCGGTTACTGGGTGAAAACTGCACGGCAACAGCATCGACAACGACAACAACCACAATAACAGATATGTACATCGAGAGCGAGCTGCAACTACGGACAAAAGTCAAAAGTTCAGCATCGCAACAGATTTCCTAGATATACGCGAGTGCACGCAGAGACAGGCGCCAGACTATAGCTCCATATTGGTTGCTCGCCTCGCCTCGCAGCCAGCTCATCTGCTTTCCATCTTTCAGTGCATTTAGACCGTAATGTAGGTCAGAAATAGCCATAAACTTAGCAACACTCGCTTTTCCAGCTACCGCCAGTGGGAAATTTGATTAGTGCATGGAAAATTGAATTAAAAGTGAAACGCATTTGGTGTCTTGGATAATCGCAGTGGAATTATCCAACAAATGCTAGGCCAGAGGTGTCCAAAGCGGAACGGTGACGCGCTGCGTGTGGAAACTGTTTAATCGATAGTGAAAAGCGGTAAAAAAAAAAGTGAAAATCAATTCCCCTGACAAGAGTATTGTATTATTATTGTCAGGCCTACCGGTTGGGGTGGAGCACTAACAACATCGAAAGTAAAGATTCAGACCATCCCATCCCAAACATTGGGACGCAACCCTCTTGAGGGTAGCTTCACACCCTCGTGTTCACTCCTCAGGGTAGCCTTCAGAGTCTTCAGTTCAGTGCATTGCCCTGCAATTAACCTATTGAGAGGCGCGACTGCAGTTGAACCCACAAAATGGATTTCTACACCAGCAACAAAGAGCTGCACAACACCGGCACTGGTATGTATCGTAGGTTCAATTAACTTGGCTTAATTGTCGTCTCACTCATTAAAAACCAATAATAATCTTATCTCAAGGCTCCATTGAGGAGGTGGCAATTGTTTGAGCTATTTTTATTACTTCACCCATTAATTTAGTCTGTCTGGAAAATATAATTATTTAATGAAAGTCGTAAGAGGGAAAATGCATCTAAATAGCTTCCAATTATTTATTAGACCTTTTCTTGGGAGAAGTTGAAATATAATTCCAAAAGAATAAAGCATTTAAAGTTTCCCACTGAACAGTAAGAGCTCCAAGCCATTTAAATTTATTTTTTACATATGTAATACATATTCTACATATACATATGTATGTACATATATTCAAATATATTTCATATTTACACAGTGATATACAAACGGAAATATCCAATGAAATGAAATAAAGAACTTTTGAAGGTCCTTTTAATCTCATTTAAAGAAAAATAGTCGAATTTAAAATCTAAAAACAAAAAAATAATAAAAATATTGCATACAAATAATGTCAGATGTGGGGTTCGAACCCACGCTCTCTCTCGAGAACCAGAGCTTAAATCTGGCGCCTTAGACCGCTCGGCCAACCTGACGGGTTGGGCCTCGCCATCTAAACTAGGATATAGAGCGAAGGATGCAAATAGATTTCCGCATAGGAAATTAAAATTTGTTTTCTAATTAAAAATAAAAGGAAATGTTACATTTTGCAAGTTCTGGGAAGAAAAGGACGAAAACGGAAGAAGCTTAGCAACATTTGAGGCGTGTCCTGGGAGACAAGGGATTCCTAAATTATCTTTAAGCAGTCTTCTGTCGTCAATACTCTGCATCCGTTAATCAAGGAGAGAATTTTATTTAAAGAAAACAAATATATTTAAGAGTTTTGCAGTAAATACACCTTTGTTATAATTTTCCTCTTTCTATTTATAAAATTTCGATTTTGGTTGATTTTATGGTTCCTTTCTTTATTCCTTTGTGCAGCCACAAAGAATCTTGTTTTATCTGTCGACTTCGATACTTACTCCTGCATATCGGTCACAAATTGAAATTGTATTTTAAAATTCAGATAGCAGAACATTGGGCTTGATGATACGAAGGTTCAGTGCCTTTGGAAAATGTTTATAGATGGAGGCGATTGAGAATGAGAAGTCTTCCACTTGGCACGGAAGTTCCACTAATAAATCGCAAGCACGCAACAGTGTTTGGTCGGAAAAGGGCGAGTCGGTAAACAGTTTAAACGATGATATCAGCCCCCACTTTGCACTATACCATCTCTTCCCCCGCAATCCAACCTTAAAAGTAAACACTGTCTATGCTCCCTTCAAGAAATTCACGAAGAGGCGTCTGCTTTTATGGGCTTAGCTTTTGGCTAATTGCTAGACGGATCGAGGGTCAGGAGAAGGGTCGGAGTGCGGTCTGTGTCAGTGCATGTGCTCGGATTACGTATACGCACTGCGGGCCAATAAGCCTGTTAGCTTTTCTCCCACTTGTTTCTTTTGCAGAGTTTTGCATTCTCGACTGCAGTTTATAATTTACTGGGGCCACAAAAGGCTCGCTTCGCTTTGAGGCTTTACATGTCATATGCTCTTGGCCATGTCTTGAACATGTCTTGGGCCACCTCCCTTTTCGTTTTCACCAACCTTATTTAGAGGTCTCTGTCTGTGTCTCTCTCTCTCTCTCTGTCTTGATTTTCTACACCTTCGCCTTCTGCTTCTGCTTTGACTCTGACTGTGGGGCCCTCGTACATTGTCAATGTCGTCGCCTTCCAGCATTTCATATTCTTCGCCATCAAGTCATTTATGCCTGCTGTTGCTGTTCCTGCCACACTTGGATGCCTATCTTGTAAAAAAAAGAGTGGGAACTGGGGGACAGAGGCAGTGTCAGAGAACTGCATTTCCATGCTATGCAATCAGCAAGAATGCTGCCAGGCAACTTTTTCTTCTCCACATAAACGGCCATCAAAAGTTGCCTTCTTTGCGTTCTTTTCTGCTCCTAGGCAACTTCACTTTTTTGCACAATTTGTAATTTATGCCGCCGTCTCATGGCTCGAAGAAGGCGAAGAGCCTTCTCAAGAGCTGCCCAGACAAATTGCGAAGCGACAGAGGCGACAACGTTGCCGTGATTGTGTTGTAGCGTTGCGTTGCATATAAAAGAACTCCATACACAAGACTCTCTCTCTCTCTGTCTATCTGCATCTCTCAATCATTACTTTTTTTTTGCTCTCTGCATAATCAAGATTATGTTAAATTGCCTGAGTAAGTGTTGTTAATTTACCATGAGCACATTATAAAGCGATTCCAGCCATATGTTGAGGTTAAGCTCCACTTTCTTGCCGACAAAACTGGGCTAATTATGACGGATACATTACAGGCCATACTTCGACAAATGGGAAAGCATTTTCTCGATATAAGCATGAGATTTATTTTTCATGAAATTGAGAAGCTCTTCGTCTCCTCCCCTCACGCATTTGGATCAAAGCTAAAACCCTCCAGAAAATGTGACTCATTCAAATTGGGAACAGACAATATTGAGTTTTGTTAAGTGCAAACCTCTTTAGTTGATAAGATTTGTTTTAGTTTGTGGCTCAAATTGGTTTATTTTAAGATTTAGTAAGGATTAAAGAGTTACATGAGTCATTGGTTTGAGGGAATTTTCAAAGATGTTCAACAGAGATGAATTCTAGGTTTACATTTCAGAATTTATAAGAAAGTAACAGCAACCTATTCAAAATAAGATACATAACTACATACATACATACATACATATGTACATATGTATTTCTTCTTATGAGGGCATTATCAAAGTTCTGTTGGCTAAGTATGTATGTACTCGCATTTTAGTTAGCTAATGCTTGGGAAACCCAATATGGGCTGAGGCTCTGATATCTCATCCGTCTATTATTGGCACCGCAGTACTATATAAAACGCGTCTCTACTTTTATACCCGTACTCAGTCAGTATATAAATATGTGAGAGTATGATTTGTGTAGAATTTTAAAATATTTTACATTTGTTGAAACTATGTTTGCACGTTTTTAGCGTTGTAGGGTTGTAGCGTTGTACAAAATGTTTTTCATTCCAAATGTAACTATAACGAATAAATTTCTGATGCTGTTTTCTACAAATCACGAGTCGTAAAACGGTTTTCACCACAACACCATTAATTGTAATTGTTGCACCCCCCACAATACAGACAAAATAAAAATTGGAAGTCTAGCTCCGGATGCCGAAGTTTTTCATACTCTTTCAGATTGAAAGTGCTTACGGGATGGAACTCCACGGTCGATCGATTCGATTTTGATCTAATTTGACTAAACAATAGATTTTAGAACATGATTTAAGTATCTTAGGTACAGAAATGTTTCTGATCTGTATGATATATTAATTCGATCTAGGTGATTCCGACTATTTTGAGTATAATGCAAAACGATAATTCTGTGCAAAATTCAAAGCGAGAAACTCTCATCATAATCGTACTACCCTCCCCATGAACAGGGTATAAACGCGCACCCAACTTTTTAAACCAAATACACCCACACACAGACCCAGAATCTACTGATTTGAAATCCGTCGACACTACACTACTGTCTTTCTCTCACGCGTCAAATCTAACCCAAACAAACAAACCCCCACAAAACAGAACCCGAACCCGAACAGACAGACGACGACTCATTTGGCGAAACACATAATATAATGAATGCCTAACAATCATTTAATAATTTAGCACTTTGAAACAAATTTATCTTGATGAATGAGGAGAGGGAATTGGGGAATGCGGAGATCCAACAGTAAAGCTATTGTTCGCTTGCTCTTCTCCACCAAACAAACGTCGTCTCCAAAACTGTCGCAGTGACTGCGATTGCGACTGCGACACACACAAGCACACACACAAATGTAGTGCAGCTCAAAGAGGAAATAGAGAAGAGTGGAAAAGGGATGCAGATAGAGGGCAGAGGCGCCCCGAACTCTGGTCTGGTGCACCATTAACCCAGCGAGAGCGAAATAAATGAATTTCACCTTGAAGCTGCTGCTAAAACAATTTCCAACGTCATCGTCTCGCTTTCCGAAATCAGATAACCCATAGACAGAGCAAGAGAGAGAGATAGATGCATGTACATATGTACATGTAGGGGGGCAGTGAGAGCTTGCGGTTTCCTATGCATATATGTTCCGACTGTTTGAACAGATGGATGCTACATAGCACTGGCCCCGGAGGCTTAGCAGAGGTGTTTAGTCAACCCCATAACAAGGCCGCTGCTTTGTTGTAGAGTGAGAGAGAGAGATGAAGACACCTACACACAGGGCCGCCGGTTATCAACTCCACTGCAGAACGACACCACTACGCCCATGAGTCATAGTCAGTGCATGACCAAGAAAGGTAACCAGCGAAGTAGACACGAAGCGAAAGGCAAAAGACGCAGAGAAAAAACATACAAAACATGAGAGAATCGTTTAGGCGAGGTAGTCGGCAATGGGATACCTGGTACTTAGTTCCAAGTGTAGTAGATCATAGCGGATATGCTGGATCTTCTGATTATCTTTAAAACTAAACGTGGCTTAGGCTTTCTTGATTTATAAGGTAAACGGAGTACCCTTTCGCCTCGCTTGATAGTCAATAGAAAGTCAGTATTAAAATTGGTATATTTCAACTAAAGCAGCATACTATTTCAACCTATAAGTACAGGGTGTTAACACTGCCACAGCGACAGCCGACAAGAACAATAGGCGGGCGAGAGAGAGCCATAGAGCAAATAAAAGAGCCAGAGAGAGGGCAAAGCACAGGTAGAGTTAATAGCTGAGAAATGTTCACTGTTCACCCAAAACGTACCCATAAAACACCGGTCCCCTACTGTCCCCCCTGCCGGCAGCAGAGCGGCAAAGCGGGCCTTAATGACTGTTCCATAGAGAGAGAGAGAAAGAGGCGGTGGAAGCAGCAGCGCCGGCAACGGTGATCGGTGATCGCTACAGCTGAGTGCGCTCCACAGTTGCCATTCGGAATTCAGGAACTCAAGATCACAGCAAGCGTTATTTGGTTTGGTTGTTCCTCGGTTCCTAGTTCCTCTCTCTGTCTGTGTGTTGGTAATACTCGTAGCAGCGGACGAGGTAGATAAGATTTTTCGCATTGATACTGTCCCGCGTCATGCAACCTTTGGGCGATCAATTCTCAGTTATAAATAATAAATAAATAAATAATAGTATTATTAACCTATATACATATGTGTATGGCTGCTTCCTCTTTCAGTGCGCAAAATGTTGGAGGACACCCAACTCGTGTGGGCAAGGGATCCCGCCGAGGGGTATATACAAGGTCGTATTACGGAAATCGGTACCAAGGAGTTTGAGGTCACGCCAATCGATCGCAAATATCCGAAGCGCACTTGCAGCTACGATGACATTCACTCCTCGTGCGATGGACCACAGGATCATGATGATAACTGTAAGTAATTCTCAGTCAGACATATCTCTCATAGGAAACCGCAACCCCTCACTATTTAGGGGGCCTTTTATCTACGCTTGAAAATGTTACATAAATGTGAAAAGAAAGTGAAAGAACAAGCAAATATCGCTTATTGATATTATACCTGGTGGCTAAATCTACAGAATCCGGGAATCTTATCTAGCCACGTAGATAACACCGCTTTAGCGAAGAGTATTCCAAGTATTTAGATCACATTTTTCCAGTGCATTAGTTTGAAGTTGAGCATGATGATCTTTCTAACTACGTGACAGATGAGATCTCTGGATCTTTAATGTTTGCGAAATGCTCCATTTCTTGACCTTGTTTCACTTCGATCCGATGGCACTGTTCCTTCACATAAACATCGCAACCATTAGCCACGCTTGCTGCTTGCATGACCCAACCCCCCAACCTACAACCTTACCTCCCAGACGGTAGGGGGAAAGTGGTCTTGGGCCATAAATTCTCGCATCAGGCCCCCAGACGTTATACTAACCTACTTGACTGTGATTTTACTTGAATTTCCAGGCGAACTCATGTTGCTCAATGAGGCCACATTTCTGGACAATCTGAAGACACGTTACTACAAAGACAAGATCTACGTGAGTACCTAAAATTACGCGCAGAATAAACGAAACTGGAAAAACCTAATCTAAAAATGTTGGTTTAACGTAGACCTATGTGGCCAATATACTGATCGCCGTGAATCCGTACCGTGAGATCAAGGAGATCTATGCACCCGATACCATCAAGAAGTACAATGGCCGTTCGCTGGGCGAGCTACCGCCGCATGTCTTTGCCATTGGTGAGTCCCCTTGATACGACCATACGACATATATAGATAGAATGAGTATATATGTATAACCGCTACTATGTTTTGCGCCCACAGCGGATAAGGCGATACGGGATATGCGTGTCTATAAACTCTCGCAGTCCATCATCGTGTCCGGAGAGTCGGGTGCCGGCAAGACAGAGTCCACGAAATACCTGCTCAAATTCCTTTGCTATTCACACGACAGTGCCGGCCCCATAGAAACCAAGATCCTAGATGGTAAGCGAATCATTTATACCCCAGAAATTGTGTGTGACTGATCAGAGATCCATTCAATCCTTAGCCAATCCTGTGCTGGAAGCATTTGGCAATGCGAAAACCACTCGAAATAATAACTCCTCGCGCTTTGGAAAGTTCATAGAGGTGCACTACGATGCCAAGTGTCAGGTGGTGGGCGGCTACATCTCCCACTATCTGCTAGAGAAGAGTCGCATCTGTACGCAGAGTGCTGAGGAGCGGAACTACCATGTGTTCTACATGCTCCTGGCCGGAGCACCGCAACAGTTGCGCGACAAACTCAATTTGGGAAAACCAGATGACTATAAGGTTCGTAGAAAGTGGAAACACCTCTGTCATATCTCAATCCTTACTCACGAGTCGTATACATATCTCTCGGTCCGTAGTATCTCTCCGGCTGCACGCAGTACTTTGCCAATGCCAAGACAGAGCAACTCATTCCCGGCTCACAAAAGTCAAACAATCACCAGAAGAAGGGCCCCCTCAGGGATCCCATTATCGATGACTATCAGCACTTTCAGAATCTGGACAAGGCCCTCGGTCGACTGGGTCTCTCGGACGATGAGAAGTTGGGCATTTACTCGCTGGTGGCGGCCGTTCTGCACTTGGGCAACATTGCCTTCGAGGAGATACCCGACGATGTGCGCGGTGGCTGTCAGGTATCGGAAGCCACGGAGCACTCGCTGACCATCACGAGCGGACTCTTGGGCGTGGATCAAACGGAGCTGCGTACGGCTTTAGTGTCTCGGGTGATGCAGAGCAAAGGAGGCGGCTTCAAGGGCACGGTTATCATGTAAGTGCAAGACGCATTCCGCTTTGATATTGCTGGTGGATCTAATCGATCCACTCGTGCAGGGTTCCACTGAAGATCTACGAGGCGAGCAATGCCCGCGATGCGCTGGCCAAGGCCATTTACAGTCGCCTCTTCGATCGGATTGTGGGTCTCATCAATCAGAGCATACCCTTCCAGGCCTCCAACTTCTACATTGGAGTGCTCGACATTGCGGGCTTCGAGTATTTCACCGTCAACTCGTTCGAGCAGTTCTGCATTAACTATTGCAACGAAAAGCTGCAAAAGTTCTTCAACGACAACATCCTGAAGAACGAGCAGGAGCTGTACAAGCGCGAGGGTCTCAATGTGCCAGAGATCACGTTCACCGATAACCAGGACATCATCGAGCTGATCGAGGCCAAGTCCAATGGCATTTTTACGCTGCTCGACGAGGAGTCCAAGCTGCCGAAGCCATCGCCCTGTCACTTCACTGCCGAGGTACACAAATCCTGGGCGAATCACTATCGGCTGGGTCTGCCGCGTTCCTCGCGCCTCAAGGCACACCGCACGCTGCGCGACGAGGAGGGTTTCCTGGTGCGTCACTTTGCCGGCGCCGTCTGCTACAACACCGAGCAGTTTATCGAGAAGAACAACGATGCTCTGCACGCCTCGCTGGAGGGTCTGATGCAGGAGTGCGAGAATCCCCTGCTGAAGACCCTCTTCCCCTCGGGCAGCAGCACTTCCATTCGTGGCAAGCTGAACTTCATCTCCGTGGGCTCCAAATTCAAGACGCAGTTGGGGGAATTGATGGAGAAACTAGAACAGAATGTAAGTAGAGAAACCATCGTTCGCACTTCTCTTCGACTAATGATTGTTCCTCCCCCATCAGGGCACCAACTTTATCCGCTGCATCAAGCCCAACAGTAAGATGATCGATCGCCAGTTCGAGGGCAGCTTGGCTCTAGCCCAGCTGAAGTGCTCGGGCACCATATCGGTGCTGGAACTCATGGAGCACGGCTTTCCATCGCGGGTCCTCTTCGCCGATCTGTACAACATGTACAAGTCTGTTCTGCCCCCGGAGCTGGTCTCGCTGCCGGCTCGCACCTTCTGCGAGGCCATGTTCCAGTCGCTCAATCTAAGTGCAAAGGACTTTAAGTTTGGCATCACCAAGGTGTTCTTCCGGCCCGGCAAATTTGTAGAGTTTGATCGCATCATGCGCTCCGATCCGGAGAATATGCTGGCCATTGTGGCCAAGGTAAAGAAGTGGCTGATTCGCTCGCGTTGGGTCAAGTCCGCGCTGGGAGCCCTGTGCGTCATCAAGCGTGAGTTTTGCCCAGATCTCCTTGTGTTCAATTTGTTCTACTGATTGGAACGAAACGTTCCCCCCAGTGCGCAATCGCATCCTCTATCGGAACAAATGCGTGCTGATGGCCCAGCGCATTGCTCGCGGGTTTCTGGCCAGGAAGCAGCATCGACCGCGCTACCAAGGCATTGCCAAGATCAACAAGATCCGAACGAACACACTCAAGACAATCGAAATCGCCAACGGACTGAAGATGGGACGCGACGAAATCGTTGGCGGTGTCAATGATATCTACAGGCAGATCGATGATGCCATTAAAACTATCAAGGTATGTCCCGAAATGCTGCTGTGTTGTGCTCTGTTCCTCTGACCAGGTTAATTCTTACAGTGGACTCCACGCATTACCCAACGCGAAATCGACTCCATGTACACTGTGGTGATGGCCAATATGAATAAGCTGACTGTTGATCTGAATACCAAGCTGAAGGAGCAGCAGCAGGCCGATGAGCAGGAACGACTGCGTAAGATTCAAGAGGCCCTGGAGGCCGAACGGGCAGCCAAGGAGGCAGAGGAGTACCGACAGCGCGAAGAAGCCGAAAACAAGCGACTGTTAGTAGAAAATTCACAATTACATAACCCCAAGGCAACTGACTGTTTGATCCCACAGAAAAGTCGAGATGGAGACACGCCGCAAGCATGCAGAAGCGCAGCGACTGCGCCAGGAAGAGGAGGATCGTCGTGCCGCTCTGGCACTGCAGGAACAGCTCCAAAAGGAGGCCAAGGACGATGCCAAATATCGCCAGCAGCTAGAACAGGAACGACGCGATCATGAATTGGCCCTGCGCCTCGCCAGCGAGTCCAATGGCCAGGTGGAAGACAGTCCTCCTGTTATACGCAAGTATGTTCATTGGTTTCTAAAAAAATCTTGGGGGGGGTAATTATACAAGCAAACCGTGGAAACGACGAGGGTGAGGTGTGGGCAGCTAAATCCTCAATTATTGGGGATTACATTATAAATATTTGGGGAGATAAGATAATGGTTTCACAAATTTTATTTGACTCGGGAGACACAACAATTGTATATGTACAGATATGTTATGACTTGGCTTATAAGAATTTATAATTTATAATTGTTTTGAATTATTCCTGAAATCTCACCAACTTTTTCCCTTTTCCTTCCCCTCCACACGCAATCTACTCTTCCACACCATCCACACAAACCACACAAAAACCACCAAACAAAACACAACAACACAGTGGTACCACTGACGCCTCTCCCATGGGTTCCAACAAATTGATCAGGTATAGCACGCTTTATGTTAATGTCTATAAATATATGTCCAATATGCAATACAAAAGAATCTCTTGTAAATTTTGTCAATCTCTTCTTGCTTTCACTAATTGGATAAACGAACTATATATACTTTTTATACTATACTTTATTTTCTTATATGCTTTAACTTTCTGTATATTCTTAAAAAAAAAACAAAAGTTTTTCACAAGTTGTGTCAAACATTGCTTCGCGGTACTTGAATAAGTGAGTTGGTGCTGGTTTTGAAAACATTCTCATACTAAAATTTAAATTAAATACTAACACCTACCTAAAGTAAAGATCTCATGCCCACTAATCCAAATCATCCGTAAACAATCCGTATCTACCTACTACTATAGTTCACATTGGCTTTTAGTCTTTCTTCTCTCGCAATTTATTTGCCAGTATGTAAATTTCTCCCATTGTAATGCCATCAATGACTCACTTTTTGCTTGCGCTTTAACCTACATTTAATTTGTGATATTTTAATGCTAATCCATTACATTCCTGTGCAACCATAGATCGGACAATGTTCGAGCACAGCAGCAGGCCCTGGGCAAGCAGAAGTATGACTTGTCCAAATGGAAGTATTCGGAGCTGCGCGATGCTATCAACACGTCCTGTGATATTGAGCTGCTGGAGGTAGGGCGTACTAATCTACACACCTCTTTGCTGGATAATTTTCAAGGATCATTTTTGTAGGCCTGTCGTCAGGAGTTCCATCGCCGCTTGAAGGTGTATCATGCCTGGAAGGCAAAGAATCGCAAACGCACCACCATGGATGAGAATGAGCGTGCACCGCGCAGCGTTATGGAAGCTGGTAAGTTAAATGTGCGCCAGAGAAGCCTCCAATCTCTATAAACCCGCCTACCCACTTGACAGCCTTCAAGCAGCCACCGACTGTGCAGCCCATCCAACAGATTGTGACGGCCCAACATCGCTACTTCCGCATACCCTTCATGCGAGCCAATGCACCGGATAACAGTAAGTTTCATCAATGTAATTTTCGAGTATAAAATAATAACATAATCTTGTTGCTTTACAGCCAAGCGTGGCTTGTGGTATGCCCACTTTGATGGCCAGTGGATTGCCCGTCAGATGGAACTGCATGCGGACAAGCCGCCGATTCTGTTGGTTGCCGGCACGGACGATATGCAAATGTGTGAGCTGAGCTTGGAGGAGACGGGCCTCACGCGAAAGCGTGGCGCCGAGATTCTGGAGCATGAATTCAATCGGGAGTGGGAGCGTAATGGCGGAAAGGCCTACAAAAATCTGGGTGTTAGGCCAAACGGCCCGCATCCAGGCATGCAGAAACAACAATAATCAAATAACCATCCCCTTCCCCCCATTCGGAGACAAATCAAATGAAAGCCGTTTCAGTGGTCCAGAGGTTAAAATTTTTAGTTTTACATACGAAACAAATCTCTAAAGTTTTACCCTTTGGTAAAAGTGACCACGTCCATAAAATTTAGTAAAAACAATTAATAATCGTTCGTATGTGTTTACTTGTGTTTTGTTGTATTTGACAATTGCATTCAACATTTATTTCACTCGCTCATCCAGCGCCCAGACTGTTTTGTGGGGGCCTTATATAGCTATTTAAATATACAATAAATACATAAATATACCTACATATATCTCTAATTAAGTGAATCTTACGATTTAAAAGGAAACGGCAAAGTTGTATTTAGTGTCTAACTGTATTGATTGTGTATTTAGTTCACTGCGATGTATTTACATAATTGAATATATATATTTTACAGTATTTTAAAAATAAAATTTGAAATAAATGCGCATTTATTTAACCTGTCCTCTGATCGCTAGTTTGAATTTTAGCGGGCACACTTACGATTCGTTGAGAATGGCAAACGCAGTGGCAACGCTGTAATTGTTTGTACAACCAGGTGGCAACTGGGCTGCACGTGTGTTTTGTTTACAAAAATGTCTCGCAAGAAATGGACTTCTCTGGACAAACAGCGCATCTCAGACGCTGTACTGGAGGTTATTCAAAGCTTCGGCTTTCGGGATATGACGCCAGTGCAGACGGCGACCATTCCACTGCTGCTGGCTCTCAAAGATGTCTCCGCCGAGGCCGTCACGGGCAGCGGCAAGACGTTGGCGTTTTTGGTCCCACTGCTGGAGATTCTGCAGAGGCGGCACAGGGAGCGGCCCTGGGGCCCTAAGGAAATCGGTGCATTGATCATCTCACCCACACGAGAGTTGGCGCGACAGATATCCGAGGTGCTGGCACAGTTTCTGGCTCACGAGGATCTGGAGCACTTGAACCAGCAACTGATTGTGGGCGGCAACAGCATTGAGGAGGATATTGCGACGCTCAGGAAGGAGACACCCTGCATACTGGTGTGCACTCCGGGTCGCCTGGAGGATTTGTTTCAGCGCAAAGGGGATGACCTCAATTTGGCTGTGCGCGTCAAGAGTCTGGAGTTTTTGGTGCTGGATGAGGCGGATCGCCTGCTGGACTTGGGCTTCAAGACGAGCGTCAACAACATACTGGGCTACCTGCCTAGACAGCGACGAACGGGCCTCTTCTCGGCCACCCAGACCACCGAGGTGACAGACCTCATCCGTGCTGGGCTACGTAATCCCGTCCTGGTCTCTGTGAAGGAGAAGGCTTCGGTGAACACACCAGCGAGGCTGCAGAACTTCTACAGGATCGTCGAGCCCGAGCAAAAGTTCGCAGCCCTGCTGCAGTTCCTCTCATCACCAGCCACAAGCACTGGCAAGGTAATGGTCTTCTTTCCCACCTGTGCCTGCGTGGAGTACTGGGCGGAAGCCTTGCCCCCACTGCTGCCCAAGCGCAGTGTTCTGGGCATCCACGGCAAGATGAAGAACAAGCGAGCCATCGTCGTGGAGAAGTTCCGCAACGAACCGGAGTCCGTGCTGCTTTGCACAGATGTGCTGGCCCGCGGCTTGGACGTGCCCGAGATCGAGTGGGTGGTGCAGTGGGATCCGCCCTCGAATGCGTCCAGTTTTGTGCATCGCGTGGGACGCACTGCTCGGCAGGGCAACGATGGCAACGCTCTCGTATTTCTGCTGCCCAGCGAGGATGCCTATATCCACTTCCTGAAAATCAACCAAAAGGTGGAACTCAACGAACTGCCCAACAACGAGGCTGGCCCCTCGGACACGCAACTTCCTAGCATTCTGGAGCAGCTGCATCGACAGCAGAGGGCGGACAAGGGTGTCTACGACAAGGGAATGCGTGCCTTTGTCTCCCACGTCCGGGCCTACACCAAGCACGAGTGCAGCGCAATTTTGCGACTGAAAGATCTGGATCTGGGCAAGATGGCTACCGCCTACGGACTGCTGCAACTGCCGCGCATGCCGGAGCTAAAGAACTACAACGGACATGGCTTCATAGGGCCCAGTTCCGAGGTTGATCTCACCAAGCTCAGCTACAAGAATGCCCAAAAGGAGCAAGTGCGCCAGCAGAAGCTACAGACGTACGAGCAGACGGGCAGCTGGCCGGGCCAGAAGCTGCACAAGAAGCGCACCGAGTCCTGGGATCAGACGAAAAAGGCCAAACTGGATGTCAAGGCGAAGAAGGAGCTGCGCAAGGCCAAGAAGCAACGCAAGCGGGAGGCAGAGTTGGCCGAGGGAGTACAGGGGCAGCGCAAAAGGAAGCAGCAATTCAGCCAGGAAGACCTGGACGAGCTGGCCAGTGATATACGACTTTTCAAGAGGCTGAAAAAGAACAAAATCAGCGAAGAGGAATACGACAAGGCGATGGGCATTGAAAAGGACGATTAAGGGGAACAAAATTAACTAATAAAATATTAAATCTTTATTGGTAGCAACAGAACCTACAGCTAAATGAGATGAGAATGATGTGGCGGCCGATTCAGTTCGCTTACGCCGTATTTCCATCCACCACAATCTGTAGGATGATGCGCCGCTTGGGATCGTACGAGAAGCCATTGTTGCGGAACAGGTCAGAGTCGTAGAACGGCTTTAAGTTGCTGATGTCCAGCTGCTTGGCCCGCTCGATCAGATCACGTTCCATGATCTCCACATGCGTGGCGCCGGGTCCGTCTTTGCAGCGTATGTAGGCCAACTGGTCAAGCGTCAGCTGGCGCAGGATGAAGAACAGCAGCTCGGAGTGATCTTTCTGGAAGGCCAGGTACTTCTGGAATGTGTTGCGCATCTTCTTCATCACACTGAACTTCTGAGCCTCGATGAAGCTCTCCAGCATCATGCGTATGGCCATGCTGACGTCCGCCTCCATCACATTCTCCCGCAGATGCATCCGGCAATGGGCCTCCGACATGCGAATGACGCTCTCGATGTGGCGCACAGTGATGGGCAGGGAGCCGGTGGCAAACGATTCCTGGCGCAGCTGCGCATACATCTTGGCGATCTTATCCTCATCAATGTTCTAGAGGAAAAAGCAAGGGGGGAAAATGAGTTGGGTTGGGACAAATGATGAACAGAGCGGAACATTGTTGCACGAACCGTAAGCTTTGGCCGAATATTCTCTTTGGCATAGACGATGTACTGGCGCAGCAGATCCTGGGGTATCTCCTCCACAGACTTCTGTGTGGGTTCCTCCATCTCTGGCTGCTCCTCCTCGCTGGGGTGATGCTTCATATGCGAGTGCACCACAAACTTGGCCAGCTGCTGGTCCTGCATGGGGTCGAACTCATCCTTGACCACGCACAGGATGTCGAAACGCGACAGAATAGGCTCCGAGAGATTCACATTCTCGGAGAAGGTCATCGAGGGATCGTAGCGCCCACCAATGGGATTGGAGGCGGCTATGACCGTGCAACGTGCCTGCAGCGAGGTCACAATGCCCGCCTTGGAAATAGATATGGACTGCTGTTCCATGGCCTCGTGAATGGAGGTCCGATCCTGGTCGTTCATCTTGTCGAACTCGTCAATCAGGCAAACACCCTGATCGGCCAGCACCAAGGCGCCGGCCTCGAGGGTCCACTCCCGCGACACGGGATTGCGACGCACATAGGCCGTGAGACCCACAGCGCTGGCGCCCTGTCCCGTGGTGAACACAGCGCGCGGGGCAACCTTCTCAGTGTACTTGAGGAACTGCGACTTGGCCGTGCCGGGATCACCGCAGATCAGTAGATTGATATCTCCGCGCACCTTGTGCTTCTCGCCGGGATTCTTGGACTCGCCCCCGAACAGGGCGAGGGCCAGCGCACGCTTGATGTAGTCGTGGCCGTAGATGGAGGGCGCCATTGAGGCCACCAGGCGCTCGACAATGCGCGGATCCTTACTCAGCTTTTGAATGGTGGCTATGTCCTCGTCTGTCAGAGATTGCACCACCTGCTTGGAGTCCTTGACGACCACATGATTGGCAATGATGACAGTGGCAAACACGGGAAAGCCCTGATCCGTATTGAGCGATCCGTCGTAGTTGTTGGTGTAGATGCCAGTCACCTCCAGCTCGTCCCCTGGCTTGCACTGATCGCACAGATCCGCGAGCAGGATGACGTCTTTGCTGCGCGGTATGCGACCGGCGGGAATGCGGCCGGGCGACTCCTGCAGGGTGACCTTCTGGTAGTTGCGGTACAGCGTCTGCTCCATGTTGATGGAGAAGGGGCCGTAGCTCTGACACTCCGGGCACGAGCCCGGCTTGACCTCAGTGTTTTGGGACTGCACAAAGGGGCCCAGGACATAGCCGCACTTGACGCAGTCGTACTTGATCACCGACAGCTGCGGCAGGACACCCGTGGTGGCCGTCACCACGCCCAGGGTGCGGACCAGCTGGTTCAGATGCAGCTTCCGGAACGTGCGCAGCTCTTCGATCAGGGGCAGCTCTGAAATGCGCACATGTATCTCGGTGGTGACACGCTCGTAGGTGGGGAAGATGGACAGGACCATGTCCTTGGCGACCTTGTCGAAGATTTCGAGCATCTGGAAGGGGGCCTCCGGCAGGAAGTAGGCCAGCACATGCTCTTTGTTGGCCAGATCCGTGTAGGAGACCACAAACGAGGACTTGTTCTGCTCGCACATGCGACGAATGCGATCCCGATATGTGTACGCGCCACGCTCGTCCACGAATGTACGCAGAAAGGACTGAAAGCGATTGGCAATCTCTGTGCGCGGCCCCAGCATGCTCACCCACTCCTTGGTGGAGTGGCCCTTGGTGTCCTCTAGATTCTCAATGGACTCGATCATCTCCGTGTCCTCCACCTCCCCCACGGCGGCCTTTTCTCCTGCACGTCGCTTGGCCCGCGGTCCCACATCATCTTCATCGTCGGACTGGCCAAAGCCAAGCTCGCGATCATCGCGGTGTATACCAGCTGAACGGTCGCGGTTCCTCATCTCCGACTCGGCCGCATATCGGTCTCCCTGCGACATTTCCGAGAAGTCCTCCTCATCGTCCAGCATCGCCGGATCGTAGTGATCCAGCTCTGGCATGGGACGATAGTCATTCTCCATGTTGTCCCCGAACAGCTCCTCGCCATCCTCTTCCTCCTCGTGGCGCACCGTCTGATCCCCGAGAATCTCATCTTCGTTCTCAAACGGCTCAAAGTCGCCCACTGGCGACGTCATTGCTGCGCGCAGATCGCGGCGCTCTGCTGTATCACTGGGCGTGTTTGGTGGCGGAGAGCTGGGATTATCCATTTTCAATATGTGAGGCGATCTTCAAAGTGTCTTAAATATGTTTTCCGTTCCAGCCGCTCCCGCTGCCGATCGCGAATTTTTTTGTTGTGTGACGCGTGCGAAAATGCGCGGGAAAGAGTGCTGCACAGCACAAAATGTGCAGTTCTAACTGTGGCAAAATATTAGTGCTGAAAGTTATAGTGTTGCAAAATGCTAATATGTTATAAATTTAAAAGTTGAAATTTTTTACGCTAATTAATGCTAAAATTATGTTTCCTTCCTGGATGCGATATTTTCCAATTTCCAAAAAATGTTTGCTAGCAAACAAACAAAACAATCATATATTCTTCCAGCGGCCAGTTGTGTGACCAGAGGTGTGCACTTCATTCCGTACGGTTACACTGCTCAGACCGCTGCTTGGTTTTGTTTAAAGTTAATAAAATGCACTTCTTCAGCTGGGGCCGCTCTTCCCCAGGCATATCGTGGGCTCCCCAACATTTTATTGGCAAGGTAATGTGTCTCACTATCAGCAGCAGCAGAAGGCGTCCCGTGCCGGACACCGTGAAGAAAAAATGTTTTGAAAACTATATTTGTTTTATATTTATCAAAATTAATAAAAATAGTATATTATAATATCCATATAAATGTCATTCATACAATACTGCAATAATTAGAGTATATTTTTCTTCATTATTAAAATATTTCATTTGGTTGTTCTCATATTGCAAAGTTTGCTTCGTGTTTGCTGGCAAAATATATCAAATTGATATAACTTTCGAGGTGGGTCGAAACCACTAACCATACAGTATATAGATGTTTTCTGTCCTAGCTCCCAGGGTCTTCGGGTGGCGGACCATGGACGTTCGGTTCGGGGACCTGAGACCATGATGCAATTATATAAGGTTAACAATACTTACAATAAGTGCGAGTGAAACGGCTCAGCGCAGTAAATGTGAGTGAAACAACAATAGAGCGTGTGTATTAACCCTTTGATGGTCCATGGGGCTTAAATTGCTTGTTATAATAAGAAGAGTTGATGTTTTTTATAATTTAAATTTTAATAATTTTGAATTTGAAATTAAACGGGGTTTTTGTTTTTTGGATAAATAGTCTTTTGTTAAGGCTCTTAATTCTAAAAAAAAATTCCAATCTTAAAATAAAAGGTTTTTATATCTAAATTAATTTTAACTGTTTCGGAGCCATTAACAATTTTTGTTATGCTTAACCACTAACCATACAGTATATAGATGTGCCAGTTCATACAACGAAAAGGTCGCAGCAGAGTTTGCAGCGTACGTTCCCAGATCTTCGGCTCTGGGAATGGCCGCGTTCGGCTTATGACGTCACACGAGCCGACTGGCAGCAAGCATGCATGTGTTGTGTACGTATATTTTTTCGTTTTGTTTTGAAATGCTGTTGTTGTGACGGGCGCTCGGTGTATTTCTTCCATTCTTTTTTAGGCTAGCCTTTGCCTCTGCTTTCGGCTTCGTCAATGCCTCGACCCGCGGCGAGTCGAGCGACAGAACAAACAAAATGAAGTCTGACGATGGGAATAGGTCCAGGGCCGGACTAGCAGTTGTCGAGGGCCCCCCTAGGGCTAACAGAAAAATTTGTTGAAGAAACAAAACTCAAAATAATGGATAAAAAATATAATAGTCACTGATAAACATACAAATGAATTAAACAAACATTAAATTTATAAGTTTTAATTCAAATGAAAAAAGAAGGAACTAGCGTGAAAAAATGGAGGGCCCACCGCACACTTCTAACAACGTTGTCGACGCCGACGGCAAAACCGAGTTCTGTTACGGCACAGAAAGAAACAAAGAAAAACAAAGGTCGATTTTGGTTGTAAACTTTAAAATTTTTAAGTTGTTATTTGTCTGTATTGTGTGTATTTAAAGGGGACTCAGCCGAAAAGAGGTGGCAAAATTAAAAAATATTTTATGAACGCTTTGAACAAAATTAATGCACACATCTAGTAGAAAATTTTCCAGAGCTTTAGCGAATCTAATTTTCAAGATAATTTTAGTTAAGGAGATATGAGCAGAGATAACATCCTTTATTTTTATATATTGTATTTATTTCCCACCACCACCCACTCTGCCCATTCCTCATTTATGTTGCGGCAGGTCAGCTCAGGTCGCTACATCACATCAGCCCTCAAAACAAAACGAAAAACCAATTCAAGCGGCCAAAAATTGTAGAGCCCACACACAAGCACAGTATGTGTGAATACATGGCACACACACGGTTACGTAAACTGAAACCCCATGGACCATCAGAGGGCTAATCCACACGCTCTATTGTTGTTTCACTCACACTTACTGCGCGGAGCCCTTTCACTCGCACTTATTGTAAGTATTGTTAAGGGCCTGCTGCTGCCGACGAGACCACCTTATATACATAATTGCATCATGGTAGTGAGTACCATCAATCCGGCAGAGAGCAATCGCCAGTGCTTTCCAGGTGGTGAGCTGATCCTCTCTGGCCATTTTCGGGAAGTGGTACTCGTCCATGATGATATAGAACGGCTGCTTGAAGTTCTCCAGGTCTCCATATCGTTTGATGATTCCCTTCTCCAGATTCTGGCCCGTCTGACATGGTCCAGGGACCGGGCCACATTTCTCTCCTTTGGTTACCCTAACTCTTATAGTCTCTGAGATCCAGGCGCTCAACAAGACGGACGGACGGACGGACAGACAGACATGGCTCTATCGACTCGGCTATTGATGCTGATCAAGAATATATATACTTTATGGGGTCGGAAAATGTTCCTTCTCTGCGTTACACACATCCACTTTTACCACAAATCTAATATACCCCTTAACTCTTTTTTGAGTACGGGTATAATGATTCCCTATTACTGAAGCTGTACCAAAATTTCCACCATTTTTCATTGGTTGGTGCTGGTTTTTGGGACATTCTACTCTTTTGGGAATTTAAACTCAAAATGTTGCTAGGACATTTTTATATTGCTCCGCCACATGCTGGTAGAAATCTGTGTATTGAAGACACTGCGGGTAAAACACGGCGAAACACGAATTTAAAAATAATTATTATTTAAAATTACGGGTTTTATTTGGAATGAAAATTCATTGTTGCGTCTTCATCGTTATTATTAATGATATGATTTAAAATATTATCAATGGATATTTTTTTGATACTCAGCGGACTTGTGAAAAAAAATATTCGGCACTATTAAACCGTTACTATTGTAAGACCCCTATCTGTGGCCAATTTTTGACGCACGCGACATTTTCCGACGGGTTGTCGGAATTAATTAATTAGTATGAAATGAAAATAATTCCCTTTTTCCAATAAATACTGACTGTACCAAAAGTTCAACCATTTTTCATTGGAACGTAGATTCATTGTTGCGACGTTCTACGCGTTCCCGTAAGATACATTTGATTTGTATGGGAAATGAATAGGCAGCATTGTTGTGCAACTTTTGCACGAAATGAGCAAAAAATCTGAATACCTTGGGGAAATGGATATTATGGACTTGAGATATAGTTTGTAATTTCAGGCTCCAATTAATGCAGAAACTACTCGGTCTCTGTTTTAAAGATATTAAAGAAATGTTTCAGCTCACGGGTTCCAATAATAGGTATCAGAACCGGGATAAATGTATATATAAAACACAAACATGTGCAAAAATAGATAAAAAAAACATGTCAATCTTGGATAAAATTCATAAATAATGTTTCAATGGAGCTTGGAACAAAACATTTAACATCAATTAAAAGAAATAAGGTATACAAAAGTACATATGCATAGAAGAAACTTGGTTGACCAGCAACACTGACGTCACATTTAGTCAACAGCCGTTTTTGTTTGAACCTTTTTATGTAAACAATGCAATAAAAAGCACTTCTGAAAACTTGCCAATTTTGTAGAAAATTTATGTATCTATCGGATAAAATTATTTGTTTAGGGCTGAGAGGGCCAACTAGCTAGTAATATTAAACGGAATATCAAAATCGAGGTATATCAACGTCTTGTCGTGTCCGTCAGTATATTTACGGTATATTTTGACAATGACAAGGTATATTTCGGTATATTTCTGAGGGTCAGACGACCCCGGTCACACTGTTCCCGCCTTTTCTGGCATCAGCACGGTTGTGAAATTATCGCAAATTATTATAAACAATTGCAAAATGGGATTTGCATCTTTGTCCTCGGGCGTAATTGCTGTAAGTACACCTTTCCTAGGTTGTGGGTTTTGAACGTAATCAATTGATTTGTCTGGCACAGCGCATTATGAATGGCGACGATGTGTTAAAGCCGGTGCTGCAGATCTTGGCCATCAAGAAAATCAACAGCAATGCGGATGCGGAGCGGTATCGCATACTGATTTCCGATGGCAAGTACTTCAATAGCTATGCCATGCTGGCCAGCCAGTTGAACGAGATGCAGCACAAGGGGCAGTTGGACGAGTTCACGATTGTGCAGCTGGACAAGTACGTGACCTCGATGGTGGGCAAAGAGGGAGCTGGCAAGTAAGTGGAGAGTCTCCAGAACTAATCCGCTGCTGAACTAAAACTAAATTAACCTTTCAGACGCGTCCTAATTATATCAGAACTAACGGTGCTCAATGCAGGCGCCGATGTGAAGCAGAAAATTGGTGAGCCTGTCACATATGAAAATGCCGCCAAACAGGATAAGGTCGCCAAGCCAGCACCGCCTGCTGTGCCCAAAAAGGAGTCGACTCAGAGCAGCAGCAACAACAACAACAATAACAACAACTTTACATTGAATGCCTCGATTAGCGCGGGAATGACGCACCCCATCTCCAGCCTGAGTCCTTACCAGAACAAGTGGGTGATCAAGGCGCGTGTGACCTCCAAAACAGGCATACGCACCTGGAGCAATCCCCGGGGCGAGGGCAAGCTGTTCAGCATGGATCTGATGGATGAATCGGGTGAGATTCGTGCCACAGCCTTCAAGGAGCAATGCGACAAGTATTTCGATATGATACAAGTCGACAGCGTTTACTTCTTCTCCAAGTGCCAACTAAAGCCGGCCAACAAGCAGTTCTCGCAGCTCGATAATGCCTACGAGATGACCTTTTCGGGCGAAACAGTCGTCCAGCTGTGCGAAGATGCGGACGATGGTGCTATTCCCGATATTAAGTACAATTTAATTCCCATTTCCGAGGTCTCTGGCATGGAGAACAAGGCGGCTGTCGACACAATTGGCATCTGCAAAGAGGTCGGTGAACTGCAGGCCTTCACATCGCGCACCACCAACAAGGAGTTCAAGAAGCGTGATCTCACCCTGGTAGACATGAGCAATTCGGCCGTCAATCTGACGCTGTGGGGCGATGATGCCGTCAACTTTGATGGCCATGTTCAGCCAGTTATCCTGGTCAAGGGCACACGCATCAATGAGTTCAATGGCGGCAAGAGCCTGAGTCTGGGCGGTGGCTCCATCATGAAGATCAATCCGGACATTCCAGAGGCGCACAAGCTGCGCGGTTGGTTCGATAATGGCGGCGGTGACAACATTGCCAACATGGTGTCGGCCCGCACCGGCGGCGGCAGCTTCTCCACTGATTGGATGACCTTCAAGGATGCGCGGGCACGCAACCTTGGCGCTGGCGACAAGCCCGACTACTTTCAGTGCAAGGCAGTGGTGCACATTGTTAAACAGGAGAATGCTTTCTATCGCGCCTGCCCCCAGGCGGACTGCAACAAGAAGGTGGTCGATGAGGGCAACGATCAGTATCGCTGCGAGCGCTGCAATGCGCTGTATCCCAACTTTAAATATCGTCTCCTTGTCAATGTGAGCATCCAGTAGACGAAAGCACACAGTCTTTTAAGGGGAACTTAATTAATATATGTTTGTCTCAACAGATGAGCGTGGGCGACTGGACCTCCAATCGTTGGGTCACCTGCTTCAACGAAACCGGCGAGCAGCTGCTCAAGCACACCTCCCAGGAGGTGGGCGAGGCCCTCGAGAATGATCCAGCCAAGGCTGAGGAAATGTTTTCAGCCCTTAACTTCACTTCGCACATCTTCAAGCTGCGCTGCAAGAACGAGGTGTACGGTGACATGACCCGCAACAAGCTCACCGTCCAGTCGGTGGTGCCCCTCAACTACAAGGAGTACAATCGCCATCTGCTCAAGGAGCTGCAGGAGTTGACTGGCATTGGCATTGGCAGCAGCTCCCACTAAATATTCTCCACACACTTAAGATTATTGTTTAAAATTATTTAAGATTCATACTATAATATTTTGCATTGAGTATACATATATATCCTTCAATTGGCATTTAAGCTGCCTCATTTAATAACCAACAAAAAAGAAGAGTCGGAATGAAATATTTATAAATTGAAACAAACGGAGTTTTTGTGTTGTAATTGTTGGGTAAATACATACAATAAATAAATACAAAGTAATATATGAATAACACTAGAGATTATCGACTTACGGGGCTAGCAAGGAGGAAGGGCACTGGGGGACTAAGTCTAATGTAAGGAGGTATAAAACAGGAGCTGCTCTCTCCTCTGGGAAATGTTGGACAGACTAAAAAGAAAAACCATTCGCTTAAGCGAGAGTGAGTCAGAGAGAGAGAGGGAGGGAGATTTGACTATGACGCTCGATCGTTAACTCTTAACCTAGATCTCAGATAGCATTAGGGTGGAGAGACGACTCTTATTTCTAGTTGGACAGCTGCTGCTCCCCCTCCTCGGGCACCACATGCTCGTGGTCAGCCTTCGGCAGCTCCTCCTGCTGCTTCTCCCGCTCAAGCTCTTCCTTTTTGGCCTGCTCGTGGCGGCGGGATACACCCTCCATGGACTCCCGCAGTGAGTCTATATCCAGGGCATTCTCATCCTTGTCGCTCACCTGCTCCTTGCTCCGCTGGTTGTTGAATTTCGAGAAGTACGTGAGTGACTTCATCAGCTGGTAGCTCTTCGAGATGGGAATATTCGAGTCGTAGATGCTGGTGCTGGAGCTGCAGTCGACATAGAACCACCAGTTGCACTTGAGGATGGTCTGGTCGAAGAGCGTGTTCTCCGGACAGAGGAAGGACTTGCGCACCAAGCCATCATCGGTGAGGGCGCACACATGGAAGACCTGCCAATAAAGTGCTTCGATTAAGAGATCAGCTTCGGCCATAAGACCGTCATCCTTACCATGCAGCCCAGATCGGTGTCTGCATAGAGGCCAGGAAAGTGCTTCTGCTTGGCGCAGGAGAAGCTCGTGGGCGGCAGGTCCACTTTGGACTTGAAATTGTCATCGAAGTTCTTGTCGTAGCCCACAGGATAATATTCCTTGGGTGCATTCATGACCTGCAAAAACAGATGTATGTATCAATATATACTAGGGCGTACTCTCCATTCGCCCCCACCTTGGACACCTTGTGCTCTGCCATCGATTTCTGTGGACGTGGAGTGCTCGGTGTTGTTGTCGTTGTTGTGGTGGTCCTCACCGTGGAGGTGCGCATGAATTCCTCCCGCAGCTTGGCCGCCAACTGTGCCCTGTGCTCCGCTTTGAGCTGCTGCTCCCGCACATAGATGGCATGCTTGATGGTCTCCACCGTGACATTGGCCGCCGCGGCCAGCTCCTCCACAGTCACATCCTTGAGGTCGAACTTGGGCTCCTCAAATTGCAGATAATTGGGATAAGTGGGCGGTGCCTGGCGGTGCTCTTTGGCCGCATTCGCTATGCGGGCAATGGACTCGGGCATGGCCTGGAAGACGGGCACTGCCACGGGCTGGGAGACCACTGGATTGTCCGCATGGAAGGTGCGATTCGAGTGCTGATCCAGAAAAGAGTGTCGAGTGATTAGGAAGGCATTTATAGGGGAAGGACTCTGCACTCACTGGCTTATCCATGGCATGGATCAGCTTATTGTTGACACTGACACGCGGCTCCGTTGAGTCCACAGCCACGCGGCGATCCGCAGTTGTCGGAGGCGGATTCAAGGCCTGCTGCTGTTGCTGTTGCTGCTGCTTCTGGGGTATCGGTCGGAAGGCGGGCACGCCCAGCGGCAGCGGACGGGCTTCGGTCATGAGCTGCGCCTGCTGTTGCTGCTGGAGCTGGAGCTGCAGCTGCTGATGTTGCAGCAATTGCTGTTGCAGTTGCTTCATCTTCTGCTGCTGCTGCTGTTGCTGTTGCTGGGCCTTGGCCGCTGCAAGGGCGCTCTGCTGGAGCTGCTGCAGCTGCAGATTGTAGGGCACGGGTCCGGTGGAGCGTGAGCTGATGCGTTTATCCGGAAGCGAATTTTTCGCGGTTGGATTGGCCTAATGGCGAGAGAAGGGTTCATCAGCAGGGATTGGAGACCATCTGTTCGTTTATTTCTCACCTGTTGCTGTGCCCCCGACAGCACTCCCACACTCTCAGGCGGTGCTCCATTCTTGTAGCTAATGGCACGCCGACGCTCGCCCTCCAGGTTTCCCAGCGACTCCGGGAAGCCCAGCTCATCGCCGAGACTGAAGCCTGAAAGAAATCACACTCAAAGGGTTAGGGCAGTTTCCGTGACGGAGCCAATTCCCCCCCATCAATCACAGCAGTTGGGGGTTGAACATTTGGGCAATAATGTGTTAATTAATGGCTTTTGTTTTTCCCTTCAATCCAACAGAGGGTTTTTTTTATCTAAATCTTAAATCTATTCGGGTTTTATGTACAGAAAGTCTAAGTAGAGGGTTTTGATTCGATCGTACAGAGGCGTGCAGGAGGGATCTATTGGAGATGGAAGAGGAAATGTGTGATCCTACAACTTTGACTTTGATTCCGAACATATAGAGATATTCTAGGATCCTTTTTTATTAGCAGCAATGGGCGCAATTTTAGATTGTTTATTCCGTGTATTTTGGCTTTGCATTCTCGGGCCCGAGCTTCGCAGCAATGGAAGTCGGCAGCAATGGCTGTTTTAGAGCATCTATGGAGACCCCTTCCTATGCACGCCTCTGCCACTGTGAACAACAGTTCACTCTTGTTATCGGTCTCGGTCTTGGTCTTGGTCTTCGTCTCGGTCTCCACCATCAACTGCTCCACTTTGGCCATCTATTTGAGGCTGCCTCCGCTACTACTGCCACTGCCACTGACATTGGCATTAATGCATTAATGACTTACTTAATCGCTATTCGCGACTCGTTTGGACAACACAACATCGATTACTTGACCAATTAGTTGCACTTGAAATGTTGACCCCTGAGAGAACTCTACGTACGTACACCTTGCTTGGAAATGCTGGGATTTGTATATACAGGGGGTATATGAATGGAATGGAGTTGATAGAATTACCTAAACCAAAATGGGCCTTTAAGCCACCCAAATTTCGTACACGAAACAGTCCAGACTTTTTGAAGTTACAATCGAGTGTGAAACCAAAATCGGACGCTAAAACGCACGTCCCGCAAGCCAATCCTATAAATAAAAAATATAAGAAAAAAAAGCAAACACAGAATAGTAGGAGATAGTTTCTCGTTCATATAATACATAAGAAGTAAATGTAAGTTTTGGGGTTTAGTACAAAGAAAGATGGAGAGAGAGAGAGAGAGAGAAAGCAAAAGGGAATGCACAAGTGTTTTGCTATGATTTTTGGGATGGAGTGGGATGTAGTAGGTTGGGGTGGGGTTGATGGATACGTTTCTGTGTTTTGGTTTTTTTCTCTATGTAGCATACAAACCGCAACCAATAATTAATGTACAACGAGAAGGAACGTGTGAGTCGCTTCTGGGGACGCGACTCTTTTTATACCCGTACTCAGTCAGTATATACATTTATAAGCCTATGATTTGTTAGAATTTTAGAATTAAAAAAAATGTTTACATTTTACATTTTTTTGCTACATCTGTTATCTACATCTACATCTACAATGTATATTTGACATCTAACATGTAGATTATACATGTACCATTTAGATTCTACATCTCCTCCGCTAGGGGTTGCTCGCGCACTGAACGCGGCAGAGTGTGCGAGCGAGAAAGAGATATAGTTGTGTGTCTCTTGCATGAGGAGGCGGGGGAACCTACAGAAAATTAATTTCTTCATTCTGGCTATAATTATTATCCGATTTGATTCAGATTCAGCAATCTGATAGATATGGGCATTCTCTACGATACTGCGTTTTTAGTTTTATCGTATCTTTAAAATTGTGCCTGCCACAGATTTTCGTCCTTTGTGGAGGCGGAAGGGGGCGTGGCGAAATTTAGAAATACACTTGTAGCAGTGTGATATCACATGAGTCTGGAAACCAACTTTGGTTACCCTAACTCTTATAGTCTCTGAGATCCAGGCGCTCAACAAGACGGACGGACGGACGGACGGACGGACGGACGAAGACAGACATGGCTCTATCGACTCGGCTATTGATGCTGATCAAGAATATATATACTTTATGGGGTCGGAAAATTTTCCTTCTCTGCGTTACACACATCCACTTTTACCACAAATCTAATATACCCCTTAACTCTTTTTTGAGTACGGGTATAATGAAATAGCTAAATCCACAATTTCATTGGCAGTAAATTCATGGATTTGCGGATGGAATGAAATTTTCGTTGGTTCCACTGGAAAATTAATCCCAGAGTTAACGTAAATTCGGAAAATACGCGTGATTGGCAATTTGCCATTTAATTCAAAAGAAAAAGCTGATTTTTATGTAATAAGTACAATGTTGTGGAGAGAGCTCCATGCAGCGAATAAAGAGAAAGAATGTTGACTATAAAATGCGCCAGCAGCAAAAGGTGAGGGGAAAGAGTGAGTACGAATAAGACCCGAAAGAGAGCGAAGCTTCACAATGTGCATGATTGGTGCTCCTGGAGGACGTTGCTTAGCAGCTTACAAATCGGTAGAAAACTGTACGTGTGGTTTTCCTATGCCCTCAGATAGAGCCGTGCTGACACTGATTTAGAGAGACACGAAAAGAGAATTATGCCTTATAGAGTAATCCACCTGTGCGGTTAGGCAGGACTAAAGGTACTTAGGTCTAGTTGATTTATTTCCAAAAAGTCAAGTACATAATTCTAACAATACATGGAAGAACATTTTTCAATGGGTTGTTGTTCCGTTTTTCCTGCTGTGTACGCACTGAAAAATACATATCCTAACGTATGCGTGCTCCTGCCCATAAACATGTGTCCGCTCGTCTATGGGAAATATATACCGTGAATATGTAACGTGTCCCATCGGAACTATGGAGTTAGATAATTAAATATAAGTTGGAGTCACCATTCCGACTAGACCCCCATGTCCCGTATCCGTGTATGTGTGCAAGTGTTTGGCATACATGAATTTTAAATTTTATCACAAATTTGTTAATGAAAATCAGCTCAAAGCAAAGACTCTCAGATTTATCCCGCATCGAATCAAATGGCGTGGCTGAGGTTTTGATGGATGGGTTGGGGGGAACCAGCAAACAGAAAACAGACCGCTTAAGCTGTATATTTCTTACATATCTGATGACGATGGTGGAAGAAGCCAAGGCATGGCATGTGCGTACATCTGCCACACGAAGAAGGTGTGACCGCAGAATGACCCAAATCCCCAATGATGACCCAATCCCAATCACAAGCGAACCGAACCGCAAGACAATAGACCGAGACAAGTCTCTTCTTCATCTTCACTTGCATTCTGAAATGTGATCTTTTGGCCATATGTACCTTTGGCATAATCGATTAACGATGGATGCCGTGACTGAAGCCCATTATTATACCAGAAGACTGCAAGCAATAACTACGCTTAAAGCCCTCCACTTAGATTGGTAATACTTCCTTATGGCAAGAGCAGTTACAAAAGCACTTACTTGGGGGGTTAACTAAAGCACTTTGGTGACCTGAACAGAGAGCAGAGAGACACACACACAGATACACAGATACAGATGGTGGAAGAAGCAACCTCAATTCGAGCAGCGTCTGCGTCGTTGGGGTTCAAATTAAATGGTTAGCATGTCAAGTGGGACATGTAATACGTGTTTCAAATGTGTGTACGATGTGTTTCAATTCTTTCAAAATGTGTAGCCCACTTAATAGACTTTGATTGTCTGTCGTTTCATCCATATGCATAGAGATATACATATGTATGTAGAGGCGGCACACAAAATGTATGCTCGTTATGGTTATGGGGATGGAGTTTGAACCGTTGAAAGTCTGAAACCGATTCTAAGACTAATGGATAATGGTCGCAGGCCATTAAGTGCTCTAGCCAATTGTGGCAATCACTCGAGTCTATGGCTATAGCTTTGGCTTGGCTTTGGGTTCAAGGAAAAACTGAGAAGCCGCCTAATGTAGTGTCAGACACATGGACAAGGAGAGATCAAAGTGTTAATACTCCCAGATATATATAAAGTATATACATATATATGCATGTATGTCTGTGGTGTGTGGTCACTTCCTCATCATCATCATCATTTATTCAGGCATTGCGATCTCTCTCTCTCTCTTTCTCTCTCGGGAAACCGCAATTGAATATTCATGCCAAATGTATCATAATTGATACTTTTACTCCAATCATCAATCAATTTGCATTGCGCATACGCATACGACATGTGGGCGATGCGAGTAGTTATTTTAATTATTTTATGCCCACAAATGTACATAGAAATGGTAAAGGGAAACTTTGCACTTGGCCCAAGGGAAAAAAGTAATGTAGAAATTTTGTTTAAATATATGTTTTTGCAGCCGGGAGACACAGCCGCACTGTCAGCCGCATTTTGCAGTTAGTCAGAGGAGGCAAAGCATCGACTACCCACCACCGACCGCTTTCACTCGTTTCATCTCCAGTATGTATGTACGTACGTATGGGGGGATCCGTTCGAACCGAATGTTGTATGTATGACATTTATGACTGCCTGGCAGCCATAGCCATTGGATGTCCAAGTAGTCAAATAGAAATTTTAAACTAAACAAATAATGAGGCATAAATATGCAGTCCAGCCACAGCCCCCAGTCGCATTCGCAGCCACATCCATTGACCGCTGCTCTCCATCAAATATTTAGTTACTTTTCTCCAAAAGCAGCCTCCTCATGCTCCCTGGATGGCGTCTAGTTAGCACCTCCCTCTTCCCCTTCCACTCCTCTCAAACGCGAAAAGTGGGTCACAAAACATTGATATTAATTGTTCGCTCAGAGTCGGAGGCTGAAACAGAAACTGAAACTGGCTCTGACTCTAGAGTCTCGTGTCTCTATCTCTGAGGCGGCATTCAGCGTTAATTCAATTTGATGAACAAATGCAAATATCGTGTATAAATTATCACAGATCTACGAATATCATCTGCTGCTGTTGATGCTGTTGCTGCCTAGGAGGCCGAATATTCCATTCCATTCCATGGCGCATCCATCCATTCATTGTCGGCCAAACCTTAACCCAGAGCAAACCTTTCAAGTGGTTTTAGTTTCCCTTTTTTTTTACTATTAAAGAAGAGACATTAACATTCCATTGTTCCATTGGCAAAACGTTTTACGGTCAATGTTTTTTTTTATCTGTATGTATTTTTTTTTGGCAGATATTGGCGAAGCCGAAGTCTTGGCCGGCCCTACAGGTGCCTTTCCCTTTTCTTGAAACTTTCCATTTCAGTTGCCAGTTAATCTTTAGGCTCTCATCTCAAAGAACTAAAACATTTCGAAAGAATTTAAATTTTATTTTGAGGATTTTATGGGCCTGAATCTGAACCTGACCTTGTTTTGAATCTTTTAATAGTCGTAAGGCGTAAGGTAATCCAAATAAAACCATTATTATTGCACTGCCAGCTTCGGGGGGAGATTGTATTCGATTGTGCGAGTGTGTAGACCCAACAAGTGTCTTGTCTCAGCCTTAACAGAGCGAAGGGGCGCACGTTAATTCCCCTTGTCAGTTAATTATGTTAATTGAACGATGGTCTTGACAGTGAGCGATAGACACACCGGACATTGGACGGTGGACACCCAACAAAAGACTACAGCTGACAAAACTTTTGACAAAAGGCCACTTCAAGACATCGAATTAAATTGCAATTTGAGAGCCGACACACACACACACACACACACACACACGAAACACTGTCTCATGTGTGGGCTAAAACAATAAGCCATCAAAAGGTGTGTAAATGGGATGCAGCGCAGGCATCTTGAAGGGAGCCCCATGAAGGTCTTACGTGAGCGTACAACAGTGTGTTGCGTGCCCCAAATTGTAGCCCAAGAGATACACATGTGAAGATGTAGGCCCCCAACAATAGAAGTGTTAATAATGCTTTAATTTATTCCTAATTGCAAACAAAACGTTGCCGCAGCTGCAGACGCAGCAAAGCAGTTGGCATTTGGGTGCAAAAGGGAAAGGAAAGGATAGCATCTCTTAGCCTTTTTCTGTGGGAATACCAGCCGGAAGCGGTTGATCGGTTCCTCCTGCCTGAATGCCTTTCACTTTCTGCCGTTGGCAGACTCCGCCTTCGAGAGGAGCCTTTTACTTATTGACCAATGCAATCATATGACATTGCAATTTCTTTCCTTTTTTTTAAGAGGTTTTTTGTTCACGTACCTTTGGACCTGCCCCTGCGACTGGGCTCCACAGGTGTTCACAGTGGCAAAAAAAATAAAGAAAAAAACAAATAAAACAGTTGGCTAATTGCTGTGGCAAGTGCAAAAGCATTTGCAATATACATACTCGTATTTCATATTTGTTTGACACACGAAGGCAAGGGACATTCCACATCCCCAGAAGTATTGCATAAAGGCCCTCTGCCTCTGCCCAAGCCAACACAAATACGAGTATTTGGGTTATATAAAAATATCTACAGAAACAGAAGACACTTTGAAGATGCTTTCAAAATGCTGCGTCATTGACCAACAAAACCCACCTAAAAATAATAAAAAAAAGTGAGACAGAAACCGAGACTACAAAAGAGAGAAACATCTCTTTTCGATCTCAGATCTCAATGGCTTTTGTATGGTAAGGTATGAGGTGTACGGTATATGGGTTATTGATGAATCATGGCGAGCGATTGACCGCTCGCTCGCTGGCTTTTATGAAGCCATCAAACAAGAAAAGATTTGGGCAGGGCCCGGACACTGTCGATAAATATTTAGCTGGGAGAGTCATCACAGCTTCAGTTCCTGTCCCTGGCTCTATGGTTCACTTCTTTGGCAGGCAAAAGGTCAGCAAAACATAAAGTTTATGCAAATTAGGCAATGAAAATTGCCGAAATTAACACTCAAAAACATGGCATGTGTGCGTGCATGGAACACACACCTTTGCACGGTCAGTGGCTGCTGCTCTAGTTGGTCAGAGATATCTGAACTTGACTGATATTCTGACATACGAAAAACCACCTGACCCATGTCCATCGCTTCGTTCATCAAATCCCAAACGGAAGAGAATGTTAAGTGAACATTAATTATGTTTAACAGATTTTTAGCAAATTGATTAATGGGACAGCAGCAACCATTTAAATACTGGATGGAGGCCACCAGGCGAGTGTACTCTGTAATCTGCGATTATGCTGTGTTCTTAATGAGTTGCACAGAAATTACTTCAGGTCAAGAATACTACTCCATGACTAACCAAAAACCAATCCGGTTTCATTTGCCATCTCATTTGCAAGGTTTTGCATTGAGGCGCACAGAAGCCAAAAGACAAAAGAAGAAACCGAAGCCAAAACCGAATCCGAATATACATATGTATAAAAAGGGGCGCCAATAAACTGCAACAAAGACGCGTTTATTGTACATATACATAAACAAAGGCACAAGTGTAGGCCGTCTATCAAATATCTCTTTGGCTCTTTGGTGCCAGTTTTTGCATGGAGGGGGGGATGTATTTTCCCAATTAAAAATGCGGCCAACAACCTGTTCCACAGTATTCGTTGGGATCTACTGTTAACTATGATTACAGCATGCAGACATGTGCCACACATGCCACAAGCGGTTAACTCAAGACTAGAGACACAAGCTTGATTGAAGCCCGAAAACTGAAATGAGTTTGTCGCTTAAGTCATTTGTTCCAGCCGAATCAAATTAAAGCCCAAACAGACACCCGTGTAAAGCAATTAAACTTCCACCGAAAAGAAAAACCAAAACCCCAACGAAAAAAACAGCACTTAATAACAAAAAGCAAATAAAATAAAATGGGGAAAAACACTGCACTTTACTCACTTGCCGCCTGCATGATCAGAAAGCCAATCACAAAGAAATTCATCTTTGCAGCTCTTTTAATGCAGGAATTTTGTTGGCGATGTTCGTTGGGCAGAGATGATTAGTTTTTATTGATTTTCTTTATATTTTCCTCACACAAATAGACACACACATATGAACACTACACTGTGATCTGTTGGTTTGTGGAAAACTTAATAAACGTTTATCAATTATTATAATTATTACTGTTGAGTTTTGTTTGTTGTTACTGTTGTTGTGCCGCAGATCGGAAGTGCATAGTTGGTTTAATTAAATTTAATGAACTTATTGTTATTATCAATTATTTTTACAGGCACGCGCACATGAACGAAAGCAAAAAACCGAAGAAAAACCGGTAAAGCAGAAGAAGACACACGCAAATGAGCGGGGTAGCTAGGTAAACACTCTCTCTTTCCGTTTGCCGAAGAAGTAAAAGTGAAGAGGAACTAGGCGGTGCCGGGAGGCGGAACGAGTCGACACGAGTAAAGGCGGGCTGAGATGATGGAGATGCGGCGATAAGAGCGCGCTCCTATGCGTAGGCAGAAGAGCCAAGGTGTGTTAGAAATAAGGTGGGAAATTGCCAAGGACAACTCTTACTTTCGTTAAACTTCGAACGAGAGGTATGCGGCAATGCCTCACCTTATAAGAATTACACATCGCGCAAGCAGAGAGTTGCGCATAGCAGAGGGAATTCTACACGTTTCATTAATAGACAAGTATGACATATTCCAATTTGTGAAATCCTTCCTGAAAGCAGGGCACCTTTAATTAGATAGGAAGACCATACTGGTGGCTTGGTGGCGTGCCAGGCGACAGAATAGGATATCCAACATGAATGAAACTTGTAGCATTTTAGCACATGCTTAGATATTATCGGGCAGTGGTCTGGTATTCGGTCTGGCGGCTCCTTCATTGCTTTGCTCTCTTGAGCATAACAACAACTTTCCAATTGCTATCACTTGACGACGCTCGCTTGCTTCAACTGACTCTGCATCGGCTTGGATCGCTTTGGTTTGTTGGTCAGCGCTCCATAATTTTCTCGGCTGTCTCTTGTTTGTTAGCTGCCTGGCTGGCTGCTGCTGCCCCAAAGTATTGTCACTGTCGCACATGCCAACCCAACCGCCAGCCACGCCCCCAAACAAATAAAACACTCGAACAGTCCCCAACCGCAGCAAAAACGTTGGCTTGGCACGTCCAACACCAGCGAATGGAGGCGGGCGGCAGTTCTGCGTTTTGAAACCAGTAGAAAAACATAAAGAAACAACAAAAACGCATTGGTAAAAGTTGTTTTCGATATGCTTTAATTTCGTTAACTCGGCGGCCTGTGTTCATTTTTTAACCCGAAATTAGCGCAATTTGAAATTCCCGCAAACACTTAGCACTGATTGAATTAAATTTTATCAATGCCAATCAAATTATTCACTTTTGAATGATGCACTTTTAATATTAATGGCACAGGTGGGCATTCTTTGCTGGCTTCGAGGGTGCTACCCTTGTCTTGGCAAGTTGTTTTAAATAAAATCTAGATTGTATTGGTTGCCAAAGCGAAACGATACGATACGAAACGAACTTGCAACGTACAATACGTACAACAATCGTTCCACGATCAACGAACCACGATCTGCGCGAGGTGCAAACTTGTTGCTTGAGCCGTACTTTTCGAATAAGCCAAGTTAACACCAAATAAGCCAAATAACGACACTCGGCTCAATTTGGCGTTGCAATTATGAGCAAGCCAAGAAACTGCTTGCGCTTTGCAGCACTGGCCTGGCCGAGCTTTATAACTGTTAAACGAATTGTATTCAGATATCAGGGCATGGCGAATCTAAAGTTTTTCATGGCTCATTTGGGGGATTTGTGGACGCATTTTGTATTGGCAGATGAGTGGATTCGGTCTGAAGATTGTGGTCTTTCTGCTGGCCCAAGCGGTGTCCCTTGCCTTGGTGTGGAATCAGCTGGAACTGGAGCAAACGGAAGAGCTGCTAATTGAAAATTTAAAGCATTATGTCATGGAGCTAAGGAAGAGGCATCAAATGATTCAACAGTTAGTAGAGCTAATATATCTTCTATATTTTACGTAGATAACCTATAATTCTTACAGATTCCTTCATCAATTGCGTGCGGAGAGCGTCAGCGAGCATAATGACTTTGAGGTGCATTTGTCGGTTCCACAACGGGCCATGGCACTAATACGGCGTCTCAATGAAGATTGGCACAAGTGGATGGTGTATCTCAATTCCACAGAAGGAGGAACAGGTGAATATCTGGTCATTATATTGAAAACTGGTATAAAGAGCAACATTTTTCTATTAGACCAAATTAGAATGGCAAAGGAACTGCGTCAAATATTGCCCAAAAGAGAAGACCTCATCCAAACGGCTAAAGATGTTCATAAGCTGCAAATTATTTACAATTTAATGCCACCAGACCAATATTTGTAAGTAATATTCAGTAGATTGTACACACACCCTGGTCTCCATTTCTTCCCCACAGCCGGACATTAAATTCAAGGGACTGCCTGGCACTGGGAAAATATCTGGCACATCTGAAGAATCATCAATATGCAAAGGACTGGCTAAAGTTATCCCTGAAGCTTTACAGAGCTTCTGGCGAATCGAAAAAGTACAGATCTATTTACAAGGACTCGCAGCACGAGCATCTTTTGTATCATCTAGGAGCAGCAAAGTACGCTCAAAACCCAGCGGATGGAGATGCCTTCAAGTTGATAGCCAGGGCGTATGACCTGGCACCTCACGATTCACAAATTGTAGACCCCGCAAAGTCTGTGCTGGAACAACGAAGTTATTTCGATGGATGTCGTGGTGCATTTCCGATAAGGTCCCATCACTCGAGTCTCCACTGTCGGTACCGCAACGAGGGTTCTGCCTTCTCGAGGCTGGCACCATTGAAACTGGAAATATTAAGCCATGATCCATATGTAGTGATATATCATAATGTTCTATACGACTCGGAAATGCAGGGTCTGATCGATTCGACACGCCGCAGAATGAGCCGCTCCATGGTGCAGTACGAAGTCCGTCAGATCGAAATATCAGAGAAGCGCACCTCTAATGAAGCGCCCTTCACGGAGAAGAATGATCCACAGCTATTGCAACGCATCTACGATCGTGTTAAGGATATGACCGGCTCTGATATAGTGAGGTCTGAGCTCCTTAATGTTGTACTCTACGATCTGGGCGGGCATCATGATCTCCATTTAGATTATCATGATTTGTATTGGGTATGAATTGAATCTGCATTTCATATTTTGTTCGTTTTTATTTCTGTAGTTTTTGTAGCATCCGAATGAGTACGAGTATCATATATTTGGAGATCGAGAATCCTCCGTAATATTCTATGTGAGTAGATTCTGATTATTTTCTATATATAAATATGTGTATTTCCCTTCGAAACCCTTTCCCATAATCAGCTAAACAATGTGGCAGATGGCGGCGCAACAGTTTTCCCCAAGCTACAATTGGTAGTACAGCCAAAAAAAGGATCTGCTTTGATGTGGCATAATTTAAGAGCATGGGGCGAAGGCGATCCTCGTACGCAGCATGCCGCTTGTCCAGTTCTGCAGGGCTACAAATGGAGTAAGCTGTTCATACTGTTCAGGAGTTCGTCCTTCGTTTTAAACATTTTCCCCCATTTAGTTGCCGTTCAGTGGATACTACAGAGTGCTTGGAACTCTATAGCCCCCAAAGATGCTCTGAGTAAACGATTCGCTGCAGTAGACCGTGACAAACTGTTTTAAGACACTATAAATATTCCATATAATGAACTGAAGAATATTCCTCATTCCAACTAAAGAATAAACCTCACTTTAGGCTGATTACGTTCGTAAAATGTGTGGTTTAAGTTTATCCATCATTATATCCACAAGCCTGTTTGCTTTTTGTTTGATTTGTGGAAATTCAACCGCATATACGGCTCACGAGAAGTCATACTCCTGCTCGACAGTGGCACTTATGAAGCTGCTGCGGGTAGAGGATGAGCTAGTGCGAAACCTAAGGAGCTACGTGGCCAAGCTGAAGTATAAACACCAACTACTGAACCAGTCAGTGAGGAAAAGTTCTGGGGTGTACCTCCAAACTTAAATCGAAACTCCTTCCAGAGCGTTGAGCAGCATGCGAGCGGGGGAGAGCCACATGAAAGCGGACTACGAGGCATACCTGGGGAACCCCCTGAACAGTTTTGGGCTTATTCATCGCCTACATCGAGGATGGGAGCAACTGGTGCGTTACTCATCAGAATCCCAGCAAAATGAAAGAGGTATGATGTTCCCTTCAAGGGACTAATCCATAAATGAAATAATAAAAACTCTTTGTAGGACACATTAAGCATGCACATCGTATGCGAATGCTTCTACCCACTGCCTTGGACTTGGAAGAGGCCTGTCGTGGCATCGATAGCCTAGTGGACATCTACGTACTGCAGCCAGAAGATTTAGCTGCTGGTACTCTAGTCGCTGGAGACTCGCAGCCCGCCACAGCTTTGTCCCCTCTGGACTGCTATGCATTGGGAAAGTACTGTAGAACCGAACGGAATGATAAGCGGGCAGAGGCTTGGTTCAATGCCTCATTGAAGAGATACGAGGACAGGCTTGAGTATGCCGTCCTTGGCTTCAGCCGAAGAAGAATTCACTACTCTTGGGGCATGCTGCTCATGAAAAGTCAGCAGGAAACTGCCGGCATGGCACACCTGAACACCGAAGGGGAGGAGGATAAGTTTTCCAGGGATGTTAAGAGACACTATGATGATAAAATGGGGTACAAGCGGGGCTGTAGTGCCGTCTTCAGAGCTCCAGGCCATCTGCACTGTCGCTACAACATCTCCACGACAGCCTTTGTACGCATTGCTCCACTGAAGATGGAGGAGCTGAGCCACGACCCGTACATGGTGCTCTTCCACGATGTTGTCTACGAGAGCGAAATCGATTGGCTGCTGGATGACACACAGCTGAGGGCATCTATGGTGGGTCAGTATCAGTACTCCCCCATTCGAACCTCAAAGGAAAAGCATTTCGTTGAATATGAGGATGGACCAGTGGCCAATACTCTCCACAGGCGGTTGATGGACATGACCGGCTTGAGTATGATGGACAGCGAAGCTCTAACACTCATAAATTATGGCATGGGTGGGCACTATGACCTGCACTACGATGGCCACAACTACAGCGAGCAGAATCGAATTCTCCTTGGCGACCGCTTAGCCACTGTTCTCACTTATGTAGGTTTTTCTTGAGTGCTGAGCTCTGGCGTAACCAAATCTCTCTCTGCTATAGGTGGGCGATGTGGACTCTGGCGGTGCCACAACATTTCCTTACATCAATGTGTCTGTCACGCCCACGAAGGGATCTGCTCTCTTATGGTACAACTTGGAGAACGCTGGCGGAATGAATGTCAAAGCAATGCACGGAGGCTGCCCAGTGATAGTTGGCTCCAAATACGGTAGGGTACTTGGTTTAAAGACCTACTCTCCTCCTGACCGACTGTCTCTCCTTTCTTAGTGTTTACTAAATGGGTCAAGGAAATTCCGCAGTTATTCTTAACACCCTGCATACGGAACTAGAACGTTGATAGAAATAAAGCGGATTCATTTAATATCACGCAGAATGTTTGCTTATAGCGTTTTGTATCTGTTGTTGGCGTTGCTTGAACTATGAACTAGCGCTGACCGTGACCCGTGTGCAGCGGTACTTCTGCACGGCATAGTGTGCCCCCTCCTCGGAGGTCAGCTGATCCACGAACTTCTCCAGCACAAAACGATGATTCTCTGTATTGAGGGCATCCTTAAGGAAGCCAAAGTGTAGCACAGCATTGGGTACACAGTTGAGCTCCAGCAGCGTCTCGCTCGACGGCAGCACCTTCTTCGGTGGTATGGTAAAGAGATTGAACTTCTCGCTGGGATTGACCAGGAACTCTCGCACAAAGTCCTCCACCTTCGCCAGCGTTTCATGGGGCTTAAACATGCCTTGGAGCACGAAGCGATCTGGGAACTGAATGCGCAGAACACAGTCTTTGTATTGGTTCAATTTGGCCAGCATGGTCTTCTGGCGCTCCAGCTCGCGTAGCTTGGCTGTCAAAAGAGGAGCGTCATCGTCGCCCGCGGAGGTGCGCTTCAGGTCGCGCAGCACCATCTTGAGGTCGTTCACTGTCAAGTCAAAGAACGAGTCAGGCAGCTCATCGGATTGCTTCTGGGTGGCATTCAGGGAGAAGAGCACAGCCTGGCGAGGTCCAATTACGTTCACTACTGGCGGAGCGCGTCCTGGACTATCATCAGCATCATTATCCATCTGCATGGGTTTTGCGCCAGCGTTATGTAGCGAGTAGCCGGAGCCACTGCCCCAATCATATTTTGGAGCCTCTGGTTGCTCGTCCCTTTCGGTGGGCATTTCTTCATCATTCTGGGCATCTGCATTTCCCTCTGGAGCCGTGCGCTTCAGGGACTTAATCATGTTGCTGGTAAGGGCAAAGCCGCCACCACCTGCCCCACTAGTGCCCATTGCCGAGCGCGAGGTGCTGGGCTGCTCATCGTCGCCCTTTGACTTGGCCTGTATTTCCGGCGGCTTGTATACATTGGCCTGGGTCTTGAGCTCCTCTGGCTTCTTGTCAACCAATCGCATCATGGCGCGTCCCTCCAGTATGCCCAGTGACTTGAGCGTCGTCTGCTCCATATTTTGCTGCCCAATCACCTCGCTGCGCATATAGATGATGATGGGACTCTTGAAGGTTGTCACCTGCCGTCCACATAGCTTTTGGACCACCTGCCAGAGAGTGTCATTGGGGGCAAACTCGCCCTGCTCACGGGATCCGTCGCTCAGCTGAATGCAGACCACAACGGTGCTGACGATGCGACGCTTCTCCGTGGGCTCCATTTCCAGCACGCAATTGTTGGGCAAGCCGCTGAAACGAAACTGTTGCGTGAGGGACACGTTCTTGTTGTGAAACTTCAGGCAGTGCTCCTCGCTGTCGTAGCCATGCTTGGTGCAGGCCGTCTCCAGAATCTCCAGCAGCGTCATATTCGCCGTCACGCTCACATTCTGGCGCCTGCCGTTCGGCAGCAGGATTGTGACGCGTTTCTCCATAAGCCTACAACAATTCGTATTAATGTAAATGTTCTAAAATGTGTGTGTTTCTAATGTTTTACTTGACGTTTTTTAAACTAAATGCTTTAAAAAAATGCAATATAATGCCCGGTCGAGGCGCGCATCAGTGTGATTGACCCTCAGAAATATACCGAAATATACTTTCTCCTTTAAATATATACCGTAAATATACCGAAGAAAAAAAGGACTTAGCCCACTTAACCCCCCTCTATATAAAAAGTGAAAGCCCTTCAATTAAGCAGCGGAAAACATTACTGTTTGTATATTCTTTTTATAGATCCATTATCTTGCTACTTTACTTACAAAACAAATATGAGCATGATATTTTTCACCTGATTTGCATAAAAATCTTCAACTTTCACTGGTCGGCAATGGGTTAATCGTTGTATCATGGAGATGCGAAAGCAAGCCGAGAATTGCAAATGTATGTGTGAACACAGGCACGACAAAATATTCCCTGCAGTACGCGTAAGCGATGTGTAAGCAACCACACATCGATGGCAACGTCATGCAGCTCGATGACATAAGCGATGACCTGCCATACGGTGGGCTGTTTACTTTAACACAGGGATGTCCTAGGAGCATAATCGATGACATAGTAAGCGAGAATTAGCCAAAAGTAAGGCCTGAATAAGCGATGAATTTCCCTTAAAAAGTAAGGCCTTAATAAGCGATGAATTTCCCTTGAAAAGTAAGACCTTAATAAGCGATGAATTTCCCTTGAAAAGTAAGGCCGTAATAAGTGATGTATTTAAGTAAAAAAATTTGATATTTGAGGAAAAAAGCTTGGTTAAATTATGTTTTCAAATATTAAATTTCTTTTATTTATTGTTTTCTTATAAAAATGTATACATATTCACATTTTTGTGCTGTGTGTTCTTTTTTCCACAGAACTTTTTAGTTTTTTTTTGATTTGCTCATGTTCGTAAGGCCGTCGTGCACTTCCGGGCACTTCAACTGAATCGCCTTTAAAATAAGATGAGTTAATTAAAATATTTTTCAATTTGTTAACAATGCTCTCAGTAGATCAGCAGTGCATTTGCACTAAAAACAAAATACCCCTGTTCGACTCAAGATTCGCAAGAACCACTCAAGGACCACTCGGGTGGTTTTTTTTCTGTTTTCGTTTTTGGAAATGAAAAATTTAGTGCAAAACGCATTTGATTTCGCAATATCACATTTTCTTCATTTTTTACAACGCACAATAGACTATTTTTAATTAAATGAAACAATCAAATGAGACTGTGCAATATCGTGGAGGCCAAATAAATCTTTCAACTAATCACAATTAAAAGTAACTTAATATCAATAAAAAAGTGTGGAATATCAAATAAGTCAAAAAATTAACATATATTTTTATATATTGTATTCATTTCCCACCTCCACCCACTCTGCCCAGTCCTCATTTATGTTGCGGCAGGTCAGCGTCAGCTCAGGTCGCTACATCAGCACTCAAAACAAAACGAAAAACCAATTCAAGCGGCCAACAATTTTAGAGCCCACACACAAGCAGAGTATGTGTGAATACATGTCACACACACATTTACGTAACCTGGAAACGAAACTCAAAACAAAATCAAAACGCTTTCGGAAAATACGAATTGATATTTTGTCGTGCCTGTGTACACTCATACATTTAAAATTCTCGGCTTGCTTTCGCATCTTGTCATGAATCGAACATGTCGAAAAAATGCCGAACGTCTCAGGTCCCCGACCCGAACGTCTCAGGTCCACCAGCCGAAGACCAGGGGACCTGGGACAGAAAACTCAGCTGCGCCCCTTTCGTTGTATGAACTGGTTAGTGGTACGGGTATACATAAGTAGAGTCGCGTCCCCAGAAGCGACTCACACGTTCCTTCTCGTTTTTTTTTGAGGGTGTCATTTTTTTTCTAAAGAATTTTTAAAATCTGGTATTTTTTTCAGAGGTAATGCTTCTATTTTTCACATAACTTAAGTATCTTATATCTGGTTGCATAGAACTCTGCAGTTCTGAAAAGTTGATAAATGCAGCTATAAATCCGACCCAGACCCTTTGTATCTGCAGCTTAACGCCAGCTACACTTGTAGCAGTGTGATATCAGATGAGTCTGGAAACCAAATTTGGTTGCCCTAGCTCTTATAGTCTCTGATATCTAGGCGCTCATCGAGACAGACAGACAGACAGACAGACAGACGGACAGACAGACTGCTGATCAAGAATATATATACTTTATGGGGTCGGAAACGTTTCCTTCTCTGCGTTACACACATCCACTTTTACCACAAATCTAATATACCCCTTAACTCTTTTTTGAGTACGGGTATAAAAAGAGGTAATGAAAATTAAGCTAAAACACCAAGTCCTACGCGTCAGTCCGCTTGAGATGGAAGATTAACGATATGTCGAATGTATGTTTGAATTGTCCCTATCGATGGTGCGACTCTTCCATAAATATCTGTCTAATTTCAAATAAGACAAGTTAGCCAAGTCGAATGCCAGCTTGTTTATCAAATACATATTTATGCATAGTTTATACATCCATCCTTGAACCAAGGACTTTTGATTTATTTGATACCACTGAGACTTAGCTTCTTGATTTTGTTGGATTCGCATCCACGCGCACGAGCATCCTCTGGCAAATACTGTATCGTTTGGAAGTTATTAATTATTGCCACAAAAAGTGGTCAAATTTCCCATAGTGCATGGGTACTCCTTCGTATCTATTTGTGTACTCGTTTGTTCGCTTTTTATACCCGTACTCAAAAAAGAGTTAAGAGGTATATTCGATTTGTGGTAAAAGTGGATGTGTGTAACTCAGAGAAGGAAACGTTTCCGACCCCATAAAGTATATATATTCTTGATCAGCATCAATAGCCGAGTCGATAGAGCTATGTCTGTTTGTCCGTCTGTCCGTCTTGTTTGACGCCTGGATCTCAGAGACTATAAAAGCTAGGGCAACCAAATTTGGTTTCCAGACTCTTGTGATATCACACTGCTACAAGTATATTTCAAAATTTCGCCCCGCCCCCACAAAGCACGAAAATGTGTGGCAGGCACAATTTTAAAGATACGATAAAACTAAAAACGCAGTATCGTAGAAATTGCCCATATCTATCAGATTGCCGAATCTGAATCAAATCGGATAATAATTATAGCCAGAATGAAGAAATTAATTTTCTGTTGGTTCCCCCGCCTCCTCCTGCAAGAGAAACGGTACTCTATCTCTTTCTCGCTCGCACACTCTGCCGCGTTCAGTGCACGAGCAACCCCTAGCAGAGGAGATGTAGAATCTAAATGGTACATCTATAATCTACATGTTAGATGTAAAATATACATTGTAGATGTAGATAACAGATGTAGCAAAAAAATGTAAATTCTAAAATTCTAAAAAATTATGCTCAAAAATGTATATGCTGACTGAGTACGGGTATAAGTAGAGTCTCGTCCCCAGAAGCGACTCACACTTTCCTTCTCGTTTCAAATTGAAAATGATCGAAATGGAAAGCAGCAGCGATAGCAGCAGCAGCAGCATCTGCAATGTGGGCATCAAACGTCCACACAAAGGGGAAGGAGACTCCACCAATACCGAAGATGATGGGCCCAAGGAGATGAAGCGGTTGCGTGAGGAGCTGCCCGGAACTCTGGGATCAGCTGTGGATCAGATGTCCACGTCCACTTCGTTGCAGTCAGTTCAGAAGATGCAGAACGAAGTTGTTGACTCGGATGATCAGGACAATGTGGACAGCCATAGTGATGCCGAGGAGCTGCCCGGAACTCTGGGATTAGATGTGGATCAAATGTCTACGTCCACTTCGCTGCAGAAGTATCAGGAGCAGTAACACGAGGTTGACTCGAAGTATGAGGACGTTGTGGAGCTAGGAGGGTAAAGTAAAGTAAAGTTGAGTCTCGTCCCCAGAAGCGACTGACACTTTCCTTCTCGTTTCAAATTGAAAATTATCGAAATGGAAAGCAGCAGCGATAGCAGCAGCAGCAGCATCTGCAATGTGGGCATCAAACGTCCACACAAAGGGGAAGGAGACTCCACCAATACCGAAGATGATGGGCCCAAGGAGATGAAGCGGTTGCGTGAGGAGCTGCTCGGAACTCTGGGATCAGCTGTGGATCAGATGTCCACGTCCACTTCGTTGCAGTCAGTTCAGAAGATGCAGAACGAGGTTGTTGACCCGAATTATGATGACGTTGTGGAGGAAACTGTGGAGCTAGGAGGGGAAACTAACGATGAGCTTCCCGGAACACTGGGATTAGATGTGGATCAGATGTCCACGTCCATTTAGTTGCAGTCATCCCCATCTGCTGGTGAGGACAATGTTTCGGCGGATGCTGACAAAGGCCCCGTCTACGCAGCTATAAACGAGCAGGACCAGAACTTATACTTATATTGTCTTTGGTCTAACGAAGACCTGGATCGACAAAATTGAACTTTTTATTTAGACTATGAATGCACAATCCGCCGAGAAAGTTTTGGTGGTCTGCCGTCAGAGCGGTGTAATTCCAGCCTTTTTTCCTTGTCCGGACGGTTAATTATATTATAAATTGTTCTTAGTCTAATTTTATAAGTTTCGACTGAATCAACTGAACTGAGCAACTGAATCGCCTTTAAAATAAGATGAGTTAATTAAAATATTTTTCAATTTGTTAACAATGCTCTCAGTAGATCAGCAGTGCATTTGCACTAAAAAACAAAATACCCCTGTTCGACTCAAGATTCGCAAGAACCACTCAAGGACCACTCGGGTGGTTTTTTTCTGTTTTCGTTTTTGGAAATGAAAAATTTAGTGCAAAACGCATTTGATTTCGCAATATCACATTTTCTTCATTTTTTACAACGCACAATAGACTATTTTTAATTAAATGAAACAATCAAATGAGACTGTGCAATATCGTGGAGGCCAAATAAATCTTTCAACTAATCACAATTAAAAGTAACTTAATATCAATAAAAAAGTGTGGAATATCAAATAAGTCAAAAAAATTAACATATATTTTTATATATTGTATTCATTTCCCACCTCCACCCACTCTGCCCAGTCCTCATTTATGTTGCGGCAGGTCAGCGTCAGCTCAGGTCGCTACATCAGCACTCAAAACAAAACGAAAAACCAATTCAAGCGGCCAACAATTTTAGAGCCCACACACAAGCAGAGTATGTGTGAATACATGTCACACACACATTTACGTAACCTGGAAACGAAACTCAAAACAAAATCAAAACGCTTTCGGAAAATACGAATTGATATTTTGTCGTGCCTGTGTACACTCATACATTTAAAATTCTCGGCTTGCTTTCGCATCTTGTCATGAATCGAACATGTCGAAAAATGCCGAACGTCTCAGGTCCCCGACCCGAACGTCTCAGGTCCACCAGCCGAAGACCAGGGGACCTGGGACAGAAAACTCAGCTGCGCCCCTTTCGTTGTATGAACTGGTTAGTGGTACGGGTATACATAAGTAGAGTCGCGTCCCCAGAAGCGACTCACACGTTCCTTCTCGTTTTTTTTTGAGGGTGTCATTTTTTTCTAAAGAATTTTTAAAATCTGGTATTTTTTTCAGAGGTAATGCTTCTATTTTTCACATAACTTAAGTATCTTATATCTGGTTGCATAGAACTCTGCAGTTCTGAAAAGTTGATAAATGCAGCTATAAATCCGACCCAGACCCTTTGTATCTGCAGCTTAACGCCAGCTACACTTGTAGCAGTGTGATATCAGATGAGTCTGGAAACCAAATTTGGTTGCCCTAGCTCTTATAGTCTCTGATATCTAGGCGCTCATCGAGACAGACAGACGGACAGACAGACTGCTGATCAAGAATATATATACTTTATGGGGTCGGAAACGTTTCCTTCTCTGCGTTACACACATCCACTTTTACCACAAATCTAATATACCCCTTAACTCTTTTTTGAGTACGGGTATAAAAAGAGGTAATGAAAATTAAGCTAAAACACCAAGTCCTACGCGTCAGTCCGCTTGAGATGGAAGATTAACGATATGTCGAATGTATGTTTGAATTGTCCCTATCGATGGTGCGACTCTTCCATAAATATCTGTCTAATTTCAAATAAGACAAGTTAGCCAAGTCGAATGCCAGCTTGTTTATCAAATACATATTTATGCATAGTTTATACATCCATCCTTGAACCAAGGACTTTTGATTTATTTGATACCACTGAGACTTAGCTTCTTGATTTTGTTGGATTCGCATCCACGCGCACGAGCATCCTCTGGCAAATACTGTATCGTTTGGAAGTTATTAATTATTGCCACAAAAAGTGGTCAAATTTCCCATAGTGCATGGGTACTCCTTCGTATCTATTTGTGTACTCGTTTGTTCGCTTTTTATACCCGTACTCAAAAAAGAGTTAAGAGGTATATTCGATTTGTGGTAAAAGTGGATGTGTGTAACTCAGAGAAGGAAACGTTTCCGACCCCATAAAGTATATATATTCTTGATCAGCATCAATAGCCGAGTCGATAGAGCTATGTATGTCTGTTTGTCCGTCTGTCCGTCTTGTTTGACGCCTGGATCTCAGAGACTATAAAAGCTAGGGCAACCAAATTTGGTTTCCAGACTCTTGTGATATCACACTGCTACAAGTATATTTCAAAATTTCGCCCCGCCCCCACAAAGCACGAAAATGTGTGGCAGGCACAATTTTAAAGATACGATAAAACTAAAAACGCAGTATCGTAGAAATTGCCCATATCTATCAGATTGCCGAATCTGAATCAAATCGGATAATAATTATAGCCAGAATGAAGAAATTAATTTTCTGTTGGTTCCCCCGCCTCCTCCTGCAAGAGAAACGGTACTCTATCTCTTTCTCGCTCGCACACTCTGCCGCGTTCAGTGCACGAGCAACCCCTAGCAGAGGAGATGTAGAATCTAAATGGTACATCTATAATCTACATGTTAGATGTAAAATATACATTGTAGATGTAGATAACAGATGTAGCAAAAAAATGTAAATTCTAAAATTCTAAAAAATTATGCTCAAAAATGTATATGCTGACTGAGTACGGGTATAAGTAGAGTCTCGTCCCCAGAAGCGACTCACACTTTCCTTCTCGTTTCAAATTGAAAATGATCGAAATGGAAAGCAGCAGCGATAGCAGCAGCAGCAGCATCTGCAATGTGGGCATCAAACGTCCACACAAAGGGGAAGGAGACTCCACCAATACCGAAGATGATGGGCCCAAGGAGATGAAGCGGTTGCGTGAGGAGCTGCCCGGAACTCTGGGATCAGCTGTGGATCAGATGTCCACGTCCACTTCGTTGCAGTCAGTTCAGAAGATGCAGAACGAAGTTGTTGACTCGGATGATCAGGACAATGTGGACAGCCATAGTGATGCCGAGGAGCTGCCCGGAACTCTGGGATTAGATGTGGATCAAATGTCTACGTCCACTTCGCTGCAGAAGTATCAGGAGCAGTAACACGAGGTTGACTCGAAGTATGAGGACGTTGTGGAGCTAGGAGGGTAAAGTAAAGTAAAGTTGAGTCTCGTCCCCAGAAGCGACTGACACTTTCCTTCTCGTTTCAAATTGAAAATTATCGAAATGGAAAGCAGCAGCGATAGCAGCAGCAGCAGCATCTGCAATGTGGGCATCAAACGTCCACACAAAGGGGAAGGAGACTCCACCAATACCGAAGATGATGGGCCCAAGGAGATGAAGCGGTTGCGTGAGGAGCTGCCCGGAACTCTGGGATCAGCTGTGGATCAGATGTCCACGTCCACTTCGTTGCAGTCAGTTCAGAAGATGCAGAACGAGGTTGTTGACCCGAATTATGATGACGTTGTGGAGGAAACTGTGGAGCTAGGAGGGGAAACTAACGATGAGCTTCCCGGAACACTGGGATTAGATGTGGATCAGATGTCCACGTCCATTTAGTTGCAGTCATCCCCATCTGCTGGTGAGGACAATGTTTCGGCGGATGCTGACAAAGGCCCCGTCTACGCAGCTATAAACGAGCAGGACCAGAACTTATACTTATATTGTCTTTGGTCTAACGAAGACCTGGATCGACAAAATTGAACTTTTTATTTAGACTATGAATGCACAATCCGCCGAGAAAGTTTTGGTGGTCTGCCGTCCGGACGGTTAATTATATTATAAATTGTTCTTAGTCTAATTTTATAAGTTTCGACTGAATCAACTGAACTGAGCAACTGAATCGCCTTTAAAATAAGATGAGTTAATTAAAATATTTTTCAATTTGTTAACAATGCTCTCAGTAGATCAGCAGTGCATTTGCACTAAAAACAAAATACCCCTGTTCGACTCAAGATTCGCAAGAACCACTCAAGGACCACTCGGGTGGTTTTTTTTCTGTTTTCGTTTTTGGAAATGAAAAATTTAGTGCAAAACGCATTTGATTTCGCAATATCACATTTTCTTCATTTTTTACAACGCACAATAGACTATTTTTAATTAAATGAAACAATCAAATGAGACTGTGCAATATCGTGGAGGCCAAATAAATCTTTCAACTAATCACAATTAAAAGTAACTTAATATCAATAAAAAAGTGTGGAATATCAAATAAGTCAAAAAATTAACATATATTTTTATATATTGTATTCATTTCCCACCTCCACCCACTCTGCCCAGTCCTCATTTATGTTGCGGCAGGTCAGCGTCAGCTCAGGTCGCTACATCAGCACTCAAAACAAAACGAAAAACCAATTCAAGCGGCCAACAATTTTAGAGCCCACACACAAGCAGAGTATGTGTGAATACATGTCACACACACATTTACGTAACCTGGAAACGAAACTCAAAACAAAATCAAAACGCTTTCGGAAAATACGAATTGATATTTTGTCGTGCCTGTGTACACTCATACATTTAAAATTCTCGGCTTGCTTTCGCATCTTGTCATGAATCGAACATGTCGAAAAAATGCCGAACGTCTCAGGTCCCCGACCCGAACGTCTCAGGTCCACCAGCCGAAGACCAGGGGACCTGGGACAGAAAACTCAGCTGCGCCCCTTTCGTTGTATGAACTGGTTAGTGGTACGGGTATACATAAGTAGAGTCGCGTCCCCAGAAGCGACTCACACGTTCCTTCTCGTTTTTTTTTGAGGGTGTCATTTTTTTCTAAAGAATTTTTAAAATCTGGTATTTTTTTCAGAGGTAATGCTTCTATTTTTCACATAACTTAAGTATCTTATATCTGGTTGCATAGAACTCTGCAGTTCTGAAAAGTTGATAAATGCAGCTATAAATCCGACCCAGACCCTTTGTATCTGCAGCTTAACGCCAGCTACACTTGTAGCAGTGTGATATCAGATGAGTCTGGAAACCAAATTTGGTTGCCCTAGCTCTTATAGTCTCTGATATCTAGGCGCTCATCGAGACAGACAGACAGACAGACAGACAGACGGACAGACAGACTGCTGATCAAGAATATATATACTTTATGGGGTCGGAAACGTTTCCTTCTCTGCGTTACACACATCCACTTTTACCACAAATCTAATATACCCCTTAACTCTTTTTTGAGTACGGGTATAAAAAGAGGTAATGAAAATTAAGCTAAAACACCAAGTCCTACGCGTCAGTCCGCTTGAGATGGAAGATTAACGATATGTCGAATGTATGTTTGAATTGTCCCTATCGATGGTGCGACTCTTCCATAAATATCTGTCTAATTTCAAATAAGACAAGTTAGCCAAGTCGAATGCCAGCTTGTTTATCAAATACATATTTATGCATAGTTTATACATCCATCCTTGAACCAAGGACTTTTGATTTATTTGATACCACTGAGACTTAGCTTCTTGATTTTGTTGGATTCGCATCCACGCGCACGAGCATCCTCTGGCAAATACTGTATCGTTTGGAAGTTATTAATTATTGCCACAAAAAGTGGTCAAATTTCCCATAGTGCATGGGTACTCCTTCGTATCTATTTGTGTACTCGTTTGTTCGCTTTTTATACCCGTACTCAAAAAAGAGTTAAGAGGTATATTCGATTTGTGGTAAAAGTGGATGTGTGTAACTCAGAGAAGGAAACGTTTCCGACCCCATAAAGTATATATATTCTTGATCAGCATCAATAGCCGAGTCGATAGAGCTATGTATGTCTGTTTGTCCGTCTGTCCGTCTTGTTTGACGCCTGGATCTCAGAGACTATAAAAGCTAGGGCAACCAAATTTGGTTTCCAGACTCTTGTGATATCACACTGCTACAAGTATATTTCAAAATTTCGCCCCGCCCCCACAAAGCACGAAAATGTGTGGCAGGCACAATTTTAAAGATACGATAAAACTAAAAACGCAGTATCGTAGAAATTGCCCATATCTATCAGATTGCCGAATCTGAATCAAATCGGATAATAATTATAGCCAGAATGAAGAAATTAATTTTCTGTTGGTTCCCCCGCCTCCCTCCTGCAAGAGAAACGGTACTCTATCTCTTTCTCGCTCGCACACTCTGCCGCGTTCAGTGCACGAGCAACCCCTAGCAGAGGAGATGTAGAATCTAAATGGTACATCTATAATCTACATGTTAGATGTAAAATATACATTGTAGTTGTAGATGTAGATAACAGATGTAGCAAAAAAATGTAAATTCTAAAAAATTATGCTCAAAAATGTATATGCTGACTGAGTACGGGTATAAGTAGAGTCTCGTCCCCAGAAGCGACTCACACTTTCCTTCTCGTTTCAAATTGAAAATTATCGAAATGGAAAGCAGCAGCGATAGCAGCAGCAGCAGCATCTGCAATGTGGGCATCAAACGTCCACACAAAGGGGAAGGAGACTCCACCAATACCGAAGATGATGGGCCCAAGGAGATGAAGCGGTTGCGTGAGGAGCTGCCCGGAACTCTGGGATGAGATGTGGATCAGATGTCCACGTCCACTTCGTTGCAGTCAGTTCAGAAGATGCAGAACGAGGTTGTTGACCCGAATTATGATGACGTTGTGGAGGAAACTGTGGAGCTAGGAGGGGAAACTAACGATGAGCTGCCCGGAACACTGGGATTAGATGTGGATCAGATGTCCACGTCCATTTAGTTGCAGTCATCCCCATCTGCTGGTGAGGACATTGTTTCGGCGGATGCTGACGAAGGCCCCGTCTACGCAGCTATAAACGAGCAGGACCAGAACTTATACTTATATTGTCTTTGGTCTAACGAAGACCTGGATCGACAAAATTGAACTTTTTATTTAGACTATGAATGCACAATCCGCCGAGAAAGTTTTGGTGGTCTGCCGTCAGAGCGGTGTAATTCCAGCCTTTTTTCCTTGTCCGGACGGTTAATTATATTATAAATTGTTCTTAGTCTAATTTTATAAGTTTCGACAAACTCTTTTTTTTTTTTTTAAATGATAATAATAATAATCAAATTATCTTCAGTGCGTTTGCCAGGCATTGCAAAAATCATCAATAAAAAAAATGTGACTTAAACCAAAGAAACTTTTAGCAGGAATGAGACCAAGGAAGACTAGAAAGGAGCCCGCGATCGGTCGTTTTCAAATTTTCTGACCCGTTAGTTTTTCTGTAGTATTCTTTCAAACAGTGTTTGCATTTTTCAAAGAATTTATTGACATCGTCAAAAATGTCTTTTTTTGGTTTTCTTCATTTCTTTTACGTTTTGCTTGGAATTTCGTAATTTTTTTTGTCATACCTATAGCTACAAAATTTTCCCAAGTAATGCCTGTTTTTATATTTTTAATGATAAAGTTGAAATTGTCTGACTTATTTCATTTTGCAAACAATTAGTTGACATACTGTATGTAAATTTATTGAAAAAGTTAATATTACGGCATCAACGAAGTCGAAAGCCGACGGAATTTGCACAATATTTATTTACATAAGTAACAACAAAGACTATACAATACATTTTTGTACATTTCATATCATATCTCTGCTCATATCTCCTAAACTAAAATTATTTTGAAAATTAGATTCGCTTAAGCTCTGGAAAATATTCTACTAGATGTGTGCATTAATTTTATTCAAAGCGTTAATAAAATATTTTTTAATTTTGCCACCTCTTTTCGGCGGAGTCCCCTTTAAATACACACAATACAGACAAATAACAACTTAAAAATTTTAAAGTTTAAAACCAAAATCGACCTTTTTATACCCGTACTCAAAAAAGAGTTAAGGGGTATATTAGATTTGTGGTAAAAGTGGATGTGTGTAACACAGAGAAGGAAAATTTTCCGACCCCATAAAGTATATATATTCTTGATCAGCATCAATAGCCGAGTCGATAGAGCCATGTCTGTCTGTCCGTCTTGTTTGACGACTGGATCTCAGAGACTATAAAAGCTAGGGCAACAAAATTTGGTTTCCAGGCTCATGTGATATCACACTGCTACAAGTGTATTTCAAAATTTCGCACCGCCCCCTTCCGCCCCCACAAAGGACGAAAATCTGTGGCAGGCACAATTTTAAAGATACGATAAAACTAAAAACGCAGTATCGTAGAAATTGCCCATATCTATCAGATTGCCGAATCTGAATCAAATCGGATAATAATTATACCCAGAATGAAGAAATTAATTTTCTGTTGGTTCCCCCGCCTCCTCCTGCAAGAGAAACGGTACTCTATCTCTTTCTCGCTCGCACACTCTGCCGCGTTCAGTGCGCGAGCAACCCCTAGCGGAGGAGATGTAGAATATTAATGGTACATCTATAATCTACATGTTAGATGTAAAATTTACATTGTAGATGTAGATAACAGATGTAGCAAAAAAATGTAAATTCTAAAATTCTAAAAAGTTATGCTCAAAAATGTATATGCTGACTGAGTACGGGTATACGTAGAGTCTCGTCCCCAGAAGCGACTGACACTTTCCTTCTCGTTTCAAATTGAAAATGATCGAAATGGAAAGCAGCAGCGATAGCAGCAGCAGCAGAATCTGCAATGTGGGCATCAAACGTCCACACAAAGGGGAAGGAGACTCCACCAATACCGAAGATGATGGGCCCAAGGAGATGAAGCGGTTGCGTGAGGAGCTGCCCGGAACTCTGGAATCAGCTGTGGATCAGATGTCCACGTCCACTTCGTTGCAGTCAGTTCAGAAGATGCAGAACGAAGTTGTTGACTCGGATGATCAGGACAATGTGGATAGCCATAGTGATGCCGAGGAGCTGCCCGGAACTCTGGGATTAGATGTGGATCAAATGTCTACGTCCACTTCGCTGCAGAAAGATCAGGAGCAGCAACGAGGTTGGCTCGAATTATGAGGACGTTGTGGAGCTAGGAGGGTAAAGTAAAGTAAAGTAGAGTCTCGTCCCCAGAAGCGACTGACACTTTCCTTCTCGTTTCAAATTGAAAATGATCGAAATGGAAAGCAGCAGCGATAGCAGCAGCAGCAGCATCTGCAATGTGGGCATCAAACGTCCACACAAAGGGGAAGGAGACTCCACCAATACCGAAGATGATGGGCCCAAGGAGATGAAGCTGTTGCGTGAGGAGCTGCCCGGAACTCTGGGATTAGATGTGGAGCAGATGTCCACGTCCATTTAGTTGCAGTCATCCCCATCTGCTGGTGAGGACAATGTTTCGGCGGATGCTGACGAAGGCCCCGTCTACGCAGCTATAAACGAGCAGGACCAGAACTTATACTTATATTGTCTGTGGTCTAACGAAGACCTGGATCGACAAAATTGAACTTTTTATTTAGACTATGAATGCACAATCCGCCGAGAAAGTTTTGGTGGTCTGCCGTCAGAGCGGTGTAATTCCAGCCTTTTTTCCTTGTCCGGACGGTTAATTATATTATAAATTGTTCTTAGTCTAATTTTATAAGTTTCGACAAACTCTTTTTTTTTTTTTTTAAATGATAATAATAATAATCAAATTATCTTCAGTGCGTTTGCCAGGCATTGCAAAAATCATCAATAAAAAAATGTGACTTAAACCAAAGAAACTTTTAGCAGGAATGAGACCAAGGAAGACTAGAAAGGAGCCCGCGATCGGTCGTTTTCAAATTTTCTGACCCGTTAGTTTTTCTGTAGTATTCTTTCAAACAGTGTTTGCATTTTGCAAAGAATTTATTGACATCGTCAAAAATGTCTTTTTTTGGTTTTCTTCATTTCTTTTACGTTTTGCTTGGAATTTCGTAATTTTTTTTTGTCATACCTATAGCTACAAAATTTTCCCAAGTAATGGCTGTTTTTATACCCGTACTCAATAAAGAGTTAAGGGGTATATTAGATTTGTGGTAAAAGTGGATGTGTGTAACGCAGAGAAGGAAAATTTTCCGACCCCATAAAGTATATATATTCTTGATCAGCATCAATAGCCAAGTCGATATAGCCATGTCTGTCTGTCCGTCTGTCTCGATGAGCGCCTCGATCTCAGAGACTATAAGAGCTAGGGCAACCAAATTTGGTTTCCAGACTCATGTGATATCACACTGCTACAAGTGTATTTCAAAATTTCGCCCTGCCCCCTTCCGCACCCAGAAAGGTCGAAAATCTGTGGCAGACACATTTTTAAAGATACGATAAAACTAAAAAACGCATTATCGTAGAGAATGACCATATCTATCAGATTGCCGAATGAAATCGGATAATAATTATAGCCAGAATGAAGAAATTAATTTTCAGCTGCTTCCACCGCCCCATCCAGCAAGAAAACAACCACTCATTCTCTTTCTCGCTCGCACACTCTGCCGCGTTCAGTGCACGAACAACCCCTAGCAGAGGAGATGTAGAATCTAAATGGTACATCTATAATCTACATGTTAGATGTAAAATATACATTGTAGATGTAGATAACAGATGTAGCAAAAAAATGTAAATTCTAAAATTCTAAAAAATTATGCTCAAAAATGTATATGCTGACTGAGTACGGGTATAAGTAGAGTCTCGTCCCCAGAAGCGACTCACACTTTCCTTCTCGTTTCAAATTGAAAATGATCGAAATGGAAAGCAGCAGCGATAGCAGCAGCAGCAGCATCTGCAATGTGGGCATCAAACGTCCACACAAAGGGAAGGAAGGGACTCCACCAATACCGAAGATGATGGGCACAGGAGATGAAGCGGTTGCGTGAGGAGCTGCCCGGAACTCTGGGATGAGATGTGGATCAGATGTCCACGTCCACTTCGTTGCAGTCAGTTCAGAAGATGCAGAACGAGGTTGTTGACCCGAAAAAACAAAAAAGAAAGCGTGGGGGGTGCCGGAAAGTTGGGGTTAAATTTGGAATAAAATTAAAAAAAAACCTCTTTTCAAAAAAAAGAAGAAAAACAAGGTGAATTAAAATAGAAAGAAGGTGGGGGAGGAAGAGGGGAAAATAACGAAGGGGGCCCGGAACCGGGAGGGGAGGGGGGTAGAGCCACCACTTCGAATTATGATGACGTTGTGGAGGAAACTGTGGAGCTAGGAGGGGAAACTAACGATGAGCTGCCCGGAACACTGGGATTAGATGTGGATCAGATGTCCACGTCCATTTAGTTGCAGTCATCCCCATCTGCTGGTGAGGACAATGTTTCGGCGGATGCTGACGAAGGCCCCGTCTACGCAGCTATAAACGAGCAGGACCAGAACTTATACTTATATTGTCTTTGGTCTAACGAAGACCTGGATCGACAAAATTGAACTTTTTATTTAGACTATGAATGCACAATCCGCCGAGAAAGTTTTGGTGGTCTGCCGTCAGAGCGGTTTCGGGATTTCAAACTTTTTTCCTTGTCCGGACGGTTAATTATATTATAAATTGAGGTCTTAGTCTAATTTTATAAGTTTCTGAAGAAAAAACTTCTTCCTTTCAAGGAAAACTTTTTTAATTATAATAATAATAATCAAATTATCTTCAATGCGTTTGCCAGGCGATTGCAAAAATCATCAATAAAAAAATTTGACTTAAACCAAAGAAACTTTTAAGTGAATGAGACCAAGGAAGACTAGAAACGAGCCAACTGAGATCGGTCGTTTTCAAATTTTCTGACCCGTTAGTTTTTCCGTAGTAGTCTTTCAAACAGTGTTTGCATTTGGCAAAAAATTTATTGACATCGTCAGAAAATGTCTTTTTTGGTTTTCTTGGAATTTCGTAATTTTTTTTGTCATACCTATAGCTACAAAATTTTCCCAAGTAATGCCTGTTTTTATACCCGTACTCAATAAAGAGTTAAGGGGTATATTAGATTTGTGGTAAAAGTGGATGTGTGTAACGCAGAGAAGGAAAATTTTCCGACCCCATAAAGTATATATATTCTTGATCAGCATCAATAGCCGAGTCGATATAGCCATGTCTGTCTGTCCGTCTGTCTGTCTGTCTTGATGAGCGCCTAGATCTCAGAGACTATAAGAGCTAGGGCAACCAAATTTGGTTTCCAGACTCATGTGATATCACACTGCTACAAGTGTATTTCAAAATTTCGCCCTGCCCCCTTCCGCACCAAGAAAGGACGAAAATCTGTGGCAGACACATTTTTAAAGATACGATAAAACTAAAAACGCATTATCGTAGAGAATGACCATATCTATCAGATTGCCGAATGAAATCGGATAATAATTATAGCCAGAATGAAGAAATTAATTTTCAGCTGCTTCCACCGCCCCATCCAGCAAGAAAACAACCACTCATTCTCTTTCTCGCTCGCACACTCTGCCGCGTTCAGTGCACGAGCAACCCCTAGCAGAGGAGATGTAGAATCTAAATGGTACATCTATAATCTACATGTTAGATGTAAAATATACATTGTAGATGTAGATAACAGATGTAGCAAAAAAATGTAAATTCTAAAATTCTAAAAAATTATGCTCAAAAATGTATATGCTGACTGAGTACGGGTATAAGTAGAGTCTCGTCCCCAGAAGCGACTCACACTTTCCTTCTCGTTTCAAATTGAAAATGATCGAAATGGAAAGCAGCAGCGATAGCAGCAGCAGCAGCATCTGCAATGTGGGCATCAAACGTCCACACAAAGGGGAAGGAGACTCCACCAATACCGAAGATGATGGGCCCAAGGAGATGAAGCGGTTGCGTGAGGAGCTGCCCGGAACTCTGTGATCAGATGTGATCAGATGTCCACGTCCACTTCGTTGCAGTCAGTTCAGAAGATGCAGAACGAGGTTGTTGACCCGAATTATGATGACGTTGTGGAGGAAACTGTGGAGCTAGGAGGGGAAACTAACGATGAGCTGCCCGGAACACTGGGATTAGATGTGGATCAGATGTCCACGTCCATTTAGTTGCAGTCATCCCCATCTGCTGGTGAGGACAATGTTTCGGCGGATGCTGACGAAGGCCCCGTCTACGCAGCTATAAACGAGCAGGACCAGAACTTATACTTATATTGTCTTTGGTCTAACGAAGACCTGGATCGACAAAATTGAACTTTTTATTTAGACTATGAACCAAAATGAATTTTTCTGATAGATTTCGGGATTTAAAAATTTTTGTAGAACCTTATTGTTTTTTTTTGAGGCTGTCATTTTTTTCTGAAGAAAAAGAACCGTCCGGACAAGGAAAAAAGGCTGGAATTACACCGCTCTGACACCCTGACCAAAGTCTTTCTCGGCGGATTGTGCACAAGTTTTAAAAACAATTGAACTGTGTTAAGTTTACATTTTTTTTTTTAATAATAATAATTATTATAATAATAGTTCTCTTCCCCAGTTCTGCGGCCTTTAGCCCACCCCATTGAGACCAAAAAATTGAAAAGAAGAACCAAAGTAAACTGAGATGTGTCACAGAGACTCAATCGAGAGGGCTAAAAGGCCCCTCGATCGGCAGAATCTGTTTCAAATTTTCGACCCGTTATTTTCTTCTGTAGTATTCAAACAGTGTTTGCATTTTGCAAAGAATTTATTGACCGTCAAAAATGTTTTTTTTGGTTTTCTTCATTTCTTTTACCTATAAATTTTTTTTTGTCATACCTATAGCTACAAAATTTTCCCAAGTAATGCCTGTTTTTATACCCGTACTCAATAAAGAGTTAAGGGGTATATTAGATTTGTGGTAAAAGTGGATGTGTGTAACGCAGAGAAGGAAAATTTTCCGACCCCATAAAGTATATATATTCTTGATCAGCATCAATAGCCGAGTCGATATAGCCATGTCTGTCTGTCCGTCTGTCTGTCTGTCTGTCTCGATGAGCGCCTCGATCTCAGAGACTATAAGAGCTAGGGCAACCAAATTTGGTTTCCAGACTCATGTGATATCACACTGCTACAAGTGTATTTCAAAATTTCGCCCTGCCCCCTTCCGCACCCAGAAAGGACGAAAATCTGTGGCAGACACATTTTTAAAGATACGATAAAACAAAAAACTCATTATCGTAGAGAATGACCATATCTATCAGATTGCCGAATGAAATCGGATAATAATTATAGCCAGAATGAAGAAATTAATTTTCAGCTGCTTCCACCGCCCCATCCAGCAAGAAAACAACCACTCATTCTCTTTCTCGCTCGCACACTCTGCCGCGTTCAGTGCACGAGCAACCCCTAGCAGAGGAGATGTAGAATCTAAATGGTACATCTATAATCTACATGTTAGATGTAAAATATAGCAAAAAAATGTAAATTCTAAAATTCTAAAAAATTATGCTCAAAAATGTATATGCTGATTGAGTACGGGTATACGTAGAGTCTCGTCCCCAGAAGCGACTCACACTTTCCTTCTCGTTTCAAATTGAAAATGATCGAAATGGAAAGCAGCAGCGATAGCAGCAGCAGCAGCATCTGCAATGTGGGCATCAAACGTCCACACAAAGGGGAAGGAGACTCCACCAATACCGAAGATGATGGGCCCAAGGAGATGAAGCGGTTGCGTGAGGAGCTGCCCGGCACTCTGGGATCAGCTGTGGATCAGATGTCCACGTCCACTTCGTTGCAGTCAGTTCAGTAGATGCAGAACGAGGTTGTTGACCCGAATTATGATGACGTTGTGGAGGAAACTGTGGAGCTAGGAGGGGAAACTAACAATGAGCTGATCGGAACACTGGGATTAGATGTGGATCAGATGTCCACGTCCATTTAGTTGCAGTCATCCCCATCTGCTGGTGAGGACATTGTTTCGGCGGATGCTGACGAAGGCCCCGTCTACTCAGCTATAAACGAGCAGGACCAGAACTTATACTTATATTGTCTTTGGTCTAACGAAGACCTGGATCGACAAAATTGAACTTTTTATTTAGACTATGAATGCACAATCCGCCGAGAAAGTTTTGGTGGTCTGCCGTCAGAGCGGTGTAATTCCAGCCTTTTTTCCTTGTCCGGACGGTTAATTATATTATAAATTGTTCTTAGTCTAATTTTATAAGTTTCGACAAACTCTTTTTTTTTTTTTTTTAAGATAATAATAATAATAATAATAATCAAATTATCTTCAGTGCGTTTGCCAGGCATTGCAAAAATCATCAATAAAAAAAATGTGACTTAAACCAAAGAAACTTTTAGCAGGAATGAGACCAAGGAAGACTAGAAAGGAGCCCGCGATCGGTCGTTTTCAAAGTTTCTGACCCGTTAGTTTTTCTGTAGTATTCTTTCAAACAGTGTTTGCATTTTGCAAAGAATTTATTGACATCGTCAAAAATGTCTTTTTTTGGTTTTCTTCATTTCTCGTACTCAAACGAGAAGGAACGTGTGAGTCGCTTCTGGGGACGCGACTCTACTTATACCCGTACTCAGTCAGTATTTACATTTTTGAGATATGATTTTTTAGAATTTTAGAATTAAAAAAAAAAATTTTACATTTTACATTTTTTTGCTACATCTGTTATCTACATCTACATCTAAAATGTATATTTTACATCTAAAATGTAGATTATAGATGTACCATTTAGATTCTACATCTCCTCCTCTAGGGGTTGCTCGCGCACTGAACGCGGCAGAGTGTGCGAGCGAGAAGGAGATAGAGTATCGTGTCTCTGGCTGATGGAGGCGGGGGAACCAACAGAAAATTTTTTCATTCTGGCTATAATTATGATCCGATCTGATTCATATTCAGCAATCTGGTAGATATGGTCATTCTCTACGATACTGCGTTTTTAGTTTTATCGTATCTTTAAAATTGTGCCTGCCACAGATTTTCGTCCTTTGTGGTGGCGGAAGGGGGCGGGGCGAAATTTAGAAATACACTTGTAGCAGTGTGATATCACATGAGTCTTGAAACCAAATTTGGTTACCCTAACTCTTATAGTCTCTGAGATCCAGGCGCTCAACAAGACGGACGGACGGACGGACAGACAGACATGGCTCTATCGACTCGGCTATTGATGCTGATCAAGAATATATATACTTTATGGGGTCGGAAAATTTTCCTTCTCTGCGTTACACACATCCACTTTTACCACAAATCGAATATACCCCTTAACTCTTTTTTGAGTACGGGTATAAAAAGCTTTGCGGTAACTCCTTAAAAAAAAAGTGCAAATTAATTTATCACAGGACATGGCCAGCGAGCACAACAAGATGCGTAACGAGGAAGAAAAAAATGTATGACAGCAGCACAATATTTTAAAGAAATCTAACTCCACACTTGCGTATGTGTGAGTGCGCTACACAAAATGTATTCTATTTTTAGAATTTCGTTGTTGCTCTCGGGGCACCACACATATGTACATATGTATGTATGTGCTCTCCAATTTTTGCCGTCTGAAATGCTGACTCTGAATCCAAATTTCGTATTTCCTCAAAGCTGCACAATTCTTAATGATGAAAAAGAAATTAAGCTACTACAACTGCTTAGGAAAACAAATACGGACGGTGGTGCAGCGGCGAAGTTGCTTGCCTGCAGAAATTGTGAGCCAAGTTCAATTCGCATTCGCAGCAGCGAAAGGAGATGATTTTTTTTTTGACTTTATCTTTATTTTAAAATTAAATATACTTAATAATGAATGCCATGAATAAAACAAAATTCCAAATATAAAATAACAAATATAATAGCCACTGAAAATTAACAAAAAAAAATACAGAATAATCAAACAAATAAATAAGTTATAAGTTATTTCAAATGAAAAAAGTAGGGGCGGGAAAAAAGGAGGGGCCCCAAAATTGATGGTTGCCTAGGGCCCCTTTGAGGCTTGATCCAGCCCTGCCCTACTCCGTTTAAAAGATATTCCATAAAGAAGATTTGGATTTGAAATGATTTTTAGCGTCATTCGTCTTTTGACGAATGTTTTGTACATAAAATTAACATGGACAAATTAATAAGAGTTTTGCTTTATAAACATTGCAAGTGGCTAGTTACTCCAGACAATGTAAAAAACACTAATAAACTAAATATTCTTCGTCACAAATAATATTATTTTGGTATAATTCGTTAATTAGTTAATGAGTTGGTTAAAGAAAAAAAAAAAAAAACAAGATAAAAATAAATAAACTTGCACTGAATGGACTTGAACTCGCTTAATTTCGCTTTGCAGTCAGCCACTTAGTACGCTGCGCCACGGGCTTAGGAGAAATTCAGTCGTCAATGTGTCAGGTTGACTCCTTTGTTGCGACAGAACATACGAAACAACGCACTCACACAACCAAGCGCTCAAACACAGACAACACAACGCACACATAGAAAAATCGAAAATCCACATCGAAAATCCACGCTAAAAATTTCGTGTGCTATTCAGCAGTATGGTCGTTACGCATCTTGTTGTGTTATAGAGTCTTTGGCTATACAATAGAAAACAAAAAAAATGAAGTCTGACGAAGGGAATTGGTCCAGGGCCGGATTAGCAGTTGCCTAGGGCCCACCCTAGGGCTAACAGAAAAATTTGTTGAAGAAACAAAACTCAAAATAATGGATAAAAAATATAATAGCCACTGATAAACATACAAATGAATTAAACAAACATTAAATTTATAAGTTTTTATTTCAAATGAAAAAAGAAGGAACTGCCGTGAAAAAATGGAGGGACCCAGATTGATGATTGCAAAGGGCCCGGTAGAGGGTTGATCCGACCCTGAATTGGTCGATTTTGGTTTTTTTTTCTTGATGCTCGACATACGGTTTCGGAAAATAAGAATTGATAAATATTTTCTCGTGTCTGTTTACACACATACATTTGCAATGCTCAGCTTGCTTTCGCTTCCCACCATGAGTCATACATGCCGAACAGCCCAGCTCCCGGCCCGAATGGCCTGGCTCCCGACCCGAATCCCTGTGCCACACAGAGCCGAAGGCCCTGGGAGCTGGGACAGAAAATTCAGATGCGACACGTTCTTTGTATGAACTGGCACATCTATATATTGTATGGTTAGTGATTCGACTGAGGTGTCGAAGCCAAAAGCAGAGGCAAAGGCTAGCCTAAAAGAGAATGGAAGAACTACAAGCGTCAAACGAAAATTGAACGAGCAGTTGCTCCTCGTGCAACATCTTTGTATTGTATAGTCTTTGGTATAAGATCAATGTTATTCGGATATATTAGGTCTACAAATATATTATTTGAACTATTTTGAGAAATGGGTTTTGGCAAGGGTTGGGTTGTTGGCTTTTGGTCACGCCAAGAATGGTTGGAAAAGTGTATCTCAATAGTGTTGGAATTGTTTTTGTATTTATATTTATTTTTTATTCGTCTTTATCGATCTCGTCGAAGATTTCAGGGAGCCCCTGCGACCAGGCTCGAGTCGCAGGCATTGGCGACACAGGTGTGGTTGGGGAGCCGGGGAACAGCTTCCTGTTTACTTTTATTTTTTAAACGCTACCACACCGGACTTATTTTTATATCGAACATATATTTTTTTTCTCGCCGATCAGTCCTGTAGTCAGAGTCCTTTTCTCCGGGAAATAGGTTCAGCAGCTCAATCTTAAGTGCACGACAGTCCTTGAGCACCCTCAAGTTTCTGCTCCCTTAGGAAGAAATGATCGGCGATGTTCTTAATATCCGGTGTTAGTGGCTCTGGCTTCCACGCACGCAGACGCAGCGATCTGGCCCCGGACGCCTTAAAAATTTTCAGCACGGTCATGGTCTCCTCCTGCCGGATGGACCCACCGTTGAACACGCTGTATCGTGGAGAGGGTGCGCCCTGTATAACACCAAAGATACTGCTGCACGCGTAGGATGGTGTCCTGGCCTCTATTCGTCGAAACACTGAGGGCGTTGTTTTGGTGCGCCAGCCGGTTTGGGAGTTTCGTCACGGGTGATTCCATCTGGGAAAGTGGCGATTCCATGGTGATTAGAACTGCCGGTGTTGTTGGTTCCATCCGGGAAAGTGGCGATTCAATGGTGATTAGAACTACCGGTGTTGTTGGTTCCATCGGGGGTGGGTTGGACGCTGCTGACAGACTCCAACCAAAGACAATATAAGTGTAAGATGCGGAACGCTCATACATTTCAATTGCCATATGCAAGGCAATTTTTCAGCCAGCGACGAAATTCGCGCCATCTCGCTCACACAAATTTGAGAGCGTACGAATCTAAAAATAGAATCCGCTTACATGTGAGTACACACAGAACCAGCAAGTGCGTATGTGTACGTACTTGTGCGAAGCAGACGATTTTCGAGACGAAAACCTTTTAATGAGTTGAGAAACGAAATTATTTACCGGCGTTAAATACGTCGCGTGCTGAATACCCTAGTGACAATTATTCCAATGTGAAGTCATGTATTAAATATATTATGTACTTTTATATAAGTATATCCGCTAATTATTATCGAATATACCATGTTAAAAGAAATTATCATTGGAGTTTATTTATAAAAGAGTTTATTAATATTGGGGTGGTAAGCGTCTTGCAAAATTAACTTACACTTAAAAAGTGGAGAGTATATTTCGAAAGACGCTGTAAACTACTACTACGTAGCTGCATGTGCACACGAAGTAACCTAGTACGTCGCGGAACGACTCAAGGGTCGACAATAATCGCACTCGGCATAGTTTAAACCAACTTCGTGTGCCTTCGTATGCTGTATGGGGCATACACGACCAGTAGCTGGCTCTAGAACGCTCTCTCTCTCGAAACAAAAGTTCAAGAGAGCCAAAATGGAGCCAGCTCTAGAGCCAGCATGAAAAATTCGTTTTCGGTTTTACAAAGCATTGCGTAATGGCTTTATTTATCGTATGCTTATATTGTGACCCTTGTGCGTCCAGTGAAAAAGGAACATTTATAAAATACAATTATGTGTTGAACGAGGAGACAAATGCAACGTTCAATTAAATTTACAGAGCGCATTTACGTCGTCTTCGGATGGTCACGGTGTATTATCTGTCCATTCTCTTTTAGAGCTAGCCAAAGTTCTGCACTCTGCTTTAACGGGATTTTACGTAAATATCCTACGATGCCAAAAAACGATTCTCCTGCCAGAATATTTTAACAAAATTTTAAAAATATTCTGTCTAATGCCGTTGTGCTAGCCTATAACGTGGATGGAAAGTGCAAGGCATGTTGGCGCTGAAAGATCTTAAGAATTTTTATAGAGTTTTGCTTGGTATGCATATCTGTTTGTCTTTCTAATTTCCTGCCCATTAATATTTATTTGAATTTTATATTTATAGATGCTATAACTGTAGAGGCAGGACTGGATCAGCGGAAATACAACTAAGAAAAACTCTTCAGCTGCAAAAACGACATTTTAAAAATAGCCTAAGGCCCACAATAACAACAACAAAATAATGTTGAAGAAACAAAACTCATAAGGAAATTAGACAAATAAAATAAGTGAAATTGTCAACTGCACGAGCTTTTCTAATTATGTTCCTTGTTTCTCTTACTACCCCTATATGGGTACCCATTTCACTACCCCGTATGGACCCATTTCACTGAGCTACCAGGTGGGTACCCATTTCACTACCCATTTTATAAGTACCCAAATCGTCAACCACCAGAAGAGTACCCATTTCACTAGTTTGGTGGTAAACGATGTGGTGTCGACATGGTCCCCATGCCCTACAAGGACATTGTCAGCTAAAGTAAAATATGGAAATGAAGAATAGCATTGCTTAGGGTGTGTCCAGTGGGTAGTGGTGGTCTGTTAGGGACGGGTCATATCACCACCACCGAACTAGTGCCAGTACTACAGGGATATTTCGAAAGCGCTGTAAAAAACGTATGCATGTGCACACATACAGTCGTCGCGACGACTCGGCTCGGCTGTCGCATCGGCATAGAACCAACTTCGTGTGCCTTCTGTGCTGTATAAACAGAATGGCTGGCTCTAGAGCGCTCTCTCTCTCTAAAAAATTTCAAGAGAGCCTGGAGCCAGCTCTAGAGCCAGATATGAAAATTCGTGTACCAAAATTTCGCGTGGCGTTAGTTTTATCTTATACTTTAAATGTCTTTGCCTCCAACAAAGACTATAAACTTTAAAGGTGTTGAACGAGGGGCAAATGCTCGTTCAATTTTCGTTTGTCGTTTCATGGTCACGGTGTATTTCTTCCATTCTCTTTTGGCTAGCCTCTGCCTCTGCTTTAGGTTTCGTAAATTCCTCGGCCCGCGTCGAGTTGAGCGACAGAATATACGAACAAAATATGAAGTCTCTCTGTTTCGTCGTTCCACCATTTCTTTGGCAACATACTTGTTGTTGCTGGGAATGATGACTTTTTTTTTGATGTTGTTGTGTTATAGAGTCTTTGGCTATACAATATGAAAAAAATGAAGTCTGACGAAGGAATTGGTCCAGGGCCGGATTAGCAGTTGCCTAGGGCCCACCCTAGGGCTAACAGAAAAATTTGTTGAAGAAACAAAACTCAAAATAAATATAAAAATATAATAGCCACTGATAAACATACAAATGAATTAAACAAACATTAAATTTATAAGTTTTTATTTCAAATGAAAAAAGAAGGAACTGCCGTGAAAAAATGGAGGGACCCAGATTGATGATTGCAAAGGGCCCGGTAGAGGGTTGATCCGACCCTGAATTGGTCGATTTTGGTTTTTTTTCTTGATGCTCGACATACGGTTTCGGAAAATAAGAATTGATAAATATTTTCTCGTGTCTGTTTACACACATACATTTGCAATGCTCAGCTTGCTTTCGCTTCCCACCATGAGTCATACATGCCGAACAGCCCAGCTCCCGGCCCGAATGGCCTGGCTCCCGACCCGAATCCCTGTGCCACACAGAGCCGAAGGCCCTGGGAGCTGGGACAGAAAATTCAGATGCGACACGTTCTTTGTATGAACTGGCACATCTATATATTGTATGGTTAGTGATTCGACTGAGGTGTCGAAGCCAAAAGCAGAGGCAAAGGCTAGCCTAAAAGAGAATGGAAGAACTACAAGCGTCAAACGAAAATTGAACGAGCAGTTGCTCCTCGTGCAACATCTTTGTATTGTATAGTCTTTGGTATAAGATCAATGTTATTCGGATATATTAGGTCTACAAATATATTATTTGAACTATTTTGAGAAATGGGTTTTGGCAAGGGTTGGGTTGTTGGCTTTTGGTCACGCCAAGAATGGTTGGAAAAGTGTATCTCAATAGTGTTGGAATTGTTTTTGTATTTATATTTATTTTTTATTCGTCTTTATCGATCTCGTCGAAGATTTCAGGGAGCCCCTGCGACCAGGCTCGAGTCGCAGGCATTGGCGACACAGGTGTGGTTGGGGAGCCGGGGAACAGCTTCCTGTTTACTTTTATTTTTTAAACGCTACCACACCGGACTTATTTTTATATCGAACATATATTTTTTTTCTCGCCGATCAGTCCTGTAGTCAGAGTCCTTTTCTCCGGGAAATAGGTTCAGCAGCTCAATCTTAAGTGCACGACAGTCCTTGAGCACCCTCAAGTTTCTGCTCCCTTAGGAAGAAATGATCGGCGATGTTCTTAATATCCGGTGTTAGTGGCTCTGGCTTCCACGCACGCAGACGCAGCGATCTGGCCCCGGACGCCTTAAAAATTTTCAGCACGGTCATGGTCTCCTGCCGGATGGACCCACCGTTGAACACGCTGTATCGTGGAGAGGGTGCGCCCTGTATAACACCAAAGATACTGCTGCACGCGTAGGATGGTGTCCTGGCCTCTATTCGTCGAAACACTGAGGGCGTTGTTTTGGTGCGCCAGCCGGTTTGGGAGTTTCGTCACGGGTGATTCCATCTGGGAAAGTGGCGATTCCATGGTGATTAGAACTGCCGGTGTTGTTGGTTCCATCCGGGAAAGTGGCGATTCAATGGTGATTAGAACTACCGGTGTTGTTGGTTCCATCGGGGGTGGGTTGGACGCTGCTGACAGACTCCAACCAAAGACAATATAAGTGTAAGATGCGGAACGCTCATACATTTCAATTGCCATATGCAAGGCAATTTTTCAGCCAGCGACGAAATTCGCGCCATCTCGCTCACACAAATTTGAGAGCGTACGAATCTAAAAATAGAATCCGCTTACATGTGAGTACACACAGAACCAGCAAGTGCGTATGTGTGCGTACTTGTGCGAAGCAGACGATTTTCGAGACGAAAACCTTTTAATGAGTTGAGAAACGAAATTATTTACCGGCGTTAAATACGTCGCGTGCTGAATACCCTAGTGACAATTATTCCAATGTGAAGTCATGTATTAAATATATTATGTACTTTTTATATAAGTATATCCGCTAATTATTATCGAATATACCATGTTAAAAGAAATTATCATTGGAGTTTATTTATAAAAGAGTTTATTAATATTGGGGTGGTAAGCGTCTTGCAAAATTAACTTACACTTAAAAAGTGGAGAGTATATTTCGAAAGCGCTGTAAAAAACGTATGCATGTGCACACATACAGTCGTCGCGACGACTCGGCTCGGCTGTCGCATCGGCATAGAACCAACTTCGTGTGCCTTCGTATGCTGTATGCATACACAAGAGTGGCTGGCTCTAAGGCGCTCTTCTCTATAAAAAAATTTCAAAGAGAGCCTGGAGCCACTCTACGTAGGCCAGCATGAAAAATTCGTGTACCAAAATTTCGTATGGCGTTATTTATCTTATACTTATATTGTCTTTGCTCCAACAAAGACTATAAAATACAAAGGTGTTGAACGAGGAGCAAATGCTCGTTCAATTTTCGTTTGTCGTTTCATGGTCACGGTGTATTTCTTCCATTCTCTTTTAGGCTAGCCTCTGCCTCTGCTTTCGGTTTCGTAAATTCCTCGGCCCGCGTCGAGTTGAGCGACAGAATATACCAACAAAATATGAAGTCTCTCTGTTTCCTCGTTCCACCATTTCTTTGGCAACATACTTGTTGTTGCTGGGAATGATGACTGTGTTTTTGATGTTGTTGTGTTATAGAGTCTTTGGCTATACAATAGAAAACAAAAAAAATGAAGTCTGACGAAGGGAATTGGTCCAGGGCCGGATTAGCAGTTGCCTAGGGCCCACCCTAGGGCTAACAGAAAAATTTGTTGAAGAAACAAAACTCAAAATAATGGATAAAAAATATAATAGCCACTGATAAACATACAAATGATTTAAACAAACATTAAATTTATAAGTTTTTATTTCAAATGAAAAAAAGGAACTGCCGTGAAAAATGGAGGGACCCAGATTGATGATTGCAAAGGGCCCGGTAGAGGGTTGATCCGACCCTGAATTGGTCGATTTTGGTTTTTTTTTCTTGATGCTCGACATACGGTTTCGGAAAATAAGAATTGATAAATATTTTCTCGTGTCTGTTTACACACATACATTTGCAATGCTCAGCCTGCTTTCGCTTCCCACCATGAGTCATACATGCCGAACAGCCCAGCTCCCGGCCCGAATGGCCTGGCTCCCGACCCGAATCCCTGTGCCACACAGAGCCGAAGGCCCTGGGAGCTGGGACAGAAAATTCAGATGCGACACGTTCTTTGTATGAACTGGCACATCTATATATTGTATGGTTAGTGATTCGACTGAGGTGTCGAAGCCAAAAGCAGAGGCAAAGGCTAGCCTAAAAGAGAATGGAAGAACTACAAGCGTCAAACGAAAATTGAACGAGCAGTTGCTCCTCGTGCAACATCTTTGTATTGTATAGTCTTTGGTATAAGATCAATGTTATTCGGATATATTAGGTCTACAAATATATTATTTGAACTATTTTGAGAAATGGGTTTTGGCAAGGGTTGGGTTGTTGGCTTTTGGTCACGCCAAGAATGGTTGGAAAAGTGTATCTCAATAGTGTTGGAATTGTTTTTGTATTTATATTTATTTTTTATTCGTCTTTATCGATCTCGTCGAAGATTTCAGGGAGCCCCTGCGACCAGGCTCGAGTCGCAGGCATTGGCGACACAGGTGTGGTTGGGAGAGCCGGGGAACAGCTTCCTGTTTACTTTTATTTTTTTAAACGCTACCACACCGGACTTATTTTTATATCGAACATATATTTTTTTTCTCGCCGATCAGTCCTGTAGTCAGAGTCCTTTTCTCCGGGAAATAGGTTCAGCAGCTCAATCTTAAGTGCACGACAGTCCTTGAGCACCCTCAAGTTTCTGCTCCCTTAGGAAGAAATGATCGGCGATGTTCTTAATATCCGGTGTTAGTGGCTCTGGCTTCCACGCACGCAGACGCAGCGATCTGGCCCCGGACGCCTTAAAAATTTTCAGCACGGTCATGGTCTCCTCCTGCCGGATGGACCCACCGTTGAACACGCTGTATCGTGGAGAGGGTGCGCCCTGTATAACACCAAAGATACTGCTGCACGCGTAGGATGGTGTCCTGGCCTCTATTCGTCGAAACACTGAGGGCGTTGTTTTGGTGCGCCAGCCGGTTTGGGAGTTTCGTCACGGGTGATTCCATCTGGGAAAGTGGCGATTCCATGGTGATTAGAACTGCCGGTGTTGTTGGTTCCATCCGGGAAAGTGGCGATTCAATGGTGATTAGAACTACCGGTGTTGTTGGTTCCATCGGGGGTGGGTTGGACGCTGCTGACAGACTCCAACCAAAGACAATATAAGTGTAAGATGCGGAACGCTCATACATTTCAATTGCCATATGCAAGGCAATTTTTCAGCCAGCGACGAAATTCGCGCCATCTCGCTCACACAAATTTGAGAGCGTACGAATCTAAAAATAGAATCCGCTTACATGTGAGTACACACAGAACCAGCAAGTGCGTATGTGTGCCGTACTTGTGCAAGCAGACGATTTTCGAGACGAAAACCTTTTAATGAGTTGAGAAACGAAATTATTTACCGGCGTTAAATACGTCGCGTGCTGAATACCCTAGTGACAATTATTCCAATGTGAAGTCATGTATTAAATATATTATGTACTTTTATATAAGTATATCCGCTAATTATTATCGAATATACCATGTTAAAAGAAATTATCATTGGAGTTTATTTATAAAAGAGTTTATTAATATTGGGGTGGTAAGCGTCTTGCAAAATTAACTTACACTTAAAAAGTGGAGAGTATATTTCGAAAGCGCTGTAAAAAACGTATGCATGTGCACACATACAGTCGTCGCGACGACTCGGCTCGGCTGTCGCATCGGCATAGAACCAACTTCGTGTGCCTTCGTATGCTGTATGCATACACGAGAGTGGCTGGCTCTAGAGCGCTCTCTCTCTCTCTAAAAAATTTCAAGAGAGCCTGGAGCCAGCTCTAGAGCCAGCATGAACAATTCGTGTACCAAAATTTCGTATGGCGTTATTTATCTTATACTTATATTGTCTTTGCTCCAACAAAGACTATAAAATACAAAGGTGTTGAACGAGGAGCAAATGCTCGTTCAATTTTCGTTTGTCGTTTCATGGTCACGGTGTATTTCTTCCATTCTCTTTTAGGCTAGCCTCTGCCTCTGCTTTCGGTTTCGTAAATTCCTCGGCCCGCGTCGAGTTGAGCGACAGAATATACCAACAAAATATGAAGTCTCTCTGTTTCCTCGTTCCACCATTTCTTTGGCAACATACTTGTTGTTGCTGGGAATGATGACTGTGTTTTTGATGTTCAGGTATCTAACCTTCTCATTAAGTTCCTGCAGGTTTGAAAAGTTGCTTGCTCCAAGAATACGATTTATTCTATTGTTCAGCACTTTCTATTGGGAACTATTGGGAACTGGTTGCTGTTCGTTATTTTGGATAGAAGTATTTGTCAGGAAATATTACCATTTCTGGGCTTGGAAAAGGAAAGGTCAAGAACTGAGAATTGGGATGGGTTCCTAGAGAAGGTTGGAGAGCCGTCGTTAAGACAGATTCTCGACGTTGCGACCCTTGCGGTCACAGGAACTGTTTCCCCAAATAGAAGACTTGGCGTTAAAATCCCCTCCCACGACTGTTTGGTTGTCAAGAGATGCCGCAAACTCGAACACCTTTTGTAAGCCTGATTTAAATTGTGGGAATGTCGTTGACAGCGCATATGAGCGCTGAGAATGTTAAAGTTGTTTTTAAGGTTCAGGGTCTTAATTCCTACGACTTCTAAATTGTTGTCTATTTTAAGGATGCTAAAACGTATGTTTTTTATAGTATATATGTATGCCTACTCCACCGTATATATGCTCTCTGGGCTTGCAGAAAAAAATTATAGTCTAGAATACTGCAGTCCGCATTGTTAACCATCCAAATCTCCGAGAGGATGGCAATATCGATATCGTTGTTCAGTAGGAACATGTTTAGGAGCTGTTTATTGTTATTATAAGTCAGACTTTGAATGTTTAGTTGAAGAATCTTCATTGTTATTGTGAGGACCTATCTCTGGGATATGCATCAGTCTGTCCAAGGTTCTCTACAAGGAAAATTTGTAGATTGCTGGTACTTTTAGGTTCGGAGCGGCCTTGTCTTTCCGAAAGAGAGGTAGGTGACAGGGAGCGTTGTGTTGCTGACGAAAATACTTCGAGAATCGTGGTTGGTGTTTTTGCTGGCGTTGTTATTTTTATACCCGTACTCAAAAAAGAGTTAAGAGGGGTATATTAGATTTGTGGTAAAAGTGGATGTGTGTAACGCAGAGAAGGAAAATTTTGTGACCCCATAAAGTATATATATTCTTGATCAGCATCAATAGCCGAGTCGATATAGCCATGTCTGTCTGTCCGTCTGTCTGTCTGTCCGTCTTGTTGAGCGCCTGGATCTCAGAGACTATAAGAGCTAGGGCAACCAAATTTGGTTTCAAGACTCATGTGATATCACACTGCTACAAGTGTATTTCAAAATTTCGCCCCGCCCCCTTCCGCCCCCACAAAGGACGAAAATTTGTGGCAGGCACAATTTTAAAGATACGATAAAACTACGATAAAACGCAGTATCGTAGAGAATGACCATATCGACCAGATCGCCGAATCTAAATCAGATCGGATAATAATTATAGCCAGAATGAAGAAATTAATTTTCAGCTGCTTCCACCGCCCCATCCAGTGGTTGTTTTCTTACTCATTCTCTTTCTCGCTCGCACACTCTGCCGCGTTCAGTGCACGAGCAACCCCTAGCAGAGGAGATGTAGAATCTAAATGGTACATCTATAATCTACATGTTAGATGTAAAATATACATTGTAGATGTAGATAGCAGATGTAGCAAAAAAATGTAAAATATTCTAAAATTCTAAAAACTCATATGATCAAAAATGTGTATACTGACTGAGTACGGGTATAAGTAGAGTCGTGTCCCCAGAAGCGACTCACACATTCCTTCTCGTTTCAAATTGAAAATGATCGAAATGGAAAGCAGCAGCGATAGCAGCAGCAGCAGAATCTGCAATGTGGGCATCAAACGTCCACACAAAGGGGAAGGAGACTCCACCAATACCGAAGATGATGGGCCCAAGGAGATGAAGCGGTTGCGTGAGGAGCTGCCCGGAACTCTGGGATGAGATGTGGATCAGATGTCCACGTCCACTTCGTTGAATTATGATGACGTTGTGGAGGAAACTGTGGAGCTAGGAGGGGAAACTAACGATGAGCTGCCCGGAACACTGGGATTAGATGTGGATCAGATGTCCACGTCCATTTAGTTGCAGTCATCCCCATCTGCTGGTGAGGACATTGTTTCGGCGGATGCTGACGAAGGCCCCGTCTACGCAGCTATAAACGAGCAGGACCAGAACTTATACTTATATTGTCTTTGGTCTAACGAAGACCTGGATCGACAAAATTGAACTTTTTATTTAGACTATGAACCAAAATGAATTTTCCTGATAGATTTCGGGATTTAAAAATTTTTGTAGAACCTTATTGTTTTTTTTTTTTGAGGCTGTCATTTTTTTCTGAAGAAAAAGAACCGTCCGGACAAGGAAAAAAGGCTGGAATTACACCGCTCTGACGGCTGACCACCAAAGCTTTCTCGGCGGATTGTGCAGAAGTTTTAAAAACAATTGATTGGTTCTCAGCTCTATTCGATGGTTTCTCGACTACTTCGACTGTACACTTTTGTTCATCAGACCAGAAATTAGCTGAGGAGGATTCTTCCGATGAGGAGAACGATGTGATGGTAAGTTTATATTATTATTATATAATAATAATAATTATTATAATAAAAATAGTTCTCTTCTCTCCCAGATTCTGCCGATGAGGAGCCTCTAGCCCACTCGATTGAGACTCATGACACATCTCAGTTTACTGGTTCTTCTTTTCAATTTCAATTGTTTTTAAAACTTCTGCACAATCCGCCGAGAAAGTTTTGGTGGTCTGCCGTCAGAGCGGTGTAATTCCAGCCTTTTTTCCTTGTCCGGACGGTTAATTATATTATAAATTGTTCTTAGTCTAATTTTAGAGGTTTCGGCAAACTCTTTTTTTTTTTTTTTTTTTTAAAGGATAATAATAATAATCAAATTATCTTCAGTGCGTTTGCCAGGCATTGCAAAAATCATCAATAAAAAAAATGTGACTTAAACCAAAGAAACTTTTAGCAGGAATGAGACCAAGGAAGACAAGAAAGGAGCCCGCGATCGGTCGTTTTCAAATTTTCTGACCCGTTAGTTTTTCTGTAGTATTCTTTCAAACAGTGTTTGCATTTTGCAAAGAATTTATTGACATCGTCAAAAATGTCTTTTTTTGGTTTTCTTCATTTCTTTTACGTTTTGCTTGGAATTTCGTAATTTTTATACCCGTACTCAAAAAAGAGTTAAGGGGTATATTAGATTTGTGGTAAAAGTGGATGTGTGTAACGCAGAGAAGGAAAATTTTCCGACCCCATAAAGTATATATATTCTTGATCAGCATCAATAGCAGAGTCGATATAGCCATGTCTGTCTGTCCGTCTGTCTGTCTCGATGAGCGCCTAGATCTCAGAGACTATAAGAGCTAGGGCAACCAAATTTGGTTTCCAGACTCATGTGATATCACACTGCTACAAGTGTATTTCAAAATTTCGCCCTGCCCCCTTCCGCCACCACAAAGGACGAAAATCTGTGGCAGACACATTTTTAAAGATACGATAAAACTAAAAACGCATTATCGTAGAGAATGACCATATCTATCAGATTGCCGAATGAAATCGGATAATAATTATAGCCAGAATGAAGAAATTAATTTCAGCTGCTTCTGCCCCATCCAGCAAGAAAACAACCACTCATTCTCTTCTCTCTCGCTCGCATCACTCTGCCGCGTTCAGTGCACGAGCAACCCCTAGCAGAGGAGATGTAGAATCTAAATGGTACATCTATAATCTACATGTTAGATGTAAAATATACATTGTAGATGTAGATAACAGATGTAGCAAAAAAATGTAAATTCTAAATTCTAAAAAATTATGCTCAAAAATGTATATGCTGACTGAGTACGGGTATAAGTAGAGTCTCGTCCCCAGAAGCGACTCACACTTTCCTTCTCGTTTCAAATTGAAAATGATCGAAATGGAAAGCAGCAGCGATAGCAGCAGCAGCAGCATCTGCAATGTGGGCATCAAACGTCCACACAAAGGGGAAGGAGACTCCACCAATACCGAAGATGATGGGCCCAAGGAGATGAAGCGGTTGCGTGAGGAGCTGCCCGGAACTCTGGGATCAGCTGTGGATCAGATGTCCACGTCCACTTCGTTGCAGTCAGTTCAGAAGATGCAGAACGAAGTTGTTGACTCGGATGATCAGGACAATGTGGACAGCCATAGTGATGCCGAGGAGCTGAACGGAACTCTGGGATTAGATGTGGATCAAATGTCTACGTCCACTTCGCTGCAGAAAGATCAGGAGCAGCAACACGAGGTTGACTCGAATTATGAGGACGTTGTGGAGCTAGGAGGGTAAAGTAGAGTCTCGTCCCCAGAAGCGACTGACACTTTCCTTCTCGTTTCAAATTGAAAATTATCGAAATGGAAAGCAGCAGCGATAGCAGCAGCAGCATCTGCAATGTGGGCATCAAACGTCCACACAAAGGGGAAGGAGACTCCACCAATACCGAAGATGATGGGCCCAAGGAGATGAAGCGGTTGCGTGAGGAGCTGCCCGGAACTCTGGAATCAGCTGTGGATCAGATGTCCACGTCCACTTCGTTGCAGTCAGTTCAGAAGATGCAGAACGAAGTTGTTGACTCGGATGATCAGGACAATGTGGACAGCCATAGTGATGCCGAGGAGCTGCCCGGAACTCTGGGATTAGATGTGGATCAAATATCCACGTCCACTTCGCTGCAGAAAGATCAGGAGCAGCAACACGAGGTTGACTCGAATTATGAGGACGTTGTGGAGCTAGGAGGGTAAAGTAAAGTAAAGTTGAGTCTCGTCCCCAGAAGCGACTGACACTTTCCTTCTCGTTTCAAATTGAAAATGATCGAAATGGAAAGCAGCAGCGATAGCAGCAGCAGCAGCATCTGCAATGTGGGCATCAAACGTCCACACAAAGGGGAAGGAGACTCCACCAATACCGAAGATGATGGGCCCAAGGAGATGAAGCGGTTGCGTGAGGAGCTGCCCGGAACTCTGGGATGAGATGTGGATCAGATGTCCACGTCCACTTCGTTGCAGTCAGTTCAGAGCGCGGGTTGTACCGAATTATGATGACGTTGTGGGAAACTGGGAGCAGGAACAACGATGAGCGCGGAACACGGATTAGAGATCAGATGTCCACGTCCATTTGTTGCAGTCATCCCCATCTGCTGGTGAGGACAATGTTTCGGCGGATGCTGACGAAGGCCCCGTCTACGCAGCTATAAACGAGCAGGACCAGAACTTATACTTATATTGTCTTTGGTCTTACGAAGACCTGGATCGACAAAATTGAACTTTTTATTTAGACTATGAATGCACAATCCGCCGAGAAAGTTTTGGTGGTCTGCCGTCAGAGCGGTGTAATTCCAGCCTTTTTTCCTTGTCCGGACGGTTAATTATATTATAAATTGTTCTTAGTCTAATTTTATAAGTTTCGACAAACTCTTTTTTTTTTTTAATTATAATAATAATAATAATCAAATTATCTTCAGTGCGTTTGCCAGGCATTGCAAAAATCATCAATAAAAAAAATGTGACTTAAACCAAAGAAACTTTTAGCAGGAATGAGACCAAGGAAGACAAGAAAGGAGCCCGCGATCGGTCGTTTTCAAATTTTCTGACCCGTTAGTTTTTCTGTAGTGTTCTTTCAAACAGTGTTTGCATTTTGCAAAGAATTTATTGACATCGTCAAAAATGTCTTTTTTTGGTTTTCTTCATTTCTTTTACGTTTTGCTTGGAATTTCGTAATTTTTATACCCGTACTCAAAAAAGAGTTACCTATTAGCTTCGTGGTAAAATTGGTGTGTGTAACCCAAAGAGAAAATAATCCGACCCCATAGTTTATATATTTTTGATCAGATCAATAGCCGAGTCGAAATAGCCATGTCTGTCTCCGTATTTCCTTTTGTCCGTCAGACCGTCTTGTTTGACGTCTGGTTCTCAGAGACTATAAGAGTTAGGGCAACCAAATTTGGTTTCAATATGATACCACACTGCAACGAAGTCAAAATTTCGCCCCCCCCCAAAAACGACGGAAAATCTGTGGCACAATATTTAAAGATACGATAAAACTAACAACAAAGTACGTATACAATACCCATATCTACCAGATAGCCGAATATCAGATCGGATCATAAATCTACCAAATGAAGAATTAATCTTCCTCCGCAAGACTAAAAACTCATCCTTGAAAATTAGACGCGTTCAGTGCGCGAGCAACCCTCATGGAAAATATTCATACTAGATGTAGATGCATATAATAGATTTAGTCAAAAAGCGTTAAATGTAAAATATTTTTTTTTCTAAAATTTTGCCACCTCATTTCGGCTAAGTCCCCTTTAAATACACACAATACAGGACAAATAACAACTTAAAAATTCCTTAAAGTTTTTTGTCAAACATTTCCCAAGTAATCGACCTTTTTTATACCCGTACTCAAAAAAGAGTTAAGGGGTATATTAGATTTGTGGTAAAAGTGGATGTGTGTAACGCAGAGAAGGAAAATTTTTCCGACCCCATAAGGTGTATATATTCTTGATCAGCATCAAAAGCCGAGTCGATAGAGCCATGACTGTCTGTCCGTCTGTACGTCTGTCTGTCTCGATGAGCGCCTGGATCTCAGAGACTATAAGAACTAGGGCAACAAAATTTGGTTTCCAGACTCATGTGATATCACACTGCTAATGGTGTATTTCAAAATTTTCCCCACCCCCTTCCGTCCAAACAAAAGAAGAAAATCTGTGGCAGGCACAATGTTAAAGATACGATAAAACTTAAAACGCATTATCGTAGAAATTGACCCATATCTATCAGATTGCCGAATGAACAAATCGGATCATAATTATAGCCAGAATGAAGAAATTAATTTTCAGTTGGTTCCCCCGCCCCCTCCTGAATGAGACCCAATACATATCTCTTTCTCGCTCGCACACTCTGCCGCGTTCAGTGCACGAGCAACCCCTAGCAGAGGAGATGTAGAATATTAATGGTACATCTATAATCTACATGTTAGATGTAAAATTTACATTGTAGATGTAGATAACAGATGTAGCAAAAAAATGTAAATTCTAAAATTCTAAAAAGTTATGCTCAAAAATGTATATGCTGACTGAGTACGGGTATACGTAGAGTCGCGTCCCCAGAAGCGACTGACACTTTCCTTCTCGTTTCAAATTGAAAATGATCGAAATGGAAAGCAGCAGCGATAGCAGCAGCAGCAGAATCTGCAATGTGGGCATCAAACGTCCACACAAAGGGAAGGAGACTCCACCAATACCGAAGATGATGGGCCCAAGGAGATGAAGCGGTTGCGTGAGGAGCTGCCCGGAACTCTGGGATCAGCTGTGGATCAGATGTCCACGTCCACTTCGTTGCAGTCAGTTCAGAAGATGCAGAACGAAGTTGTTGACTCGGATGATCAGGACAATGTGGATAGCCATAGTGATGCCGAGGAGCTGCCGGAACTCTGGGATTAGATGTGGATCAAATGTCTACGTCCACTTCGCTGCAGAAAGATCAGGAGCAGCAACGAGGTTGGCTCGAATTATGAGGACGTTGTGGAGCTAGGAGGGTAAAGTAAGTAAAGTAGAGTCGCGTCCCCAGAAGCGACTGACACTTTCCTTCTCGTTTCAAATTGAAAATGATCGAAATGGAAAGCAGCAGCGATAGCAGCAGCAGCAGCATCTGCAATGTGGGCATCAAACGTCCACACAAAGGGAAGGAGACTCCACCAATACCGAAGATGATGGGCCCAAGGAGATGAAGCTGTTGCGTGAGGAGCTGCCCGGAACTCTGGGATTAGATGTGGAGCAGATGTCCACGTCCATTTAGTTGCAGTCATCCCCATCTGCTGGTGAGGACAATGTTTCGGCGGATGCTGACGAAGGCCCCGTCTACGCAGCTATAAACGAGCAGGACCAGAACTTATACTTATATTGTCTGTGGTCTAACGAAGACCTGGATCGACAAAATTGAACTTTTTATTTAGACTATGAATGCACAATCCGCCGAAGTTTTGGTGGTCTGCCGTCAGAGCGGTGTAATTCCAGCCTTTTTTTCCTTGTCCGGACGGTTAATTATATTATAAATTGTTCTTAGTCTAATTTTATAAGTTTCGACAAACTCTTTTTTTTTTTTTTTTTTAAATGATAATAATAATAATCAAATTATCTTCAGTGCGTTTGCCAGGCATTGCAAAAATCATCAATAAAAAAAATGTGACTTAAACCAAAGAAACTTTTAGCAGGAATGAGACCAAGGAAGACTAGAAAGGAGCCCGCGATCGGTCGTTTTCAAATTTTCTGACCCGTTAGTTTTTCTGTAGTATTCTTTCAAACAGTGTTTGCATTTTGCAAAGAATTTATTGACATCGTCAAAAATGTCTTTTTTTGGTTTTCTTCATTTCTTTTACGTTTTGCTTGGAATTTCGTAATTTTTTTTTGTCATACCTATAGCTACAAAATTTTCCCAAGTAATGGCTGTTTTTATACCCGTACTCAATAAAGAGTTAAGGGGTATATTAGATTTGTGGTAAAAGTGGATGTGTGTAACGCAGAGAAGGAAAATTTTCCGACCCCATAAAGTATATATATTCTTGATCAGCATCAATAGCCAAGTCGATATAGCCATGTCTGTCTGTCCGTCTGTCTGTCTGTCCGTCTGTCTGTCTGTCTGTCTCGATGAGCGCCTCGATCTCAGAGACTATAAGAGCTAGGGCAACCAAATTTGGTTTCCAGACTCATGTGATATCACACTGCTACAAGTGTATTTCAAAATTTCGCCCTGCCCCCTTCCGCACCCAGAAAGGTCGAAAATCTGTGGCAGACACATTTTTAAAGATACGATAAAACTAAAAACGCATTATCGTAGAGAATGACCATATCTATCAGATTGCCGAATGAAATCGGATAATAATTATAGCCAGAATGAAGAAATTAATTTTCAGCTGCTTCCACCGCCCCATCCAGCAAGAAAACAACCACTCATTCTCTTTCTCGCTCGCACACTCTGCCGCGTTCAGTGCACGAGCAACCCCTAGCAGAGGAGATGTAGAATCTAAATGGTACATCTATAATCTACATGTTAGATGTAAAATATACATTGTAGATGTAGATAACAGATGTAGCAAAAAAATGTAAATTCTAAAATTCTAAAAAATTATGCTCAAAAATGTATATGCTGACTGAGTACGGGTATAAGTAGAGTCTCGTCCCCAGAAGCGACTCACACTTTCCTTCTCGTTTCAAATTGAAAATGATCGAAATGGAAAGCAGCAGCGATAGCAGCAGCAGCAGCATCTGCAATGTGGGCATCAAACGTCCACACAAAGGGGAAGGAGACTCCACCAATACCGAAGATGATGGGCCCAAGGAGATGAAGCGGTTGCGTGAGGAGCTGCCCGGAACTCTGGGATGAGATGTGGATCAGATGTCCACGTCCACTTCGTTGAATTATGATGACGTTGTGGAGGAAACTGTGGAGCTAGGAGGGGAAACTAACAATGAGCTGCCCGGAACACTGGGATTAGATGTGGATCAGATGTCCACGTCCATTTAGTTGCAGTCATCCCCATCTGCTGGTGAGGACATTGTTTCGGCGGATGCTGACGAAGGCCCCGTCTACTCAGCTATAAACGAGCAGGACCAGAACTTATACTTATATTGTCTTTGGTCTAACGAAGACCTGGATCGACAAAATTGAACTTTTTATTTAGACTATGAAATTTTTTTTTTTTTTTTTTTTTTTTTTTTTATTTATTTTTTTTTTTTTTTTTTTTTTTTTTTTTTTTAATGCACAATCCGCCGAGAAAGTTTTGGTGGTCTGCCGTCAGAGCGGTGTAATTCCAGCCTTTTTTCCTTGTCCGGACGGTTAATTATATTATAAATTGTTCTTAGTCTAATTTTATAAGTTTCGACAAACTCTTTTTTTTTTTTTTTTTAATGATAATAATAATAATAATAATAATCAAATTATCTTCAGTGCGTTTGCCAGGCATTGCAAAAAATCATCAATAAAAAAAATGTGACTTAAACCAAAGAAACTTTTAGCAGGAATGAGACCAAGGAAGACTAGAAAGGAGCCCGCGATCGGTCGTTTTCAAAGTTTCTGACCCGTTAGTTTTTCTGTAGTATTCTTTCAAACAGTGTTTGCATTTTGCAAAGAATTTATTGACATCGTCAAAAATGTCTTTTTTTGGTTTTCTTCATTTCTCGTACTCAAACGAGAAGGAACGTGTGAGTCGCTTCTGGGGACGCGACTCTACTTATACCCGTACTCAGTCAGTATTTACATTTTTGAGATATGATTTTTTAGAATTTTAGAATTAAAAAAAAAATTTTACATTTTACATTTTTTTGCTACATCTGTTATCTACATCTACATCTAAAATGTATATTTTACATCTAACATGTAGATTATAGATGTACCATTTAGATTCTACATCTCCTCCTCTAGGGGTTGCTCGCGCACTGAACGCGGCAGAGTGTGCGAGCGAGAAGGAGATAGAGTATCGTGTCTCTGGCTGATGGAGGCGGGGAACCAACAGAAAATTTTTTTCATTCTGGCTATAATTATGATCCGATCTGATTCATATTCAGCAATCTGGTAGATATGGTCATTCTCTACGATACTGCGTTTTTAGTTTTATCGTATCTTTAAAATTGTGCCTGCCACAGATTTTCGTCCTTTGTGGTGGCGGAAGGGGGCGGGGCGAAATTTAGAAATACACTTGTAGCAGTGTGATATCACATGAGTCTTGAAACCAAATTTGGTTACCCTAACTCTTATAGTCTCTGAGATCCAGGCGCTCAACAAGACGGACGGACGGACGGACAGACAGACATGGCTCTATCGACTCGGCTATTGATGCTGATCAAGAATATATATACTTTATGGGGTCGGAAAATTTTCCTTCTCTGCGTTACACACATCCACTTTTACCACAAATCGAATATACCCCTTAACTCTTTTTGAGTACGGGTATAAAAAGCTTTGCGGTAACTCCTTAAAAAAAAGTGCAAATTAATTTATCACAGGACATGGCCAGTGAGCACAACAAGATGCGTAACGAGGAAGAAAAAAATGTATGACAGCAGCACAATATTTTAAAGAAATCTAACTCCACACTTGCGTATGTGTGAGTGCGCTACACAAAATGTATTCTATTTTTAGAATTTCGTTGTATGTGTATGTATGTGCTCTCCAATTTTTGCCGTCTGAAATGCTGACTCTGAATCCAAATTTCGTATTTCCTCAAAGCTGCACAATTCTTAATGATGAAAAAGAAATTAAGCTACTACAACTGCTTAGGAAAACAAATACGGACGGTGGTGCAGCGGCGAAGTTGCTTGCCTGCAGAAATTGTGAGCCAAGTTCAATTCGCATTCGCAGCAGCGAAAGGAGATGATTTTTTTTTTTGACTTTATCTTTATTTTAAAATTAAATATACTTAATAATGAATGCCATGAATAAAACAAAATTCCAAATAAAAAATAACAAATATAATAGCCACTGAAAATTAACAAAAACAAATTGTGAATAATCAAACAAATAAAAAAGTTATAAGTTATTTCAAATGAAAAAAAGCAGGGGCGGGAAAAAAAGGAGGGGGCCCCAAATTGATGGTTGCCTAGGGCCCCGTTGAGGCTTGATCCAGCCCTGCCCTACTCCGTTTAAAAGATATTCCATAAAGAAGATTTGGAAGGCATTGTTGAAATGATTTTTAGCGTCATTCGTCTTTTGACGAATGTTTTGTACATAAAATTAACATGGACAAATTAATAAGAGTTTTGCTTTATAAACATTGCAAGTGGCTAGTTACTCCAGACAATGTAAAAAACACTAATAAACTAAATATTCTTCGTCACAAATAATATTATTTTGGTATAATTCGTTAATTAGTTAATGAGTTGGTTAAAGAAAAAAAAAAAAAACAAAATAAAAATAAATAAACTTGCACTGAATGGACTTGAACTCGCTTAATTTCGCTTTGCAGTCAGCCACTTAGTACGCTGCGCCACGGGCTTAGGAGAAATTCAGTCGTCAATGTGTCAGGTTGACTCCTTTGTTGCGACAGAACATACGAAACAACGCACTCACACAACCAAGCGCTCAAACACAGACAACACAACGCACACATAGAAAAATCGAAAATCCACATCGAAAATCCACGCTAAAAATTTCGTGTGCTATTTAGCAGTATGGTCGTTACGCATCTTGTTGTGTTATAGAGTCTTTGGCTATACAATAGAAAACAAAAAAAATGAAGTCTGACGAAGGGAATTGGTCCAGGGCCGGATTAGCAGTTGCCTAGGGCCCACCCTAGGGCTAACAGAAAAATTTGTTGAAGAAACAAAACTCAAAATAATGGATAAAAAATATAATAGCCACTGATAAACATACAAATGAATTAAACAAACATTAAATTTATAAGTTTTTATTTCAAATGAAAAAAGAAGGAACTGCCGTGAAAAAATGGAGGGACCCAGATTGATGATTGCAAAGGGCCCGGTAGAGCGTTGATCCGGCCCTGAATTGGTCTATTTTGGTTTTTTTCTTGATGCTCGACATACGGTTTCGGAAAACAAGAATTGATAAATATTTTCTCGTGTCTGTTTACACACATATACATTTGCAATGCTCAGCTTGCTTTCGCTTCCCACCATGAGTCATACATGCCGAACAGCCCAGCTCCCGGCCCGAATGGCCTGGCTCCCGACCCGAATCCCTGTGCCACACAGAGCCGAAGGCCCTGGGAGCTGGGACAGAAAATTCAGATGCGACACGTTCTTTGTATGAACTGGCACATCTATATATTGTATGGTTAGTGATTCGACTGAGGTGTCGAAGCCAAAAGCAGAGGCAAAGGCTAGCCTAAAAGAGAATGGAAGAACTACAAGCGTCAAACGAAAATTGAACGAGCAGTTGCTCCTCGTGCAACATCTTTGTATTGTATAGTCTTTGGTATAAGATCAATGTTATTCGGATATATTAGGTCTACAAATATATTATTTGAACTATTTTGAGAAATGGGTTTTGGCAAGGGTTGGGTTGTTGGCTTTTGGTCACGCCAAGAATGGTTGGAAAAGTGTATCTCAATAGTGTTGGAATTGTTTTTGTATTTATATTTATTTTTATTCGTCTTTATCGATCTCGTCGAAGATTTCAGGAGCCCCTGCGACCAGGCTCGAGTCGCAGGCATTGGCGACACAGGTGTGGTTGGGGAGCCGGGGAACAGCTTCCTGTTTACTTTTATTTTTTAAACGCTACCACACCGGACTTATTTTTATATCGAACATATATTTTTTTTCTCGCCGATCAGTCCTGTAGTCAGAGTCCTTTTCTCCGGGAAATAGGTTCAGCAGCTCAATCTTAAGTGCACGACAGTCCTTGAGCACCCTCAAGTTTCTGCTCCCTTAGGAAGAAATGATCGGCGATGTTCTTAATATCCGGTGTTAGTGGCTCTGGCTTCCACGCACGCAGACGCAGCGATCTGGCCCCGGACGCCTTAAAAATTTTCAGCACGGTCATGGTCTCCTGCCGGATGGACCCACCGTTGAACACGCTGTATCGTGGAGAGGGTGCGCCCTGTATAACACCAAAGATACTGCTGCACGCGTAGGATGGTGTCCTGGCCTCTATTCGTCGAAACACTGAGGGCGTTGTTTTGGTGCGCCAGCCGGTTTGGGAGTTTCGTCAGGGGTGATTCCATCTGGGAAAGTGGCGATTCCATGGTGATTAGAACTGCCGGTGTTGTTGGTTCCATCCGGGAAAGTGGCGATTCAATGGTGATTAGAACTACCGGTGTTGTTGGTTCCATCGGGGGTGGGTTGGACGCTGCTGACAGACTCCAACCAAAGACAATAAATGCGGAACGCTCATACATTTCAATTGCCATATGCAAGGCAATTTTTCAGTCAGCGACGAAATTCGCGCCATCTCGCTCACACAAATTTGAGAGCGTACGAATCTAAAAATAGAATCCGCTTACATGTGTGAGTACACACAGAACCAGCAAGTGCGTATGTGTACGTACTTGTGCGAAGCATACGATTTTCGAGACGAAAACCTTTTAATGAGTTGAGAAACGAAATTATTTACCGGCGTTGAATACGTCGCGTGCTGAATACCCTAGTGACAATTATTCCAATGTGAAGTCATGTATTAAATATATTATGTACTTTTATATAAGTATATCCGCTAATTATTATCGAATACACCATGTTAAAAGAAATTATCATTGGAGGGATATACAATAAAAGAGTTTATTAATATTGGGGTGGTAAGCGTCTTGCAAAATTAACTTACACTTATAAAGTGAAGGGTATATTTCGACAGCGCTGTAAAAAACGTATGCATGTGCACACATACAGTCGTCGCGACGACTCGGCTCGGCTGTCGCATCGGCATAGAACCAACTTCGTGTGCCTTCGTATGCTGTATGCATACACGAGAGTGGCTGGCTCTAGAACGCTCTCTCTCTCTCTAAAAAATTTCAAGAGAGCCTGGAGCCAGCTCTAGAGCCAGCATGAAAAATTCGTGTACCAAAATTTCGTATGGCGTTATTTATCTTATACTTATATTGTCTTTGGTCGAAGTCACTAAAAATCGCTGTGTCACTTCCAAAGTATAGAACAGCTAAAATGCTCATTCTACTAGTCGTTTGAAGATAAAAACTGTGTATTTCTTCCATAGTCTTTGAACGGCTAGCCTCTGCCTCTGTATTTATTATTTTTTCCAGGCCGCAAAAATGAAAAATTTATTTTCGACAGTAACTATTCCAAATAATTATTTTGTTAAGTTTGATACATAACTGTATAGCCTACACTAGTCAACACACTTTTCCTTAAGGAACAAAACCAACTTGTTGTTGCTTGAAAGATGACTGTGGCTTAGAAATGGTGTTGATGATATTTTTTTTTTGGCTATGGAGAACTTTTTTGAAGAAATTTTGAAATCTGGTATTTTTTTAATTTTTTCAGGGCTAGCGATTAGCAGTTTTTCACATAACTTTAGTATCTTACGTCTAATTGTAAAGAACTTTGCTATTTTGAAAAGATAATTAAAACTCAAAATAATGCATAAAAAACTTTATAATTACAGCCACTGGTAAACATACAAATGAATTGAAAGCAAACATTAAATTTGATAAGTTTGTATGTTCTAAATGAAAAATTGAAGGAACTGCCGTGAAAAAACCCAGGTTGAAGAGTCGCAAAAAGATCCGGTATAGGGTTGATCCGACCCTGAATTGGTCGATTTTGTGTATTTTCTTGATGCGTTCGAAATACGGTGTCGTAAAAAAGTATTGATAAATCTTTTCTCGTGTCTGTTTAGACAATACATTTGCAATGCTAAAATTGCTTTCACTTCCCAAAATAAGTCAAATATGCCGAACAAAGCCAGCTCCCGGCCCGAATGGCCTGGCTCCCAACCCGAATCCCTGGGCACAAAGCAAACGAAAAGGCCCTGGGAGCATTGGGAAAAAAAATTCCGGTGCGACACGTTCCTTTGGTATGAACTGTTGGACATCTATATATTTTATGGTTAGTGATTCGACTGAGGTGTCGAATACCTAAAGCAGAGGCAAAGGCTAGCCTAAAAGACTCACAAGAACTGCAAGCGTCCAACGAAAATTGAACGAGCCGTTGCTACCTAATGCATAGTCTTTGATATGATAAGTCTTTGGCTATAAGATCAATGCTTATTCGGATATATTAGGTCTACAAATATATTATTTGAACGTATTTTGACAAATAGGTTTAACAATTAATGGTCAATTTGTTGGCTTTTGGTCACGCCAAGAATGGTTGGAAAAGTGCTCTCAATAGTGTTGGAATTGTTTTGTATTTATATTTATTTTTTATTCGTCTTTATCGATCTCGTCGAAGATTTCAGGAGCCCCTGCGACCGAAGCTCGAAAAACGCAGGCATTGGCGACAAACTGTGGTTGGGGAGCCGGGGAACAGCTTTTTGTTTAATTTTTCTTATAAACGCTACCAAACCGGACTTATTTTTATATCGAACATATGTTTTTTTTTCGCAGACGGTCAGTCCTGTAGTCACAAAGTCCTTGGCTTAACTCGGGTAATAGGTTCAGCAGCTCAATCTTTCAAAGTGCACGACAGTCCTTGAGAACCAGACGTAAGATACTCCCTTAGGAAAAAATGATCGGCGATGTTCTTAATAACCGGTAAAAAAAACTACCTGGCTTCCAAAATCGCAGACACAGCGATCTGGCCCCAGGACAAAAACCTTAAAATTTTCAGCACAGTCAAATGGTCTCCTAAAAAGCCGGATTGGACCCACTTGAGGAACACACTGTATCGTTGGAGAGGTGCGTGCTATAACACCAAAGACTACTGACTGCAAAACATAGGAAGGTGTCCTGACGACAATTCGTGAAAACTGCGAAACATTGTTTTGGTGCGCCAGCCGGTATGGAAAAATTCGTCACGGGTGTATTCCATCTGGGAAAATGGCGGTTCCATGGTGATTAGAACTGCCGGTGATGATACGTTTCCGATCCGAGAAAGTGGCGATTCAATGCTTGATTAGCACAATACCGAGTGATATAGCTGGTTCCGTCGGGCTCTCCGTGGGTTCGTCCGTCCGTCTTGACGAGCTCCAACCAAAGACAATATAAGTGTAAGATGCGGAACGCAAATTTGGTTTTCAAGACTTGCCATATACACAGGCTGTACATTTTTAGCCAGCGACGAAATTCCCGCCCTCTCCGCTGCCGCAACGAAATCTGTGAGCAGCGCAAATTCTAAAGATACGAAACACGCTTACATGTGAGAATACACATAACCAGCAGTGCGTATGTGAATCAGATCGGAAGCAGACGATTTTCGAGAACGAAAAACTTAATTTTCTGAGTTGAGAAACGGAATTATTTACCGGCGTTAAATACGTCGCGTGCTGAATACCCTAGTGACAATTATTCCAATGTGAAGTCATGTATTAAATATATTATGATACTTTTATATAAGTATATCCGCTAATTATTATCGAATATACCATGTTAAAAGAAATTATCATTGGAGTTTATTTATAAAAGGGTTTATTAATATTGGGGTGGTAAGCGTCTTGCAAAATAACTTACATCTTAAAAAGTGGAGTATATTTCGAAAGCGCTGTAAAAAAACGGATGCATGTGCACACATACAGTCGTCGCGACGACTCGGCTCGGCTGTCGCATCGGCATAGAACCAACTTCGTGTGCCTTCGTATGCTGTATGCATACACGAAAATGTAAAATTTTTGAGCGCTTTTCTCTCTCTAAAAAATTTCAAGAAAAGCCTGGAGCCAGCTCTAGAGCCAGATGAAAAGTGTACCAAAATGTTCGTATGGCGTTTATTTATCTTATACTTATATTGTCTTTGCTCCAACAAAGACTATAAAATACAAAGGTGTTGAACGAGGAGCAAATGCTCGTTCAATTTTCGTTTGTCGTTTCATGGTCACGGTGTATTTCTTCCATTCTCTTTTAGGCTAGCCTCTGCCTCTGCTTTCGGTTTCGTAAATTCCTCGGCCCGCGTCGAGTTGAGCGACAGAATATACCAACAAAATATGAAGTCTCTCTGTGTCCTCGTCTCCACCATTTCTAATTGGCAACATACATGTTGTTGCTGGGAATGATGACTGTGTTATTTGATGTTGATTGTGTTAAAAACTTTGACTATGTAATAAAAATCGAAAAAAAAATGAAACTGACAAGGGAGCCATTTATGTCCGCAGGGCCGAATTAGCAGTTGCCTAGGGCCCAATTCCAGCAGCTAACAAAAAAATTTGTTGAAAAGAATCGAAAACTCAAAAAATTGGATTACAACTAAAATATAATAGCCACCGATAAACATACAAAGTGGATTTAAACAAAACATTAAATTTATAATTTTTTTTCAAATGAAAAAGAAGGAACTAGCACGAAAAAATGGAGGGCCCCAGATTGATGATTGCAAAGGGCCCGGTAGAGGATTGATCCGACACCTGAATTGGTCGATTTAAAGGTTTTTTTTCTTGATGCTCGACATACGGTTTCGGAAAATAAGAATTGATAAATATTTTCTCGATGTCTGTTTACACATAAACATTTGCAATGCTCAGCTTGCTTTCGCTTCCCACCATGAGTCATACGGCGAACAGCCCAGCTCCCAGGCCCGAATGGCCTGGCTCCCGACTGAATCCCTGTGCCACCAGAGCCGAAGGCCCTGGGAGCTGGGACAAAAAAAATTCAGATGCGACACGTTCTTTGTATGAAACTGGCACAATCTATATATTGTATGGTTAGTGATTCCATCGACTGTCGAAGCCAAAAGCAGAGGCAAAGGCTAGCCTAAAAGGGAATGGAAGAACTACAAGCTTCAAACGAAAAAAATTGAACGAGCAGTTGCCCCTCGTGCAACATCTTTGTATTGTATAGTCTTTGGTATAAGATCAATGTTATTCGGATATATTAGGTCTAATACAAATACTATTATTTGAACTATTTTGAGAAATGGGTTTTGGCAAGGGTTGGGTTGTTGGCTTTTGGTCACGCCAAGAATGGTTGGAAAAGTGTATCTAACTGCAATAGTGTTGGTATTTTATTGTTTTTGTATTAATTTTTTATTCGTCTTTATCGATCTCGTCGAAGATTTCATGCAGACCCAGGCTCGACTCGCAGGCATTGGCGACTAACACGATTTGGTATGGGGGACGGGGCTTCCTGTTTACTTTTTACTTTTTTAAACGCTACCACACACGGACTTATTTTTATATCGAACATATATTTTTTTCAGTCTCGCCGATCAGTCCTGTAGTCAGAGTCCTTTTCTCCGGGGAAATAGGTTCAGCAGCTCAATCTTAATGCACGACAGTCCCTGGAGCACCCTCAAGTTTCTGCTCCCTAGTGAAGAAATGATCGGCGATGTTCTTAATATCCGGTTGTTAGTGGCTCTGGCTTCCACGCACGCAGACGCAGCGATCTGGCCCCGGACGCCATTAAAATTTTTCAGCACGGTCATGGTCTCCTGCCGGATGGACCCACCGTTGAACACGCTGTATCGTGGAGAGGGTTGCGCCCTGTATAACACCAAAGATACTGCTGCACGCGTAGGATGGGTGTCCTGGCCTCTATTCGTCGAAACACTGAGGGCCGTTGTTTTGGTGCGCCAGCCGGTTATGGGAGTTTCGTCACGGGTGATTTCATCTGGGAAAGTGGCGATTCCATGGTGATTAGAACTGCCGGTGTTGTTGGTTCCATTCGGGAAAGTGGCGATTCAATGGTGATTAGAACTACCGGTGTTGTTGGTTCCATCGGGGGTGGGTTGGACGCTGCTGACAGACTCCAACCAAAGACAATATAAGTGTAAGATGCGGAACGCTCATACATTTCAATTGCCATATGCAAGGCAATTTTTCAGCCAGCGACGAAATTCGCGCCATCTCGCTCACACAAATTTGAGAGCGTACGAATCTAAAAATAGAATCCGCTTACATGTGAGTACACACAGAACCAGCAAGTGCGTATGTGTGCGTACTTGTGCGAAGCAGACGATTTTCGAGACGAAAACCTTTTAATGAGTTGAGAAACGAAATTATTTACCGGCGTTAAATACGTCGCGTGCTGAATACCCTAGTGACAATTATTCCAATGTGAAGTCATGTATTAAAGATATTATGTACTTTTATATAAGTATATCCGCTAATTATTATCGAATATACCATGTTAAAAGAAATTATCATTGGAGTTTATTTATAAAAGAGTTTATTAATATTGGGGTGGTAAGCGTCTTGCAAAATTAACTTACACTTAAAAAGTGGAGAGTATATTTCGAAAGCGCTGTAAAAAACGTATGCATGTGCACACATACAGTCGTCGCGACGACTCGGCTCGGCTGTCGCATCGGCATAGAACCAACTTCGTGTGCCTTCGTATGCTGTATGCATACACGAGAGTGGCTGGCTCTAGAGCGCTCTCTCCCTCTCTAAAAAATTTCAAGAGAGCCTGGAGCCAGCTCTAGAGCCAGCATGAAAAATTCGTGTACCAAAATTTCGTATGGCGTTATTTATCTTATACTTATATTGTCTTTGCTCCAACAAAGACTATAAAATACAAAGGTGTTGAACGAGGAGCAAATGCTCGTTCAATTTTCGTTTGTCGTTTCATGGTATGTGCGGGCTGCAGTTGGGAATTGGGTTTAGGATGGATTTTGCTAACTCGGCATCGCGGAAGGTGATAGCTGAGTTTGGGCCGGTAGGTCGGTAATTTTATGCTGGCTTGACTTATTGTGAAATAACGCAAGTGATATTTCTTATCTAGGTCGTCGATTGCGAAATGTGCAGAATGGGTAGAGTTGTCGATCAGAAGTTCTTAATTTTAATAATTGCGTGCGTTGCTTAAGACTATTTTATTTCCCGGGGGTGCTGACACACCGCGATTTGTGGAGAACCGTGGGTAGAGCCATGGTTTGTCAGCTCTGTGTAGATCATTTTGATTTTTGTTGCCGACTATCGTGGACGCGTCTCCACTCCGCCGTTTGTAACGAGCCATGGGTAGAACCATTTGCACTATGTCTTCCATCCCTAGGGCGATTTGCAGACGGTCTAGTGCTGCATTGGAGGCAGTAACGAATTCCCTAATCTCGTGAATAAACTTCGTGGCTACCGGGTCCCTTTTCTGTATATTGACTGGCTCCACTAGGAATGCTGTTAGTTTGGCTCCCAATGCGTTCAGCTTTTCCTGGGCCAGAGAAGACACCACGGACGACGTTTTTACGAATTTCTCTCTCATTTGGAATCTATCTGCATTAATTGCATTCTTCCACTCCGCGTTACGGGAGGCAACCCTTTTTACTTTGCTCACCTCGGCGTACGATGCGACAGACTGGATTTCCCTGGCGGCCTCTGCGCTGTTATTAAGGAGTTCAGTCGGACTGCTATTTTGCCAAATAGGACGAGGAAATTCCCCTTGGTCCCTTAAGTTGGGTGAAGATCTTTTAAACAGTGTCGGATACCTAGTCTTGACCCTCGCCCTTGATAATTTTTCTAAAGTCATGCTCCTTTGTATGGCATACGCCTTCTTCCTGGCCTCGCACTGCGGGTGCTCAGGTTACCCCGTGCAGAGTGTCTCACTGTTGTGTTCTTGGCCACATTTGTGGCATTTCGCCCCGCTCTTGCAGTGTTGTGCCATATGACCGAACTTAAAGCACCTGAATCATTGGCTGAACTGCACAAACAGTTTCACATCTACTTTGGCGTATAGAAATTGGATGTGTTTTGGCTGCTCCCCTAAAAACCAGAGTTTTACCCTCCCTGTGGGTACCCGTTCCCCTGTTGTGCTGTCTCTTTTAGTAATTCGGACAATCTCCTGAATTGGAACGTCCGAAGTTATAAGATCCGAAAGCCGTTCCTCAGAGTGGTGCCCGGGGATCCAAAAAATTAACCCTGCTTTTTGTACAAAGTGCCTTAATATGTGGATGGATACTGAGCAGCAAATCCACTGTTCTCCATTACCCCATTTGCACTATCAGCCGACCTGCACACAATCTTGCACCTGCCATAGCCTATTCTGGCAACCTCCTCGATATCGCCAATGCCCAATTTCAGCAACGGACCGGATAGCTCAAACTGGTTAATAGCCTTTCTGGTATTGTTGTTACTTACTTTATCAATGTATACAATCAAACAACACATAGAGGCGTCAAATCGACTAAAAACTGCCTGCATACAATTTTTGGACGATTGGCTCCCAGGCCTTCGGGTCGGGAGCCGATATCTTCGGCAGGGCAGTCGGCTCTCTCCGGGTTGAGCCGAGAGAGAGCGCCTTTGCAGCTGTGTCGAATCAAAGACTATACAATACAAAGATGTTGCACGAGGAGCAAATGCGAGCGACAACAAAATATAAAGACTGACTACAGGAATAGGTCCAGGGCCGGATTAGCAGTTGCCTAGGGCCCCCCTCGGGCTAACAGAAAAATTTATTGAAAAAACAAAACTCCACTAGTGGATAAAAAATATAATAGCCACTGATAAAACATAGTACCCAGCACCGCGGAATCGAAAAATTCCTGTCAAATTCCATATAAAAACGAGAAGGAACGTGTGAGTCGCTTCTGGGGACGCGACTCTACTTATACCCGTACTCAGTCAGTAAATACATTTTTGAGATATGATTTTTTAGAATTTTAGAAAAAAAAAAATTTTACATTTTACATTTTTTTGCTACATCTGTTATCTACATCTACATCTACAATGTATATTTTACATCTAACATGTAGATTATAGATGTACCATTTATATTCTGCATCTCCTCCGCTAGGGGTTTCTCGCGCACTGAACGCGGCAGAGTGTGCGAGCGAGAGAGAGAATGAGTAGTGTGTCTCTTGCAGGAGGAGGCGGGGGAACCAACAGAAAATTAATTTCTTCATTCTGGCTATAATTATGATCCGATCTGATTCATGTTCAGCAATCTGGTAGATATGGTCATTCTCTACGATACTGCGTTTTTAGTTTTATCGTATTCTTAAAAATGTGCCTGCCACAGATTTTCGTCCTTTGTGGGGGCGGAAGGGGGCGGGGCGAAATTTTGAAATACACTTGTAGCAGTGTGATATCACATGAGCCTGGAAACCAAATTTGGTTGCCCTATCTCTTATAGTCTCTGAGATCCAGGCGTCAAACAAGACGGACAGACAGACATGGCTCTATCGACTCGGCTATTGATGCTGATCAAGAATATATATACTTTATGGGGTCGGAAAATTTTCCTTCTCTACGTTACACACATCCACTTTTACCACAAATCTAATATACCCCTTAACTCTTTTTTGAGTACGGGTATAATTAATTTCTTCATTCTGGCTATAATTATGATGCGATCTGATTCATACTCGGCAATTCGGCAGATATAGGCATTCTCTACGATACTGCGTTTTTAGTTTTATCGTATCTTTAAAATTGTGCCTGCCACAGATTTTCGTCCTTTGTGGGCGCGGGGCGAAATTTTGAAATACACTTGTAGCAGTGTGATATCACATGAGTCTGGAAACCAAATTTGGTTGCCCTAGCTCTTATAGTCTCTGAGATCCAGGCGTCAAACAAGACGGACAGACGGAAAGACAGACATGGCTCTATCGACTCGGCTATTGATGCTGATCAAGAATATATATACTTTATGGGGTCGGAAAATTCTCCTTCTCTGCGTTACACACATCCACTTTTACCACAAATCTAATATACCCCTTAACTCTTTTTTGAGTACGGGTATAAAAACTGTGACAGGAATGATTCGTTTACGTATTCCTGGAGTGTGTATCCAGCAACACGAGCGGAATCCACAGATTTATATAGATAGTTGCCTATCGGGACCGTGTGTGGACTGAGAGAACAGCTGATACCCAGCTCAGGAATATATACTTTACAATTCTTCCTGAAATGAATGGTGCAAGGTGCAAAACCAAAAAGAGATATGAAAATGATTCTTTTTGATTTTGCAACAATATATGCCGCTACCAACACAACCATTTCATCTTCAGAGTGAATTTGTTTTCCTTTTTTAATTTCAGCAGAATTTTTCAGTTGGCTCTGTTTACAAAACACAGCTGATTCATCAACCCTTTTTTAGCTATGTTCTACACCCTCACGGAATAACTAACAAATTCCTTGCAGCAATTTTTTTTACGGTGCTGGAGACAGGCCTTAAACATATAAATTTAATGTTTGTTTGATTAATTTGTAAGTTTTTTATTTCAAATAAAAGAAGGAACTGGCGTGAAAAAATGGAGGGCCCCAGACTGATGGTTGCACAGGGCCCGGTTGAGGGTTGATCCGGCCCTGAATAGGCCGAAAAAAAGGAATTTATTGACAAATTTGCAAAGTCGAAAGGCGAGACATTTGCACAATATTTATGTACATGCACATTTTATTTAGTATATACATTTCTAAAACAGGGATATGTATATGTAAGTGTGCAATATCAAATAAGTAACAAAATTAACATATTTTATTTTTATTATATATTGTATTTATTTCCCACCCCCACCCACTCTGCCCATTCCTCATTTATGTATGTTGCAGCAGCCCTCAAAACAAAACGAAAAAGCGAAATTCAGTTCAAGCGGCCAAAAATTTTAAAGCCCACACACAAGCATAGTATGTGTGAATACATGGCACACACACATTTACGCAACTTGGAAACGAAACTCAAAACAAACTCAAAACGCTTTCGGAAAATAAGAATTGATATTTTGTCGTGTCTGTGTACCACACACACATTTGCAATTCTCGACTTGCTTTCGCATCTCGTCATGAATCGAACATGTCGAAAAAATGCCGAACGTCTCAGGCCCACGACCCGAACGTCTCAGCACCACAGCCGAAGGTCTGGGGGTGCTGGGACAGAAAACTCAGCTGCGCCCCTTTCGTTGTATGAACTGGCACATCTATATACTGTATGGTTAGTGTTGACGCTCAGAAATATACCGAAATATACTTTCTCCTTAAAAAATATACCGAAGAAAAAAAGGACATAGCCCACTTAACCCCCCTCTATATAAAAAGTGAATACCCTTCAATTAAGCCGCGGAAAACGTTCCTGTTAGTATATACTTCTTATACATCCATTATCTACTCTTTACTTACAAAACAAATATGAGCATGATATCTTTCATCTGATTTGCGTAAAAATCTTCAACTTCCATAATACTCGTGCGTAAGTAGAAGTACCCACTGGTCGGCAATGGGTTAATCGTTGCATGGTGATGCCAACCTGTTGTTTGCCCTTCGATCCCGATAACGCGTTGTGATAACAAGATCGCGGTTGTGGAACCGCATTTAATTTTGATAATTAAAACAGATCTATTGCGTTTAAGTATAGAAACAATGTATGCGAGACTTTTCCGCAGCGTTGGCGCAAATGCAAGGTATACTCAAAACTCAGTGGTTCTATAGAATCAACAGCTGGCATGCTGGCATGATTACATAAACATTGATTTGATTGATATTTGTTGTTGTTCCTGCAGGTGCTTTGCCACAGAAGCCAATGCCGCCGCCGCCGCCCCGAAAATTCGACCAATCAACAAGATTCTGATATCCAATCGGGGCGAGATCGCCTGCCGTGTGATTCGCACTGCTCGAAAGTTGGGAGTTCGCACTGTTGCTGTATTTTCCGATCCGGATGAGAAGAGTTTGCACACCCAGCTGGCGGATGAGGCGTATCGTGTGGGGGAGGCAGCATCGTCGGCCTCGTACCTGCGTGGCGACCACATCCTAGAGATTGCCAAGCGATCTGGTGCCCAGGCGATTCATCCGGGCTATGGCTTTCTCTCCGAATCGGTAGAGTTTGCCGAGCAATGCCAGCGCGAGGGAGTCATCTTCATGGGTCCCCCAAGCTCTGCCATTCGTGACATGGGCATCAAGAGTACCAGCAAAGCGATAATGGACGCCGCCGGAGTGCCCATTATCAATGGCTACCACGGCGCGGATCAGTCCGATGAGTGCCTGCAGGCAGAGGCCAACATTATTGGCTTCCCGCTGATGATCAAGGCGGTACGCGGCGGTGGGGGGAAGGGAATGAGAATTGCCGAGAAGCTAGAGGACTTTCTTACGGCCCTCAACTCGGCGCGCAATGAATCGCAGAAGTCCTTTGGGGACAGTTCAGTGCTCCTTGAGCGCTATGTGCGATCGCCCCGACATGTGGAGGTTCAGGTGTTTGCCGATCAGTACGGCAATGCTGTGTACCTCTGGGAGCGGGACTGCTCTGTGCAGCGACGCCATCAGAAGATCATCGAAGAGGCGCCAGCGGTAAGTCAGCCGAGAAGTATTCAATAGGATTAATAATTGATTCTCTTCTTGTTTTGCAGCCTGGCCTGTCAGAGGCTCTGCGCCGCGAGCTGGGCGAGGCCGCTGTGCGTGCTGCCAAGGCTGTGGGATACGTGGGTGCTGGAACTGTTGAATTTATTCTGGACAAGGAAGACCTCTCCTTCCACTTTATGGAAATGAACACCCGCCTGCAGGTGGAACATCCCATTTCCGAGATGATCACAGGAACAGATCTCGTCGAGTGGCAGATTCGCATTGCCGGCGGCGAGCCCTTGCCACTGAAGCAGTCGCAGATCACACGCACCGGACACGCTTTCGAGGCCCGCATCTATGCTGAGAATCCCCGCGGTGGTTTCCTGCCAGGTGCCGGACCACTGCGCTACCTGTCTACGCCACAGCCCAGTGCCGAGGTGCGCGTCGAAACAGGTGTACGAGAGGGCGACGAGGTGTCCGTTCACTATGACCCCATGATTGCCAAGCTTGTCGTCTGGGGCGAAAACCGCTCACAAGCTCTGAATTCGCTGATTGCCCGATTGGGAGAGTACCATGTAAGTCCAACTAAAAAAGAGGAGAATACAAAATTATTGATTGATTTAACCCATACTCAAGATTTCTGGTCTGGATACGAACATCAACTTCCTGATTGATCTGGCCTCGCATCCCGAGTTCCAGCTGGCCAACGTCCACACGGGCTTCATCGAGCAGCACTTTGACACGCTCTTCCCACAGATTTCCATCAGCCAGCAGCAAGTGAGCCAAGCAGCGATTGCCTTGGTGTTCAATGAACTGCAGGCATCCGTCAGCAACAGCAGCGGCAGCAAGGACCCATTCGCCGCCACGCCGAATGCTCGTCTTAACTATGCCTTGATCCGAAACTATAATCTAAGATCCAACGAAAAAGGTAGGCAAAATGTATGGAAAGATCATCTAGCAAAATAATATTCCGAATTCTTTTTCTACAGTCTATTCGGTTGATGTCAAGTATGATGGAGAGGAGCTGCAGATACGCGTAGACAATGGCACCTGGCAGGCCATCAAGGCTGAGAGAGTGCAGGATGTGGGACGGCTAAAGATTCGTGCCAATATCGACAGCAACATCTCCACTTATAATGCGAACATTGATGGGCCAAGTTTGAGCCTGTTTCTCGAGGTAGGCTACACCAACCATAACCAAAGAAAGGATCATTAAATATTAGTCATATTCTAATATTCTTGTAGAGAGGGAAACTCGACTTTGAGCTGGTGCAGCCAAAGTTTTTGACCGCTCAGTTCGATCAGTTGGGAGCCGGAGGCTCCAGAGTGGTGGCACCCATGCCCGGAGTGCTGGAGAAGGTGCTGGTTAAGCCAGGCGATCAAGTCAGGAAGGGCGACAGCCTGGCTGTGCTTATAGGTTCGTGTTAAATCTGTCATACGTTCTTTAGATTTTTTAAAATTATTGTTATTGCTTTGTTTCTGTCAGCTATGAAAATGGAGCACATTTTGAAGGCTCCAAAGGATGCGACCATCAAATCAATTGGCGGCGCCGAAGGCGACAATGTGGCCAAGGGAGCGGCTGTGATTACCTTCGTGGATGATGAGGTGGCCGCCAACTAGTGCTACTCCTCGACTAACGTACCAGGGATTTCGTTGCATTTATCTACAAGTTTCTACATATTCTGTGTTCTTTTGTGTGCATTAGAGTTAAGCCATAGTCCATTTAATGGACCCTTATTGTATGTTGTGTCCAATGGCATTTTAAATGTTTTAATTAAATAATTAACTACCATTGATTAGAGACTGAGGAGCGGTGGGCTTTTAATTTTCGGCTGCCATCAATTGTCATGTACACGACATGTTTGTTGTTTTGTATTATTCACGGGATTGCTCTTTTGCAGCAGACTCTCGAATCGAGCATCAATGTTTCGCATGCAACATGTGCTGTGGGAGCGATGGCAGCAAGGACGTACGTGCCCAAATGGTTTTTTTTATCTAAAGAACCAAGACTTTGGGGTTATGTATTTTAAAAAATTGTTTTATTTGTTTTGTCAATTTTGTTAAAGTTTAATGGTTTGGATGTATACGGTTTTATTCAGTTTTCTCGAACACACACATTTCTTAAATGTGCATTTTAGCATGCATTTTGTTTATGAATACATAATTTAAAATAGAGTTCCGTACATAATTTTTCGATTTATGTTGGGTTGGGTAAACGAATACGAATACGATAAACAAATACACGATGACGAGAACTGAGAAATGCGATGTGTGTCTGCTTACATTTCGCTTTTATTTTTTGCAACTTAAAACATAATAATTTAATAAATGTTTAACAAATTTCACTTAACTTAATACAAAACACTAATCAATTAAAAATATATATATATTATACTTAGTATAAACAGAATCAAGTTGTTTTGTTTTTGTTTCTTTACGCTCGTTTCGCTTTAGTTTAGTCCATTTTGCTCTTGAGTTTATACTGATTTTTTGTTTTGTTTTTGTTTTTTTTTTAATTTTTGATTTATTTTACGAGTAGCATCCCATTTTACTTGAGTAACGCGATTGAAATATGATTATGGAAACAGAGTTTCAGTGTTCAGTTTCAGTTTTCAGGCGAGAGTGAGAGTATGAGAGACTACGATGGATGCAATTTGGTTTCCTGCCTTTGTTCTTCTTACAATCAGCCGATTTCATGGTGTTTTATTTTGCTTTGTTTCCCCTAGACTGTATTGTAATTTAATTATTATTATATGTATTCATTATTATTGTTTTTGATTTTTCTTTTCTTTTGTTTTCGATTAGTATTAAGGTTAAGGGTTGCCTCGGCTTCAATACGTAATACATCATTTTATATACTATATAAATACAATTATATGGTACTGTAAACGTGCAACTTAACGCATCTTAGTATTTATGAGTGTGTTGTGGGGTGTTTTGTTTGTTTATTTCTTTCTTTGTTTTATGTATGTCTCGCGTGTGTGTTCAAGGTGTGTTTGTGTGTCTGTATCGTATCTGCAGTATCTGTAGTATCTATATCTGTTGTGTAGCTGTTGTGGAGAAAGGTAATTAATAAGTTCGATAACTAGTAAACTCCTTCCTTCCGCGTTGTCTGGACTCTCGCATCGATCACGCGAGTACGAGTAATATATGCATTGCTTCATCAGCCCTTAATCTGTTTTGTTCTGTTAATATCTACGCATTTCGCTCTATAATTGTGTGTTTGTGTGTGTGTGTGATCGTATATATATATATTAACCCCACTTAAGTCTCGTTTTCAACGGCGGGAGCTCCACACTAATATAACACACCCGCACCGTTTGAATTGTCAGGCTGCTTTTGGTTCACTTAACGCTACGGATGCTCCTCCTCCTAAGTTGATGCTCTCTTGCTACTCTCTTGTTATTACTGCGATTACATGTGTTTTATTGCAAAGAACTCTTCGCTGTTCTTGGTTTTCAATTCTTTCATTTCCTATCGTTTTTAAATCTCTGCTTTTCAAATATAGGTTTTCTCTAGCCCCGCTCCCGTTTATGACGCTGTGCCGCCGCTGCTGCTCGTGGGCGCTGTTATCGCTATTGTGGGCGTGCTGCTGCTACTGCTGTTGATTGTGGCTGCCGTATCCGCTGCTCCTGTGACGGCAGCCTTGGGTTTTGTGACCTCTGTAGTTGGGAGCTCTGGGACTGCTGTTGTCTCAGGCGCCGACGACTCCTCTGCCGTTTCATAATTATTTTCCTCTCGCTTTCTTGTCCTTTCTTTCCTGCGATATTTCTGCGGAAATCAAAGAGGAATTAATGTATTAGCAATGGAGATTAACCAGAGGGTGGGGCATTCACTACTTTCTACTAGGGTGCTACGTCGTCAGCGTGTCTGCGCGTGTGCCAAGTAAGCAGTAATTATTGCACTGAACTTCACTCTTGAGTGTGTTAGCAAAACAGTTAATTGTATAACGGATACAGGATTAGTTTAGCATCAAAGATTATAGAACACATGGGACTCTGAATTCCGAATTTCTTGCTTCTACTACGCTACAACATACTTTCATTCTAAAGTCTGGTACTGAACTAGCAAGTCGTTTAGTTGTTAACTCACATGCATCATGCATAATCTCTGTGTGGTCTATAATCTTTGATATATCATCTATATATTGGACCTATTTGAATGTAGTATCTGTGTGGTTTGTGACTTGTGGCGGTGTTGAGTTTGTGGGAGGTGATTTGAGGAAGCTTGCAGTTGCAGAACATAAAAGAAAAGCAAATGGTTTGGGGCACGGCATGGGACACCATACGCAGCAGAACATTAAACATAAAATGTGTGTGTGGGGTGGCTCGATTCGGGTGGGGGGTTTCGATTAAACACAAACTAACAAACGGATCTAAACTAACTTGGCGGCAAATTAAATTAAGCGGCTGGAGGAATTCTTGCTAATATCACCACGTAGTTGTTGTTGTTGCTGCTGTTGTTGTTGTAGTTGTTGTTGTTGCAATAGTTGTTGTTGTTGTTTGGGCTGTAGCTGTAGTTGGAGTTGTGGTTGTTGATGTGGTTGATGTGACTGTAGTTTCAGTTTCTGTTGCGGATTTTGTTGTGGTTGCGGATGTTGTGGCACCTCCGCACTCGTCACCTGCTGATGATGATGATGATGTGGAAACATCACCGGTGGCAGCTTTCCCCCCTTCGTGGCTGTGGTGCGATTGCGCAAGCCCTACAGTTACCGGACACGGATTTTTGTTTTTGTTTGAAGGGGCGAAAGGGAACAACCACAAATCAAACAACGAAACACCGCAAATGGGTGACAAAAATATATAGAGAAGAATTAGAAGACAGTTAGACCATGTGTATGTGTGTGTGTGGATAAACATAGAGAAACAGAGAGGGAGAGAGAGAAAGAGAGAGAGAGGGGATTGGAAATAGTCAGAGAAGTAGCTGATGGGGAGAGTGTCGAGTGTATCCTTTGTGTCCTGTGTGTGTTTTGGTGTTTCTGTTTATGGTGGGGCTGCTGTCTGGCAGGAGACAATCCATGGGAATGGGGGACGTGGGGGCACACTGCTTGGCTATCTCTTGCCATCCTCCCCGCCAGTTTCGCGTACCTTCTTCACTGATGATATCTCCATGTGATCCAGACTGTTGGTCAGCCCGTTTATGTTCGCTGTGGTATCCACGGTGGTCGTCTCCTGGGCACTGCTCTCCGTTTCGCTGTTCGCCCCGCTGCCCGTCGTCATGCCGCCACCAGTGGTGCCGCCAGTAGTTCCTCCAGTGTTGATGTTGGTGGCGGAACTGATGACAGTGGGGGCCACTGTTCCGAAGGGACTGCTGCCGCCCGTCGATGTGTAGGCTCCAAAAAGCTGGCGCGACAGACGCGGAATGGGATTGGTCTCGATGCGAGTCGGCCACGTAGATGGGTCACTGTTGATTATGGCATTCGGCTTGTTCTCTGGCGTCGGCTCAGTGGCGGTCGTACCGGACTCTGTTTGCACAGTCGTGGGCTGCTGCTGCTGACCCGCCTCCTGCTTGTTCTCATCCAGATTAGAGTCCAAATCGGATTCGTTATTCTCGTCCTGATCCTGTCAAAGAGCGAACTCGTTAGAAAAATGTCAAATTTAAGGCGGCATACAATTTCATGGAGTAATCCTCACCGTCTTCTCGCTAACCTCCTCCGGGCAGAGCTCGTAGGCCATGTTCCAGGTGCTCTTCGCCGACTGCGATCGCTCCAGCATGTAGCCATTGGTGTTGTCGTTGCTCTGTGCTGGCGGCGACCACGAGTACGAGTTGTACTGACACCCGATGCCCCGCTGCCGCTCCAGCTCGTCCTGCAGCCACTCCACTGCGATGCTCCAGTGCCGTGTGATGGTTGGATTTGTGTTCAGCATCTGCAGGGCAATCGGTGACTTGTGGAAGAGCTGCGTCAGGCATTTGATGATTTGATAAGCGCGCTTCTGATAGTGGGTTTTCGCCCTCTGTATCGTGTCCAGCAGACCCTCCCGTTCCTCGGCCACGCCATTGAGGGCATTGTGGATGCGATGGTGCTGCCAGGAGTCGTCGATCAGCAGGATGTTCAGCAGCAGATCCGTGTGGTGGCGCATATCGTGGCAGTAAGCGAAGCCACACTGCCACAGCAGTTCGGTGAGGACGGCCCGCGAGAAGTGCGGATTCTCCCAACTGCAGTACTGGAGCAGCTTCAGACCCTCATCGCCCACGTTTGTGTCCTCGATGACCTTCTTGATGTATCTGTAGAACAATGCGATTGAAATTTTGGAATCGTGATGGCAAAGATCTTCGACCTTACCCTGTTCTGTTGAAGAGAAGGTCCATGCACTCGCTGGACAGCGGTGTTAGCTCTTCGTGGGCCACAGTGGAGTCCTTGAAGGGATTGGGCAGTGGATTGGGCTGGGGACTGCCCGTCTGATTGGAGCTCTGGCACTTGTCGCTCACATCGCTGCAACGCACCAGATGCGACACCACTTGATGGAGTTTGCTGAACTCCGGATACTGGTACTTGATGGACGGACCAGGCCCATCGTCCAGTGCCACCAGCATGAACTGCAGCGGCACATTGAGCTGCAGGTAACCAATGGTAAGCATTTAAGATTGATAATCGCTATAATCGGGAATTCGTGCGTACCTTCAGTAGCTGCTGCTTTTCGCGCGTACCCAGGCCCACGTACATGCTGAACAAACTGAAATAGTGGGGCAAGTGCTTGCCATAGTCGGCCGCCTCGGACTTTAGCAGCCGGAGCACACTGATGAGCACCTGTTCGCACAGATTGCTGCCCTCGTAGCCAATCAGTGGCTCATCGTTAATGGCGAAATGGCAAAAGAACACAACCAACTTGACAAACACGGCGCGCACCTCCGGCGATGGGGCCATCAGTATGTATTCCCCGAGACGCGACGGAGGCGACAGCAGGGCATGATTGGCAAACCATTTGCGCACCAGCGCCGAGGAACGTATGTGATGTGAAAGCGTATCGTACCTGTCACCCGCACAAAATCACAAAATGATGCATTCCAATAGATAAGTAAATCCCTTCAGCACAAGCCACAACTCCCTCAATTCACTCACCATTCAATGACGGGGCCACGCAGCGACTTCTTTGTGCGGAAACCTGTGTGAAACAGAAACTGCGATGCCAATTGGACGCCCAACAAAGACAGCTCCTCAGCAGCGGGTGTCTAGAGAGGAAAGAACAGAATTATTTAGAGGAAATGGAATCGATTTCGAATGCTTAGAAAACTCACAATCTTATCGCTCCTCGCCGAAGGTATATTACAGCTGACAAGCTTTTTGATAAAATTGAAGAACTCCACTGAGAAAATGCTACGTGAATGCAGAAACCGTATGTTTTGGTGTCTGCAAAAAAAGGATTAGATAAATTGTTAGCAAAATGAGAATTAGTATATAGAGCTGTGAAACACTCACCTAACGCTCCTCTCGATGGGCTTGGGCAGTGGCAGCACCATATTCCGGCTTTCTGTGAGCGACAATTGCTCGACGCTCGGCTCGAACGGCACCGGAGTCTGATCGCAGCGGGTGTAGAACAGCATGTAGGCATTCCACCAGCGCTTCTGACGTCGATATTGCATACGCTTTAGATTGTTGTCATAGATTTCGCCCATGTAGTCGCCGCCAAAGCATTGAGCCTTCATTTCCTCATCCTCGTGCATTTTGCATTCGGTTACCTCGCCATCGTCAAACTTATACCATTGGCATTTGCCATTCGCTGGGTTTCTATAAAAGAATAAAAGAATAATGATTCGAGTGCAGGCAGAATAGAGAATAGAGATTGTCACTCACTTGGAGAGTATGTAGCTGAAGTAATGGCCGCCGGATGCCTGACCGCTGTGCACCACAATGCCCGTCAGTTCGTATTTTGTTGTTTCAACATTTGTTTGACAATTATCACCCACCTCCACCACTTCGCCCTCGAGTTTAGCTAGGCCAGAAACTGCATACACAACAGAGAGAGAAAGATAGATAAATGGTTTAAGAGTACATATGCACTGTGGATGCTAAAGCATGCACTCAACTCACCTGTGTAGGGCTCCATATCCAGGATACGAGGAAATTCAAAATAATCATTAAACTTAATCGCACAGACGCGCTCGTAGTCGTATTCAAAGCGCTTCAATTGTATGGCTAACACGGGTGGCAGCTTCTTCACACATAGCCGCTTAACGGTAACTACCTGTAGTCACACACACACGCAAAGAAAGAGGGAGAGAAGAATATGTAGTAAATGTGGCCACAGCACAGGGATAGGGTAGGACTGCAGGACTATTCGTTTTCATTACTTTTTTATCACATTTATCACAATGGTATGCATCAGCTCCCTCGAGCAGCTCCCCCTTGACGTACTGCTCCAGAGATTCGGTTAATGAGCTATGATTCCTAATATCGACACTAAATACACTAAATGGTTCCTCTTTGGAGTAGCGATGCGGACACTCTTGACATATCTTCTGATCACTGAACGATCCACCCAGCGTGGCATTCATCAGCTGCGGCTGACCCAATGCCTTCAGGCCCTCGTCGAGGCTCTCGAAAAGTGACATGAAAAACTCCACGGCATCCTGTTGCTCGCGCAGATTCACTGGCTCGCCTTGCAACCTACAAAACGACAGAAATTTAGTTTGTAGACATATGCATGTATGTACTCCATATATTCATATATTCTTATTCTCACTTGAAATGCGTCCAGAGACCGCGTGGCACATAGAACTGCAGTGCACTGTGGCCGAGATGGGCGAATATGGCCTGGACATGCTTCAGGATTACCACATGGTAATTCTTGCGCATGGGCGTCGACTCATCCTCACCAGCGATTGCGGCCGAGAACGAGACAATCGCCGCTGAGGGGCCCGAAAAGAGGGCCGCTCCCAGGCTGGCAGTTGTCATCTCCGAATCACCGCTAAAATCCTCGCCATCATTGGTGGCCGCCCCATGGGCCTTGAGTATGCCCACACGCACAGCCGGCACCATATACAGCTGCTGCAGCACCGAGTTCATGTAGCAGGTGGCTCCAGCATTTTTCAGACCACAGAAACCTTTGCTGGGCCTGGCGCCCACCGGCGGCAAATAGTCCCATTCCCGCAGCGGATCAGTGTCTGCCACAACAAACAACAAAAAATGGTGAGTAAAGTAATGATGAATGAAACTGGATCCATAGAAGGAGGAATTGGATCGATATACTCACCCGTGCAGACGAAATCAATGAGTGTATTGGTGAGTAGCTTCATATTAGGAACACAGAGCTGGCACAAGGCTATGAGGAGATCGCATGCGGCGGCTATTGTGTGCGGACTACGGCAGACGGGCGGTGGTACGGTGTCCTGCCTGAGGGTGCCGTGTCGTCGTAAATGCAGATACTCACGCGATGCCGTAAACAGAAAGTCATCGATCAGCTCGTGTATCAGTTCGTTGAGCTGGGCCTTCGAATCGGGCACCAGGAAAAACATCAGCTCCTTGGCCAGACACAGATGTCCCTCGAGCAGCTCCTCGTGCACCTGAGTGTCCCCCGTGGCCTTTACATTCTCGCGTATCTTCTGCAGCCACTTGATCTCGTCCCCCAGCAGATCCTCGCCAATCTGCAAGGGCCAGTTGTAGATGCAGCCGTAGGACAAAGTGCGACACAGCACGGAAAAGAACTCGGAGCAGGTGGCCTCGTACTGGGGCACCAGCGTCTTCAGGGCGCTCACCAGCAGATTCACCATATAGATAAACGGACGTCGGTCGCCAGCGCAGTAGGTGGAGGCGAGGAACAGCTGCTCGGAGGCCACCTGTCGCACGTGCCGCAGGGGATTCTTCAGCACAATGGAGGTGATGAATTTCGCCCAATTGGCATCGCCGCTGAGCGCCTCATTGGCGCTCGGATTGAGAATGAACGAGATGGTGAGCACTTCGAGGGCCTCCTTGCACATGCTAAAGTCCTGGCTGTCCGGCACGATCACCTCATCCTCAAAGTCGCAGCCGTTGCTGTTGCTGCTGCTGCCTAGAGCCTGCAGATTGCCGCATGAGGAGGCCCAGGCCAGCTGCACCACCGCCTTAATGGTGGAGATGTCAGGACAGGACCACTGCAGCGTGGAGCTGAAGAGCGCACGACACCGTTCGCCCTCCTGGCTGGCGGAGAGCATCTCCCGGGCCAGCATCACCGCCAGCTTGGCCGAAATGGCCCGCAACGTGCCCTGCGAACTGTTCGGTGTGGTCGAAAAGTTCTGCTTGAGTATGTCCACCTGTGAACGGGCACCATTATCATAGTCGCAGATCATCGGCTCATCGCCCACGCGCGACAACACGCTCCCGACAATGTAGAGGAACAGTTTGGCCAGCCGCAGCACGCACTGGAAGGACGCACGCTTCGTGTGCACATCGGCGCTGGGCAGAAAGTTATTCTTGGTCAGCAGCTCCAGCACAAAGTGGGCGCATCCCGAGTGCATCCAGGCGGACTGTACCTGCAGCGCCGACTCTCCCAGCGGCTCCAGGGCGGGTATCAGCAGGCCATGCAGCACACTGAGATTGTACAGCACTTGGGCGGGCGTGGGATGCAGGAACATCTGTTCGGGCATACAGCTCTCCTGCTGAAAAAAGGAGTGGGAATTCAGAATAGAGTCCGTAGAGTAGGAGAATATGAGTAGACATCCATCTGTGAGCACTTACCCCACCATCAGTCTCGCCTGCCCTCTCATCGTCTGCCACGTCTCCATCCTTAGCGACTGGGGCCTTCTCTGGGGCACCCTTGGGCACCCGACACATCAGTTGAAGCTGCCGCATGGTCTGCCTGTCGCAGGGTAGCAGATGCAGCAAAACCTTGGCACTGTCCCGCAGGCGACCGTGCTCCAGTTCACTGCCCAGCTGGTAGAGCTTCAGAAAGAACTCCGTGTACTGATAGTTCTGCGAGATAATCACCCCCGGGAGGGTGCTCTCGGACTCCACGCGCTGCATGTCGGGGCAGGGCCGTGGGGGAGAGCCGGTGCTCGAGTCGCTGGAGGAGTCTGGGCTGCTGGCGAGGCCAGTGCCCACGGGCGTGAGTTTGGCGGTAAGGATCATCTTGTCGCGTATTCCGTACTGGTAGAGGGGATTGATCTCGTCGGAGACCTCGATCATCTCCCCGTTGGTGTAGAACAGATCCACCTTGATGTTGGTGGTGGAGGGGCCCTTGATGCGCTTCAGTAGATTCCGCTTGAAGGCCGCCACCGTCTCGTTGCTGTGCGTCACAATCTCGAGGTCGTCGATCTGTCGCCCGGGATTCTGGAACCGGATGTACAGGCTGGTGTTCTTGCCACGCGTCACACGACTAAGGGGCAGGTGGATGCGATCCCCGCTGAACGAGCGATCGCACTCCTTGATATACTCCTGCAGCACCTTGATGATCCGGCACATTTTCTCGGCCTCGATGAACCGCATCTTTGTGTCCTTCGAGTCGTTCGAATTGTCCGCCTGGTTGTTGGGATCGTTCTCCTCCGCCTCCTGCAGCTGCGTGTTGCCCAGGGTCACAATGTTGCCATAGTGGGTGCGCAGCCGGGAGCAGCACTCGCCGATGAACATCTCATGGAACTCGGAAATATTCTCCAACAGTCGGGGACCCAGTGCGGTGGAGACTTCCTTCAGGAGATCGATGGCTTTGCTGGCAATCTCCTCCCCACCGGTGGTTATCACACGCCACAGATAGTCCTTGCCAATGAGATCCTCGTTGTCCAGTATGTAGCCCCGATGGATGGCCTTCAGCTTGTCCTCCTTCGAGTTGACGGCCTTGAAGAACCGCTCGAAGCACTTGATGCCGCTCTCGGTGAGCAGATGCGGATCCAGCTGCAGGATGTTGTTCTCGAAGAAGTCTTTGTTGATGCCCGGATCCAGATCCGGCTCCTCGCCCATCAGTTTACCGAACCAGCGGAAACACTCCTCACGATCCGAAGCAAACACTGCGCTTACCGCCAGACAGTGCCAGATCTGTTTCGCCTGATCGGCGCACAGCCAAAGCTGCCCGTCCTTCAGCAGGAACTTGAGGAACTCGAGGCGTTCGGAGATCTGCGCCTGATGCGGAAACCGATTGTCGATTAATATCGCGGTGGGCTCCAGGCCAGGCGTCTCGGCCGTCAGCTGGCGCACCTTCTCCATGTAGGCGGTGAGACTGTTGGTGACCAGAATGACCAACGAGTTGTCGTTCTGCAGCCGCTCGATCACCTGCTGTCGATTCGTGGACGTCTGTGTGCGCGGCGCATGGTTTGGCGTCGTATCGTACAGGCAGCAGATGTCACGGATCAGCCGGAGGGCGGGAAGCACCCACGAATCGCCAGCCTTTAGCTCGCCCACACACTTGTCCAGCCAAATGGTTTTCTGGGCATCGCGTTCCTGCGAGCAGCTGTAGTCGAGGATCTTGACATGCGCCCCCAAGGCCTGGTCGAGCACCTCCGGCGGCACCTCCTGGCTGTGGGCCAGCGTCCAGAACAGCTTCAGCACCTTCTGGGCCATCACACCGTTCTTATCGTCTTCGGCCAAGCGACGGATAAGCTCCAGCAGGCGCTCTCGCTGCCGCTTGTTGGCCGTCGTCATGCTGGCCTGCAATTAAAAACAAACAAAAAACACAAGAATTATTTGAAAATGGAAATCCCAATGGATAAATGTTGCTTGAGACTCACCTGAAACGCCTCGAAGAGATGATCCAACTGCTCGGGCGTGAAATCCCAGGCCAGTTTGGCCAACAGATCGTGCACATTCTTAACGATGGCCTCGTGCTTGCCCGCCTGGGCACGCCACACGGCATCCAGATCGTCCAACGTTAGGGCCTGCTCTTTGATCAGGAAGCGTATGATTTTCTCTAGCTTTTCCACATACTGCGGCTGATGCAGAGAGTCTTTGAGTACAATGCCAAGGACATCGGACGCCTTGATCCACTGGGCCATGCGCTCCGCCGTCAGCCAGTCCATCTCGTCCTCGGGTAGCGAGTGTGGCAGTGGTTGAGAGCGATGCGAGTAGTAGGCCACCGAGGACAGAACCTTATTGATCTCGTTCAGAGCATTCATTTTACCATTGAAACTGGAGACCTGCAGCAGGCGCAGAATCATCTTCAGGCGGAACATCTCCAGATCGCGTATCAGCTCCTCCTGGCCGGACAGTCGACTGGCCAAGAAACGAGCGGACTTAACAATCCCATTGATGTAGTCGTTGCGCCCCTCGGGCTTAACCTCGCGCTTCAGTTCCTCGTCGGTGAAGCTGTCCAGCAGATCGAGGACCACATTCCAAGTGGGCATAAAGTACTTGGCAATGGTGGCGGGTGTCAGGAGCTCGTGGCACTGGCCAAACGGCCGTAGAAGGCTGTGTATCAAGGCCAGAGTTAAACGATTGTCCTGCCCGCCATCCTCGCCGCCGCCGCCACCCTCGCTGGACGAGGAGCTGCAGCCACTCTTGATGGTCGGCACCTTGTTTTGGTTACGCTTTAGCAGCTCCAGGCCCTTGTTGAATCGCTCGAGCAGATTGTCGAAGCCACCCAGCTGCCCGAAGCGATTAATGAGATCCACTAGCCACCCGCGTGCACTCCTCGGCTCTTGCGGCGGCCTCGCATACATCTTGTTGCTGTCCAGCTGTCCCCAGATACAGTCAGGCGTCGCAAAGCATTCCGGCTGGCGGGCCGCATTGAAGGCATTGAACTTGTTCTCCGGATCGAACACAATGGCCAGCAGATCGAGCAGGTATGGATTGTCACGCTGCATGTGTATGGCAATGAGATGCAACAGCTTGCCGCAGGACACCAGGATGCAATGATGGATGTTGTACTTCCACGAGTTGACAGCCTCATCGGTAAGGATCTTGGCAAACGAAGTGCTCAGCCCATTCCGATAGAACTCCACACACGGCTCGCAGTCATGATCCACACCTGGGGAAATGAATCGATCGAAAATCGATATCAATATATGTATTGTCGAATAAATCCTCTGGCCACGGGATATGTGTGTGACTTACCGGCCAGGGTCAGCTCAATGGCCGCATTTAGGAGCACCTCTAGCTCCTGCTCGGGCAGAACGGGCACCACCCATCGGGGATTGGATATCTTTTGGGTAAGCGATCGCAGTTTGGTTGTGGGAAACGATGATATCAGCTTCTCTGGTGGCCTGGAGACAAGAAAACCAACAAAACAAATGATGTACGACGCTTTTGTCTTCATTTAATCAACAAAAAACAGCTGATAAGATGGAAAATCTCTCTCTCTCACTCTCAAAAGGAACGAACGATTGGACAAGTTTAAAGATAGTTTTCTGACTATCGTATGGGAAAAGTGGAGGGAGGAGGCCTTTCTTTTGCACAAACATAATTACATATTATTGTTCGTTGCTTTGCCCTTTGTTTATGATTCGAGATACCATTTTATGGATGTGTTCGCTGACACCGACACGAGTGCTGGCTGTGAGCACGAACGGAAACATTTGTTTGCCATTAGAAGCTGTTTGTTTAGATCGGATGACGGACAACGGAAAACGGACAAGCATACAGGTGTGTGCAGTATTACATTCCGTCTATTAGCATTTATCTATTAATTGGCTCAAGAGAGAGCACATTTTAATGAATTTATTACTCAGAGTTTTTGTGGTGTGAACCCAACCCTAGAAAAATAGCGAATGCACACGGGTATGGGAATGCTGCGCAAAAGTAAACAGAGAACGAGGCCTGAAGTTAGGCTAGACGATGGATGGGCAGGGGGGAAGAGAATGGCCCCCGCGAAACGCGAATACGCGAAAGACTAAAAGTACTTTTGCTTCTGCTGTCTGCTACTACTTCTACTTCTGCTCTAATTAAGTGCAATAAACTACGCACTAAACCTCTCCTCGTTCGTTCCTTCCTTTTTTCGCTAATTGGGAGCAATCACGCAAAGCTCCTCCGGACACGCCCACTTACACTATTGTGACAATGCTTTCCACACTGCTGACCGACGACGATCCGACCACATTGTCAGCGTCTGCACTTGTGCTGGACGGCGTTTGCTCCTGATTGTTGCCTCCTCCGACGTCGCCGCTGCTGGTGTTGTCTATGCCACCTCCGGCAGAGCTACCACCTCCGGCACTGCTCGGCATGCTCGATGTCGTGACTGTGACAGCGCCTGAGCCAGTGACAGTTCCGGTTCCCGTGCCAGCTCCTCCTGTTGTCCCCATTCCCGACATGGTACCCTGAGCTGGACTCGTAGTGGTGGCTGCTGTTGTAGTTGTGGTGCTGGTAGTGGTGGTGGTGGTGCTGCTGGTCGGCTGTCCAGTGGTTTGCCTGCGCGTATCGAACGTCATTATGGTTGTTCTTGTTGCGTTGTGGCTGCCTTAGCAGCGCCGTCGTTGTCGTCGTCGTGGGTAGGGAGTGGAGCGGGGTTGAGCGGGGGGAACACTGAGGAGAGCTCTAGTCCTAGTGGTGATAGTAATCCTACTGCAGTCTGCACTGGGCGGCTATTTGGCTTTTGGTTGGCTATGGCAGTCCTGGGTTCTATTTCCGTTTCCGTTTCGGTGTTGCCTGTTGTCTGATTAGCAATTTTAGGCACTGTTGGTCGAGACAGTTTGTGGGCGACCCCGGGATCGGTCACGGCTGCGAGCTGCGCTGCGGGCGGATGGGCTCGTCTTCTTTTCTTATTGTCCTGCTCCAATAAGAGCTATTGCCCCGTGCGCGCTCGTGTTCGTGTGGTTTGCACTGCTTTTCGCGGCGCGTTGCGTTTAGTTTACATATTCCTTCACGGCAGCGGTCACAATTTGCAAAAATCTATAAACTGCAACGAAGTACAAGAAAGAAGAAAGAAGCAAATAAATGCAGGCGCACAAGGGAGACCGAAAAAGCACACACGAACACGCGCACACACATGCAATCAACACTCGCGCACGCACCAGCGTGTATCTGTATCTGTGCACGTGATTGTGTGAGTGCAGTGTGTACGAGAGCCTTTTGGGTTGGAATATGAAAAATCAATATTATTTAATAGACGGGAGCGTGGAGCAAGCGCCAAATAATGCTCCAAAAGCACACAAATAATGCTCTCCCTGTCTATAGCTCGCTCGCTCGCTTAGTCGGTGTCGGTCGCTCACCGCTCGCTCGCTCACTCACACACACACACCACGCACCGCCGAATCAGCCGCTGCGGAAATGTGTTTGGGTGTGTGAGTGAATTTAATTTAATGTTGTTTTTGTTTTACGCTGCTCTCTTCCTCTCTCCCTCTCTGGTTCTTATTTATTTATTGTTTTTTTGTGTGTTTTTAGGCAAACAAAGAACATTTTTTCTCCCGAAAATTACATCACGTCGCTGTCCTATTCCACACTCCCAACCAGCACACACCACCACCCACCACCCACCTCCCCCTACCCATACACTACTCTCACCCGGCTACATCTACATCCTTATGAGGAATGTCGGTCGGTGGGTGGGGGGTGGTGGTCGAAAATAACTACGCACAAAGATTTCGCAAGTTTACGTGCCCCTCGGCCACACCATTTGTTGGTTCTAGGCTAGGCTCGCTCTCCGCCACAACTGTGCAAAGAAACAAAATAATATTAATATGTTCTGCTGCCCATCGGACCGACGACGGTGGGGGCTGCTGCTGGTCTGCTGGTGGTAGAACGTTGCTGGGGCGCAGGCACCACCATGCATGTAATCCCAATAAATAAATCATTATTTCACTTTTGGAGTCCAGGACATTGTCCGGAGATCACATCACTCAATTTCCATTGTTTTTCATTCGTTTTCCCGTTTTTCATATTCACAATATATACACACACACACACACCACACAGGCCACATATATTTATTTGCGAATCGAGCGAGCGAGTCACAACTCACCCATTTTTTCCTATTCACTTTGCGTCCCAATTGCTACTACTCTTGCACAATTTGGGTGTATATATCTTACAGTTAAATTTGGGTCTTAGAATTTCATAGTTGCACACTCGAAATGTTTAGAAACTACTTTTTGCGAATTTTTTTCTGGCCCCTCTAAGCTTACAAATCAGCCGGCCAATAGACAAAATGGCGTCTGCTTTGGTGTTGCTTTATTCGAGAGTACTTGCCAGTGCTCTGGATGTGTTTGGCGTTGGTTGAAGGGCGCTGATACTCCCACAACTAGTTTAATTGCATTGCAAGTGCAATATTTCGTTAGATTACTATATTTTATTTATTTTCTTTGCTAGAGTTGTGCAGTTCAGGTCTGAACTAGTTTGAACTGAACTAGTTCAATAAGTGCTTTTCAGTAGTGTTGGCAACCGCGAAGCAAGTTCACTTCTTCCAAGTGCTGTATACCGTAATATGACATCTACATATTACACGATATCTACATATATTCCGTGCTGTTATTTTACGGTATATTTTATTGATATTTTCCCGGTCACACTGAATCTACTCATACCAAACATACCAAATAACAAACATGCCAAACATACACACGCGGGACACGGAGCCCGGCCCGGCCCGCGCTCACCAATACACACGACACACAGACAAGAGGCTTTGTTTATTTGTTTTGACATGCGACATGCGCTCTGACAGATCTTTGGCAATAGCAGCCGATCGCAGCTGCTTCTCCAGCAAGCGCAATCCCTCGCTGTCGTTTCGGAGCTGCTGGCGACGCTTCTTCTCCAAAAACTCGGCCCGCTTTATTTCCATTAGCTCCTGCGATATGGCTGCCTTTTCGTGGTTATCGCGGTGCATCGGATTTTCCTTGGACAGCTCGACGCTCCTCTGCAATGTCTCCAGATCGGCCATCAAATTGCGCGAATAGAGTCTGCTCTGAAAGTCCAGATCCTGCGTTACCTCGCTAGGAACAATAAATTTTGGTTTTCCGCATATGAAAATGGCTGGCAACGCATCGTTAGCCCAAGTCTGTTTTTGGTCACCTGTGCCGGTCGTCATGGTTGACGGTAACAATAATAACAAACACAACAAAGAGAAACAATAATCAATTCTAAATACAAAATATAAATGAAGTCGTAACTCAATCAAATGCTATCAACGATCGCTTACTCAGATGTCGAGCGGATGCTAGTCCTAGGATCAGACAGATAAGGATTCCCCCGCCACGCGTAATTCTTTATTTTCTTAAATAATATTGATGCGATGCGTGATCCTTGCCTGCGCTTCGCGGTGAATGCCAGGTTTCGATCAAACCTTATCGATATAACACATTCGAAATAAATCCTGGTACGGGACCCATAGAATTTCGCACAATGAGGACACCCACATTCCAAAGTCATCAAATAACTTTAAATTTAATTGGTTTCTTTGAAAAAATCAAAGTTCATGAATTTCTAATATTAATGATCAATCGAAATGATAAATTTCCTATGCTGAAAATGCAGTTGGAAAGTATTGTTTGTCTTGCTCCACAATTTGGTCCAAAAGATCGTCAACGTCGGTGGTGGGGTAACGCTCGACCCAGGACTGAATGTAGCCCTCGTGGCTGGCCTCGTACGTCTTCAGCGCCACCTTCTTGTCCTTGAGCTCCGTGTTGGCCTGGACGAGGATCATCCGCGGCTTCTTGTGGGCCAGACAGATGTCACGCCACTGGGCCCATGGATGCGAACCACTGTCGTTCACCTCCGAGTAGTGTTCGTACATTTTCGTGGCTGCTTCGATGTCGGCCGTGGACTTGTACACCTGCAGTTTGGTGAGGAAATCGCCTAGGGCCTTCTTGCCGACGGTTTCGATCTTGCTGCGGTCCAGCGTGAGCAAGAGATCCTTGCCCTTTTCCGTTTCTTCGACGGTGACCAGACCCTCGCCAGCCTCCAGCAGGACTTTCATTATGACAAAACGGGCACGAGAATGGGCCTGAAGCCACTGCTTCGACTTGGGATTGTACATTTCCAGTGCCACACCCATGCCATTCCAGATGAGACTCAGCCAGTTGATGTAGATGATGTTGTCCTGCTCGACGGCATCCTTGAAGCCGAATATCTCCAAGATGTCCCGCTGAAGGGACAGATAGAGGCCCACGGCCTCCGCACGACACTCCTCGTACGAGGAACCGATGGCACTGAACTTCGTGTCGTATGTTTCACCCGGCAGATACCACTTGGCGATGGGTTCTCCCGTGATGAGGTTCTTGGTGTTCTCCTTGTCGAAGTTGTAGGCACCGCTCTCATCGATGCGGAACAGCTTGCCACTGCCATGGCCCAGCAGCTCATGGAGGCCCACTTGCACTTCAAATGCCTTCACTTTATACTCCTTCATGAGCTTTTGATCGTCCTCGGTGAGGAACGGAATGGGGTCCTTGCGATTGATGTTGGCCAGCACATTGCCCAAGGAGACATTCTTGAACCCCTCATCCTGGCGTATTTCGTCATCTATTGAGGGCAGGCATGATTATCATTTTTTTTTAGTGGTTTGGAGGGGTATGATGTATGCTACGAAATGCTTACAGTTTGGTATGTTAATGCCAGCGGGCACTCCGCTGCCAGCAAAGGTGAGAACATCTAACGAGGTAAAGTCGGGCTTCAGATACGAATCTTTCTCGTATTGCTCCGTCCAGGGCAGATACTCCAACAGCTGCTCGGCACGATCGACCAGCTCGGTGAACTTTGCAGAGCTCTCCTTATTGACCATGGCGACGAAACCCTCGAATTCAGCACGACCACCGGCCGGGTCCCTGTACGTCTCAATGAAGCCAATGTAGGTCTCAATGACGGGTCCCTTGTCTTTGATCCACCACCTGGAACCATCCTTATGCTCATCCAGAGAGCCCTCTTCAAAAGATTTGACGTAGTGCTCGATCATCTTTGCCTCATTCTCGTTGGCCGCGTACTTCTGGGCCTCCAGCAGATTCTGGTTAACACGCTGCAACAGCTTGCGGTAGTCGCCGCGTGTGACACGGAAATTATTGCCCTTGTATTCCTCAAGTGGCAGCGTAATGCCATCCTTAATGGAGTCGGCCACCGAGCCAAGCTTGATGTCGTATATGGTCTTGCCGTTCTCCTCGATCTTGAAGGTGCGGCACATGTACGGCTCGATACGCTTCGATGTCAGCCAGGAGTTGACTATTTCCGAGTCCTCCTTGGTGCAGTTGTCCGACCAGTAGGTGGTTATGCCATTCGGTGCGAAGCCCAGGATTTCATTACGCGATTCCAGTGCATAAATCAGATCCTTGACCTTCTCGTAGATCTTGGCCACACGCTGATTGGCCTCATAGGCACCCGAGGCGCGCACAATTGCCCCGAACTTCTCTGGGGACAGATTCGGCAAGATCTTGCTATCACCCATGCCCTTGTAGTTGCCGGCATTGGCGAACACGCCGCAAGCGTAGACCACGAAGCCCTAAAGTTGCGGAATATATGTAGAATTTTGAGTCTTATTTCGTTGGGCTCTTGCTCCGTTTTACTTACTGTAAACTCATCCTCAGTGACGCCAGCTGCCAAGGCCTTGGCCTTTAGTTGTTCCGGCTTCTCGGCCACAAAGATGCGATGTAGCAGGGAGAAGATCAATGGCGCCTCGGGACTGGATTGGATGAGAGCAATGAGTCCGCCATCCCACGACGCCTTGCTAAAGTAATGGGCATAGAGCTTCTCCTTGTCGGTCAGATTCTCAAAGGCATTCTTGCACTCCAAATCGGCAATAGGCTGCGTATTTGGCAGCACAAAGTGCGACGTTTTGCTTGGCATCTCAGCGGTTTGTGGAATATTTGCACTCGAACTGTAAAGATAGCAAAAACCACAACCACATTTATCTACATCTGATAATATAACTTTAAACCCGTAGGAATACCTGTGGCGAATCAACTGTGTCGCGAGTCTAACAATGTTTCTGGTGGCACCGGCACCTCTGGTTTTGGCTGTGGCTCTAAACGAACAGGGCGTGACGATGCTGGGGGCGTTCAGCGTAAGGCTGAGACTGCTGCCGGCACGGATACGTATGTGGCAAAGCCTGTTCAGTTGTTGACGGGACCTCTGAATTCTTTGCAACAAGAACATGACTTTAAATTTCAGAACTTTATGCAAATTTAGAAAATTCGGTCGAGTGGTGGGCGGAACCTATTTACGTGTTTACAGGACGTGGCATGTGTTTGGCTTACTGCTGTAAAAATGTAAAATGCTACTTTAATTTCGAAATTAAGCCAAATACAAAGAACATGAAAACTTGATGATTGTGCACTTTTCTCTGGGGCCTCTGCTCTTGCGGGTGTCCCACACTTCTGAAGATGTGGCATTCATGCGGGGACCTGATACACATGAATATATTAACAGTATTCACGTAAATCTATAGCGGAAATTTCCGCAAATTGAGCCCGAAAACCTGTGGAGCAAATGGGGGCTCCAGCAGGCAAAATGAGAATTGGATGCAATGGAGGCCATTCTATGCCGAAACTACGTGATTAGTCATTTATGAGGCTTTCGGCCAACAAGAGGGAACAAAAAACAAAATACATTAAACTGCGTGCGTACTAACCTTTAAATTGTATAAAAATTGCAAAATTGCAATAAATTTAAATTAAATAATGCCGACAGCAGTGTGACCTCTTAAATATTCCTGTATAAATATACCTTGTCATTATCAATATATACCACAAATATACTGACAGACTCGCCAAGAAGTGTTTATATTCCTTGATTTTGATATTCGGTTTAATATTACTAGCTAGTTAGCCCTCTCAGCCCTAAACAAATAATTTTATCCAATTCGTGAATTAATTTTGTACAACATTGGCTAGTTGCAGAACTTCTTTTTATTGCATTGTTAACATAATAAGGTTAAAAAAAAAACGCCTGAATGAGACGTCATCGTTGTTGCTGGCGCTGCCTGGCTCGTGCAATCCGTAGATGCTGCGGGCTGCCACACCATGATATTTTGTTACCCGTTTCATTACCGATTCGAATTTAACCGATCTGGAAGGCCTAATACGAAATCGGCAAAAAGAAGAAGAAAAATTTCCCACAAAAATGAAGAAGAAAAACCTCTACGGAAAATTTTTCCGCGGTATTTTTTGTGCGCTAAATAGTGTTTAGCGGTCATTTTGAAAAATATACCTTCCCATTATAGTAATATTAAACGTCTTTTCGTATCCGTCAATATATTTACGGTATAATTTGATAATAGCATGGTATATTTGGGTATATATCTGTGGGTCAGGCGGTATATTTTATTGATAAATCTTGTGGGTCTGTCTGTCCTTCGGAATTTAGAGCTGTCAAACGATTGATAGTTGAGCCATCGAAGTTTTGAATGTTTTGAAAAAACAATCGATACTATCGTAATAGTATCGGGCTCAAATAATTATTAAAAAACCATTGAAACCTTTTAGGAACTTGTCCATTGTAAAAAATCGATGCCACCTGTCGATTTGTTTACAAATTTGTCTTCGTATTTTAGAGCAGCCAATTCAAACATATCAAAAGTGCAACAATTGTAGCTCGATACTATCATGATAGTCGCAAACCATCGATAGAAGTGGATACCAGCAAAACATCGATACTATCGATGGTGCACTTGTACGTACTACGTGTAATTATCGGTTGTTGAAAATAAAAATAAAAATACACAACTAAGGCACAACACTCACAATTCCAGAAGAAAAAAATTAGATGGCAAAGCAACCCAGTTCGTTCGGCTAACAAACCTAACTAAATTCCAGCGTCAAATAGAGAGACGGCGAATTTTTCAATAGTGCCGTGCCTGTGACTGTGACCGAGTCGAGTCGGGTTTCTGTGACCAGCCTGAAACGCAGTCAGCCAGCCAGCCCCTCGCAAGAGCAGAGCAGAGCTGCTCCATATATATAGGAATAGGGAAATAACACAAAAACAACACCGAACAGCGATATTTAACGGCAGCCAAAATTAATATCTTCCTCGAAACAATCAGCCAGCTGGCTGCCTTTGCGACGAACAGCAAGAACATGCAGCTGCTAATATCATCGGTCTGCATGGCGCTGACCAGCGCCGTAATTGGCAATGCATATTTCCAGAAGCAGCAGTTCTATCCCGCTGTCGTCTACATCACCAAATCCAATGCATCCATGGCAGTGAGTAGAGCCCCGTCCCATAGCTGCCAGTGCTCCGATTCTTAAAAGCCTCTTCATTCATTTCAGGTGATTTACATCCAGTTCTTTGTGATTGTTTTTATGTTTGGTAAACTGCTGCGCAAGGTGGGTGCGGTGCTGTAATGGGGGCGTGAACAACTATCAGTGATACTAAAATTCAAGAATTTAATTTGCAGATATTCCTGGGAACGTTGCGTGCGGCCGAGTTTGAGCATTTGCTGGAGCGCTTCTGGTATGCACTCACCGAGACCTGTTTGGCATTCACCGTGTTCCGAGATGACTTCAATCCGCGTTTTGTGGCCCTGTTTACGGTACTACTGTTTCTCAAATCATTCCATTGGCTAGCCGAGGAGCGCGTGGACTATGTAAGCTAAATCTCTAGAAAGATGATAGTCCTCTAATTTCGTTTCTCTTTCAGATGGAACGCTCCCCAGTACTCGGCTGGCTGTTTCACATACGCGTCGGCAGCCTGTTAACCATGCTCGGTATCCTCGACTATCTGCTGCTCATACACGCCTACAATTCAACTTTGGTGCGAGGACCTACAGTGCAACTGGTCTTTGGCTTCGAGTACGCGATCCTGCTGACGGTCATCGCCAGCACGGCCATTAAATATGTGCTGCATGCGGCGGAGATGCGCACGGACACGCCCTGGGAAAACAAGGCAGTGTTCCTACTTTACACGGAATTGGTGATTGGCCTGATCAAAGTTGTGCTCTATGTGCTGTTCGTGGTTATCATGGCCAAGATCTATGCCCTGCCGATGTTCGTGTTTCGGCCCATGTTCTTTACCATACGCAATTTCCGCAAGGCTCTCAACGATGTGATCATGTCCCGGCGGGCCATACGCAACATGAACACCCTGTATCCGGATGCCACGCCCGAGGAGCTGCGCCTGTCCGACAACATTTGCATCATCTGTCGCGAGGATATGGTCAATCACTCCAAGAAGCTGCCCTGTGGCCACATCTTCCACACCACCTGCCTGCGCTCGTGGTTCCAGCGCCAGCAGACCTGTCCCACATGTCGTCTCAACATTTTGCGCACACCGGCCGTCAACTCTGTGGCCATGCCCCGGGCAGCTGACGATGCCGCTGCAGCTGTTGCTGCTGGTGGTGCAGCTGGGGCTAATGCTGCCGCAGGAGTTGGCGGCGCACAGCCGGCAGGAACCGAAGATCCCAATGCTGTTGCAGCTGCTGTCGCTGCAGCTGCAGCTGCGGCCGCTGGCCTGGACATCGATGGGAATCTGGGACGAGCCAGGCGGCCAGGTGGCGGAAATGGGCCTGCCAGTTTCTCGGAGCTCTTCGCCGAAGCCAGTGAGTTTTTGAGTTTTGATCGCCCTCCCATCTCGTTAGATTTGCTACAAAAAACGTTTCCCTTAGATCGCTTGCCGAATGGATTGCCCAACCTTGGCATACCTCGACCGCCGATTCCACCCATGCCCATGCTATCGCCATTCATGATGCCGCCGCACTTTGCCTATTTTACTCCGCCACCCCTGCCACCGCCGCCCATGCCCCAGGACCTATCCAGACTCAGCGACGATGAGCTGCGCGCCATGGAGGGAGACCAGCGCAAGCATATCGAGCAGCGTCTCAAGGTAAGTTCTCCCTGAATGTTTTTCTTTATGTTCCATTGGGATTAACGCACTCTGTTTGCTCTTTAGTTGCTGGGAAACATACATCTAATGCTGGACTCGGTGGGGATCATGATGAACCAGTACCAGACATTGACGGCACGCTTGCAGCTAGCTGCGGGGCCCTCAACATCCACCCCAGCTGCACCTCGAGCGACATGTGATGCAACGGAAAGTCCTACTGGTACAGCTGCTTCAGCTGCAGATGCACCTGAGTCTGCATCTTCATCAGTGTATGACATGCCCAGTACCTCGGCGGCAGCTAGGAACCAGCAGGAAGACGCACGCCAGCTGAAGACTGCTGCTGGACTGGGATCCGGAGTGGCCGTAGTCGCAGCTGGCAATGGGGCAGAGAGAGTGACTATTGAGGATCTGGGCGCTGACGAGGATGATGTACCCTCCACGGCCACAAAGACCCTCTGCCTGGGCAATGCCGAGGCAGAGGCCGATGAGAACTCCTCCAAATTGAATGAGCTGCGAGAGCGGCGCTTGAAGTTCTTGCAGGAAACCAACAAGTCGGCAAACGGCAGCGAAAAGACGACAACTGATTAGAGCGATTCCCAGGGGAACTGAACTCAAAACGAACAGCAGCAGCAACGGCAGCAAGCGGAAGGCAACAGGAGCAGCAGCAGCGACAACATGCAGATCAGATCACAGCACCTCCAGTCTGCCCCCAATGCCATCCACCAAAACGAAACACGTTTTATATATTCAATCGGATGGGATATACATATATCGATTTTGTTATTTCGTACGCTCTGCCCCCTTTTCTGTGTGCTCTTCTTCCTTGGAACCTCTTGTTTCGACTCTGTTATTTTGTATGGCTTGCGATTTTGAAATATAAATATAATGACTACGACGACTATGATGCCCACACTCCCCCTCCAAACACAAACCCTACCCCTCTACCCGTATCCCCACGCAGGCACATGTGGAACGAGAAGGATGGATGGATTGAGATCTTATTGTAGCGCTGTGCGGCGTCCAAAATTCAATATGTAGCAATACTATATATTGTGTAAAAACTATTTTAGAGATGGGAAAACTGATGACTTGTATTTAATATTACTATGTGTATAATTAATGTGAAATATATTTAAAAACGAAACGTGAATTGAGGATGGGCGTTACGATTACCGATAAATATATATCTACTATATATATATATATAGATACTACTACTACTGTTTAGGTACAAACTAAGTGAAAAAATAAATTAAATGACACGCACACGCGGGACACTGGCACGACACACTACACATAGATAACAACAGTCGACCGTCTGGCTCCGCGGGTATGAAATATCTGCATTTGCACATTGCCGCATCAAATTCTCGACTCCAGCTCCCGGAACTCGCCAGGATCGGTGAAGCGCACGGTCAGTATGTAGAACATGGTTGGAAATGGCACAAGACACAGGAAGGCATAGTGATAGTTGAGCGAAGATATTCCATAGGCCAACAAAAGCCAATGAACAGCTGCAAATACAAATTATATGGAATATTTAAATAGTTTTAGTTCGAGTGTATCGCTACGATTGGCTTACATATGATGACCACATTCTTCAGTTCCCACACTGAGGAGCAGACGAGTGCCTTCAGGGTTTGATCCAGTTTAAGGGAATAGTGTATGGCATTGGCCACCATCGAAATGGCCACGCTCAGATACGGAAACGAGTAGTCTGTAAAACAATAATATTTAGTCTAGTTGTTGGCTCGGTTGAACTAGTCCATATACACTCACAAATCAAGCCACAGCCCAGGGCATGGACGAAGGTGAGCAACGGCAGGAAGTAGAGGGCCGAGTAAATGGGCGCCTTGCTTTTGCCACGCACATCCAACAGTTTGCAGACTGCGGGGCGTATGAGAAACATGTTCACCAGACACATAAAGTAAAAGACGAGCACAATAGTTTGCCTGCACGATAAAACGGAAACATATATAGTATATACGCGAGTATATAGCTTTTAGAGAGTATGTACATACAGCGGATAAACAGCCTCTTGGGTGCAGTAGACGCGGGCCTCATAGTTGGGAGTAGGGTTGTAGAGCCACGTATACCAATCTGATAGCTTCCTTACCTCACACGCATACAGACGGAACTCCCATACCGGTGATATGAAAAGCGTGGCCAAAATGGCAGAAAGAGCTATTTCCACAAACGCGCTGGCAGTTAGGATTAGCTGCTTCCGGGAAAACCTGAAATTGCGATGGATTATAGCCGCCACAAGGGCCCATTTCCCATTCCTATCAGTAGAGGTGTTTGCTCACTTGCGGTCCTTGGCATCCATGTCAATGAAGAAGCAGTGCATCATTAGCGGCAGCATCGTCATAAAGCCCAGATATAGCCACGAATATGTGCTCAATTCGTCGCGACATGGCGAACAGGCATAGCTCTCGTTCACCTATAAACGGGCCGCGAAACATAAAATAACTGCAAGGACTACAGGGCTACAAGATTGCGAATATACCCGTGATCCTCGGGGACAAACCCCGCAGATGCTCCAAGTGTCATTATCAAGCAGCGATCGTCCACAGTAGGCGCCCGGGCAACGTTCCAAAGCGTCGTACATTTTTACAGAACCACCAGAGGTGTCAAACCATCGAGGGCACTATCGATAGTATCGATGTTTTGCTGGTATCCACTTCTATCGATGGTTTGCGACTATCATGATAGTATCGAGCTACAATTGTTGCACTTTTGATATGTTTGAATTGGCTGCTCTAAAATACGAAGACAAATTTGTAAACAAATCGACAGGTGGCATCGATTTTTTACAATGGACAAGTTCCTAAAAGGTTTCAATGGTTTTTTAATAATTATTTGAGCCCGATACTATTACGATAGTATCGATTGTTTTTTCAAAACATTCAAAACTTCGATGGCTCAACTATCAATCGTTTGACAGCTCTAAATTCCGAAGGACAGACAGACCCACAAGATTTATCAATAAAATATACCGCCTGACCCACAGATATATACCCAAATATACCATGCTATTATCAAATTATACCGTAAATATATTGACGGATACGAAAAGACGTTTAATATTACTATAATGGGAAGGTATATTTTTCAAAATGACCGCTAAACACTATTTAGCGCACAAAAAATACCGCGGAAAAATTTTCCGTAGAGGTTTTTCTTCTTCATTTTTGTGGGAAATTTTTCTTCTTCTTTTTGCCGATTTCGTATTAGGGCTTCCAGATCGGTTAAATTCGAATCGGTAATGAAACGGATAACAAAATATCATGGTGTGGCAGCCCGCAGCATCTACGGATTGCACGAGCCAGGCACCGCCAGCAACAACGATGAAGTGATTCAGGCGTTTTTTTTTTAACATTATTATGTTAACAATGCAATAAAAAGAAGTTCTGCAACTAGCCAATGTTGTACAAAATTAATTCACGAATTGGATAAAATTATTTGTTTAGGGCTGAGAGGGCTAACTAGCTAGTAATATTAAACCGAATATCAAAATCGAGGAATATAAACACTTCTTGTCGAGTCCGTCAGTATATTTGTGGTATATATTGATAATGACAAGGTATATTTATACAGGAATATTTAAGAGGTCACACTGCTGTCGGCATTATTTAATTTAAATTTATTGCAATTTTGCAATTTTTATACAATTTAAAGGTTAGTACGCACGCAGTTTAATGTATTTTGTTTGTTTTTTGTTCCCTCTTGTTGGCCGAAAGCCTCATAAATGACTAATCACGTAGTTTCGGCATAGAATGGCCTCCATTGCATCCAATTCTCATTTTGCCTGCTGGAGCCCCCATTTGCTCCACAGGTTTTCGGGCTCAATTTGCGGAAATTTCCGCTATAGATTTACGTGAATACTGTTAATATATTCATGTGTATCAGGTCCCCGCATGAATGCCACATCTTCAGAAGTGTGGGACACCCGCAAGAGCAGAGGCCCCAGAGAAAAGTGCACAATCATCAAGTTTTCATGTTCTTTGTATTTGGCTTAATTTCGAAATTAAAGTAGCATTTTACATTTTTACAGCAGTAAGCCAAACACATGCCACGTCCTGTAAACACGTAAATAGGTTCCGCCCACCACTCGACCGAATTTTCTAAATTTGCATAAAGTTCTGAAATTTAAAGTCATGTTCTTGTTGCAAAGAATTCAGAGGTCCCGTCAACAACTGAACAAGCTTTGCCACATACGTATCCGTGCCGGCAGCAGTCTCAGCCTTACGCTGAACGCCCCCAGCATCGTCACGCCCTGTTCGTTTAGAGCCACAGCCAAAACCAGAGGTGCCGGTGCCACCAGAAACATTGTTAGACTCGCGACACAGTTGATTCGCCACAGGTATTCCTACGGGTTTAAAGTTATATTATCAGATGTAGATAAATGTGGTTGTGGTTTTTGCTATCTTTACAGTTCGAATGCAAATATTCCATAAACCGCTGAGATGCCAAGCAAAACGTCGCACTTTGTGCTGCCAAATACGCAGCCTATTGCCGATTTGGAGTGCAAGAATGCCTTTGAGAATCTGACCGACAAGGAGAAGCTCTATGCCCATTACTTTAGCAAGGCGTCGTGGGATGGCGGACTCATTGCTCTCATCCAATCCAGTCCCGAGGCGCCATTGATCTTCTCCCTGCTACATCGCATCTTTGTGGCCGAGAAGCCGGAACAACTAAAGGCCAAGGCCTTGGCAGCTGGCGTCACTGAGGATGAGTTTACAGTAAGTAAAACGGAGCAAGAGCCCAACGAAATAAGACTCAAAATTCTACATATATTCCGCAACTTTAGGGCTTCGTGGTCTACGCTTGCGGCGTGTTCGCCAATGCCGGCAACTACAAGGGCGTGGGTGATAGCAAGATCTTGCCGAATCTGTCCCCAGAGAAGTTCGGGGCAATTGTGCGCGCCTCGGGTGCCTATGAGGCCAATCAGCGTGTGGCCAAGATCTACGAGAAGGTCAAGGATCTGATTTATGCACTGGAATCGCGTAATGAAATCCTGGGCTTCGCACCGAATGGCATAACCACTTACTGGTCGGACAACTGCACCAAGGAGGACTCGGAAATAGTCAACTCCTGGCTGACATCGAAGCGTATCGAGCCGTACATGTGCCGCACCTTCAAGATCGAGGAGAACGGCAAGACCATATACGACATTAAGCTTGGCTCGGTGGCCGACTCCATTAAGGATGGCATTACGCTGCCACTTGAGGAATACAAGGGCAATAATTTCCGTGTCACACGCGGCGACTACCGCAAGCTGTTGCAGCGTGTTAACCAGAATATGCTGGAGGCCCAGAAGTACGCGGCCAACGAGAATGAGGCAAAGATGATCGAGCACTACGTCAAATCTTTTGAAGAGGGCTCTCTGGATGAGCATAAGGATGGTTCCAGGTGGTGGATCAAAGACAAGGGACCCGTCATTGAGACCTACATTGGCTTCATTGAGACGTACAGGGACCCGGCCGGTGGTCGTGCTGAATTCGAGGGTTTCGTCGCCATGGTCAATAAGGAGAGCTCTGCAAAGTTCACCGAGCTGGTCGATCGTGCCGAGCAGCTGTTGGAGTATCTGCCCTGGACGGAGCAATACGAGAAGGATTCGTATCTGAAGCCCGACTTTACCTCGTTAGATGTTCTCACCTTTGCTGGCAGCGTAGTGCCCTCTGGCATTAACATACCAAACTGTAAGCATTTCGTAGCATACATCATACCCCTCCAAACCACTAAAAAAAAATGATAATCATGCCTGCCCTCAATAGATGACGAAATACGCCAGGATGAGGGGTTCAAGAATGTCTCCTTGGGCAATGTGCTGGCCAACATCAATCGCAAGGACCCCATTCCGTTCCTCACCGAGGACGATCAAAAGCTCATGAAGGAGTATAAAGTGAAGGCATTTGAAGTGCAAGTGGGCCTCCATGAGCTGCTGGGCCATGGCAGTGGCAAGCTGTTCCGCATCGATGAGAGCGGTGCCTACAACTTCGACAAGGAGAACACCAAGAACCTCATCACGGGAGAACCCATCGCCAAGTGGTATCTGCCGGGTGAAACATACGACACGAAGTTCAGTGCCATCGGTTCCTCGTACGAGGAGTGTCGTGCGGAGGCCGTGGGCCTCTATCTGTCCCTTCAGCGGGACACCTTGGAGATATTCGGCTTCAAGGATGCCGTCGAGCAGGACAACATCATCTACATCAACTGGCTGAGTCTCATCTGGAATGGCATGGGTGTGGCACTGGAAATGTACAATCCCAAGTCGAAGCAGTGGCTTCAGGCCCATTCTCGTGCCAGTTTTGTCATAATGAAAGTCCTGCTGGAGGCTGGCGAGGGTCTGGTCACCGTCGAAGAAACGGAAAAGGGCAAGGATCTCTTGCTCACGCTGGACCGCAGCAAGATCGAAACCGTCGGCAAGAAGGCCCTAGGCGATTTCCTCGCCAAACTGCAGGTGTACAAGTCCACGGCCGACATCGAAGCAGCCACGAAAATGTACGAACACTACTCGGAGGTGAACGACAGTGGTTCGCATCCATGGGCCCAGTGGCGTGACATCTGTCTGGCCCACAAGAAGCCGCGGATGATCCTCGTCCAGGCCAACACGGAGCTCAAGGACAAGAAGGTGGCGCTGAAGACGTACGAGGCCAGCCACGAGGGCTACATTCAGTCCTGGGTCGAGCGTTACCCCACCACCGACGTTGACGATCTTTTGGACCAAATTGTGGAGCAAGACAAACAATACTTTCCAACTGCATTTTCAGCATAGGAAATTTATCATTTCGATTGATCATTAATATTAGAAATTCATCAACTTTGATTTTTTCAAAGAAACCAATTAAATTTAAAGTTATTTGATGACTTTGGAATGTGGGTGTCCTCATTGTGCGAAATTCTATGGGTCCCGTACCAGGATTTATTTCGAATGTGTTATATCGATAAGGTTTGATCGAAACCTGGCATTCACCGCGAAGCGCAGGCAAGGATCACGCATCGCATCAATATTATTTAAGAAAATAAAGAATTACGCGTGGCGGGGGAATCCTTATCTGTCTGATCCTAGGACTAGCATCCGCTCGACATCTGAGTAAGCGATCGTTGATAGCATTTGATTGAGTTACGACTTCATTTATATTTTGTATTTAGAATTGATTATTGTTTCTCTTTGTTGTGTTTGTTATTATTGTTACCGTCAACCATGACGACCGGCACAGGTGACCAAAAACAGACTTGGGCTAACGATGCGTTGCCAGCCATTTTCATATGCGGAAAACCAAAATTTATTGTTCCTAGCGAGGTAACGCAGGATCTGGACTTTCAGAGCAGACTCTATTCGCGCAATTTGATGGCCGATCTGGAGACATTGCAGAGGAGCGTCGAGCTGTCCAAGGAAAATCCGATGCACCGCGATAACCACGAAAAGGCAGCCATATCGCAGGAGCTAATGGAAATAAAGCGGGCCGAGTTTTTGGAGAAGAAGCGTCGCCAGCAGCTCCGAAACGACAGCGAGGGATTGCGCTTGCTGGAGGAGCAGCTGCGATCGGCTGCTATTGCCAAAGATCTGTCAGAGCGCATGTCGCAGCAGTGCCAGGCCCGCAATCTAGCAGTGAGAGCCAAAGCCTTAGGCCAGGAGAGAACCGTCTTGGAGCTGATGGAGCTGGCCCAGGAGGACGACAAAATATTGGCCCAGAAGGAGGAGCAGCGAAAGCTTCGTGAGTCACTCGCTCGCCAAATAGAAGAGAACCGACTACGTCGTCAGCAGGAGGCGGCAGAGAAATTTTACCAGCGGGAGCTCAACAATGCCAGGCAGAAGCAAATCGAGGAGGAGGACAGAGTCGAGCAAGAGGAGAGGAATCGTCAGAAAGCCCTGGATCGCCTGAACACTCTCCAGTATATGCAAGAAAAAAGGGAGTACAAAAATATGGAAAAGGTCCGGGCCAAAGATGAATTGCGAAAGCTGCTCCAGACGCAGTCCGAAGTTGAGGATAGGAAGAGCAAACTCGAAGAGGAGAGACTGCACCTGATGCGCAAGCAGGAGGAGATTAGCACACGCATTGGCCAGCAGCTCTTCCAAGTGGAGGTGAGTGTCCCGAGTACACGCTTCAGCTTGACCCGCACATTAAGACTCATTTAATTCCTTTTCGTAGAACTCAAAACGAATCAGAGACTACCAGCTATTGGATCTACTGGAGGCCGAGTACAAGGCCAAGGCGGACCTGCGTTTTCGTCAAGAGGTACAGGAGAAGACCATATCGCGCGATCGTACGAAACAGGAAATGGATTTGTACCACTGGGAAATGCAGCAACGGAAAATAGACGAACTGCAGACGAAGCGAGACGAACTATCCGCCCGGAAACAAGAACTTGCTAGCAATAATGAGGAGACGGAAAGAGAGGAACAGCTGGAAGCGTACCGAAAGCGAAGGGCGCACGGTGCCACGCTCCTCTCGATGATTGAGGACAACCATGTGAGGCGAGCTGAGGCCACGGCCGAACATCTCCAATACTTCATAATGAAAAAGAAGTCGGATGACGAACGGCAGGCCCTTGAGGGGAGCGAGCGTCTCCGTATGCTGTCCGCCGTGCCTAAAACGCTTCTTCCCTATCTGCCCAAAAATGTCTTGTCCAAGGCAGAGCATGAATATTTTGGCCTATCGAAGGAGCAGCAGCAACGACGCATGGGAAATGGAGACTGCTAGATGGCGATTGGTTCACCATTTTGGCGCAAATCCAAATTGTAATCCTACAGGGGCAGTGTTATTTATACGACGCATAATTTATCTGATGTATCGAATTTTAAATGTAACCAGCCGCCCGCCCACTGCGTACGTGACGTATGACGTGTACCATTTAGGCCGTGTGCTGTCTGCTGCCATTCTCTTGGCAGGGACAAACTTATTTATCACATTAGGCACTTTTCAGGCTATAAATTATAGATATCATTGATTTGCTCTTCATAATTAAATAATTCATTTTAAAATCAATAAATAACCCTCAAAGCACAAATATTACGCCCTTTTTCCCTATTTTCAAAATAAAACGCCGATAGGTTTCGCCCATCGCACAAAAGTACCGATACGATTTTACATCGATAGGTAGATTCAGTCACGCGTATTTCTGATTTTACGACGTAAAACAACAGCAAAATAGTGTAGATACGCCCTGGACTCGGAAAAGTAGTGCCGCTGATAATATATATGTCACAAAATATTAATATTTTCTGCAGTTAAAAAAAATATCACCCTCAAATATATCATCAGCCAAATATATATTTCGATATATTAATATATCAACTTTAACACATCGCTAGTCACAGTTTAATGGCGGACGGTAATGAAAAAAGTGGGAGTGATCTTTGTTTTGCGTCTAAACAAACGCACTGAATTGTAAAACATTTTAGAAAGGCGTTGCACAAATTATAGTGTTTTGGCAAAATGCCCGAGCAAGTGTTAATAATGCGGTGCATTACTTAGAACACGCAACGTGCGCGACAAAAACGGAAAATTCTCCTCAAAACGCAGACAATACGCGGAAGCGTGAAAAATAGAAAAGAAACACAAAACGAGCCAACGGCGAACTTTGTACGCTGTTGCAGTGTGTGAGCCCATGCCCGAGTGCAAGTGAGAACAGACTGAAAATACATACACTAAAACCACGAAAAATCCGAAGAACGAGACCGAAACAAAGAAGAAAAATATAACGCAAAATGTCTGCTGCACAGCGTTTGAATGCCGCGGAAAAAGACCTAGAGAAGTTCATCAAATTTCTTGCGCTGAAGTCCACCCAGGTAGTGGTGCAGTCGCGTCTGGGCGAGAAGATCCAAACGCAATGTAATCCGCTGGCGGGCAATGACTGGTTCAATATTGTGGTGCAGGACCATCCCGAAGTTATGGAGGAGACGAAGCGGGCGTTGGCCCTGAACCCTGGCGAGAGCATTCTGCAGCGTCTGCCACTGTGCGTGGAGATATCGCTAAAGACAACGGAGGGCGACCAGATGGTGCTGGAAGTGTGGTCCCTGGATCTGCTGCAACCAACTGCGAATGGCACCACCACGAATGGTGTCGCGACAAACGCCCGCGACGACTCCAAGGCGGACATGAATGGCATAAATGGCGAGAGCCAGACGTTGAAGGCCTCCCACGCCATCTACAGCCGCATGGGCATAATGTTAAAGTCCCTCATCTCCCTCACCCGGACAACGCCTGCCTACAAGCTGTCTCGCCGTCAGTGCCCGGACTCGTACGGCATCTTCTATCGAATCTATGTGGATCGCCCGCAGGTCCATACGCTCGGTGAGGGCCACAAGAATGTAAAGATTGGACAGTTGCACACGATTGTGGGTTCTCTGGTCATGTCTGTGGCGTACCGCACAAAGATGACCATATCCCCGACGACGGCCCAGGCCCACCAGACAGAAAACAACGTTATTATGCTCAAGTCGGATCATTTTCGGCCAGCCACCGATGCCAGCTCACCCAGCACCCAGCAAACCCAGACTCACGCCACGGCTGTCACGAAGAAGCTGGGATTGGGCGGCCTGAACGCAGCTTTGGGATCTGGGGAGAGGCGTTGCATTGACATAGAGAAGCCGCTGCGTCCGGGCGCCTTCACGGACATGGGCAAGCTGCGGCAGTACACCGAGGATGACTTTGTGCTGCCGGAGACGCCGCCGTTCGAGTGGCTGCTGCGGGGACGACAGCGACACGAGAGCACTGGCAGCGGTTGCTCCATGGAGTCGCTGAACCGGCTCGACAATGTGGCCAGTGTCGTTAGCAACAACATGCACAACAATAACAACAACAACAACCATACGGCGAATAATTTTAACCACAGCCACAATCTCAACAACAACTCGACGGGCTTCAAGAGCTTCGAGAAGCAGCAGGCCACAAATGGGGAAGCCGCCACCTCATGTTCACCCATCAAAAGCCTGCTAATACCCGCCACCGCCTATCGCCACCATTCGGAGCCAACGCTAGAGCCGCCCCCCGACGATGATAATCTGCTAAAGGAGCTGCACTTTCCCTTCGCCTCGCCCACATCGCATGTCAACGATTTGGCCAAATTCTATCGAGAGTGCTATCACGCCCCGCCCCTGCGAGGCCTCAACGAGCTGCAGGCGGAAATCTCCAGCTCGTCCAGCTCCACAACGCCCACATCGAGCAGCTCTGTGGCCGCCTGTGGGCCCACTGCAGCCGCCGCAGCGGTGGCCACCAGTGCAGCCGATGCCAGTGCCCTGGACGATCTGTCGCGGCAACTGGAGCAGTTCGAGACATCGCTCGAGGATTACGATAAGCTCGTCTCACAGTTCGGACTGACGGGCTCCTCATCGTCGGGCAGCCGCAGTAGCGGAGGACTGCAAATGAGCAACTGAGTGTCAAGTCTGAGTGGTGCCGCTTGCGAGGGAAGATTAATAAGTTGACCTATGCTTAGTTGCGTCATTAGTTAGACTCTATTTATGTGTATGCCATTGTGTTTAGTTGAATTGATAGGCTGCTACGATAATATGCTATGTAAATACTATGAATGTAGGCTCTGTAGGCTATAGTTCCGTATAAGTTGTACATAAAGATGGCGATTGGCGAGTGCACGCAGCCGATTGCCACAGCAGCGCATCAAATGTGAGGAGAGCTCTTGTCACGTTTCAAAGTTTAGACCATAGCCACAACATATACAGATGCACCGGGACTGGCAGTGGCACTGGCACTGGCATATGGTATAGGTACATACTACATGTATACATATAGGGTAATAACTTGGGCGTACACGTCGCTTGTTTGTTTGTTTGTTTCTTTGTTCAAGTGCCTTCTGCCTGCTTGTAAGTGAAATAATCATCCATGTGTATATATATATATATAACTCTAGATAAGAGCGCAGTTAATGGGAAAGCTATAAAAAGCTATCCGTGCACACGCATAGATACCATCCAAAAGGTTGAGTAGTAGTATAGTATACCCTGCTTGACACAGATATGGTGTGTGGTGTTGTGGCCTTCTGTTTGGAATGTCTCTGTGCAAATGCATGATAATGTAATATGCAATCGGCAAAAATGTTACCGCAAGACGTTAAGCATAAAGATAGTTGTAGCTATCATCATTTGTACTTTGTAAATCAATTAGCGTTTTGTATTTGAATTCATTTGTCTTTGCACTGTTATTTATTTATTGGTTTCCAAACTGCTCAAAATTTGCCTACATGTGAATCGAAATTCAAGTACTATACATACGCATTAGATTAATCAGTATGATTAATAAGAGAATAAGAAATTTATACATAAATACATATATAAAATATAAAACAAAGAATAAAAGCAATTGTTAATCGAAACACACACAAATCAAAGATCCATCTTTTTTGCCAGAATTGCTTCCAACTCCGTATTAAACAGCTGACCTACGGAATTCGAATCATTTTCAGAATTTTTTCGGCTATAAGTATATAAACATCTAGAGCATTCTACATTGGATCACACCTTTAAAGTGTTCCGGAGAAGGGGGTCGGGTCATGTGATTTGATAAATCGCCCCACACCCAAAGGGTTGGGTTTGGGGTTGGGCAAACCCCCCTTTAAGATCGTGACTGCCTTTAACCGGTTATCAATGTTTTCATTTTGCATATTTACTTAATCTGTTATTCTATCATTCAATTAAGTATTGTATAATATACGTCAGAGTCGAGAGTTGTGTGAGGAGGTTGTTGATTTAGCTGGAATCCGCTGCACCTGACTGACAGAATCAGCAGCGATAACAATAAGAACATGAATCGGAATACGTTTTGGGAAGCCGAATGTAGAGATACCCTTTTTTTATATTAAGTTACTTTCAATCGTGATTAGTTGAAAGATAGAGATACCCTTAAGTTACCCATTGCTCGTATGGCTGGTGAATTATGCTGACCACAGATATTTACAAAAACTTTATGGGGCAAACAACAAATAATAATAGTGAGTAATACCCTCTGAGAGGGTATACCAAGAAGAACCAGGATCAACGTTTGTTGTTGCCGTTATCAATTAGCATGCGATGAGTGCTCTCGCAGCTGACCGATCTCACACTTTTGCTCCCCCTCTCTCTTTCTCTCGAATGCATATGAAGCTCTAACCTAATCTCTAAATACTGTTGCGCATTCTTATGGTTATGTACACAGATTGCTATTTTCATTCCATTCCGAATCAACGTCACTATGGCAACGACATCGCTAAGGTTAAATAGTTTTATTTTTAACTAAATACATACATACAATACTACACCACACTTGTGTTGTGTATGCATGTATGTGTATTTGACTATTTTGTTGTTCTAGCTGAACCCGCAAGTTATCTGCTGTTTCGCTTTGTTGCTGATTCTCTGGCTTTTTGAGAGCTAAGCTAATGACATTCATTGCCCAGAGTGCAAACATATGGACAGCTGTGCACGCGTTACCAATCCTTCACGTGAGCGCAGGTAGGAGCAATAGTTTGCGAAAGTGGTAAATGTGACTGTATGTGAGATTTGCAGGTGTCAAAACTTTACGATCGCACCTCGCCGACAACAGGTCGCTAGTAGTGCACTCAAATACACAAATACATATGCATATGTAGATTTTGTGTTTGCTTTCCGTTTTAATTGTCGAACATTTTCGTTGTGTTTCTTTGTCTTTGTTTGCTGTTGCCAGGCGCACAAACAAGAGACGCGTTGCCAACAACTGAAATGTATTTGCCATTGGCGGCGGAATCGCATTGCATATGTACGAGCCACATAACATACCAAATGCAGACACGACATTGCCAGACGGCACCCAAAGGGGAGGGGGAATTACCCAGCGTCAACGCTCCAAATTGACTGCCCACGGCGCCCCCAACGCTATCCAGCGACCGGTTAACTGTCTCGGACGTGGACTTGCATTGATTGTTGCACTCTCTCTCTCGTTCTCTCTTTTCCGCCGCCCACGCACTTTTAATTGAACTACAGTGGGAACTCTCTAGGTCTTAACAAGGTCTATTCAATTCCGTAGTTCGAAGGCTAACTGTCAGTGGAATATGTCCATGCCCGTTGGGTGGTCGACTTAGTCGAGCTTTACTGTACAACCGTCCGTTCACCGAGAAGGCAACGGCATTTTTCAATTGTATTCACGTGCCGGTACAAAAAAGTGGCCGAGTCGAGGCAAATGTTCAGGTAAAAAGCTACAGCATGTAAGGTGGATTTTTTGTTTCGAAAATGCTCGATAAGAAAGGCCACAAAAGCAATAACGATAAGTCGAATATAAAAAACCAAAAATGAAAAGATAAGGTTTCAAAAACCCAGATGCAATGCGGACGCGGTCAGCGCTATAATTGCGTTTTTATGCAATGGGGCCACATTTTTGGAATTTTTATCCAAAGCTCTAACAACGAAATGAATGAATGAGTGTGCTTGCAAGCACAATTCGTAAGCTTTCAGTGCAATGGGTTGCATTTGTAACAACAGGCTCCACTGAAACCTCACATATACATACAACCACACGTCTACAAAAATGAGTTGTTGTTCATCTGGTTTGCCGGCTTTGGGGACCAGCTGCAACAACACATAGCATAATTGACTTTATTTTTAGACACCCACTGCAGCTAAAACTGCATCTGCATCCGCCTGTACACATTCATACCAGTCAACGACAAGCATTTCCCGCTTGATTTATGCTGGTCAAAAATCTATTCCAAAGGTTATATTAGGTACGGTCTGCCTGCTGCTGCCTTGACTTGCCAAAAAAAACACACATTTTTGGTAAACAACATAAAACGTAATTTAATTACAGCGCCCCCTGACAGACAGTCGGCCCCCGACAGACAGACTCTTCCCGGTCGCTGTTGCTACGTGCCGTTTGTCTCGCAGAGCCCAGCCCTGCGGCCCTGCAAGCATGTGGGTTGGTGGTGACAGTGGATTTCATTCCAGTGGATTCTGGTTCAGGTCGTTCTGTTGTTCTTCTTTCTCTCTCCCACATTGCGCGGCCTTGCGGCGAGGGCGCTTTTGTTTGTTTGTGTGTTAAAAGAGAAAAACAACTTAATAATAATTATAAAAAAAGAGACAAAAGATACATTGATAGACAAGAGCGAGTGCCATTGATCGACTTCGGGACAAAGCCCCTTATAAAGCGATAAAAATGAAGCAGACCAGACCAGACTGAACTGCAGCTGAAAACTTTTATCTCTTCACACATTGCGGAAGTGGGGTGTTACGAAAATATGACCCTCACACTCGTCATGCGGAAGTTTGAAGCGCACACACAAATAAAATGAATTCAGAGAAATTTCTAAACAATTAAAAAAACCATATACTCCCAGTACTGTTTAAATACATGCAATTTTGTATACATTTTGTTCTACTTTTACATATGTACATACATATGTATCTATCATATCAGTTTCAATGTCAAGGGGTTTCCTACTAATATGACTCCGTCCCCATGTCAGTTCATATTAGCATACAAAACTTGTTTATAAACAAATTAAAATTATATACATACATAAGCATAGGTATTAATTCTGATAAGGCACGTTATGAAACGATTTCTAAAAAGAATACCACTTGCTCGGCATGAACTGATAAGAGAGCGTAACAAAGAAAATGAAACTGTAGCTTATCATTAAGTTATCAACATTGTTGGGCCTGGCGCCATAAATACACACAAGATAAAGCTAGTCAACTTAGCATTATGGAATATAAAAATTCAAAAACTGCCGCTCCCAACAGCTATCGATAGGTGTAAGACATTGTCTATCGATGCTTTAATCGTTCAGTTTGTGCTGCCGGATCGGTTAAAATGGTAATTTCAGTATTATTTTTGGTATGGCAGTGTGGGATTTATAAGCCGTAAAATATAGTTTAGTACTATTAAAAAAAAGATGTGACCACTATTCTTAAACAATTTTTTAATTTTGAATTTTTTTTTGTAATTTTAATTTTTATCAGATCAATACTTCAAAGGCTGGATTCCGATTCGGATTTCTTAGAGTTTTAATATGAGAGAATATTCATATATATTGTGCGAAACATGAAATATTAACTGATATTTTGACCCAAAAAGGCTTTGATACCAAATAAAATTTAGCTCTTACTCGGTGTCGCTTTCCACAATCTATTAAATTTCAATGAAATTGGTTAGTTAAATAGCATACATCAAAATTGGGAAATATGTCTGACACAGAACAATTTGATTAGCCCATTGTCGACCAGTGGGCACTTAAACATACGTACGTACGAATGCTATTATAAGACTGGAACAATTTTAGCTCAGTTCGTGTTGTTTTAACAAGGTAAAGAGTAAGTTACAAGGATGATTTACAAAACATTATTTTTTCCGCGGTTTAAATCTATGTGTTTACCTGTTGAATTAGAGGGGGCTAAGTGGGTTAAGTATATTTTTATCGACCAGCCCGTTTCTGTGGAAGCCCGTTTTAATTAAATGAAGAGAAATTAATTGCTTCAAGCAATTGAACTTTGTAAAGTGCTAGTTATAGGTAATAAGGAAACCCCTAACAATGTTTCAAAAGAGTTAAAAGTGTCAAAATTGCCATTGAGATCAGTGAAATGAAATTCTTGTCTCCCGATTTGGCAAGACAAGACCTGTTGTTTTTGTTGTGTCGCTGCCTGTGCTGGTCAATTTGGCTTGCTAAAACGACAAATCGTGGGCAGAAAGTGAGATGAATTTGTGAAGCAACCGGATCTAGCCCGAAACAGGCCATTTGGCCAGCAATTTCAGCCAGAAACACACACATTTTTTATGAAAATTTTGTTTTGCAGAGTGTTTCTCTAGCCGTGATCTAAAAACGTTGTACGTACGCAATCGCAATCCAATTGGCGAGCCGTGGGCAAGTGCTACAAGTGAAAGCCAGTTAAACAGATAGAATGCCACCCGTGCAGTAAGCTGAATATTCCCAAAAAAGTCTCAAAGTCCTTGACATCGCATCGCCTGTGTCCTGCAATTACATCACTAGCATACGACCTTAGGTCCAAGCAGAGTGACCCACTTCATTCATCGTCTTCGCTGAAGACTTGTCCACATCCTAATTTAACACCATTTAAGGCTGCGCAATATGCAAATTAACTATGTTTTCATCCATGGTGCCATCTGCGGTACGCCCAAGCCCCCAAAAGATGCACTTTTGGTGGTGCTGCTGCGCCAGATGTTTACTTCATCGATGACGTCATGTGCACATTCAAATTTATTTATAAACCCTGCCGCCTCTGCTGTGTTGTTTACTATTTGCTTGTGTGTGTGTGTGTGTTCATGTGGCGACGAGTGGGCCTGTGTGTGTGTGTGTTGGCGGCAATCCGAATTCAATTTAATTCATCAAACGAACCAATCTAACGACGGGATGGAAACTGCCCCATCCATCCGCACACTTAAACGCTTGCACTTCAACTGACATTCCGAATGCAAAGCTCCCGCGAGCCCCAAGGAATGGCATAGCTCTTGCATACCCTTGCAGAGGGTATTACAATTTTCTACAGATTTTGAAAACCCCAAAAAACGAAACATCTCTGAAGCTATAGAGGGAGTATATTGAATTCTCTGTCTTTTTTTATGCTCGAAATTCCACAGAATGGATTAGGTGGTTTTCCCATTTGAAAAATCTATCTTCAAGAGTATCCAGAGTTCCAACCTAGCCCTTACATTTCTTTGCATTGTGTGTCTGAAATATGATTCAGCAGTCAGTCAAGTCAACATTGGCTTTCCACGATAAGGCCGGCCGCATTCTCTCCATTTGCTCGCTCCATGCCCAGCCCTTAAGTTGTGTTCTCATTTGTGCTTCAACTCCGAAAACCATAAAGCCATAACATAACCATGATGTACTCCAAAGCTAAAGTGTAATCACTCTACTTTAGAGCTATGAAATGACGGAAACTAATGCTGATCTCATCTACTTTTCTGACATTGCAGAGTCCAGGCCGTGAACATGTCGCTGGGTGCAATGCATTGCACGCGTTGCGCCGACGGCTTCGAGCCCACCGAGAAGATTGTCAACTCCAATGGCGAGCTCTGGCATACGCAGTGTTTTGTGTGAGTCCCACAGCTGCATCTTTTGTATTCCTTTCTGTATACACGATTTCCTGTTGTGACTTGTTTTCAGCTGCGCTCAGTGCTTCCGACCATTCCAGGATGGGATCTTCTACGAGTTCGAGGGCCGCAAGTATTGCGAACGTGACTTCCATGTACTCTTCGCCCCCTGCTGCAACAAGTGCGGGGAATTTGTCATCGGACGCGTCATCAAGGCGATGTCCGCCAGCTGGCATCCGCAATGCTTCCGCTGCCAGTTGTGTGCCAAGGAGCTGGCCGACAGTGGTTTCATCAAGAATCAGAATCGCGCACTCTGCCACGAGTGCAATGCCAAGGTGAAGGCAGAGATCACCGGCCGCTATGTATGCCAAAAATGCCAGTAAGTCCTGGTCCTGTTTTTTGATACTTTTTGAACTTTTTTTTACACTTTGAACTCATTTCGAACGAATCTCCGCAGCGGCCTTATCGACGAGGAGCCTTTGCGTTTCCGGGGCGAGGTCTACCATGGCTATCACTTCAGTTGCACGGCCTGCGGCACTGAACTGGATTCGACGGCGCGAGAGGTGAAGAGTCGCCCAGGACTGGCCGCCAACGATATGGTGAGACCTCCGATGACTGTCTTTCCAATTGATTTGCCCTAGAGCTGCCCCTAATCTCCCCCCACAGAATGAATTGTATTGTCTTCGTTGCCATGATAAGATGGGTATACCCATTTGTGGGGCCTGCCGTCGGCCGATTGAGGAGCGTGTGGTCACTGCCTTGGGCAAGCACTGGCATGTGGAGCATTTTGTGTGCGCCAAGTGCGAGAAGCCCTTCCTGGGGCATCGGCACTACGAGAAGCGTGGCCTGGCCTACTGCGAGACGCATTACCATCAGCTCTTTGGAAACCTTTGCTTTGTCTGCAACCAGGTCATTGGCGGCGATGGTGAGCACATTAACTTCCCCAAATGAATTTCCTTTCAATCATCCATAATTGCAATTCCTTAAACAGTTTTCACGGCCCTGAACAAAGCCTGGTGTGTGCATCATTTTGCCTGCTCTGTGTGCGACACGAAAATGACTCAGAAATCCAAGTTCTATGAATACGACGAGAAGCCCGTGTGCAAAAAATGCTACGAACGCTTCCCGAACGAGCTTCGGCGCCGCCTCCGTACTGCCCACGAGATGACAATGAAAAAGAACGTCTAAATGCAGTCCAGGACAAACATGGGACTGCTGCATGCCAATCCACACCACACCAAATCAGTGCCTTTTGTCGTTGTAGTCTCTCTCCGCTTTTTTTGTCTATGTCTATGGCTAACATCCTAACAGCATGTCCTGCTCTTTTTGTAACCCCCTCCCCCTTATTTCGTGTGTAATTTCTAATGTAAAAAACTTTAATCAACGGCAGCTTAACGCTAGGAAAAACAGACGAAACAGATGAATGTATTAACAGCTTTTAATGTTGTTATTTTAATGCAATTTTATTTATATATAAATGTTTTTTAAAATGATTATGAAGATGAGTTGTTTTAGTCTGAAGAATTTTGGCATTTGAAATTTTTGTAGGGTAGTCCCCTACATTTTCTCTAGTTTTTTTATCAACTCATTGCACTTGATCCAAGCCACATTCTTCATATAGGAAACGGCATCAACGTGAATGATTTCGTGTACTTTTAGGACCTCAGACAAGTACGCAATCTGCTCGGCATTCGGCTTATGGGGGAAATCTGTGCGGAAATCAAATAGAAATCTCATTAGAAAACAAAACTGTCTAACGATTATGCAGCCATAGGCAAACCTTCAATCATGCAAATGCTGGTAATGCAAGGAAAATTAATATCCAACGGATATCGGCATATATCCTGCTCGGTTACTTCTTCGATGTTCGTGTAGTCCAGGTATGTCATGCGGTATACTGTCTGCGCTGTCTGTGGCATATGCTTGATCTGTTCCACTTTTCCACGATACAAACTGTTTTCAAATTTGGCCAAAACATATTCCTTTAAACTGTGTGTATGCGTGTGCGAAAAGAGCAACAACAATTCAGATATGTACATATGTATGGCTATATCCAATGTAAATTGATCACTTACACTGGCTTATAAGGCTTCGATGGGCTTATCTTTGATATGGCTGTATTCAAACGTCCAAAATCACTGGCAAGGACACGATCAAAGGCCCCAAACATGCCACGAGAGATTTTTGAATTATCCACAATGTATAAATCGATTCCCGCCTTGTCACTGACACTCAAACGCTTCATATTAAACGGCTACAGGCGGAAAAAAAGGGAAATGTAGAATGGAAATCAACCAACGAATAAAACTCACTGGTTCTAGAATCGGGTCATTGTTGGCCTCTTCAGCTCCATTGACTTTAGTGGCTGGGAGCCCCGAAGCTCCAATGGGTTTGGGGACTTCTGATGTTCCCGCTGGGGGGAGTACATCACTTTTTGTGTCTGCTGTTGCAGCTGAAGCACTTAATTCTGATAGGAATACTTCAACGGATTTTGGCTCCACTTTTAGCTCTTCCTTTGCAGCCTCGACAGATGACTCAGTTGGCTTCAGCTCTATGATCGGTTCGCTCTTTGTCTCTGGCTGCTTCAATGGTTCTGGAGGCAACGCCACTGTGGGCGGAAGGGCATCAACCTTTGCTTCCACATTCGGGCTTTCCTCTCGAGGCTTCGCCGCTGCCTTTGGGTTTACATTCTTGCCATCGTACACCTTCTTCGTGGAGCAAAATTCCCGAACCATCTCATTCAGGGACTTTTGCGTTTTCACATTGAAAAGCTCCACAGTGATTGTGTTATTCTTGCTGAAAGAGCCGTGTTGCATGATGAATTTTTCACCATCGAACTGTGAGAGAAAGGTCAGGATATCGTCGCTTATGGTATAATTGGCCACGTCCTTGAGTTGCACCAGAAAACAGAAGCTCGGAAGAGCGAGCAGCTCTTGGCTTATTTCGCGCATGGACTCCACCTCGCGCATCTTGACTATGCCCTGATCCACGAACAGCAGACTAGCAATTTTATTCGGGCGTATCTGCAGAACTTTGGCCCGCTGGAATGCGCCATTGTGTAGAGCCAAGACGAAGCCATGGATTTTTAGATTCTTTACTTTCGGCATCTCGTTGCCCAGCTCATTGACCTGGAAAGCACACAATGTTAGTACTTGGGGAGGGTAGGGGTGTTTATGTAAACATTTACGAACCTTCTCGCACATTTGGGAATACGCTTGATCAGCGGATTCGCTACGAAGAAAGCAACGATTCGCAGAACGGAATCCACTGATGATGACCACACTATTGCTGGGCGGTATAACCACAGTCGGCAGGGTCATGATTTTATTTTTCATTTTAATGCTGGCGGTGTTTGAGAGGACGCTGCTTGTGCTTGGGCTCGGGTTTCTGATTTTAGAGTCTGCTGCAGTCATATGAGCGGCAATACCACTTATAGTTTGAGTGGTGCTGCAGCTGTTGGCGGTGCTAGTGCTACTGCTAACCTTATCGCTGCTGTTCGTATTACAAGGGAAAGGGGCGGCTGCAGCCACTTTAATCGAATCGGCCTTGGTTACATTTGCATTGTCCATCGACAGCTCCTCCTCCTGGCATTGGAGAACGGAAAACGCCCTGGGCATAACTAAAGCCGGCATCGGAAAGCATATGTAGCGGTGGTGCTGCCAATCCATTATCTGGCACTCTTTCGAGCAGTAAAAGTCCCCACACCGCTGACAGACACGCTCCGCCACGACTGCGCAGAGTACGCAATGATTTTTTCCTTTTTTCGCCACAGGAGCCGGCAGCTATACAACAATATTTCCGTAACTCTTCCATTGAAGCACACAATTTGCATTGCATCCACTTACCTGAACAGGACCGTTGGCTATATTTTTCGGCGGCATTTTCTTTTCTTTTTTAAAAATTAGCGAGCTTTATCAAAAGGAAAGAAGGAATTTCCCCGTTCTGCGACCACACGCGTTGGAAAGTGTGACCAGTCTTTTTGTGCTTAAAGTAAAGTAAACTAAAGTTCATGGTATTTTGGCAGTGAGGTAGATTTTACCACTAACCATACAGTATATACTGTGTGATTTTACACTGCATGCATTCATTTTTTGGTCGATGAGGCCATAAAGGCCGACCCTAAAGTCTGTCCATCCGTCTGTCCGTTCCGATGAGATCTAAATCTCAGAGGCTAGAAAAGCTAGAGCAACAAAATTTTGTAACCAGCCTGTTATATTTGTTAAATTTCGCCCCGCGCCACGTTTTCTGATAGATTTAGGGCTTTAGATTTTTTTAAAGAATTATGGTTTGTTTTCTATGGCAGAACTTTTTTTTAAAGAAATTTTAATAAATGGGTTTTGCGTTTTATTACCGTCGGGGAAATAAGAAATCTTTCAAATGCAAAATTGATCATTTTTGTGCGTTATTGTTTTTAAATTTTGACTTTAAGGAACTCAGGGAAATATTTTTTTAAATTGAAATATGTTTTTTGTATAGGTGCATTAATTATACGTCGTTTAAGGTATTGCTTATATAAATCTATGGATAAGCGCCTGAACTAAAAATGTTGGAACAGCCTCCGAAAATAACATTTTATAGTTTGGAACGTTTCTTGTGCAACGGCAGAATGGCACACTCGATGACCACGCCATGGGACTCCATTTCCTTCTATTGCGTATTATTGACCTCACTCTCGGTCATCAGCGCACGGACCTTGTCCAACAAGGGCTTAATCGTATGCTGAAATGAATGCAGAAAATACTCAATCTTTGTATTAACAGCTTATGATGCCAAGAATCGGGACCGCGAAATATGTACGAGGGCGGTTGGCCCCTTCGCCAAATGTTGTCGTTTATTTTTCAAATTCTCATTAAATGGATCCAATTAATTGGCATAACATTCACCATTGACTGTTTTACCCTTTCTGAAGGTAATCAATGTGTTTTACTCATTTCCGGTTAAAGATATCGCGGAAATATTTTTTTTTAAGTACAGAAGAACTGAATGTTTTTTACTTTTCAAATAGAGGGGGTTAAATGGGCTAAGTTAGTGTTTTCCTCGGTATATTTACGGTATAATATTAACTGATAAAGTATATTTCGGTATATTTCCGAGGGTCGGGCGGTATATTTTATCGGTAAGTACGCGGTCACACTGGTTGGGAACACTAAAAGTCGCAACCGCGGACGTAAACAACGCGACTTTGTCAAACTTTTTCTGAATTCAGGAATTTCCGTTGATAATTCAGACAAAAGTATCCATACTTCGAGATTTTTGAGATTCGGTGGTAGTGCGGCTGGATAAAATTAACGGTTAAAAATAACCCTGCAACGGTTAATAGACGAAGCAGGGTGAAGAGGAATTGATCAAAACAAAGCGATTATGCGAATTAAATTTAAATTATCAACCAACTAGCTGGAGCGCGTTTAGAAAACATTTACAAATAAATATCAGCGGATAAATTAGACGTTCGTTCGGGAGCGTTTTATGCGAAATAGGCAATAATTAAATATAGCGGCGACGCGACGCCAGTGGGCGACAACAATAACAACAACATTATAGTCAACAAAAGAGCCAACAACGACAATCGGCTGTTGAATCATCCAAAATTCTTATTGATTTTCTTGATTTGTGTGCGGGTCCGTGAAAAACGCAACAAAAGCAACCACTTTGAGACGACATCAAACCCATCCCATCCCCGCACCACCCATTCCCTTGCACCAAGCGTATACACTCTCGTACGGGAGGAGAGCATAAGTGGCGGATAATCATCAACTTTGTTGCACTGGGGCTCCACTCCAATCAACAATGTCGTAGACAAGTGGCAGTTGTTGTTGCCTGTTAGTTTATTAATCAAGCAGCCAGCCACTATCCAGCCCCACTGTGCGAATACGAGAGTGCTAGCGCGAGAGAGGGCTGCAGGCAAGGCAACAACAAAAGCGAAAGTTGCCGTGCTGTGGGTATATGCGCGTGTGTGTGTGTAAAAATGGTGGATAAGAAATAAGCAATAATTAAATGCAAATCCAAAGCAAATCTTCCGCCTCAAAATGTGCGATTGCCATCATCCGATTGTCATATAAAAAGGAATTCCGCTGACAACGTATTGCTGAGAGGGAAGAGGGCCCCCACCATCACATAGGGAGTGGCCGGTATAAGGTTTTTGGGAATATTGCAAAATTGGATTTTCGCCATCAACGGACAACAACAACAGCAGCAGCAGCAGAAGCAGCATTAGCAGGAACAACAGCAAAGACAACGAAATGTGGATACCATCGAACAACAAATACGGAGTTGGTTAGTATTGTAATTGTGCAAAAGGAGAGCAGTTTTGTGGGGTTGTGTACCCCACGGGTATATTTAATAAACGGTAACGCAGAGCCCGCTCCTTGGGTGCCGCTCTCCCAAATTGCCTTACCTTTAACTTGATGTACCTTGTCCTCACCCACCACCCCACCGGGGAGCACAACAGGATGGGATGGCATGTGGTAGGGGGAGGGGTATACGTCACGTGCGCTTTTACACCGTTACGTTGCTGTTCTGTTCTGGTATTGTTGTTGCCTTCCGCGTTGATTCACAGTTTTTTCCGCGAAACGCCGGAAAGCAGCATCCAGACAACCAACCCACCCACAACCACCCCCTCATTGGGCAGCAGGGGAGGAAAAGCGATTTTTCAGCTTATTTTTATATACACACGAGTCGTCGTAGCATCATCATCATCCGTCCTTCCGCCCGGTCGTCTTGCTCAAAGAGATTTCTTGTATGTTTGTTATAGCCGCGCGCTGCGATTTGATGTGCTTATACGTACATATGTATGTATGTACATACGTCCCTTATCCCACACAGTCGTCGCCTCTCCCCTCTCCGGTGGGCAACCACTCGACGTTTCCCACACACACGTCGCCCCCTCCCGGCCAACCAATCCACACTGTTGCTGTCGCGTTGCCAATTGCCTTTGTGCCAGGTGTTGCCAATTTAAATGCTTTTCTAATTACAGTTTTGTGCGTTGCACGTTGCTGTGGAGTGGTGGCAGTGGCCACAATTTTGCGGCTGCCAGTGTTGGCTATATATTTACTTGAAAGGAAGATCCACTTTTGATAACCAAGGTGTATTTGTGTGAGGTGAAGGATTTCCTGACAGCGTTCTCACAAGAGCTGTTGTATGCATTCCTAGGACGCGGCTAGTGAGAGAGGAAGAAAGCTTGAGAGAGGGAATCATCTTGAGCTTGACTACTACAGTGGGAAAGCATAATGGAGTAGATCTTGAATAACTCTCACTCCTCCTCTCTGTCTTACTTTCTTTGTTGAATTTTCTTGTATTCAACTGTTTTTGTTGTTTCTGTCACTTGTTTTGTTTTTTCAGTTGAATTTTTACATTATCTTCGTGTTCGTCACACTTTTCGCATCAATGGCAACGCTTAACAAATTACTTCAGGGGACAGTGGCAGGGGGCAACCTCTCCTCTTGCCGACCAGCAGAAAGAAGATTCTGTGCCAAGTTTCATTCATTGTGCTGCTTGAATGGGTTTCTGTCCAGATAAGCGCCAGTTCTTGCTGATGTTGCATTTTATACCCTAACTAAAAATTATGCCGACTATCATACAGCTTCTACAGAAATCAAATATAAATTTAGATTGTTCTGAAAAATAGTTAACGAATGGTAGGAAAAATATCTGAAGGAATAGTTATGTACATATGTATGCTTATGCATTGTAGATATTGGAACACAATAATCACCGATGTAGTTCTATGTGTGTCTCCTATACGATTATATTTCGATTCAAGACTGAAAGTTGATATTAGAGCTATCTTCAAGGGTGTCTCATTTTCGTTGTATCTATCTATTAATATTTTCTTGCTCCGATGTTGTTGTTCCAGTTCCCAAAGCGATCGTCTGTCAAGGCAGTTCATTGTGTGGTTATTTTTGCTTGCTGATTGCTTGCTCTACATTAAATACCCGACCCGACAGCAGCGAGTGACATGAGAAGCGGTCAAAGTTTACACAAATCAATCAGTCACTCCATCAGACATCGCTACGGGAAGGTCCATGATAACATCATTAGTGCAGCACGGCACGGCGCTATGGAGCGCTGTCAAGCCAACGCCCTAACCTTGCACAATGCTCGTTGTCCGTTGTCATCCTCATACTCCTACTCCTCCTCCTCCTCCTCCTCCTCTCTGCTGCTGGAAAGCCACGTGCTGGGCAATGACTTCATTACCAGAGCGCTAAGCGCACTCTTTGTCTCTTTCTTCCCCTCTTCGCTTGACTCTTCCCCTAGATGCCCATCATTATTTGCTCTCTCTCCTTCTGCCTCTAGTGGCTTTAGTAATTATCTTACCGTTGTGCTGCATATCGTTTTTTTGTTGTTGTTCCTCAATTGCGCAGTCAGTCGAGTACACACACACTGGCGGGCGACAACTTTACAGTGGAGTCCCACCCACCATCAGGTCCAACCCTCGGCCTGGCCTATGCGGGTCAGTTCCATGTGGAAACTGTAGCTGAAGCTGTATCTGAATCTTTGCTCTTTAGTTTCAGAAACTTTTTATTTATTTTTTGGCAAAAGTTTTAGGCAGATGGAAATCCCTGCCCTGTCGCTGCCTCGGTTTCAGTCTATTCACCGGATGTTGCTGCTGGGGCTGCTGTCGGTCTTCCTTTTCCAGTGAATTCCGCTGTAGCTGCGGCAATTTCAGTTTCAACTTTAATTTAATATTCATTTTATGCATTTGGCCAATGGAGCGGCCCGGTCCGGTCCGGAGTTGCGATGAGTTTGAGTTGTGCGCGCACAAATTTGTGCAGGCGCTTCCTTCCCCAGAACACACACTCACACACACGAATCACACAAAAGACTCACACAAGTGAACATGAGTGAGCATAAAATTGATTCATTTCCATTCCATTGTTTAATATGCTTGACGGCAACGTTTTTTCGTTTTTTGAATACCCTGTAATTGTGGAAGACAAGGGCATGTAATAGCCGTTGTGTCAAAGAAAGTAAAAGACGTCCCGTCCTTTGGTTGCTTAAAAATAGATTTCCTTGCTTAGGATGATCATTAGAGTAGATTTCAAGCTTAGATCCGCAGGCGCCCGGAGCTATTCGAGTCTTGAACACAAGAGCATACTCCTATAATAAAACAACAACTCGTTTTATCCAATAAAAAGGTTCCGTGCGATGACTGGCGTAGATCCGCCCAACCGACCGAGGGGCGTTGCCGCATGACGCATGACACGTGTTACCGAACTGGTCGCGTGCATCCATCAAAGAATATAAATTGAGGCAATAACTGAAGAAATTATAGCTAAATTGCATAAATATGCACATATATTTTCATATGAATATGTACTAGTTTTATTTACCAGCTACCAAAATTCAACGCATTATAATCATTAACACAGATAGAATTGTCTGATATTCGCCCAGAAATTCCTTAACTAATAATATTAATATTTGCTAAAAGAATATTTCGGGAGATTACTGAGTATCAAATTGATCGAGTCACTCGTATCTGCCGTTCTTACATTGTTTCTGTTTCCGTGTGTGACTTGTGCGCGTACATATAAAACATTCCCTCTTCCATTTTCATTTCCATCTCCATTTCGGTACTTGATTTGTACTTCCATAATTCGTCTTTAACGATTTATTCATGAATCGCCATTTGGGTGGAGGGACACTGTGTGATTAACAACCCAAGCACACGAACACACTGATAAATAATATCTATCGTACATTTCCCCCATTTTGGCCGCATTATCGGTCACATTTCCGGATGGGAAAACCAAACCCACTTCCACTTCCACCCATCCGTTGTCTGATTTATGTTAATGTCAAGGGAATGAAATGCATTGAAGAGGGGCTCACCTGGTGGGTTACACTCCTTGATAAGAAAACTTAGATACTATATACGCCCTTACCTGCTGGCACTATACGCCCTTCCATTGATAGTGTTTAAATAATTACCGAAATGATAAGTAAATATTGTAAAAATAATTGACAAGTGTGTGTTTAATGCGGCTTCCGGGCCTGCTCCAAACATGGGGACAGGAGGGGAAACAATTACCGCTTATTGATTCATCTGAATTAAGCTCCATTTTGTTGAAAAATGATTGCTCAAATAGTCAGCGCAAAGTGTGCACTCATTTCATAACCAAAACAAACAGGAAGGAAAGTCTCCCGCGTTGGGGTGCTGGAGCTTTTTACCCTCTTGCAGATCCGTCGCCATTTTTACGCTATCATGCTAATAAGAAGACCATGAAACATCAGCTAATAGCGATTGGTTGTTCTCAAAGAATTGGTTTTCCACCGATCACGATGCTGTGATCTGCTCTGCTCTGCGCTGTAGGAATCTGCTGAACATCATAATACCGCCTCAGAGGGTGTACAAAAAGAAACAACACTTGTACGAAAAAATTGCACTTAATTCAGTGGCATATGCAATTAATTACAATAATGCCAGCAAAAATTACAGAAGCAAAATGCATATAATAAGCAAACATTGCCATGCCCCATCAACATGCTTACACGTACAACCACAAAATATATACTTTATATACACAAAAGATATACATACGTACATATTAAGGGTATAGCCACATATGACTGATGTCACAAAGACCACTTGACAATGGAGAGATCTCTCGCCAGCTCTTTAGAGAGGAAGATGAGGCGGTAGATGGAGTGCAAAACTTTTCATTTGTTTTTTTTTTCGGATAGACACTGCCTCAGCACTAGTTTGATAGCATCAGACATTCAGGAAACTCTATTGTTAAAACACTGGTAATGACATTGACATCTGATTGACATTTGGGTCAGGCTTCCTGCTGCAAACAGATGTACATTTTTACTAAATATATTTAGTATAATGTTAAAAAGACCCTCCGAAACTCCCCTTCATAATCCACTTTTTTTCGTGCATACTTTGAGATTGATAAGATATGCGAAAACTATAATGATAGTAAAGAAAAAATAAACAGCTATTACACTCATATAGTTGAAGTAGATTTTTGACCTCGGAATACGATTATTTCAAATAAACATCGGATATCCCCTCATTCATTGGGTATTTATGTACATATATTTTTTGTTTTTTAAATTTATTTTTAAAACATGTCGTCCACGCTAGGACGATTTGGGAAATAAGATCCACCAAAGTGCTGCATTAAACTTCACTCAATTTCTCTGCCCCTACAAAAGATAAATACATCCTAGAAGTGCAAGTACTGTAATAATAATAATATTATAATTCATTTAATATTTATATTTTTTTATTAGTTTTAGTTTTTCTTTTTATTGAAATTCAATTGAATTTAACTCAATGAATCAATTATCTTGCGATAATCTCTGTTTTAGATAAAAATGTTCGCTTGGCTAACATTATGTTCCGCATATTTTAGATAAGACTTCACACTTATGTTATGTACTGTATATGCAAACACGTATTGTGGATACAATACATCACAATATGATGTTCTTGCCGACGGATGTTCAGCAAGCAGAGTGGCGCAGTGGAAGCGTGCTGGGCCCATAACCCAGAGGTCCGAGGATCGAAACCTTGCTCTGCTAATATGCACAGCCGCAGTTTAGTGTGGAATAATCTTTTTTCTCTTTTTTTTCATGATTAAAATAATATCCTAAACCGATTTTAAGTTTACACAAAAAAACACCACCACTTGACCCAAATTTACTGATGATTTCCCTTTCCGCTGCCAAAGAGAGTTCCACATTGTGGGCGACCTCGTATTGTTGGGTTATAGCACAATTAATTAATTAAATTCTTGAGCCTCCCCTCCCTATCCAACACTGAGTGGCACTTGAGTGTCGAGCCTCGGTAGAGGAAGGAGGGAGGGTCAAGTGTGAAGATGACTCGCCCTCCGTCAAAAGACCCCCTTTGTGGGCCACACGGCGCAGGCACATCCGCCTGCTCATTTAATCCATTTGTAGTAGTACAGGGAAACCCTGCCCCTTTTCTCCTATTCCATTATACCCTTCGTAAAGGGGATTACGATTATAAGAGCATGTTTGCAGCGCAGAGAAAAGATAAATAAAATATATAAGGGGTATAGCTCATCCGTATAAATGTACATACGACATGTAAGAGCTAGAAGGTTTTGTATCTTAGAGATTAACACACTAAAATGCACACATATGTGCATATGTATGTACATATGTATATGGATATAGAAACTGTGTAACGAGTCCTGACTACGGAATTTTCCTTAAATGTGTAAATATTAAAGGGTGTATAAACTTCGGTGCACGGAAGCTCCTTTTTTCATTTAATTTAAATTTATTTTTCGCCTGTCCGTCCACTGGGTCCTCTTCGCTCTCTTTCTCTGCGTTTGTTTTGCTCTCTTTTGTTTTAATATTCTCTTCACTCTTTGCCTCCTTCTACCTTCCTCTCTATCCTTTTTGCATGCACTTGCTATAACGACTTTTTTATTTAAATACGCTTTTTGTTGACATTGCGAACTGTTGGTGGATGTGCATTGTGTTCACTGTCTCTCTCCGTCTCTCCTTGAGTCTGTGCCAATCTATCCCCTCTCTTTTACTCCTCTGCTTAGTTCTTTCTGTGTCCCTCTATCCTCTTTTTACGCCTGTATATCCCTATCTTATTTCTTTTTTTTTTGTTGGCTTGGAATGATGTAAGCTCCAGTGGAGAGGAAGCCTTTTGGGATATGACATGATGCATTCATCATAAAAGTAATTAAATGTGGGGGTAGTCCCCACACTCCCCACTCCATGCCAAATTAATGAAATTTAATATTAAATTTTGAGAGCCAGCTAAATGCTCATTAAAAGTATTCCTCGTTGAGGGGGAAGGGTGGGGTCTAAAGATACGGATAGGGTTATGGCTGCTCCCAGGGATATGCCTTCGACTGGGATGGGGATGGGCTTCTGTTGGGGCATTGGGTGTGTATGGCTTGGACTGTGTTCTGGGCGCACTGGGCGCACTTGGGCGCTTGCCATGCTGACGCCTTTTTTGCTAATGTGAGTGACCCAAATAGTGGAAACGCTTGGATGGCATTCTGCCTATTCAGCAGAGCAGCCCCGGCCCTCGCTACGGAATGTACTCTCATTTGCCGGAGTGTGTTTGCCTGCGCCGGGGTGGCAAGATGAAGTGCCCCCGGAGAGGCGAGGAGCGGCAGAGAGTAGAGGATCTTCAACTGGCATTTTAATTTATACAATTTTAGCATCTTTTGCTCTCAGAATTCATTTAAAATCAGGCTACAGAATCACAAATTGAAGCCGGTTAGAGGCGGTTGAAGGATGGATGGAGATAGAGAGAAAGGGGAGAGACTCTTCAACAAATCCCATAAAAACAGACACACCAGAGAGCTGCCGGGAACTTCAACGGCAGGCGGCAACAACAGGAAGCAGTTTGCCCATTTTCATGCCACTGAAGCATTTCATTTTCCATCTCATACTCGACAGCCACCCACTCCAACTCCCACTGACTGTCGGTCGGTCTGTCTGTCTGTCTGGGCGTGCGTTTTATTAGCTCCTTTCGTTGATATGCTCATGCCGTTGCTCGCTCGTTTGTCTTTCAACAAGAAGGGAACACACACTGCCACATCAACATGCAGCACACAGAGGCACAAGCAGCAGCAACAGCAACAGCAGCAGAACCACCATTTGCCATCGCCATTCAGTATCACCACCCTAGAAGCATGGCCCAAGTTCCTCCACCCATTGGCGGCGCCTCCTCAGACTACAGACTGTGTGACGTGCATTTGTAATTGATACACTCAGAGAAAAAACAGTAAAATGAACTTAAGATACAAATTTTCAAGTTACATTGTGTGGAACCCCTTGGTTTAACCCATTTAGAAGTGTACTCTAGAGGCATAAATCTTTGTAGTACAGCAATTTATTATCATTGTTAGAATTCTAAAGTGGATAATCACTTCATAAATAAATCAATTAAAACAAGTTTGGATTGAATAGTCCCCACACTTATACTGTTTTTCTATTGTGTTTTAGAATTTTGGAAAAAATATATTCATACATATGTATGTATCTCCAAGATTTACAATAATTGTTATTATCCATAATTATCGGATTATAGCCAGAAATATTACAGAAATGTGCCTCGAAAAAAACGTTTTTCATAAATTGGATTCAACTATTGATGATCCTATCTTTCACTCAGAAACTTGAACCAAATATGGACATTTTGTGTCAAATTCTTCGGTTTATGATTATATATTTAGCTATTAAAATCAGACTCTCCCGTAATACTCATACTTTGTTGGAAAAATATGATTGAATCGTTACTGACTGCTCAAGAGATCTTATTCATTTCCATTATTAACACTTTCCCTAAAGAGAGCTCTCTATAAATTCTGTCTGTGCATATGTAGGTTTCCATAGCCGCTACACATCCAGCATTGCGGAGCAGCTTTCATTGCCTGGCGCTGCATCTGTATCCATATCCACATCGACATTCATATCCATCTTGAGCTCTTAACTTCAGCAGCAGCCCAGCTCTTCCATTTTCCATCGTCCAACTCCTTCTTCGATATGGAATCAAAGTGTTCAATTGCCAAGTGCTGCTCCTCCATTGTTCCACCCATCCCCAATGGACGCATATACATCGTACATCGTATTTTCTTTTCATAGCCATTTTGCCTATTTATAGTTGAAGTATTTATTGTTGCTGTGCCACTCGTGGCATGCTCAAGTGGCCACTCATGGGGGCACTTTAATTGCCACACCACACCATGCCACACCCCTGGGGCAATGTCATGGCCAAAAAGAGAGAAAAACGCAACTGGTTGTAACTTCAAACTTGATCTAAGACAAACTTTCCCATCTTTTCCATCTCTTTGCCCCTTCATTAGCCATCCACAATTGGCATGGCGATGTCCGCTTCGGCCTGTCCCTGGATGTGGGCGACTCTGTGGACATTGTGGAGGAATGTACACACTGGTATCGCGGCTCCTGTCCGCGCAAATCCCGTGCCGTTGGTCTCTTCCCCAAGACTTACATACACATCAAGGATCTGTCGAAGATTGATCCCGTGGTGGCCGAATGTACGCAGGTACTGCGCGAATGGTCCGAGATCTGGAAGCGTCTCTATGTGGTAAGTGTTCTGGCATATCGATATTCCCCTATTCGATTGATTTCGAGCTATATGTACGAGTATCCCACATTGTTTGCAGGATCGCGAGACTTACAAATTTCAGACCCTGCGCAAAGTAATGTTCTCCATATTGGAGAGTCGTCGGGAACTGTTGAGTGCCACCATGACCCAGGATCAGACACTGGAGCTGCAAATGGTAGTGGTCTCGAAAATTGACTGGGGAAATCGGTAAGTAATTCGCATTGATTATCTATAATATTCGGGGGAAACAGTGCTGTTCATTGTCAAATTATCAAATCATGGAAATGGCACTAATTTGTCCCATAACTGAGAGGACACGGCATTTTTAACGATGAAATATTAAAGCTTATTATTATCATTCCCACAATAATTGGAAGCATATTTCCCCAGAGATTCAAGGCCCTCCTCCCACACAAGATTCCGAAACCCATCAGCAATCTTTCTATCGTTGTATATATATAAATCATATGTACGAATTTTGGAGGGTTTGTTTTTGTCTGAAATTGTATATAGAATATTTATTACAACTTTGAACTTGGGATAGCGCTTTCTTGGGTTCTCTTTTGCTTTTGTTTCTTTTATGTAAAATGTGTTCTTTTCTAGCAATAATCACAATAATTTTGTTATAAACAAAATTCCTTAAAATTAACGATATATATTTGTAGACTAAATGTTAGGACAAAATAGCGAGAGCATTGCATATATACTCATCATATATGTATACATATATCATATCATATGTCATTCGATTACTACAATTTTTGATATAGAATAGATCAACGTTTCGTGAGCGTGCGTGAGCGATAAATGTAGCTGATACTTCTGTTCTTTTGTATTCTGTATGGAATCGATCTAATTGTTAAACTTAAATGTATATTTAAATGGCGCATCATTGTTAACGATGGGATCTCTTATACTCCACATCAAATCTACCATCATTATTCATCAATCTTCAACCTACAAATTGCACTCTTTCTCTCTGTCTCTGTACCCTCTGTATCTGTGTGTCTGCACCTGTCTCTTAAAAATGTATTTTCATTAAATTTTGCTATATTAATTTCGCATAAAATTATTATTTAATTGATTCATCCAAAAAGTAGCTCGAAACAGTCTTAGTTCTAGTTCTAGTCTAGATATGGAAACACGACACGACACACGACTCGACTCTTCTTTCCTCCTGCCACTCACTCTCTTCTGCCTACAAATATTATTGAGAAATCATTGAAATCATTGTTCAGAAGCGTCACTCCGTTTGCTTGGGACACCCCTCCGTCTTATGTCTCCGTCTCCTTGCCGCCGGCAAAATTCTGTACTGGCGGATAGATGGGATGGCTGATGGGATTCATTTCCAGTGTCGATGGGGCCGATGGGGTGCGTGAGGCGCCAAGAAGGCTGCACAACTGCTGTAGCATATCGTAATATGATCGCGTGCTGAGATTCTGGCTGAGGAAATGCAAGATCAGGAAGTCACCAATCTGTAAAGGAAATATATAAAAGATTAGCTCTCAAATGACAAGGGGTAATGGATGGTGAGAGTCGTCATACCTCCAAGCGCCTGACAAGACCAGCAATTTCCTTGCGCTGACCAGAGCGATACGAACGCTTGATGATCGTCTCTCGGGTGGTGGGCATCATGATCACCATCAATGAATAGAGCACAGCCACCCCCGAAATGGTGGCCAAAATAATGAACCAGAACCTGGAGTGAAAGAAGCAACAAAAGGAAGAACTTGAAGAAAAGTCACACAAAATAGAACCATTCAATCCGTTCCACTTACCACAAAAATATATAGATCTTCTCGTTGAGAATATTCAGAGCCAATACACAGAGCGTATCGTGCTTCTGTAGAGAGCCACTGGGACCAAATTTACGGAATGTGCATTTGGTGAGCCTTGGGAATATCTCAATCATCGGATCAAAGCGTTTATCCTGATCCATATTCGAGAACTTGACCACATCCGTGCCGTAGGACATGAAAGCACCGCCCAGAAATTTATCCACCATGAAAATGTTGACAATCACATTCACAAAGTTCAGCAGCTCGCAGATATAGTAGGCAAAGGAGTAGCCATTGTGGGTATTTAAACTGCTCACAATGTACTTGAGGATGCGATCCTGCCGCTCCCGGCGATAGTCATCTGGGACACTGACCATTCCACGCAAACCATCAGTAATCATGCGGATCTTATTGTCCTCCATGTTCTTCCAAATCCAATGGGGAATATAGAACATGAGACCCTTTAGAGAGGAACGAGAGTTAGAGTCGGTTTATTTTTGTGTGTTTTGTGGGGGGGCACTCACCTGAGCGAACAGCACAAATGGCACCCACTGATAGTAGCTGTGATAGCGCTTCTCCTGGCCATATTCATTCCCCAATCCTGGCCCGGCGACATCCGTACCAATCTGCCTGTGCTGCTGTCCGGGTATCGTGAACGTATAGGTGATCCAGCAGAATGTGTTGATCACATGCATTGGTATGGAGCCATCGTTGATGCAGCTTATGGGATCGCCTGCAATCAGAGATAATTTTACAAGATATTTGTTTATATAAATATGACCTCGCCATAAATTCAAATCAAGTGGAAATCCACCACGGGCTCAGCCTCGAATGTCGTTCGTCAACCGTCAAGTGCCATTACAGGCAATCTCGCTCTCTCTCTCCCGCTCTCTGCGTCTCGTTTGCTACACAATTTTTCTATGGTGGGTGCGGTCGACAGACAAATGCGGTCGAGAAATATTCCCCAACCACAACAAGGTAACCTCATGCAACATTTTTCTCTTTCTTTTTTTTTTTTTTGGGAGCGCCACAACTTTAATCTCAACATTAACTTTGTCTCTGCCGTCAGTTTTGGGGGCAAACAGATAGAAACAAAGTGAAATATACACGTACATACTCGTACATAGATAGAGGAAGGAAAGTCATTGGTTTTGCGGGGAGAGGGGGAATGGGAATTCCCAGAAACTAGCCGTCAGTCAATATTTGACTGTGACTCTGCCACACACACAAGCACACACACAGTCTGCTTTTAGAGCACTTCTTTTAATGCACAAATATTTGGCTTGAAGCTTCGTTGTACAAGCTGTGTGTTTGGGATCAGGTTTAATTCTGTTTGAAATGGTTATAAAAGTCACTCACTCTGAAAACAGAGGGATTCAAAAAGCGATTTGGCCGAATAAATCATAAATAAATTGTGTTACTGTTCTCTCGTTCTATGTTCATGTGAATACAAAAATTGAACTGTTACATAACAAATTATCAGAAAAGAATTCTAGAATACAAATAAATCCATTTGTATGCATTGAAAATAACCAATAACCAAAACCTTTCTGACACAGTATGATGTCACACGAAACTGCATAAAAAATCGGTTAACTATTACTAATAAAAGAATTTAAATGTCTTAAGTGATTATTTTAACAATGTTCCTTCGCAAATCCTCAAATTTGATGTTCGTGGGAACGTACTATTTTCGTTCTGTCTCCCAAATTGAGTCGCAGATACATTGATTTTCACGCGCGTCTAGTCCGAGCCCGACGACGAGTCAGAGTCCGAGTCAGATTCAGAAGGCAGACAACCAACCACCCGTTGCGGTGTCTTGAAGGAGGAGGGGAATGACTCATATAAATGGCTTTATGCTGAAATCCGATGAACGTGTTTTGCGGTCGCAATTTGTGAAAGCTTTGCACGAGTTTCGTTCTTTTGTGTGTGTTTTCTGTGTGGAGTCGGATGTCAAAATTCAAACGTATCGAAACGAAGTGGAACAACCGATACGATACTCGCATTTAGTGCTGCATTAGCAATATTGTTGCAATTGTAAGCGCAAATAGCAGAAGGAGGTCGGTCTCCTCCTCATGTGTTAATCAGTTGCATAGATGCACTAATAGTTGCTTCGGGGGGGGTGGGTCTGCAGAAGGTGCTAACTTACCAATGAGATTGTTGGCCGTAACAATGATGCAACAGGTGAAGAGTATGGCTGTTGTGATCCTGTAGTGGCAGCGGAACACCATATTATCGATGACCGCCTTGTCCAGCAGATATCGTATCTTGATGAAGCCGGACACGGCCGAGACCATGCCAAAGACAGCCATGATTGTGGTGTTGGTGGTGGTACGAGTGCTGCTGCAACAAAGCTAACTGCAACAGAAAAAAGCAAATGAGAGAATGATGAAATGAAATCAATGTGCTCTGCCCCTGTACATATGTATGTATATGTTTGCCTTATGGCCGTCTCCCCTCTCCTTCTCTGTCTCAGTGTGCGTTATCTGGCACAGGGACAGACCAGACCAGACAGACATGACATATTCCAAATTAGTTTCAGCAACCACATGTGTAGTTCCACTTCCTCCCATGGGTTGGGCTCGTCGTTATCATGGAACAAGCCGCACTTACAATTAAGTAAGTGGAATGTTGGATGTTGTGTTGTGTGTGTACCAAGAACACAGCGCAGCACAGCACATCTCTCAATGTGACTTGGAGTACGGGGCAGTATCTTGCGTCTTGCGTCTTGTGTGTACTCTGTTCTGTTGTGCAATCCAATCTAATCTAATCTATTTGCTAAGCTCTCTCTCTCTCTCTCGCATGTACATAGGTTGAATAACCTTCCACCCCGACCCCACAGCATGCCACAACAATCCACGAATATTTCATCTCATTTCAAGAACTGTATTCTACAGAACCGGTATATGATAGCTTTTTTTCTTCTTTAGGTTTTTGTCAACCCACGCATAAATTTCACTTTGTCCAACACTTGAATCTTGAAACCCAAAAACTCAATTTGCTTTCTGGTTTCTCGTGATTTTTTGAGTTTGTTTGTTCCCTTAGCGAAGGTATATTCGAATTTAGGTGATCGAAAGGTTGAAATAAACAGAAGAAAGAAAGGGCTTCACCTATGCCATAACGATCTGAATGAAGGAACAGCTTATCGTTGCAAACTAGTGTCTCGTATTCTAAATCATTTCAAAGATATATTAAACATTTAAAAAAAGCCAGATCATTTGTTGAAATTAGCCGTGTAGGAACCTTATATATATAAAAAGGAAAAATGTTCTTAAAGATATTTAATACATATGGATGGATTGGATTTATTGCATAGGGTATCTAAACTTCGTCTTCTGTTTGTTCGGATTGGAATATGGATTGGAGTGTTCTGTTTCGATCAGGTTCTGGCATTGCTTTCTTATCGGCTCTTTTGTTTATATGCAAATTTTTTTTGTAGTTCGGTTTCGGCTGTAGCTTTTCTGTATGTTTGTGTTTGTGTGTTTTTTGGCTGTATTTCATTTCGGCACGACCATAATGTATAACTCTAAAAGATACACACACACAAACACACATAGAGGCACGGGGCTCATAGAGTTGTCTCTGTTGCACTCATGCGAATGGCAATTAAAGTCAAAAAGTATCTGTATCTGTGGAGCGGCAGCAGCAGCTACTCCTTTTTTGAATGCATCGGCACAGCACAGCAGCTTCTGCACTGTGCAACATTCAATCTTACCACACATAGATACTTAGATGTTTCTATGTGTGTATCTCACATATACATACATAGATGCACAGAGAGCACTTCATTTCAACTTCAATTCTTGCTGCTGCCTTCTCCTCCTCTACTTTCAATACATTAAAAAAAATAACTGGTTTTAAGGTATTTTCTTTTTTTGAGAGAGAGATTTTTGGAACGAAATGTATCGCGGAGATCGTATCGTATCGGATCTTTTGTGCCACTGTTGCGCCGTTGCGCTCTCTCTCTCTCTCTCTCTCTCTCTCTCTCTCTGTAGCAACCTGCGGCAGGAGTGTGTGTTGGCCAGGCCGAAACAACGACTGGGCGACCCCTTTCCGCACACTTAAGTGATTCTTTTGGCTCCTTTCTCGGGGTTCTCACTGGGGTTCTGTATTCAAATTTATTGCTGCCACTTTGACACTTTGAAAACTCGTTTTTTGACAAGCTGCCGCTCCGCTTTGCTGCGGGCCATTAATTTTTGCTTGCTCTCAGGTTTTGCTTGCTTTTTTTTTTTGTAAATCTGTTTTTGCATTTGCACTTTGTTGCAGTTTTTTTTGTTGTGTAAAGTCGTTTTTTTAAATCTGTTTTTAGCTGCTGCATTGTTCAAGATTTCTATTATACAAACACACAAACTCGTACGGACACACATAGATACACGCTACCACACACAGATACATATACAGATGCAGATAAACACTAACACAGCCTCAGTACATGCATTTTTTTTTGCTTGAAGCTCCTCCACAGCTGTGGGAATTGCATTCTGCGATTGTGTTTGTACTTGTGTTGCATGCACCACACCACAGCCCACTCTGTACTCTGTTGTAGCTACTGCCTGCCTGCATTTGGTGGTGGTGGCTGCTCTTGAGAGCTCTGATCTCTGATTTTCTGTCAAAGTTTCTGTTCAGTTTCAGTTTCTGCTCATACCCGTGTATTCTCGAAAATTGTAATGCTGCTGCTCTCAGCGGCGTTCAAAAACCTACTGACGCCAGTTGCAAGTACCCAGATCGAGCCCAGTGCCCAGAGCCACGAATCACAGATACATATACAGATGCCAAGCCATAGAGCAGGCCAGGCCGCTCTCTGCTCTCTTTTTGTTTCTCTCTCACTCTCCCTGAACCAGTGATCATGGCGATCGGTGGTGGTTCCGGTTCATAGTCTGAAATTACGCTCAAGCTGCATTTGCATTTTGGATTTGTTTTGTACCTACCCATACGACAAACGACCGCATACCGCATACCGTACCTCTCCTCGGGTTACCTGTCTGTCTCTCTGTCTGTCCTACCTTCTTTGCCACCTACGGGTTCTCGGCTTAACCCTGACATTAACTCAATCTAGAGCGGTGCTAGCTGCTTATCTGGCTTAGAGCACGCACTGCATATCTGTATCTGTATCTGAATCTGTATTTGTATCTATTGATTAGTTTGTCGCTTGCTGGAAGGGAGAGATTTTATTGCTTTATTAGATTTCTATTCTGCTCTAGCGCCTGGCTCATAGAGTGGATGGAAAGAACAGACAAGGAACAAAGAACGATTTAAGACATGGGATTCCCTAAGAATCAAAAGAAATTAGGAGCATAGGTCGTATAGGCTCGTACATTTTTCTTTAAAATTATAGTTCATTTAGAGATTAATATTTTAAGTATGAATGTGAATTGATTAATTCTAAACATTACGTTGTTTTAATTCGTAAGAATTATCTGTACCTTTGAAATGGTTTAAAAATGATTTACAGTGATTTCAATTCCGTATTATAAATGCCATATTTAAATTAAACCCCAAAAGAGCTAAAGGTTTTTGTTCATTTAATTGTTCTCCATTTGGACGGGAACAATCCCCACAGACGCCGTTCTAAAGTGTTCGCCAAAGCCAAGTGGTTCCAAAAGAGAGTCACTCGTCTTCGTTCTCCAGGGCTAAATATGTCGCTGATCTGTCCAGCCGTACAAACAGACGCCGCTTGCAGATCCTACTACTACTACACACAGAGAGAGGAGGGTCCGTCTGTAACGTCTCCGAAATGAAGATCCATTTGCATGCTGAGAGCTAGACAAGCAACGCCACCACCGCCGCAGCCACAGCCACAGCCTGAAACTTGTTGCCAGGCATTTCACCAGAAGAAGGCCCCAACCCCAACTCATCTCCAGCTACAGCTAAAGCTACAGCAAGAGCTCCAACTCTGGCGACGGCTCCTTTTGGCAGCAAGTTGCTGGTTGCAAGATGACTCAGCTGCGGCAGCTTCTTTTTTGCCGGGGCTTTTTGCCATAATGAAATGGCATTTCGAGAAATGGCTGCTGGTGGTACGGCGACGCTGCTGCTGTTTCCATGTCTTAAGCTCCACATCCACACCGCACCGCCCTGCAGCGTACACTGTTTGTTTATTGTCTGTTCCTGCTGTCGCTTCTTCTCCTCTCTGTCTTAGCCCTGTGGCATGCCCCTGTGGGGTTTAGCTGCCTGCCCTGCGCTGCCTGCCTGAAATGTATCTCCGAGGTACACCTTTTATAAAGACATTAAATACGAAATATATGGCATGTGTGATTGTGATTCGAGGCGAGAGGTGTATCTCTATCTCAGCTGCGCGACCCATAGATACAACTAGAACGAACGTGTTGCTGTGTTTATTTTGTATGTTTCTTCATCTGCTTTTTGTTTGTGGTTGACAGCTCTGCTTATCGAAGTGTAAATAATTAAATTTTTCTGTATCGTCTCCTTGGGTTTCGAGTCGTGCGAGTCGCGCGAGTCGCCGAGTCTTTCTCTCCCAGAATACTCCTCCATCTTGTGGTGTATGATATCTGTATCTTTGTTTGCTCAAGCCGGTGCTTCGTGTTTCGTCTTGTGTCATAGATTCTCAACACTTTTCGATGGGGATTTAAATAAATCTCAATCCACAAAGGTGTCTGTAGTTTGTAGCTTATCTGTTGGGGGGAGGAACCTTACCTTTCACCTGTTGAGCTTTCGGTTTTCGGGGGCTCTTAATTAAAAACGACTTAAAGTGTTCATTACCACAATGGCTACCGTTCTCGCACGCTCTCCACTCATATTTGTATCCATGAGATACATTTTCAAGTCCGAGTGTTTGCCTGGCATTTTTTTTTTTTCTTTTTTTGGTCACGTCAACTCCACAGCTCCAGAGCTCCAAAAGGCGTAACAGAGGTGGCTTAAACGCACACACATGCAACCACACGCACACGCAAAAAAAACCCAAAAAGAGAAGAGAAGAGAAAAATACCTCAAAACGATATCTCTCTCTCTCTCTCTGTCCCTCAACTGGTTCCAGTTCCAAAATGGAGACTTGAGCTCGCTCTTCCGCTCTTGCTCTCTCTCTCTTGCTCACTCTCTCTCTGATTATCCTCTCTCTCCCATGATTTCACCTGAGCGAAGCCGTTTAGGCCTCGTTAACAACAAAACGGCTTCTTCTTTGGTTTGTTCTGGTGGCACTGGTCTCTGACTATTCCAGAGGCTTGTAAAAAATGCCTGCCATCTCCCTTACACTCTACGCTCCGTGTCTCTCTCTGTCTCTCTGGCTGTCTGTCTTGGCCATCTCGCTCTCTGCGTAAGCCAGGTAGAAGCCACAGCGTAGCCGAGGTAGCAACATCGTCAACGACGTCGCGACGTTGCGGCCAACAACATATTGCTGATGACGTTGGATTGTTGGGTTCGTTTCGGCTGCTATGCCTGTAGACCTGGCTCCTAGCTGTGGCTCCGTGTGCCTCTGGTCTCTGATGCCTCTTTCTCGCATGCGCCACCGGAATGCCGTGAACCCATTAGCCATGAGTCTGTGTGTCTCTCTCTTTCCCTGTGTGCCACACGGTCAGGAAATATTGTTGTAAGCAGCAGCCGAAATTTATGCGTCATGCGGGCCAAAGCGATGAGAATCCAAGATCCACAAGATCATGATCATCATGTAAATTTCACTCGGTAGCCACTAAGAGCAGCCCAAACAGCAGGCCGTCGCATGGCCCACTTACTGGGTCATAGAACATACATATACTCGTAGTGTGAACACCTACCTAATGAGCGATCGTATCCACCATTTAGATACGATCTCTGTTGATAGAACTGGAACTGGATTGATATCGATTCGACTACAAGTTAGTTTGTTGTTGGGAAAGTTGATTCCATTCTAGCCTTGCTGTCATGACGGGTTCGACGTCGATTCTTCTTCGATTCTTTGGGGGGTCACTGCTCAGTCGTAGCGCATGCATGAGTAGGCTGCGAATGAGTCAAGGTGTTGATTGGAATGGATCTACATAAACAATATGTGGATGTGTGGAAATTGATATTACTGCACCTTGAAATGTCGATTTTGTTCTTCTATTCAGAGTTGACGATTCTAAGGAATAGATTGAAACGTATAAGAACTAATAGGTGCAACCTATAAAATGTGCTTCTATTAAATTGTAAATATCATATAATATCATAGGCCAATTGAGCGATCGAGTATATTTCAGCGAAGAGAATCCTTCGTTCTGCGTATGAACAAAATATGGGTTAGGAGAGTTATTAAATAGTTTTATTATCAAACAGCTGTTACCATAAGATCATTTAAACTTTGATCAGTCCAACCATACCAAAAACAGACACAAATCCTCATCGACGAGACAGAACTCAATCGATGTTCTTCGTCATGCACACGACATAAATTTTTTTGTTTTTTTAATTCGTGAGACTGAGTGTTGATCCGAGTCTTGAGCAGTTCGTCGGCAGTCTTTCAGATGTATCAATATTTAAAATTAAAATTTTTGATTATCATTTATTTTATGTAAATTTCTTTCAGTGTCTTTATACAAAACGAGTCGTTTTTGGGGACGCGACTCTACTTTTATACCCTTACTCAGTCAGTATACAAATTTGTGACCATATATACCAGATATATCTGCTACCTACATTTACATTTACAATGTCGATTCCACATCTAAAATGCATATTCTACATACACAATGTAGACTCTACTTCTTCTCTGCGACAGGTCGCGCGCGGCACAGGGCAGATCGAGTGCGAGCGAGAAAGAGAATAAGTAGCGTCAGCAGAGCTGAGAGGGTGTAGAAGAGGAGAAAGCAACTGAAAACGAGAAGGAACGTGTGAGTCGCTTCTACTTATACCCGTACTCAGTCATACATTTTTGAGCATAATTTTTTTAAATTTTAGAATTAAAACGAGAAGGAACGTGTGAGTCGCTTCTGGGGACGCGACTCTACTTATACCCGTACTCAGTCAGTATTTACATTTTGGAGCATGATTTTTTAGAATTTTAGAATTAAAAAAAAAAATTTTACATTTTACATTTTTTTGCTACATCTGTTATCTACATCTACATCTACAATGTATATTTTACATTTAACATGTAGATTCCATATGTACCATTTAGATTATACATCTCTTCTGCTAGGGGTTGCTCGCGTACTGAACGTGGCAGAGTGTGCGAGCGAGAAGGAGATAGAGTAGCGCGGTTGATTGCTGGAGGGGGCGGGGTAAAGAACTGAAAATTAATTTCTTCATTCTGGCTATAATTATGATCCGATCTGATTCAGATTCGGCAATCTGGTAGGTATGGTCATTCTCTACCATACTGTGTTTTTAGTTTTATCGTATCTTTAAAGTTGTGCCTGCCACAGATTTTCGTTCTTTGTGGTGTCGGAAGGGGGCGGGGAGAAATTTTGAAATACACTTCTAGCAGTGAGATATCACTTGAGTCTGGAAACCAAATTTTGATGCCCTAGCTCTTATAGTCTCTGAGATCTAGGCGCTCAACAAGACGGACAGACAGACAGACGGACAGACAGACATGGCTATATCGACTCGGCTATTGATGCTGATAATGAATATATATACTTTATGGGGTCCTTTTACCTTTTACCAAAAATGTAATGTACCCCTTAACTCTTTTTTGAGTACGGGTATAATTAATTTCATCATTCTGGCTATAATTATGATCTGGTTCAGATTCGGTAATCTGACTCATGTGATATCAGACTGAAGACACAAGAACGCATTACCGTGTAGAATGAGCCCATCTACCAGATTACCAAATCTGGTCCAGATCGAATCATTATTATAGCCAGAATGCGGAAATTGATGTACACTTGCTACCCCCTTTCAGCACTGCAGAGCTACTCACTCTCTCTCTCGGTCACAAACAGAAAGGACATGCTAGAACGGCTTGTTTGTGTGAGAGAAGAAAAAGAAACAGATTTAGCGGAATTTAAAACAATAGCGGAAAAATGGAAACAGATAAAATATTCTAAAATATGATTGACTGAGTACGGGTATAAAAGTAGAGTCGCGGCAACAGAAGCGGCTCACAGCGTTTCTCCTCGTTTTATATAAATAAACTCCTACATGCTCTACCTTTCTCTGCTATCTTTGTTTTGTTCTATTTATGGGAATATACAGCACTCGTGTGATCTCTGATCTGGGTTCTGTGATTAATGATCTTCGTTCATGATGACTGTTAAAATTTGTATTTAATTCTTGGCGCTCCGCACGAATCCACTCCACCCCTCAAGCGACAATTAATTACGAAAAGCTTCACATGGGTTTCCCATTAATTAGATATTCCATGTATCAGCGAGGGGAGAAAACTTTCCTGTTAGGAACGTGACAAAGTGTGATAGTTGTTTTAGCTGCATCGTGCCCATCCACATCACTCAACCAAGAAATACTTTTCTGATATTTGCAGGAAACTTGGACTGGATCTGGTGCCGCGCGAGGGTCCCCTGGCCGTGGATCCACATGGCATTGGTATCGTCAGGCTGTACAATGTCCATGTGAGCAGTGCGGACAATGCTAAGGCCTCATCGGTAAAGAGTCGCGCTCTCTTGATTTATTGATATTGTCTCTGTTCGATCAGTCACTCATCTAATCCTTTACAGAGTCGCGGTACCTTGAGGCGAAAGACCCCACGGAAGATACTCACGCATCATTTGTACTTTTGCATGCGAGACTTTGGCCATCGCATCGGTGGCGATGATGCGGAGGTATATTTCTTTCTCTACGATGGAAGCCGCATGCGTCCGCTGTCCGAACGGTTTCTGGTCAAAATCTCCAAAGATGGTTTCTCCAATTACATCGAAAAATTGCACAGCAATTGTACTGTCTTTACGGATTTGGGTAAGAGGAAACTACGAAAGAATGATGATCCCTAATGATCCATCTCCCTTTCTCTCTCTCTCTCTCTCGCTTTAAAGGTGCCGCCGATCTGAATGAGGATCTCCATTTGGTGGCCGTTGTGATGCGGGTGGGAAAGATCATACAGTCGGACTCCATCAAGAAGATCGAGAAGAGTGGCAGCCATGGCAGTGGGCCCACCTATCGTCGACCCTTTGGCGTGGGCGTCCTCTCCCTGGCGGACATTGCGCACTTTGACAACAGTCTGGATCAGGCCTCCACTGCCTCCGAGGAGCGGGAGTACAACTTCAAGCTGTACCAGAGCGAGGAGAAGGACTTCCATCTGCTGCCAGAGCTGATGATCAAGAAGTCGAGTGGAAAGTACTCGCCCATTCAGACGGGCAATCAGAGCACCCAGGGAATTGTTGTGTCCCTGAAGCTGCTGCACGGTGGCTTGGGGCAGGCTCGCCAGGAGCAGCCGCTGCTCTTCCAGGGCTCCACTATTACACGGAAAATGGGATTTCCCGATGTCATTATGCCGGGAGATGTGCGAAACGATCTGTTCCTGTCGCTGGAGCGTGGGGAATTCGAGCGCGGGGGCAAGAACACGGGCAAGAACATTCTCGTGACGGTTGTGGTGCTGGACGTGGCGGGCAATGTGCTCACCGACTGCCTGTGGGGTGCCTCGGGTATGGACGCCCAGCCGCAGTTCCGCTCGATGATCCTGTACCATCAGAATGCACCCAGTTGGAACGAAATGCTGCGCCTGAGTGTGCCCATCGATAAGTTTGCCACCGCCCATGTGCGGTTCGAGTTCCGGCATTGTTCGACGAGGGACAAAACGGAGCCGAAGCTGTTTGCTTTCAGCTTTGCGCGGCTAATGGAGACGGGTGGCGCCACCCTGGGCGATGGCCAGCACGAGTTGTATGTGTACAAGTGCGAGGATCCCTCCAAGCTGCAAGCCTCCAACTATCTGCGACTGCAGTGCCGCCCCAGAGACGCACAGGCCAAGATGGATTGCGGGGGATGCTTCAGTCGCAGCTCCAAGGAGGTGTTTGTCCTGCGCTCCCTGCTCTGCTCCACGAAGCTCACGCAAAATGCGGATCTGCTTTCGCTGCTACAGTGGCGCGCACATCCCGACACCATACAGGACTCGCTGACGGGAGTGCTGCGCCTGAACGATGAGGAGCTCGTGAAGTTCCTACAGGACGTGCTTGACGCCCTGTTCGCCATGTTTTCGAACGAGGAGGGGAACAGCACCCAGCACTCGGGTCTAGTCTTCCACGTCCTAGTGAGCATCTTCAGTCTGTTGCAGAGCAACAAGTTCCAGCACTTCCGACCCGTGATGAACGAGTATATCGAGAATCACTTTGCGGCCGCTCTCGTCTACAAGGGTCTCATCACATCCGTGGCGCATATGGCCGTCTTTATGACCAAGGCAGAGCATCCGGACCCTTTCCAGAAGTGCTTCGGCTCGCTCGAGTACATCTTCAAGCTGCTGATTCAGTCGCGGCGTCTGTTTGCGCGCGCCACTGGCGGCCAGTACGAAGACTCGTTCCGGCGCGACCTCCATTCGCTGTTCACAGACCTCAATGGGATGCTGGCGGTGCCGTCGTACGATGTCATCATACCCACCCAAGAGGCGCTGCTCAATTCAACGGGCGTGGTCCTGGAACAGCTGAAGGACACGCTGCCCGCACCAGAGCTGGGCATGCTGGCGCGGAATATGCTGGATGCCATACCGCGTGGTGCGCCCATACGCTTGATTCAGGCCAAGCTGCATGCGGTCAAGGATCTGGTGTCCGGCGAGCTCTTCCACGAGGATGGTAACTCCTGAAACTCGCGATTCTCCCTATCGGACTCTCAAAACGATTCTTTCTTTCGTTTAGATTCCCGCACTGTGGTTCTGTCGGTGGCCTGCAAGCACCTCCGCATGCATCTCAGTCGTCGCGATGAGCTGCGCTTGTGCGCCGAGATTCTCTCGGAGATTCTCAGCCAGCTGTTCGAGCTGCAGCGCGAGCAGCGGGAGAAAGTCACCAACACGCTTCAGCACGATCTGGACTCGCTGTGCAAGAACATACTCGGGATACTGATACGCACCATCAGCATCATAATGGAGGGCTCCAATGCGGTGCTGCCGCAGCTGGTGTCCTGTTTGCTGGGGCTGCTGCAGCTGTTGGATGAGACCCACTACAAGCGCTACTGGGACGAGCTCAGTCCAAACAACAAGGATCCGCGCGACCTAAAGGAGTTCCTCAGCAAGTCCCTGCTGGTGTACGAGGAGCTGCTCACCCAGGACTGGCACGTGTTCCCCAACGATTGGCTCGTGATGAAGCTGGCCGCGAACGATGTGCTGCGCATGTCCCTCGAGGAGTTTGCCAAGCCGCTGGTGTACCGTTTCCTTGGTGCTCAGGCCTTTGATTCGCAGTTGTGGTGGAGCTACTTCAGCCTTGCGGTCTCCTTCCTCACGCAACCGTCGCTGCAGCTGGAGCAGTACAGGGAGCCCAAGCGGCTGAAGATCCTCCACTCGCATGGCGATATGCGCGTCCTGATGGGCTTCCAGATCCTGAGCATGTGGTCGCAATTGGGCGAACAGAAGCTCCACTTTATACCCTCGATGGTGGGCCCCTTCCTGGAGGTCACACTCGTGCCAGAGCCCGCACTGAGAAAGGCAACGCTTTCCGTATTTTATGATATGATGCAGTGCGAGCAGGTGAGCGTGGATTACAGTAAACATTCATTAAAAGAACGATTGTAACCATGCATCCCCAAGCAGGCGGCGCGCGGTTCCTTCCGCCTGGTGGAGAGCGAACTCATCGACAAGTTGGATCTGCTGATTAGCGAGAACAAAGGGGATGACGAGTACAGGGAGCTCTTCAGCACCATGTAAGTTGTAGCACCGATTCCTCCTGGAATGTACATACAATCATATATAAATGTCAATGTAAATGTCTGTAAATATATAAATAATTCACTTCACACTCGCATTGCTATCCGCCATCCATGACAAAAAAAAGGGAACATCTCAGCTTGGTGTAAGTTCAAACCGCAGAACCACCCTTTACGCCTCTCTTTCTGTGATATTCTGTAGATATTCCGATTCTTTCTACCCACATACATATGTGTAACTAATCCTTGATCTAAATCCCTTGGCAGCTTGCTGGAGAAAGTCCAAGTGGAGAATCCCAATTGGAAGGACGCTGGCATTGCATTTATAGCCTCTGTTACGCGACTCCTGGAGCGATTACTCGACTATCGCAGCGTGATGCAGGGCGAGGAGAATCGGGACAAGCGCATGACCTGCACCGTGAATCTCTTGAACTTCTACAAAAACGAAATCAATCGCAAAGAGATGTATCTGAGGTGCGGATGCCGATACTAGTATCTGCATTTTGCAAGCTAATCATTTCATAATGTCCTTTCAGATACATTTACAAGCTGCACAACCTCCACTTGCAGGCAGAGAACTACACGGAGGCTGGCTTCACCCTCAAGCTGTATGCATCCATGTTGTCATGGGATCGGGAGACCCAGAGCTTTGCCCCCTTCGACAATAGCGGCCAACCAGAGTGGCAGCGAAAAGAGCGACTATACCATGAGGTAAATAGTACATATATTATCTCTTTGTCACAAGTTTCAAGGACATTTGGTGGTGGTCTCTCAAAACTGACTTCCCAACACTGCAGGCCTTCTATCTAAGCTAGTTATTATCTACCACGCAATTCGGGGACCGATATTTATCTCTCAAGCCGCACATACGACGTCGACTATGATTATCGCGTTTTTACTAACGCTGATCCTCTCTGAGCGTGTCTCTCAATACGCAGCCATAGAATAGGCAAGGGACAAGAATAGCGAATATTCAGCGAAATGGAAACGAGAAAAGGAAAATACGCATCCAGTTAGAAGAGCTAGTAGTCAATTCCAAAATAATCTTAATGATCTTCTTGTATACCATCTATGAATGTTTTTAAAATAAGTCTCATGCATTGCAGATCCTCAAATATTTCGACAAGGGCAAATGCTGGGAGAAGGGTATTCCGCTGTGCAAAGAGCTGGCCCAACTCTACGAGACGCGTCGCTTTGACTACAATAAACTGAGCGAAATACTCATACAGGAGGCGAAATTCTTCCAAAATATCTTAACACAGCTAAGACCAGAGCCGGAATACTTTCGAGTGGGATTTTATGGCATGGGTCTGCCGCTGTTTGTGAGGGTAAGTCAGTCGTTCAAGATCTCTTCTGGATTTATTTCTCATTCCCTTGTGCTTTTTACAGAACAAACAGTTTGTATATCGTGGCCTCGAGTACGAGCGTATCGGTGCCTTTACGCAGCGCCTGCAAACGGAGTTTCCCAGTGCCCAGATTTTGGGTAACAACAGTCCACCCGACGGCGCCATTCTCAATGCACCCGATCAGTATATACAGATCAGTAATGTGCGGCCCCTGGGCGATGCTCAGGCCTTGAAGACGGCCATGGTGCCGGTGCCGGAGAAAATAGCCCGCTTCTATGAGGTGAACGATGTGACGAGATTCATCTACGATCGACCCATATACAAGGGACCCATCGACAAGGACAACGAGTTCAAGTCGCTGTGGATAGAGCGCACCATCCTGGATATAGCCAGCCCACTGCCGGGGATTCTGCGTTGGTTCGAGGTCAAGCAGAAGTCGGTGCAGGAGCTGACGCCCGTGGAATATGCCTGTGAGATCATCAGCAATGCGGGCAAGGAGCTGTCCGAGCTGATTGTACAATACAGACGCGATCCCAAACGCAACATCAATCCATTCTCGATGCGCCTGCAGGGTACCATCGATGCCAATGTGATGGGCGGCATCAGCAAGTACCAGGAGGCCTTCTTCTCGGATCAGTTCCTCAAGTCGCCGCAGGGCGCCGGCCAGCAGGCGAATGTGCAGCGCCTGAAGGGTCTGATACTCGAACAAATACAAATTCTGGAGCAGGCTCTGGAGCTGCATGGTCAGTTGGCTCCCAGCGGCGTTCAGCCGCTACACAATCGCTTGCTGGAGCGATTCTCACAGCTGAAGCAGAGTCTGTCGGGCATGGGTCGCCTCAAGCGGCAGCACTCGGACAGCATTGTGAACACGCCACTGCCGCCGCTACCCACGGAGCAGCGCACGGCGCAGGTGGCAGCATCCTCCTCCAGCAGTCAGAATGCCAATCCCAATGCCAACTATGTTTACGAGCTGGATGAGATCTATACGAGACAGGTAGACACTGTTCGTCCCGTCGATCCGCTCAATTCGTATCAGACGCTGAGCAAGGAGAGCCTTACCATACCGCTGGACGAGAGTGCTGCGGCTCCTCCAGTGCCCAATCGTCCCCGATCGCAGAACTTTATCGCCAACGGCGGAGGAGGAGCCATGATGGATAGTCCAGAGGTGCCACCTAAGCGGCAGCCGGCAGTTAACTCTCCGAACGCTCCACCGCTGCCGCCGCGTGGAATTACGCCGGACAAGCGAGCATCGAATCCCATGATTTTCAACGATTTTGGAGGCGGCGATGGCGTCGGCCGTCGCCACTCATCCCAGCACCAACAGCAGCAGCAGCATGGCCAGAAGTACGCCGTGGTAGACATCAGCTTCGACGATCCCGAGGCTGATCAGCAGCCGCATTCGCTGCCGCCCAACTTCCAAGATGGTGGCGGCGGCGTCGGACATCTCAATGTCTGCTTTGTCCCGAACGACTTCCGCGACTCGGGCATCTCGACGACCAGCTCGCGCGAGCTGAATCACATGAATCTCAATAATCTCAGCGAGGACTCCTCTTCGATTTCGGCGGCCAGTACTGTGCATCATCGTGAGCACTGCCGCATAAGCTCCATCGGCAGCATGGATATGCATTCCACGGCCGCATCGATGAATATCACGCAGCGGGAGAGCTCGACTAGCTCGTTCGATGTGGAGGATATGCCGGTACCGCCGCCACCCATACCGCCAAAATCATTGGGGGTATCGAGCAATGGAATCTTGGCCAGCGACGAGGCACAGGCACTGGCACACTCACCCAATCCCAACACACAAGCCTACACACAAATCAATCACAGTCAGAATCAGAATCATTCCATAAACAATCACCATTATCATCAACCGCTGGGGCAGCAGCTGCAGCAGAATGGCGATGGCGATGACGAAGGCGATGGGTATAGCACCTTGAAACACCATCCGGCCAATGGGGTAGCAGTGGCAGTAGCCCCAGCCTCAGCCCCATTGTCGTCTTCTGTAGAGGTCACCGTCACAGCAACAACCGTAGCCACAGCCCCAGGCACAATCACAATCACAGCACCACCGGTATCCGCATTGACATCTTCATTGGCATCTGGTCACCAGCACGATGGCGGCACTTTTTGAGTTACAATATGTCGCTGCCATCATCCACCCGATCAGCCACATCAGCCACACAAGCCATCATCGTCCACATCAACCTCAACCAGCACCACCACTGACACGACCACCGAGACCTCGGACTCCAGCTCCAGCCACTCGATGACGCCGCCACCGCCTCCACCGCCGCCGCCGTCCTTTAGCCAGTTCAATCATCACGCAACAGTCGCCGGCGTAGTCCCAAATGATTTGCCTGCAGCAGCAGCAGGAGCACATTACTGTCAGGACTGTTTGTCGTCGCCATCGCCGCCACCTACAATCATCACGGAGCAAGCTCTAGTGCATGCCACCCCCGGACAGGCAACGCCTCAGCCCCACATTGAGCACTGCTCGTGTGGCCTGAGCTTCTCGGTGGTGCAGAATCAGCAGCAAATGATGATATCTTCGAGATTCTCCACGCTAGAGCGTCAAACAGTGGGCTGCCTGCACCATCATCACCTGCACCAGCACCAGCATCATCATCAGCCTCAGCTCCAGCCTCAGAGTAGTCAGGACGCACAGGCCCAGACGGACTTCTCCTACGCACAGCGCTAAGAGACAGAGGCGAAGGTCGAAAGTTACTGGGCACCCACAGAGAGTGAGATTGAATTTCGTTTAGTTTTTACGTGAATCGTTTATTTATTGTACCTACTCGTATTTTATTGTGTTTAGCATAAATCCTTTTAGTTTTTGTAATTCTTTTTGGTGCCAAATGTTTGCTGCAAATCCAAAGCGCAATTGAAACGAACGTTGTAATGGAATAATAGGTTGCTTAATCAATGTGTTTTAATGTTTAGTTTAATCGGCAATATTTATACGGGGAATTGTCTCTAAAGTTACTACTACTACGCAGCATATGCATTAATATGATAAGAGAATGAAGATGAACAAAGTTTTACAATGAAAGAATCAAATACTAAAACCAAAACACTGAACCCCAAAATAAAAAATCAGCAACGCAACAGAAATACATATGCATATAGAAATATACTAAAGAAGTAACAGAAGCAAGAAAACACCGACAAAATGTGCAATGCAGTTTTTACTTTAACGAATTACTTATTTACATACTACACTACACACTATGGTACATACATATGAGGAAGAGTCAGAAATTAGGAATTTTAAAGTGCTAACTAGCTTCGTATAAGTAAGTTTTCCATTTTTGTAAATTTTTTAAATATACATTTATATAAACATATATGTATAGAGTCTTCATATATTATGAGTGTGTATCCGAATCTACTTATAGAACACGCATCAATCAAAAGCGTTAAAATCGTATCTAAACAAATCATATTTATAAAATAAAACTAGTCAGCAACTCCAATAAAAATTGCAAGTTACAGAGGAAGAGGAAGAGAGTATAGCAGAGGGATAAAAGCTCATATTGTCTATATATGTAAAATGCATGGCGCGAATGTAAGAATTTACTAAAGAATTTAATAAACTATAAATGATAAAACTATTCCAGTGTTTCCCAGTGAGAAGCCCAGCCCAGCGCCACCTACCGTAAATTGCGTGTGGGTACATTTTCAAAACTCGAATTTGGTTTTCTGTTCATTTATTGTTTTCATTTATTATTCTCTTCTCAGAAAATCATTTGACAATATTTTTATAATTGTTGCTTACAACTAGCAGCAACTTTTGTAACTTAAAAGCATTGAGTTTGCCTATTAATTATTAATTATTGCTTTGTTGAATTAGTTTGTTAGCTTACGTTTCATGTGTTAGATTTTCTCGGTTTGTCCTTTTTCTCTCTTATTGGAGGGTGGTGTAAATTATTGACACTACTTAAACATGTTACATACTCATAATTGTTCGCATTGCGTTTTTGGATTAAAAGTATACCGACTTTTTTGAATGGTTTCCTATCGTATCTAGTATGATTCTTTGTTTCATTGTTTGTTGGTTTGTTTGTTAGTTTGTTGGTTGGTTGGTTGGTTGGTTGGTTGGTTGTTTGTAGGAATACCTGCCCTAATTCATGACATGCCTAAGATTCTAGGGTAATAAATATTGCAAATTTGACTAATTCATATTCAATATATAATAAGTAGGTATGTATATTCGGGGAGCTCAGTAAATACTTGAGGTTTATATTGCGCAATCAATTGACATAAATGATATCAACTCAATATCGTATTAAGTTTAAGTACTCTTACTAGTAGTATATGGTATAGCAGCATTCACTACGTATTGTATGTACGTGATTCGTTGCAGCAGCGTTTTAGCCGAGAAGATTGTTTGTTCATTTCATTGTTTCACGCTTGTCCAACATGGAATACTCCAAGACTCCTCTCCTCACTCCGCGACTCCGCTTCATCTAACTATTCGTAACTACTGGCACACAACATGCAACAACAACTTTGTCGTGGTTCCAGTTTTTTTTTTTCTTTTTTTTTTTTGTTTGGTTCCATTTCACAACTATGCACAGATTGGAGCATTACTTAATAGAGAGTCCTTATAGAGACAGACTACCACTACCACGTTACGTTACGGTTGCCAAAAATTAACAATTTGCATATCTAAAAAGATCAACTAGGAAGAAGGTTAGCTTATAGGTGTGGTGTCCTTATTGTAAGAATTCTCGACGAGGTACAAAGTTATACATACAATACATACAATATTTGAAAATTAGATGTTTTTGTCGTAAGCACAATGAGGTACACATGTATCAACATCATTCAAATCATTATTACTCATATACTATACTCGTACTTATATAGGTACCCATCATCGGTTCGGTTCGGTTCGATCTGATCTGTTAATCTCATCTGGTTAGACTTTTCGCACATTCAAGTTCTTTTCAATTATCTTCTCTTTCATTTCAGTAATTTATATAACCTTAATGCTTAATACCACAGTCGAAGTATGTACTATATGTACTATACAGTTCACATATATGTACTATATATATATGTACTATATGTATATGTATGGCCTATAACTAGATATACATATGTATATTGTTACTGCAACATTATACACGGTATATACTCAAGTAGCGCATTTGTCTTTATGTCTTTATCTATCTAGTCAGCGTGCGCAGGCGCGCGGTTTCACCCAGCACCGTTCGGTGGCCGTCTCCTCCTCCTGGTCAGGGCCATCAGGGCGCGTATCGCATTTGATCGCTTGGCCCGCGGCCTGGCCAACAGCATCCATGGCAATGGCAGCAGCAGCAGTAGCAGCAGCAGCCAGTAAACGGGTCATAGCTCCACATGGCCGAGCGCCTGCTCGGTGACATTGGCGAAGCTATTGCATGTCTGCGTCGACATCCACTCAAAGTCCTTGATGGTGGCCTAGAAAATAAAAAATAAATGATTATAATCGGCACTAGGATGTGTAATCCCATGGATACGTTTTGCTCACTTTATGCATGGAGTAGACAGCCACCACGACCAGCACGTGCATGATGTTGTGTGAATTCAGATAGAAGTCGACCACGCCGGGAAACCACTTCTCCGGTATACGCATGGCACCAATGGCACCGCCCAGAATGGAGACGCCATCCTGGAAGCAACACACAGATAAGTGGGAGAAGAGAGGGAACAAATTAGCAATGGGGGCAGTGATGCAGGGCTCTGTGTCTGTACTGAACTGGTGTCAGCCGGTCAAATCGGGTTGCGGCATTGTCCATTTACTCGAATGTACGTATATGTATGAAAATTTGTGGCACTTACAACTTCAACCTATGCGCACAGAGAGAGAGGCCAGCCAAAAACGTTTAGTTATAGAAAATAGCATGTTAGTGAATTGGAAAGCCTGGACATACGCACCTGCAGATAGACATGGGAGAGGGCCATGTGACTGCCGCCGACCATTCCCCGGATCCGCAGAAAGGTCAGTATGGAGCGCATGCCAAAGGGCAGAGCAAAACAGAGGCGACGCTGCCAGGGCGAACTGGCGGTCAGAGCCTGTCAAATGAATCAAATCAAAATAGATACATATATTCATTAGTTGCAGCCATTAGAACTTTAGCTTACCTTGTAGAGGCCCCACAGCGAGAGCAGGCAATAGGAGCTGATGATCAGCCACTTGAGAACGGGCGTGAAGCACAGCGTTGTGGCCACCACCAGGGGCAAAGCACCTGCAAAGCGACAGCGGAAGAGAGATAGTGTGATGAGAGAGGGAGAGGCCATCCCCACCGATAAGCCGCCGCCGATTCTCAGCCAAAAATGTTGAGATCAGTCGCTAAACAAATCTCGTGTAACACACAGCCGAAAATGGGAGCCACTCCTCAAGCTCTCGCCTGCCTAATCTTTATCGCCATAGGGCGTCTGGGTGTCCAGGGGGGCGTTTATAAGGAGCTAACTACGCCCCTGGGCCATGAGATCATGCGGCATGCCAAGTCAGCGGATATGCGATCCTTCATCGATCCGCGTGTGAGTCCCTGCGATGACTTCTATGGCCATGCGTGCGGGAAGTATCCCTCGATAAATGTAGCCTCCGTGGAGACGGACAAAAGCATTGGGCAGGCACTCCATGATGGCTATCTGCGGCGGGTGCGACAGCTGCTGAACGAGCCCAAGATGAGCACAGACAGACCCATGGAGACGCGGGTGAAGTACTTCTACGAGGCGTGCCTGAACACCACGGCACTGAGGATGAACCAGCGCAGCCATCTGCTCCATATCCTCAGGGAATTTGGAGGCATGCCCGCCGTGGAGGGCCGCGCTTGGGACGAGTCCAAGTTCGATGCCATTGAGATGATGGCCACGCTGCTGCGACGCTACGGCAAGATCACGTTCCTGGGCGTTAGTGTCGGTCCCGATATTGCCAACAGCCAGATGAATCGCTTGTCCTTGGGCCAAAGGGATGACCTGGTGGTCATCAAAGAGGAGGATTCAATGAAACTGGTCCGGAAGGTGCGTCTGAAGTGGAGGCTGCAGAGGCTGCTGGGCGTCTCGCCAGAGCGTGCCCATCAGACGGCCATCGAGATCAGTGCCCTGGACGCGGAGCTGGGGCGCAGTGGCATCGGCCAGAAGATGGTTGGTGATCCGAGAGTGAGGCAACGCCTGACGGTGATCAGCAGTCTGACGGATACCTACGGACCGTCCCTCAACTTTACCAAATTTGTGAGCCACTGGCTGGGCCATGACTACCAGCTGCCCGTCTACGAATACGTACCCGGCTACCTCTGGCAGCTGAACAAGATCCTCGCGAGCACACCCAAACGGGTGCTGGCCAACTATATGCTGTCGAGCCTGGTGGAGGACTTTGTGTTGAACTTGGAGCCCGAGAAGTACCAGAAACAGCAGCAGCAGCAGCAGCAGGAGGAGTACTGTGCGAAACGGACCACGGATCTCTTTCCCGCTGTGTTGGATCGCATGGTCTATCACTCCCTGGAGCAGCAGAGTCCCCACATTCCCGCCATTCTGCGGCAGTTGTTTCTGGAGCTGAAGGCCACCTTCGAGACGATGCTGAATGGCCCCGATTTGGAGTGGCTGGACGAGCAGACGCGCAACGGGATGGTGGAGAAGCTCAAGCTTATGTCTTTCCAGATATCTGGCGAGGAGTCTGTCGACTTTGAGGAACACTACGGCTCGCTGATCATCAGCTCGGCAGACTACTATGGCAACATTGAGCGCCTGCTGGAGGTGCGCGCCCTCAACCTGCGTGAGGACCTGCAGCGGCCGCAGTCCAAGCCCATCTTCTACGACGACATGATTGACTCGCCCTGCTACATCAGGGAGGCCAATCTGGTGATCTTCCCGGCCAGCCACATGCAGCACCGCTACTTCTGGGACGATGTCTACCCGGCGGCCCTCAAGTACGGCACCCTGGGCTTCGACCTCGCCCACGAGATAGCCCACGCCTTTGACGACTCGAATCTTTTGTTCGATGGAAGGGGAAATCTACGCGACTCGTGGTCCAGCGAGGCCAAGACGAGCTTCCAGCTGCTCAAGCAGTGTCTAGTGGATCAGTTTAGTGAGCTGCGCTTCGGCAACCAAAAGCTGCCCCGAAGGGAGACGCAAGGCGAGAACATTGCCGACAATGTGGGCATCCGCATTGCACTGGCCGCCTACCACAAGTGGCTGCTGGATCACTCGAAGGCTGTGGCTGCAGACGCGGAAGCCCTGCCCCATATGTTGCAGACGCCGCAGCAGCTCTTCTTCCTCAGCCTGGCCCAGACCATGTGCTCGGCTGTGTTGCCCGAGAGGCGGCATGCCCATGTCATGACCAGTGTCCATGCGCCGTCCGAAGTGCGGGTGCACGCCATGATGGCCAACAGCCGATCCTTTGCCGAGGCCTTTCAGTGCGGCAATAGCACCAGAATGAATCCCCCCCTGAGATGCAAGGTTTACTGAATATGTACACGGTTTAGTTCTATTCAGAACTATTCCTATATACTCGTACGTTTGTACATACGTATGAATACTCATTAAACATGTATATATATATATGTAGTTCCGCTACCGATTCCGAGCAGCGCGTGCATTTCATTGGCCTCTGAATCAATGCGGGAGAGGGAGATGATATGGTATGAGCTACGATTACACTCACCGAAGCTCTGGCTCACCCAGATTCCGACCATGTCCAGCTTGAGCAGTGTATAGTAGACATTCTCGCCCTTCTCGATGTTCATGAACAGATGGTAGACGAAGCTGCCGCACCAGGGTGCCACCGAGCCGAAGACATGGCAGAACGATAGAAACTTGTAGCCACTGTCCCAGGGCATCAGACCGGGCACAATGGCCAGTATGTAGATGATGGGTATGGCTGAAAAAAGAACAGAGTTTTTTAATTACAAAATATGGAATATGGAAATAGTGGAAAAAATACTTCCTAGGTCAAGTCGCACACTCGGAGTAGCTTCTACATAATTATAAGACTCGTATAAGAGCCGCCACTATCTGTGGGAGCTGTCGGTGCGATAAGAGATTGACCTACCCAAGAGCTCTGTGGCTGTGGCTGGGGCTGGGGATGGCTGTATACTGAACATTCTGTGTAAACAAATCTCGCACTGATAGGCGGCTGGCTGTGGCCCTCAACAAATCAGCGATTGAAATGCCATCTGAGAATCAGTTGAACCAAGCGTGAGATCATGTTGAGACGGGTTTTGTGGCCACTCTGGGGGGCTGTAAGCCTTTTGGTGGCAGTCTCTGCTACTGCGGATGACCTGACCTCGGACTATGCCAAGAGCATCATCCGCCACTCGAAGGTGGCCGACATCAAGGCCATGCTGAAGCCAGAGATAGCAGCCTGCGACGACTTCTACAGCCATGCGTGTGGCAACTGGCACCGCCAGAATCCCGCCCAGCTGCTGAACGACATCACCACCGACACATTCAAGCTGATCTCCAAGGGATTCGATCGTCGGCTGCATAGCCTGCTGCTTTCGAATGAGCTGAAAACGGAGCTGGAGAAGAAGCTGCAGCGATTCTATCTCTCCTGCGGCCTGGTGCATCGCGACGATGTCCACTATAAGCTGGCGCTGGAGAATGTCTACCGGGAGTACGGCGAGATCCCAGCCTTGGCTGGCGACCGCTGGAACGCCTCTGACTTCATCTGGTGGCAGACTGTGGCCCAGATCCAGCACAAGTACGGCCACCGTATTGTCCTGTCCGTGGACATAATGCGCGACATCCAAAACAAGACGTTGAGCCGTGTGTATCTCGGTCCGCCCGAATACGAGAGGCTCTCCAGCTCAGGCATCCTCAACCTGCTAGAGGAGGCCAGCTCCTCCAAGGATCTGCAGCAGTACTTTGGCCTCAGTGCCCACCATGCCAAGAAGATCGCCGAAGAGCTCCGTGCGCTGGAGAAGCGTTTGATGTCGGCCGGCTCTAGTTCCACCTCGGAGTCCCTTGAGGATAATCTCTCCCTGTACACGCTGCCCGAGCTGGAGGAGAAGTATGGCGACCACATGAACTTCACCGAGTTCTTTGGCTTCGTCCTGGGACCCGAGGATGTGCCGGAAATGCTGTACATCTTCGATGAGCCGTATCTGGACAATGCCCTGAGCATCGTCAAGGCCACGCCGCCCTCACTTCTGGCCACGTATGTGCTGTGGCAGCTGATGCAGGACTACCTTGTGGATGCCACGCCCAGTACTCTGCCAAAGTGGTGCGTCGAGAAGACCAAGAAGTACTTTGGGAAGCTCACCGACCATGTGGTCTATGCCAGCTACCGCAGCCCGGAGGCCGAGGCGGAGGTGCACAGCGTGTGGGACCAGATCCGGAGCGTGTTCCGGCAGCAGTTGGCGGGGGACAAGCACGATTGGATCGCCAATGCCACGCGCCAGCTGGCCATCGAGAAGCTGGACAGCATGCAGCTGCACATCAACTCCTACGACAGCGAGAACTTCGAGCAGCTCTACGGAGCGGTGGACATCGATCGACTCAACTTTGTGGCAAATGTCCAGCAGCTGAACTTGGCCCAGGCCAAGCGCACCACGGAGAGGATTCGGCAGCCACCCAGCACGCTGGAGGACACCGATCTTCTGAGCTTCACGCCCGCCTACAACATCCTGGAGAACAACATCACCATTCCGGTGGCTCTGCTGCAGCCGCGCTACTTCTGGGGCGACCAGTACCCGCAGGCCCTCAAGTATGCCACGCTGGGCTACCTGCTGGCTCACGAGATGATACACGGCTTCGATGTCGAGGGCCGGAACTACGATGCCGGCGGCAACCTGGACCCCTGGTGGGACAACAAGTCTCGCTACGAGTTCGAGGAGCGGCGCAAGTGCTTCCAGGCGCAGTACCATGCCTACAGATACGGTGGCTCCAAGCTGCCGGAGAGCACGCAGCAGTCGGAGAATATAGCGGACAATGCCGGAGTGAAGCTCGCCTACGCCGCCTACGAGCGCTGGCTGGGGCAGCAGTCGGAGGAGAAGCGCCAGCAGGAGACTTTGGAGGGGCTGGACCTGAACAACCGCCAGCTGTTCTTCGTGGGCTTTGCCCAGCTGTGGTGCGACGATGTCCAGACGCTGTTCAAGAAGACCGTCGCCCAGACAGACAGCCATGCACCTGGCATGTATCGGGTGATTGGCTCGCTATCCAACTTCCAGGAGTTCTCCTGGGTCTTCAACTGCTCCCAGTCAGCGCCCATGGATCCGGAGTACAAGTGCTCCATCTACTAAAAAGTTTAATGGTTTAAAGTTTAAACTTTAAACTGTTTACGTACATAGAAATCGGGACACTCAAAAATAAGTTAATTTTATTGTTTTACACAATATTGGTATGTTCCTCAAGAAAAAATCTTATTAAAACAAATTTAACTATATAAAAGACAAGATAAATACATAAAAAGCTTAAACCCAAATGTTCTTGTTTTAAAAAATTCTTAGATAAACAAATAGTCACTTTTATATATGCACAGAAAAATGCTCTCAAAGTTTTTTATCAGGAAATAAAATTGTTCTGAAGAGTTGAATAGTATAGAATGAACTAGAGCTAGTTATAGGTACTTTTCTACGCGAAAGCTTGGTATCCACTCAAATTCAGATAATGGGTTGGGTCCCTGCTTCAATACAAAAACGTTGATGATGTGCTAAAGATGTTTGGTCGGATTGAGATCAGTACCATTTTCCGGCCGGAGCAATGTCCTAATTCCTACCATTATTTTACCAAAAAAACCTCATCGTTTTAAAAATCAAACTTTTTAAATAAATCATAACAAAATGTAATAGCAAAGTTAAACAAAATATTCTTGACCAATGTTGCACTATGGCAAGGAGCAGAATCGTCAATCTACAATTTAGATTCCACATCTTCTCCACAAAGCTCGCGCATTGCACAGTGCAGAGTGTGTGCGAGCAAGAAATACAATGAGTACAGCGGTCTCGTGCTGGAGGAGGTGGGGGAAGCAACTGAAAATTAATATCTTTATTCTGGCTATAATAATGATCCGATCAGATTCGGCAATCTGGTAGATATGGCAATTCTCCACGATACTGCGTTTTTGTAGGTACGTAAGGGGGTGAGGCGAAATTTTAATATATGTACACTTGTAGCAGTCTGATATCACATGAGTTTGTAAACAAAAGTTGCTTGCTCTAGCTCCTATTGTCTCTGAGAACTATGCGACAACCGCATGAACGGACAGAAAGACATGGCTATATCGACTCGGCTCTTGGTGCTGATCAAGAATATATGTATATTAGGTTCAGCCAAAAAATGTTTTTTGAAATTTAAACGAGACAATCATAAATTTTTTTATCTTGGGTTTGATAGTAATATTAAAGTTTTTATTTTTATTTAATACACATTTTTTAGAAGTTGCTACCGAATTTTACAAGAACGTGTGAGTTGCTTCTGGGGACGCGACTCTACTTATACCCGTACTCAGTCAGTATATACATTTTTGAGCATATAATTTTTTAGAATTTTAGAATTAAAAAAAAATTTGACATTTTACATTTTATTGTTGCTACATCTGCTATCTACATCTACATCTACAATGTATATTCTTGTAGATTGTACATGTACCATTTATATTCTACGTCTCCTCCGCTAGGGGTTGCTCGCGTACTGAACGCGGCAGAGTGTGCGAGCGAGAAGGAGAATGAGTATCGAGTCTCTGGCTGGTGGAGGCGGGGGAAGCAACTGAAAATTAATTTCGTCATTCTGGCTATAATTATGATCCGATCTGATTCAGATTCGGCCATCTAGTAGATATGGGCATTCTCTACGATACTGCGTTTTTAGTTTTATCGTATCTTTAAAATTGTGCCTGTCACAGATTTTCGTTCTTTGTGGGGGCGGAAGGGGGCTGGGCGAAATTTTGAAATACACTTGTAGCAGTGTGATATCACATGAGTCTTGAAACCAAATTTGGTTACCCTAGCTCTTATAGTCTCTGAGATCCAGGCGTCAAACAAGACGGACAGACGGACGGACGGACAGACAGACATGGCTCTATCGACTCGGCTATTGATGCTGATCAAGAATATATATACTTTATGGGGTCGGAAAATTTTCCTTCTCTGCGTTACACACATCCACTTTTAGCACAAATCTAATATACCCCTTAACTCTTTTTTGAGTACGGGTATAAAAACCGACGAATTCAATTTTTTTTTAAATGTATATTTAACCAAAAAATTGTATTTCCTTTTCGTGGTAGCAACCCCCAATATTAAACTAAAGATTTGAAAAAAATATAATTTTATAAGTATAATTTTATTTACTAGCAGAGAAGGGTGTGTCCGCTTGAAAAGAAACTCGTCGAGTACGGGTATAAAAGAATCCCCAGACCATCCTGCTGCCTCCTTGCTTTACCGTTTGATTTGGGCCCTCATTTTTAAAGCGTTCACCGACTTTCTGGCGATCATTCGTCATAATATCTGAACCAAACAGTTTTATCTTGCCATTATTACAAACATTACTTTTCTCCAATCATTTAAAAACCAAGTTTTGTTTATTTGGCCAATTAAAGCTTTTTCTGGATTTTTTTAGTACCAAAGGTGGCAATTTTATTGTCTAACGACCTTTAACTACTTTCTTCTGAAGACGTCGCCGTTTAATTTTGATGCTAATATGGATACCTACCGACTAAATAAACTCCCTTCTTATATCTTATGTCAATTTTAACCGATTTGAACCGTTTACAAATACGATCCCACATTGAAGGTCCTTTTGGGTGGTCTTCCTCTAACTGCCTGCGGAAGGTGGTCGTTTAACCTAGGGACTTACTCATACGAATACATAGAAAGTAAAAATGACTACCTTCTTGGTTTTAGTTTTTTTCGACAGTTTTTAAATTTTTAATGTTTTGTTAAAACTGTTTGTTTTGTCAAATGAGTTATCAATTAACAGCTAATGAATATGCAATAAAAATATTTCCCGACTAAGTTAGACGTTTTTGAATTCCCGCCATCGGTTTAAAGATAGCTAACATGAGTGTCTGGATTTCTTTGTCTGCTACTGTACATAAAAATATATTTTATCCAAGAATATGTTGCATTGGAAGGGGTCGGCACCGCTCCGAGCTAATCCACGGAAATGCCGTACAGCTGACACTTCTGGGCGGAGGTCATCGGAGTGTCACTGCTGCAGGCAAAGTCCCGCTGGAAGGCTCTCAGGTTCGAGAGTGAACCCAGCACCCTCAGGGCATTGGGTGTATGCGAGACGAGAAGGGATACCCTGTCGCGGAACCTCTCATTTGAATCGTTGCACCAGAACTGGGCATAGCTGATGAAGAACAGCTGCCGCGGACTCTGGGTCAGCTGTGGCAGCTGCTCCGAGGCCAGGGCGGATGGGGCCAGCTCCTCCAAGTACTTTGAGTAGGCGTGGTAGGACACCTGCACAGCCAGATTGTCGGCTATGTTCTCCGCCTGCAGATCGCTCTTCGGCAAATACTCTCCATTGAGTCGCAGGCGCCCGTACTGTTCCTTGAAGCAGGTCCATCGCTTGTAGTAATCTCTCAACGACGGGGCATCCCAGTGCGAGACATCCTCGATGCTGTGGGCCAACTCGTGGGCGAGCAGAGTGCCCAAACTGCCGTAACGCAGGGCGCGAGGGTAGTAGCGGGACCACAGATAGTTCGGCTGCAGCAGGGCCACCGGCAACAGGACACGATTCTCTACGGGATCATAGCTGGCCGTTGTTAGTGGAGCCGCAGACAATCTGGTCTTCAGACTGTCGTGGCTGAGCACGGCCCGCAAGTTCTGTAGATAGTCCCGAGGCTTTAGTTCCAATCGTTCATAGGTCTGCGTGAAATTGACATCCGCATGTCCGTTGACCAGCAGGCGAGTGGCATTGATCTGGTCCAGCAGCTTGGTGCGCGTCGCCACAGCCAACCAGTCGGCAGTGTCGTTCTCCAGCAGGTCGCGGAAGCTGCGCTTGATCTGCTGCCACACGGCTTCAATGTCGCTTAGCGTGGCTGCATCGCCGTACTCGCCCAAGACCATGTTGTCGAGCAGCTCGGGGAACAGACTCCTCGCCTTGGACATGCAATGCTCCACCACGGAGCCACTCCACTCGTAGTAAAAGTGCTGCAGCAGCTCGTGGTAGATATAGTTGGCATGCATCTGAGGTGAAATGTTTGTCAGAAAGCCCAGCAGATGCGCCTGATAGCTGGGCACATGCTCGTACAGAGTATCGTTCGCGTTCAATGGCCGCTCGAGGACAAGTTCAATGTACTGGGTGAGGTTGAGCACTGGAGAGTAGAGGGCATCTAGCTCCTCGGGTGTGCGTGGACGTGCCAGCACACCCACAGGAAGATCCCTCATATGTTGGGCCACCAAATCCTCCATTCGCGTGATTTGCAACGAAGTGGTCTGTGCCAACTGCGTTTCCACACCCAAATACCGCTCCAGCTGATCGGCTATGGTGGCAGCTCGTCCCTGCCGATTGGGCTGTGGCAGAATCTGCTGCGGTTGTCCCACATAGATGCCTGCAGGAGACACCTGGAGGCGCAGTATGATGTCCAGGCCATACTTTCGCTTGATGCGTGCCACGGTGGCCACCCAATCGAACTCGTCGGCGGGCCACTGCTGACCCGGCAGAGCCAGGACGGGCATGTGTCCAAACTCGGCCACAATCTCCAGCAACTGTTGGCGGTACACGGGGAGTGGCGTCTGGCGGAAGTGCAGGCAACTGGCAAAGAACTCTTTCAATTTGAGCACCTCATCAGCATCGACGGCAGCGTCAGCCGGCCGCTGCAGAAGGCGCTGCTGCTTGTGGTGGTAGCCTTTGACCAGCAGCTGCTCGTAGTTGGTCTCGCGTGGGTTTGCGGTATTGGCTGGATTGATTTTAGGCCAGTTGCCGCAACTGTAGGCATAAAAATTGTCGCAGGGCTCCAGCTCTGGCTGCATATAGTTTCGCATCTCGGCCGACTTGGACAGCCGCATCAGACGCTGGACATAGGCGCTGTCGTTGTGCTGCGAGATGAGCTGTTCCTGGGCCTGAATGCGTAATTCCATCGCCGGCTGGGACAGCAAATGACCCTGGGCGCACCCAATCCCAGCAATCAGAATCAGCAGCACGAGCTGGCTTGCAGTAACTGTAGCAACAGAAGCGTTCTTCATGGCGAACATTCGACGGGTAACTGAAAGTGGCGGCAACAACAGAGCACTGCCCATACACAACGCACTTCCGTACACTGATTTACTGTACTCTTTGCTGGGATTGAGACTGAGTCAGAGCACCAGAGAGTAAGCCCAAGCCCCAAGCTTATCAGCCATGGGGCCTGGTCGTTGTTCTCCCAAGTCGTCTCGTGTCAGTTGGTTAGTGGGGAGCCCGTGATCAAATCGCAGCCCACGTCGCTTGGAAAACACTCGGAGAAAAGCCCGAGGCACTTAGTCACTCAGCGAGCAATTAATATTGACAAAGTAATTGCTCAATATCAATTTTATTGCGTTGCGATCAACTGCCAATGACGATTAAATTGAAATTCGAAAGTTGTGAGCGTCATTGCACACATTATTTTGAATTCACTAATATAATGGGCATTCATGAAACTTATTTACATTTGCTTTACCTGCTCAGCACAACAAATTCATTCATTAATTCATTTATTAATATCTAACCAAATTGAAAGCTGATGGGAAACTTATTTGCGTTATACTATTATTCTAATAGGAGGTATAAATCAAAGTTTCATAAAGTAAATCTCACTTTTAGTTAATAAATAACCAGTTTTTCTAGCCATGCACTATAAAAATAGACCATTAAAATAAGATTTAGTCTGTAAAGTTTTCGAATTTCTGCCAAAATATCGGCCGTCTGTCCCAATGTGCAGCGGAAGAAACTTTTGCTGCGTTCTCCATTTCGGTAAGGTGAGTAATGTGGAACGAAATACTTTCCAAGTACATATCTCCCGTACAATTGCAAATTCTGGTGAATAGCACTTGATGTCATTCATTCAATTGCACAAACATTCACGCCGTCATCTCTAACTGGGGCAGCGATGTGGGAGATGCGAGATAACCCCTGGGGCTGCGCAGTATACCGAGAATAGAGGCACATCTCTGGCCGTTGGCCACTGGCCGTTGGCCTCTGCATGTTGTTGATGTGTATCATCTGGGGATCTGTGCTCAGTCGAGCATTCAAATCGAACCAAGAAGCAACGGGCCCCAAGATGCACGCGCTTCGTACTATTTTCATTATAGGCCACATCCTGTGCACTCTGTCAGTGCTGCTGGGCTGCAGCCAGGCGGCGCCGGCGGACGGGGAGAAGCACGAGTTGAACGAGGACACTCCGTATATGAGGCAGCTGCTGCGGCATGCCAAGGCAGCCGAAATGAAGAGCTTCATGAATGAAAAAGCCGATCCGTGCACCGACTTCTATGCCTTTGCCTGCGGCAATTGGTCGCGCATCAATTCGGCCCTCAGCCTGAATAAGTTCACCACTGGGCTGTTCGAGACGCTGACCAAAGCCCTAAACCGCAAGCTGGTGTTGATCCTCACTAGTGCGTCGAATGCGAACGACACGCGCGAGGATATACAGGTGAAGCACTTCTATGAGTCCTGCACCCGACTGGACGAGCTGCAGGACACCTATGCGCAGAAGCTGAAGACTTTGATCGCCGAGTTCGGCTCCATGCCTGTGCTGGAGGGCTCGTCCTGGCAGGAGGCTGACTTCGATTGGCTAGAGACGACCGCCCGCATGGACTACCGCTATGGTGTGGGCTCCATCATCAGTATCGAAGTGACCAAGGACTTTGCCAACAATCATCTAAATAGGGTGTATGTCGGCCATCAGGAATTCCCGCTCGAGTCACGCAGCATGTATGTGGACAACAGAACCCTAACCTATCGCCTTGCCCTGCGGGACCGCATGCAGAGCACAATGGAGCGCTTTCTGGGCGTAGAGAAGAAACTCGCCAAGGCGACGGCCCAGGAGCTACTGGACTTTGAGGTGGATCTGGCCCATGGCCTCGCCGATGAAAGCGATGGCGTGGACATTGCCTCCATGGCGGAACTGCTGACGGTGGCCGAGATGCACAGCCGCTATGCGCCAACTCTGGACATTGAGCGCTTTGTGCTGGTCAGCATGGGCGAGAAGATCACGGACCAGGTGTACGAGTACAACTCGGAATATCAGCGGAACCTTGTCAAGGTGATACTGCGCACTCCCAAGCGCGTTGTGGCCAACTATATATTCTACAGCATGATCAAGGACTTTGCCGTGTCGGCGGCCAAGACGGAGGAAAGCAAGAAAGAGATGTGCATTGGTCTCACCAAGAAGAGCTTCGCCAAGAACCTGGACAACATGATATATCGCAGCTACAAGAACGAAGTGACCGCCCGGGAAGTAGAGCACATGTGGAGTCAACTCAAGTCCACCTTCAACGAGACGCTGCGCTCCAGCCAGCTGCTGGACTGGATCGACCGACCCATCCGCGAGAAGGCAATCGTCAAGCTCGAGGCGATGACGATGCAGGTGAACTCCTATGCGGACCATAACTTCACCGCAGAGTTTGAAGGCCTGAACCTGCAGAGCGCCGACTATGTGGAGAATATGCGACAGGCCACTCTCCTGGGAGTAAAGCAAATGCGCGCGGAGCTGCATCAGCCGGCCAAACCGCTGGAGGCGGGTGAGCTGCTCAGCTATACGCCGGCCAACATTCTCGTGGAGAACGCCATCAAGATCCCGGTGGCACTGCTTCAGCCCTTCTACCTGTGGGCAAACGCCTATCCGAGCGCCGTGATGTTCGGCTCCCTGGCGGTGCTCATTGGCCACGAGCTGATCCATGGCTTCGACGACTCTGGCCGCAAGTTCGATGCTCGTGGCCAATTCCACGACTGGTGGGACCAGACGTCCGCCAACAATTTTCTGGATCGCCAGACATGCTTCACGAAACAGTACGGTGGGTATGTCTACGACGGCATACCCCTCAAGAAGTCCATCTCGCAATCGGAGAATATAGCGGACAACGGGGGAGTGCGTCTCGCCTATACCGCCTATCGCAAATGGTACGACGCCCTGGAATCGAGGCCCAACAGCGGCGAGGAACTGCTCAGGGAGACCCTACCCACAATGGACTACAACAGCAAGCAGCTGTTCTTCATCAGCTATGCCCAGGTCTGGTGCAATGATGCGCATCCGCGGGTGAAGGGCATACAGGTATCCACCGATCAGCATGTGCCCGGAAAGTTTCGGGTTATCGGACCACTGTCAAACTTTGATGAGTTCTCCGAGGAGTTCAACTGTCCCGTCGACACCCCCATGAATCCACGCGAGAAGTGTATGCTATACTAGTACATATTTGGAGTCCCCACATTATACATAGTAAAATTATCCGATCCCTACATTATGTACCATTAAAGTGACTCCAGCCAGAGCTGCATTCCATGTTCATTCTTTCTTTGACTTGTTTCCTTATGCAAAACCAAACCAAACCACAGCACACCGCAACGTAACACCAGTCACAGGCCAGCCCCAGCCCCCGCCACAGACCGAGGTTCATTAGAAATGCGGGCTAATCTATTTATGTGGCCCGCCTGCACTTGGCTTTGACCGTGATTGTTACGAGTTCCAATGCCAGAGAGGAGAGGCAATGGTATTCGGACGGATCGATAAATGAGCAAAGAAACAAGTGTGATGTGACATTTTGGCATGTGGGTGGGCAGGGCAGGGCAGTGGTGATTGGAGGAGGAGGCGGTATCGGTAGCTTTAACTCTCTCTGTGCACTCACCGTGTGTCAGTATGTTGATGGTCTCGTTGTGCCAGTAGAATAGGCTCAGCAGGCAGCCCTTGAAGGTTTGCAGGGGACGGTAGCCACGGAGCACATACGGATTGAACTGCAAATACTGGGGCATATCCTGCCACTGCAACAGCGGATCCGCGCTCGGTACGGAACTTGAACTGGAACGCGAACGCGAACGCGAATTGGAGACGCTGTTCAGCGGTGACGATGTTGATGATGATGGTGGTGCGGCACCCACACCCACGGATGGAGCATGGCTTGTACTTGTGGTCGTTGTGGTGCTTGTTGCTGGAGTTCCTGGAGCTGATTCGGCAGGCGTAGCTGCTCCTGCTGGTGGTTGTTCAGTAGATACGGTTCCCCTTGCAGTTGCAGCTGCAACTGGTATAAGCAAGGCAGACATTGGCGTTGTGGAAGCTTTAGCTTTGCAGGAAGACGTTGATGTTGTGCCAGATTGACCATGCTCCGAGGTCGACACTGCGACTGCATCCTTGCACAGGACGCCTCTGTTCAAAGGCAATGGGGAAGCGTCCGCGGCATTGTGATGCTCGGGAGTAGCCCCAGTCCCAGTCCCAGCTCCAGTTCCAATCCCATCGTTGCCCGGATACCGTTGCGTTCCGATGAGGCCTGTGCTGGAAGCAGGCGTTGGCGGTGGCGTAGCCGAAACGGACTCTACTGTGCTGCCCACCTGGTCCTGATCACTGCATACAGGTGCGGAAGGGGCCACGGCTAGGGCGTAGCTTGCCACTGACTTTGGCTTCAATGTGGTGCTGGGATGTGAGATGCTGGACCCGGTGCCGCCGGGGCTGGTGATGGGGCTGCTCAGGAGCTTTGATTTGCCGCTGCCCTCGGAACTAAGGTCAACAACAACGGCGGCGGCGGCGGCAGCAGCAGTGTCCATGCCTATTTCCGGTTGAACGTGTGACGGTGGCGGTGGTGGTGTCTTGTCACTTCAAATGGATTCTCTAAAGTGGCGCCAACACCAACTGAAAGGGAAAGCCAACGAACGTCATGAATTATAAACTAGAGCGCAGTGCAATAAAAACGTTGCACAGCTAAAGGGAGAGACACGAGCGGAAAATGGTTACGTCTATAAAAGTTGTGCCAAAAAAAAAAAAGCACGTGCCTTGCCTGTGTGTGAAAACGAGACCAGGACCAATGTCAACACACAGCTTGCCTCTCGTGACCCAAAAAGGCCTGCCTGCGTCTTTTCCTCTCTTTCTATGTGTGTGTGAGTGTGGAACTATGTATGTGTGTGTATGTGGGTGTGTGAATATTTCATGTGAATCACGCGACTTTTGGATTAGGCCCATGGACTTCCCACAGGAAAGGAAACGAGAAGAGAGCGCGCCGCGCCAGAAAAAATCGATAAGCTTTACTCACTTTTGCCAATGGACGACGCGTGTACACGTTTCTGCGAAGCGATGCGATGGGATGCGAATCTCTTAGCCGTTGTCTTAGCCCCAAAAAAGGATTGCCTGGCCAGCGAAAATTTGGATTAACTACGGAAGCGTTGCGGAAGAAGAACGAGTTTTGGGGGATGGAGGAGGAGGAGTGAACACGTTTTCGGGATGCTATGAAACGGAGATTTTCTGGCTACTTTTTCGGCTGACGTTGCTGTTGTGACGTAGGCGAGGCATCTCGTGCTACATGGGGAGGGGGCACGCTCAATCAATTATTCAGCCATTCGGATTGTGGGCATTCGGAAATGTCGATTTGTTGCTGAATCTTTGATAAGTGAGATTTTCACAGCTCGACGTAGGGAGCGTGGCGTGGCGAGGCAGCTCCGTGTGGACTGTGGGGGCGAGTCGAGTATCCTCCGCGCACACGACGCTTGGTGCAAGCACGTCAAAATCTGACTGAGAAGTGTACGCGTACGATAACGATACCGTTATTTTGCGTATTGTTATGCAATTGAATGAAATGGCCAGTATTTTTACTGGGCGCCAAAGAAAAAGCAGCGCAGGCGCACAGAAACTTATGGAGCAATCAGCTGTTTCGATCGAGATAAATAAAATGTTTAAGTACATACAAAACAAATTGCATGAACATCTGTTTAAATAACCGTTCGCATTAAAAACTCAACGACTTTTTTGAAACAGCTACCCGATTCAATTTACAATCTTTATTGAGTGATATGGCAACTCCTGACCGCGTTTATCAACACTGACACTGCACACATGAGTTGCCAGTACAGTATGACCAGATAATCAGCAAATACCAACCCTGGGAATGAATTCGCGAAGAAGAAGAGCGTGCGCGCGGTTGAGTTGCAAATCTCGGCCGAGTTGCAAATCTCGGCCGAGTTGCAAATCTCGGCCGAGTTGCAAATCTCGGCCGAGTTGCAAATCTCGGCCGAGTTGCAAATCTCGGCTGAGTTGCAAAACTATATCAGTGTTGTATTATTATTATATATATATCAGTGCTGTATTATTATTATATATATATCAGTGCTGGTTGCCAGTATTTTTTATTGCGCGCAATTCAAATAAGTTAACTGCAATTAGAGCTGGACAAACTAAAAGAGCTAATCATGCAAAGATAGCTAAGAACTAATACTAATTAGAGGAATGGTATGTTAGTATTAGTAATTTAAGAAGAGGAAGGGGATTAGTAGTGGATATTATATGGTAGAGTAGAGCGAATTATAATCCGAGTTTAAGACCCTAAAGTAGAAGGAACAAAGTAAAGTTGATTTTATTTAATTTTTATTTTTTTTATTATTCAATGATTCATTCATTTGGACCCTCTTCAGATGCTCTTTTGTTAAAATGTGAAAAGCGAAATTTAAGCCATTCTTATTACACAATTTGCAAAAATATTTCCGGCGGCCCTCAGGAGTTAAATGAACCTTTGTGTGGTGAGTCTTCAGGCGATCCAAACAGGTGAAGTTCATGCTGCATATTTCGCATGTTCTCGCGTGTCCATGCCCATGAACAGTGACTTCATGCCTCCTAAGCGACTCCGCTGTTTTTAACTTTTTTGGGCATTGATTGCAAGAAAGTTTTTGTTCGTTTGAATGCTTTTGCAGCATGTGCCTCTTCAATTTGAAACGCTGCACAAATTTAGCAGGGCAAAGTCTAGAAAAAGGTATAAATTTAATTAAATTTTACTAAATATTTTGAAGTTTTGTATACTTACTCGCAGGCAAAATCCCTAACACCCCTGTGCGCTTTTAGGTGTTCCATGATATGATGTTTAAATTTTGATTTAAATCCGCACATCGAATCATATGAGCAGTGGTAAACTTTGCTGATTATTTTATAACCTGCCTTTATTTCGGCTCTGCCATTTTTGCCGTACCGAAGCGAATTGACCCAGTAATTCTTATCTTCGGCCTTAAAAAAATGTGCAATTTCATCTGCGAGGCGAGGGCAGTGGGGGCCGATGTCGAGTTTCCGTTGATCAAAGTAATCTTTTATCAACGCCGCCAGCGCCATTCGTCCGGTTCCGGAGAGTTCCTGCTGCTCATTTGGAATGTTAGGATTCTTAACACTCTGCCAGGCTATAATGTCCCGTATTCCAGGGCCAGCAGATTCCTCCTCGACTGCAGGCGACTCCAAAGGAGCCTCAACTGCAGCCGACTCCACCTCGAACTCCTCGAAGTACTGCTGTACTGCGGCAGATTCCTCCTCGACTGCAGGCGACTCCAAAGGAGCCTCAACTGCAGCCGATTCCACCTCGAACTCTTCGAAGTACTGCTGTATTGCGGCAGATTCCTCCTCGACTGCAGGCGACTCCTTGGGAGCCTCAACTGCAGCCGATTCCACCTCGAACTCCTCGAAGATTGGCGAATCCTCTAATACCCACTGTATTGCGGCAGATTCCTCCTCGACTGCAGGCGACTCCTTGGGAGCCTCAACTGCAGCCGATTCCACCTCCTCCTCCAATAAAGGCAACAGGGGCTTATAAAGTTGTGTTGACAATGTGGCCAACTGCTCCTGCATGCTCCGGATGCTTTGAAGTCCTTGGAGCTGGTTCACTTGCTGCTCCCGCAAGCTTTTTTTCTTTTCTGCCATTTCCTTGTCCTGCTTCTGTTTGAGTTCAAGCATCTCCTGACGATGCTTCTCTTTGAGCCTTCTTTCCAGTATTATTATTATTATTCCAGACCGAAGAACCGGATACCCTCGGATATACGCTGGGCCGCAACGAATGGAGCGTCATCTTGTGCCGCTCGTCCCCGTCCAGGCCGTACTTGGAGAAAAACACCCAACTGCCGGTCTCTGGGCGGTACTCGACGAAGCGCGTATCGTTTGCATAGCAGGCGCAACGCAGATTTCCCTCCCAATTCATTTCGATCAGACGCTGCGCATCCTTCACAAAAGGCACAGGCTGGGTCTTGTCCACGGGCCATACCTGCTCGAGGGTGACTTGTGCCTCACAAATCAGGCCTTGGCTCGGCGTGCCGCGTCCACACACACGCCCTATATGTCGTCGGGCTGTTTGGAGTCAGTAGTCGCGTATTCTTTAGTAGACCTGCTACCTACTAGTTAACGGCGTACTAGTTAACTAGTAAACACACACTAACTATTGTTTGCGGATACATATTTACATAATTATGAAATTGACTATATATTTGATGCATATGTAGCAAACATGTAGTTACCATGAAATTTCGGTTGACCGTTTTTAATAAAAACCTTATTTTAACGAGAAGGAACGTGTAAGTCGCTTCTTTGGACGCGACTCTACTTGAAAATGAATTTCTTTATTCTGACTATAATAATGATCCGATCTGTACCAGATTCGGCAATCTGATAGATATGATAATTTTCTATGATACTGAGCGGGTTGAAATTTTGGAATATCACATGAGTCACATAATGTTTAATTAATTGAAACATTAAATTCTCCATTCTGGGTCAACTGGCCCAAATTGGTATGGGCGTATCAAATTTCACATGCATATGAGCGAATTGTACACACCAGGAATAACTCGGTGATTCCCAGTTTTATTTTTACTTCAAGGAGCAAAACCGAAAATGGCACAGCTGTGTGAGTAATAAAACTTACAGAAATTAAAACCACGGCTTCAATACATTTAAATGGCCGGTTCTATTGAAGTTGTGAGATTCCACTGTATAGTAGAGATTTGAATCATCAATCGGATAATATGTTCAGTGTTTAGGGTGCCATCTAGCTATTAATATTAAACCGAATATCAAATCGATGAATATTATAAAACTTGAACAATCTTAGCGCAGTTCAGGTGAAAGATATGGGTTTTTTTCGTAAGTACACAGGAAGGTATGATCTAAAAGAAGAAATGACAAACAGTATTATTTCCCCCCCGTTTAACTCAAGGTGTTCAACTGTTTACATAGAGGTTTGTTAATGGTGGTGTATGTGGGCTAATAGTCCCAAAAGAATTGGCGTGCGACAGCTACCAGACTTTTCGACTCTGATGTATCAGCGGATGACACATCGACCAGCGTCACTACCCCCAATGGCATAGGCGATGTTAAAATGGGAAAGGTCCTGGGGCATCGGCGATGACATGGTCATCTAGCAGCCATCGATTTACAAGTGCTGAAGCTAACGAAAAAGTAATGGATTATAAGTAATGAATTTCACGAAAGTCATAGATTTATAAATGAATTTCAGGAAAAAATCGAGAAAATGGAATTTAATTTAACAGAGAGGTGTACTAGGGGACAAGCCCCTTTCACCAACACTCACTCGCTCGCCTTGAGAGTGTGATTCAAAGAAGAAAATATAATCTGGAGTCATCGCCGACACACACCGTTCATACGACGCTTTTCAATATCCGATAATTTACTGAAACATTATCTATATTATCAGATATAGGCGAAGTTGCTATCAATGAAAATACTGGCTGTATAAAATATCCAATAGATTTCTGCACAATTGTTGATTCGCAAAATGTTCTAATTGCACGTGTATTCCCAGATATAGAAATACCATACTTAAATCATGCATGGCTGGCAGAAAGAACAGTTGGCACCAACAAATGTGCCCGTCGAAGATTGAAATATCAAGAGAGAGCAGTTGGTGGTATCATACAAATCGATAAATACAGTTTGCGATGAGAACGAAGCGGTAAATTATAATTTATAATTATCAAACAGAGTTCTTGAACTCACTAGATTTGGCAGACTACGACTAAAAGTTTGTTGACTGCGACAAATGGTTTGCCGGGTCAGTGAGCCGGGGGTTGGCAAACGAGCGAAACGAGTGCGCAGGGGGCTTGCCCCTTAGTATATTATATATTTTGCCCAAAATAAACAAGAGCAGCATCTCACTTTTCACCGCACAATTGTAATAACGACGTCGACGGCAGAACCGAATTATGTTATGCCACGAGAAGAAACGAAAGAGACTAAAGCCTAGATGGCATGTACTAGTGGACTCATAGCTCTTTTCTGGTACTGATGATTGATGAATCAATTTTCTACAAGATTGGGCAGTTTTAAGTACTTCTTTTTTCGGATTTTTTAAACATTATTTTATAGTTTGTTGACAAACCGAACGGAACGGAACTAGACCGGCAAAAAGTTCACAGAAACTAAAATGTATAAGATTCATTTAGTGTAAAGTATAAGATGTAAATATTCAAAAATGTTGCGCAACTTTTCGAAATGTTGCGAAGAATATACCAAAAGTTTATTAATTTAATTACACATAGAGCCACAATACAATTTTAGTGTAAAATGCATCCAAATTTTTGTTTTTGGTTGAAAAACTGACATTTTTTATGGGGCCGTTTAAACTTAACAATTACCATAACATTTAATTATCAATGGCTTGATGTACGTATGATAAAAATACAGTATATGATATACAGTGTATACAGTGACAAATATGTCATTTTTGGAGCGAATTGTTTGAATAAAAACAACTGTGCTTGGTTTCAGGATAATAGGTGTTTATTTTGAATTCTCTTTTAGGCTTCTTTCGTAAAAATTATTAGCTGGGTACACTGATTTGTGGGAAGACCACGTTTTTGTCTTGGAAAAAATAATAGAAACGCATTTAAATTTTGTTTTTATATTGTAATAAAACGGTTGAAATCAAGTTATAGTGGTAATATTTAATCGACTAAAGACAAAAGAAGATATGAAATACCTATTCGTGAGGATCCCGTTTTTATACCCGTACTCAAAAAAGAGTTAAGGGGTATATTAGATTTGTGGTAAAAATGGATGTGTGTAACGCAGAGAAGGAAAATTTTCCGACCCCATAAAGTATATATATTCTTGATCAGCATCAATAGCCGAGTCGATAGAGCCATGTCTGTCTGTCCGTCCGTCCGTCCGTCCGTCCGTCTGTCCGTCTGTCCGTCTTGTTTGACGCCTGGATCTCAGAGACTATAAAAGCTAGGGCAACCAAATTTGGTTTCCAGACTCATGTGATATCACACTGCTACAAGTGCATTTCAAAATTTCGCCCCGCCCCCTTCCGCCCCCACAAAAGACGAAAATCTGTGGCAGGCACAATTTTAAAGATACGATAAAACTAAAAACGCAGTATCGTAGAGAATGCCCATATCTACCAGATTGCCGAATCTGAACTAGATCGGAACATAATTATAGCCAGAATGAAGAAATTAATTTTCTGTTGGTTCCCCCGCCTCCACCAGCCAGAGACACGCTACTCATTCTCTTTCTCGCTCGCACACTCTGCCGCGTTCAGTGCACGAGCAACCCCTAGCGGAGGAGATGTAGAATCTAAATGGAACATGTACAATCTACATGTTAGATGTAAAATATACATTGTAGATGTAGATGTAGATAACAGATGTAGCAAAAAAATGTAAAATGTAAAATTTTTTTTTTTAATTCTAAAATTCTAAAAAATCATATCTCAAAAATGTATATACTGACTGAGTACGGGTATAAGTAGAGTCGCGTCCCCAGAAGCGACTCACACGTTCCTTCTCGTTGTTGTTGTTATTATTCGGTTCAGAATGGGTCGTGGCGTATATTGTAGGGATATTAAAAGAAAACATATCCCAAATCTAAAAACACACCACACAAGGTCATATAGTCACACATATAGTCATAGTCAAAATGGATTTAAAAAAAGTGTTTACTGCGATTTACCACAGAAAATAGCGAGACACACTCGTATGAAAGCCCGCACCATGGGTTCATTTCGACAGGCGCATTGTTCGAAAGTCCAAAAAGCCCGGGTTAGTAGTATAAGGTAGTAATATAAGGAATAGGCGGATTGATGTCAATTTAAAAGGTCATATAGCTCAAAAAATATACCACTACTTTCCATAAAAAGTTTGGAAACCGAGTAAATTTCGCGAAGGTGCATTTATGTCGTCCAAGCTAGAAAAATGTGTTAAGTCATATGAAACTAAGGTCAATGGGCTTATATTTGTTGGGGAACTTCATATAAGGCATCTTAATACTACTTCTCACGACACGGATATTCTCTTAAAGTATGCATGGTGGTGGGCACATAATGTTGTGGGGATGCTTTACCCATTCGGTTATTGGTCCAATACTTTGGATGCCTCCGACTATGTAAATATACTCGACATTATAATTCTGAATGGGAAATACTTTTAAAATGTTAGTTCGATCAGGATAATGACCCAAATCACTCCAAAATGCTGACCAAGAAATGGTTCCTGGACAAAGAAGTTTCCCTGATGTATTGGCCTGATTGAATTTCAGACCTTAATCTTATAGATCACCTTTAGGATATCTTAATGAAAAGGACTGGTGGCTATAAGACCAAAAATAGGACTGATTTTTTTCAAAAAGCTAAGTCCGAATGGTTTTTCATGGATCCATCCATTTGTGACGAACTGGTGGATTCCATAGGTCGCAGATGGGTCGAAGTCACTAAAAATCTCGGTGTCACTCCCAAATATATAAGCTAAAATTTAACCTAATAGCCTTTGAAGCTAAAAAACGGTTTTTCACAGCTTTCAGTCGGCCGTTTCTATTATTTTTTCCATCACTGTACATAAAATGAAATGCTGAGGTATGAAACTGGTCTGTTCAGTTTTTATTGTCTGACTGGCTTATTCAATTTCAAATTATTTCTCGATATTTGCAAGAGCGAACAACGTTACACGTTGCACCTTGAATACCCTAATATATAATTACATTTACATGTGTATATCCATTTTTTATTCTGTATATATTACAAAATATATATGATATTGTGAGGCAAGCTTGTTGAATTGATAATACTCTAAAGAATTTGAAAATTAAGAGCATTTGAGCTCAGAAGACAAATATGAAATAGAAATGCCACCAATTATAAATTGGTAACAGCGCATATGGGCTAATCTGAAAATTTTTAAACCAAAGGCAGAAATTTAAAGTTGTCCAAAATCCAAATGTTTGTTAATGGAATAATAGGATACATATTCAAGCTTCAAAAGATATGAGCAATATGGTTTTACGGTGGTTTGTTGGTTCTTGGCTGAGGCTAACCTTCACGTACCTCTTGCTTTCAAGTATTCTTGTAAAAAGAAGGATATTTTCCATGGTCAAAAAAGTGGGCGAAACAGTCTTTACAGTATTTAGCGCTTAGCCAATCTTAAAATTTGTTTCATTTTCTATTATTTAAGATACAAATCATATTTGTAAGTTATCTACTATATATGAAAAAATTTGAACTAAAAATGGGCACACTGTGTGTAAGGTCCGTAACGGAAAAAAGGGTTTTTTTATTTTAACAGAATGAATTTGAACAATTTTGTTTTCCAAACAAGCTTTATAAACAGAGTTTTTTATGCACTTTAATCTAATGAAAAAAGAAAATACCTTTATTGCACATTATTTTGAAAAATACTAATGGCAAAGTATGTAACGTCCGTAACGGCATGAACATTAAAAAATTGTATTTTAATATTATGAGGTGAAAGTAGGTGTTTATAATGGATTTCACCTGCTGAATATGAATCTGGGCTTCAAATTCGTCTAGGTTGCCGAGAATCCGAAAAACTTAACCTCAAAGTAACAAAAAGTGTGTTTAAATAAAATGCGATCCCCCAATCTGCAATGCTCGGTGTACCCATGCTTGCACATGTAATTAACCGTTTGAAAGCTGCATCTGTTTTAAGAATTAGCAGCTTTGAGTTTTCGTGAACATATTGCAAGCGATCAAGGCTGTACCCCAAGGGGGTCAGACAAGCGCAGCTTAAATTAAGATGAAATGAAAATTATTCTCAAATCTAGAATGATTCCTAAAAATTAATAATAAGTAATTAATTACAATGTTGTAACCCCCACAACCCCCCTGCAAATATTCGGTGGTATAATGCATGCAATGTTTACTTACTGCATTTTCCGTTAGAAAGCTTTTAGAAGTTCTTGCTTTGATCTCATAGCTTTGCCAAACTCATTTCAATTGATGGAAAAAGTGTAACGTCCGTAACGTAACGTCCGTAACAGACAAAAATAACGATTTCTTTTCAACGGGACTACTTATGCTTATTTTCTTTGCTGGATTAATATGGTCTTATATTCCACTTAATTTGTTGTATGTGAACTTTTTTGGTTTATTATGCAAAATTCGCTAAAAAATGTGCAAATGCATGCAGCCTCAAAGTCGACTTCCATTTTTTGTAACGTCCGTAACGGAACTTTAAGCAAGCATAATTTTTTTTCAAAAACAGTAAAACTTTTATTATAAACTAAGTTTAAAAGAACGGGCAAAGAACTGCATTTCGTAAAAATTTCATTAAAATATAACAATGTGAACGCCAGCTGTGTCAATTTGAACAAGTAAGTTTGCGTACGAATGTAACGTCCGTAACGCAGGATTAGCCCATATGCATGATATTACGTGTGCCCGCACACATTGAAATGCGCTGGAACAGTTTGGTACTCATTATATATATAAACACGTATTCGTTGTATGGTTAGTGGTTAGACGCAAGTATACTAAAGTGTGCTAACAGAAATTCAAACTCGAAAAGCAGAGACGCATGTTCATTTCCATCTATATTTGGAGAGTATTTCTTTTTGGATGTATATATTACAGAAAAGATCAAAAAAGGGCAGTCTGTCTGACGCCCTGCTAAGCCAGCGCACCGCGCTTACCTCAATCTACATACGTAAAAGTGGGAATTACCTTAATCTTAGGCCGTTTAGTCCCTCCCGCGCCCGTCTTGACCCAGTTTTTCCATTCTACGCGTATTTGCGCATGCGCCTGCGCCTGGCCTTTGTCCGGTCCTAAGAATGGGACATGGTCCCGCCGGGGGTACATTTGCTGTGTTATTCTACGCCATTAGAATAAATATTGCCGCATTGTTTGTCAAACAGGACTAGATTAGTAACATAAACATTCCTTCATTGAATGCAAATCATAAGCCGATTTCACAAATTTACTCGAATTATCTGCAACTAATGAGTGTGGCTTAAATTGTTCAAGCAAATCCTCCGAGTGCTCCGTCTCTGACAGGCCATTGCCAGTTAGCTGTGGTCTGATGTGGAAAGTTTAAAAAGAAAGCGGTGTGCTCTCTGATAAATATGTGGACATGTGGCTTCGATTGATCGTATGCGACATTTGATATTCTCAATTTCAGTGGCCAATGGCCAACCCTTTGTGCAGATCATCTTTCGATGCTCATTTGCGATAAGTAAATGGCGCATGCGATCCGCTCTTCCTGTTGTCCACTTTGGTCGAGATCCTTTGGCCCTTTCGTACTCATATGATCGGATTAGATGGGGATTAGGTGCAGCCATCTTTGGGATTTGCGTAAGCTCATTTGGCAGACCTTGTGGCAAAAAAATGTAAAATTCAGCATACACTTGGAAATGTGTATCCCCCCACTCACCTTACGGAAAATGGGTTCCTCTTCTCCGGAGGAACTGCCGCTTTGTAATCTGATATTTTTGTATGTTTGCAAACAAAGGTTGCGGAAAAACAAATTATTCTTGACCATAGAAAACAACAGCAACAATTACGAAATCGGCTTAGCCTGCCCTCCCTCCTCCATTCCCATTCACGAACTATCTCAGCGTTTGCTGTTTTTCCGGCACGCGAACTTCCTTACTTTCATTCAACATTTCCAAATATTTTCCCATATGGGTTAGATTTTTGGCCACACAACTCTGCCAGAATCTGCGTGTGGGGCGGTCTTGTTTGATCCCATTATTCGAATGTGATGTGTTATGGGAAGCAAAATGAACAAAGTCAACTAGTTTCCGATATGAAATATTGAATTACTTTATCCAAATTGAATTTGCATCAGGTGAAACTGATATGAGATGGTGGTTCACATGTGGGGAGAACTATACATATATAATGGACTGAATTTCCTATGCAGATACAAATTTAAAAATGAAAGTTAGAGATTATAATGGGACAACATTCAGACGTCTATTAAAATTCATCCTAAGTGCATACTTTCGATTTTGATCGGTTTCTGGTATATGTACCTCATGGGCTGAGAATAAAATACATCTTTTATTATTGCTTAAATGTCACTCAAAATTAAATATTTTAATCCCAAATAAATGAGTCCAGTGTAATCCCTTTTTTAATACATTAACATGTTGCAGCTCTCTAGATGGTAAATGAAAGATTCTATTAATAGATTTAGTTCAATGAAAAATATCAATTTTATTCTAGTTTACTTCATTTGTTTTGAATAAAAATATATTTATTTATATTTAATTACAAAGCTTAACTTCCGAAAACGACACTTCAGATCTTCTTGCAGATCGATCGTTCTTCTGATTACACTACTCGACGAAATTGAACTTTTGATTTAGGCTGTGAACCAAAATGACTTTATCTGATAGACTTCGGGATTTAAAAATTTTTGTTGTACTTTATTATTTTTTTTATGGTGTCATTTTTCTTTAAAGAATTTTTAAAATCTGGTATTTTTGTTCTTGGTTTTTTGCAGAGGTACTGCAACTATTTTTCACATAACTTAAGTAGCTTATAAGGTTGCATAGAACTGTATAGTTCTGAAAAGCTGACAAATGCAGCTTAAAATCCGACCCAGACCTTTTGTATCTGCATATTAACGCCTGAAATAAATTAAGTTTTCAAATTCAAATTTCATCACTTCTTGCTGTTTTTTTTCTCGAAATTTAGACTTTAAAAACTCGGGAAAAGTAAAAAAAAATAATTCTTGGCCAACATTTTTGGTTTTAGATAGACGCATTAATTAGGCGTCGTTTAAGGTATTGTTCATTAAAATCTATGGAGAAACGGTGGAGCTAAAATTCGTTAAGCAAACCTCAAAAGTGAAAAAATAGACAAAAAATACATTTTACCAATAATTCAACCACTTTTCGTTTTCTTTGTTTCCAATTGGCAGTTGGGCCCGCCGCAACCTTCCAAAAAGTATTTTTTGTCTATTTTTTCACTTTTGAGGTTTGGTTAACGAATTTATAGTTAACGATTTATAGCTGCGTTTGCGATTTATAGCTTTTCAGAACTGGAAAGTTCTATGCAACCAGATATAAGATACTAAAGCTATGTGAAAAATAGAAGCACTACCTCTGAAAAAAAACAAAAAAAAATACCAGATTTTAAATAATTCTTAAAGAAAAAACTACACCATAAAAAAAAACATAATTCGTTAAAAATTTGTAAGCCCCGAAATCTATAAGAAAAAGTTATTTTGGGCAACAGCCTAGTTCTAGTGTTGACTAGTGTTATCAGCATCTGATAGCTACATATTTGAAATAGCTCTCCAGGAACAGCTGGTTATGGAATATTTTTGACAGAAACTTATGAAAAAGAAGACAAAATATTGTATAATATATGAATTTTTAAATGTAAATAGCTATTAGAATTGTTGTGACTAGCGCCTTAATTTAAAATATTTCAAAATACAAATACAAAAGTTTTGCATATTGCCCTTATCATATTTCCCTCTTTTAGTGCCAAGTACTTCCCGTTGCTGCGATATCAAATTGGAAAGTGAAAAACTCTCGAAAAAATAATTTGAATGTTATTTAATTTATTTCTAAATTATAGATAGTTATTGTCTATGCTAAAATGTATATGTAATCGTACTTAGATTTATTTGTACAACAAAGAGTTTCAATTAAAAAATGAGTGTACTCGTTCCCAAGTATGGGAACCCATCACAAGGTACACCATTAACAGCCAAAATGTGAGCTATGGTATCCAACTCCAGCTCCATCATATCTCATGTCTGCCGTTAAACAATGACAATCATATCCGGTTCCGGACTGGAGGCATTCGAGGAGAAGGTGGAGTCGCAGCTCTCATCCTTGTCGCGTTTTTCGCGTCGTTCTCGGGCGCGTCGATTCTGGAACCAGATCTTCACGCGGGTGTTGGTCAGCTCCAGGGACTCTGCCAGCTTGTTGGCATCCTCGGCGCTTAGATAGTTCGACTCCTTGTAAGCAGTCTCCAGTGCCTGGAGCTGGGCGGGAGTGAAGGGGATCCGTGGCAGGCGTCCGGGCGTGCGTTTGGCGGGTCCACTCTGCCGCAGTGCACGTGGCAGCTTGGGCGGATGGTAGCGGGTGTACTGTAGCCAGTCGTACATGGGGAGATGTCCCTCCTCCAGAGCTACTACAGCTGGGGGCGAGGTGCGCTGCTCCTTGTGTCCGGGATGGGCGTACGGATGACAGGGAATGCTGGCGCGGAGTCGTTGCAGGACTCCGACGGAGGCATTGGTGCCGATGTATCTGTCGCCGGCGCGGTTCAATATGTAATCGATGCTAAATTCACTCATCCTGACGATCCTGCTGCTCGGCTGGTCGAATTGCTACTGTTGAGCTAGGTGCGCATCCTAGCGCTATTTAAGGACAGCCCACTCCCAGGCATCGCCGCCATTTGCCGAACAGACACTTTCCCGGTTCAAACAACACTATGCCTGTCTCCCTCTGCCGTGAGGCCACTGCCATGGATGCGCCAGGACGAGTCAGACCAATACCAATCTCATTTGAAAGCAACGATGCGTTTAATAGGCGTGCCCTCGTTATCCTCAGCCTCTTCCGCAATCCAGGTAGCAGCCCAGTGGCCTTGCCGATTATAATTATTATTACCCTTATCAGCGAGTTAGGCCCCACACATTTGAACACATTAAATTGTGTTTCAGCTTCTGTTGATTGTTAATATCTTTATACCCTAACCAAAGGGTACAGTATTTCGGCTGCAACACAAGTTTTATCCATACAGGAAAACATTATTAAAACATAATATACATATACATATAAACATAATACTCTCAGTATCCCTTCATGAATATCCCTTGATGAGCTGTTAAAAAAACGACTAATACCTATATGTCAACGAGAAGGAACGTGTGAGTCTCTTCTGTGGACGCGACTCTACTTTTATACCCGTACTCAGTCAGTATATACATTTTTTAGCTTATGATTTATGTAGAAATTGTAAATTTTAAAATTTTTTAAATACTCTTGTAGCAGTAGATAACATATGAGTCTGAAAACAAAATTTGGTTACTCTAGCTCTTATAGTATCTGAGAACTAGGCGCTCAACGGGACGGACGGACGGATAGATGGACATGGCTATATCGACTCGGCTATTAATGCTGCTTAAGAAACGTTTCCTTCTCTGCGTTGCACACATCCACTTTTACCACAAATCTAATATACCCCTTAACTCTTTTTGAGTATGTGTATTAAAAGAACGTACATACTCGTAGTATGAATAATTCCCAGGAATCCGTGATTAAACTGATACATGATGCATGTTCCTCACTCTTAAGTTCACCTCTTTTATATATAGAGTATCCATGCTTCGGTTGTCAAGTTTAAACTTTCTTTTTTTGTGGCTATCATATGAGGTTTGATTGGGGTGGTGCTTATCGCAGGGAAGAACATTCACCCTGCCCTTAATCAGCTCATCCGGCTGCCATGTTTTCTTGTCTTTCCATCCCATCGACATCCATTCCCTTGTCGATGGCAAAAAAAGTTGAGCCTGAGATATTCTGATGCGTGTATGTTTTGATTGACTCGTAAATTTGTTTTCACAACAGTTGGAATCGCGAAACGAGTTTTGCGGCCCGAGGGCTCCGAAAGTATCAATTACAATATTAATTTCAGATTACCATTGGATAGTTAGCATATGGGAAGCTGTACTAGGAAGATGCTTCCTACTTTCTATGTTTGTTAGATAGTGGTCTGATTAAATTTAAAAGTGTCCCTTATGGGTTCTTTTTACCGATCGATTTATTGTTTAGTTTGAAAGAAAACAATGGCTTACATGCTCAACTTACATAAAATTATATTTACTAGGATAAGTTCCAAAAATTCAATAGTTTTGTCCACCGGAGAGATTCATAAATTCCAGATAATCATTTATTCGTACTATAACTCAAGTGCATTCACACGCCAATGACAAAATCATTCTTACAAAATGTCTATAAATCTATAAATACACATAAATAAACGCAATCAATTATACAAAGAACTTTTATCAGAATATGAATCGTCGTGTTGTCTAGATATGACTGATTAGATCAATGAAGTGATCAGATAGATTTTGTGGGTTTTGTGGCTAAAGTTAGGACTAACACTAGTTAACATAGATAATACAATTTAAGTATGTACATAGATATACGATTAGAATTAATTAGTTTGCGCATCCCCCGAACAATCTGATCATGGTAATTGTCAAGTGACAGTTATCCGAGAGTATCCAAGCCAACTGTCATGTAATTGTCAACTAATTTGCTCTTTGCACAATCACGATACCGAAATTATTTGCGGAAACAGTTGGCAGATACCAAACTATTCACCAGGAGATCGTCCCTAACGATAGACAGACCCGAGTCCAACGAGGCAGCTCTGCCCTGAGAGACCGGAACAATGGCCACGAGATGCCGAACAGATACAAAACTGTGGTGCCTTTTGTGCTGTGGTCCTGCGGTTGCCCGGTGCTGATCGAACCCGCTTATGTTTTGCAGACACAAAACTTCTTTGCTTCCCTTCACACGAACGCACTGCGACTGTGTCGCATAGGAGTCCAGCCGACTGATGCTGCTCACCGTAGTGGAGATTGTTTCGGTCTTGGGGTTCCACTGGGCAGAGGCCTCGAGGAAACCACCGCCGGGGGAAATGGATAGCCCTATCAGATAGCTATTTAAATTACCCTTCCTCTGAAGGGACGATATTTTGGCTAGCTTCAGAGTTTGACACTTTTGCGTGCCTTTTAGGCTAGTCAGAAATTTGTTTATGGCCTCCACTAGCTGCTCAGCTATCGTCCTGGCCATTGGACCTGTAGTGGGAACCTCCGTGAAGCCGACACAACCGCACCAATGGTCGTCGATGCCTGCGAGGGAACAGTTTCTGGACAAGGACACCGCCTCGAAGACGCTGTGACAGGTGGGACACCCCTCGGGTCGTGGCAACTGTTCCGCGGGTGTGTCCAGCTCCAAGATGTGCTTGAGTGTGGCATGAATGTCGTAGGGCGAAGTCAGCCGGTTCTTGTTTGCCTTCAAGCTGTGCAAGAACTCCGGATACTTGTCTCGGATCCATTTGGGGATACGCATGTAAATAACCGGCAGCCGCTCCTCTAGAAAACCGCTGTCTAACTTGCGAAGCACCCCGAATCGACTGCCATGATCGCTGAAGAAGATGACAATGGTGTTGTTCATGATCCCGTTGTGGTCGAGTGTGCGCATATACTTGACCATTCTGGCATCCATGGCGGAGGGCATGGAAAAATCGTTGTGGCTGAAGGAATTGGTCCAAAACATGCCAAAGAACTTACGATCCTTGTGAACCTCTGTAAACTGCTCGGCCATGTCGTAGATATACTCAGCGGCAGACCTTCGGCCCAAGCAGTATGGTATGTTCTTTATAACCCTCTTCGTCAGTTCCTTCTCTAGGGCCAGGATCATCGGGCGTCCATACACATCCGTGGGAGGCGTGCGAAAACCCATCTTCAGATAATCGAATGTCGATAAACTACTCCAGTCCTCGGCATAGGCGGTAGCGTAGCCTTTCGCCCTGAAGCTCTTCCATATCATGGGACAGGCATCCAGCCCACCTACTTCGGTTGGTCGGCACTTAGAATATGATCGGGTTTGGTTGAAGCCCGTGAGGACGGCCATCAGATTGGGAAAGGTATTGTCGCCCATCTGCAGAAACAGAAGTCATCCATTAATGAACGAATCTACGAGCATGATATACTGCGCTTAACAACCTTGTTATAACCCTGCAGCTCGTACCACGGCTGTTCCCGGAAATACTTGAACGTCAGTGGCATGGTTAGCTCAAAGTTCATTCGTGAAAGCGAATCGATGCCCCAGAGCAGGACGCTGGGCCTTCTCTCCGCACCTCCATTTGCAGACGGTGCAGGCGTGGGGTCTGGGTCTGGCTTTCGTGGATGCACAAAACTAAAACCATCCTTTTGCAAGACTTTTGAACTGTTTGGCCGACGACATTCAGTGATCACTGCCTCCACGTGGTTGGGCACCACAAAATCCTGGGGGAACGGAACGCATAGAAGCAGCCTTCACAAATAATGATCTATGATTGCCTTCTTTGGATGCATAATTCTGAGTATACCTTACTTGTACTGAGAGTCAGCTTTTGTCCGAACTCCTGCTCTCAAGATCTGCTTGTAGCAACATGTTAGATTGGCATTGTTCATGTGCAGTTTGTAGGTCTTCTTCATTCTTTCAGCATCGGTCTCTTATACAAAATAGCGTTTCCTGTGGTACACATTTAAGATATTTCTGGAGAAGGTTAGATAGGGAATCTTTACCACGTATTCACAAAGAATCTACTTTTTTTTTTCCTCGGACTTTGATGTTGGACCTTCTGTCAATTCTTTCCAAACTAAGTCCGGACTGTTGCAGTGGTCGTGGTTGAGTGTTCGTTTCGGTGGTAGACTGTTCAAAAAAAAAAGTTGCCCAAATTGCTTCCCACTTTGCTAACGCCTCATTCTCTCTTGGGCGAATGCTCGTCAGTCGGAATTAGTTGGTATTTAGTGTTTAACAGCATATCCGTGACAAAAAATAAATACAAATATATGGGGCGATATGACCGAACTGTTCGCGCTTCTTAGTACAACTGCTAGAATATTTATCTACCAGTGAGGCATTAGTGTATTATCGCTTCGACAGCTTGAAGGCAAAACAGCACTGCGACCACCCCTCTCTCTATACAGTATATAATAAATCGCACAACATTAAGGATCGTGACCATAAACATTTTAATCGCACGTTTCATATTCAAAGCTCAAAACGATACTTACATAGATGCAATTTCTACCCAAGCGGAACGTTCTGGCAAACTATTAAGTCTGAGTCAAGCACAATGGAATTTGTTTGGGAATATGCTAATTTTTACACCAGGTCTTAATTTAGATAATAAGCAAAAATATAAACATACATACACCCATAAGTATGTACCTGTACATACATATGTACGTATTCTTGATCAGTATAGTTCGCAGGTGTTGAATGCTTATTACTTAGTACTTAGTGCATCAAAAATAATGTTAATAACATTATTTTAATGATGAAATGTACTTGATTTTACGTATACAGGCCTTATACTTAGACTTATACTTATACTTAGACCTTATACTTAGGAACTTCATTTTCTGTATTCATTCCCTATACAAGAAGTTCTTACAAATTTCTTTCCAGGACACATTCCTTATGCATTCTGAGGGAAGCGAAGAATTCGCGTATCGGATGCAAACGCTTATTGATACATGATTTTCTCGCTTAAATTAGAATGCAAAATTATAAAAACAATTCGGAAAAAAAACGAACGATCGGGTGTAATTTAATCTTTTTTCTCGTGGAGTCGGTTATCCAAAGTACCAATGGAAAGAAGAAAACAAAACATCTCTCTGCCTCTATACTCAAAGAATATAGGGCATACTAAATTCGTGTAAATGTATTTAGCAGACAGAAGAAAGCGTGTCTGACCTCATAAAGTATATCGGTAAATACATCCTTGATCTGCAATCAAAAGCCGCGTGTTGATATAGAGACTATAACTTAAGTATTATAACTAGGGAACTAATTTTAATGCAGTAGCGCAAAATGCAAAACGTTACATGGAGGACAAGGAAATCATATAAACAATACACTCTTGCATGTGTAGTACTATGAACTTGTAACGCTTGTAGCAGCATCTAGAGTGTGAGCGCTCTCTGTCGGCCAGGGAGGGTCAGGTCTAGGGCTCAGAGCGGATGATAGGGTTAAGGAATTTTACGATGGGAAAGAGAATAACAGGGACAAGTGTCAGGCCTTTTACTCAGTGGCCCCTAACCTTTCCTATTCCACGAGGTTGGTGCCTAAACGGAAGCGTCTAGCTTCTGGTCCCCCAGTCAGTGCAATTGTGCGGAGTGGAAAAACTGCCTTCTTTTTATAACACGCGTATACATACGAGTAAAGTGCAAATTGGCAGTGAAAATTTCCAGAAAGGAGAAGGTTTACTTTGGTAAGAGGCGTTGAATTGGTGAGAGTGGATAATTAAAGTTTGAGGGCGACAACGTCTAATTTCATCGCATCGTGCAGATCTTGGCGCCCGTTAGCTATCGCTGGGTAGAGGTGACGCCGCAAAGAGGTGCCCTTCAGTTGGATACTGAGTTGGCGGATCGCTCCCGTAGTCAAGGAGAAGCTCAACAGAGAAGTCCATCACAGACCTTCGTTCTTTTTGGGGGCGGAAGTGGGCGGGGAGAAATTTTGAAATACACTTGTAGCAGTGTGATATCACATGAGTCTGGAAACCAAATTTGGTTTCTCTAGCTCTTATAGTCTCATCGCTCATCGAGACGGACAGACGGACGGACAGGGCTATATCGACTCGGCTATTGATGCTGATCAAGAATATATATGCTTTATGGGGACGGAAACGTTTCATTCTCTGCGTTGCACACATCCACTTTTACCACAAATCTAATATACCCCTTAACTCTTTTTTGAGTACGTCAAAGTTTACGCGTAGCACTTCTTGCAAGCCAACGATCACATTTCCGAAAAATTCGATTAATTGTAAAGCAGAGACTGGATCCCCTAACAGCCATCTGCGCGTTTAAACATTTATTCATATCAATTCGTATTTATTCATATTTATTTATTATTTGTTCGTATTTATTCATATTTATTCATTTTTAGTCCATTTAATACCATTTATTTCTCGTGCATTACATTGTAGCTCAAGTATGTCGGTATGTTAAATTTTATAGAATTTAGAATATATTTTATAATGTTTTAATCTGTTTTTGTTTTGCCTTAGCTAGCACTCTCCCCATGTAGGCATCCCTAGGCGAAAGGGTAGGGAGGTCGATACGGTCTCTATAACACCAGAGACGGAGACAAAGCTCCTCGCAGCACAGACCCTAACTTTCTTTTGTATTCAGGGATAGGTAGTATCTCCCGGTTTAGTTTTCGTCGTAGCACGCCACCAACATGAGGGGGCAAGATCATCACCCCTAATAGCCGACGACCGGGAGCCGGAAACCTTAAGCCTGCGCTTCCCCTCACTGACCAACAACTAGCCTGGTATAATTTATATATATTTGTGTTCGTGGGTATGCAGGTGAAGCGTTACACTTTATTGGGTCGGAAACGTTTCCTTCTATGCGTTGCACACATCTACTTTTTACCACAAATCTATTATACCGCTTAACTCTTTTTGAGTAAGGTTACAAAAATAACATACATTTATCATATATACTCGTAGTATGAATAATTCCCAGGAATCCGTGATTACACTGATACATGATGCACGTTCCTCACTCTTAAGTTCACCTCTTTTATATATAGAGTATCCATGCTTCGGTTGTCAAGTTTAATTTTTCTTTTTTTGTGGCTATCGTTTCAGGTTTGATTGGGGTGGTGCTTATCGCAGGGAAGAACATTCACCCTGGCCTTAATCAGCTCATCCGGCTGCCATGTTTTCTTGTCTTTCCATCCCATCGACATCCATTCCCTTGTCGATGGGAAAACAAGTTGAGCCTGAGATATTCTGATGCGTGTATGTTTTGATTGACTCGTAAATTTGTTTTCACAACAGTTGGAATCGCGAAACGAGTTTTGCGGCCCGAGGGCTCCGAAAGTATCAATTACAATATTAATTTCAGATTACCATTGGATAGTTAGCATATGGGAAGCTATACTAGGAAGATGCTTCCTACTTTCTATGTTTGTTAGATAGTGGTCTGATTAAATTTAAAAGTGTCCCTTATGGGTTCTTTTTACCGATCGTTTTATTGTTTAGTTTGAAAGAAAACAATGGCTTACATGCTCAACTTACATAAAATTATATTTACTAGGATAAGTTCCAAAAATTCAATAGTTTTGTCCACCGGAGAGATTCATAAATTCCAGATAATCATTTATTCGTACTATAACTCACACGCCAATGACAAAATCATTCTTACAAAATGTCTATAAATCTATAAATACACATAAATAAACGCAATCAATTATACAAAGAACTTTTATCAGAATATGAATCGTCGTGTTGTCTAGATATGACTGATTAGATCAATGAAGTGATCAGATAGATTTTGTGGGTTTTGTGGCTAAAGTTAGGACTAACACTAGTTAACATAGATAATACAATTTAAGTATGTACATAGATATACGATTAGAATTAATTAGTTTGCGCATCCCCGAACAATCTGATCATGGTAATTGTCAAGTGACAGTTATCCGAGAGTATCCAAGCCAACTGTCATGTAATTGTCAACTAATTTGCTCTTTGCACAATCACGATACCGAAATTATTTGCGGAAACAGTTGGCAGATACCAAACTATTCACCAGGAGATCGTCCCTAACGATAGACAGACCCGAGTCCAACGAGGCAGCTCTGCCCTGAGAGACCGGAACAATGGCCACGAGATGCCGAACAGATACAAAACTGTGGTGCCTTTTGTGCTGTGGTCCTGCGGTTGCCCGGTGCTGATCGAACCCGCTTATGTTTTGCAGACACAAAACTTCTTTGCTTCCTTCACACGAACGCACTGCGACTGTGTCGCATAGGAGTCCAGCCGACTGATGCTGCTCACCGTAGTGGAGATTGTTTCGGTCTTGGGGTTCCACTGGGCAGAGGCCTCGAGGAAACCACCGCCGGGGGAAATGGATAGCCCTATCAGATAGCTATTTAAATTACCCTTCCTCTGAAGGGACGATATTTTGGCTAGCTTCAGAGTTTGACACTTTTGCGTGCCTTTCAGGCTAGTCAGAAATTTGTTTATGGCCTCCACTAGCTGCTCAGCTATCGTCCTAGCCATTGGACCTGTAGTGGAAACCTCCGTGAAGCCGACACAACCGCACCAATGGTCGTCGATGCCTGCGAGGGAACAGTTTCTGGCTCGTTGTGGCTGAAGGAATTGGTCCAAAACATGCCAAAGAACTTACGATCCTTGTGAACCTCTGTAAACTGCTCGGCCATGTCGTAGATATACTCAGCGGCAGACCTTCGGCCCAAGCAGTATGGTATGTTCTTTATAACCCTCTTCGTCAGTTCCTTCTCTAGGGCCAGGATCATCGGGCGTCCATATACATCCGTGGGAGGCGTGCGAAAACCCATCTTCAGATAATCGAATGTCGATAAACTACTCCAGTCCTCGGCATAGGCGGTCGCGTAGCCTTTCGCCCTGAAGCTCTTCCAGATCATGGGACAGGCATCCAGCCCACCTACTGCGGTTGGTCGGCACTTAGAATATGATCGGGTTTGGTTGAAGCCCGTGAGGACGGCCATCAGATTGGGAAAGGTATTGTCGCCCATCTGCAGAAACAGAAGTCATCCATTAATGAACGAATCTACGAGCATGATATACTGCGCTTAACAACCTTGTTATAACCCTGCAGCTCGTACCACGGCTGTTCCCGGAAATACTTGAACGTCAGTGGCATGGTTAGCTCAAAGTTCATTCGTGAAAGCGAATCGATGCCCCAGAGCAGGACGCTGGGCCTTCTCTCCGCACCTCCATTTGCAGACGGTGCAGGCGTGGGGTCTGGGTCTGGCTTTCGTGGATGCACAAAACTAAAACCATCCTTTTGCAAGACTTTTGAACTGTTTGGCCGACGACATTCAGTGATCACTGCCTCCACGTGGTTGGGCACCACAAAATCCTGGGGGAACGGAACGCATGAAAGCAGCCTTCACAAATAATGATCTATGATTGCCTTCTTTGGATGCATAATTCTGAGTATACCTTACTTGTACTGAGAGTCAGCTTTTGTCCGAACTCCTGCTCTCAAGATCTGCTTGTAGCAACATGTTAGATTGGCATTGTTCATGTGCAGTTTGTAGGTCCGATCTTCTTCATTGTAGTTGACTTTCAGCATGTCCGGTCTCTTATCACACACTACATAGCGTTTCCTGTGGTACACATTTAAGATATTTCTGGAGAAGGGGTTTAGATAGGGAATTTGACACTGAGGCGTATTTACAAAGAATCTACTGTTTTTTTCCTCGGACTTTGATGCTTTGGGGGTCCTTGCTGTCAATTGCTGTTCCAAGACTAAGTCCGTGGTTGACTGTTCATTGGTCGTGGTTGAGTGTTCGTTTTCGGTGGTAGACTGTTCAAAGACAGAAGTTGCACAAATTGCTTCCCACTTTGCTAACGCCTCATTCTCTCTTGGAGTAGTGAACGTACAGGACTCTGGTTGAACTAATACGGGACTCCAAGTGTAGAAAGCAAGAGTAAAGAGTCCCACAAATATAAGGCTTAACTTCACTATCCATGTTGCAGAGCTCTTCTCCTTGGGCGAATGCTCGTCAGTCGGAATTAGTTGGTATTTAGTGTTTAACAGCATATCCGTGACAAAAAATAAATACAAATATATGGGGCGATATGACCGAACTGTTCGCGCTTCTTAGTACAACTGCTAGAATATTTATCTACCAGTGAGGCATTAGTGTATTATCGCTTCGACAGCTTGAAGGCAAAACAGCACTGCGACCACCCCTCTCTCTATACAGTATATAATAAATCGCACAACATTAAGGATCGTGACCATAAACATTTTAATCGCACGTTTCATATTCAAAGCTCAAAACGATACTTACATAGATGCAATTTCTACCCAAGCGGAACGTTCTGGCAAACTATTAAGTCTGAGTCAAGCACAATGGAATTTGTTTGGGAATATGCTAATTTTTACACCAGGTCTTAATTTAGATAATAAGCAAAAATATAAACATACATACACCCATAAGTATGTACCTGTACATACATATGTACGTATTCTTGATCAGTATAGTTCGCAGGTGTTGAATGCTTATTACTTAGTACTTAGTGCATCAAAAATAATGTTAATAACATTATTTTAATGATGAAATGTACTTGATTTTACGTATACAGGCCTTATACTTAGACTTATACTTATACTTAGACCTTATACTTAGGAACTTCATTTTCTGTATTCATTCCCTATACAAGAAGTTCTTACAAATTTCTTTCCAGGACACATTCCTTATGCATTCTGAGGGAAGCGAAGAATTCGCGTATCGGATGCAAACGCTTATTGATACATGATTTTCTCGCTTAAATTAGAATGCAAAATTATAAAAACAATTCGGAAAAAAAAACGAACGATCGGGTGTAATTTAATCTTTTTTCTCGTGGAGTCGGTTATCCAAAGTACCAATGGAAAGAAGAAAACAAAACATCTCTCTGCCTCTATACTCAAAGAATATAGGGCATACTAAATTCGTGTAAATGTATTTAGCAGACAGAAGAAAGCGTGTCTGACCTCATAAAGTATATCGGTAAATACATCCTTGATCTGCAATCAAAAGCCGCGTGTTGATATAGAGACTATAACTTAAGTATTATAACTAGGGAACTAATTTTAATGCAGTAGCGCAAAATGCAAAACGTTACATGGAGGACAAGGAAATCATATAAACAATACACTCTTGCATGTGTAGTACTATGAACTTGTAACGCTTGTAGCAGCATCTAGAGTGTGAGCGCTCTCTGTCGGCCAGGGGAGGGTCAGGTCTAGGGCTCAGAGCGGATGATAGGGTTAAGGAATTTTACGATGGGAAAGAGAATAACAGGGACAAGTGTCAGGCCTTTTACTCAGTGGCCCCTAACCTTTCCTATTCCACGAGGTTGGTGCCTAAACGGAAGCGTCTAGCTTCTGGTCCCCCAGTCAGTGCAATTGTGCGGAGTGGAAAAACTGCCTTCTTTTTATAACACGCGTATACATACGAGTAAAGTGCAAATTGGCAGTGAAAATTTCCAGAAAGGAGAAGGTTTACTTTGGTAAGAGGCGTTGAATTGGTGAGAGTGGATAATTAAAGTTTGAGGGCGACAACGTCTAATTTCATCGCATCGTGCAGATCTTGGCGCCCGTTAGCTATCGCTGGGTAGAGGTGACGCCGCAAAGAGGTGCCCTTCAGTTGGATACTGAGTTGGCGGATCGCTCCCGTAGTCAAGGAGAAGCTCAACAGAGAAGTCCATCACAGACCTTCGTTCTTTTTGGGGGCGGAAGTGGGCGGGGAGAAATTTTGAAATACACTTGTAGCAGTGTGATATCACATGAGTCTGGAAACCAAATTTGGTTTCTCTAGCTCTTATAGTCTCATCGCTCATCGAGACGGACAGACGGACGGACAGGGCTATATCGACTCGGCTATTGATGCTGATCAAGAATATATATGCTTTATGGGGACGGAAACGTTTCATTCTCTGCGTTGCACACATCCACTTTTACCACAAATCTAATATACCCCTTAACTCTTTTTTGAGTACGTCAAAGTTTACGCGTAGCACTTCTTGCAAGCCAACGATCACATTTCCGAAAAATTCGATTAATTGTAAAGCAGAGACTGGATTCCCTAACAGCGATCTGCGCGTTTAAACATTTATTCATATCAATTCGTATTTATTCATATTTATTTATTATTTGTTCGTATTTATTCATATTGATTCATTTTTAGTCCATTTAATACCATTTATTTCTCGTGCATTACATTGTAGCTCAAGTATGTCGGTATGTTAAATTTTATAGAATTTAGAATATATTTTATAATGTTTTAATCTGTTTTTGTTTTGCCTTAGCTAGCACTCTCCCCATGTAGGCATCCCTAGGCGAAAGGGTAGGGAGGTCGATACGGTCTCAATAACACCAGAGACGGAGACAAAGCTCCTCGCAGCACAGACCCTAACTTTCTTTTGTATTCAGGGATAGGTAGTATCTCCCGGTTTAGTTTTCGTCGTAGCACGCCACCAACATGAGGGGGCAAGATCATCACCCCTAATAGCCGACGACCGGGAGCCGGAAACCTTAAGCCTGCGCTTCCCCTCACTGACCAACAACTAGCCTGGTATAATTTATATATATTTGTGTTCGTGGGTATGCAGGTGAAGCGTTACACTTTATTGGGTCGGAAACGTTTCCTTCTATGCGTTGCACACATCTACTTTTTACCACAAATCTATTATACCGCTTAACTCTTTTTGAGTAAGGTTACAAAAATAACATACATTTATCATATATACTCGTAGTATGAATAATTCCCAGGAATCCGTGATTACACTGATACATGATGCACGTTCCTCACTCTTAAGTTCACCTCTTTTATATATAGAGTATCCATGCTTCGGTTGTCAAGTTTAAACTTTCTTTTTTTGTGGCTATCATATGAGGTTTGATTGGGGTGGTGCTTATCGCAGGGAAGAACATTCACCCTGGCCTTAATCAGCTCATCCGGCTGCCATGTTTTCTTGTCTTTCCATCCCATCGACATCCATTCCCTTGTCGATGGGAAAACAAGTTGAGCCTGAGATATTCTGATGCGTGTATGTTTTGATTGACTCGTAAATTTGTTTTCACAACAGTTGGAATCGCGAAACGAGTTTTGCGGCCCGAGGGCTCCGAAAGTATCAATTACAATATTAATTTCAGATTACCATTGGATAGTTAGCATATGGGAAGCTGTACTAGGAAGATGCTTCCTACTTTCTATGTTTGTTAGATAGTGGTCTGATTAAATTTAAAAGTGTCCCTTATGGGTTCTTTTTACCGATCGATTTATTGTTTAGTTTGAAAGAAAACAATGGCTTACATGCTCAACTTACATAAAATTATATTTACTAGGATAAGTTCCAAAAATTCAATAGTTTTGTCCACCGGAGAGATTCATAAATTCCAGATAATCATTTATTCGTACTATAACTCAAGTGCATTCACACGCCAATGACAAAATCATTCTTACAAAATGTCTATAAATCTATAAATACACATAAATAAACGCAATCAATTATACAAAGAACTTTTATCAGAATATGAATCGTCGTGTTGTCTAGATATGACTGATTAGATCAATGAAGTGATCAGATAGATTTTGTGGGTTTTGTGGCTAAAGTTAGGACTAACACTAGTTAACATAGATAATAAAATTTAAGTATGTACATAGATATACGATTAGAATTAATTAGTTTGCGCATCCCCCGAACAATCTGATCATGGTAATTGTCAAGTGACAGTTATCCGAGAGTATCCAAGCCAACTGTCATGTAATTGTCAACTAATTTGCTCTTTGCACAATCACGATACCGAAATTATTTGCGGAAACAGTTGGCAGATACCAAACTATTCACCAGGAGATCGTCCCTAACGATAGACAAACCCGAGTCCAACGAGGCAGCTCTGCCCTGAGAGACCGGAACAATGGCCACGAGATGCCGAACAGATACAAAACTGTGGTGCCTTTTGTGCTGTGGTCCTGCGGTTGCCCGGTGCTGATCGAACCCGCTTATGTTTTGCAGACACAAAACTTCTTTGCTTCCTTCACACGAACGCACTGCGACTGTGTCGCATAGGAGTCCAGCCGACTGATGCTGCTCACCGTAGTGGAGATTGTTTCGGTCTTGGGGTTCCACTGGGCAGAGGCCTCGAGGAAACCACCGCCGGGGGAAATGGATAGCCCTATCAGATAGCTATTTAAATTACCCTTCCTCTGAAGGGACGATATTTTGGCTAGCTTCAGAGTTTGACACTTTTGCGTGCCTTTCAGGCTAGTCAGAAATTTGTTTATGGCCTCCACTAGCTGCTCAGCTATCGTCCTGGCCATTGGACCTGTAGTGGGAACCTCCGTGAAGCCGACACAACCGCACCAATGGTCGTCGATGCCTGCGAGGGAACAGTTTCTGGACAAGGACACCGCCTCGAAGACGCTGTGACAGGTGGGACACCCCTCGGGTCGTGGCAACTGTTCCGCGGGTGTGTCCAGCTCCAAGATGTGCTTGAGTGTGGCATGAATGTCGTAGGGCGAAGTCAGCCGGTTCTTGTTTGCCTTCAAGCTGTGCAAGAACTCCGGATACTTGTCTCGGATCCATTTGGGGATACGCATGTAAATAACCGGCAGCCGCTCCTCTAGAAAACCGCTGTCTAACTTGCGAAGCACCCCGAATCGACTGCCATGATCGCTGAAGAAGATGACAATGGTGTTGTTCATGATCCCGTTGTGGTCGAGTGTGCGCATATACTTGACCATTCTGGCATCCATGGCGGAGGGCATGGAAAAATCGTTGTGGCTGAAGGAATTGGTCCAAAACATGCCAAAGAACTTACGATCCTTGTGAACCTCTGTAAACTGCTCGGCCATGTCGTAGATATACTCAGCGGCAGACCTTCGGCCCAAGCAGTATGGTATGTTCTTTATAACCCTCTTCGTCAGTTCCTTCTCTAGGGCCAGGATCATCGGGCGTCCATATACATCCGTGGGAGGCGTGCGAAAACCCATCTTCAGATAATCGAATGTCGATAAACTACTCCAGTCCTCGGCATAGGCGGTCGCGTAGCCTTTCGCCCTGAAGCTCTTCCAGATCATGGGACAGGCATCCAGCCCACCTACTGCGGTTGGTCGGCACTTAGAATATGATCGGGTTTGGTTGAAGCCCGTGAGGACGGCCATCAGATTGGGAAAGGTATTGTCGCCCATCTGCAGAAACAGAAGTCATCCATTAATGAACGAATCTACGAGCATGATATACTGCGCTTAACAACCTTGTTATAACCCTGCAGCTCGTACCACGGCTGTTCCCGGAAATACTTGAACGTCAGTGGCATGGTTAGCTCAAAGTTCATTCGTGAAAGCGAATCGATGCCCCAGAGCAGGACGCTGGGCCTTCTCTCCGCACCTCCATTTGCAGACGGTGCAGGCGTGGGGTCTGGGTCTGGCTTTCGTGGATGCACAAAACTAAAACCATCCTTTTGCAAGACTTTTGAACTGTTTGGCCGACGACATTCAGTGATCACTGCCTCCACGTGGTTGGGCACCACAAAATCCTGGGGGAACGTAACGCATGGAAGCAGCCTTCACAAATAATGATCTATGATTGCCTTCTTTGGATGCATAATTCTGAGTATACCTTACTTGTACTGAGAGTCAGCTTTTGTCCGAGCTCCTGCTCTCAAGATCTGCTTGTAGCAACATGTTAGATTGGCATTGTTCATGTGCAGTTTGTAGGTCCGATCTTCTTCATTGTAGTTGACTTTCAGCATGTCCGGTCTCTTATCACACACTACATAGCGTTTCCTGTGGTACACATTTAAGATATTTCTGGAGAAGGGGTTTAGATAGGGAATTTGACACTGAGGCGTATTCACAAAGAATCTACTGTTTTTTTCCTCGGACTTTGATGCTTTGGGGGTCCTTGCTGTCAATTGCTGTTCCAAGACTAAGTCCGTGGTTGACTGTTCATTGGTCGTGGTTGAGTGTTCGTTTTCGGTGGTAGACTGTTCAAAGACAGAAGTTGCACAAATTGCTTCCCACTTTGCTAACGCCTCATTCTCTCTTGGAGTAGTGAACGTACAGGACTCTGGTTGAACTAATACGGGACTCCAAGTGTAGAAAGCAAGAGTAAAGAGTCCCACAAATATAAGGCTTAACTTCACTATCCATGTTGCAGAGCTCTTCTCCTTGGGCGAATGCTCGTCAGTCGGAATTAGTTGGTATTTAGTGTTTAACATGCCCTCGCCTCGCCCTTATCAACAGCATATCCGTGACAAAAAATAAATACAAATATATGGGGCGATATGACCGAACTGTTCGCGCTTCTTAGTACAACTGCTAGAATATTTATCTACCAGTGAGGCATTAGTGTATTATCGCTTCGACAGCTTGAAGGCAAAACAGCACTGCGACCACCCTCTCTCTATACAGTATATAATAAATCGCACAACATTAAGGATCGTGACCATAAACATTTTAATCGCACGTTTCATATTCAAAGCTCAAAACGATACTTACATAGATGCAATTTCTACCCAAGCGGAACGTTCTGGCAAACTATTAAGTCTGAGTCAAGCACAATGGAATTTGTTTGGGAATATGCTAATTTTTACACCAGGTCTTAATTTAGATAATAAGCAAAAATATAAACATACATACACCCATAAGTATGTACCTGTACATACATATGTACGTATTCTTATTCAGTATAGTTCGCAGGTGTTGAATGCTTATTACTTAGTACTTAGTGCATCAAAAATAATGTTAATAACATTATTTTAATGATGAAATGTACTTGATTTTACGTATACAGGCCTTATACTTAGACTTATACTTATACTTAGACCTTATACTTAGGAACTTCATTTTCTGTATTCATTCCCTATACAAGAAGTTCTTACAAATTTCTTTCCAGGACACATTCCTTATGCATTCTGAGGGAAGCGAAGAATTCGCGTATCGGATGCAAACGCTTATTGATACATGATTTTCTCGCTTAAATTAGAATGCAAAATTATAAAAACAATTCGGAAAAAAAACGAACGATCGGGTGTAATTTAATCTTTTTTCTCGTGGAGTCGGTTATCCAAAGTACCAATGGAAAGAAGAAAACAAAACATCTCTCTGCCTCTATACTCAAAGAATATAGGGCATACTAAATTCGTGTAAATGTATTTAGCAGACAGAAGAAAGCGTGTCTGACCTCATAAAGTATATCGGTAAATACATTAGTGTTGGGTCGTCATGAACGAACGAACAAAAAAGAACTATTCACTGAAATGAACGAACTGCATAAGTTCAACTTAATCGTTCTTTTTCGCTCGTTCTCTTTTGTTCTTAAAATATAAATTAAATACTATATAAAGGTGTATATATTACTCAAAAAAGAGTTAAGGGGTATATTAGATTTGTGGTAAAAGTGGATGTGTGCAACGCAGAGAAGGAAACGTTTCCGTCCCCATGAAGCATATATATTCTTGATCAGCATCAATAGCCGAGTCGATATAGCCAAAGACAATATAAGTATAAGATGCGGAACGCTCATACATTTCAATTGCCATATGCAAGGCAATTTTTCAGCCAGCGACGAAATTCGCGCCATCTCGCTCACACAAATTTGAGAGCGTACGAATCTAAAAATAGAATCCGCTTACATGTGTGAGTACACACAGAACCAGCAAGTGCGTATGTGTTCGTACTTGTGCGAAGCGGACGATTTTCGTGACGAAAACCTTTTAATGAGTTGAGAATCGAATTTATTTACCGGAGTTAAATACGTCGCGTGCTGAATACCCTAGTGACAATTATTCCAATGTGAAGTCATGTATTAAATATATTATGTATTTTTTTTTTTTATATATGTATATCCGATCATTATTATCGAATATACCATTTTAAAAAAAATTTCATTGGAGGGATATATACAATATAACAGTTTTTTAATATTGGGGTGGTAAGCGTCTTGCAAAATTAACTTAAACTTATAAAGTGAAGGGTATATTTCGACAGCGCTGTAAAAAACGTATGCATGTGCACACATACAGTCGTCGCGACGACTCGGCTCGGCTGTCGCATCGGCATAGAACCAACTTCGTGTGCCTTCGTATGCTGTATGCATACAAGAGAGCGGCTGGCTCTAGAGCGCTCTCTCTCTCTCTAAAAAATTTCAAGAGAGTCTTTGGTACGACCAAAGACAATTTAAGTATCATGATGCAATTATATAAGGTGGTCTTGTCGGCTGCCGAATCGTTCGGGTTTGAGGACCTTAACGTTCAGTGCGCGCTCGCTTCTTGTAGTGAAAGGTTGGGTGTGGACAAATTTTTCGGAAGCCTTAACCCTTGTGTACAACAAAAATTGCATCATGATAAGTATATTCTATTTTTAGATTCGTACGCTCTCAAATTTGTGTGAGCGAGATGGCGCGAATTTCGTCGCTGGCTGAAAAATTGCCTTGCATATGGCAATTGAAATGTATGAGCGTTCCGCATCTTATACTTATATTGTCTTTGGTACGACATTGGTGACTACCACAAAAAAATAATTGACACCTTTCCCTAACTAGATAGAACCATCGCATATCTTGTTTATTGTGTGTTTTATTTCAATAATTTAAGTCATTTAAAAATGTACATGTACAATAATATACGTATACACAATCCAATATGTACGTATGTATACACAAAACTTCATAAATAATAAAATGTTCAAGAAAACGCATTACAAATGCTATGCATGTACAATATCGAAATCTGGCAGGGCGGTCGCTCCGCTTGCTTCGGCCGAACAACCACTAAAAGGTAACGAACGGCCCAACAAGTGGATAAAAATGCGACCACTTCCTGACAAAAAGTACAATACAATACATAATTTCACTTTCAGTTTGTTATACATAGCATAAACTACATAATACATTTAGTTTGTAATGTCATTTAATATGTTTGACGCTTACACTTATTGTTGTTCCTTCATTTGACGACGTTTTTAGCTAGGTTTTTTTGCTCGCATTTGTGTCGGGCTGCTACGGTTGGTGAGTTAATTGGTAGGTTTGTTGGTTGATTTCTTGATTGGTAGGATAGCCATTGCTGCTTGTAAGAAGATTCAATGCCTATTGCCGTCGTACCTTAAATGCCCCACACTATACGAGTAAGTGTGAGTCGATTGCTCGTAACAAATTCTAATACATATGTATGGTAATATTTTCATCAACGACTGTTTTACTGTATACGCATTATTCCGCAAAGCGTATTTAACCTCGGTTTATTTCTATATATATATATATATTTATATACGTAAGTATATGCATTCATATATCTGTTTAACGACTTCGGCTGCTGCCCATCCCGCTGCCAGAGTTATACGCTTACGCGGAACAAAGTTCCACATAGTTGGCCGGATATAAGCCAACGCGCCCATTCATGCGTCCCTTGCACCAGCCCTGCTCGTCCTCATCTTCGAGCTTTTCAAAAACTTCACCTGCCATATGCAAAGATAGAAAGATAGAGAGAGGGAACCAGATTAGAAACGAAACAGATCTGGTCAGATGGAAGGCTTCACCCACCTTGTTTGAATGTGAGCTCATCACTTTCAGCGCCCTCGTAATCGTACAACGCTTTGACTGGTACACCCGGCTCACCGTTGTCGACCAGCACGTTGTCGGCCTCATCCCACTCCTCCTCCTCGTCGAATGGATTGGAATCGACTTTGCCGTTGCCATTGCTGCACGGGTTTGTATGTTTTGTGTGAGAGTACACGAATTGAAATCAATTAGTTCAATGAAAATGAGCGCTTCAGCACGAATTGTGTCTGTGGGACCAGGCGGGTGTATCGTAATTCAAAACAATACAAAATGTTTCAACTTACGTTACGCTCGGATTGCGATTCGGTGCTACTACTGCCGCTCCCGCTGACGCCGTTGCTGTTACTGTGGCTGCTGCTGTCGTCGAGCCGGTGGCTGCCGGCGCCGCTGACGTTCTGGCTTCAGTTGTTGTGGCAGAAGATGGCGTTGCCGCTTGTTCGCTCTTGACGCTCGCTCTACTGCTAGCGCTGCCACCGGCGCTGTTGCTCTTCTTGAGACTATTTGTGGAGTGGTATTCCTGTGAAGTGAGATGAGGAGAACAGACCCACGATTAGCATATATCAAAATAGATAACACAATGTGTTCCTAAGTTGTCTTACGTGGATGCCCTCTTCGGCAACAGGTCGCTGATTGATGAGCGTAATGGGTGCCGCCGGCAGTGCCTCTTTTGATTTGTTGCCCTTGGCAATGTCGCGGAACTCCTCGGTGTATTCCTAAATATGCAGAAAGTAACCCAATCAAACAGATTCAACAGAGATTTTGGACAGGGAATACAACATACCACAAATATTGGCCAATTCATGGCCATATTAATACCATGATTGTTTGACCACCACTTAAGATCCTTTTGCTGGTCCGCATTGTTGATCGTATGATAGAATTCGTCATAGATTTGGGGCAGGCTGCAAAGCCAAACGAACAAGATTCGATTCAATTAAACTACACACAAACGGAGGAAGATCGCAACGAACCTTTGCACTTTGGTGAGATCCAGACTCGAGTGCACATTGAACAATATGTCCTTGAAGAATAGCAGCCGCGTCTTCTCCATGGTTTGGCACTTTTCATACACAGATGTCATTTCCTCGATGTAAACCGAATTGAATTTGGTGATTTCGGAAATGGCTTGCTCGTATTTCTCGCGGCACTTTTGCACTTGATCTTTGGTCTTTTGCACGCGATCGTGCATTTTCTTCACCTACAACAAGAGACAACAAATCACATTAGCATTAGCATAGGCATATTCCAAGGATTATCTATGATATTCGAGTAATTACCTGATCGGGGGAGAGCGAACTGTCGGCATTGGCATTGCGCTCTTGATTGGTTGCACTGCGTTCTGTCTTGCAGGCCGAGTGATAGTCGGCCTTGGCCTTCTCGACCTTGGCCAGCAGCTTGGCCCACGGCTTTTGGGCCTTCTTGAACATATCCTCCATATCCTTGCGCTCCTTGATCTGCATAAGCGTGTGATGGTAGTTCTCCTTCTGCCACGTCTTGATCTGGCTATTGACATCGTTGCACAGGCTGTCCTTGATCTTCATGTGCACATCGCAGACGCGCTCCGACTCCGTCAGCACACCCTTCCAGGCCGCCTCGGTGGTGCCGTATTCCGGCCCTGCAACCAATCAAGCATATCTCTTACACAAACTGATCCCCATTTATTTATAGATTATACAGTTGTCGCCTACGGTTGACGTCATCTGTGGCTCTGCCCTACAGCGTTGTGAACACGAACCATTACGTTGGGGAGCACTTCTACGTTTTATCTAATCACCTCAAAGCACCCAAGCCGTTCGCGAGTCGAGGAGCGTGCTCGAGAATATCGGATTGTATGGGTATGGTTCGTTTTCTCGGCAATCGTGCGATCGGACATCCATATGTATGTATGCATGGATGTGTCTGTGTGTCGGAGTGGGTCGAAAAATACCTCACATTTTTGGCATTTTTTATTGGGCGCTAACAAAGAGCGCAAACTGTAATCAAAATTTATATGATGCTCGTGTTATAATTGGAAATGCACGAAACTCGTTTGACTAACGAGAGACTATTCTCAATCGGATGCCCACTGCCCCTCTGCCCCTATCCATGCCACTACACCACACAAACTAGCTCGTACACTCAGAGATATATAGAAATTGAGACGCTTAGCACAGAAATAACTCGTTCTATTTTCCCCGTCGCATTGATTTTTGAAACCATTTCAAGCGACGCTTTGGTGCCGGTTTGGTCTAGTCTGGATGGACTAGCTGGAGCTTCTGCTTCTGCCTCGGCCTCTGCCTCTCTGCATCCGTTGCCTCTGACTCTGGCTAGACGCAAAACTAGGCAAATTCCGCTCGTATTCGTATACGTATACGTACGGTTAGCAGAAGAGTAGGCAGTGGAAGTGGCCGGGAGTAGGCGGCGGTGGTAGAAGTAGCCGCTTTTGCAATTGGCTTTTGCTGGTTACTGTGAAAGTGGACAGCAACAAAAGCCGCCAGCAATGAGGCAAAGCGGTTACCAACTTTGCAAACGCTGTGTACTCGATTTCATTTCGCGAAGAAGCGCTCTACGCACACTGTGCGCTATCCAAATAAAATGACTAGAGAGAACCCCCCAATTTATGGGCTTAGGTTTTTTTTGGTAATAGAAAAAAATAACTTTGAAACAGCATACATACATACAAATATGATGGGAATAGGTCAACAAATTATGACGAAATCATGGTTAAGCTTGAAAAATTTTGTGTTCATTTGAGGTACTCTGCCAATGAGCTGTCTTTTTTCATTTGGGAGAAATTCAACCAGAAGAACAAGAATTCTTATGAGCGAAATTCGAGTCGACCATCAATGCACACGCAATGTATGTTGTTTTTGCAATTCTAGGGCATTCTGATTTGCTTCATTCGCTTGTGCGTCTGAGAGTGAAAAACATTCGCAAAAATAAAATGATAGCAAGTTAAGCGCTTATTACAACATTCCTTTCATATAAAATATTCAAAAGACCATTCGAAATCTTGGAAACTGTAAAGATTGCAAAATGGTCGGCTGCAGATGTTTTGCAATTGTTATCTCAATGAAATTCTTTCGAAAACTGTTTATAAATCCTATGAAGGACAAAAAAATTAAAGAAGTTATCCCATCAAATAGGGTAAACTCCGAGTCTAAATTCTAGTATTCATAGCAGAACTCCCGCAGCGCGCTTATCATTAAAATATTTAATTTAGTAGTCGTGCAGTTTGGTACCACTGTGCAATGCCTCAGCCACTGCTTCCATCACACCGTCTCAGTCAATGGTAGTGGACAAAAAACGAGGTAACAACAACAAAAAGCCCATTAATAGCTTAAGCCACTTATCGCACAACGGCAACAACAATGCTCAGAATGATGTACAGAATGTGGCAAATAGGAACAGAGCTAGCCATGGGCCAGGAGGCAGCGGCAGGGGCAGAGGGGCAAGAGACAGCGGTGGGAAGACAACGTGACGCAGTCGCTATCACCAGCAGCAGGTCACTGGCGCGCTCCACTGGGCCCCCGCCACCTCCACCTACCATGGCGTGAATGAATGTGTAAAACAAATAGCATGGCTACACAGCGTGCGAGATATCCTATTCCACAGTTACCACCCACAGCCCTCTAACTAAAACACTCCATCTTCACTCCACTTCATCGCAATCCTAATCCCACCTGATCTGCGTGCGCTTGCTTACCTTTCTCAATAAAATCACCCCATTTCTTTGACCAGGCGCGCAAACTTTTTGCATATCCCTTCTCGATGTCGGCTCGCTCCTGAATCAGTTGCTGTAGGTCATTGCAGAGTCTGCGCAAGAGAGAGATAGAGATAAAATCAAATTAATAACAATGCAGAAAGGTTTACTTCGGGTGACCGAAGCTTATATACCCTGCGGTAAAAATATATTCAAGGAATAATATTATATGTGAATTATAGATAATTAAATAAAAAAGACAGGCAGACCTACAGTTTAACTAGAATAAATAAATATATGTAGTATGTATATAGTTTATGGTGTCAACGATACTTTCTTCTTTGCGGTACAAACATTTGAGCAAAATGATAATACCCTCAAGTGGGGTATAATGGGTACAACAATGAAAACTGGTTTCACTTGATTTTTGCTGGCAATGACCCAACACTGTTGTGGTACAACCGTTGACAGATTGACATAGGGGAGGGCACCGGTGGACGACGGTACTCTATTTGGAACTCACTTGTAGCCATCCTCAATGCGCTTGGTGGTGCGTTTGTAGTTGCCGGGCTCCCAGAAGGAATCGCTTCCAGCCTGCAAGAGCTGATCATCGCTGTGGTGGGACATTTCCTGTGGATTCGAGGTATGGAGGATGCCATTAAATTATAAATTAATCAAATGAATCAACAAGTACCACACGCGAAACGACAACGGGTGAGGGGGCAGAACGATATAATCATAAATTATTTCAGCTACGTAAATAGAAACCTTTCTCTACGTCTCTCTCTTTGGCCATAAACATCACTCATACAACACCAACAAAAACCATGTTCTTTGTTTATAAGAGCAACTTGTAGGTTTATCTTAGGCCAACAAATTACTTTATGCGGCGATTGTTTGTTAAACAATATCTTACATATATATGGGAGGAAGATTGCTTTGTATATTAAATGTTTGGTTAACAGTTTAGTCTGGAAACCTGCATGTATGTATGTATGTGTGTATATATGTATTTTCAGAAGTTTAGCAGAAGAAGGAATTAGTTTAGAAAGTCTATGTAAAACCATAAAATGCAGAATTTGCGAAAACTAGCACTCGTAAACACTTAATTCACCAAATACGAGGGCAAATTGTTGCTGAAATTGTATACAAGACATTTGTAATGCGTAATCAAGAACAAGAGTGACCATTGCAACGTGCTGGAATGCGATCGGCCACTCTAGCCCAGCGCACCCAAAACCCAAATCGGAATCAGCCTTGAAGTTGATTATGGTTTAATTTTTAGTCTGACCTTAATAGTTGTGCGTACTGCTGTCTCACTAAAGGTATACTTTTTTATGAATCAGAAATATCTTGAACGCATTCCTTTGAATGGTTTTTTTCTAGCGCCGACATTGATAAGGCATTTACTTTTCTGAGTCATTGATAGTGCTCCACTTTACGTAATCCTCATTGCGTATACATATACTAGAATATCGATAACGTCTCAGTAGACAATAGTCGAAATTGGGGAAATTCCTTATCTTATCAGTGATTAAATGGGGAGAAGTTGGTTTCCCAGCACTTCCGTCCGTCCGTCCATCAACTGTTTGTAAACAAATGCAGCAATTGCTTCATATACGAATGACACACATACAAGGAAAAACACATTGTTAAAGTAGCTGTTATGTTATCACCAGACAATGACCAGCATGGATAATGGGGGGGGACATTGTGCATTATTGAATAGGGAACGATTACACACACACACACACACACACTATAGCGACAAAACGTCTGACATGTCTTTGATTTTGGGCGTTATCCATCGGCCAAGCAACTGTTTTGTTGTCATTGCCATCCGTAGCTTCGCGATCGGTATTGCTTACGGCGTTTTATAGTATTTCCATCAGGTTTTTCTGGTGATTCGCTTGCGCGGTTATAAATTTAGCTGCATGCAGTCATAACTACTACTTATTCAGCATTGGTTTGGCCGAGGCATTTGGGATTTGCTGCTGCTGCAGTAGAAATTTTCAACAGAAAGTATACGAAACAGGTTGACGCATACTTCGCATATTTGTGGAGATAGATAAGCAGCACAGCACACACAAACACACACACACAGGAAGATAAGCGAAACTCGTTTATCTTAAAGATTGAACTTCTCGTTGGATGTTTTTTCTTTTTAGGCCTATTAACAGTAAATAATTGCATTTCTATCCAGGCACCTTACATAAGGCAACGACGAGATAGTGCGGGAGAGAGATCTCCTCTGTGCGCAGAGCAAATTGTTTCCTTTTTTGCTTTAATTATTAACAAGCGAAGCGTACGAAGAACACTTGCTGGCCGATGGGATTTTGTTGTTGCCAGACTCACACCTATGCACACACCACAGAGAACACACACACACAACCACGGGGTACACGCATTGAAATTCTGCATAAACACCCAACGCAAACCGTACGTGTGCGCATTTCAATTAATTAAGAACACGGGACGGGGTTTGGCACAAGGTTTCCTGTTTTAGGACAAGTTGCGAAGACCTACCAAATAACAAAATAGCGTAAAAAGCGTAGTACCGAGTTCCGAATAGAGGTGTCAAACCAACGAGGGCACTATCAATAGTATCGATATTTTGCTGCTAGCCTCTACTATCGATGGTTTTGAGACAATCAAGATAGTATCGAGCTAAAGTCGTTGCGCTTTTGATATGTTTGGATTGGCTGCTATAAAATACAAAGACACATTTGTAAACAAATCGACAGGTGGCATCTAATTTTTACAATGGACAAGTTCCTAAAAGGATTCAATGGTTTTTTAATAATTATTTGAGCCCGATACTATCACCATAGTATCGATTGTTTTTTCAAAACATTCAACGTTGATATTCCGCGATTTTGATATTCCGTTTAATATTACTAGCGAGCGGGGACTCTCAGCCCTAAAAAAATAATTTTATCCAACTCCTCAATGAATTTTGTTTAGGATTGGCTAGTTTTCAAAACTATTTTTGATGGGATTGTTTAGATAAAAAAAACAAAAACGGCCAAAGCATAAAATGTAAATGTTGACTAAATGTGACGTCAGTGTTGCTGGTCAACCAAGTTTCTTCTATGCGTATGGCTTTTGTATACCTTATTTCTTTTAATTGAAACATTATTTATTTGATCCTAGATTGATATGTTTTTTACCTCTTAATGCATATGTTTGTGTTTTATATATACATTTAACCCGGTTCTGATACCTATTATTGGAACCCGTCAGCTGCCAAATTTCGTTAATATCTTGAAAACAGAGACTGAGTAGTTTCTGCATTAATTGGAGCCTGAAATTACAAACAATATCTCAAGTCTATAATATAATTTTTCTCAAGGTATTCAGACTTGTTGCACATTTCGGGCCAAAGTTGCACAACAATGCTGCTAATTCATTTCCCCATGTTGCTGACAAGTTTCCCATACAAATCAAATGCATCTTACGGGAACGCGTAGAACGTCGCAACAATGAATCTACGTTCCAAAAAATCAGCACCAACCAATGAAAAAGGTTGAAATTTAGGTACAGTTTCAGTATTTATTGGTAAAACTCAGAAACCGAGAAAAAAATAGCTTAATAGCTCTATTTAATCAGGTCAGTAACCAGTAAATATCAATAACAAAAATATTAATAATTAATAATTATTTGAGCCCGATACTATCAGGATAGTATCGATTGTTTTTTTCAAAACATTCAAAACTATAGATGGCTCAACTATCAATCGTTTGACAGCTCTAGTTCCAACTAAAACGAGAAGGAACGTGTGAGTCGCTTCTGGGGACGCGACTCTACCCGTACTCAGTCAGTATTTACATTTTGGAGCATGATTTTTTAGAATTTTAGAATTAAAAAAAAAAGCGAGAAAGAGATAGAGTATTGGTTCTCTGCAGAAGGGGGCGGGGGAAGCAACTGAAAATTAATTTCGTCATTCTGGCTAAAATTATGATCCGATCTGATTCAGATTCGGCCATCTGGTAGATATGGGCATTCTCTACGATACTGCGTTTTTAGTTTTATCGTATCTTTAAAATTGTGCCTGCCACAGATTTTCGTTCTTTGTGTGGGCGGAAGGGGGCGGGGCGAAATTTTGAAATACACTTGTAGCAGTGTGATATCACATGAGTCTTGAAACCAAATTTGGTTACCCTAACTCTTATAGTCTCTGAGATCCAGGCGCTCAACAAGACGGACGGACGGACGGACAGACAGACATGGCTCTATCGACTCGGCTATTGATGCTGATCAAGAATATATATACTTTATGGGGTCGGAAAATTTTCCTTCTCTGCGTTACACACATCCACTTTTACCACAAATCTAATATACCCCTTAACTCTTTTTTGAGTACGGGTATAAAAATACCAATATTATTTTTAAAAACCGACGAATTCAATTTTTTTTTAAATGTATATTTAACCAAAAAATTGTATTTCCTTTTCGTGGTAGCAACCCCCAATATTAAACTAAAGATTTGAAAAAAATATAATTTTATAAGAGTAATTTTATTTACTAGCAGAGAAGGGTGTGTCCGCTTGAAAAGAAACTCGTCGAGTACGGGTATAAAAGAATCCCCAGACCATCCTGCTGCCTCCTTGCTTTACCGTTTGATTTGGGCCCTCATTTTTAAAGCGTTCACCGACTTTCTGGCGATCATTCGTCATAATATCTGAACCAAACAGTTTTATCTTGCCATTATTACAGACATTACTTTTCTCCAATCATTTAAAGACCAAGTTTTGTTTATTTGGCCAATTAAAGCTTTTTCTGGACTTTTTTAGTACCAAAGGTGGCAATTTTATTGTCTAACGACCTTTAACTACTTTCTTCTGAAGACGTCGCCGTTTAATTTTGATGCTAATATGGATACCTACCGACTAAATAAACTCCCTTCTTATATCTTATGTCAATTTTAACCGATTTGAACCGTTTGCAAATACGATCCCACATTGAAGGTCCTTTTGGGTGGTCTTCCTCTAACTGCCTGCGGAAGGTGGTCGTTTAACCTAGGGACTTACTCATACGAATACATAGAAAGTAAAAATGACTACCTTCTTGGTTTTAGTTTTTTTCGACAGTTTTTAAATTTTTAATGTTTTGTTAAAACTGTTTGTTTTGTCAAATGAGTTATCAATTAACAGCTAATGAATATGCAATAAAAATATTTCCCGACTAAAGTCGTGATATCGTGTTACATATCTTTCACCTGAACAGCGCTAAAATTTTTCGTGCACTTGTCGACAATGGGTTAATAGTTATCTATCCACGATCGGATATCAAATTCCTTGACTTTGATATGCGCTTTGAAATTACTAACTAGCAAGCCAAAACTCTTAGCCCTGACCATATACTCCTATCCGATAGATAAATCAATTTTCTACAAGGTTCTACCACTAACCATACAGTATATACTGTATGGTTAGTGGCTCTACTCAAGAATCAAAATATGTTTAAACACATAAGGCATAAAACGTAAGTGTGAATGAAATGTAACGTAAGTGGGAATGGAATGATGGTTCCTAACCATACAGTAATGGTTAGTGGTTCGGCTCAGGCGACTATCAATGCATTGGTAACTCCTACTTAGAAATACTTACAAAAATTAACATAAGAGATTGCATCATACCACGGACGAAAACAGCCCCAGATGAAATAAGATGGTCCATTTTGACACGGGGGACACAAATTTAGCCAGACAAAAAAAGCAAGATTTTGAATATGAATTTTTTGTAAGTGTATTTTGACTTATATTTCAGAGGACCTCTTCTCTCATGACATACGAAAGCAAGAACTTGATTTTCTTCGCCAACTGTGAGACTTTGCTTCGATTCAGCTCCACGCTGCCACTGGCAAGGGCAAACAGTTTCTGAAACCCGGCCTCCTGCGAAGACTTCCGGTTGATCAGCGCCTTGCATTGCTCCAGCAGGCGGAGGATGTCGCTCAGGGCAGCCAGTTTGTGGTCCCGCGTGCCCATGAGCTGGCGGGCATCCTGCTTCAACTGCTCCCTGCTCTCGACGAAGAAGTTTGTGCCCACGCCGGCACTACCCACTGCCGCAGCGCCCGCTGGCCCGTTGCCCGTAGTGATGGCCTCCATTTCCACCGAGATTATGGCGTCTTCAGCGTCCTCGAAGTTCGTGCCGTACTTGAGGTTAGCGCTGAGATTCACTAGATGTGCGGCAGCCTCGCTAGCGTTGGTTCGATGCTCGCCGGTGTAGAAGCGGGTTACGCACGCATACGCGCTCAAAATGTTCCACAGGTTGTAGTGCAGAGAGGGCGACGGCGTCTTCTGGCAAATATCCGAGAACTTTGGTATATTCTCTTGGATTTCGGGTATGGATTCGTCTGTTTTTTTGGCTTCTCCTGGTGCAGGAATTTCCACAATCTTGGAGTTCTTCGTCTTGCCCCACCAGGGTTTGTAGTCCGGCATCAGCTTCATGATGTCGCCGCTGGCAATTAGCTTCTGGAACTCGCCTTGTTCTTCCTGTGTTAGGCGGCTCCAAACCTCATCGGCGTCGTTGATGTCGATGCCCTTCAGGCGTGCAGCAATGTCTTCCTCCACTTCCTCTTCAAATGCTTCTTCTGTTTCATCGCCAGGTTCTTCCTCATCATCATCTTCTTGCCCTTCCTCATTGTCCGAACCCAGCGGGTTCTCCAGTCCGTCTGCGTCAAAGTCCTTGGGATTGAAGCCAGCGTCCGTTTCCCGCATACGCTTCAGTATGTCGTAGATCTTTCTCATGTCCTGTTGACTTTCGGGCGCCGTAGTCGCACCGGCTAGCTCGTCCTGTATGCAGGATTTGTAGAACTCCTCGGAGCATTTGAGATGTGTCTGCGACTTGTAGCAGGCAACACTGCAGTACAGCGCATTGCACTTGGGGCAGCTGTACTTGAAAGGCACTGCATGGCAGCTGCAATGGAAGTTAAATATAAATACTAAATATTGAAAGAGGTGGCTCTACTTACAAATGACACTTTTCAGCGGACTCCGACATGATCAAAATAAAATATAAAAAAAATTCACGGTCTAAACAAAAAAATGCGGCATCCGAACAGCTGGCAACGCGTTTTTAGTGCGACCAGAGGGACAATTTGTTTTATAATTCATGGTAGAATTACTCATAGGGTATGGGCATGTTATTGGATTGCAAACGAAAATTACATAAAAACCTTCTGCCGCCAAAACAGCAATCATACAAAAACTTATTAAATCCGGTTAGACTATCACTATTATGAACATAAGTATCCTTGCATTTCGCTTAACGGCTGATTTTAAGCGGAAGAATACAGGTTCAAAAGAACGATAGTATCGATATTAAGATTGGGGCCTGTTGAGACTCCTTAATGTGATGCCAATCTATTGAAAAAGTTTATATTACTGACTAGATTTTATGTAAGTAGGTATTTTATTTTACTCCCTGTTTACTCTTCCATATAAAGCCCGTTTCATTCCCTCAATATTTTAATTTTTCTGCCAAATTCAGAGATGTTTCGTCTATCGCACAAAACTATCGCTCTTGATATTTGTATCCCATCTGTACAAGTGCATAATGAACCAAAAACCAAAATCGCGGGTATATATTGAATAGCCGAGTCTGATTTCGCTGCGCTGCGCGACGGAAATCATTCACAACGTGTTTCTGTGGTTCCTGTGTCGCCTGTTTTCCGTGTTTAGTCGTCGCAATGTCAACAACAAACGCCATCAACGGCAATCTCTACGAGAAATTGCACCAAGGACGGACGAAAATGTACAAGTCCAAAGTGGACGTTGTCCTGGGCGCCCAGTGGGGTGACGAGGGCAAGGGCAAGGTGGTGGACATGCTGGCCTCCGAAGTGGACATCGTGTGCAGGTGTCAGGTGAGTAAGCGACCCAATCTCTGGGGGGTAAAGAGAGCGATTGATAACACAGCGGCTGTAGCCTCTTGTCATCCTTGTCTGAAGGACATCCAATTCCGCTTCCCCCTCGGCTGCCATTGCCGCCTCAGCATCTGAGTATTTCACAAGTAGATGGGCTTTTTTCCAACTATTATCGCCGCCGCATGCTTTCTCATTTGTATTTATCAATTCTGTGCCCGCCATGTGGCTGTGTATGTGTCGGCGTCTGTGCTTACTCAAGTGTTTGTATGTAGCTCGGCGCATGTTTGTGCTGCGGGTCCCAGGGTATATTATGTAGAAGGTAAGGAATTCCGGTTTCATCCCATATGCATCATCTGCACATGGTTGAACTGTTACGCTTCTCCAAAATTATTTCTACCATAATTCAGTACAGTATCCGGAACTGTCTTGCCTTCTTTATTCACTATACCTTGCCCGTTTTCATTCCTATACCCTGCTTCGAATCGCTTACATATAACACATCAGTGTGTGTGTGTGTATTCCGTCAGCGAGTCTGCCAACCAAAATTCGTCACTTGTGCTCTCTCGCTCTCTGTCTCACGCTCTCTCGCCCTCGACTGACGTTAATTCCTTTCCGCTGTGCTATTCCCACATCCACATCTGTTGTGCTTGCTCAGCAGAACCGAACCACCAGCCAGACCAGGTTTACATAACCACCAATATCATTCACCATGCCCCGTCGTCACCTCATGACAGAGACGAGACACACTTGGCGCGACCCGGCATCATCATCCCCACAGGGACGCATGCAGTCTTAGCCGAGAACTAGTTTCTTATCAATGCAGATTCCCGGAATCCCCAGTTAGAGTAAATCTCTCTTTTTTTGTCGTTGGAGCTGTCCATTGTGTGCCGTGCCGGATGGTTTATGTCCCCATAACAACTTGTTGATATCCGTTTGGGCTTGAACCCAGAACTATTTTAGTTCAACGAACGATAGGAAATGGAGTATCCCCCCTCTTTTCGTACAATGTATGTGAATGCATCTCCTAGCAACAATGCAGAGCTGAAGCTCTCTTATCAGAGCAGCTTTGTTATATAACTGATAATTCTGTGGACTGAGTCACACGACTGACACGCCTCTCGGCTATTCCGATTACGCATATTGCGCAGTGAAAGGCCATGGACGGGTATGGGTCCGGGCTCTGTATTTGAAACTGGGAATGGGACTATAATCTTGGCTCGCCATTTTCTCGTATCTTATCATGGCTCAGGAACAGAAAGCTCTACTATACGAGTAGTATGGTCTGTCCCTGGGTCTGCGTAAACATTTTTTTGATTGTCTTGTTTTTGCTTTTTCACAATGATTTGTGAAGGTTCCAGAATTTTCACTCTTCTCTTTCTCCGCTAATCACCACCATTATGTACACACATTTTTCATTTTCTATACTTTTTACAGTATATAATATAATGTTAGATTAGCAAAAGTCAAGAAATTTTGTACAGTTGCCAAAACGAAAGAGAAAAACAAATAAAATTTCTTTCTGGCGTCAACCTGGCCTGGGGTGGGGTGTTGGCGTATCTCTGAAATTCTTTACGATAGTTATAGGTATCTGTGTGTGTGGAACGTTTTCGTTTTCATGCGACACAGTGTGGGGCACGTGGGCACATTTGATGGCCGCTCGAAATGTGCCGAAACACGGGACGGAACGGGTGTTATTCAATTGACATAAGAATATTTTATTTATTTTTCATTTCGCACAGGTTTTGTTTTTCTCTGCAATAACACACGAAAAAGCAAAACAAACAATGCTAATTTTGTATGTCAATATAAATACAATCTTAATATGTATGTGTTTTATATGGATGGGTTGATATACTATACCATTTGGCGGATTTTCTGACCTGTTTTTTTCTTTCTTTTTTTCCCACAGGGCGGCAATAATGCTGGACACACTGTGGTGGCCAATGGCACCGAATTCGATTTCCATCTACTGCCGAGCGGCGTCGTGAATGAGAAGTGCATCTCGGTCATCGGTAAGTTTTGAGAGGCCAGGATCAGAATGATACCATAGATCCATCGAGTCAAGAAATGCAAATTAAGGCTAAGGCAAGCAAGAAAAATCTCTAGCAAGAAGGGTTTTAAATCGAAAGTAAGCTAACGATTTCTTACCCATTCACTTTTGATTTTCATATTTAAAATTTAACGAAAATGTTGCGACATTTATAGAATGAAGGTCGAGCAGTGGTCGATACTGAAAGTAAGACTAATGTTATCCGCCAATAGATATTCCACTGTACCAAAAAATGTATGTATGCATGTACATATGTATGTACATATGCCTCTTCGTTTATTTTGTTTCTAGTTTTGTTTTTCCCTCGCGAAATTTAATGTATCGAGAAAATACTAATGTATGTATGTATGTATGTACACATGTACATATGTATATTCACATGCGGTATATGAAGGAATTTCTGGCAAGATATAGTGCATCATTGACATTGGCTTGCGGGTCAGTCAGATGGATCTGTTTTTCGACTTTGATATCGCTCGCCCATGAAAACAAAAGGTTTTCTATTTTCGTAAATGTGTGGGCGGTAGGAAAATGGAAATAATTTAATCAAAGTTAAGCGGAAAAGTTGGTTACGCTTGTGCCTGGTGGTGCTGCCAATGACGTCACCAAGGTCGTTATTGTCAATTTATTCACGAGTATATCTCTCTCCTGGCTACTTTTATCCTGCTCTTCTGCGCTGCAAAGTTTAATCGATGTTGTGGTTGGTGACACTGTTTACCAGGACAGCAAAAACAACAAATTGTGCATTCTCATCGCTTGTCACAAGACTAATTTATGAGATAATCAGAACAGAGCCCCCCCACAAACACAATGAACGAAAACCCATTGAAATAGCTGTTGAGTGTGTGCCTGTTGACTGTGGTGGTGATGTGAGAGCTTTTGCTGTTTAGATATCGTTTATGACACACAAACACACACACACTCGCATACAACCAACCATCCATCCACCCACACAATCAAACGCAACGGGTGGGGGGACAAATTATTCTAATCAGGCAATTAGATTATTATTTTTAATTTCCAACTTACTCCCAATTTGTACATCAGCCGTTCGCAGAGCCAGCTCGCGTGCCCAGGCCCAGGCATTTCCATATTCTTCGAAACTCGTCGTCAGCTTGTTATGAAATTTACTGTCAGAATGTAGAAAGATATGCGTGATATTTTATAGGTTCTCAAGAAAATTCAGGCCACTTGATACCGCCTGCATTCTGTTAAGTTAGCAGATGGTCAAGCTCTGCCAACAATAAATAGCCATAGTTCCACGAAATTTGTATTTACAAAAACTCAATGTACCATATAAACTACTAGATAACAGCTATACAAGTAACAGCTCGTGTAAGCACTTGTTAGATACGAGAATCAGCAAGTTTTAGTGGGTCTCTGCAGCATTGCATTGGAGTTTGGATTGTGTTTGATCGAATTGGGCAACCGTTTCCATTCTGAACCTTTATCCGGCAAGAAAATATAGGAAATAAGTTCCGAGAACAAGTTTTCCAATTAAGAAACGAGAGCAACTGAACCTGAGAGAATGGCGGGGGAATGGGAGTGCAGTACAGTGCAGTACAGGCAGTACAGTTTTAGTGCCTTTATGTAAGGCGTACTGCAGAGGCAGTCACATGACTGCAAGACGCAATAGCTTGCACATTTATTACCCATAAAGTGTGCAGTTTCAGCAAGTGGGGAGATCCCCAGATATACCCAAAGCTCTAAACTAATAATTATTTGTGCCCTTGCAGGCAATGGCGTTGTCATCCACCTTCCCTCGCTGTTCGATGAGGTGCTGAAGAACGAGGCCAAGGGCCTGCAGCACTTGGAGCACCGGCTGATCATCTCGGATCGGGCGCATTTGGTGTTTGATTTCCATCAGCATGTGGATGGCATGCAGGAGGCTGAGAAGGGTGGCAAGTCGCTGGGCACCACCAAGAAGGGCATCGGTCCGGCCTACTCCAGCAAGGCCACTCGCAACGGCATCCGTGTGGGCGAGCTCCTGGGCGACTTTAATGCGTTCAGCGACAAGTGAGTGCCAGCGCCTGCCGAATCATCATCGACCCCCTTATGCTGGTTTATAATTTATTTATGTTTGCTTCAGGTTCAAGTCGATTGTGGCCACACATCTGCGGCTGTTCCCATCCATAAATGTCGACGTTGAGGCGGAATTGACCCGCTACAGGGACTACGCCGAGAAGGTTCGTCCCTATGTCAAGGACACGATTTGCTTCTTACACACCGCCCTGCGCAACGGCAAGACCATCCTGGTTGAGGGCGCCAACGCGGCCATGCTGGACATTGACTTTGGCACGTATCCCTATGTGACCAGCAGCAACTGCAGCATTGGCGGCGTCCTCACCGGTCTGGGCCTGCCACCTCAGACCATTGGCGAGGTCATTGGCGTGGTCAAGGCCTACACGACACGCGTGGGTGACGGCCCCTTCCCCACCGAGCAGTTGAATGTGAGTGAATTGCCAAAGGCAAAGAGATTCGAGTCGCTTATTATTATTCCATTGATATTCAGGAAATAGGTGATCTGCTGCAGACGCGTGGCTTTGAAGTTGGCGTGACAACGAAGCGAAAGCGCCGTTGTGGATGGCTGGACATACCATTGCTGAGGTACACCTCGCTGGTGAACGGCTACACGTGCATTTGCCTTACCAAGCTGGATATCCTCGATACGCTGCCGGATATCAAGGTGGCTGTGAGCTACAAGAAGGCGAATGGTGACAAACTGGATCACTTCCCGGGCACCATTGCCGAGCTGGGCAACATCGAGGTGGAGTACGCGGTCCTCCCCGGCTGGCAGACGTCCACGGAGCACATACGCAACTTCAAGGAGCTGCCGGAAAACGCACAACACTACGTTCGCTTCCTGGAGAAAGAGCTGAGCGTGCCAGTGCGCTGGGTGGGCGTTGGCAAGGGCCGCGAGTCCATAATAAATGTGCAATAGTGCTAGCCAGATGCAGCGACGTACTTATGAATATGTGTGTCTATGATGAGACGGAAGCGCTTTAATGCCCATTAGCCAGAGACGCGCACATAGCGAAATGGCCTTTAACTATCTAACCACAGACCCAACCACCACAAATGCAACTAATATTTCGACTATCTACAATATTTGGACACAAATTATTAGCCTATTGCTTTTTTAAGATTTATTTCATAGTTTTTGAAGATGTTCACAAATTAATTTTGAGCGGCTCCTGCCTGTATGGATGGAGGGCTCGCCACGCATATAACACTTACTATAAATTCTTGTTTGATTAGGAGAGGACGTACTTAGTTTTTAAGATGATCAGGTGCAGTTTTCAGATCTTGTATGCGAGGAAGTGGAGGCAAATATTTTAATTGTACGATAACTATATGATGTTGTTTTAATATTTAAATACAACGTGTGCTCTGACTTGTGTAATTGTGTCGCAACAAAATACATTTTAATTAAAATCTGTTGGTTTTTTCTTGTTGGCCTGATTACAAATTTAAAAAATAATATAAATGTTAATTTTTTAAACGATTTAATTTTAAACTATCGATAGCACCTATCGATGCTGACACCTGCCGATGACATATTTTCTGTATACCTTGGGGTCACACTTATCTGCTACCTGTTTTCGTTTAACTTTTATTTATTTATTTGCATTTTTCGTCCGTTGTGTTCAGCTTATTTATTGTTAGTTTGTTTGATTTGTTAGTGCAGTCAAAAGTCTTTCGATATGGTAAGTCGAGGCTGCACTAAAGGTTCCAAACATGGGAAGAATCGCTTTCTACAGCTGCACTTTCCACTTGACTGCTCCCATTAACCATTTCTTTTCTATCCAACTTTCTATATACATAATATTCTCAATAGGCACGTTACTTCAAAGAACAGGATATAGATGGTAATTATTGCTGGGACACCTTGATGATTTCATTCTGAAAACATTTCTTATCTCTAATGCAGAGTTCCGCGAGTGCTTTTATCTGTTCGCCCGTTCGGGCCAAATCAACAATCTGGACGAACTAACTGTAAGCGGTATTAATGCACGGCACGACACACATTTGACTTGAATGCGTCGTTCTAGGTAATCATGCGTTCGCTAGGTCTGTCGCCGACAATCCAAGAACTGGTTTCATACCTGAAGCAGAAGAATGGAAAAATGAGCTTCGCCGACTTTCTGGACATTATGCATCAGCACTCTAAGGTGGAGAGTCTACCCGACGAGGTGATTGCCGCCTTCAAGGCAGCCGATCCGCATAACAAGGGCACCATATCGGCCCGGCAGCTGCGCAACCTGCTCCAAAACTGGGGCGAGGGCCTCTCCATGCGCGAGGTGGACAATATCTTCCGCGAGGCTAATGTCAACAGCAATAGCAATGTGCGGTACGCAGACTTTGTCAAGATTGCTTGCGCCCCGGTGCCAGACTACTATTAGACTGTCAGGCCGGGACCCTTAGAAAACATTCCAGTACACATGCATTTCAATACGAAATTCGCACAAAAAAACATTTGCAATAAAGTTTCACAGAAGATATTTAAGAAAAGTTTTCGATTTTATTTGAAACTTTCACTTGTAGAAAAAGGACATCAGCCGTTCTTAGTTGGCAATGGTAACCTCAACCTCTACGCCGGGCTCGATGTTGATCGACGTGATCTTCTTGACGATCTCAGATGGGGAATGCAAGTCGATGATACGCTTGTGAATTCTCATCTGAAAGGGGACAAAAATGTGATGGGGTCGCTGTAGTGCTTAGGAAGTTTTTTAGCTGAAGGGATTGTCGAATTCGGAGAGCCAAATTGCCAAGGAAAATCGACAAAGAGGACTATGAGAACACGTTTAGTCTGGGCAGACCAAATGTGATACTGTACTACGGCAGGATAAGTACCGAACCACGATATCAGATCTGTCCATGAATGTGAAAATAAATGTCTGTGGATAACTCACCTGGAAACGATCCCAGGTCTTGGAACCCTCACCACAAGGAGTCTTACGGGTGGTGATGCGCAGGACCTTGGTAGGCATGCGTACGGGGCCCTGAAACAGAAAAGGAATGCCATTAGCACACTCTTCTACATACATGATTTTAGACGAGTGTCGCTTGAACCATATAATATTCCCACACTGTGGCAAGTCAATGTGGGAATAATGTCCGATTCAAGCATTTTTCTATGGCATTTATTAATGACTAGGCTAAGCGTCTGTCGGAAAACAAAGCCTCCAGGTAAATGCGGGTGCACATGGTGTGCTATGGGACCAAATCGGTGCTGCCGACTCACCTTGACACGCAGATTCTGGTTCTTGGCACCGTTGATCAAGTCACGGCACACATTCTCCAGAGAACGCACGTTCCTGGAGGTCAGAGTGATGCGGATGCGGTGCACTGAAGCAGAATCGCCGCCATGGGGCTTCTCAATGTCCTTGGGTGCAGCAGCCTGTCGGTGCGGAAGACAATTATTAGAGTGAGAGTGAGGTTAAGGTGAATGTCGCAGCACGTGCGTCGGTTTCTTTTATATAGCTAGTATTTCATATAGTCTGTAGCTACTAGCAATTGTTGGTGGCATGCTGTAGCATGGATATTTACCATTATTTAGCAATTTCTCTGGTCGAGATAGTCAAATCTTTGTATTTTGAGCAGCGCTGAACCAGCTGGGTGAAACGGAAAGGCAGAAAGGTAGAGGTGTCAAACCATCGATGGTACTATCGATAGTATCGATATTTTACTGGTAACCTCTACTATCGACGGTTTTGAGACTATCATGATAGTATCGATTGTTTTTTCAAAATATTCAACATTGATATTCCTCGATTTTGATATTCCGTTTAATATTACTAGCTAGTTGGCCCTCTCTGCCCTAAACAAATAATTTTATCCAAAAGATACATAAATTTTCTACAAGATTGGCTAGTTTTTCCCATACAAATCAAATGTATCAAATGTACAAATACGGGAACGCGTTGGAACGTCGTTCCAAAGAGAACAAATTTTGAAAAACCACCTCGATTTGAGAGCGAATAATGTCGGTATTTTTTGTGAGCTAAATAGAAAAATTAATGGGAACTTGATTAAATATACTTATACCGATATACCGAATTATACCGTGTCATTATCAAAATATACCGTAAATATACCGAAGGACACGACAAGATGCGTTAATATTCCTCGATTTTGAAGTTCGGTTTGATATTACTAGCTAGTTAGGACTTAAAGAACTTAAAATATAATTTTATAGATCCTTCGGGGCCAGGATGAGGTCCTTACGAGGCCCTTAAAAAAGCTTGACCATTTTAATACTGTGGCATTACCTTGCCATGACCCAGTCGAAAGAGAGCACTCAAAACTCTCTCCCCACTCATTTCTGCGTTTCAAGAGTAAGCCCAAAAATACCCCAGAAATATCGAGAAAAATAAACGAACTTAATTAACCCCGCTCCATTTAACCAGGTGAACGTACCTTGAAAAAAACATTTCATCAATCCAATCCCCTTTTGCCTAACAAACCTTCAAGGAAGTTTATCAAATAACAATAAACAATAACAATATTAGGAATATACTATGTAACCAGTGTGCCCAGTCCCAGCCAACACTTTTGATTTTCAAAAAATCTACAACTCTCATTGACATATGAACAGATTTTAAGTAAAACGTAAAATAACATTAAATACATAGTAGAACAGCGACAAAAGGTAATTTTACATAATTAATTTTGTTTAAATTTCAAGTTCATTGTGAATGGCTATAGGTGTTAACAGCTGTCCCCGATGCGATTGGCAAAAGGTGAAGAAGCGGTGATTTTGTGTACGTGTGTGTTTTGACTTTGCGACGTGGTGATTAGCAACCACGGAATCCTACTGAAATTGATCCCAATTCTTGCTGGAATCTAGCACTTCCATCCAGATGCATTTTCCAGATTTCAGAGCAGTCCTGCTGCTAGCCGTGCTCGGCCTGGCGAGCGCTCAACGTGTGGCGCCCGGCGTAAATCCCCAGCATTATGTGAGTTTCTAATATTGTGCAAGCAGCTGCTAGTTGTTTAATTGACCGATTCTCTGATGTATGCAGCAACAAGTGCCCCAGCAGGTGCCGCAACATCACCAGCCGCCGCCGCCGCCGCAGTACCAGCAGCAAGGTCACGGCGCTCCTGGAGTGCCGCCTCAGCAGTATGTGAGTAGGAGTCAAATCTAGGGCGCAAGGACACTGACACTGACACCGTCAACCCTTCCACAGCAATACGAGCCCGTACAGCAGCAGCAGCCTGTGCAATACCAGCAGGTTCCTGTGCAGCAACACCAGCAACCACCCATCCAACAGCAGCCACAAATGCTGCAGCCCGTACAGCACCAACAGCAGCATCAGCAGCAGCAACAAGTGCATCACCAGCAGCAGGCGGGTGGCCATAATCACGGCCAGCCCCAGCAGGTGTTGAACACGGGCAACATTCAGCAGGAGCGCGCGTAAGTCACCTAGGGCCTCGGCTATCTTATCTCGGTAATTGTCATATCGTTGTTTATCTATTATTCTGTATATTCTAGTCACATCCAGGAGCACATGCAGGTTCCCATTGATACGAGCAAAATGTCTGAGGCGGAGCTTCAGTTCCACTACTTCAAGATGCACGACTCGGACAACAACAACAAGCTGGACGGCTGTGAGCTGATCAAGTCCCTGATCCACTGGCACGGTAAGATCGCACCATTCTTCCTTGAGGATGCTGGTTTTGTGTGTTTTGATATGCGTCTGCGGTTCTATTTCTTGCTCTGTTTGACTCATGTGTTTTGTTTTACCTCTTTTTGCATATGCGTCACGTACAAAATAATTTAATTCGGCTGTTTCCGGTGTGTTCTGGTTTTGGTTTTGGTCATGCTCAAACATCATCCTAATCCATCTTGCATACGACATAACAACACTCATTGCCCAAACGCTGAACTCCAGAGCAAGGCAGCAAGGAGCAGCCCAACGGCGAGAAACCGCACGTCGAGGAGAAAGTCTTCTCCGATGAAGAGCTGGTGGCCCTCATTGATCCCATCCTGCAAATGGACGATACATCGCGTGACGGTTACATAGACTATCCGGAGTTCATCAAGGCTCAGCAGAAGGCCTCTGAAAAGCAGCAACAACAGCAACAACAACAGCAGCAACAGCAGCAGCAGCCGGTTCATTAGTAGATAGTTATTTCGATCCGTTCAGTTTGCATTAATCAATCAAGCTTGACTATGTCTTCGTCTTAAGTCCTGTGATGTGAAACACATACTCCTTTCGCCGAAAACATCATGAAATTACGTCGACATTGTCAAACCGTTGACAGACTTTTAGACCCTTTCCCAAAGCAATTCTACTTACCATGCTGCAAGCATTCCATTCCACTCGGAAAACTTTATTGAACAAATTGTAACTCATTATATCCTTCCAAGAAATTTTCACACAAAATTCCCTATTTTCGAATAGTCCACACGAATCTCTGAAGTGGTTTGTGCAATTTTTAACTGCTTTGTTTTATTTTTTTTTCCCTACGTCATAATTTTAGTTAATTTCGATATGAACTATTTTTTAAGCGCAACTTGAGAGCAGCAACAAAAAACAGACTGATTGTGTGAACGTTTGTTTTGTACAAAAAAGAGAAAAAATCACGCAAAAAAATCGAAGTAAAACTCTAACTAAATGGAAAACTCTTTTTTTTCAATTTGAGACCTATTATACATATAGACGCATGCAATTCTTTGTAAGTAAAACCAGATCTAGCAAATAAAGTCGAATACAAATCACAATCCCACTCCCACACCTAAACCCCTGCCACAGTAGCTTTCTAAATCCATAGCTAGAAACATTTGTTAGCGGTTTTCGGTGAGCGCTTCCCCGCCCCCCCATAAAGTTTCTTTGTTTAACATTAAATACATTGTCATTCCAGTCGAAGATGGTAGCAAGAAACCTGCCGAGGATGGGAGTGAAACTCCCGATGAGCACAAAACTGGCAGCGTATACACGGACAAGGCCCTGGAGGATACTATTGACTATGTTCTCAAGTCCATGGACCTCAACAACGATGGCTTTGTGGACTGGGCCGAGTACCGCAAGACTGAGGGTAACATTGGCAAGGAACAGAACTAGTCCTGACAGCATAATCTGACGATGATTCCCCAGAGAGCCACAGAACTTGACAAAACCTGCGTTACTACGTATCCTCCAAAATTGTTGAAACCTTTTTTACTTTTGCTAAATAAATCGTTTTTGAAAATACTCAACGAGTAACGGCCTTCAGCCGATTGGTAAAAGCTCAAAGCATGAAGCTTTCTGGCAACGGATTGAACTATCGGATTCACTTTCTTGCGCTGATGGAAGACTTTCAATGAACGGTGAGGCGTTGCAGCCGACAGTACGAAAAAGTGAATAAATGAAAACAATAAAAGAACAAATGCTGCAACATACAAGGGATTTATCAAAACAAAATTTATAAAGACTAGTGTATTTCAGTATTACGTCTGTAATTCGTCGTGAGTGACGGAGCCCAGTGTTTCGAGTGTGGTAATTTGGAAACCCGTGCAAAATGTAAGCAAAAATTTGTCACAAAAATAAACAGCACACATACCGATATAGACTCTTGGGCAAAATGCAAAAGAACTCTTGGGGCTGATGGCCTAAAATTATGAATGCCGGTCCCAGGGCCATAATCGCGTTGCTCGGGATACCCTGCCGGTGGCAGCGGCCTCTTTGTTGATTGAAAATAAATAACCTAATTGGGCCCCCCACTCCACGTTCCGTTCTGGCCAGAATTCGGGCTCCACGTGCTCGCGTGCAGCCAGGAATTACGCTCTGTATAAATATTTGCCGTTGCATAAATGATAAACGTGCCACGCGTTGGGTGTGATATCGATTTTGCCAGCCAGCCCCAGCTCAAGCCAAGAGCATTCTCCAAGAGGTGTGGGGGCGTGTGCTGGTCGGATGCGGTGGATGGTTGAGGACTTCCGTAACTTGCCGCAAGTGATTTTTACTGGCAGATAAGCCGTTGTGGCTGACTAATGCCATAGCATTACAGTTAGTGCTCTCTCTCTTGTTTTTGTCGGCGTAATATTTTTTGTATTAAAAAGTGCAAAAATGATTTTTAGGGCTGCCATGGCCAGCGGACGACCACGCGAACGTCTGCTCTATGCCTTCCGCGGCTGGATAGCCTTTGTGGCCTTCATGGACCTGGGCACAGCATTTCGTAGTTATATCGAGCGACGGAGCTTCCTGGGCGATCATAGCGACACGCAGTTCATCGAAGGTGAGTACCAGCAACCACGACCACAGCAATTAGGACCGCAGCTGGCTGAGTAGCATCTCTTGTCCACCGGATAGCAGCAGGGGTTGACATAGTTGGGCGCTTTCGATTTGGGGTTCAGCACAAAGGGGGGCAGACTGGAAAAGCGATCGTATTTGTGGCGCTTCCGGTTGCAACATTTCTTCCGCATCGGACATATCGACCCAATCTGCAATGACAATTTAAAGAAATAATAATACATTTCTTTATAATGGATTATTTTCGGAAGAGACCAAATCTTCCCCATCAGCGATCTTTACTTATTCCAATTAAGGAAAAATAAGGTCGATCTGACAGGATGTGTGTTAGTTAAGTATTAATGGTAAATTTGAAATTTAAATCGCAATGCTTTATGATATTTCAGGGGACTACACCATATCCCGTATCATTGGCATGTACTGCCTGTTAAAGGCGATTGCCCTGGTCCACTGCACCCTCTACATACACTACAGACCGTGAGTAGCAGAATTCAGTGAAACTATGGTGTTATGGGTGTGGGGAAATAATTATGTTCTATTTTTGAATAACAGGGTCGTAAGCATGGGCGGCTGCTCCTTGGCCCTTACCATGGTCTTCTACGCCACTGAGGCTCTCTACTTTCGCTCAAGCACACTCAACTTTTACGTGATCTTCCCATGCGTACTGAATTGTAATTGTAACTTAATCAAACTCTCGTTAAAGTTTGCTAATTACATTTTTTGTCTAGCTATTACACTCTTGGGACTAATTTACATACCCAGACGACTGCGCCTATGGGAACCCAATATGGATCTGGATGATGAGAACTCACAGTTGCTGAAGCAAATGACGGGCTTCAAACGAAGGCGCACGAAAAAGCAATAATTTCATGTTTAACATGGACTATATCAAACGTAGGGAACCGATTGGGATTCCCATGAGAACAGTATTGTGTAGGTCGCGGAGAGAGAGAGAATCGCATATTATCCGCTATGGACTGCATTGGTGTGATAGAAAAATGGCATCAAGGAGAGATTAAATTTAATAGCAATACTGAAAACAACGCCAAATTAGTGATTTTCTATGAATTAGGTACGATAGAGATATACGATATTCTCGGCATAAGTCAATTTCTGACATAATCACTTAAAGACAAGACATGTTGTACTTCCTTTTTATAAACCATGTATACATATGTATGTACATATGTATACTATAATCTATAAACAGATATACATATGTATGACACAGTAGAATAGAGTTTTTTGCACTTTTAAACGTTGAGAATGCAACTAGGAACTATATTCAAAATTATCACAGTTAGCACACCAGTTTAAAAATTCAAATGGAAGGCTTTAAAATTATAAATAAGTTTATGAACAAGTAATTATTATAATATTACGTTGGATTTTTCCATTAGGCAGGCAATAATGTGCTTTTAGAAACGATTAGCAATTTTTGGAACATGCTTCCGGCTCTTACAGTTAAGCGAAAACATGGTTATAACATTTTTTACTTACTTATCACATATGAAGAATACCTTATATACATCTAAAAACAATAAAAGTTTTATATATCATATAGCGAATGTTTTGAATAAATATTTGAATTTACACCACCCCTAACGGCGGTTCAGTGTTGGTAAGCTTTAATTTTGTGTTTGGGTAGCAGTGTTGACAAATCAGCTATTTTCCCGAAATATCTAGCTTATAGGGAGGAAAATCTATGCGCGGACAGAGGGAGTTTTAGGTTTTAATATTTCAGTGTGGTGCTTTTTTTACGCTGATGAAGAATATATATTATTTATGCTGCATGTACAGGCTTACAAGCTTTTTTAGATATTTTTAATTCTCTGATCAATCTAGCTGTATTTTACAAATTAAATATTGGCATCACTGGTGGGTAGTACTGTGTAACACCGCGTGAATTGCGCCTTTTACGATTTATATTTTGTTTGTTGTTTTTCATTCATTATTGGTGAGATTTATTGTTAATTATGTATCGCAAATATAAAAAACGTGGCCAGAAGCCACTAAATACCATCGATGAAAATAACTCAATCAAGATACCAGTAAGTGAAATTGAAATTGTTGCTTTTTATCGTGAATACCAGTGGGTTTTCTTACAGCTTCCGGCGGACAACGAAACCGGCGACAAAACAGATGTTTCTGGGGCACCGACTTCTAGTGGAAGCGAGGAGAACATACCGGCCTCCCAGGAGCATACGCAACGCTTTCTATCACAGCATAGTGCCATCCTGGCAGCAACACTGGGGCGCACACAGTCCTCCAGTCGAAACCTGTTGAGCCTGTCGCGGCAGCCAAACAACTTCTTCGAGCTCGTCCTGATACGAGCTGGTGTACAATTGGACCAGGGCGACACCCTTGTGCTGTCCTGTGACCATGTCTCGATAGTTTCAAAGTTGCGAGATATGTTCATGAGTGCTCCGTCCTATGCTGACAAGTTGGAGACCTTCAAGGCAGGTCTAAACTCTGCCATGGCGCCCAAGTCCAAATTGTCGCAGAAACTACTCACAGGCTGTACTGTGGATGCAGCCGGGGAAGAGCAAATATATCAGTCGCAGAACAGCATGTTCATGAACTTTCTAATGATCGATTTTTTGCGGGATCCGTGTCTGGAGGTGCTACTGAACAGAATGGAAGAGGTGGCCACATCGGACCAAGTGATTACGGGCCAGGGTGCTATTGCAATGCCTCTGCTGCCGCTGATGATGGCCCAGATGCGCTACCTGACCCTTTCCCACAAGGACCAGATCTATAAGCGCATCGAGGGTATCTTCAACAGAGCCACCGTCTCGTCTAAGTTGGATATCATAAGCAATGCTGAGTTTATGCTGGATGCCAGCATGCACGATGAATTTGTCGAGCTGCTCTTGTAAGCTGACATCAACGTAATTATGTAATGCAAACTTACTCTTTTCTTTTGGCAGTATAAACTATTCCTGCAGCGAACAGCTCTTTAATATGACCACTGTACACACATTGAGTAACCTTTCGCTCTCAGCCAAGACCCAAGACAAGCTGCGCCTGCGCATTCTAGAGTTCACTACAAGTGGCGCCTGTCCAGACTCGGTACACAAGATCCAAAACCATGTATATTCTGTTTTCATTTCTAACCGCCTGTTTCTGTAGACATTGCCCCACCTCATCCGACTTTTATTGAACAGTCTTATTCTGGACACAGATGATATTGTGCGGGAGGTAAGATTTATTAATCCAATTCATATAGAATGGAACTGAGACGAAATTATATTTGTCAGCTGGTTTCCACACTGCGCGAAATATTTAACTGGCGTCACAGAGCTCTTAACAATAGCAGCGCACCGACAGCCAACGACAAGAAGTCGCAACTGGAACTTTTTGGCTTTCTGAAACTAGGCCTGATACGCTCCCAGCGATTTTATCAAATGTGGCAGAGACTAATAGCAACTTTGCCTGCAGACGGATTCACGTTAGTTCAGGGCAAACAACAACTTTATACATTATTCTACAGCTGTACGTATTTGCAGGGCCCTTGACTTAATAATGATTTTGTTGATGATCCGTGTGAATGAAGATAACTCCCTGTATATCGAGAATATTGTAAGTAATATTGTAATATTGTATACATATATGCCCCTAAATATATTCATTTTAAACTAACGACCCAACGTTATTGGCAGCTTCGTCGTCGAATAAAGCTGAACCAAATCACAGTAAACATTCTAGAGGACGTTAAACAGCACTATCCGCACATTTTGGAAACAAATATTAGCACACTTATGCACATCCTGCACGACTTCATGTGCGAAAAGAATGCAGCTGTGTCGGAGTTTGCAAAATCTTCGTATAGGTGAATAGGATGTGCCCTGCCCATCGAGGGTGAACCGAGTACTTGAGCTAATGTTTCGTTTACCGCAGCGTACTCTTCAAGATTTTTACGTCAATTCAGAAGAATATTCTGAGGAAGCTACTTGATCTTGCCTGTGACAAATCCTCACAACACCTTACCACAATGGCTTTGCATTTGCTGCGCGAGCTGCTGCGCAAGAGCTTCAAGGATGTGCAGAACTGCGCGTCTCTCTTCCTGCCGATGCTGGATCGGTTGAGTGACTTAACACTGCCGCAAACTCGCCTGGCTATGGAAGTGCTATGCAACTTGGCTTTTCCGGAGCCAAAACTACCCGAGTCACTGCCGCTCCAGGAGCAAGTCGAAATGGTGGTGAAGAAGCAGCTGATCAATCGCTCTGAGTATGTTAAGAAACAAGGCATCATTGGCAGTGTGCAGCTAATTAATGCCATTTCGTGCACTGAGGAACGCAGTTTAGACGACGAGGCCGAGGACTTTTCCCCCGCCGTGGATTCCATAGACGGTTTGCCCGACGGTCGCTCCAAAGTGGCAGCCAACTTGATAAGTAAGAAAATGATGATGGTCTGAAGCTTATAAAATACTTCAACTTGCAAGTGTTATTTGTACCACACAGCTCTCACTGAATCATCCATCATTAGCAGTGCTGAGTCTCTGGCGTTGTTTTATGAAGAGTTGGCCACCGTTATTTCTCAAAGGTGTCCCATTTCTTCATATTGGAACGATAAATACTTTACCATGTGGCTCTGTGAACTGATGACCTATCGCTTTCAGCACAATTTCGCTACCGAGTCAATTCCAAAGCCCATCAAGTGAGTATCTTGACTGAAACCATACTCAACTACTCAACATACTCAACTCAAATGCAAACATTTTAAAGTGGCATCCAGCTGGAATATCAAAAGAATATCAACGAACTGGACGAATCGATTGTAAACATAGAATCGGACGTTCTTGGCATTGCCATAAATATATCCGAGCTTGTACTCTTGCCAAAAACTGAGTGAGTAATATTGTCTCCTTTTACGCTTTTACTGCACAAGAACCTTGCTAATTTTGCGCAATTACAGAGCCTCTGGGTCTATATATGTGATGACGCCTCTGTTTTACCTTGTGAGAATGCTACACCAAAATTGCTACCGTGGCAGCCTGGATGTGATTAATGCCTTACTTGGTTGCGCAATTGTACTGCCTTCATTCTTCGAGGACGAAAACTACATGGCCATCTTCGACAATTATGACGAGCAGCAGCAGAAACATATTCTTAGCATTTATTTCCATACTATCAACTGGATAAGGGTCACAATCAGTGCGTTCGCAGCTCAAATTCATCGTGGCACGCGCGAACGAGTGTTGCTCCGTTTGGGTGAATTGATACGCATAGAGCAAAGGGTCAAGTCGCTATTGACCCATGCGCCTGCTAACTTTGTAGTTCCTCCATATCAGTTCCTCGACTGTTCAAAGCAGAAAGCTACGCTGTACAAACGGCAAGGTGGTAAGCCTGGAGCCAAGGCCCATGAAACCGCACTGGAGGAGGACGAAATTTGTAATCTAACCACACTAGTGGACTTAACCCTCAAGGTGGCTCCCTGCAAGACAAACAAAACCAAAATTGACTTTGAGCAGTTGTACGGACCACGGGAGAAGTACAGACCAATGGATGTGCGCATCTTAGTGTTACTGGAGAAGCAAGAGCTATCCTTGAACTATCCACTGGAGGATAAGGAAAAAGGCAACGCTTTAGGGTTGTTGGAGCTACGTTTCCTGCTTGAAGATGTGGTCCAGAAACTGAAAGCTACAGTCCATGACCAGCAGGACTCCTTGGATTCAGTGTTTCTCCATCCGCATCGTATCAGTCCGGAGAGCTTTTTACATGATATATGTCAGTCGATGATTGATTTAAATAATCACCTAAAAGTCCTAGCCAAGGCCATAGATGAGGAGTTGGCCAATGTCAACCATGTGTATAGCAATTTGGATCTGTTCAAGGAACGATTTAACTATATAAAAACCTGCTTTGGCCTATGCATTCAATATTTTTCCTTATACTTCTCCTGGGGCGGATGGAGCGATGAGTCGAATGCCAAACAGCTGCACGGTAAGCTTAGCTATTATATTTATTTATTATCTTACGAATTCTCATCTTATTTTCGTTTATTTCAGAATCCCTGTACATATTGCATACATCACGTCTTCCGGGTCGAAAGGTACCGACATATAAAAAGCAAACTATTCCCCAACTGGCCACCTTGAATTTCGACTACTTTTTAAAGTACGAGAAATCGGTACTAAATCTGAGTACGGCTGTTCAGCTGCACCGACTGCTCTGCAGTTTGCGGAAACTAGGAGGAGGTTGGAGCGATGCCAGTCAGACGAGATTCCGGCTAGCCGAAGACACACGTACGTACGAATTTTCATATTTAGTGAAAATATGATTTTTATTTGATGATTTTTAGGCGTACTCTGTGACAAGTTACTGCGTCGTAAGTGGTTTCATTTCTCAAGCAACTTGGACAAAGGAGCGCAGTGTAATATATACCTAGATGAGCTGGTTAAGGGCTTCCTTAAGAACTCTACCTCTGCGCGGCAGAACGAACTTCTGAATGAGCTCATCAAGGAGTGCAAAATACTAAATACTAAGGATAAGGCACTGATATCCTTTCCAAATTTCAAGAAGTAAGCGATACATATCAGTTGATATTCGAACGATGATTGACACAGGATATCTTTTAGAGCCAACTTTCCGCTGCTGTTTCGGGGACTGTGTGAGGTGCTAATACACTCGTTGAATGCTAAACTGGGCGCGGAAAAGGAAGGGGATAGCCTGAGACTGTGGGAGTCTACAGTAGACTTGTTGAATGGATTGCTAAATATTGTGCAGCTTGTGGAGCAGCCACGCAATTTCGGATTATTCCTCAAGCATTCACAACTTTTTCTGAAGCTTTTTCTGCAGCGTGGTATGTCCGTTCTGGAGACTATAGTGCGCCAGGATCCCGATAGGCTCACAAAGTTTCTGCATGAGCTGCAGAAGGTGACCAGGTTCCTGCACCAGTTATGCTGCCATTCAAGGTCCATCATAAATACCGCCATCATAAGCTACATTCCCAGTCTTCGCGAAACCATCGAAACACTGATATTTCGAGTCAAGGCTCTCCTGGCAGTCAACAACTGTAACTCCGCCTTCCACATGGGAAATATGATCAACAGAGATCTCCATGGGTATTCTATCATCACGCCAGTGGGCTCCTTCATCAGCGAGGAGAACAGCGACGAAGAGCTACCCGCAGACGATACCAGTGTGGACGAGACAGTGCTGGATGCGGACAACATCAGCAACATTAGTGCCAGCACCAGACCGAGTACCAGTGGATCTCGGAGCAAGTCCTCGTCGCGCAGTAAATGTTTCTAAATATTGTTCAAAGATAACTTTCAAAAATAAATCGTAATTTATTTTTTCGATCAAAGTGCGGAACTTTTGCTTGGGAATTTTAATGGGATTTAATGGGAATGGGATAGACGATCTTTGCATTCTTTATTTATTTCATTTTTTTTATCTGGATGCAATTTTATTTAATTTTCATATTACAAATAATAACAAATGTATGTATATCAAATATTTTAGTACAATATGCTTCTCTCACTTTTAATTTCTTCGTTAACAATAATTGTTTATTAAGACGTAAAATTTTTGCTCCTGTTTCTTCTCCCTCGTTCTTTCTGCCTTCTCCTACAATGAATTCTGATTGTTTATAGATTTTGTGTTTTTATTATTTAATTATCATCTCTTGATTTTATATCGTAATAATTGGCGACGTTACGTTCACGGTTTATGAATCCCTTTCATATATGTAAGTACTCGTAGCATGTACTCGTACTCATGCAAATGTGCTGTGATGTTTATCAATTAGTCGTTTAATCAATCTGTTATAAAATGATTCGATAGATATATATATAATTTAAAAGCATAGAAAACACACACAAACTATAAATGTAGAGTACAACAAAAAATTGGTTTAAAAAAAGCCGATACAAAATGGTAAAAATGTGGCAAAGCTAAACCTAACTTGTGTGTACGAGTATGTCCGAAATAGATATTGTCCCCATACAAATTTTACGAATCGTGTTCTTACGAGTATGTATACAAAAAAAGTAACGAAAAAACTTTGGAAGCTGCCCTGACCTTGCAGATCCTTGCATTTTGCATCCTGTGCCACTTTTTCCTGGCTCTTTCCTTATAAACAGTTGCGCTTGCTTTTAGGCCAATTCTTGAAATATATATGACCGGATTGAATTTGTTTGCTGAAAAGGTTTGGAGAGTAAATTTTGAATAGGTCGAGATTTTGTATATATTTCAATTTACAATGCGATCGTCGTGTTTTGATTTATTAATTTTTATTTTTTTCTTTATTTGCCAATTTTTCAAAACTTAAAACATTTTACACAAATTAATTTAAAAAATTTTTAATACGTACGCAGTCTGTTTAAAAGTTAAGTTAGATTATACACTCCTACGCCTACATATACATTATATACTCATATATATATATATTTATAGAGAAAGATATATATATATTTATTGTATATATATTATATATATATGTATGTATATATAGATTTAGTAATTATGATTAAATCTTGCCTTTGCATCATCACAATTCATGTAAAGTTTTTCATTTTTTTCGCTCAGTTTCCATGCGCAGTTTGCAATTTTGTTGTCCACCTTGCTTAAACTTATGTTTTATTTTATTGGATTTCTTTTAAATTTGTATGTTTTTTTTCTTTGTAATATTTTGTATTGTTGTTGAAAGTTTCAATTTAAACACGTATACAGTTATGGTTGCTGTTGTTGCTGTTGTTACGGGTCAAAGATTAATTTTGTTTGCGCGTCCTCTTCACAAATACACAAAATGTAAAACCAATTAAAAAGTTAAACAAATTAGTACGTTAAGTATTTAACATTAGAGCTTTATGTGTTAGGTCGTAAAAATATTTTGCTAAAAATTAATATTCATATAGTTTAATATATATATATAACATACTATTGAAAACTTAAGCGCACAAACAAAACTAAATATTCAAATTAAAAACTAATTTTGCCAAACGTTTTTGCTTTCCCGAAAAAAATTAAAACAAAAATTACAAATTACAATATTTAACACAATTAGGGATTTGTGGGTAGGGGATGGGTTTAAGGGATGGGTGGGAAAATTTCAGGCTTCCAAAGAAATGGTTTCTAAATAACGGCACATAATTTTGGTGATAATTTCATTAATTCATAACTTTCATCAAGTTCAACGAAATTGGAAAACTTTAACGGAGTGTGTAACAATTTGCCAATTGGTTTACAGTTTTAGTTTAGTTTTTAGTTTACAATAGAAAAACACATTAACAATAAAAACTTACAAATTAAATTACAAATTTAAAACAATATAAAATCAGTACAGTTATCGAATTAAACAAATCGTTAAAATTAGTTATATGTATATATTTGCAATTTGAAGTGGGTTCAAGGGTTCAAAGTCACCAAATGTGTGGAAATTTCAAGGGCGAAAAATCGAAAATTTTGCATGATAAAAATACGCGGCGTTGAAGAATTTTTCGTTAATAACATCCTTAAAAAATTAACTCATTTGTTGTGTTTGTGTGTGTTTAAAGAGAAAAAAACATAATAAAAGTTTTAAATGATTTCTCGCCTTTCTTTTTCGAGGGCAACACTCTGCTCTCAATCCGGAAAAGATAGATCGTTTAAGAAAAATTCCTAAGGAAACTTATCAAAAATTATTTTAAAAAAGTGGTTAAATATTTAAGTGATTTTTTTTTTGCTTGTTATTGTATTTAGAAAATGGCGTACACTTCTCTTCCTTCTCCTATAAAGACAGTTTACTTTAGTTTCTTTAAACATTATGTGTGTATATGTATTGGTGTATGTGTCTGCGTTTGTGTGTGTGTGAGTGTTACTAAATGTAATCTTAACTATGGTCATTTAGAATTTGTTGTATATGTTCCTCTTATTGTTTGTGGCTAATATTATGTATTTAAAGTTCTTTGCTGGTTTGCAAATTTTGCGCAAGTTTTCATAGTTTATATTTATTATTTTTTTTACTTTAGGCAACTGCTTGGTGTGTGTGTGTGTGTGTGTGTTTGTTTGTGTGTACTTTTAATTTTAAAAAACTGGTGTGTTTAGGCTTATGCTGAACAATGTTCATAGATACGTTTTAAAACACACGCGCCATTGTCCTTCATCAACGGCCAACAGTTTTGTATTTGCTTTATACTTGAGTTCAAAATTGGAAGTATTCTTTCGTTAGTTTAAAACTAATTTATATATTCTTTTTCTTTTTTATATATATAATATTAATTAACTTGTTGCTTTACTTGAGATCTAGCAATAGCGGAAAAGTAGACATAAACGACAGATAAATTTCAACAAAAAAAGGTTTTTAGTTTTGAATTTTGCAAAGTAATCTAAATAAACGAAAGGCAAGGCAAGTTCTTGTATAATTGATTTTCCTATATAAAAGTATTTTGACACGTGTGTGTGTGCTGTTTGTTGTTGTTGGTGTTTATAGGCATGGAGTTACAGTTAGGTTGTTACAATCGTTAGATCGTAAGGATCGCTATATATGTATGTAGGTGTGGTGTTTGCTTTAGGGCGTTACTTTCATTCATATCATATTATATGTGGGAGAGAGTTGAGTCTGAATTGTTAATTAGTTGAGAGGCTTTTAAGGAGAATTTCTAGGTTTTATGAATTATTTAGGTTTGCTGCTAAAACGCACGCAATCGAGCGTTGGCTAATTCATTTCATAATTTTTTTATTTATCTTCGTTTAGCTTTTCATTATCTTCTTCTCTGAAAGTTAAGCACAATTTGTATGTTTATATGTGTAAATATTAGGTATTCATTATTGTGTTATTCAAATTCATAATATTCATCGTTTATATTAGTTTTAATTTTACTTTTACTTTTAATTTTACTGCTTGTGATGTGTGTGTGTTGTGTTGTCTTTCTAATTCGTTGCTTCAATTGGCAGATATTTTCCGAGATTTGCTTTGCCGATTTCTGGCTTTCGGAATCATCTGCATTTGTGTGTATGTGCAATTGTTTAACCCTACATATATACTTTTTCATCTGCCAGTTAATTGATTTGAAGTTGCCTAAACTTAAGTTCGTTAAAAAATAGTTTTCTTGTTTTTCAATTTATGCAGAAAGTCTTTGCCAGTTGCCACTGCCAGTCATTATATAATAATGCTGGGTGCATTTACATTTTTTTTATGTATGTATTTTCTTATCATTCTCATATCAATTCAATCAATCTAATTTATAATTTTGTATTACTTTTTGTTTTTGTTTTTTTTTTTTTGTCAGTCAATGTTTCTTCATTAAGCTTTGCTTTTCACTTTGAATTCTTGTTGTTGTCTCTCGAAGTCCCTACAATGTTAAACTTTTTTAGTTCACATCAATTCATCTGAATCTGAACCTGAACTCTCGTATATATGCACTGGTTTCCTATATGTCTTGTCCTATGGCTTTTTGTGTTTTTGTCAAATTTGCTTAAGGCTTTTTTCATGCTGATCTCCATGTACATGATGTAAAAGGTTCTGTATATAGTCGAATCGATTTCGAATTTGGTTTTTATGCAATTCATTTTCAATGTATAAAAAGGTGCTACATGCTGCTTAAGATTTAAAATCAATCCGTACTGGGCTTAGACTGCTCTCTCTATATAGTTATTAGATAAATATATTTATATATATTTTTAAATTTATATATCGGTTTTTGTTTTGTTTTGTGTTGCTATATACGCTCAATTATTGTTTCGATTTCAAGTTAAAAACGCTATGAGACATAATTTGTTTTTATCATTATATTTTTGTGAACTTTTAAAACGATTCGACTTTTCTTTATCTACGAGTTTATACGAGTTTGCTCTTTTCTGATTTTTAAAATGGTTCTGGGGGAAATCGTTTAAATGACTTTTACTAAATGAAAAAATGTCGTTTAAAATTCTGCTGCTGCAAAGCCTATATAAGTGATACATACATATAAGATATATTCTCATCGACTGATTTGTTGCTGCTTGCTTCCGATTCTGATTCTGCATTTGTGTTAGCTATTTTGAGAAGAACAATCGACTGCGTTCCAATGCATCAAACGAACAGAAATCGGGTTGGTTCCGAAACGAATATATCTAAAGCAAAATGATCTCTCAGAATTTTCGCTAGCTGTAGTTCTTATGGTTTATACAATTTTTTTAAAGGGAATTTATTGCTTTTAAGAATTTGTTACTTGGATCTGATCTTCTCCAGGACATCGACGAGTGAAAATTATTATTGGATGTTGCTGGGGCTGTAACTTCCATGTTGTGTGGCTGCTTTTAACTGATATCATATATAGGGTTGCTGTTGCTGTTGTTGGTGTTGATGTTGTATTGTTCTAACTCCATGCCGAAAACGTATCCATGTACCACTGTTCACCATTTGTGCCTAAAGGTTGCTGTGGTAGCGGTAAACTGCCCCAACTGCCGCCATTTCCTATTAAACCGCTCGGGTAACGTCGCTTAACATCTGCCGGATTTTGGTGACCTCCATCGAACTTACGTTTACCGACTACTGCAGTAGTTTTGTAGGTTCATAGGTTCATGATCAGGTTCATGATGATCATAGGTTGTTGGTTGTTGGTGGTTTTTGTTGATTGTTCGGAGATATCATTTTTGGTTGTTGTTGTAGTTGGTTGTGTGTTTGTGTTTGTGTGTGTGTGTGTGTGTGGGTGTGGTTGAAGGTGTTTTTCGAAAGAAAAAAAAGAGAAAGAGAGTTAAAAATATTGTTAATACAAAAATGGTTCAAGGAGGTTTCTATTATTTTTGATTTTGTTGTTGATAAAGTTCAAGTTTTAGCTGGGCTATGGTTTAAATGAGGTTTTCTTGATGTTGTATTTTTGGTCGCACAATTTGATGCATTTTTTCCAGTCTTTATTTTTGCCTTGCATATAATAGCTGAAGAAGTATAGGGTTTTTGTTAAAGTTCAAAAATGTTAAAGACAAATGGGTTTCTTCATTGCTCATTTAATATATCCCATTTGTATTATACGGGTTTCTTTACACATCAAAAATCATGAATTGGTGTTAATTCGACATAACGTTAGGGACCTTGGTTGGGGTATGATACATTTAGGTACGTATAACGTGGGTCTTACACAAAATGAAATAGATGTGGGGTTTAAGAGTGTTATTTATGTGTAGTGTGTGCTTGGGTGAATTACAATTTTCCGAATTGGTTTCTCAGTGTGTGTAAAACATTTCACATGATATTATTGCCAAAAAACATTTAACATTAATTACAAAAGTTCGATTGTGGAATGTGACGTTAATAACTGGACAGGGGTACAATATTAGGAATCGAACGGTCGTTCTATCGATCGATTCCTGCAGAGAGCGCTGTTCTTGAATGTGTCTGGGGTGTGTGTGCTTGATTGTAGCTATTTTCTTCTTCACTTGTCCGTTGGGAAAATTTTGAATTTTTCAATGTCGCTCCTCCTTTTGTGTTGGGTTTCTTTAACTGAGTTATTATGGATCTGAGCTGATCTGAACTGATCTTATATGATCTTATCTGGAATGGGTTAGAGGTGTATTTTGGTCCTAGTATCTTGATTCTTGAAAACGATAACCAATGACAATTCCTCATCTGGTAGTATTGTTTTCAATTGAATGTTGATTCGAATTAATATGCAACTTTTGGTTAAGTGTGCGATTGTTTCCTGCTGCATAGTGTTAAGTGTGAGATGAGTGTTTTTGCCTAACACAAATGGATTGAAGGGGTGGTGAGTTCTGAATTGTTGCATAGTGCTTGAAACATTACTTTGCAACGAGATTTAGATTCTGGAATTTATGGAGACCACCGTCTTGATTTTTTTTCGAACCGAGATGACTTGTGTTTGGAGCTATGCTTTTTGGGACGCTTGTGTGAATGCTTGGTTTTCCTACTGGAGGAACTATCTTTTTTGGGCTTCTTGACAAGCGGGCGACATTCGCCGCTGGTCGAGGAGCTGGTCGAGGTGCTACGCTTAGTTGCCCTCCATGTACGTCTTGCGAGCCGCTCCAGCTAGAAACAGATTTAGTTTTTTTTTTTTTTTTTTTATGGAATTGCATTTTGCTGATGTCAATCATACGTTTACGATGTGTGTCAGAAACAAAGCGCATGTACGTGTGTGTGTGTGTGTGAGTGAGTGTGGATGAGTCAGATTGTGTGAAGCATTCTAAAGATAAATCAAACGATCTGTATCTACAAATACAGCCACAAAGTGTAAAGCGAGTAAGATTGGAAGCAGTTGAGTGTGGACGCGTGTGGGGGATTTGTTCTGGAAATTGTCACGCTTTGCTGCAGATGATCTACGTTCGAAAGCGTGCCAGGTATCCAGATGGTGGGGAGGGTTTGTTCTCCGCTATACAGAAAGCTCCATTGATAACAAATTATAAGAAAGTTTTGGGTGTGTGTGTGTGTGTGTGAACATAATACACGAATCGATTAGTATCTGTTTAAAAATATGGTACAAATCAAAGAAAACTATTTCAGTTGGTCACAACTCGGGCCACCCTGTGGGGAAATATGTATATGTATGATATGTATGGCATGGATTATAGGGTGATTATTATATTATACATATAGAGTCAAACATACATATGTATATGTACATATGTATGTGCTTATGTAGGTTACTAATACTATTATTATTTGATTTTTATTCACTTCCTTTGGCTTTGTGTTTGTTTCTAATTCAAATCAGGGTTAGCAAAGCATGGTGGGTAATTAATTATTAACAAGACTCTCGACTCGATATACAGAAATGCACATAAAAATTATGGTTAATTTAATGGGCTAGAGTATAATTTATATATATTTTTAAATAATATATAGGTTTGTGCAATCGCAATCGAACAATAAGTCAATCTTGACGCTCGTTTCGTGTGTATAAGTATATTATTTATGGCCTGGTAACCAAAAATTACCAACAGATTAACGCGGGACAAAAAAAACAACAAAAATTATATACACGTACGTCAAAATTTTGGATGATTCCTCTCAGGGTATGGGCTCTCTCTCCCTTTTATTCTTCTCGCTTTCTATGAAGGGTGGGGCGATTAGAGACAAAAAACGGGACACTCTTCCATGTACTTGCTTAACTTTTAGTTAGTAAGTGACAATATTCTTGTGCGGATGGATACTGGTGTGTGTGTTTGTGTGTAAGGTACATATGTAGTATGTATGTAGATATACTAATCGATTCATAAACGTTTACACAGCAGACACTGATCATGGTATAATTAAGCACATATCCGTATCAATATGCAATTAAATAATCATATAATTTGTTATTACGGCTTTCCATATGCATAGGTGTTGCGTTTGACTGTGTGTGTGTGCCTGTGTGTGTGTGTGTGAGGGCGTGGGTGCTTGGTTTTGGGTCTGTGTGTGTGTGTGTGTTGCTGCTTACAGTTAAACAAAAGAAAGAAAAAGATATAGCAATCACGAGAGGGCATGCTTCAAAAAAGTGTAGCATACAATTCAGCGCTGACACAAAGAAATGAAACTCATAATTATATTACTCATTCCCCGAATAAGAGGACAGACAGCACACCAAAAATCGTAAGCAGCAAAAGCACAACTACAGTGAACTCAATAAAATAAATGAAACTGTATAATTTGAGATTCTAGAAATATAGAAAAAGAACACAACATCGAGGTTAAAGTAGGGGATATGGGAGAAATTTTACAACATTTAGAACTTTACAAATGCGAGACACACGACATTGAAGGGCCCTTCCTGGTTGGTTGTCGGAAGGAGTAGTTGGTGGTATAGGTGGTTCGGTTTTTGGATGGGATTCACTCGATAGCAATACGAGTACGAGTAGTAGTATCGCTCGATGGGTTCGATTCGTTTCATGTGCGCGTTATGGATCAGCGAGAGAGAGTGTACATATGAATGTATGTATGTATGTAGTATGGGGGTGTGTGAGTGAATGCGTGTGTGTGTGTGTGTGGTGTGGTGTGGGCTGTGGGCAGGTGGGTGTATGGATTTTTTACATTTTACTTGGCTTTACTTATTAATTTATATGAATTTGACATTTGCAATTTACTTCTTGCTGGGTTGTTGCTGTAGTTGAATTGTCTTTGCAGTTTTCTTTTGACGAAGGTTGTTGGGAGATTTAGCTTTGAGTTCATTCGTTTTGATAGTTTCGATTGGTTTGTTGTTGGTTGATTGATTGTGGTTGTGTTTTATCTCTGTAGTTTTTGATTGTTGTTATATATTTTTTTTTGGTACTTTTTGGTTTTGTTTTTTGTTGAGCTCACCTGGTAAATTTTGTAGCGGCTTGACGTGCTGGGTGCCACGAGCGTTGTGACGCGTTTGTGCCACCCCACGGACCCCCCCGGTTGCTGCCGGTGCCCCCTGACCGGTGGCCCCCCGCGCTACCGCCGCCGCCTGTCCCGCCGCCGCCGCTGCCGCTGCCGCCGCCTGTGGCACTGTTTGGGCCCCCTGACGACTGATGCTGCCACGCTGGCCAACGACTCTGCCACGCTGCACTGTGGTTCCATGCCCACGACCAGCCCCCTATTATATGGTCATCATCAACATCATTATCATCATCAACACAATCCACACATGGCATCATTATCGTCATCGTCATCATATCATGCATGAGCGTGGCGTTTGTTAGGGTTTAAGTGTGGTGTGTGTGTATGTGTGTATGGGTTGAGTGTGTGTGGTTATGTGTGCGTGTTCGTGTATAGTGGATTCATACAGTGATTCCAGATTCGGTTCCATTATCCATCATTATCCATCATTCGTTGTCGGTTGTTGGTTTGATTTTGGATTTCGAGTTTTCGAATTTCATTTTCGTTTTCGTTTTGGTTTTCAAGTTTGAGATTGGTTCGAATCGTTTTGCATTTTACAATTTGATAGTTTGCATTATATAAATAATTGAAATTGTGTTTGTATATATATGGATCGCCAAGATAATTGTCAAATTTTGGTCATTTCAAATCAAATGAAAGTAAGCAAGATGAAAATACATTTTGGAGTATTGGGGTATTGGATTTGGATTTGGAAATTTTTGGCAGTCGAATCGATGATAATTTCGAATTGGTTTTGGGATTTCATTTTCAGAAAGGATGGAGGGGGGAGGGTTGGGGCCAGAAAAACGGTTTTAATTTTCGAAAAAGAAAGGTATTCGTTTTTTGTTTTTTTTTTTTGGTTTAGTTTTTGATTTTTGGTCGTTGGTTGGTTTTGTTTCGATTTAGGTAAATGGCAGAGATATAGAATTCGTAATTTTAGTGTGGGCATTTTTTTTGGTTTTGGTTTTGGTTTTTGACGAACATATATATAATTTTTCAAGATTTTTGTTTGTTTTTGTTTTGTCATATTGTACCGAAAAACAAATGAATTGTTTGTATATAGATAAGTATATAACAAGAACACATAAAAAGAAAGAAAAGAAAAGAAAAAATCGAAATAAACGCGTTAGATTCTTGGTGTAAACTGTTTTTTGTTTGATTGTACATACACGATGTAATGTATGCATATAAGATATATGTATATATTGATATAGAGATACGTCTGATGTTGAAAATATTATTGTATACTAATAAAATGTATTTGTTCTCTGTATCAAGTGAGCTGAGTGAACATTGATTTGACCAGTCTTGTCTTGCTTCAATCGGATATTATAATATACTTATAACAACGGATCGATCTGGGGCGCTTGACACGTCTATATATTGGTAGCATGTCCAAGCAACAAAAGTTATTCCTCTTGCGATTGGCACAATATTGAAAAAAAAATAACTTTACCAAGTTTGTAAATTTGATTAAAAATTAGGATTTACAATAAGCGTATGCGGTTAATGGTTTATTAAAGCACTGGCAGCAATTTAAATGTAAATGTAAATTTAATAATAATAACAATATAGGGCGACGCATCAAGGAATGCAATAATAATTAAAACTAAAAAGCGCTTCACTTAATTGCTAAAAAACGAATTAAAATTATAACGGGAGCACGCTGTGTTCAGCTCATAAATTTATAATTAATGGTTAATTAAGCCTGACAGGGCGATGGCGATGGGTTGTGCAATTAAGGGTATAAATTATGTAGCGGGTATATAGTATGTATGTTTGTATGTACAAGCAAAGCATAAGATTAAAGCACAAATTGTTAAATTGTCAATGGCGGCGTGGCGATGCGGATCTCTCGTTTGTGTGGACCTGGGATTTGTCCCAGAACTAAAGCGAAACAAAGCGATACAAGCAGCGAATATATCCTCTTTCTTTTTTCACCAGCATTTCGCGTGCACATGTGTGTGTGTGTGTAAGTGTGGGCGTGGCATGGTGTGCTGTATTTTTTTGGGTGCGTATGGGTGAGCGTGTTGGTGTGGTAGAATTTTCAGCATCAGGTAACGTGCAAATTTTGACTTTGTAAACGAAACGAAGAAAATATAGTTTTGGGAAATTAAAGCATCCGTTAAGCCAAACAAATTAAAACAAAAAGCGTTATAAAACCAAAAAAATATAAATATACAAAATAAGATAATTTTCAAAATATATTTCAACTCTACGTTTGGTTAAAAGAAGAAGCAACTCTTTGTAACTGAAGGCTCGAACATATAAAATGAAATATATTAACAAATATGTTCTACAATTCTCGTGTGTTTCTGTGTGCGTGTGATCTGGTTGTTCTGATTGTTGTCCGATTCAGGAGTAGCCAAAAAAATCTATTTATAACGCACCATAACGGCCGACGAGTTCGTCGAGTGGCTCGAGCCACCTGCTTGTTGTCTCGATGGACGATGCGTGGCACTTGCTGAGGCCCCAGCGACTCCGGATCCGAGACTGGTGCCACCGCTGCTGCCGGCATTTGAGGCGTTCGGGTAATCATAGTAATTGTAATCACCTTCATAGGTGCGGTAGAGATCGTCATAATAAGATTCGTTGTTGGCATAGCCAGGACGGTATTCCGGATACCCAAAATAGTCGTAATCGACCTCTAAATAATGTTGTGCAGGACATGGTGGTGGGAAGGGGGGATAAGGAGGGATTAGATTAGTGATGCGGCCCAGTTAGGGTGAGTGCTGAGACCTAGTCCTATTCTAAGCTCCTCGTAGCTGTTGAGATGCTGCCAATTGTTTTACTTTTGCCAATGTTCCAAGAATTGGGCGCGTACTGTAACGCAATAGGATGTTCAAAGGAGGTGTGGAGATGTCGATAGGTACATGTTTAGGATATTTAGGATACGTGGCTGGGTCGGGGCTGAGACTGGTGGTCAAACAAACACACACATCAAAATTGGTATGCGTGTATGGGGTCGTATGGTTTAAGTAGATGAGACTTGAGGATTACTTACCGGTGATATAACATCAAACAGTATACAGGGTGCTTAACATTCGCTACACAGAGAACACAATTGCAACATTTAATTATCATAAACAACTATGAACAACGTTTAAGGTTTAATGGCTAATGTTCTATGGGTGGGTGGGTTTTGGTTGTGGATGATTTGGTTTCGGTTTGATTATGAGAGTAGGTAATGTTGTAGTTGTTTGCTTTGCACTTGGCTGCGACACAGAGAGAGTTGAACCGGGTTCGGAGTTCGGAGTAGGAGTGGGACGGAAGGAGAGAGTTGAAACAAACAAAAAGGAATCGACAACATCGAAAAAGAACTTAAAACGGACATGCAAATAAACAGAAAACGGAAAAATTGAACAAGAGTTAGGTTTAAAGAGAGAGCGATATCGACATATGTATAACTTGCAAATGCGAATATTGAAAAACGAAAAACCAACAACATTTACGATTAGTACAATGGAACAACAAACAAAAGAAAAAACATATAAACAAGTGAGAAGTGAGGTTATGCTCAGGTTAAAGTGAGGTTATGTTTCAATTGGTTGCCAATGTTTCGATCTCATCGTTTGAGATGCGAGATGAGAGTTGAGAGTTGTTAGTGGGGTTTAGTAGACTTAATCTAGCTGGATTCTTTTTCAAAAGAGTACACGACGGGGTCTTTGGGGCTCGAGGGCAGTGCTAAGCGTGACTTTAAAGGGCTCTAGGTATCTCTGTGTGTGTTTGTGTGTGTGTATATGTGTGTGAGAGGTGGTAATAGGGGTCTTGGGGACGAGCGTACATTGTTAGTGGGTAGAGCGCGCCTTAAAGAACTAACTAAAATGATGAGGCGAGACAGAAACAGAAACAATAATCAAGAAGATGAACCAAAATAAGAACAAAACGTTGCGTTCAATGGTGGACATGATATTCGAATAGCTTAAGACCTAAACTGCAGACCGGATTAGTGTTATATGCTATGTTTAAACTTTGCAGCACCTGCGCTCCAAGAGTTGCGTACTTTGGTTAGACTTTCAACTATAACTAGAACTACAACACAAACCTATCAAATAAGTACCGGATGGGGCAGCTCATTATACGCCATATACATATGTATATATGTAAGTAAGTATATGTTTCAATATGTTTATATGTTTGGGTGTTAGTATATGTGTTTGTTTGTGAGTGTGCCTAACAACTTGCCTAACTGACTACGAAAACTAAACCAAATTAACAGAACTTAAAGAATTTTTTTTTGTTGCTCAATTGTGTTGAGTCCCAAAGGAAGGCGCTTGCAGCCTTCGCTCTCTGCACCATCATCATCATCTGCATCTACCCCATCATCTGGCAGAGATGGTTCGAGTATATACATACATATGTATATGCATATACATACATATGGACATCTAGAATGTATCTGATGGATTCACTTGGCCAATTTGCCAAACTTACCGTATTCGCGAGGTATCGGCGTACGGAGCGGCATGCGCGCACCAGGCAGGCGCATGGGCGTCAAGGACATCATGCTGGGATGTGTCGGCGACAGATTTCTGTATGGAGATAATGTTTCAAATCTTTACAAGGATTACCCCATATGGAACAAGATGGGATTGAGTATAAATTTTTTGTTTGGTTTTGTTTGGTTTGGAGTGGGTTGTGTGGAAGTTTGCGGTAAACCACGTGTTCACGAAGGGCAAAGAAAGAATAAAAGAAAGAAAATATAAAGTAAAATAAATTAATTCGATCTCAGGATAAGCAGCTAGTGGCAGGCGACTTGAAAAGCAAACAGATTTTTCAATTTAGGATTTGACGAAATTAAATTTGCCCAATGGAATGCAGCAATTTTTGCATTATTTTTGTTTTCTTTCGCTTTTTGCGATTTGGAATTTTTCGCCAGTGTGTTTTTTGTATATTGTTGTTGTGCTAGACAAGGATCGTGCAAATATTTCAGGTGTAGATTTGATTGGACTGTAAAGGAGCTGGAAGTACATACCCCACAAGGCCGGGGCGGGCCTGCATCATTTGCATCATGCGACGTTCACGTGCGCGCAGTATTTCCTCCTTTTTCTTTTTGTCTGAAGGCGGTTTGGCGAGTGAGACCTAAAGAGTTGTGGGAGGAAGAACAATGTTAAATAGAGGCTCATCTGGGGATTTTAGTAATTGTTGCACCTACCTCAATATTCGAGGCGCCGATCTCCTTGCCATTAAGGCCACGCATAGCTTCGACGGCGCTATCACGATCCTCAAAGTGTATAAAGGCATAGTCTTTAATTTTCTTAACGCGTTCTACTTTGCCATATTGCTCAAATTGCTCCTATTGATTGATTGGATTTAGAACTAAAATTGTTGAACGAGTAAAAGCTTTTGATAACTTACCTTTAGTTTTTCCTCTGTGACGTCTTGGGTTAGATTTCGCACATAAAGAACTTTAACCTTAGACATAGTTTGCTCATCTGGCTCTTCCTGTGGGTCGGCCCAGTCGACTATTATATCACATCCCCATACCTTCGAAAGAAATGAATTCGTTATGTATGGATAGGTATATCGTATAGATATATGTATGAATCTGATGGGGCGATACTCACCTTAATTCTACCAGTGCCGAGTCTCCGTTTGGCCAAAGATGCCGCCTTGTGTGACTCGTATTCGAGAAAGCAGAAGCCGCGATTCTTTTTCTTATCATCTGGTGAACTGTATATGATTACCTCGTAAAGGCCAGCTATAGGTTCAGATTCGGGTTCAGATTTATTTATAAATATAAAAAAAAATGTCATTTAAGTACGGTGGAATAGAAATCACGCTATCAATTTGAATGCAATTTATGATTAGTTGGTTGCATATGTAAAAATATAAATACAACGAATGAAATACAACAAAAAAGTATTTGTATTTGGTATTGGCAAGTGTATGCGTATCAAAGTGTATGTGTATGTGTGTGTGTGTGAGAGCGCGAGAGAGAGAGTAGATGTGATAAGACACTGAGACACACTCTTAACACATACACACTATGTACATATAGGAAAAATATGAAATAGTTGAAGAGAAATGCACAAAATTTTACATGACAAGCAACGGTTATCATTGTTATGTAAAATAATGAATCTTTCCAATATCCGAATCTGTTATTGAACAAAATATATGTACGCATGTATATTGTATATTGTATTTTGATTTTGAAAACCAATGCCAACAATTGCTTAATTTGCTTTTGCTTAAACTTTTTGAAATATTTTTGAATAATTGAATGCGGCTAAGCTGGTAACATTTTGGGTATTTTGTGTGTACGGGTGGGTAGTAGGGTAGTAGGGTATGCAAGGATCGAGATTTTGAAGACAAAGTTTTACTGAGAGAGCGGGGGTATAACATTGAGTAACGGATAGGAGGATATGTAGAGTACGTTTAGAGAGTATTGTAAAACGAAACACACACTTAGAAAAACACTTAAAAAACCTCTGGTATTGCTATTTGGTTGTTGTTTGTTTGATTGTATATATTTATAGTACATGTGGCAGTAAAACGAACAAAAGTAACCAACAAAAAAAGTATACGAGAACAATCGAGGTATAACCAAAAAACACAAACACGAAGTACGAGTACGAGTAGAGCACACATTGAGCTGGGGGATTTTCGATTTTCGATTCGAGTAGTAATAATGGAAACAAAAATGGGTATAAACTATACACAAACATAGCCAGAGTTAGACAGATTAAGGAAGAGAGAGAGATAGAGATATATATAGAGAGAGAGAACTGTGTACACTGAGATACAAAAAGAGATCGATAGAGAGAGAGAGAGAGAGATAGAACAGTAACGAACGAAACAACAAAGTATGGACAGAGATTTTGAATTTTGTTTTCGAGTAGTTTCATATATCGATTCGATTTGATTCGTTTGGTTCAATAGTGACGCAGGGGTAGTGACGCTTATGTGAGAGATAGATAGTTACACATAGAGATAGTAAAATGAGTTTTCTTTTTAAAGGCTTGTTGTCTCCAGTCATTAAGTAGTATTATACATTATATATATTCAAAGTGAATAGGCCAGAACATATCGATTTGAGTAGACGAATTGCTTTTTCTTATTTTGGATTTGGTATTGGTATTGGTTTCAGGGCGGGATCGTTTGATTCGGTTTGGTTTCGGTTTGTTTGGTGTGCGCCGTTTGTTATCTATATTGTATATATAGTTTAAGATATAATCGTATATATAAATCTGCACTAAAACAAAAACTAAGTCTGTCCCTTTTTTTTGCTTTTGTTTTTTCAAAAATATTCAAAAATGTTTTGCTTCTTTTTATTTTGTTTTGTTTTTGCGAATTGTTTAGCTACAGGTTTTCAACGTCAACAAATTGGGCACATTTAATAATTGGAAAAATGAAGCTAAAAATGATAAAACAATTAATTTTTTGTTGTATTTACTAAGAGCGCTTAACGTTAGAGAGAATGAGTGAGAGAGAATAGAGAATGACAGAGAGAAATAGGTTAAAATCAATTGACCCAAAGGCAGGGCTTCATAATCGGATAACTGGGGATAGTTATTCGCTCTTTACTTTCGGTTCAATGGAAAGCCCTGCCTTGTTTCTCTGGGTCTCTGGGTAGAATGCAGTTCGATTTTTTTAATGTGTTTTTTTTTTTATTTTGGGATATTTTGGAGTGTATAATAATTTTGTTATCAATTTGAGTTGTTTAAGCGTTTTAAAAGCGAAAATTGCAAAACAAAAATCCAATTGATACTTGGGATAACAGGCTTCCATGCTCTTTTTACATTCTGCAAGTATCGCCCCTAAAAACATTGATTAGATTATTTATATATTTTATGTGAATAAAATTCGTTTCGGCCAATTCTGGGAGCCAATTGGGGGATGTGCTGGACTGGTCTAGGGTCTAGGTATTATTATTTTTGTTTGGGTCTTTTGCTTTGTTTGTGGTTGGTTGTTGTTGCTGTTTGGTTTTTGGATCACTTACGTGCATGTTTAGAAAATTCCTCAATTAATTCGTCGCGATCTCTATTCTTAGGTATATTGCCGACAAATAGCCGGTGATTGTTAAATGATATCGTAACACCAATCTTTTTGCCTTTCCGAATTTCAAAATCATTTAGCTGCAATTGTTTAAAAGTTCACACAAAACAAAAGAAAATTTTGGTTTGCTATGAAAAATTTGTATTCCATTGGTACTGCGATTTGATTTTGGATTGATTTGGGTATTTGGTTTGTTGGTTGTTTTTTTTTTTGGTTTGGTTTGGTTTAGGGTGGGCGAATAATGTGGCAGGTGTGTTCGTATGTGTGTATGGGTATGGGTGATGGTATAGGTAATATTCTTATATGTGGGAGAATGTGTGGAACTCTAGAATCTAGACTTAAGTAGGTTTTCTTTTTATACTTTGTATGCGTGCCAAATAAAAATGGAATTTACTCAAAAAATGTTGATTTCTTTAGCTATTTGGTTGGACTGTTTCAGCTAGTTTCCATTTGAGTTGATGTTGGTTAATTGTTGTCACTACTGGTCTAGTACTTACTATGCAGAATTATAAGTTCGAAAGAAAAAAAAAACAAAAACATATGGGCAAGTTCTGCAGGCATGTTCTATATTGTATTTACAGCCAGAAAGTCATTCCTTACCGACCAGATCTTACCTTTGCTTTTGCTAATTTCGTTTCTAATCAAATGACTTTCTAACTTGAACACTCAACTCTGCGTATACGTAATATTTGATAGTAGTAGTAGTAGCCTGCTTTCTTACAATGTGGAATAGTAGTAGTTATAGAACATAATGGAAAACGAAAGTTTTGGAATGCATATTAATTTGGTAAATAATTTAAAAAATTTGTTTCATTTTCAGTTTGTTTTTTTTTCTTTTTTGTTTTTGGTTCATTTTCGTAGGCAAAGTTAATGACTGGAGATATTATGTATAAATAGGATGAAAAGATATATTCTTGTACGACAATTTAAGCTTATAACGAATGGCAATGACTGAAATGGGCGTGTCATTGTTTCTATGTGTGTTCGTGTGAGTATCTGAACGTGATTGAGTGTTTTTGTGTGTGTGTTTGTGCTATGAGGCAACCTAAAAGATAAAACATAGGAATGCATCCATCCGATGATGATTGTGGTTTTCGGTGAGGTTTCTATCGCATTAGAGGGCGCGCGCATTTGAAAAGAGTGTCTCAGGCAGCATGGGTTCATGGGTTAAAGGGTAAGGGGGAACGCCTTTCAACATAGGTTTTCTCAAATGTGGAGATGGCAATGGCGGATGGTTGGTGTTTTGGATGGATGGATGGATGGATCAAAGACAATATAAGTATACTTATATAAGTATACTTATATTGTCTTTGGATGGATGGTTGTTGAAGTGTTGGGGTGAATAGTAAGAATGAGTTGTGAAACAAAAATAAATATAAAATTATTTATACTGAAACTTAATTCCAAATCCTACGACCCTTTCCTAACCTAACCCTAACAGAAGTTCTAGCTATTTTCCTCCCGCAATTAGCCAATTTAAGTATTATTTTTCATTAGCCAATTGGATTTTTGTTTTTCAATTTAAAGCCGATTTTGGAGTGTGGAGTCTATAGATATCCCAACTCCACTCCAATTGATGATAATTTAAAATACATTTTTGTTGTTAATTTTTTTTGACAATTTACCTGTAAGTTTACCAAATTCCTCTAAAATTTCATCTTTGCCCTTTGACTTGGGTATATTGCCTACGAAAAGGCGCAGATTCGGTACGCTTATATTTATTTTCAGACACTTGCCGGGTTTTATTTCGTGATTATCGAGCTAAATGGTGGAAGGGAAGGTAAAACGAGTTTTCTTTTTAATACCAATTCACTGTTAATAATAAATAATAATACAAAAAAATCATAAGCACTAATCATCAATTTGGAAATAAATCAGTTAAAGGGGGGGATTTTTTGTTTAGGGGAAGGTTAACTAAAAAAAGTTTGAAAAGTAATTTGCATTGCGTTACCAATTTCATATCGAAGCGGGGCCGGGCCGCATAGAGTGTCAGTTGAGTTTATTGTTTTTTTTTTGTTTTTTGGAAAATGTTAAAGGAAAACGTTTATTTTATTGGTTAGTGATTAAGTGGTTAATAAGGTACATGACATAGTGGATATCATATGTATATCACGTTCTGAATTTTGGGGACATGCTCGTCTAAATAAAACCAGACAGTAATCGAACACGCACGCTGCTTAGATGACTATAAAAGTTGATAGCTACATAGCTCGACTTAAGATTACATAGAATTCAACTAAAAAGAAAATAGTATATGAAATAATACAGAAAAAGACAGGGAGGTTGGTTGGTTGGGTGTGTGTGTGTTGTGTGTGTGTAGAGGGAGGGGCCAGATTGTTTTTTTTTTCGGTTTTTGTATCTTGTTCTTTATAGATGGGGAGAACTCTTTTCAAATCTGAAATTTGAACGATTTCAATGCGCTGGGAGAGATTCTTTCGGATTAACTAAATATTACAACTCATATATATATGTTTTGTATGTGTAGAAGACGGGACATGCATTACAAGTTACAGAAAGATCAAGTAGAGAGAGAAAAAGAGTAAGTGACAGCAGATAGTGAGACAGATAGCGTTGCCTATGGTTCAAATTTGTTTATAGATCAAGGCTAGGCATTGGCAGAGGTACAGAGTAACAGCAGAAAGTAACTGTAAAGTTAGCATACGGTAGGTAAAAACTAAATAAAATTGCACACAATTTTTCTCGTTGGATCTAAAAGCACCGAATCGTTTGATTTGTTTTCTCATTTTTTTTTAAGTTTGGTTTCCGCAAATGTTGGATTTTATTTTGGTCGAATTTAGTTGTTTTTTGTGGGCCGCATAGCTGTTCCTACTTGTTCCGATTTCGTAACACGAGAGTAAATATGTGGATACAATACGTTATAGATGTAGTATATAGTATATATATATATATATATATAGATAGGATGATATGTATATATCGGTAATAGTTAACAATACGTATAAAAAAACATTAAAGCACTGATTCAGGGGCGTGGACGGGGATTGGTTTGCTGTTCGGGTGGGCTGGGGCTGGTGGGCTGGTGGGTTTGTGGTGGGGCGATTCAATGGTTCGCATAAATACCTGGCGCACTGCATTGACGGCCGCATCGCGGTTTGTGAATGTGACAAATGCATAACCACGATTTGTGCCTGTCATCGGGTCCATCATAAGGCGGAGGTCCCAGATTGTGCCGCAGTTCTCAAAGAGCGGTATGAGCTCATCCTCGTACATGTCCTTGGGTATCTTGCCGCAGAACACCTCGCATCCATTGCCGGGCACGTTTCCCTCCCAGTCTGGTGGCGGTCCGCCATATTTTCGTTGACCTTAAGTTCATGGTTAGTTTCGATAAGTTAACCAGACCATCGTATGCAAAGGTAGGCATAGTCGTGACACCCACCTGTCGTCACATCTAATGTGTAGCCGGTGCGCTCGAGAATCTTCTTGATCTTGTCTTCGTCGGGACCTTTCACCTGTACGGCAGTGGCGGGCGCGGGCACGCCCTGTTGGCTAGCCCGACTCTTTTGTCGGTATGTCTTCATCACGCCACACAGGTAGGCGGACTTGTTTGACACATGCTCCAGGTTCGATTCAAGGAACTGACCCAGCACATTCAAGGCACCATCGACGGGAAACTCCTTGAGCGCGTCCAGGGCGCGCTCATCCAGCTCGGCGTGAGCGAGTTTGCCGGTTTTGTAAATTTCATCCAGTTTGCCAGCGACCTACGCGATACATTTCATAGAAAAATGTTCCATTTGGGAGTTACATATAGTACAATACAGTAGGAATCCTCCTGGGGAACGGGAACTCACCTTCTTGTCCAGACCGTACTCCAACAGCTTGGGATAGTCCTCTGTACGTTCGCCATCGCCACGGTCATCGGCTTTCTGATTAATGTCATCTAACAGCTCGCCATTACCCTCCGCCATTTCTGCAAGAAAATATACATTGAAGTAATACATACTTAGTAAAAGAAAACTTGTTTGATGTTTATTTTAAAGGGAATTTGTTCTTATTTCACCACTTAATGTAAATTAATGTATCCTCTGAGTGCAGAGTGAAGAAGCACTTACTTATTGTAGCCCGACCTGCTCCCAAGTCAGCACACATTTGCTACCTTGAACAGTTCAACGAACGCGACGTGAGACTGTAGAAAAGTGAAATATGTACATACATAGCTACATATTGTTGCTTCTGTTTTGGAAATGGGTCGCGGGAATTCGCGAAACAGAAATTTCGCAGCTTATGCATCGCCGCACGCACCCGGCATGGGTACGTACACGTACATACACATGGAAAAAAGAAAGAAGCAGACCCGTAAAGAGAGAGAGTGAGAGAAAAGTGCGTCTGACGGGCAGCACGTTTGCCAAAAAGTTCATTGACTCCAAACAAAACGACGCGATCTGGCAGTGGGACGCGACGCACATAAAAAGTGCGTGAGTGATAAAGAGACAGAGAGAGAGAGAGAGAGAGAGAGCAACGTGCGAGAATAGTCCAAATGTAAACAATCGAGGGGCAGAGAGAGGCGCGTCGCGAATAGTGCGTATACGCGATGCTACCCATAATAGATTCGACTCGAGATAGCGATAACCGTGACGTAGCAGTAGTACCAGTCGCCATGGCAACCAGAATTCAAAATCGCCTTCACGGGTGGGGGGATAAATCTGTGTTAGTGTGTCTAAACTGGTTAAAGTCTTGGCAGCAGTGCTTCTGGTTTTTGGATTGTATTGAGGCTCAATTAAATTTAGACATTTTTAACTCTGCTTATCTGCAAACACCTCAGGCAGAAACCTGTCAGCCATTATACCCTTTCAGCAGATATTCCGGTTGGGCTCACTCCCTCGCAAAGCTTATTTCCCAACCGATAAGTCAGTGTAAAGATTAACGACAAACAAAATCACACAGGCAATAAGAATAATCGTATAATCGTAATAATTGTATGAAAAGTATTTGAAATTTCACCAATTCGGAACTTATTCACATACACATATGTATGTATGTACAAACAGCCATTGTAACGAAGAGTATACAAGTCTTCGGATACAGAATATTTTAAAAATATGTACATACATACATACATATGTACATATGCATGTTTTTTTGTATGTTTTTATTTATGCATGTATTATTTGCTTGCTTCTACATTTGAAATGTGGAAACATGAGGAAAACTGCTTTGGGGACGACTGCAGATGCATTGGGCAATTTAATTTATCATAAATGAATATTTATGATGCGCAGCCGACTTGGACTCTCCGTCTCATAATGAAAATGCATATTTTCCGCGGTTGTCAAGTGCCAAAACACGAACGAAAGCACACACACAAGGGTACGCGAGGGGGGAAATCTATCGAAGCTGGCGAAAATATTATCAGTATAGCAGGCATACATGCATATCTATTTATACATGTGTGTGTCTGTGTGTGTGTATGTGTGTGACGTTTCTCAAACAAAAAACGAAGCAAAAGCTGCTGCAGCGACAACCAACACACGACGCGACACAAAACGAAACGAAAGAAATGAGAATCTATAACCGAGAGCGATAATTGCGTAACTTTGTGCAAGAAAATTAAATCAGCAAACAGTGAGAGCGGCCAAGAAATAGCAGAGAGAGGGAGAGCGAGCTACTACAGCGTGCGAGAGAGTGCGGTTGATCAGAAATTATGAGGCATTTTTGTGCTCGACTTTTTTGTTTGTTGCTGCCTGCTTGACGTCGTCCAACGGACGGGCCTCTCGCTCTTTTTTATTTTTTATTATGCGGTGTTGTTGCCATTCGCTAATTTTTGCTATTCCCTCTATTCCGTTTTTTCTCCGCTGACATTGAAATACTTTTTTTTCGATTGATACCGCTCTGCTTTCTGTGCATAAGTATGTGTGTGTGTGTGTGTGCATGTGCATGAGTTACTCACTGACTGAACGACTCCGAAAAAGTCGGGACGGAACTCCTACAACACGCTTTTCAGAAGTGCCAGCTGATGCCCTCCGGGCGTGGAAGGCGGTGGCGGCCCTCATCTCAAGACGAGCAGTACGGAACCAATGCAAAAGTTAAACCAAAAACCAACAACTTGAAATTTCCTATTTATTTCGGTGGTGACTTGAAATTTCGCTTGCACTCGGTTTGAATCAATTTGGCTAATTAATTTGTTTAATTTGGCACTGAAAACTTCCTCGAGAGCACAATTCAATGAAAACTATTTTTGTTCCGAAACGTTTCGTAAGACGGATATAATTTTCACAACTGAACAGAAACAGGAATAAAATTTTGTGAGCTCGACCTGAGCAATGCCGAATCATTCCCGCTGACGTTTGACAGTTTGGGAAAAGTCTGGGCTGCCAACTCGATTCGATACTAGGAGGCGATAATCCCAGGCGATACATTACATACATTAAATGGGGTGGACACCCTACCATTCATGTAGGTGAATGGTTCCGAAGTCTTTTCGAGTACCACTAATGTAAAGTTCCATGGCAGTTAGATAGGTAAATGCTTTCAGTGTATGATCTGATGCAAATGCTGTCCCAATGCCGTATTTCAAAAATTTTGTAGGCCAGTCAGAGTTTGCAATTGCAAAGGAAGTTTCCCAGCTCTGAAGTGGAGTTTATAAAAGGTTTCCAGTGTGGGCATATGCAAAATGCAGCACATATTTATGACAACTGCAGTGCCGGTGGAGCGGGGAAAGGCATCCAAATGCAATGGAAGATATATAACAATAACCGGAGCCAGTCAACCAGTTAAAGCAATAACAAACAGCTATCGCTGTTCATAGCCCATTCTGTGGGTCCTTCCTCCTCCTTCCCATGACAAAGCATGAGCGTGAAACCCAGTGTGCTCTGTGGCCCGTAAGTGGAAAGTGTTGGCGACAACCGCAGGCGTGTGGGGGAAAGCCATGAGGGCGCGGGGGCTCGTCCTGCCTGCATTGTGCGCCTCTCAGCGGGCGGTGCTATGAAAATGTGCAGGAAAAGCGTTTTTATCGAGCCACTGCCAAGGAAATGAATAATAAACACGGGCAGTGTGGAGATTGGTACAGTTGGGGTGATACTGACAGAGGGAAGCCTGAATATGTGAAATTCCATTAGTGGGGGAGGCCCGGCACCTAGAACATATCGATGTATGCAGAAATACTTCTCGTACGCAGAGAGTTGCCTTGGCCACATGCAATGTCTGATGTGTCTGGTCTGTTCTGATACTGATGGGAGTCTGATAGAAGGTAACGTCAAACGATACAGTGCCATAGATGGGGGAAGCCACAATATGTGAAATTCCATTAGAACATTTCGATTCCTGGCTGCAGGAGAATGACAGACAAAGCAATGACTCCGACCCACTCCTCGTCCAATACCATTATAAATTCCAAAAAAGAATTTTAAAGACTTCCTTCTATTCATTCCCAAAGCAAGTGCGAAGCTATTCAGGTGAGTGGCTCTCGCCGGACCTGACCCGGACCCATGCTGGCCTGGCCTAAAACCGCTTTCAATTTGCAACACTTTTTGTTTTTGTTTGTTTGTTCTGCCTCTGCTCTGCTCTGCTCTGTCATCATTTTTTATGCATGTTTGTTATGGCAACAGGGTTGCCCCGCTGCCGCTGTTTGCTCGACTGTGGCAACTCTGTTCGCTGCACATGGCAAAAAACCAGAATTTGCATGCTGAAGAACTCTTTCTTTTTGTTTGTTGTGTTTGTTGTTTGCACTGTAGAGCAGTAAAGTAAGGACCCGCTCGCTTGGCTTGGTAACTACCTCAATAAATTTTATGTTGATGCCGGCGATATGCGCAAACACACAAACACATTGAAGAGACACGCATATACATATACATATGTACATACATATGTATGTATCCTGCCCTGCCCTGCCTTGCACTTGTGCCGGTTAGTTACACCCTCAGCAAACTCTGGAACGAACAAACCACCCTCCGCTAGTCAGAGGTTTTTTTTTTTTTTTTGTATTTTTGCTCACTTAGCAGGGGTGGATTCCACCATTGGGGTATGGTATGGATGCATGTATGTATGGGCTCTTGGCTCCTTTGCCAAGAGATAATGCCTGGTGTAAGGTTAGTAAATCAGCGATATGACAAATCGCCGCAGCCAGAAAAAACGATCGAAAAAATAAGAGCGATTTAATGCGACTCTCTTTGAAAAGGAGACAAAAGAAAATCAAAAATTGCTGATAAAGCCAAATAAATCGTTTTTGCCACATTGGTTCTGTGTTCAGACGGGCTGACAGACAAAGCGTCGCCAGTGGATGTCTGGGCTAGAATTACCATTCCCACTCCTCCACGACTTTACGACTCTACGGCTCTACCCTTCTGCCATTTTCACGTTGCAAAGACCGAAGCCAGACGACAGAAACTATGTACATGGGCGCTGTCTGGCGGAGTTGGGGCCCAAGTCTGGGGTTGTTAGCCATGCCATCGAATGCAGTTTGAAGTGTTAAAGTTTCAGGCTTTTCAAAAGGTGAGTTTCAAGAAGCTGCACAAGGGCACACCACTTTTTTCCCCAATGGCGGTGTGGGGTTGGCTTTCGTGGCTATTTAAATGTTATTGCCATGGACAACGCCGACAACAATGGGGAGAGACGGACAGACCAGAGAACCGGAACAGTTGTTGGGGATATGTAAAACGTTGCTTTGTGTATGTGTAGTTATTGATTTAGAGCAACCTCTTTTTTTGGGGGGTGGGGGCAAGAACAGATGAACCAGCACAGCTAGCAACTCCCCTAGTTAAGCCGATTTAAGGCACACAAATATCTCAAAGAGTAACTGGTAGTCCAGACCACACCGGACCATTGCAAGCCAGGAGCAGGAGCTGGCACCGAACGGAAGTGTGGCAAATGCCTCTTGTAATTTATAGCCCTAGACGGATTGGGAGGTTGGGAGGCCTTTGGAGACGGCCAGTTGGCCGCATAAGTTGCAGAATTTATGGCATTGCGACAACGAACAAACTCTGCCGGCAAAAGTGCAGGAAAACTAAGCAAATTAGATTGAGGAGACCAGGAGGCGGCCACAGGCAACGGTGCACCGCGGTGGAGACTTCAAAGGGTCAGGCGCAGATGGGAAGATCCAAAGAGAATATTAAAAGGGAAGAAATGCAATGTAATTTATGGTAGAAATTAATGTGGGAGCCACAGCCACCTCACGTACTACATGTATAATGAAATAATAAAAGATTTGTAAGAAATTTAAAGTTACAATAGCGAAAATTTCCCCTCCCCTTATGGGGAAGACAACGGAAATATCGATGGTCTTTACATTCTAGTAAAATATTAGTAAAGCTCTTAGTAAATCTGTTGGTTTAATAGTTTAAGTATCAATAATCCTTTGACAAATCGAAAAACAGAGCAGACAGTCAGTCACATGGTCTGGTGCTGCACGGTAATCCGAGTCACAGTCCGAGGACACAGTTGCTCCCAATTGCTGTTGTCTGTGCTGTGCCAAAATCAAAGCTATCGTTGCAATAAGTTGCAAGTCGAGTTGGGTTGAGTAAACAACGTGAGAGGCGCTGCAGTTTGGTGGGGGTTTTGTTGCCAAGAAACCAATCAGGCGGTTTTTTGTTGGCCACGTCACCAGGGGCACCAGGCGCCGCCATAAAATCGGGGTGCGGAGCGGACCGGGAAAAGAAAATATTTTCAATATTTGATGTTCACATTTTGTGGCCGAAAAAGAGCACTGCACGGATGAAGTTCGACCGCATCAACAAATGAAAATGGCGGCTCCGATTGGGTCTCTTCCGGCCAGAGGAGGTCAGTCACGTGTTGGCTTGGTCCAAAGGGGGAGCAGAGCCCTGCCGGATTCACTGCATTGCGGCAAGGGAACGTCCGAAGTCCACAGTCCGCAGTCCGTAGTACGTAGTCCGGACTCCGGACGGAAAGTTGTATGTGCAAACATTGACTGAAGTACGAGTAGTATTGTGTCTGTCTCTGTGTATTTGTGTGCTGTGCCACTTGCCAAAAGTCTGGAGGGGGAAAAACAACGTTGTTCGTTGCCTGCAATACCACATAAAGCCGAGACTGTGAGATAGGTAGGTGGTGGAGGGCAGGGAAAGACACACGCGACAAGCGCAAAATGAAAATTACACAAAAGTTTTCCAAAAGAAGAAAATGGCGTGCTTTTTTATGGCTGTCAAAGATGCCCCGCAGGAGCCAATGCCGGAGCAGGAGGAGCCGCCGCCGTAGCCGTAGCAGTGGCAAGCAAACTACAAACACTGCTGCAAAGAGAAAAAGAGTGGCATTTGGAGAGTTGGCCAAAACGGAAGGGGCCCAGGCAGCAGGGTGCCGCACAGTCCACACGATCCTCTGGAAACTAAATTGCGCTTTTGTGTGAGCAACGTGCCTTCCGGCCCACCCTCGCAAAAACAACCCAACCAAAACCCCAACTAAATCCAACACAAACGGAGCAGAACAGAACCGCGTCGGGCTGAGCAATGCCCCAAAGGGGCAGGTTCCCCATAGTTTTCCCGAATTAGAAAAGTGCCGGCTGCAGGCGCCTCTCAATTGCATTGGCTTGCTGGTAGGGTGGTAGGGTCGCCGGGTGGCAGGGCCGTAAACGAGTCTCTAGTTATACTCGGTACGTATGCATCTTTTAGTTGTATTTTAGCGTATTTTATTATTTTCAAAAATAGGCTGCTCCCAGTGGCCTCCCGCTGTGTTGCGAGTGTCACCCCAATGGTTGGTAGTGGGGAGGACACCCAGGACTGCTAAATGGAAGAATATCCTAGCGGTTGGAATTGCCATTGCCTGGCACGGCACCCGTTGGCACCCGTTGGCCTGAATGTTGCATAAATTGTGTGCAGCGCTAGAAACTAATTGCCAAGATGGGAAGAAAGTAGGGAGAGAAAGAAATAGAAAAGAGATGGGCAGGCAAAGAAAGAACGAGAGGAGGAATATGGAATATTTGAAAGTATGCAAAGAGAAATATTCAAATGGCAAGATAAAAAGACTTGGGGTCGAGAAAATGTACATAGAGTTCAAATAAGTAGATGGTAGAAAAAAGAGTAAAGATCAGGGCAAGAAATTTAAACTACAGAGTGGAAAAAGGAAAAAGCAACTGAAGATATTCTAACGTCCTCATAAATTTATGTACAGATCTTCTTTCGCTTTTCAACTAGAAAATTGTGAGGAAAACACAAAATTGAAATTACTTAACACAGCTCGCAGGGCGAATGCAAAAGCCAAAACGTGTTTAGGCCTCAAGACCCAACCTGGCTGCCTTCTGGCTCCTTGCTTCCTTGAGCCTTTCCCTGGGAGTGAGAGTGTGTTCTTGCATCCTGCAACACCCAAACGAAATGAGAGTCGTCTACTCTATGCGGCTTTTGGGGGCAGCAGCAGTAGCAGCATATCGCAACAACATGAAAATACAAAGGCAGGCGGCGGAGAAAACATGGCGAAGCGCCAAATTATGCGCACATGCACCAGCAGGCGTGGTTGGTGGGGAGTGGGAAAAGGGAAGAGGAGGAGGAGAAGACAGACAACAGAAGAAGAAACGGAAGCAAGACAAGAACTGCAAATAATTGCAGCGACGTGTGTCTGTGTGTGTGTGTGTTTGTGGTTGCGAGAGTGGGGCTCTCTCTGCTTTTCTACTGATTTTCCTTACTCCTCTCACTATCCAAAGAAGAGAGCGCATTGCACTCGAAAGCTTTTGGCGCTTGGACACACACTGCAGCAGCAGCAGCAAAGCTTTTGCGACCCCCATTCGTGCAATGCTCGCCGGCCGGTTTTCAAAACTGTAACTGTGTGCGAATTTTAGCTGTGCCTGTGCATGCGTGTGTTTGTGTGGACGCCATTTGGTTGACACGTGGCCGAGATGGAGCCCAGGAAGAGAAGCAGGCGCGCTTTGTGCGCTTTCCATTCCATTCCATACCGAATGCAGTGCTAAAACAAAGCCAACAGAAGAAGCAGAAGAAGTTTAAGCTGAAACTGAAGAAGAAGCGAAGGCGAATCCCACAAATGCCAAAGCAAGGAAGGCAACAAACAAACAACAACAGAATAAGCGCACGAACCGAAATTCGCACAGATCCAGAGGCAGAACAAACCGGTTTGCCACTCTCGCACACACACAGATACTCGCAGACACCAATACACTCGCTAACACACAGCAGAGCAGAGTAGTGTTGACTAGAGAGAGGGGAGAAGCGGTTCGGTTCCGACTTTGTCTGGACTTTTCTTTATTTTAAGTTCACTTTTTAATGATTTAAGCAGCGGCGTCGGCGTCAGTCAGCGGCGTCGGCGTTGGAGCAAGAGAGAGGCTGAAGGGAGAACGAACACGATGCAAAAGGCAAAAATCAAAATGGTGGACAGGCATGAGCAGCATGAGGACGACCAAAGGAGGCGGCAGACGGGTGCAACAGTGGGGCTGGTAACCAAAAAGAGAGGGGGCGGGCGGCGACTGCTAAGAGGTAGACTACGACGACGACGCTGGCAGCAGCGTTTAATGCGATTGTGACGACGTTAAATGCATTGCCACACACACACACGCGGCACTCACAAAGAGGGAGAAGCGAACAAAAAACCTCACTGCTGCATCTGTGTGTGGGGCTCTAACTTCAGTGTATTGGAGAGGGGGCCCCCCCTTGGTATAAGTATGTGTGTTGCAGTGTTGAACAACGCGACCTGCCGACACCGTGGGCGTTGTTGTCGTCTGTTTTTATAAAATATCAGCATCAGAAATATCAGAAAACACCTGAACGCACATAAATACAATTTCGTTTCATTTCATGCCATGAGTCAGCTGTTTCTGGCCTTTGGAATTCTATATACAATACATATTTAAATATGTGTACATATGAACATGTAGAATATATACTGGGCGCAATTTCTAATTTTTGCACTCACACAAACATACAGAGAGATAGAGAAAGAGAGATATAGAGAGGGAGGCGGCATGCATACATATGTATATTGTATGTTGGGGCCTGCCTGCATTCAAGAGAATCTGCAGCGCAAAGAGGAAAAAAAAATGTAAAAAATGCCGTCGCTCTTGGTTCCCCAACACACACCACACATCGGAACGTACTAAACACTCACTCACACTCGCACAAACGAACACAGTCACTCACACAGATACTGGCACTTGATGGGATTGCTATTGCTGTCGCAAGTCTGTACGTATATATGTGGGTATGTAAGCATATTCGCACTAATCGGAAACTGCAGTTTCTTTTTGCCAAGTGTATCTCAAAGATACCCTGTATACACAGGCCCAAATTACCTTTTTTTGTATGAGGTTGCACTAAAATATTCACAATATTAATTCCCTTCGTTGACTTGGATTTCGCTCAGATTTAAACTACTATCTGTATTTGTTGGATTGTATTGGATTTTGTTGGGTTATTGTTGTAATATTTGCGTTGCACAATTTGTTGCTAGATTTCTTGCCTTTTCTACATAAAATATTTCTATTTACGAGCTAGATACAATTGTATCTATGTACTTTTATGAGATCACAATTGGCCGTGTTGCCGTTGCCGTTCCGTTACGTTTCGTTTCGCATGCCGCGCGCGCTTACCGCCAACATATTAATAAATATCGCGGGGCGCTCAGGGCTATATGGGAATTTCTATTATTTTGGATTTTTGGCAAGCACTTGAATTCCGATTCTGATTGCTGCTGCAGCCACTGCACTGACCGATTCCGAATTTGATTTAAGATATTTTTTTGAGTGTGTTTGGGGACTTGGATTTGGATTTGGCCAATAATTCCTGCGTGTGGCAGCCGCGTTGTAATAATGGCGGCGGACGGCTCGGCTACGTCACCGGTTCTCCTCGGTTCGGTTCTTCGTCTGACGCTCGCTGCTGCTGCTCTGTGCGCTGCTGCTGCTGGTCTTCCGTCCGTCGCACAACAAAGCCCACAAACAACTTTGGGAGTCGCAGTCGCAGCAGCAGCAGCAAGTCGTAACGAAAGCTGCAGCAGAGACGACGGTGGCGACAAAAATGCACACACAAAGGCAGAAAGAGAGCCACAGTGAACACTGACACTCTCTCTCGCACACAGACGTGCACACACACACACAGCGTGCCAGACAGACGGGCAAAAAGTTTCGCAAAAAAAAAACAGGAATCGAGAGAGAGAGAGCGCAAGCAAGCTTCCAAAGCTACCAAGAGAGCGCGAGAGCGGGAGAGACGCATGATAAGCAGCGCGAGTGGAAGCAGAATTTGCACAACAAAGCGAATGGCGAAAAAACATGCTGTTCTCTCAGAGGCAAAAGATCGTCTCTCTGGTGTGTGGGGCATAAAGTGCGAAGAAAAAAACCATGAGCAAGTTTTGTCGCGTGTGGATGCCAAGTATTATTGTGTTCTTTATGCTGTTTTTTTTTTTGCCATGTGGAACCCGTTGCAATCTTTAATCTTTTGCCACGGAAAAAAGTAAAAGCAGAACCTGAGACCAAGCCAAACAAGAGTTAAAATTGCTAATAAATAGGCTAAAGAATACAACGTTTTGGGCCACAAAGTTTCTGAAAGATACTCCGTCGACGTTCCACAATGCCATCCACATTTATACACACTCACACACAAACACTAGGAACATCGAGGCAGAGAGGCACACAAAAGCGAGAAAAAAATTCAACACAAACTTTGGCCGAACATTCCGTCAAAGGGGTTAAAATGAGCGAAAAACAGCAAAGGCATGAATGCCCAAGGGCTGTGTAAAATGTAGATGCTGTCTGTAAATTTTTATACAAGGCAAGAGCCGTCGAATCGGTAACTAAAATAAACGCATACAGTTGCAGCAGCAGGGCCGCTCACACAGATACACGGGGCATACACAGATGCCGATACAGATACACGGACACAGGAACAAAACTGCAGAGAGATTGACCGACCGTAGGAGGGGTATTGGACTGAACTGGACAGTGAGACAGAGACAGGGACAGGGCCAGGGTTTGGAACTCAGACAGTTGAACAATAGTGTTGGGGAGGGGAGGGGTTAAGGACAGAGCCAGGGCCGAAATCAGCGCCCACGCGGCGTATATCTACGACCGGAGCCGACTAGTGGGCTCGCCCAATGTTTCTGTTTTTGTAGTCGTCGTTATGGCCGTCGTTATCCGGCTTTTTGGTCATGAACTTGTGGGCTTACTCTCTTCCAACCCCCCCACACACACAGTATGTCCGCTGTGTCCGCCTCCCGCTTCCCACGTCACACGTCAAGCACCAAGGTAAGCCACAGAAACAGGGCTTGCACGTGAACATCTCAAATGCTATGATGGTTTCATTCAGCTCTCTCTCCCTCAGCCACTATATATTTTTAAAGTAGTGTAAAAATAAACTAAACAAAAATTCAAATAAATAAGTGCAATTCTCTTCAATACTCTGCTGAGTATAGCATTTGCTTTTCAATCGAAATTGTGTGCCGTAAATATGCAGAATTTATTTACTTTGCGGAAAAAGTTAGAGGGAATCTCAGGTTACACAGAAGTGCCGGTATGGTATGGTATGGTAAGGAAATGGAAACCCTGGGAAGTTACTCGTGCAGAGCTGACAGAGACACAGTGGGTGCTAACTGTAAAACAGCTGAGTAACCTTAGAAGTATCGAAGGAATTTATGTGCTCATTTACTGATTATTCCAGGAAAAATGTGAACCGCTACCCAGACATGGAAAGCACGGATTAACTGACCAACAGCACAGCCCAGCAATGTCTGCTATGTATCCTTCCAAAAGGGATTATTTCTAGTAACCAAAAACAGATCTATTATTTTTTCGGAATATTTTAAAGATATGGTAAAATCAATAGTTTGAACTATAAAAACAAGCGATAAAGAATACATATGTATCTAATATACCATTTATTTTTCGTATCCGTGACTTTAGAACTGCACACTGCACTGCAAATGTCGAATATATAGGAAAATCACAATCAAACCAGGCATAATTTCGTAATAGAAATGTAACAGAATGGATGGTAGAGAGAAATAGACTATACCCAAAGTCACAACAAGTATAAATTTAAAAAAAATTGGCTGAAATTCTAGATCTCATATCTTTACGACAACCAAATGACAGTCATTATATGTAGAATAACTTTTTCTTTGGACAATAAATGTGGAATAAAGATCTATATCTGTCTACTTATTTACTGAAAAGGTGTGTCAGACGCAGCCGCTGCCGCTGCCGGAGGGCTATCTGGAATCGTATATCTTTCTGAATTGGATTGGTAACACTTACTCAAAGGAATTTCTAATGTAGCTTCCAGTCGAATGTCGAGGTATCTCTGGCTTGGTGTATCCAAATGTGTAGAGTATCCAATTGGCGCTGTAGGTGTGTGGTAGATATTTAATCCGAAAATGTGCTAAGCTATATTTATGGGAATTTCTATATGTATGTAGTTAATGTGTGTGTGTTTCGAAAGCCTTTGCTGTTTCTGTTTCTTGTTGCACTATGCAAATAACTTCACTGGATTCACTTTGGTGCACTTATAATTACAATATCTAGAACGTGTTTCGGTTCGACGTGTGCGCGCTAAAAGATATTTTCACAGCACAACTTTCGCGCTATTCCGGACACGTTGCGCGATCTGTGATCGCCGGGAGAGTGAGAGTGATGCAGAATGCAGCGTTAAGGTGGTGCTGCTGCTACTGCTGCTGTTCAGTGTACAGTAGAGCGCCAGTACGACGATACAACAAGACTGATGATGATTATGAGGATGATGGCGACAATGATCAGTCACCGCACTCGCCGCTCTCTGTTCTCTCTCTTTCACTTTTTGCTTGAGAATGCAGTCGTTCCTTCTCGCCTGTCTGCCTGCCTGCAGTAATTGCAATCAGCGTTGCATTCGCCGCCAAACTGATCGCCGACGCGACTCTCTTGTGGCCCTGTTGCTGGGGGCTGCTGCTGCTGTCTCCTGTCCGCTGCAGCTCGGCGCAGGAAGTGCACGACGAAGCTTCGACGGCCGGAGAACAAGTTACGAGCTCTCTGCACTCGCGATCGTTTCCCGTTCTGCAATCGGCTGCAGTTGTTCTCTCCTCTCTTCTGCTCACTGCTCACTGCTCTGAGATTTGCAGTGCGTTGCTCTCCCTCTTTTTTTTGCTTTTTGTTTTACTGGGGCGTGTACCTCTCTTGTGTGCGAGGGGGGGGCGGGGGAGCTTGAGCTTGGGGGCTTGAGCGATCGTTGAAGTTGGTCCAGAGCCGTGCCGAGTCGTTCCAAAAGCTTTCCAACTGCACTGTGTGCAACTGCAGTCGATCGTGATCGCGCGTTACGTAAAGCGTGTTCAGGAGTTTTGTTTAAAGCTTAGTATGAAATGGAGGGGGAGGCACATCACATTGACATTAAATTGCAATTTCAATTGCAATTGAATTGTTTCGTTACGTTTTGCTTTGGGATTAATTTTGATTGAAATTTAATTTAGTTTCAATTTGCGGCTGTTTCGGCTACTGACTGCGTTTTGGGGTGGCTGACTGAAGACTGGCACTGATCCAATCCCTGGTACAATCCAATCCGAAAGTTGATTTGCAAATGCAGTTTCTCGAATGTACATGCATACATACATATGTATGTATGTATATGTGTGCGTGTATGTGTGTGTAAACGCAGTCTCCACTTCTGTGTGCTGGTAGCAAAAGTTGTTTGCTTTTCTCTCACTGGTTAGATAATTATAAAACTTCGATTGTTTTCTGTTTTCTTGTATTTATATATTTTATTGTATTTTTTTAAAATTTGTTTAGCTTTACTTGATGATCATAGTTTCCACTTAGCACGGAATAGTATTCAATATGCACTTTTAGTTGTTTTCGTTGTCTTCATTCGATTTCTATTGCGATTTTTTCCGTTGGGTTTCAACTTTTGTTCAGGTTGTGTTTGCTTCACTTGTTAGAAATTTATAGATTTTGTATTTAATTTTAATGCATTTCCAGACATGTCGCTGCATTTTCGCGTGCTTTTACAGTTTGACACGCTCGCCCATAGATACTTTATCCGTCAGTTGATTTATGAATGCATGTGTGCTTGTATTATGATTATTATAATCGAGTTTTAGCCTATGACTGCGTATTAGTATTGATTATTATTTATCAGTGAATATATTATTATAATTAGAAGCGCTGTTTGCTTGTGATCCTCCTCTCACTGGTGCACTTAACCATATTTAAATATTATATTATTGAAAATTTTTACCGCTATTACCGTTATTATTCAATGCAGCAAATAAAGAAAAAACTTAAACAAAAACTGGCAAATGTTTGCTTAAATCTTTTAAACACTTATAACAAGTTTCGGAGACTGTAATTTCAAATTCTATTGTTGTTAGATTTCGATTCCTGGATGACGTTTTTGATGGGGTTGGGGTTGGGGTTGGTTGATGTTGAAGATGATGGTTGCCGGCTCTATTGCTGATGTTAATCCAAAAGTGTGTGAAGACGTTGTATGCGCGGACTCCGTGTTTATTCGTTTCTGACTGTTGATGCGTTGCCAAAATGGTATAATTTTTTTTCCAAAAAATTTTAACTGAGTTTTAAGTGAATTTCGTTGAATTTTGTTCTGAACTGCTGATGGCCGGTTGCTTTAACCGTTGGTGTAAAAAGTTCCAGATTTGTAATTGCAATATTTTCGCATGGTCGTTTGCGCGTCCGCGATACTTGCGAGTGGAGTGGCGTTGAGATACAGATACAGATACCCGGCTGGGTAGTCACTCAGCCTAGGTCGCAGTCTCAGTTCGCAGTTCTCAGTTCTCAGTCACCGTCTCCGTCGTTGTCGATGTCGTTGCTACAGCCACAAAAAAGCTTGCAGCTACACGCACACCACACCAATGCAAATTACTCTCCAGCACACACGATATCCACACAGAGAGAGAGAGAAGCTTCCTGTTTGTTTTGTTTTTTGAATTCGCAGCGGTAGGCAATTGCATTTGTATTGCAACTTCTCTCGCACACACACATGGAATATTGCTCCCTCGTGCGAATGTGTCTGTGCTTTTTGTAGTTCTTCGCCCCAGCAACCACCCAGCCACAGCCAAGAATTTCTTTGCCGGCTTGTAGCTCTCGCTCTCTGGATTCTCTGTGTATTCCACTTGGACTGACTGCCTGCCACTGCCTGCCTCTCTTGGTTTTTTTACAAATTTTTTGTCATTCCGATTGACCCCTCCAGAGCCGGGCCCAAAGATGCCAACAAAGTCGCGACCGATGGATGCGTTTTGTCGCCCTCTCGCTCTCTGTGGCTCTCTCTCTATCGCTCTCGGTGCATGTGTGTGTGTTTCATGTTTGAGGAACATTTCAATTAACTGCAATTCTTCTGCTCCCATAGCATACCGCCGGGCAATGGCCAATCCGTTTTTATGATCCACTCGCTTCACTCGACTCTGATTGCCTCTGGCCTCTGCCTGCCCGTCCGTCGCCCCGGCCGTCCAAGTTTAATTAACTCGGAGTCACGGACAATGCCGAGCGACAAGTAAAGCGTATCTAGAATCTAGATGCCCCGATAAGATCTGCTCTGTGATGATTCTGTGTGTGCTGCCATCTCTTCTGTAGATTCGCATTTTGCCAACTCAATTTTTGGGCCAGCCAGCAGGTGCGATGACCGTCGTAGGGATGTAATATTGTACAAAGGGGAATAGAATGTAGGTAATATAGGTTTCTATGGATTGAATGATGATGACGCACAACTACTTGAGTGTCTTCAAGGGTGATATCAAGATATAAAGTTATATAGAATAGTATATATAGTATTCATGGTATAACGATCCTCTAGAAGAGTTTACTATCCGTCAGTTAAAGTAGCTAAGTAAGAAATGTAGTATATAAGCGGGGTAGATAACACATTGAGCATTCCTTATGGGCTCCAAATATACCAAATGCTGAGTTAATTATTAACATCTTTCTAAGGTCAACAGAAACTTGAATAAGATCGAAGAGCTTTCTTTTCCTTCATTTGTAGGGCAGAAAACGAAAGCTAAAACGAAGTGAATGCTGGGAAAGAGGCTGGGAAAGAGGGTACGAACGAAACGAGGACATGAGCGAGGAAACCGCTGGCTGCCGCACATTGATGATGATGATGACGACGATGACCATCAGCAACAGGAGCATCATCAAGGAATCGGAGGCATCATCAAAAACGATGGTCCAACATCAGGAGCAGCAGAAGCAGCAGCAGTAGCGACCAACAACAATGTCCGTATCTGTGGCGATAACGCAATTTTTGTGTTGAATCCTGTTTTTATTCCCACAGTTTTGCGAGACTTACATCTGACGGGGGACGTGGCGGCCCCGTAGCCCCGATGCGGCAGCTACAGCGACGGTGGCAGGGGCAATGCCAGGGGAATCACGGGCGCACGGTCATCATCAAGGCGATCGCTCTGCCAGCGTCTCTGCCGTGGTCTCAAAATAATAAGATGACATCCAACACTTCTTGTGCTTCTGATGCTGAGGCAGAATCCGAGGCAGCACCAGTGCCAGTAACAGGGGCAGAGCCTCACTGGCAAGGGGCACACAGCTCGCTCGGCCTGGACGGCCCTCCCCTAGCCTTACCTTACCACCATACTATGTGCTATTCCTCTTGCAATCCCCTGCCAAGCTGCTGCCGCCACCACCGCCGCTGCTACTGCCCGCCGCAGTCCGTTCCAAATATTTTTATATAAAAAAAATCCCATTTTTTCTTCGCATAATAAAACTTTTTCTGCATGCTTTTCATTTCCTTCGAGATACCAGAGAGGCACCAACAACAACGTCAGCGGGAGGGGCAGCAACAGCAGCCACGCAGACAGCAGCACTTGGCTGCCACACAAAGGAAGATCACCTCTGACGACGACGGCGACGCAAGGACTTGTCTGCATTGAAATGAATGTAGGTAGAGGTAAGAGTACGAGTACGCGTACTCTCATCCCTATCCTCTTCCTCGAATGTACCTGAACCTCTCCCGACTCTCGACTCTCGACTCTCGAGCGGAGGATGGACAATGTCCAGGGGCCGAAACTTATTGAGCTCCGCTGATATTTCTGTTCTTCTTGTTTCCTTTGCTGCTTCTTTACCCCTCTCCGCTCTTTCGATGGCTCAGCTTTTTATCGCTGGTGGTTGCTCGGCGGTCTGCTACTCCTGTTGCTGTACCGATTCTCGATTGCAAAGTGGAGTGGAGTGGAGTGGAGACGAGACCTCAGATATTTCGAGAAAGTTTACAAATCATTTAGGAGGGGTTAAGTACGATTAAGCTTTAGTGTTCTTATGAGGGTGAATTTCGGTTTTGGGAAATTTGACCTCCACTGACTAATGCAAGAGATGGATCATGCACCACCTTCCATAAGTCCTCACTAACCCATTTTGGTGCACAGTTTTTCAGAAGGTCCTTGGCGTTGCGAAATGTTGTTTACCCAATATCTTAAAATGCCAACGCTGGAACGGAACGGAATGGAGCCGAGCTGAGCTGAGCGTAGATGGTGACAAGGCTAAGGGAGAGAGAGACTGTCGGCTACAGGAAGTGGATGACCATCCCCAGCGAGGATATGGCAGGAAGATGGCAAGGAAAAAATGAGGCATTCAAAAAAGAAGGAAACTCAATGCGACATTTGCATTTTTAATGCATACCCACATATAAAACGCTGTTTTTTATGAGTTGATTTTGATTTGCGTACTTCTTTTTATTTAATTTTTTGTCGGACTGGTTCGTATCGTCTAATTTTTTTCTTCGTTTTTGGTTCCTTTTTTGTTTTTTTTTTTATTTCGTTTTTGCCAAAAGAAAGGCGGTCGCTTGACCATCTCCTTCTCCTTCCTTTGGCCATTGTCTGTGCCGCGGTGTCACCTTCGAGCTGCCAGGAGCAATAGCCAGAGGAGAGCTGACCACGCAGACAAGACAAGGCACACAGGCACAAAAAGCTAAGCAGAAAAGTACACAGGAGAAGGAGCAGTATCCTTTTGTGATATATGAGTAAGTTGTACCTGAAGGATGCGCTGAGCCATTGAGCACACACACTCACACCGGGAGAAGACGGTTCAGGCAAGCTGCACCACCAACACCACCACCGCCACGCCACGGTCATCGTCATCATCATTCGAAGCTGGCTGGCTTGGAGTTTATCATTTGATATCGAGCACAGCGTGATTATATTTTGGATGAAATAAAATGGGTATGGGTATGAGGCTAAGGATGAGCCTGATGACCGCACCCGTGGCCTGGACACCCTGTGCACCCCTCGCACAGCCAAATGATCTCGAAAGAGAGAGGGAGAGAGCAGCCTTGGCTGGGCAGAGGAGCAGCACCCCTCGCTGATCTTCTTGGGTCGTGGTCTTTGTCTTATGGCCATGGCTGGTGGGAAAATTTATCTAAATTGTCGATGGCGTTCTTTTTTTTATGCATACTCGTATATATATATATTTTTTTTTTTTGAATTTGATTCTTTTGCAAAAAGGATTTCTCTTTCTTTCAGTTTTGTTTTTTTTTTGTCATATTGTGGAATGTTTTGTCGTCACTTTTGGAATGAAAAAAGGATGCAAAAAATGATGCGCCAGAAAGTGGGCAAAGTCCATAAATTAAGTCCGGGGCAGGAGAAGGAGGGAACTCAACGGAACGCAACTGACAGGCGACCCGGGCGATCGATGCGAGGAAGTAGAACAAAAAGCTGGAAATTGGATGAAGGTGTTAAAATATAATGTGCCCTTGTTCCGCATCCTGTCAGGCATGGCATCCGAATCCGGATCCGGATACCCTTTGGTTCGATTTCGCAGCGATTTCCAGGGCAACGCATAAACTGATACTATTCTAAGTTAAGCTCCTAAACAAACAGAAGGAGGGAAGGCGAGGCGAGTTTTCAAACAGTTTTCCAATTAGCTGTCAAAAAAAAAATAGAAGAAAAAGCGCGAGCACTTGACGTTGAACATTCCGGGAGGTGGGAAATCAACAAACTAAAGCGAAGGCTGGGGGCAACGGCAACGCAACTGCACAACGGCAAGTGGGTGTAGCGGAGTGTGATGTGACTGTGGCACATGCAACACCAGGCGGCAAAGGGTTGGCAATTATTTTTAACGAACTTCTCCTGAACACCAAAGAGAGAGGCCAGGGAAGGAGGTCCTGGGTCAATGTTCGACAATTGCCGTGGGGAGAAAATATCGCGCATACGCCCTGACTAACGCTGCCCCTCGCAGAGCTCTCTCTCTCACTCTCTCTGTGGGTCAAAGCGATCTCAGGCAACCGGATCGTGATGAAGATTAAGATCCATTGAAAGTAAAACAAGCCACAGCTGACGTGTGCGCGAAAGGGTAGAGGGAAGCGCATAAATCTGAGCAGTTGCAACTGCAACTGCAATTGCAGCTGCGGCTGCGGTACCGCTGCCCGACATCCACGCAATCAACGCATTAAATCAATTTTAACTTGGCCTACTTTCTGCTGCCATCCATCCACATGGGGCGATATGTTCTTCTCTTCTTCTCGCCACTATGCGGCTGTTCCTAAAACAAAAGCAAATCGGCGAACGCGGCCGACCCTTGCAACCATCGATGCAGCAGCAACTGGAGGCAGAATGGCGACAGCCGTTAGCTTCACAAGAAGTGGCTGACTGCAGCTTGCCGCAGTCTGGGAAAGATGCAGCCAGGACTGGGGACTGGGGATGGGGATGGGGATGGAGAGCTGAAGGCCCCGAGATCAGACCCATTGAAATGCAATCTGTGCACAAATGGCGACGACGGCAACCACATTTTTAGTTTGTCCATTTATTTTTACGGATATTTTTGTTTGTTTTTTGTACATGGTTAAAGTGCGAGTTGCCGGCAAGTGAATGCGAAATATTTCACCTACATTTCGATACAAAGTGCACCTGTACACACATATGTATATACCCACGTATGTATAAGGCTGCTTCAAATTGGTGGGTTGAATACAAATAGTGGTACGAATAGGCGGAAATTCAACAGGAAAATTGAACTGCGACCGCGGATCGAGCTATATTTAAAAAACTTGGCAATGTTTGGATTAAAGTTAGATCTTTCATTGACAGCGAAAAGCACTATGCTCTCTTAGTGAGAGAGAATTATTTAGTCTATGGGCAAGCCTATTTCTCATTTTATCTACCACAAATATTGCATTTTGAATTCTCTCTGTAGCTTAGATCTACATACTTTGAGCCTCGAACAAGATGTAAGACCTTTCAATTGGTAGAGTATTTCGATTCTGGTCTGTGGCATCGAGACTGGGGCATCCAAGAGTTGCCATTGAAGCACTTTTTGCCATAAGCCAAGCTCTCTTCCAGCCAGTGGCAACGGGCAGCCACTGCAACATATTACATGGCTATTTACTTAACCCATTAACTCTGCAGTCGAAAAAGAAAAATATGAAGCGAGGTGCTGACATGGCAAAGGGCTAACCAGGCGAAGCAAGGGACATGGTAGGGCAGGGGCCAGGGGCTGCAACCACATGCAGCCGGCAAATATGCGAAACGTGGCGCGAAGAGCATGCTCAAGTGCTATGTACTTGCATTTGCATTATGTAAACGCACTGGGGCTATGGCTATCCAGCCATACAGCCGTACAGTCAAACTGTCAGACCGTCAGTCGGTACAGCCAGCCGAGTGAAGTTGGAATGTGGTTTACATAAGCCAGGACCGGACCTACACCAACAACCGTAGGGCCGCAGAGAGCGGCAAACGCTGGCTGAAAACGAAAGGAGTGCAAAGAACCCGGTACGGGATGGGATGGGCACTGGAACGGGAACGGGTACGGGGACGTTGGCATAACTTAATGAAGAGCAACTGCTGTCAGTAGCTTTATGTAACCATAGACATTTGTGTAATCCAAGCAGAAGAGTGGAAGACTGGAGTGCATCGTCATCATGGTGTAATGCGATATCCACATGGGGCAGAACGGCCAATATAAACAGCTCTATGCACCCATCTCCCATCCTACAAGCCTTGAAGTGTCTGTCGGCTCAGGCTCATTCAAAACTAGCAACAGTCAATGGGAAAATCTTCTGATGTTTCTGTGCTAGCTTTTCTTTCCCTTGTCGTTCAGTGCCAACTAATTTCGATTGACTTTTATAGGGGGAGGGGGATTGCCAAATACATACAATAAATTAATTAAAATTGTCTCACTCACCGGCATAGTCAAGTTGTCTGGACAGAGAGCTGTACATGTCATGGTTGTAGGCACGATACGAGCTTCGTCCCAAGTTTTTGGGAGCTGAAAATATACGGAAAAAAAAAACAAAGAATTAATGGAATGAAAAGGATGCAAAGTAAGCAGTAAAAGATCTAAGAATAATTTTTGCATCGAACATAAAATAGTTGGTGGTAATCGATGACTGGAGGTTGTGATTTTCACAGGTGCGATTTTGGTTCACACCCAACCCCAGATAAGGCGTATCACAACGGAAATACAAGTTACCCATAAACTAATAATAATAATAACACAAACAACCACCTCAGTTCTCAGTGAAAGTGCGAAGATTTCTAAGAACTGCAAATCAGGCAGGTGAGTGCATAATCCAAATCTGCTTAACAATTAAAATTGTAGATTAGATGCACTGCACCGTAAATTGCACTCTTCCTTCGACAGAGGCTCGGCTCTGGTGCAGTGTACTGCCGTTGTCGGTTCCATTCTCAGGTGATCTTGGGCACGACAGATTGATGATAGATAGATAGATAGATGAAAGATAGACAGATAGATGCGATGTTATGCTCTGGGAGCTGATTTCCGCCACCGCTACATCAGATCAGATCCACCGTTACATCAGATCTCCAGGCTACAACGCTTCATAGCTGACATAGATGCGCTGAGTTCCGATTGTCCTCAGACCATCAATAAGTTGATCACACGATGCTGGTGAAATGATCCCACGTAAAGATGCCCCATGCAACAAGTTGTGAAGTACCCAAACGAATGGACGATTTTCTACTACTGATGGCAAGGACTTTGTGTACATCCTCGATCAGTACACAGTGGCCGTAGCCCCAAAGGGATAATTAATATATACAAATGTGGAACCAGAGGCTAATCTTCTCTTGTAACTCTTTCAGAGACACGGCTCGAGCTGGCGTCGTGGCCTTCCTTCTGCCGTAAGTAATGTGCCTCCTCAGTGCCGAACGGGAAGCTGGGCGAGTGAGAACGCAACGGAACGGGAGACCAAAAGGCCGAAAGGGATGCGGAACGAGAGGCCAAGAGAGCGAATGAGGATGCCGAGCGGGCGGCTAGACAGAGGCAAAGGAGAACATTGCCAAGGAGGCCCAAGCTGCTGGCCGACAAGGGCGGGAAGGTCTTGAAGAAGTTTCGCAAATTCTAATCCCGTACTGATTAATAATTCGCTATGCTAATGTGTGGAAAATGATTAATAATGCTATCTGCATGCAGAGAGAGTCCTTTTTGATCTCTCCCTTCCATGTCCTTAAAGCCTGCCTCGCAGCGACTCCGTCTCACGCTCGCACCAATGCAGATGCAGATGGAGATCCAGATGCAAATGCAAATGCAAGCTGCAGGGGTAGGCCTATGAAAAGCTTAGACTGCATTAAGCACGAAGGAGCGCAAAGGAATCGAATGGAATGGCAGGGCAGGGCTCTGCGGAGAGATGTGAAGGATGTGAGTGAACACAACAAGAAGGATGACGGCGATGACGACGATGACGGCGGACATGACAGCGAGAGGCGGCGATGTTCCTTGTTTGAGGAGTGCCGTGTGCCAGCAGGGTCGTGGGGAGGAGTACAGTATGTACCAAGTGGTGCATTGCTGCTCCTGGCACAGCGCGACTCCTTGGTGTGTTTTTTTTTGCATTCTGTTTCTTTTCTCATACGTTTCTATGCGTGTGCTTGTATGAGTGCGAGTGTACGTGTGTGTGTATGTGTGTATATGTGACCGGAAACTGCCATTTAAAGTGCATTTTGGAGAGGAGTCGGAGTCTTTCAGTTCAGTCGAGAGACGAAACGGGACGGAACGAGCTTCACTTGTGTTTTAAGTGAAAAGAAGAACTTTGTCCTCTCTCCTTTGTCCCCCTCTCTCTCTCACTCTTTCCCTCTATCCCCTTCGTCCTTCGTCTTGCTCTGCCTAACCCCATTCGCCTCTCTGGTTTTGGTTTGTCGTTTTGTTTTTATGCTCCTCGTTGATGTTTTTTCCGCTGCTGTTGTTTTTGCATGCCATCAAGCAACTCCTTTTGTGTCGAGTCCTCCTACTCCTCCTCATACTCCTCCTCCCCCCTCTCTTACCATCACTTGCCTTGGAGCCAACACGTGTAATTCAACTCCTTTTAATTACATTCAATACCCCGGCCACAGTCGTCCGTCCGTCTGCCAAGGTGTTGGCAGTCATTTGCTTTTGCTCCTCGCTCCCCGCTCCCTATCATTTATCGCCTCCTTTGTGCTCTTCTCCACTCCATTCCATTTCATTCCATCCTTAACCTTCTGCCCAAATATCGATTTTCAGCTTTAGCTCTGGCTTAGGTGCAACTGCTGGCCAAACAAGGATCTGGACAATACCAATCGCCATCCATTGTAAAGGCCAACGAGGTGTTAAAACATTTTGTAAAAGCCAAGATTGCGGGGATATACGCTGCTGGGGTTGCGTTGAGGCTTGGAGACAGCCTGAAATGCAATCAAGTGTTACTAATCGCGATCGGGAGATCATATTTGCATGCGCTGCACTCTCGGCTTGACCGCAGATCCAATCTGCAGCCCCCCCTGCACTGCAGCAAGCGTAATGGCGCGGGATGGCGAATGGGACTGAAAACAAATTGCCTCCAACCTCCAACTTCAACTTGTTTTCTGTCGTAACTGTGTGATTGAGACCAAATTGTACGAATAGATAGATATTGGTTGCATTTATTAATTTGGATCTTTATATATTATATATCGTCGAACTATAGGGATCGCGATAATATCGATAGCTAAATCAACGCACTGGAAAGAAGGAGGTCTCTAACTGCATTTACCTAGCCTACTTAAACAATATATTTCACAAGCCTGGCTGTTCCGTGCGGCAATTCCTTATGCATGCTATTAGACTGCGGAATCTAGCAAACTACCACAACACTCATAGAAAATTATTTGTGGATTAATTAATATATGAACAATATAAAAATATTCGAAGCATAAAAAATGCAATTAAATTTTAGTCTACATTTAAAAAATGTGTTAAGTAGGTTAAGCAAATCAAATTATGAATTATGTTTTGTGACTAGTGCATTTATTAATAAGAATATTTCTTTTCGGTATATAAGTAATTCAATTAAACCAAAATTATCCTTAAGGAATACCCTGATGGAGAAATGGACATGGCTGGATCGATTAGCTTGTTGAAAGAGAAATGTTTGGGCATCCCTGTTAGATACTCAAATCAATAAATAAAGCCATGGTTTAGCTTATTCATTATTCGTAGCTTTAAATTAACATCTGCTGCCTCAACACTTTCTTATCCCAACCTCCCTCACATTTAATCCCTAAACAAAACAAAAAATATTCACAAAAATGAGAACTTTAAATGTTAACGCTTGGCTTGGCCTCAAGAATCGCTTTTTGTGTGTGGTGTGTGTTCTACTTGAGCCATTTGCCATTTGCCAGACAGAGGCAGGCAGGCTAACCAGCGTTTTCAGAGGAATAGGTCAGTACGGCCGAGTGAGTGTTTGTGAGTGCATGCGAGGAGTGTGCCCCCCTCCCGGTGTGCGGTGAGTCTGCGAATGTGAATGCGAGAGTGAATGCATTCTAAGTTTTCAAGTATACATGTTGTAATAATTTGTGAGTTAAAACAAAAGCAGAATGGGAACGCGACTGGCAGCACATGCTACTGCCACATCCGTACATAAGTGCCGCAGGACAGGACTCGCTTATACATACATATGTATGTATACGTATGTATACATGTACCTTATGTGCAATGAGAGCCCCGCACTCCGTTCCCCTCAACTAAGCTCACACCCTCTCGCCGTGCTATCCATAATATTACCCATACTATGACCACGATGCAGTTGCCGTTGCCCTCTCTCCAAAGCGGGGTCAATGACAGCACAGAAGGTCAAACGAACGCATCGAGAACTAGGGTTCCCTAGGATAAGAATGGAGGCAGGACTACTCCAGGATATCGCTGATATACGACTTCGATTTCGCACGCAGCATACTCGGGGAAGAGGGACAAACTTTAAAGGGATAGAGCACAAAGTACAAGTGATTAATATCCCCCCGATGCACGGCAGCTGCTGCCAAAGTATCTCCTAGATAAAAGTTAATTTCTGCCCCTCTGCCCATCTGCCCCTGCCCCCTGTGCGGACTGCAGCAGGAGTCCAGAGTCCAGGCAGCTGATGAAATGTACGCTCAACTTCCGCTGCAAGTTTTGCTTTTTGGATTTCTGTACTCACGACTCACGACGATGCTGACCAGAGAGAAGGAAATCTTTTGTAATCGTCCGATAACCCCGACGAGGAGTGCAGAACTTGAAACTCAACCCTTAAGACCACGAGAAGAGAAGCGAATCGAAGCGAATCTCTGGGGCTGCGGCTGCGGCTGTAGGCTGGAGGCTGGAACAATGCCAGCGCGACTGCAATGCAATTGCATGTCCAGCCTAGCAGGATGCCAGGCAGTCGAGAGCAGAGCGGGCATCCCAGGCAGGTCCTTGCCGGCAATTAGAACGCCTATGGGAAGGCGATGCCGCGGCCCTGCTTTCGGGTCTTCCATTTTTTGTTGTTTACGAGTATTTACATACCAAAATGGCATTATAATGCAAATAATGGCGAAGGGATTGAGCGGTTCCTGCAATGCAATCGCTTGCCTTGGCCTGCATTCCTATTGTGCACAAAAGAGAGCTACACAGAATAAGTGCGAGAGAGAGAGAGAGAGACAAAGAAGGAATCCTTTTTTAATCCGTCCATATCTTTTGTGCCATTCAAAATAATAAAAAAAGAGAGAGAGAACGCTGCGATGCGATGCAATGACCGGACCAAAGCGGAGACCGATCGCATGGGCAACGGACGGGAGGAGGGGGCATCGAACAACTTCCAATTCGGAACGCATAACAGTACGGCGGCGGCAAGGAGTGCAGGAGCCTTTCCATTGTGCAATGGACAGACTGACAGACAGACAGGAAGCAGGATAGGCCAAAGATGAAATTAATACGCATAAATTACAAGCCACATAAAACGAAGATAGGACCAAGGATTTTGCGGCCATGGGAAAAACTTTCGCAACGTTCAAGTGCAGTGTGCAATGAATGCAGGACGAATATTTCCAGCATGTATTTGCCATTGTTGGCTAATAAATGTAGAAATTGCCCAACTGAAATCAGTTTAATTTAATTCATTTAATTTGATCTATGTTCTATATGTAAATGTCATTAAAACAAAACAAGTTATGCATTGCTAGACAAATGATTTAATTAGCATAGTCACATAGGATTGGCTTCCAATGTATCCCCGATGGATACGATGGCAGACATGGCTAACTGACACCTAAAGTTGCTGTCAAGGATGAGCCAAAGCCTAATTAAAACTCTCGGCATACAAATCCAAACATTTTCCAAGGGGCACAAACGGAACAAGCATCCATTCACATTATGTAAAAGTTGTGCTCGTAAATACATTGCCACAATGCAGTTAGAGGTAGCGTCAAAACTGTTTGCCGACACAAGAACAGGAAGGAACAGAAAGGGCAGGAGGTGCAGAAGAAGCAGAAGGAATAGACTGCAATTTGCAGAACTTCTGCTAACTACACGAACGGACCGAGGTCGTCGCTTGCCGGCCATTCCGTTTCCGGTTGGGCATGGCAACTTTTGCTATTGTCGTAGGTCCTCGAGGCAGGGAGCACAAGTCAGTCGAGCCGAGCCGAGCCGTGCCGTCCGTCTGGTCTGGTCTGGCTAGGCGGCCACTTGCCACAGGGCAATGTGCTCGCGAGAAAGAGCTAGCCGAAGGAACCTGCCGGAGGACACGCCATATGCGAAGAAGGACAACAATTGAATTACAAAATTATTTGCTGCTGCTGTCGTCGTCATCATTGTCGTTGTCCACGTCCACGTCCTCTTCTGACTTGAAGAACTAGTTGTGTCTGACTGGCAGGACATTGCTGTGGCTGGGTCTGTGGCAGGAGCAGGGGCAGGGGCTGAAGCTCAAGTGGCACTTGGCTGGGGCACAGAGGACATGTTTTCTAAAACGGAAATTAGGTGACAGGACGCGGAGAGCGGACCCAGGCTGCTCCTTGGGTCAACTTTAATTGCTGCTTTGTGGATGTGTGCGAGGAAGTTGTTGGCCTGTCAGAGGTTTTTGCTGCTGCAGAAAGTAAAGTTTCGTTTTGTGGCAAATGAAGATTGATTTGACGGCCAGGCATCCAGCAGAACCGAAAGTATCCGCCAGCAGCAGCAAGAGTATCTGTATCTCTGGCAAGCACAATGCCATGCAATTAACGCATCTCGGTTTGGTTTGCCCGATAACACTCGTGGCCCATTGAAAATTCGGAGAGAGCAATGTCTGCTGTCTCTGTAACTGTATCTGTGAGTGGACCGCATTGGGTATCTCTCCAACAAGACTGTTGCCGACTGTCTGGCTGAGCGTGCGAGAGTCGCGTGTGCAATGCTGCAAAAATGTTCAAATACTCTTCTTTTTTTTGTTTCTCCGCTTTCTGGCGGCTGATGCTGTTGTTGCTGGTGGTTTGGGTTATCATCGTCTGGCTGTGGCAATCATAACAGCGCCCGAGGAGGAGCAAAGCCCGAACAGCACAAAATGATGCAGAAAGTGTGTGGGGTGGGGTGGGGTGCGGCTGCTGGTGAGGATGACGAAAACTGAAACGAGCCGAAACGCACGAAGATTCAAGCCAAGGTATATTAAATAGAGGGTGAGGCTGGACCACTCTCCGAGTAACCAAGCATCCGGACTTGGGAACGTGGTACGTACAGATGTATTACCAGTGCAGGCCGCTCTCTCGGATTGCCTCACCTTCTGTTCAATATATGCATATACCTTGATTCCAACGACTCTGACGCTGCTGCTGCATGATGGGATGGGATGAAGATGAGGAGGTGGCTGGTAAAGGGATCGGCAGCGAGAGCGGCGATGCAGAGGCAGGCAGTGACGACGACGTCGACGACTTTGTGGATTTTGATTCTGGGTCATTCACCCTTGACAAAAAAATGTTTTGCGCTGTGTGTTAGGCCGCTTTTGTGTGTTGCTGTTGCTGTTATTTGCTTTGTTGCTGTGCTTTCATCCCGCTCCTCATCCGCTCCTCTCTGCGCTGCTCGTACTTCTCTGCTCTACTCTACCGTCTGGATTCTACCATAGCCGCACGTACAGGCATCCACACTTGGACTTTACTTTTCCTTATTTCACTTCGTTTTATTTCACTTTATTTTTTGTATTTTTCTCATCTTTTCTTTTTGGGAGCCATGCCAAAATGCAATCCAACGATCAGAGGAGGGGCAGACATGGCATATACTCGTACTCATATTCGTAGAGCTGATTTGCATACATACATATGTACATATGTACCGATGTATGTATGTGCACGTGGCCATGTGTCCATGTCCATGTCTGTGTCCGAGTCCATGTCTATGTCCTGCTGCTGTCCAGCCTGTCCGCCTGCTGCTGCTCTTGTCATTGTCCGGCATTGTCTACGCACACGCTTTTGTTTTATTATATGTATTTGAACCAACAATTTCTGTTTGATTTTGCTTAAATTGTTGCCCCTCCTCTACACCACTCCGCCACTCCACCACTCTCCCCTCGGCGACTCTGTCTGGCATTCTAAGACTCTTTTATCTCGTTGCGCTTTTCGTTGTGGTTGATTTTGGCTGTGCGCTCTTTGGTGTTTTTGAACTTTCGCGTTTATTTAGAAGGCAATTCGCCCGAATGTGGCATCCATTTTGGTTCTGGGGCACTGATAAAAATTATCAGAAATATGTAAGTCAGAGCAGAGCGGCTATTTATAACATTAATTCCTTTGAGTTTGCACTTGCGAATACAAAAATGTTATGGAATGGAATATACAGTTAAAAATGTGCTATTTCGATGCTCTCCCTCTCCGGGATGGAGGATCTCTGGGGATAATCACATAACTGGGCAAATAATAACCGAATATTATTGATAGACTTCCGACACAGTTACTATTTCTGCTCTCTGTTCTTAAAGCTCAGCACAAAACTCAGATACTTTCCATGCATCCCGACCTTACTTCATTGGCAGAGCCATCCAATCGCGAATTGCAAAACTTTTAATGCCCTGGCGGCACATTCCCATATGAAACCGTTATCTGCCATGCAACGCTGCCAAATTCTGGCCAACACAATACTCCGCCCCGCCCCCCCTGTATGTTTTTAGGGGCATCATCCAGTAATCCCCCGTAAAACTCTCTCTGGCAGAGAGCGAGCCGACAGAAAGCAATTGCCATGGCCATTTGCTGGTGGGAGGGGGGCAAAGAACAAGAGCGGAATTTATGCAACAATCAATTACGGTAGCCGGCGAAACAAGCACAAAAGGCGAATGCCCAAAACTAAAACAAAGCACACAAAGGACCGAAATAACTGCAAAATGTGTTGCAAGTTGCAGCAGTAGCAGTAGTAACTCCGATTCCCACGTGCAAAATAAAAACAGTGCGGGAGGCGCGTAGATTTATCTGCATTAGGGCTGCCGTTGCCAAAGGATAACCAGACAGAAACACCGATACAAACAGACACACACACACACACACACACACAACACACGTACGGAAATGTCAGTCGAAAAACTGGAAATTATGTTTGTGCCAAATTTTAGTTTGTCGGCCAGAAGGAGGATCAAACATAGTACCCAACCATACCATATCCCCCCTCTGTAATCCAATTGGCAAAAACAACAGAGCCCCGGACTCGACAATGGACAAAAAAAACAACAAAAGGTAAAGCATAAAACGACAGGTGTAATAAATAACCCAAGCGAAATGGCCAGGACGTAAACGTAAATGTGGCTGCAGACTGCAGACTGCTGCAGTGTAATGGAGAATGATGGTCGGCGGAGGGGGGATACGGCTCGTCCACTAATTCGTGTCATTTAGTGCAGGTGGCGACAGAGGAAGAGGAGCGGCAGCCACAGCAGCAGATTGACACTGGGCGATAGCGCCAGGAAATGGCTCTTGCAACAGCATCACAGCCCCTCGGGCAGGAGCCGGAGCCGGAGCCGGAGCCGTAACCACAGCCGCAAAGTTGCCAAAATAGCTGCTTTGGGTGCTGACCCGATTCTGTATTAAATTAATCCCCATCCCAGTGGCCTGGCCATGCCTGGTCAGTGGCGAGAGGGCTGCACAAATGGACTCTTCAATAATGCAGATACGAGGAAGGGTCACCAACGAAATGGTCGATGGAGGGGGAAACAACATCTGAATGTGCATGTAAATACAGTGAATGCTTCCCTTCGGGGACAGCCAAGGTACTAGTATAGATGTGGGCCCAAGATAATGTGCAAAGATGTAATAATTGGATAGAATTTCAAAAGTTGCGTCCATCTAATGTAGAGAAAAATGTTGAGACTGCTGGAATATATTCCACTGTGGGATACTTCCAAAAATTGGCAAAGTTCCAAGTGGATGTTGCTGTCATTTGTGGCACAGAATAAGATTAAATTGGAAAAGGTTAGCAAGGAAAAACAAAAAATTGTTGTACAACGGACAACAATTCAAATTACAATTTTTAAACTGTGGCCGGTACGACAGAACTAGTTCAATTACACAACTGGTTCGCTCAGCAAACCGATACATCAATTATACACTTTACAACACTTGCCGAACTGTTGGTTAACTTTTACCGATATTCTTTCTGGACAGATTTCAAATACTTGAAACAACAGAAAAATAGTGCAGATATGCACTATACAGCTGATATATTTATTATATCCCACGATAATACCCATTTTAAAATTATCCACAAATACACTATTGACAAAAATAGATTATTCGTTCTCGAATCGTGTTGGTTTTTCAAAATTTGCTCTCTTTTTCGTGGTGTGAGCCGCATGTTCCTAACGGGATGGAATGTAGATTCATTGTTGCGACGTTCCATACGTCCCGTAAGATACATTTGATTTGTATGGGACAAATTTCAGCAACATGGGGAAATGAATATGAAGCATTGTTCTGCAACTTTGGCACGGAATGAGCAACAATCTGCTTACCTTGGGAAAATGGATATTATAGAATAGAGATTTGGTTGGTAATTTCATGCTCCAATTAAAGCAGAAACTACTCAGTCTGTTTTAAAGATAACGTAATTCTGCAGCTCGCGGGTACCAACAATAAGGATCAGAACCGGGATAAATGTATTTATAAAACACAAATATATGCATTAATAGGTAATAAACATGTCAATCTGGGATCAAATCATTATTAATGTTTTAATGGAGCTTGGAACAACAAATTTAACATCAATTAAAGGAAATATGGTATACACAAATCAATACGCATAGAAGAAACTTGATTGACCAGCAACAACGACGTCGCATTTAGTCAACATATACGTTTAATGATTTGGCCGTTTTTGTTTGAACCCTATTATGTTAACCATCCAATAAAAAGGACTTATGAAAACTAGCCAATCTTGTAGAAAATTGATATATCTATCGGATAAAATTATTTGTTTAGGGCTGAGAGGGCTAACTAGCTAGTAATATTATAGCCTATTTACACTGACATGAGTTACCTATCGATTGCTGAGTTAACTCAATAACTCAGAATTGGCGTCTACACTGGCACAAACTCGAGTTATTGAGTTATGAGTTTTGACAACAGCAAGTTCTACGTGTTTTTAAAAACATTTTATTTATCAACAAAATTATTTATATGGACAGAAAAGATTTGGGGCTACATTTCATGAATATTTCTCAACGAATTACGAATTAAATTATTCAATTTCATTTATTTGTAATGATTTTCATTTTTCCTATTAATCGCCTGTTTACACTACGGTTGAGCTATTGCGTTTTGGGCAAAACTTAGTTTTTTTTACATAGGTTTAGCCACTAACCATACAGTATATAGATTTGCCAATTCATGATGCAATTATATCATTATTATATAATTATATATATAAAGCTTTTTTGTATGACTGGTTAAGGGACTGCTTTTGCCGACGAGACCACCTTATATAATTGCATCATGAGCTGACCTGCCTATGCATGCAATCATATATTTTGTAGTGTTGTTTTCCGTCGGCTCGTTCCACGTCATGAGCCGAACGCGGTCATTCCCAGCGCCGAAAGCGATCGGCCCCAGAGCCGAAGACGTGGGAAGGTGCGCTGGAAACTCAGCTGCAACACTTTCGTTGTATGAACTGGCACATCTATATACTGCATGGTTAGTGGTTAAACCTATGTAAAAAAAGTGAGTTTTGCCCAAAACGCAATAACTCTACTCAACCGTAGTGTAATCAGGCTATAACTCAACCGTAGTGTAAACAGGCTATTAAAATACTTGAAACAACAGAAAAATAGTGCAGATATGCACTATACAGCGTATATATTTATTATATTCCACAATAATACCCATTTTAAAATCACCCACAAATATACTATCGACAAAAATAGATATCGATACATCGATACATAAATATTGAGGGCGTAGTTCCAACAAGTGCAAACATTACTAATTTGCTTGGTCGCGCCCCAAGAATCTCATTTGTTGTTTAAGTCTATTGTGTTTTATCAAAAAAAAGTAATTTAAGTTATCACTAATAACAGATAGCAGGGCGTGGCAGCACGCTTAGCTAGAAAACAGAACTAGAATATGTTTCCGTCGACGATTTTGGGGCGCAGCTACCTGCTTTTTATGCTGGTACTCGCCGTGGGCGTGTTCGCCCAACACGAGTGGCAGGCCCGCGACGCCTTCGATGAGATCAAGATCCAATTCGACAAAGTCAATGCAGACAATTGCCCCATCCAGCACCACTCCGATTTGTTCATGCCCATCGATGCCGTCTCCCATCAGCCGGACATCAAGGAGGTGAATGTGAATCCCGTGTTCCCCAATCGGACGGCGCTGCTGCACCTGCAGAACATGGCGCTGAGTCGCAGCTTCTTCTGGAGCTACATTCTGCAGTCGCGATTCATTCGCCCCGCCATCAACGACACCTACGATCCGGGCATGATGTACTACTTCCTCTCTACAGTGGCTGACGTCTCGGCCAACCCGTCGATCAACGCCTCGGCCGTATACTTTTCGCCAAACAGCTCATATTCTTCGTCGTATCGCGGATTCTTCAACAAGACATTTCCGCGCTTTGGACCGCGCACCTTCCGCCTGGATGACTTCAATGATCCCATTCACTTGCAAAAGATTTCCACGTGGAACACATTTGATGTGCAGGACTTGGGCGCCCATCATCCAGACTCTATATCGAAGGACTACAGCCATGACCTTTACAAGATAAACGAGTGGTACCGCGCCTGGCTGCCGGACAATGTCGAAGGACGGCATGACACAAAGATCACCTACCAGGTGGAGATTCGCTATGCCAATAACACAAACGAAACGTTCACCTTCCACGGCCCGCCTGGCTCTGAAGAGAATCCCGGACCGATTAAGTTCACGCGGCCCTACTTCGACTGCGGTCGCTCGAACAAGTGGCTGGTGGCAGCAGTCGTGCCCATAGCAGATATCTACCCCAGACACACCCAGTTCCGGCACATCGAATATCCCAAGTAAGTTGCATTTTCTTGCTACCACGCAGCTGGGATTGGACTTAATCTGTCTGATTTTCCACAGATACACTGCAGTGTCCGTCCTGGAAATGGACTTTGAGCGCATAGACATAAATCAGTGTCCCCTCGGCGAAGGCAACAAGGGGCCGAATCACTTTTCAGACACGGCCCGATGTAAAAAGGAGACGACAGAGTGTGAGCCCTTGCACGGCTGGGGCTTTAGGCGAGGCGGCTACCAATGTCGCTGTAAGCCGGGATACCGGCTGCCCAACGTTGTGCGCCGCCCCTACCTGGGCGAGATTGTGGAGCGGGCCTCGGCAGAACAATACTACAACGAGTATGACTGTCTCAGTATTGGCTGTAGGTGAATCCATGCCACAATCAAGACTCCCTATTAACAATCGATCTCTTGCAGGGATTCAAAAGCTGCCGATTCAGTGGGAGAAGGCGCCCTACCATGTGCGACAGAAGTATCTGGACATGCACTCTGAGTACCGGAACTACACGACTGGCTCCCGGGCTCTGCACTCGGAGCATATAAACATCGATCAAGTATTGAAGTTCATCCATGGTGTCAACTACCGCACATGCAAAAAGTGAGTTAAAGGCTGGGGTATCCCCTTTTTTGTTCCCTTAATGATGTATATGTATCTTGACAGCTTCCATCCGCAGGATCTTATACTGCGAGGCGATGTTAGCTTTGGCGCCAAGGAGCAGTTCGAGAACGAAGCCAAGATGGCCGTGCGACTGGCCAACTTTATTAGCGCCTTCCTGCAGGTAAGCAGCAGTCGTGTAGTCGTCTATGTAGAGCGATGCTACAGATGCAGAGATGGAAGAGCGTTCTTCCCACCATCTCGCCTTCACGCTAAATGAAGAGCAATAATTGATAACCCGACACCTATTAAGAGCCTTCGACGACGGCTCTTGAAAACTTCTCAAGTGTAAATTATAATTTTCCACGCGTAATTCAACTTCCTCGAATTTCCTGCTTTCCTGCAATGCCAGTTTCACAGTTTCAGCCTCGGATTCTCTCTGTGTATGTGTGTGTGTGTGTGTGTCTGTTTTGCAGTAGGAGCTGGAGCTGGAGTTGAGTTGCCAGCCGCGCGGCGTGAATTAAATATTCAGTGTCAAACCATTGCCAAATGCTAAATTCATTAGTTTGAGCGCAAAGGACACGAAAAACGGGTTCGCCACAAGGCGTCGTCTTCATTAAAGGACCAGCAGCCGCAGAGGACAAGAAAGAGCCAGCAGCCACGGAACTAGAGTTTCCCTGTATCTCACTCGCTCCTCTTGCTCCCGCCGCTTGCTGTGTCTATATTTGCACAAGTTCTTAGCATTCAAATGCAAAACTCCTCTTGGGGTGTGGGGGAAAGATTTCCCAAAGATCTGCGAATGCTCCCCAACACTAACTTATGCATATGGATATGGTCCTTCGCTTTCTTTTTCGGCAGGTATCGGATCCCAATGAGGTATACTCGGGTAAGCGTGTGGCGGACAAGCCGCTGACCGAGGATCAAATGATCGGCGAGACTCTGGCCATTATGATGGGCGACAGCAAGGTCTGGTCGGCCTCAACGCTCTGGGAGCGCAATAAGTTCACCAATCGGACCTACTTCGCACCCTATGCCTACAAAACGGAGCTGAACACACGCAAGTTCAAGGTGGAGGATCTGGCGCGTATCAACAAAACGCACGATCTGTACACCGAGAAGAAGTACTTCAAGTTCCTCAAGCAGCGCTGGAACACCAACTTTGACGATCTCGAGACCTTCTACATGAAGATCAAGTTACGGCACAACGAGACAGGTGAATACCAGCAGAAGTACGAGCACTACCCCAACTCCTATAGGGCGGCCAGCATCAAGCATGGCTACTGGACCCAGCCTCAGTTCGACTGCAATGGCTATGTGAAGAAGTGGCTGGTGACCTATGCGGTGCCCTTCTTTGGCTGGGATAGCCTCAAAGTGAAACTGGAATTCAAGTGAGTACCATCGCAGAGGGGTAAGGGGTATGATACTTGTTGGGCCGGTCCGCTTGCGTGCCGCTGTCGCGGGCCGTGATCCCTTTTGGGGAGGGCGCAGTCCCAGTCCCATTCCCATTCAGAATCCCATATTCAAAATCCCATTCTCATGCAAATGCTTTGTTGTCGTTTCTATGATTTGATTGTCTAATTTTCGAGTGTTGACATGGCCTAACTTTTGACTTGTGACTCCCATGAGCGCGGGGCATTGTGATGCAAATGTTGGCAATTAAACTGACTAATTTGTTTGCTCTACGCAGGGGTGTGGTGGCCGTGTCCATGGACATGCTGCAGCTGGACATCAATCAGTGCCCGGACTGGTACTATGAGCCCAATGCCTACAAGGGCACGCACAAGTGCGACGAGAAGTCATCCTATGTGAGCAGTTCCTGACATTCTAATGCATAGTGACCTCTAATGGCTTTCACCCCGCTCTTATTTCCAGTGCGTTCCGATAATGGGTCGAGGCTATGAAACTGGCGGCTACAAGTGCGAATGCCTGCAGGGCTACGAGTATCCGTTTGAGGATCTGATCACCTACTACGATGGACAGCTGGTTGAGGCCGAGTATCAGAATATTGTAGCTGACAAGGAGACGCGCTACGATATGTTCAAGTGTAGATTGGCCGGCGCCCCGGGCCTGCAATCGGCCCTGGGGCTGGTCATCTCGCTGATTGGCCTAACGCTCACCATGCTTTATAGATTTAGATAGGGATCCATCCGCACGCCAAATAACTAACTTTCAGCAAACATTCGTCCAACCGAAAAACTCACATCAAATCTCTCCACAAAAGATATAACTACAAAGCAACAGCAATCTCAAAGACACAAAATTGACACCCAAAAACAAAACGAGCTGCCAGCCCAGTTCTCCGCAATCCGCTCTGCAATCCGTTTGCTCTTCTACTCCTTTTGAACATTGTCATCATTTATCTGCAAGGCGATTAAGTTGTAGACATAATCTATTACAATGAATCTGGTTATTTGTCATTTCTATCAAAAGCGGCCGCAGTAGCAGCAGAAACAGCAGAAACAGCAACAGGAGCAGCAACGACAGCAGAAAAGCGCAAACAGCCGCGCCTACTGCGCTCAGATTACGGAAGCGTCGTTCTCTGGGTTTTCGTTGTCGCCGCTGCTCCTTCTGTGGCCCTCTCTAATGTCCGTGAAGTCGCCCAGCTGTATGCGTGTGTGCGCTCGCTAAGAGCGCCGATCGTCCAAACCTGTTAACATCCAAACCCAGTTAGGCCCCGTACCTACACCCATCGGGGAGGTCCAGGTCCAGCCTGAGGGTTGTTTGTGCCGCACGCACACCTTTTTTCCTTAGCTCTGCCTGGTCCAACGGATGGCACAAAATATCCAACGCCTGCCGTCGTGTTTTTCTTATATTAAATCGTCGACATTGCGTCCGATGGTCTGCTGGCTGTTTTTTTTGTTGCCTGAATTAAATATATGCCGCTGCCGCAGCGGCGTTTTTTCCGTTCACTTTTTTGTTTTTTGCGCCTTGATTATCATATGCGCTTGAATTTTATTATCTGTACCCTGAGAACTTTTTCTATGCGCCGAAGGAACCAGTTTATCAGCCACTTGGTCTCCTACCAGGGCAAAAAAGAAATCTCCAGCTTTTTTCATTAAAAACTTTATAGCCATAGGTAGCTGGACATGGGCACAAAAAATATTTTTCACACATTTTTCATAGTCATTTCAGGGCAGCAGCAGCAGCTCTGATCGGTGGGCAGTGACTGTCGCAGAATTTGGGCAACTCCTCCATATCCAAATGTGCCGCTGCGACTGGAGGCTGCCGAGACTCCGAGCCGAGATGCGCTGCGCTGCGAGAGCCCGTTCAAGTGGCGGCTGGCTATGTCCGCTCTTGGTTTTGTTTCTGGGTAACTTATTCAGCCCGCAGAGGGCTGTCCCTATAATATTCCATTCCCCTATCAATTTGTAGAAAAATACAAAGTGTAAATTGTGCCTTAAAAAAAGAAAAACAAAAAGAATTACATGAATCTGTAACCGTATCTGTTTAAGCTCGAATAATTGTAATACCAGAGACTATATCGAATGTCCGTCCAAGAACAAAGTCTGTTTTTGTTTAATGTACCTTAATGTTAAGTGCCTTGAGAGCAGACAGCAGAGAATTTTTACAAAAGTATAATTTTTCCATAGTTTAATAAATAGAATCTAAGTGTCTTGCAACTCAAAAAAATTAATCCATATACACAATGTTTAAATATATGATTTTATAGTAAACGAATGGAGATTAGACTATCATTTCTCACTTACCAAATGCATTCATCTTGGATTCTCGGTTCCGTAAGGTTGGTTAGTCGAATAACACCGATTCAACGGTTAAAAATTCAGTTCTTCAAGTCTTCAAGGATTGACTTATTCGTCACGCATTAAAATTTGAACGTTTTACGATCCAAGTGCACAAATCGAATTTCCAAAAAAAATGAACGCAATTTCCAAGAATGCAAAATCACACGAATTGGTTTATCACAAAACAAAAGACAAACAAAAAACAAAAGTAGTGGGAACACCAAAATAATTATTTCACGCCGCCCGAAGAATGGGCCCGAGCGTCGCAAGTTCTCTTCCGATTTATTTATCTTATACTATGCTATGTCCGTGATCACCCGACGGCACTGCCTCGATTTGTAAATGAATCGCGCACTATATCCGGTCAAAATCGGTAAATCCCGTCCACAAATATAAAGAAAAATTTCTAATTTGGACTTTGATTTTAATTTTTCGATCCTTTTAGAATTTTAAAATAATTTTTGGAAGGGGAGATGTAATTTGAATGGTTGATGTTGTATTACTGATACATTTCCCAGTTGCCACACAGCTTGTCATCTCCCAATAAACGCAAAGCCAACTCAGGGACGTCTCGAACAATTAATTGAAGTAGCCCCAATCCCAAATATAAAGCAATCAAGTATGCATTCCCTTTTTTTCAACTATTTATTTCGTGTTCAGTTTTGTGTGTTCTAAATACATCCCAGCTACACCAATTGCCTCTCTTTGTGTGGGCGGGTAGGTAAAAGTAGGGGTGTGTATGTGTATGCAGTTGGCTATCAAACATTTTTAAAAACTATCACAAATCAATTATTGGATGTGGCTACACAACAAAGTACAATATATAGTAGCTCAGATCTGTATGCCCCAAAAAAGGGTTCGAGATTGGATCCTAGATTGGGTCATACGAGCGCCGGCCACCTAAATACAACAGTTTCCTCGTTGATTCATTTTATTCTCTACAACACTTCGAATTACAAATTACGAACAACACATAAACGTTTAAAAAATACTAATACTTCAATTTGTTTTTGACTCGTCTCGCAATCAGTTCGCTTTCAAACTAAAAACCTTAACAAAAATCCAATCCAAAATGCACAGTGGAGTCTAAAATGAAAAACCTTTTCGATCTAGTGGCTAGATGAGCTTACAGTTTAATTGTTTTTCTTAGCCAAGTGAATCTCAATTTGTTGGTGAAGTCTATAAACTATTTGCCTTAAGTAACTTGGTTTCACTTCTTCGATCTAGCGTTGTCGTTTCCTTTTTAAGGTGTGCCATTTAGTGGATCCACTTTAAAACATTTGACTATTCATTTTCTTTACAATTAACGTTTGTATGTATATAATTGCTAAAAACAATTGGCTTCGATTCCTTACACAATTTCGTAATAATTATGAGTATTAAATAATAACCATTTACGAGTATAGTTAACATTTGGGGCACTTTTGAGCTCTTTTCGGGTGCTCGGTTCATGGATTGGTTTCTTTCTCAATTACATAGATTGAGATTGAGACTGAAGGCGTGGTGTGGCGTGGTGTGGCGAGGTGTGGGCTCGGGCGTGGCTGCCTGGATTCTGTTGACTGGAGCTGAAGTCTCTCAACTGTAACTGTAACTTTATCTGTAACTGTATCTGTATCTGAATCTGTAACTGTATCATTTAAATGTGTAATATTTTGAGCAAAATTGTAAGCTGCATGTGTTCCGATCAAACTTTTACATCAACATCAACAACAACGACAATAATATGGTATAATGACGTGTACACTATAATCGGATACGACATCGATATTGCATCTCCTAAATGTGCCAAATTCTATTAAATCCTTAAACACTGAATGATTGTATTTTCTCGTTTTGCCTACGCTCGTCGTATGCTTGCTTGATATGCATGAGCTGAGAGCTGCCCCCCTAATCGGTTGGGGCATAATAGACCACCGTGGACTTCCGTCGGAATCCCAGGTTGAAGAACGACGTCTCGGACTTCTTGCGCTCATGCTCGTGCTCGTTACCAAAATAGGAGAATAGTCGACCCGTGGTGCCGGCAGCCATCGACCGTCCAGCGCCATGGACACTGTGACTGCTGCTCTGGCGGTGGATCTTGGTGAGCGAGGTGTGCGAGTGTTGGCGTTGCAGGTGCTGCTGGTGGTGCTGTCGGTGGTGCTGCTGATGGGACTGTTGTTGCTGTTGCTGCTGATGTAGAAGTTGCTGGTGATGCTGTGCGTTGACGCTGCCATGCAGATATCCACTGGTAGTTGGCGATAGATCAGTCATCTCACACGGCCAGAGGGTGAACGAAGATGGGACCTTATGTATCCCGTCCGATAATCGATAATGGTGGGATGCTGACCTATTGAAGTACCGCTCCGAGGGCCGCGACCCCATCTATACAATAATTTTTGTTGTTTTTTTTTTGTTGGGAGTTTGTGTGTTGTTTTTTTTTGGGGCATAGAAAGAATTGTACATGTTAGTATCGGCTTGGTTAGGTCTCTGGAAGCAAGTTCTTTGTATGGCATTAGTTTGATTTAGTTTCTAGGCATTTCTTTTCGTGTTCAATTCTAATGCGCTACATACACTCACATTTACATAAATTATTCATTTGCAATACTATTTAAAATTTAATTTAGCATCGTACATATATATGCACTGCAGATCAGACAATAGCCACTAGCAATTGGAATTGGGTTCCATCTGGGGATCGTGTGACGGCTGTCTGCAGTGCACAAATACTCGCACAATAGCATAAGAGATCTAAGACTTTTTACTGATTTTTTACTGATGCTTTGTTACAGTTATTTACATAATTCCTGTATATTGTGTGTGTGTGTGTGTGTTTGTAGGTGTGTGGAGTGTATGTCAGTGTGGGTGTTGGTGTGGGGTTAAGCGGGGTGGTTCGAGTTACGAGTGCCACAGATTTGTATACACATATATATTTGTATGTATGTATGCATGTAGTTAACATAAAGCTGTGCTCTTCCAGATACAAGAATTATAGATCGGTTAATAAAGATACTGTCCAACAACATAGGCAAAGTGCAAACACTCACAAAGCAATATCAGGATCTAACTTAGAAGATAGCAAATTTGTACCATAGATAATTTAATAGGTGCCAAAAGTGATAGGTGAGGCGTGAGAAGTGAGATGGTGGACTGTACATGCGTGAGGACAATCGAGTGTGTTGCTACGAGTGAGGCTACAGAGTTTAGGGGTCGATAATAAAATGAATAAAAAACATATCTGGAGCTCTCACCGTTCGTTCGTTCATTTGTGTTTCTTTATTGGGAAACTGTTACTTTACTAAATGTAATTGGTACAAAAATTGTTCTCAACAGTCAGACAACGGTTATAAAAACATTGTAGGCTCGGGGGCGATGCGTCGTGGCCTTGGCCGTGGGGTCTAAGCAAAAATGCCCACGGCCCGTGACCACGACCACGATCGGCCGCCTCGAGATCTGCGATTTATTCATGCGATTGGCTCAAACAACATATGGGTTTGTATTGACCGCATAATACTTTCGCTTATGTTTACAATGGGATGCATAAATATGCTGCGATCTGTGGAATGGAGACGTCCAAAAAGAGACCATAGAGGAAGAGAGGAGAGAGAGAAAGAGAACGCATAATTTGAAGAGGATATCAACGAAAAAGACAGCAAAGGACAAAACATAACAGTACGACTAAAACAATGCATTCACGATGATCCCATCCGATTCTGATCCCCCTGCCCGCGCTGTAAGTCAGCACAACTAACTCTACGGATGGCAACTGTACCTTGTACTTATCGATACTTTCATACAAAAGGAATGAAGGTTTGTACTTACCCCAAGGCTGGCAAGTGGTGCAATTGAGTACAGGCTTTGGTTTTCTTTGGCTTTGGCTTTCGTTTTCTTTTGCTTTGTTTGGTTTTTGAAAATCTTTTTACAAAATATATATATATGTTCTGGTTGCGGTCTTTTTGTTCTGTACATTTCTGTGACTTGTCCAACTCTTAGCTTATGTGGTGCGTGCGCGTGATGTGCCGCTGCGCATATCTCGTGGACGGTCCGGGGACTATAGCATCTCGTTTACAAAGCGCTGGCCTACCGCTACATGTGTTGTTCGAGTGTATTCATGGATGGGTATGTGTTCAAATTCATACGTATGTATGTAGTTTTAGTTTTTTTGCAGTGTATATTTTTGCAATGACAATTGATCGATTTAGCCGGGTCGGTTCGTTTCGTTGTGTGATCGCGTATGTTCAGGTGTTCAGTGTTTGAAGAGTTAGGGGGAGAGAGAGAGAGAGAACAGTTCGAAGAGAGGAGATAGTCGAGAAATAGAGAGAAAGAGAGAGAGAGAGAGATAGGCAGGTTTGTGGCATAGGTGAAGTAGAAAAACAAGAAGAAAAGAAGCAATAGTACAGATTAGCGGTGTTTACTATACACAAATCAGAAATCAGAAATCAGTAAATGTTATCTACTAGAGAGCTGCTGGTATAGAATTTCAGTTTATCTCCAAAATAATTATACAAGAAACTAATCAGATTAACAGAAGATTTATGATTTCATTCATTACATCTACATACAGACAGTACTTCGGTGTGTGAGGAGAGAGAGAGAGGGAGATAGAGAGTGTGTCTGTCATTCATCTCGGATTCAGACCAGATCAGATCTAAACTCGTGAATGACATACACGTACGTTGGATGAGGTGAGCGTGAAGTTTCTTCAAAATAGTTTATAGCTGGCAGAGGGTCACGGTTACGGCAAAAACCCTCGCCTTGACTTACCTTGGCACGAGTACAGTAAGTACTCATCGAAAAAGAAGTTCTAAGGGAATAGCAAATTGAAATCAGCCAATAGTAGTTGGGACTGGCTCTACTGTATTTGTATTTGTAATGTATTGTAGTTATTTACTTATCAAATGAGCTATGCTATCAGTACTTTACTCTGAGTGTGGAATATGGAATAGCTTATGGAGAGGATACTGAAATCATACTGGGATGCGAGTAAGAGAGTAAAGTTGCAATCATCATCCCTCCACAAACCAAATCAAACCCGAAATACCAAAAGTTCTAGGAAAAAGTATTTGACTATGGATAAGATACGAAACGAAATCGAATTGAAAACATACTCCGCTTACAGTTGGATTTGGATAAATATATTAGTAGTAGTTGTATTAGTTGAATCTCGGTATGGGTATAGGTTCGGGTTTCTTTAGAGTACATATGCTATATCCTATATGCCGTCTTACAACAACTTTTCTATTCGATTTGGCCACCGTGTTGTTTATGCGTAGATTATACAAAAAAAAAAAAAAAAAAAACATACTCAAACAACTCCTCTCAGCCGCCTACTCACGAAACTCACCTCGCGTTGTGACCCAGCATTATGATGCTTCTGCAAAAATACAATTGAAACATCGACACGTTTGTTTATATATATATAAGAAGTAGGTAGGTAGGTAGGTAGAGTTATAGTAGTAGCATAGAGTAGAATTCGTTGAGCTTGTAGAATTTAAAGTTAGACAGACAGATTACACAGAAAACAAAGAGGAACTCAAGAGAAGTTGAATTTGGAAAAACGAAAAACGTCCAATCCGATACGAAACGATGAGAAAACGAAGGTGGGTTTTAAACATGCCAATCAGTAACATTTCGAATGCATTTTTATGTATATCTTTATTTAGGATTGCGCCTTTTTTTTTAAGGTCGGAATTTGTCTCCTTCTTGCAGTATCAACCTGAGGGACATTCTCAAGCTAGGGCACGGAAAACTTGCACTTAATTCAGTCTTAAGAGAAACTTTAAGGAATTGAACATAGAACTCTAGACGGGGGGAGGATCGAGCTTCCTTCATGCTGCGATATATATGTAGTATGTATGTAACATCTGGATATCATCTATGGTTACTTGCGCTCGCCTCACTAGTTGGTGCAGACAACTTAAGTAACAAAATAACGAAACGAAAATCGGAATGTATTTACAGATATATTTGGCCAAGTCAAACTCAATGAACTCAATTACAAAAAGCGATTCAGATGAGATCACACAACCAATCAGCCAAACACCAACAGCACACCATCCCTTTGAAGTTCTGGCAACATCGGATCGAAAGGCAATCTATATATCTATGTGTGTGTGTTTGTGTGTGAGTGAGGTGGCTATGTGTGGTGTGTATACACAGTCTGTGTTTGGGTGTACGAACTACTACGATATCGAATATATAACCGATCCTCGGCATCAGCAACCAGCACCCAGATCAGATAGAAAGATACACATATCTTACACAAATAAGAACAAACAAAAATGGGTTGGTCTCTTGCCAACTGAGGTTGGCTAGGTAAGTACGGTAAGTATGGAATGGATGGGGTTGCTGATATGCCGAAATAAAACTTAACTATCAAATAGATCAACGACAATAAATATATATATATATATATGTATATACGTATGTACTGTATGTAATGTATGCATGTATAAAGAGTAACAACTCCGCCAAAGTAACGTTTAGAACAACAATGAGACGGGATTGTCAACCAATTGCACAACAGCCGAAGAAGTGTCGGTTTAACGGATTATAACGATAACGATAGATAGATAGATATACATACGTGGTATATGTATTTGTTATATTGTGTTACAAGGCATATCTGTATATGTATGTATGTAGTAGTTAATTTTGTGTACATATAGTAGGCGATTAAATAGAGTTTCAATTATGTAGATGGATACACATGTCTAGGTTACATACATATCTTTCAATTCAACAGGGGTGAGCGCAAAGTTGGAAGCCAAAGTGTCTGTTTGGGTTTGGGTATTGTTTGTCAAATGCATACATATGCACATGTACATATGCATGTATGTATGTACATAGATGTGTGTACCTATTATAGATTTAGCATAGAAGATGTTGTAGTATTCAGTAAAAAATCTGCCAAGTATCTGTTACTTATGAATATCACTAGTTTGGTTTTTGATATGGAAGGTTCGTTAATAGTAGGTTGTAGGTACTGTGTATAAGAACAGATCTTAGGATGCCTACGGTTCTAGTTTATTATATAACTAATTGTAAGGAATTGTTTTTTGGTTTTTTGGGTTTTTGGGTTTTGGGTTTTGGTCTTAGCTTGTGTTTTTGGCCTACCGAATGAGCATAGCGAATTTCGGCTAATTCACAACAACATTGGTAACGGAGTATGGCTCGAACGCTCTTTCTGCAAGATGTTTGTTTATATAAAATTAAATATATAGTTTATGTGAGTACACTGGTAAATCAATATGGTTTTTGTTTTTGTTTTGTTGTTTCCAAATCAAAAATTAATTTATGAGTAGAAATTTCAATTAATGCGATGATGATTCATTTTTATTTAAATATTGGCTTTAGTCGTTAATGTTACGAACTCTTTGAGCAATAAACATAAAACATAGAACATACAATATTAAATTGAAACCAACAACGAATGGAAATGAAATGAAAGGAATCCAAAAAAGTAAATAAATAAAAAACTGTAAAGTATATTTGAACCAAACACGCACGATTCTTTACTCTGACAAAGAAAATTAGCATATTAATTGCATAACAGTTGTATTTTTAGCAATATGATTATTACTAATGAAAGCACATTCTCCACTTACCGCAGCAGTCGCGTTATGTAGTCGGGCCAGTTCTCGGGGAACATTACGAGGAAGAAGCCAATGCCAATTAGTATGACCCCGGCCAGCTTCATGCCCGCAAAGTTAGCACTGTACAGTATGACATCGAGTGCTATGGGCGGAAAGTTCGGAGTTGTGGGTCAAAGTCTATTAAACTCGATTAAAATCCCACTTAAACTCCCCTCTTTAGAGCAATTAAGTTACAGGCATGCCGATATTTTATGTCGCGTTACTTTAACTCCAAAAAAGATCAAACGATGCCGTGTGCCCCACATGAGTGCCCGCTTTTTATACTCAAATTTGAAACAATTTGTAGTCACGGAATCGCTCCAGCGAAGGGAACAAGCCCAAAGCAGGTGGTGCCCCGAATTCTACAAAAATACAAGGCATCCCACAGCCCAGGACCCAACATGAAATGTTGTGGAGCCCGCCAGTGTGTACATACCACCAGAAACGGGCACAGCGGTAATAAGACCCAATGTCACAAACATGTTGTATGTTACGGCGGCGCTGAACTGCATCAGAACGTGGAAAACTGCAATCGGAATTAATTACAACGATAAAAGTTTCGAACACAGCAGAGGCAGAGGAGGAGGTAGAGGCGGTTGGGTTGGCATGTAATGGTTGACATACCCAGGAGCAGGAGGCTCGCTGCGAACAGCAGGTTCCATGGTATGCTCTCCGATGTGAGGCTTTCCGTGCCAGTCAGGTAGAGCGCCAGCACCACTGGCCATAGCAGAAGGGCGTTCAGGAAGCCCAGGGCGGTGAAAATGAAGGCGATTTGGCCCACCGGCGGATCGCCCATCACCTTGCGAAACATAACCTGGAAAGCGACAGGCCGACAGCGACATGAGCACAGGGCACGACACAATCAGTGAGGGAGGTTAGCAGGGGGCAGTGTCAGGTGACTGTGACTTACCCTGAACACGGCATAGCCAGCGCCGGCCAGTGTGGCCAGAACAACCCCGCTCAGAGTCCGACTCTCCGTGATGCCGTCCATGTAGGCGAGCAGTGCGATTCCCGTATCGCAGAGAATGATGGCGACAATCTGGGCGGAAAGCATTGGGTAATTAATTATACTATGGGGGGAGGGCTTGGGCACAGATCTACTCACTCGAACGCCCACAAACTGCTCGTGCAGGATCACCCATGAGAGCAGATAGACGCACGCCACGTTGGTGGCGAACAGGGCCAGGGCGTCCGTGGCATAGAGCACGTTCAGGGAGAGTGTATACAGGTAGGTGGTGACCAGCCACAAAATGCAGAAGGAGAGGCAGCGATTCAGGAAGCGACCTGTGCGAATATCCAATCCATAACGTTAGCTGGAAATTAATGGGCCGCAACTCCGCCTCAGTGGGTGGACACACTCACCCACGGTGAAGCCGCGCTCCCGGAATCCTCGCAGCACGTCGCCCAGGACCTCGCTCAGCTTGTCGCACTTGCGCGTGGACACGAGACCCAGGATGTAGATCGGGAAGAAGAGCAGTGAAAAGTTGGTAAAAAACCAGGCTGCAAAAAACGGGGCACTGAAGTAGACAGGCTGCCGCGGTGGTATATTGAACATCTCGGTGGCGTCCTCGACGTGATGCAGCGACGAGTCGCTGATGGCCATTATTTCCTCCAGCTCGGCACTCAGCTCGGCGCGACTCGATGACGTGTCCTGGTCGTCGTTCAGCACGTCATCGTAGGGCGCCCGGTACTTGTACATGTACTTGATGCAGTGCGTGGCCCCCACCCATGAGGCAGTCATCAGGATGGTCACGCACACCCCGAAATACATCTGCAACGAGCAGGCCAGTAATGTGGCGCATGTGGCCCGAAATGGTAAAAGGGCATGCATGGGCATGGGTGTGGACTCACCTTGCGGGCCAGCTCCGAGCAGCATGACTCCTTGCAGGCCTGCAGTTTTCTGAAGCGCAGCTCCGGCTCCTCCCCATGGCCATTCGGCTGCTGCTGCTGCTGAGAGTCGAGTCCGGTTTGCGTGTCACTCGAGTCGCCTCCGAAGTGGTGTTGTGCATTTTGGCTGCCGGCACCCCCCGTGGGGGTGTCCGCTGGTATGATGATTACCTCATTGGGGTCCTGCTGGCTCGACGAGATCGAGTCTTGGTGGGTTATTTGCGGATTGCTCGATGTGAGCACATTGCTAAAGCCGCAGCCTCCTGTCGCTCCTCCTGTGCCACCTCCTCCTCCTCCTCCTCCTGCTGCTGCTGCTGCGATAACTGTTCCTGTAGAGCTGCTGCTGGCCCCCGGCCCCGTCCCACTGTTGTTGTTGTTGTTGTTATTGTTACTGTAGGGGACATTTGTCGATGAGTCTCCAGTGACTACCACGGCAGGTGTGCGGACCCGTTTCGGATTGAAAATGGCTGGAATTTCGCCGTCACGCGTCATACTATCATCATTGCCAGACCCCGCTCATAGTGTTCTTAGTGGTCCGTGCCAGCTGAAAGATGGAGAAATTTCGAGTGAATGGGATGGGTCTGGATCGGGTCTGGGTCTGGTCTTAATGCCCCCCTACAGCGAGCCAGTACAATCAATGATTCAGTTCGATTCCAGCCGCCGTCATTAGCTATTCCTAAGCAGAGAAACGAGAGGCAAGTTGTTCACGTGACGTGCTGGCAGCGATTAAAGATTGAGGGACACGCAAGTCTGGAAGGCGAAGCACATTTTTCGACCCTTTACAAGCAAAAGGCGCACCCAAAGCCCACGCAGTCCACTCAGGCAGGGTCTGGTTCGAGCAATTTGCATGCCCATTCCGCTGCCTACGCCTCCCCACAACACCCCAACCACTCTCTCTCTCACTCTTTCTGTTCATGGTTATCCTTCAGTTCGGACCGTAGTCGAGTTCCCTCCGGGGTACTCGCTGGACAAGGCCAGCGCCAGAGCAAGAGCAAGAGCCAAGTTTTATTGCTGAATGACCAACGGGCGGCTTGTTCATTAAAGTCCGGTCCGGTCTGGTCGGGTCGGGACCACACTAGGCCATGATAGGAGGTATTTGGGGCTATTCGGGATGGGGTGGGGTGGGCTGGAATTCATAACAATGCGAGTTATGAGCGCCCCACCCCGGCTTAAGCAGGTCAAGCTGCAAGAGCACTGTCGGAGTGGACAATAAACTGCCAGCCGGATCTGGCCGAGCAATTTGCAAGCATATTTAGTAGAGTGTTAAATCCAGCCAGCCCCCGCTGTCACGATCCATTACGTGTCCTTCGGTGTCCTTCACCTTCACTGCCTGCTGAGCAGCCTGTGTTTGCCCTCGATAATAGCATTCTAATTGAAACATTAATTATTCAGCCCCAGTCGTAGTCGTGGGCGGGGCGAGCCTGTGCACATGCATATCCGAGGAGGGAGAGCAGAGCCCAATGGGAGAGCCCAACGGGTCGACGGATTGTAACAATCTAATCGGTAAATAATGAGTGTCCTTTTCTTGTAATTGACTGGTCTTGTCTTTGGAAATACTGACGCACACTGGGAGGGGAGCAAGAGCGCAGCATTGAACCAGGTTTCCATTTATACCTTTGAGCATCTCGCAAACTTCTTGGATGAATCTTTAAATCATGATTGAAACACTGAACTTTGGAGTTCGAATTTCTTAGTATTTCATAATTTATTTCATAATAAATGTTGCTAGTCCGAGAATCTATTCTTGCATTATTCGTTTCTGTTACCGACTGCCGAGAAATATATAACGTATCTAATGATTTCGAATGATTCAGTGAGCGTTTATTCTAAGTAAGCTTATTCAACCACAGCCGTTAAGCGTTGAGCAGGCAAAGCATTTTCTCAGTTCGATCCGAGCACTTGGAGAGGCGAGAAAGACAAGCGGATTGAGATCGGAAATGGTTGTGGCTGGAAAACTTGTTCAACTTCTAGTCGTGGCTTGGCTGGGTGGTAAGTGCAAACACCTACTCGTATACATATTCCACTGGGATTTATGGAATATTTAATTATTCTACTTTATGGTTGATCCCGCAGCTCTGACAGTGGGCGATACCCAGTGCGGCCGCCTGGAGGAGCGACTGCTCTATACAACGGACGAAAGAACAGAGCCTTCGGAGTACCCCTGGATAGGAGTTCTGCTGCAAAGTCAGGGTAAGTGCAACACTCGCTCTCTGGTCTCTCTGATCGCTGACTCTCACTCTGACTGTTACTTAGGGAATGGCTACACGAACACAAGATGCACCGTGGTCATAGTGGACCAGCAGCATGTCCTGACCACCGCCACGTGTGTGAAGCGATTCAAGAACCGAACGGGCAATGTGAGCGCCGTCGTTATGGTGGGCGTGTGGGATGAGAGCCACTCACCCGACGAGGAGTTCGCCTGCAACGACAAGGGCTTCTGTGTGCCCGGGCCCAAGTTGTACAACGTGGCCGAGATCAAGGTGCACCCGGAGGCGGACAAGGACACGGGCGACAATGACATGGCTATCCTACGTCTTGTGGAGCCGATCCAGTGGACAAACTACATTCAACCCATTTGCATGCAGGGCAACTTGGAGCCAGAGTCGCTGATCAACCGCAACCTTCACTTCTCGGGCTTCACCCACACGGACAACATCAAGGGCAAGGGTCTGGCCATGACGGTTTCCCGTCAGAAGTGCAAGCAGCTGACCTCCGCCTCAACCCTGCCCCCGGAGAACCAACTCTGCGGCTTCCCCACGAAGCGCACAAAGTTCTACGAGGGCTCGGCCCTCATGGACATCAGCGTGGAGCGAAATGTGCCGCACAGCTTCTATGTGGTCGCTCTGCTGGCCAGGGTGATGAGCGTGGGTGCATCCACCACCCATGTCTACCAGGATCTGCGGAGTGCTCGTCCTTGGATAATGGAGAACACAGCGACAAAGTAGCCTCCAGCTCCCCCCTTCAATCTTGACTACAGTTGTTATCCGCAGGAGGTTGCAGAACCTGTTTTTGGCGTATTTCCAATATGTTTTCAATCAGTAAATAAATATACACATCTATGTATGCACGGATTAATGGATGTCATATGTTTATGAAGGGGAAACACTGATGCATCGTGCTGGGAGCTGCCCAGAGTTCCGTATTTGGAACTGGTTTTTAATACATGTTGCAATCACCTTAGAGAACATTCATTATCGCAATTGCATGGGCCAGAACGAAACACACAGGTGGAACGAATAGTTTATTCGAAAGCCAATCAAGACAAATCGCTGTAGACGATCAACTTCTGGAGAAACCCACTGAGATGGCATCGACAATCGGATACTCGTACTTTAGCAGTTTTCATGGCTCAGTTGACTTTGAGTCGCGCTTTAGAATGCATTGGGGAACCGTTCTGATCACGCTGCTGCTGGCTACTTGGACGGGCGTCCTCTCTGCCAAGCTGGAGGACACTGAGTGCGGCTACTTCAACGAGGATCAGTTGCTCAAGCAGGTAAACTTTGCCATACCCACGGAGCACCAGTGGGTGGCCCGCATCGTATTCAAGAAAGGTGAGCGTCTGCCATAGCTGTGGAGCATGAATGACATATGTGACCTTCAGGTTTCGAGGGAAAGATCAGAGACGATGGATGCCTGGGCGTCTTGATTTCCAAGCGCAATGTACTGGCCCCCGCCCATTGCTTTGTACAGTACAATGGCGAGGCGGAGGCGTTCTCCGTCCACCTGGGAGTGTGGAACAAGAGCTCCGTTGTCAACCAGCCCACTTGCGACAGGGACGGATTCTGTGTGGTGCCCGCGCAGGAGATAAAGCTGGCCGAGATCGCCATTCACCCCGAGTACGACCCGCTCACGCTGAAGAACAGCCTGGCCGTGCTCACCCTGCAGCGGGACGCCAAGCTGAACCCGAATGTAATGCCCGCCTGCATGCCGCCACCCCAGCTGGTCAATGAGACACTGGTGGGTCAGACATTCATTGTGGCCGGCCTGCGAGTCAAGGAGGATCACAAGCTAAAGACCTGGGTGAACACCCTCAGTCGTGGCTTCTGCCAGTCCAAGGTTAGCTCCATTGTCACCAGCAGCAGCACCGTCTGCGGCTACCAGGCCAAGCCGGAGGGCTACTATATCGGAGCACCTTTAGTGGGGATGCAGGTTAAGGGCGATGTCACGCAGAACTTCTATCTGGTGGGTCTGATGATCGACTGGCGCTGGGAGAACAATCGCATCCTCTCCAGCTTCCTGGCCATACGGCATTACCTCGATTTTATCTACCAAAATGCCAATTCGCTAATTGTACGCTCCTGAGCACCCAATAAAGGCAGAAGCCACTGTCAACAGGTGTGGGCCGGGGTGTTAATTATTCAGCTCGAAGCTCGGCGCTAAGCGCCTACAGTGCCGTGAGCTCGGCACCACCCACCCGCTGCTCGTGCAGCATGCAAATTGTTCGTACACTTATAGCATTTTAATGAGCAGTCACTCAGCACCGCCCCTGCCACCGCCATTGCTATGTAGTTGGCTGTTGGCTAATGCGAGAAATATGGAAATTTCCTCGCTTTTCCGAGCAGACCCCGAATCACTGTGACAATGCTGCTCCTGCCAGGCAGACAGACAGACAAAGTTTGCTATTTCCCAGCAAAACGGAAACGGAAAACCGAAAGGGGAACTTGGACAAATGCCAAGACATGGCCGAAACAAGAAAAGTAATCCAGCTGGTCCACTAGGCAATACTCTGCTCAGCCATACCCATAGCCGAAGCCATAGCCATGGACTGTGAAATATGGCTTGCACAAGTTGTTGGGGTAAAGTTTTGGTCTTTTGGGGCACACAAAGCACTGGTGTTCCATAAATCTGAGGTAGGTATTAAATATTTAGCAACTCGACAGGTGGCTTCGATGTCATTTTCCCATGTTAATCCAGTGCACCAACCAACCCATCCATTTGCCCATCCATCCCCAAAGCCTTGTCAGGCTAATGTACCCCCCCATCATTTCGATGATGCCTTGTCGGAGCATACTTTTAGTCGCTAAATTGCTCTATACACAAAAGAGCAAGAGAGGGAGAGAGAGAGCCAAGACGCTCTTCGTGCTGTTTATTTGCGCCAAGAATAAAAATCACAATAAAATTTAAATTGCCTCGCAAAGGGTATGGGGGATGGGATGTGGAAAACGTGACCAGATGACCGACAGACAGAACGACACAGACACGGATGAACGGAACGTTTTCCTTTGTTGTTAGCGGATGGCGGAATGCGATTCAAAACAAAACATACAGCTGCTTAGGAGAGAGAACGTTCCAAGCCAAGAGAGCGGAAAGAGCTCGGAAAGAGAGAAGGACGGGCGGACAGTGAGCAAGAGAAGAGAGCAACGCAGACTCTCCGTGCAAGCGTGGGTGGCGTTGCTCAAAAGTAAACGAGCTTACGACTGTAAGCTCGTGGCACACGGCCACAAAACAAATACACCGCTCTCGAGGACAACACGCGGCGTATACGCAATGTGACACTTTTAGTGGTTATGGTCAAGCACAGCACTTGAGCGAGGGCACAACGAAAACGAAAGTGACGCCAAAAACTGTTTCAGTCAGACACCTGGTGGTTGGGTGGGGTGCTGCTCTGCTCTGTGTCACGGCACCCCCAAAAAGCGCACTTGAAAATGGAAAACAAAACGCCCGCCAAGATGTTTCCATTGGGAGAGTGTGTGTGTGTTGGGGGGGGTGCGGGTGTGTGCATGCCTGTGGTTGGGTTTAGGGTTAGCTACTAGACTAGGCCTTGAGGTAGCGCACACCTTGACAGTAGCCCGCCTATGTCGAAAATCTAGTCCGCCCCCCAGCCACAGGCCCGTTGTGACGGCTTTGAATTTTTCATTTGGCCAAAAGGTAAGGTAGAAAGCTGCTTCGGCGAATCGGTTTATCCTGTAGCGATGGAAACTGTGTGTGTTTCCAGGCTGCAGCTGTCGTTTCACATTTGTCGTGCTATGGATGCTCGTCGGCGGGGCGTTTAATGATTTTATATAATTTACCTAAGCACTTAATGTCACTTTTCCCACGGCACACACACGGGCCACAAACTTTACGCAATTCTTGACATTCTCTGCTCTGTCACTTTCACAGTCGCTTTGCCTTCCTCTGTATCTGTATCTCACGCTTGCTTGCTCTTATGTAAAGATGGAACGGAATGGCGACGCTTGTCTCGGTGGCGGAGCCCTTTACTTAATTCAATTAAATGGACACAAATATGCTCTGTATAAATTTGGAGCAGCAGCTCAAAAACAGAATGTATCTATTCGATACAAACACACACACTGGCACTCGCGCACGCACACAGTCAAGAGACACGTAAATACATATATACACACGGATAGAATCACACGAATCGCTTGCTTAGCTTAGCCCAAAAAAGCCACTGCCACTTAAATGCGCCTCCTTCTGACTTGTTTTCCTAGACTTTGGTGGAAACTGTTACAGCCACAGCCACAGCTCCTTGCTGCTGGCGTTTTTCCAGCCTTCCTTTTCTTTTTGGAGCACGCGCCGCGGACACTGTCAGATGTCGTGTCGTTGCTGGCCAGGAATCTCAAAGTAGACTGAACCGTTTCCTGGCCAAAGCCAGAGCCAAAGCTTTTCCAGCAGGCATCGAAAGCCCTCTCCGAGGCTGACAGCTCTCTTTCTCTCGCGTCTTTATTCTGTAACCATCTCTCTCCGCAATGCAAAGAAAAACACTTGTTAGGAATTTTCTTTGATTTTCCATTTGTTTTTGCTTTGCATTGCACGTTTTTGGTTTTTACGTGACGGTGATTTTTTTTTGCAGAGAATAAAGAGTATAAATATTACTAGACATACTGAACAATTATGAAATTTGTAAATTGTTTTTAAATATATATGCATGTAGTAAATAATTTTCTGGTTCAGAAATAATTATGATCCATGGTCCCACGAAGCCAGCCTTCCCTCCCTTCTTCTTGAGATTTATTATTCAGTCATTTCGGTGCCTATTGTTTATTCTTTTAATAAAGAATTTGAATTAAATTTCTAAATTGTTCTACATATCTGCGCTATAAAACTTAGCCTAAATGGAGACATCCAATAACAATTACCTTTTAAGTTGGCAATATAATCCAAATCGTCATGCCATAAAAAGGTAGGAGGGCAAAGAAAATGCTCCCATAAATACACACATATTTAGACAGATCATCTATTCGATATATTCGTTATAAGGAGTTGCTCCCATAGAAAGAAATTCATCAGGAGAAAGCATTTCGCGAACCGTCCATTTAGCACAGTCAGCTTAGCATAATTTTCGAAATCAGACAACTGCCAGCATTCCCAGATCAGAGAGCAGCAAACGAGTTTCTTAATCACAGGCAATGCCATGAATGGCATATTAATTGTGTAATCTATAAAAATCCATTAGCATATGTATGGGCGAGATTGGCAGCTGCCACGAAGCCGCGGGGCAATGATGTTATTCTTTTCGACACCCTCAGAATTGGGTTAGCTGCTTTAATGTCGGCACCGGCTAATGTCGCCAACGCAGCTGAGTGGCTGGGGCTTGGAAGAATGCCATTTCATATCAAAATGGATATTGAATATTGAGCGTTTCGCCAACCGTTCAGTGGGGCAGCGTAACAAAATTCTAATGAGATGCGCTCGTAGACGAAAAAACTGCTCATGACCACTAGGTTTGCGTCTCGGATTCGTCTCAGTGTGTAATAGACCTGGAAGGGCCACAGACGAAGCCAGCGATTAGCCTTCACCTAAGGACATCACAGAAACAGCAAACAGCCATGCATTGGCAATTGGTGACAGCTTTGTTGCTCTTTGTAGCATGGAGTTTTCCCATCCAGACTCAATCAGCCAGGACGCCGACTTTGGAGCTGCAGCAGCGCTTGCCACAGGCAATGCATCCAGCCAATAGAGAGTAGGAAACATCCAACTTTGTACCTTGGCTATGAAAAGATTTACACATGTACTACTTTTCTTGTTCCAGTAACTACCAGTACGTCCTGTTGCCGCATACTAGCGGGGGCTACAGGAGGCGTCGCGTCCACGGCCAAGGCAAGGCGGCGCCAACGACGACCACAGAGCGTCCGCTAGTCCGTGTATGGAACAGTTTCATTCGAAGTGTTCAGCCCTCGTTTAGTTTGCGAAACTTGACCAATCCATTGGCAAACTTCTTCAACGATGGCAGCACCAATATCATTGAGACATCTCCCGTTTTCCTTCAGTCTCTGGACGAGGACCTGGACCCAAAGCCAGAGGATTCGACTCCAGAGGCGCAAAGCTCCAAGAAACGCAAACGAAAGCGTCGCAAGCAGCAGAAACGAAGACCCGCCTACGACTCGCAGGAGTATGATGATTCGTACGATTACTATGCACCTCCGTTGCCTCCAGCCCAGCCTATGTTCTTCTACGACACCAACTCCGGCAGTTACTACGGAGTGCAGCGATTCAGCCCGCAAGACTTTCAGACCAATTACTACAATCGCTTCGATCCATCATCGGAGAGGGAGCCACAGGAGCCGACAATTTTGGGTAAAATCAACACCAAAAAGATTACTCTTCTGCGGCCCCTGCCGTTGTCCTCACCAAAAGGCCAGTCCGCTGTAGGCACAGTCGACACCAGTGACTCGGCCAATCAAAACGAAGACGTGTTCGATGAAAAGAATTTCAACGATAATACAGCACTGACCGATGCAACGTCTTACGGCATTGGCGAAGACGATGATGACGCCACGAGTCACTCACCGCTCTCCGAGAGCATGCGCAATGCTCTGGGCACGTACATGCGGGACGATCAGCGGAATCGCCAGCGCCAACGTCAGTCGGAGCGAAATGGTGGGGTTTCTGCAGTCTCGGAGGCGGGTGCAAAGGTTTCTCCTCGTCATCGAAACCGCTACTTTCTGGCTGCGCGCCTGGTGAACTAAACCGATATATCTTTAATAAACTCAGCGAATACTTGATGGGCATGAACGTGTATTTAGCGGATTTGTTGTGTGTGTTAAGAATGGATGATATGATGGTGGCAGCTGTAAGGAAGACAACAGTCACATGTAATTTCTCTAGTTGTATATTAATGGATAAGTGGTGGTGAGGTAGTCGGTTGACTTACTATACTAACAGATCACAAGAAATTAGCTAGGGTTGGTCCGGGGTTGGTGACAATCAGACGAGCTTCATGAGCCGGGATGCACTGCCAGCATTGGGATCCACCGGCAGCGCAACATGATCCACATGTTCCACATTCTGAAAATAGACATGCTGAAGCGCGTCCTTGGCGGAGATGCGTATGTTGGGGTCATAGCACAGCATCGACTGTTCAGCAAAGTAAAATTATAGGCAGATGCTGCTGCTTGTTATTGGCACTCGCTCACCATTATCAGATCGTTGGCCTCGTGCTCGCGAATGGGTGCGGGCACATTGGTGGCCTCCCATTTGGGGAACTTGGGCTTAAAGTCCGGCAGCTGTGTCACACCCGGCCAGGTGGTCTCGTCGGGCGTGCTCAAAGTGCGAAAGATACGATACAGCTGGTCGATCTCGCTGTCCCCGGGAAATAATGAGCGTCGCATAATCTAAGACAGAATATTGAATAAGATAACCAATCACCATTATACGAATGCCTTACCATCTCGGCGAAAATGCAGCCCAGGCTCCAGATGTCCACTCCAGTTGAGTAGAACTTAGTTCCCAGCAATATCTCCGGTGCTCGGTACCACAGCGTGACCACCTCGTGGGTATACGGTCTCATGGGTACATTGAAGGCGCGTGCCAGCCCAAAATCTGCCAACTACAGCGAGGAATTAGCACGGAACTAACAGGAAAACAGCCTGATGCCTACCTTTATTTTTCCCGCCGTGTCTACTAGTAGATTCTGGGGCTTGAGATCGCGATGCAGTATGCGATTGGTGTGACAAAAGCAGAGGGCGTCGAGTATCTGGTGCATATAGCTCTGAAAAGGATGAATGCGTAAGTATATACGTGTGGAGGTTCAGCTTGATAACTTACTTTGATCAACTGCGGGGTAAAGACATCCTTCTTCTTGTCCATTAGTTTCTTCAGGTCCATGTTGAGGTACTCGAATATCATGTATAGATTATTACCAGAAATAACCACGTCAAAGAGCTGCACCACATTCTGGTGCTTCAGGTTCTTCAGCAGGGATATCTCTCGTATCGCTGTGGAAGGGACGCCTTCAGCCTCACTGCAAGGAGGTGGGGAAAGTCAGTAGATATTACAGATGTACATTATGTTAGTATGAAGAGCTCTTGTGACTTGGATATGGAAGGTGTGGCTGGACCACGCAGCCGAATCATGTGGTGCTACGCATTTCTAGAACATAGCGTGGCACGCACAGAATCCGGGCTGCGTTGTGCAGCAGGGTCTGGGTCTGCTGCAGAGCCTGCGAGGTGTTTGACATTCGTCAAGGACACGGCGTAAGCAGCCAGGATGCTCGCTGTCTATATACATATGTATGTGTCCGCACTGCACTCCGTGTGCCGATTGCTGGGTTGGGTGCACAATGTTTTGATGCTCGGTGACACTGCATGCGATTTCCAGCACTTAGTTGTTGATTTACGCACCCTTCCAGACGGATTTTCTTGAGTGCTACATCCTGACCAGTTAAATTGCTGTGCGCCTTGTACACAATGCCGTATGTGCCCTCGCCGATTTTCTCAGCTCTTAGGAAGTTATCTAAAATGGTTGTCATCGGGTTAAACTAGTCATTCGCAGATGCAACTACTGCCTTATAAATTAGCATCCAAAAAACAGACAAAAAATGGAGGGAAAAACGCATCAGTAGGGCTGCAAAAACATGGATATTAACATCGATGTCATCGATGTTTTTATAATTGTGCGATGTATCGATGTTATGTTTTTTTTTTTATCATCGATGTTTCACTGTTTTGTTTTTCTCAATTTGGTTGGTGGTTCCCTCGGTTAAAATGGACAAGTTTTTGCGCATATCAAGTTAGTAATGAAACACTATTTGGTTCTCTTGCGCAATGCGCAAATAAATATTTATCAGTTCCAGCAACCTCGACAGAGTCGGTGCGAGCCTTCAGCAAAGCGGGGGAAATTGTTAATAAAAAACGTGCAGCACTGAAGCCAAAGGCAGTAAATATATTGTTATTTTTATCAAAGAACCAATGACTAAATGACGAATAGACGTCAAACAAATATTAATAGTTTTAAGAAATGAGTCAGTATTATTGTTTTTTTTTTCTAATTATTTTAAGAAATGAAGCTGAATTTATGAAATTGGGTTTTGCTGTTGTTTTTACAAATTTCTAAGAAATTTTTGTATTTTTTAACAATTTTCGATGTTAAAAACATCGATGTTTTAAAACATGACGCTAAGAAATACCATCCGGCCAAAAAATAAATACCTTTAAATACCATTTCAGTTTCGAGAAATACCATTTAAATACCATACATTTAAAACATTAATTTCAATTGTTTTGTCTCTTTAAATAAATAAAAAATATAATTAAGAATATTAAAAAAATATTTTTGATGGAGGCTAGCCTTCTCAAAACAGAGCACTGAACAATTTTTCAGTACGCGTACCCGGTTAACTTGCACCTTTCAAGCCAAATTTTTGCATATTGCTTTTAAGTGTTATGTATGTGCATGTTTCTTCCCACATAAGAATAAAGTAATGCATAAATGATAAATAAATGTATAGAAATAGCACATAGTCCAGACAACCATTTTAACTATTTAAACAATAATATCCTTAAATTTTTTTGACAATAACCCTTTGGTTGTAACGTACACGCACCCGGCACAAGAAATACAATTAAAATTTGTTTTCATAATAAATACCGCGAATGGGCATGGACACTAACCATACAGTATATGGTTAGTGGCATGGACGAACGACAGATTAGTATTAAGTTGTCTTTTAAAAGTGAAGCCTATTATACAGAACAGCGCAAGCACTGGATTGGGTCAATATTTATAATAATAAGAATATACTATAATTTTACCTATTTTTTTTGTTTCTATTTTGTTGTAAAACAAAGATAAATAAAAACATAATTTTAATAGTAATCGATGTAAGAAAACACAGATGTTTTAATAGCTCGCATAAGGCTTGTGCTCGTCTCAGTCTGCTATAGACCTGGAAGGGCAACAGACGCAGCCAGTGATTAGCCTTCACCTAAGGACATCACAGAAAAAATTTCTTATCGGTTTCATACGAATATCAACCCTGATTCTGTTCGCGAGGTGTTTTTTTCGATCTGAGTACTAAGCTTAAAACTGTTTTCTAGGCTCTGTACGGAAGGCAGTACCACTAACCATGCAGTATATAGATGTGCCAGTTCATACAACGAAAGCGTCGCAGCTGAGTTTGCAGCGTACGTTCCCAGATCTTCGGCTCTGGGAATGGCCGCGTTCGGCCCTGGGAATGACCGCGTTCGGCTCATGACGTCACACGAGCCGACTGGCAGCAAGCATGCATGTGTTGTGTACGTGTACACTCCAAAATATACTGTATATACTCAGATCGAAAACAAAAAGGTCGGTATATACTGGAAAAGTATCAGAAGTATTTGCTTGTTTTTTTGGTATGTTTCGACCCACCTCGAAAAAGATATCAATTTGATATCTTTTGCCAGAAAACACGAAGCAAACATTGCAATTGCAACATTGCAAAAAGCGTTCTTTGTCCATGAATAACATCCTATTTTGCAATGATAATATGCATCTGATCTGATAAATTCTAATCATATATGTACTAAATGACCATTTATGAAGAATGTTAAAAAAGTTGTGGACTATTTAGTTTTTAAGTTAGTTAACAGTTTTAAATTTGTATAATAATATTAACCCTGATTTTGATAGCGAGCATTTTTTTCGGAAAATATCGGTATTTTTGTGCGATAAATGGAAATTTGTTGGTAGGCAATGCAAGCTTTTTGCAGCGATGTGGCAGCCCAGTAACAGTAGTTAAAGGATTATTTTAAAATGGTTGGCGGTATGATGATGTTATTACATATCAGGAGCATCAACTAAAGCAAGTTAATTGTTGTAATAGTGTTTTTGTGCTGCAAGGCCATTGATGGCACTAACGATAAGGCCTATGAGGGATAGATCATTGATCTTTACGACCGAAATGGTTTAAAATAAAAGAAAAATGCCTTTGTTTAAAAAAAAAAATACACACAAAGAAGTGTTCCCACATTATGCTCTTTATGATGTTTTTATGATAACAGTTTTTCAAACTACAACGCAAATTGAGAAATAAAATGTAAAATCAAATGGGATGAATATTATCCAAAATCCAATTCCTGTATGGGGCAATACACGTGAACAGGAATGGCGCTGATATTAATAATTCGTACCTGGCCATTAAATTTCCGATAAGATAGTAATTTGTTGGAACACCTTTCTCCACACGAACGCCTATTAAAATCGACCCAAGCTTCAGTTCCGCCCCATTGATATATCCGCACATGTGACGCTCCGTGATTCCCGGGTATCGTTCCACACACAATTGCGGATCGATGATGTGCGCATAAGCCTTGATGCGGCGGCTGTTCATAGTCTTCCCCATCTCATAGCCAATCATGTCCACGTTAGCTGCAAGAAAAGTCGTTGGTCCTTCCCAGGACTGCGGAATGCATATGGGCTGAAGAAAGGCAGAGAAGGACACGTCGCGATCCAGTCTGATAACAGCCAGATCATCGCCAAGGGTGTCGTTCTTGTAGTCGGGATGCATAATAATATTTTCAATCATGAACATTCTGGTGTGTGCGCTGGACTCACAGTCGGAGGAGTCGAACATAACCGCATAGGTGTATTCGTTCACTTTTTTGCCTATGAAACAGCTGGCAGGTGCCAGGACATGTCGGGCATTAAGGAGCACGGCAACGCAGTGAAATACGAATGGTTCCTGCTTCGAATCATTCCTGTTCTTAAAGACAATACGACCCAGCCATGGGTGCTCATCCTGCTCGGCTTGCGCCTTGTCAGTGTAGAGCTGCCTCTCATCCAGTCCTCCACAGGCCTCCTCTCTACACATTACCGCAATAGCTGTGTTCAGGAAGCAGGAATTTAATTGAGTTCGTCTCAGGAGCCTTGGACAACTTACCTAGCACGGATATAACAATACAGTTCACAAATACAAATACCCTCTGTCCCGGCATCTCGTTGTGAGCTGTGAGTAGGGCGTCGACTCAACAAAGACTGCATATGCATCTGAATTGATTGACTCATTTGCAGTCGTCTCAGCGTTGCTGATAATGTTTCATCGATCCATTTAATATGTATATATTTTGCTTTTTTTTATTTTCTTGTTTACTCGTACTTGGTGTGATTACAAATTAATTATATCTTCAATCCACTTCCTGTACGCTGAAATGAGAGTGAATAGGGTCGGCATATGCGGATTGCTTTCAGCCAAGCCATGCGTGGAAATCCCCAAAAGTTTCCATGCCTCAGTTCCATTCTCCATATTCCTGCCCACCAGTGCCGAGCCCATCAAAGCCGGGCTGTCTGTCGGGATGTGTGCGCACACCTCATGCTCCGTTATGGTCAGACCTTCAAATTTGCGCTGGCAGTAGGCATGACTCGTAATTTTAGCTGTTCGATGACTCTTTGTGCCGTTTGGACCCAGTGCGGTGGTCACCACATCGAAGCGCCGGGCAGTCAGGGAAACGTCCTCCACCTCCTCAGCTAGAGGGAGGCAGGATAGCACCACATGACCGTCTCCGAGCTTTAGTATAGCGATATCGTTCTCGGAGCGGTCCAAAGTGTATTTCGGATGAATGAAAATGCCCATGATATTGTGTGTCCTGAAGTCTCCACTCCTGTATATGTAGTTTTTCTGCTGCTTCCAGATCACACAGTGCGCCGGCGTAAGGATGTGGCGACTGGTGATAGCAACGCCAGAGCAGGGATACAGTCGGCGGTTTTTTGGGGTATACCGAATCGTTCCCAGCCAAATTAACTCTTCCTGATCACGCTTTCCATTCACACAATCAATTGCTTTTCTGGCTAATGCTGCATCTACAAAAACAAACGTGTATTTAATATTATAGAATCCTCAAGTGCCTCATCAAAACCTACTTCCCAGCGCAATAAAAGATAATACGACAAAAACAGGGACTGATTTGGATGAGAGCATATTGCTTTGTCTGCTCCGATCCGTTCTCTCGTACGGTTTGATAACAACTGAACGAGTAGGCGTTGGAATAAATTTCTTTCGATATCGACTCCATTGAAATGCTGCAATCGTTTAAAAAGACATTTCATGCATTTTATGAGATGCATTTAAAAATGTAATTGCCTGTAATTTCCACACGCAATTGGCATGTGCCCGCCCCGTGCCCCTCCCCTATGCACTTCATCTTGTCTCAATTTTCTGTTTTACGTGTGGCAATAAAAATGCCATTAAAATTACGGGGCCGCTCCTGTTCCTTTTTGATCTGCTGAGCATGTGTTTTCCGTGATGTGATTCTGCGGATAGAGAGAGAGAGAGAGAGTTTTGCGTGTTCTGGAAGAGCTGTGAATGTCTTTGGCGCGCCACGGCAATACAACTTCGCATTTTATGGCTCATTAATCATTTCATACCGGTAGTGGCTGTGGTGCTGGTGTATGCGTAATCACGCCGTTTGACAGGGCCCTTCGTGATGACTTCATGGAGTCCTCCATCTGCTCTGAGTACTCGCTGCCTCACAGCTCAGTGCTCAGTGTAGAGCGGGGGTGTCGACAATTAGCCGTGATTCAATGGCAAACCAAATCTATTACTTCACTTGTTCAAGTGCCTCGTTTCGTTTCGCCCGCCCGGAATTTATAACTGCAGCTGTTTACTCATTTGCATATTTCTGCGACTTGCTTGCTTTCGATAAAGAGTTCCCCCGACTTGCAGGGGGGCGGCAAAGGAGACTCGAAAATATAAATTATGCCATGCTGATATGTACTTACGGTTTTTGGCGCCAACTAAGTGCCGAAAAATTAACTGCATTTCCCGAAAACAGAAAGCAGAAAGGTGCACCGAAAGCGATGGAGCTGGGTGCCGGGTGGCCTCAAGAATCCAATTTCGGGGAAGGCGACAACTCAAGGGTGCGGGCCCCAACTGTGCTTTGGGTCTCCGTGTGATTTATGCATTTGGGTCTGGGTCAGAGTTGGGGGTAACTTTGCGTAAATAACCTGAAAGAATTTTCAATCTGTTATACATAGATGCAACTGAAGAGAAGGGGCTGTACAAACTAACCAGACTAACTTAGACTTTGCAATTTTGTTTATTCGTAAATAAACCTGTCGAAAGACAGTGAGCCCGCTAAATAGAGAGGGTTAAATTTTTAAGTTGTGCAGAATACAATCGAGATGCAAACGAACGTTCGTATGCAAATGCAAACTCGGTTCATAGTTAAATCCTAGGTGGAACCTACGTGGCTCTCCATGGGCCTTGATGAGAGCAGACCCGGACATGGGATCTCTCAACTTTCTGACAATCAATTCGAATTAAAAAGGATTTAAAGTAATTTGTATGCCACAAATTGATGCTGATTCTTATTCACTCATAATTAATACTTATAGTAATAATAATAAATGAAAAAAAAGAAGTGCACAGCATTTGTACGTTTCAATTGATTGAGCTCGAACAAATATGAATAAAAGATTCGTTTGACGCCGCTGCACATGGAGATGCATTTATTTATGAGTATTCAGAGTCGGTGTAGTGCGAAATCGACATTACCTAATTGAGCGTAAATGAAATTAATTAATTCGAGCGTTGTTAGCAAACGATTCGCGGTCGATTTAAAGTGGCCAACTGACAGAAATTTCCCCCCCGTTCGCAGAGAATTGCTAATGGAAATTGCACTGGGGAAAGTGGAAACATGTTGCAGACCCCCATGGAGATATGACAGACAGAATGGAATTAAATGAGGCCAATTGAAGGCCAACAGCTTTAATCTGAGTCCCCTCTCCCCCATTTTTATGACGCTTCTGCCTTTAACGGTGTTGATCAAATGTCAAAGTTGGTGACGAAAACAAGGACATCGCCCGGGTAGACAATGCTCCCTGGAACTACGAGTTTCCAGCTAACGAGCAGGCGCATGTTCCATCTGCAATAACAACAATACTGCCAGGATATTGACACAGCGGCAACAGCAGCAACGGCAACAACCATACCAATGTGCTGGTCTGGTCGCAGGTCCTGGCATTGTCAACAATAAGAGCAAATGGCGGGCAAAAATGAAACTTGTAATTTGAACAAAAGCAAACCAGTTACAAATGCCGCTCATACTCGTACGAGGGCTCGTAGATGAACGTACATGAGTACGTTAGAGTACGTCCGCACATGAATGTTTCTATGGTATATGTGACAATATGTGAGAGAACGAGTGAGGTCGTTTTAAAATGATGGGTTTGGGTGTGAAACCCAACTGAGGTCAACACGTGGACAGAAAAGAGATCAACAAAATGCCGCAATGTGTTCTAATGTGTTCTCTTCTATGAGTTGATGAGGGATAAAAGAGTATATCTGACCCATTTCCTTGAAGCTCAAAATTTCAGCCAAGAATGTTTTTATGGCATCTGGGTCTATCTTTTTTACATTTGCTACATCTGTTATCTACATCTACATCTACAATGTATATTTGACATCTAGCATGTAGATTATACATGTACCATTTAGATTCTACATCTCCTCCGCTAGGGGTTGCTCGCGCACTGAACGCGGCAGAGTGTGCGAGCGAGAAAGAGAACGAGTGCTTGGTTTCTTGCTGGAGGGGGCGGGGGAAGCAACTGAAAATTAATTTCTTCATTCTGACTATAATTATGATTGGATCTGATTCGGCAATCTGGTAGATATGTTCATTCTCTATCGTTTTATCTTTATCGTATCTTTAAAATTGTGCCTGCCATAGATTTTTGTCCTTTGTGGTGGCGGAAGGGGGCGGGGCGAAATTTAGAAATACACTTGTAGCAGTGTGATATCACATGAGTCTGGAAACCAAATTTGGTTGCCCTAGCTTTTATAGTATCTGAGATCCAGGCGCTCATCGAGACGGACAGACAGACGGACAGACGGACGGACATGGCTATATCGACACGGCTATTGATGCTGATCAAGAATATATATACTTTATGGGGTCGGAAAATTTTCCTTCTCTGCGTTACACACATCCACTTTTACCACAAATCTAATATTCCCCTTAACTCTTTTTTGAGTACGGGTATAAAAATACAAGATTTTAAAAATTAAAAAAAAATTACACCGTAAAAAAAATTATGTACTACAAAAATTTTTAAATCCCGAAATCTATCAGAAAAAGTTACTTGGTCCACAGCCTAAAGAAAAAGTTCAATTTTGTTGATTAGTGTTATCATAATACGATACTCGTTCGGTTTATAATGGATCGATAAATCAATACTTCCTCTTATTTAATACCCTTGGTCTGAAGGAACTTATTCTTGGTGGCCATTCGATTGGTCTTACCATTGGGACTTCGCTGGAAGTCCTCAACGATTAGGGCGCCGGCATGGAGTCTCAGGAACTCGGTCTTTGCATGCCGCGCCACGAAGTCGACCACATCCTGCTCAGTCAATTGGGCACTTGGCTTCTTGACGACAGCGGCAGCAGCCTCGTCCCCATTTGCCTCAGTCCAGATGCCAAAGGCGCAGACTTCTGCTACGCCTACCATTTGGGAGATCAAGTTCTCCAGCTCGTGAGGATAATATTTATTGCTCTGGTACTTTAGCAGATCCTTCTTACGATCCACTATATACAGAAAGCCATCGTCATCCACGTAGCCCAAGTCCCCGCTGTATATCCAGTTGTCCTTGTCGTAAACCTTTTTCGTCGCCTCCGGGTTTCCATAGTAGCCTGGCCAGAACTCTCCAGAATTAAGGCATGCCTCACCTATCTCGTTGGGTCCCAAAGAATCACCAACTTCGTTGAGAATCTTCAGTTTAAAACCCGACGTCAAACGACCCACGGAATTGGGCTTCTCATCGAACTTCCAGTTGAGAGAGCAGAAACAGCCCAATTCGGAAAAACCATAGCCGAAGTTCAGGCAATCCCTCCCCAAGCGACTGCGAAGTGCTTGCTGCGTTTCCAGAGTGCAACGGCCACCCACGTACATGAAATACTGTAAGCTCTGTAGATTTGCCATCTTAATGACCGGACTGTTAACAAGCGCCACCATTTGCGCTGGGGCTTGGAGCACCCATGTGACCTTGTGCTCCTCGATCATGCGCAGGGTATCAGCCGGTTCGAAGGGTCTCTCCGATATTATGCGTTTCGTGCTGAAGACACCTGTGGTGATGGTAGCTATTAGTCCCGAGGCCCAGTCCAGTGTACTGGATGCGTACTGAACATCCGCAGTGGTGAGCTTGCTGTAAGAAAATCCGTAAGCCAATTGATACCATTTGATTTCTTTGGGCAATACTTACGTGTTGCCGTTGAGAATTTTGCGGCTGTTGGACAATGTGATTGCCTTGGGAGTGCCTGTGGTTCCGGACGAGCTAAGAATGAACATTTGCTGACTATTCCCCAATTTGAGACGAGCTGGCTGGAAGCCTTGCTCCACCGGTGTCTGCAGGACTTCCTGAATTCGGATTGAGTTCGTTGGATGGTTACGCATTGTCACAATCTTAACATCCAACTTGGCGGTGGCCTCTCGCACTTTCTCATACTCGTCGCCGTCGCAGAAGATAATACGGGGCTTGGTGATGTGGAATAGCTTTTCGATAATTTCCGTCAAATAGGCAACGTTCAGGGAGTGAGGAGCGATGCCATTGAAGAGGCAGGCGTATGCGACAGCCGAGATGTGTGTGGTGTTCCTAGCTATAATGCCCACGACGTCGGACTGATCTAGTCCAAGGTTGCGTAAGAAACTGGCAATGCGCATTGCGTTCATTAGAAGTTCTTCACGCAAGAGGATCGTTTTCTCCGAGTCTGATATCTGCGAAGCAATAATTGAGGATTACTCAGCACGTTATTGAATGTGTCTTTTGAATATACTTGCGCTATATCCTTGGGATGACGCTGCATCTCCTGAAATATTATTGCGCCTATGGACAGGTCCTCTCCAAAGTGAGATCTTTCATTCTCACAGCTCCAGATATTGCTGATCGGATCATAGCCGGTATACGCCATGCTGATTCGCCTCTTGTTCGCTCGTAACTGCAGACTATCCGCCTGAAACAGTCCAATTTATAGACTCTCATGCTATAATTATCTCTACTAGAACTTCAAAACAATGACGAGTTACGAGTTTGAGTGATAAGCGCTTTAAGTCCTATCAAATCAAACTAAATGATCCCCTAGCAAACCGAAAGCATGCCTAGCATTTGAAATTTGTTGCGAAATTATATTGCGGCTTGTTTGTTTCGCTCCTGCTTCGTATGCGTCACGTTGCGTATACGCGCCGTGTGCCCCCAGGCAGGCAGGTCTTCTCACCACTCGAACACATAGAGAAAACCCAACAAAATACTATAGCAACAACCAATAGATTCACACACACAAACATCTATTCACCTAGATGTGTTGGGGCTCTCCAAATCCGCTAGCATCTCCCGCACATTCTCGTAAATAAGTTTTGAAAAGGAAAGCGAAATAAACGTCGCCCGCGTTTATACATATACTCGTACAATATGTACACACACATGTGTATTATGCTGTAGTACAAAAAGGATTGTTGTCACTGCTGCCACGATAAATGGCCCCAGAGTTCACACTATGTATGTGTGTGTGTGTGTGTGTGTGGGAAATCTATAAAAAGTTATAAAAGTGTCATTAGCGACAACAATGGGCATGCCGTCAGCATCGGGAGCATCTTAGCGCGTCGTTACATCGCACTACGCTCGTCTCTAAAGCCTTGTAATAATCCCTGTCCTCTAAACTTGTTTTTGCCAACTTTTCCTCTGCTTTGCATTAGCAGTGACCTGCTTTGTCACTCCCCCGAACAGCAATAATTCATATCACTACCAACTAACAAAATGGGAAATGTAAAAGGTTTTCCGTGTACAATTTGCGAATGTCATACTCGTATGTGCCAAATTCTGTCTGTGCGACTATTGAGTACTGGTCTGTTTGCCATCTATGCCTATCATGTGATGTTTATCAGTCGTTGATTTGCCTTATTGTGTTGTTTCATGCATAATTTAATACAAAAATGAACCGGTACAACGCCATCAGGTTTAATCGAACTTCATGGCCATGACAGATTGCATTTCTGTTTGTATGTAATTCTTTTGTCAATCTTTGTTGACATGGGCACATACCCGTATTTTCAATAAATTTCCATCAATAGTTAGTTGGTTTTTCGATTTTGTTTCGCTTTTACTTCAGTCATCTTTTATTGTGAAACTTTTTTCCCGCATCAGACATGCCCGTCACATTGAATCAAACAAGTTTATTTGCTGTGTCTCTGCAGTTGGATCTCACTTGTCACCTCTCTCCTTACCTCAATCACCAATCCAAGCGGGTCAGTTGACTTTGACAAATTTCAGCAAAGTGGATTAATTTGTTTTATTCTGCACTGTACCCGTTGCTGTCCACTCATTAGAGCCACAGACGAGTCGAACTTTTCGCAAGAGATAAGAAAAGTTGGCGTGGCTGGAGGGCTTTAATTAAGGCCCAGTGAGACGGCAAGCGAAATCAACAGGTGATTCCTGCCAGGCCATGGCCCTGGACGTTGACAGGCGACTTGTGGCCCACACACTTTGCCAATTAATTGCTCAGAGACTGGCTTTGGGTTTGCCCGAGGATTCTTAAAATCAGTCGTGCTTCCCTTAACTTTAACTCTGCTCATAAATCTCCATTTCAAAAGTTCAGAACCGGTCGGAGATATAGAATCGAGTAAACAACGAGACTTGGCGCATTATGCAAGTGGGGAGCCTTTAGGCGGCTCAACTTTATTTTTATACCGTTGTTGTGTTCCATTCCGGCGTGTCCGAAGCCACCACGTTCCCCGAATCCGTCTTGTCACTGCCATCGTGCCGTTCCGTGCCGTCTTGCATTTACTTTGACTTTGGATTTTCGCCAGTTGCCAAATGGCAACTTCGCGTGAACCATGCCCACTCCTTGTCGAGTGCCAGCTTGTCGCCCACATGAGAAATTATGCGTATTTTGCTTAGCATTAATTCTTTGTGCTTTCCTTTCCTTTCCACTGCGAAAGTATTTGCAAAGTCATCGCTGACTGTGCTGCCACCGTGCTGCAGTTTACGCTGAATTTTATATTCACCGAAAACAGAGAACAGAAACACTTCTTTTATATTAAAAACGGAATGAAAATGCACTGTTTGTGCAGCACACACGTCGTATACGCATTACGCGGTTCACTCAATGGAGCGTAAGAGTGTGTCTGTGTGTGCCATAATGTTGCTACTGTTCGCGTGTGTTTGCGTACGTGAGCGTTGCCGAAAGGCAGTCGGGAATTTATTTAACTTTCACTTTACTTGGAGCCGTGGCAGCTGCGTGCATTTGATTATTCCTGTCTGCACAGCGGAGAAACAAAAATGGCAAAGAAAAACTCGGGTGGCAACAATCAAAAGTCGCCACTGACAACGGGGATCTGCCTCCAGTAAAGGGCCCTGCGTATACGTTTTCCTCTCTCATTTTAATTCATTTTATTTCACGGCCGATCCACTCATTTTCGTCTCCCATCGGTGCTGACATTTTTCGTGAAATTCATTTGCTGTCTCCGTACTTAAAGCTGCATTTTCTTTCCTTCTCTGGGGTGGCGCTGCTCCCGACATCGCTTAGCATCGCTGAGGGATACTGTGGCGACCTTTCTTGTTTTATTTATTTACATTTGCCAAGAGATAAACGGCTAAAAAATAAGCGACAGAAAGTACAAATACAGCTCGGAATTTATTTTAGATTCAACCCGACAAATGTCAACTTGATGGAGGCTAATTAAATCACTGAAAGTGGCTTAAAGGATGTTGACTGTCTCGCAGGGCAGGGGTTCGGTCTGTAAAAATTAATTCAATTAAAATTTAATTAAAGCTGACAGATGTAGCAAACAAATGTAAAATGTAAAATTGTTTAAAATTCTACATAAATCATAAGCTCACAAATTTGTTTATTTACACTGACTGATTACTTGTAGAGCCGCGTCCCTAGAAGCGACTCACACGTTCCTTCTCGTTTTTTTGTTGTACCTTCATATCTTTATATCTTCTTTCTTGCTCTCTATTCAGTTAATTGCCCATCTTCATGTTGATTGATGGCGCGCCCTTTCAGTCCATTCTGACTTTTTTACTTATCTAAAATACTGAGTTTTTCGCTGAATCATTTTCCAGTCGGTCATGCCATCCAGCTGAAAGTGTTGCGTTAATAAGGAAACGCGGAAATCTGTCATCTGTGTGCGTGCTTCTGTGCGCTTGTGTGTATGTGTGTGTGTGTGTGTGTGTGTATGGCAGCCACAATGGTCGTTCCTCATTACATCTGCCATGGCAACCATGGCAATCGCAGCGGGACTGCAGATTGAGGGAGAGGCTGCTCCACCGATGCGGTTGCCATAATGCCCGTAATTACTTTGTTAATGCTCAGCGTATTATGCCAGCAAATTAAATTATGTACGGTGCGAGCACAGAGGGAAACAGTGACAATGCGCCACACCACCACAGCCAAAAAGCCAGAACCAGGGCCCGCATCTAGCATCCAACAGCCAGCACTCAACATCCCAGCAAACCTATTGAATATTTAAGAATTTGGCGCACTTTTAAAATTTTTAAAGGATCAAAAAGACCACTTGACTGCCGTGACATTTTAGCTTGGGGTATTATGCGCAAGACTTTAATTAAATGCGACAGAATTTCGTCGAGTGCTCGGAGATAATCGTTGAGTGAGTGCAGGGAATTGGAACTCGTAGTTAAGCCACTCGAGGAGACTGCTTTGTCTGTTCATGCTATCATTATGCACTCAAAATTTTGATATACATATCTAGGTCACAATTTCTAAAAAAATTAATATAGTTAATTTCCGTTTCTAGCCCCAGCAACAAAGCAGACTTACAATCTTACATCTCACATCGTAACTTTAGTACTCGTACTTCGATTGGCACTGACAAATATTGACATAACTGATGTTGGGCGTAAACTTCTTTAAGATTGAGCAATTCGGTGGGGTTTTTTTTAATCAAACTTTTTTTATTGTAACAGTTGAGTTTGTGAAAGCGGCGTGCCTTCATTATCGGATGTCTGATTACTGACTACACTGATAGAAAAAAGGCATAGTAAAAATAACTACAATCATATTTGAATTTAAAATGCGATTTTTAAATACAAACAGTAAAATCAAATAGAATTCACTTTGATTCAAATATAAATGTATTAAAAATGCTTTTTTAATACGGTCATATTTAATCTTAATACAAAACACTTTAAAATAACTATAATATATTAAATTTGTAGTTTAATATGTTTCATATTAATAATGAATATTATTGTGATTTAATTTGAAAATATTTATTTTAAAATCAAAGGTAAAAACTTTAAAAACAAATATAATATATTACATTTGTAGTTTAATATGTTTCATATTTATATTAAATACTATTAAACCTTATTTTAAAAATATTCATTTTGAAATCAATGACAAAAACTATTTATTCTATTCGATATTGTAATTTCATATAATATATGTTTATATATATATTTTTTATTTCGGTTAATTATTTGTTTATTTATTTTTGGTGATTTATTATGGATTTATTTAGCTGCTGCCGCCTTAGTGACTATTGGATAAAGTTAATACATATGTATGTATACATACTGTGTACATTTACATATGTAGTATATCATTTAAATAGATTTAAATAGATTTTATCTATTTAGATTTAGATTTAAATCTATTTAAATAGATTCATACTTTTATTTAACACCAGTTGGTACGTTTTAACAACTGCATGTACATATGTACATATATATGTACATACATATTTATAACATATGTGTGCATTGTTTTAATTATTAAACTTTTATACATACATATACTGTATATGTACACACATGTACATACATGTAGGCGTAACTCATTTTTGTCATTCTTCATTATTTATTCTTGTTTCGGACATGTTATATTCCGAGTCATGCTCTCTCTTTCTTATTTGGTTTTTGCGGCTTGGTCTGAATGTGGAAGGGGAAACAGAAAGAGAGAGAGAGAGATTGAGCGCGTGGCAACTCAACCAAGGGAAATAGATTTGTTCATTTTGGCTATAATAATGATTCAACCTGAACCAGATTCGGCATTCTGGTACATATGGGCATACTCTACAAATCTGCGTTTTTAGTTTTATTGTATTGTGGATGACAGAGATTTTCGACCTTTGTGTGGGTGGAAGGGGCGGGGCGAAATTTAGAAATACACTTGTAGCAGTGTGATATCACATGAGTCTGGAAACCAAATTTGGTTGCCCTAGCTTTTATAGTCTCTGAGATCCAGGCGCTCAACAAGACAGACAGACGGACAGACGGACGGACGGACAGACAGACATGGCTCTATCGACTCGGCTATTGATGCTGATCAAGAATATATATACTTTATGGGGCCGGAAAATTTTCCTTCTCTGCGTTACACACATCCACTTTTACCACAAATCTAATATACCCCTTAACTCTTTTTTGAGTACGGTTATAAAAATTTAGAAACTGGAATAACGTATCGAAGCTTAAAATATATCTCAGCTGATGATATTCGTGATGCTCTCCCAAATATTGGTTTTAGGGCTGAATTTAGAGTGAAATTATTCGCTTGGAAAAAGAAAGAGGTAAATTTATTTTTTTGTGTACATATTATATAATGTATGTACATATGTAACTATAATTTGCTAATTTATTTTCCTTATTTGTACTTCAGTTTAATTTTGACGACGAAACATTGTCAGCAAATTCAAAAGTTGTATCTTGGATTGTACAAAGTTCTCCTTCGAACTCGTTTTCAGATGGTTTAATGGTAAGTTCTTATAAAATTCTTTGTTTTATCCATATTTTTGTATTTCATTTTAATTTTTCGTTCTTTTTAATTTTTTTTTGTTAAAGGATGTTTTATCCATTTTACAAGGGTCTTCAAAAGGAAAAAGTTTGCTTACCTACTATGAGAGCAAATAAGTTTTGCTCAATAGTCACTGAGAGATATTAATTTCTTTAATAGTTGAAGAAGCTGAAGTGGCTTGTAGCGTTGAAGAATATCTAAATTCCACCCGAAAGCAGGCTACGTAATTTTTTTTAAATGTATCTTAGGATGGTGTGAAAGAGAAAATGTTTGGCTCAAGAGCAGCAGACCACCAACGAAACAGTAAGGCGAAAGGCCCTTCGGTTTCGGATTGGGAAGCGTGGGTTGCTTGGCGTTGGTCGAGAGTTGCTCGGTCTGTCGAGTCTTACCAACGGAGTGAACTAGACGCGAAAGTGTACGAAGGCGAAAATACCTAGTGCAGACCTACCAGACCTAAACAGTTATACATATATATCGCGGTCGAGCAGAAAAAAATAAAAGCCGTGTGTTTGTGCCAGCTCTCGAGGACCACCGTTATAGGCCGAAAAGGGCAAGTTCCGGATAATCCGCTGATTAGCGTGGTGCACAGGGGTGAGTCGAGGGCTACCAAGCGGGCGGTGTATGTGCATATGGGCCTGTTTATGTATGTATGTATATGCTCATACAGGTGCCGAGGCCGCCAGCGCCAAACGGACGAGTCAAGACGTCAGACTGACCAGAAGCTGCGGATGCAGCATTCCGTTTATCGGGCGTACTCCTCCTACGCCTAGACGCTGTTGTTGTTGCTAGCCATCAGCAGGCCAAGAAGGAGGTGGAGCGGAAGAAGCCGTGGAAGCGAGCAGGGCCCGCGCTCTATGGGGAGGGGGCACAACTAACGCCATTATTCCACAAAACTATAAAAAAAAAAAACCAATTTTTTTTGTAGTATTTAAGTATTAACATACATAGCTGTTCATATTTATAAGTAGTTAAACATTTTTTTTTTGTAATCTTTTTTCTTGCTTATATATTTGTAGTGCATAAGTAGTCATAAGTAGTACCACGGTAGAGTAGGGAGAATGATAGAAGAGTAACTCCTCGCAGAGTGCATCGGCCGCGAGAGCGCTGACGTAGATTGCCCTTAAAGTAGCGGGATCAGCGGGAGAGCGATAATAGACGCGTAGGCTAAATTTGCCCGCGCAAATAGGCAGATGCACGCCTAAAACGGAGAAGCGACGCAAGGAACGCGCTGGTAGCCGACACCTATCTCTGTAGGGCATTGGTACGGTGGCTAATGGGGAAGACCCGGGTATGCCAATTTTAGGCTGGGTTTGACTTTGCTCCATGCTTTTTTTTTTTCCTTCTATTCTCAATTTCAGCGAACCAGCAATACCCGAGGAAAGCGCTTTCGCCGAAGTATTGGAATGGGTGAGTCAAAAGAATATTAAAGGTTAAATTATTAGTGCCCAAGCCAGGTCCCATAAGTCCACCCTTACCCCCAATGACCGTACAGGGTACTAGGTAGAGGAGGAACCCAGAGAAAAAAAAAACAATTCTCTTATACGGTATACGACCGAACCGATCGAGAGCGGCCTTCTGTCTCTCTCGGCTTCACGACGCTTATGCTTGCACCGTGGTGCCGGTCAGCGACGAACATGCGTCGAAATTTCGAGTAACGCCAGTAGGTTTATGTTTTGGTTTTGCTTGCGGGGAGGGGAATTAAATCGCCTTTAATTGCCAGCGCATGCAAAGCGTTTGGTTGCATTTGGTTATAAGATAAGAAAAAAAATGTTTAGCCCTAAGAAATCGTCATTAAATTTATTTGTTGGTTGCTTGTAAAATTATGAATTGTTATACCCGTACTCAAAAAAGAGTTAAGGGGTATATTAGATTTGTGGTAAAAGTGGATGTGTGCAACGCAGAGAAGGAAACGTTTCCGACCCCATAAAGTATATATATTCTTGATCAGCATCAATAGCCGAGTCGATATAGCCATGTCCGTCTGTCCGTCCGTCTGTCCGTCTGTCCGACTGTCCGTCTGTCCGTCTGTCCGTCTGTCCGTCCGTCCGTCTTGTTGAGCGCCTGGATCTCAGAGACTATAAGAGTTAGGGCAACCAAATTTGGTTTCAAGACTCATGTGATATCACACTGCTACAAGTGTATTTCAAAATTTCGCCCCGCCCCCTTCCGCCCCCACAAAGGACGAAAATCTGTGGCAGGCACAATTTTAAAGATACGATAAAACTAAAAACGCAGTATCGTAGAGAATGCCCATATCTACCAGATTGCCGAATATGAATCAGATCGGATCATAATTATAGCCAGAATGAAGAAATTAATTTTCTGTTGGTTCCCCCGCCTCTTTCAGCCAGAGACACGCTACTCTATCTCTTTCTCGCTCGCACACTCTGCCGCGTTCAGTGCGCGAGCAACCCCTAGAGGAGGAGACGTAGAATATAAATGGTACATCTATAATCTACATGTTAGATGTAAAATATACATTGTAGATGTAGATGTAGATAACAGATGTAGCAAAAAAATGTAAAATGTAAAATTTTTTTTTAAATTCTAAAATTCTTAAAAATTATGCTCAAAAATGTATATACTGACTGAGTACGGGTATAAGTAGAGTCGCGTCCCCAGAAGCGACTCACACGTTCCTTCTCGTTAGTATTTTAGTATGCGGGGACCATGCCGGGAAGATAAGGGTAGTAATGGGAGTGTTTAGGAGGCTGTGAAGGCTTCCTATAAGGGATCACCGGACGAGACGGCCGTGGTGATTATGGTAGGGTGGGCATACGGGGTCAAAACTTCATCGTGACCCGAGTCTGTACGTGTGTATGCATCCGTGTGTGTGTGGTTAGGTGTAGATTTGCTCGTTATTGTGTTTGTACCCAATATATCTCTAGCACGTGAATTTTTTAATAGAGTGACTGTATCGGTGTGAATGTTGTTGGAGTAGAGCCGTGTCCCGTCCGATTTTTAAGGATAACCCCCCTATAATTATTATCCGATCTGATTCATATTCGGCAGTCTGGTAGATATGGTCATTCTCTACGATACTGCGTTTTTAGTTTTATCGTATCTTTAAAATTGTGCCTACCACAGATTTTCGTCCTTTTGGGGGCGGAAGGGGGCGGGGCGAAATTTTGAAATACACTTGTAGCAGTGTGATATCACATGAGTCTTGAAACCAAATTTGGTTGCCCTAACTCTTATAGTCTCTGAGAACCAGGCGTCAAACAAGACGGACAGACGGACAGACAGACATGGCTCTATCGAGTCGGCTATTGATGCTGATCAAGAATATGTATACTTTATGGGGTCGGAAAATTTTCCTTCTCTACGTTACACACAACCACTTTTACCACAAATCTAATATACCCCTTAACTCTTTTTTGAGTACGGGTATAAAAATGACAAAATTGATATAAGTGGTCAAATCGAATATAAAGGGACTGTATACAAGACAGATTATTTTCTAGCATGTAAAATTGGCAGCATATTAAAGGTATTTAAAACAATCTTATATTTTACTTGAAACGACGAGATATTTGTGATTTGTTGCGAAATGGATGTTTATAAATATGACCCACATTATCAAGCTTACGAAATAAGAGATCCCAAATCTAAATCTAATCTAATCGTTAATATTGCAGAATTTACAACATATCCCATGCATTTATATACTCAAAGCAACTCTAAAAACTATTTAATTTATAACACCCTATGAATAAATTATAAGATTCTCATGTATATGTAATAAATAATTAAAAAATATAAAACGTACAATGGAAAATTTTTATTTTTGTGGAAAAAAACATTATATTTAGGATGTATGAAAACATATAATAAATATGAATGTATTGAAATTAAATATGAATCATATTGCTATTAAATATGAATAATATTTTAATTAAATATGACACATATTTAACTTAAATATGAAATATATTCAATTTTAATATGTAAAATATTTAATTCAAATATGAAATATATTTAAATTAAATATCTAAACTATATAATTCAAATATAAAATATATTCGATTTAAGTATGAACCGTATTTAAATTCAATATGAGACATATTTATTCGATTTTAATATGAAACATATTAAATTTAAATATGAAACATATTAAATTTAAATATAAAATATATTAAATTTATATATGAAACATATTAAATTTAAATATGAAACATATTACATTTAAATATTAAACATATTAAATTTTAATATGAAATATATTTAATTTAAATATGAAACATATTAGATTTAAATATTAAAAATATTAAATTTAAATATGAAACATATTAAATTTTAATATGAAATATATTAAATTTAAATATGAAACATATTAGATTTAAATATTAAACATATTAAATTTTAATATGAAATATTTTAAATTTAAATATAAAATATTTTAAACTTAAATACGAAATATATTAAATTTAAATATTTCCATATTAATGTCAAAATTTAAGTGAAAAATATTTAATTTTAATACAACCACTCTTGGATGAAAATCAATGGCATAAATATTAAAATCTAAGTGAAAATATTAAAATTTCAGGGCTTTTTTCTGTCGGTATACGCTCCCCAGGGAGTCACACTCCTTCCCTTTCATTACATCACGGTTCACTGTTAGCCACAACACACTCCAATTACGATGCCAATTTACCATCTACCATGTCCCACCATAGATGCTGGGCCAAAGCGGAAGTCCCGTACCGTCCCGGGGTGCACGAGTACCTGCACTGCCGTGGCACGCTCAGATAATTTCATTGTAAAGTTTAAGCAAATGTTTACCCTGCAGATGGGAGACAGACCGAGTGGGGCCGACTGTGGGGCGTGCTCCTCTTGCCGATAATTGAATTAGAGATGCCGACGACAAGGTAACAGGGTCTGGGTGCGTCACAAAATTAAAGCCAATAGCAACGGACACGGGAGGAGACCAACAGGTGTTGACTTTTCGCCAATTTTCGTATTCGGGGGGTCTCTTAAGTCTTTAATAATTTAATGGCTTAATAAAGGCCAAGCCAACCCAGTGCCTCTTGATCTGATCTGATTTGTGTGTTTGTGTGCGAGCTGTGCCCTTGGCAGTTTCTTGGGTCTCTAATTGAGTCAGCTGCTTGAGGCTGCTTGGAATTGGCCTGATTGTGCATGGGGCACAATCTCGTCAGTGTCTGTGTCTCGTGTCTGGGCCAGGCCGAGGCTCTCGCTAATTTCCTGCATTCAATGGGAGACCCATGGGGCAGGCCGTCGAGTGGCAAGTGTCTTCGTGCTGGCACTGAATGGAATTAAGAATGCAACTTTAGTCTATTTAGTCGCTTGTAATTGCGTTTGCTTGTTTACTTAATTCCCTGCTGTTCTTTGACTGCTTTCATTCAGACAAATGCAGCTGCTAATGGCTGCCAGCCAAAGCCAAATGCAGTAAACCACACAGCACTCTCTTTCCGGCTAATGACATTTGCGAAAAGGCTGCCAAAAAGCCTGGACCTTGACTTCGGTCCAACCGCTGCAGGCAAAGAGCAAAGTTGTTCCGCATCACAAAAGCATCATGAATGCTACGCAGCACGCTTGACGTCACTACCGATTGATTCCCACTGAAAAAGCTCTGACGCATTCCCGACGATGACTGTGCGGGGATTGCTGTATAATGGAAATTCTTTTGATTCGTTTGTTACGCGGCTTTTCCTGGACTTCTTTGCCGGACAGCTCATTAAATCACAGACCCAAGAGCGCTGACCGCCAGCAGGAAACTGTACAAAGCCCTGACCAGGCGTGAAGTGGAAAAGTCGTCCGGGATTGGCCGACTAATTTATCAAAGGATTTCGGCTTCACTTAGTTGTTCTTTGTTGCGGCATGTACCAGATACTTGAGTCTGCCTCTCGATTACAAAGTTGTCAAGTGGGCCAAGGGGGTTGCCAGATCATTTCAGTACAGCGTTCTATTAGCAACCGCCTCTTGAGGGGTCAACTTTTCCTGGAGTGATTACACTTGTAAGCCGGCTGAACGGATTGCCTGAGTATTGATTTTCGTGTGACCACAGTGCGTATGGGCAATGACAGAGTCGTGATCTAGAATGGTACCCTGCAACTACAGGCGAATAAGTTAGTGTCCATTGATAAACACTCTGATGGCAGACAGTCAGTCACATTGCTTTGGAGTCGGGCCACTGTCAAGTGAATACAAAGGTCACCTTTTTTATACTCCACTCGGAGTTACAAATCCTTTTGGCAGACTGCGGTTAGTTTTTCCCCTATTAAGTACCCCCTCAGCCAGTACTTGACCAGTACGGGTAGCATAATCTGATTTATGCCCGCCAGACACAAGTCTGAGGACGTGGCTTTAAGAAGACTCCGTTCCGCAAAGTCCAAAGACCAAAATTGAATCAGCGCAAACAAACGGAAAATTTCTCCCACACACAGATGGCACAATTTGCGATTCCATTATGAGCTCTGTTGACGAATGCATAATTGAATCTAAAGTATCTCATTTGTCCCATAAACACGTTCGACTTTTATTTTACTCACCTATAAATAAAAATGGGGAATATGGGGACACAAATTGTTGACTCCCGGGGAAAAGCCACGTGCAGGCGGCAGGCAGAAAATAGCACAACAACAAACGGCCCCAAAAAACAACAATTGAATTTCTGTTTAGTTAAAACACACACACTCATAAATAATATATATGGCATTCTTTGTGCCACGAATATGTGTGTGTGTGTGTGTGTGTCTGTGCGTGTTCGGGTGTGCAAGCATCAGGTATTGGCATTCGTATTGGTATTGGTATTGATATTGGGGAATATTAATGCCTGTTTGCGTGCGTGTGTATGCCACAATTGAAATGGAATGAAAAGGCATTTGACTTTCTGTTTGGGCTTATTCTTGTGTGTGTGTGTATGTGTGTGTGTACATATGTATTCGTTCTCCGGCATGTTGGCTCTGCAAGCAACTCAGTGAGTGAGTTGAGTATTGGATGGGCAGAGGTGCATAGTGGCAGGAAGAGACGGCATTTGTTTAAAAGGCTTCCAATACCCGTGGCCATATTCAATTTATGTAATAGAATTGCGTTATTTGTGTGTTAAATGAATTTCCCCATTCACTGGCAGCTTAAGTGGGGCCCCCAAAAATTGTGGTTACAGCTAATGATGTTGGGAGTTACAAATTTCAACCGCCATGGGGCTTTGCCTTGCTTTGCCATTGTGTGAGGCTTAAGCCTCTGAGGCTTGGCTAAAACTCTGCTGTTGCTGTTGCTGTGCTGTGCTGTGCTTTGCTGTGCTTTGCTATTAAATACACTTTCCACCAACACACAAACACTCTAAATGTATAATTAACTCAATAACATGATAATTATAACGACATCAGACAGTAGGTAGGAATGTGTGGGCTGGCAACACAGTTTACCCATTAGAGGGGCATAGAAGAAACGTGACAGGCCCTGAAAAGTTTTAGTTGTATTAATAATTTGATTAGTAGTTAACGACAACAGGCAGACAGGATGGCAGCCAGCAACAGTGCGTATGTGTGACGCTTCCAATCTGTGGGCATATGTCGTTTTTCAGTTTCCACTCAGCGAACAGCAGGCGGAAGTTCGGGGGCGAGTGGGAAAGGTCTCGGTCTACTCTACAGTGCAGAGGAAACTTAATTTTCGTGCTGAATTTTTGCATATTTTATTAACCCAAACAGACGGCACACGGCGCGCGATGCTGTGGCGCAGCCATTGGATAACCAACCCAATCATAAAAGTTGCCCCACAGCCGACTTCCTTTAATTTTATGCACAAACAAAAGTCCTCAACTCTGCCCAAAGTCGGGCAAGGGTTTGCTTTTCTGTTTATTTCTGAGCCCGAGAGCCGGAGAGACCGAGAGCGTGCTCAGGATTTTCCCTAGAACATACATACATACATACATTACGTATATATATATATGTATGTATTTAAATTAAATCTTAAATATTTTTTAGATTGCGGAATCAAAGCAGAGCTAGAACCAAAGCCGGAGCCAGAGCCACCAGCCTCCGACTCGAATTACACTTGAAGTTTAATCGCCGAGATTTGGCATCCGGCAGGACAGCCGCCAAGTACTCGTATTTTGGGGCTGCTGGATGTACAGGGACAGGGATAGGGACGGGGCCAGTCCCCTGTACTTTGTTGCCTACTTTTGAGAAGATGCTAGAAGTGTATAAGATAGTCGTTTGACTAGGGGGAGAGGAACATTTAATTCGTGTTGATTATGGTCTGGTTTCCGTCTTTCTCTATTTACGAGAGCCATAAAATGGTTTACACGTGTCCACAGGGACTGGCTTAAACAGCTTTAAGGTCACCTCTCCTCTGTGCATGAAATGGAATCCATGGTGCAAGCTCCACTCCACTGCCCACAGCTGCCCTGCGCGATTCAACGATGGAGATGCACTCAGTCCGTTGAGATGATAAGCATTTTATTCCGGCTTACGGACGGACGATGCTCAGGCCACGTATCAGTTTCGACTTGTGCATGGAATCCTGCCAGGGCCAGCCAATGTGCGGGCGGAGCAAAGTTGGATTTGGCCAGAGCTACCTCTGGCAGGCCCGAAGAAAGTTGGGCTCGCCTTATCTATCCGCCTGACTGGCCCTGGATGTAAATTGCATTTGGAGCCGAATGGTGTTGACTTGCCCCAAAATGAATGTATTCAGAGATTTTTTTTTGTTTCATCGACCTTCCCGTGCTCTGGGGAACGAGTCCGAACTCATTTGACCGGCAGGCAGTTGATTGACCGACCGCCCCACACATAAGACACTTCGATCAAAGTGTCATTCCATGTTAATTGCTTGGCTGTTGCGGTTTTGTGACGCTTGTGCCCCAAAAGTTCAAAGTTCGCAGGCCAAACGATTGGGAGAACGAACGGAGGAGAAGCTCTGGGGCCAGAACTCTTTTTTGACAAATTCTCTTTTTCGTATTAGAGGGGGCGCAGCAGATGTGCTGGTATGGATATACGAACTACGCCTGCTGGACTTTACTTTCACACATATCCGACAGATGTCGAATGTCCTCCATATTCCATCCATAGTCCTCTGTCAAGATGAAGCTTTGTTCCCATTCTCCCCTCCCTGCCGCCCTCTGTGTAGACGGAACTTTTTTTCAATTTGCGTCTGCCACAATGGGTTATCAAATGACAACGTGCAAAGTGCTCGGCACTGCCACATCCTGCCGGCAGGAGGACGGCCAAAGGATGCTTGGCGCTGCTCAAGTCTATTCAATTTCAATTGGAGCCTGTTTCAAATCGATTTTTATTATTTTGCATTTATTTTTCATCCGTGTACCCCACGGACCCCCGTGCACCTCGTAGCCGATGCGAGTATTGGATTTCCATCCATCCTTTTTTTAGCGTTCGGTTTGTCAGTTGGCATTGTGGTCGGATCAAGGTGACCGGGCGGACGCCGGATGCTAGCGGGTCGTTAAATCCACCACGAAATCTAAGCCTGTCCGGGAGCTGCGTCTGCTGCCTGCCCCTGGATAATACCCAGACAAATACTGATTAATCTGTGTCTTTAAGTCCAGATTTGGAATGGTCCCCAGCTGCCGGGGACAACTGTTCGGTAAATGGTTAACATTTATTATGGGAGTGGGGGGTACTGAGGTGGTACCATTTGTTTCGCCTTTACTCGCTCCCTCCTCTGCCCCAATCGGATCCAGCTAATGACTCGTCGTCTGTGGCTTAGCTTGACGGTGTCATCCAGTCGTCCCACGACTTCTGTCAAACTCCGCTGCGAGTCTGAGTCTGAGCCTGAGCCCGAGCCGGGATCCTGCTGTCTACCCTTATTTGCCTAACTGACATTTCAACACGTGTCAGTGAAGAGCAGCAGGCAGCGGTCCCATCATCACTTTTCGTCCTATGCTCCGTTGGAGCTGTCACCATGACTGATACAGCATCCATCCCACGGTTGCCCATGCCCTGCCAGGTTGACGCACTTATTGTTTGACTTTATTTATGGAGCGATATTAGAGGCGGCGTACAACGCGTGCTGTCACTCTATGCACAAGGCTGGATGGCTGGCTGGCTGGTTGGCTAGCTAGCTGGTGGGATTTGCAATTGCTTTGTCCTCTGATAAAAGGGTAAAGAGATGAGCTGGGCGTCTCTTTGGCCATAATGTATGTGACATGGGCGTGTTCAATTTGCTTGATAGATGTCTGCCATTGTAGCGGTAATCTCGAGCGTGATTTGGTTTTCCGAGAAATAGAGCGAGCGGAAGCGAGATAGGAAGATACATACATATAGATAGAGAGAGAGAGGGAGAGCTGGCAACTGATGTCCCCATTATGGCAGTTTTCCTCGAATCTCGTTTGGCAATTTGCAAAACTCGTATTGCTGATGGAGCAGTATTCCTAACATTCCCTTAGTAAACGGGAAAGGGTTGTAAGCGTAAAAAAAGTGCTTCCATATTCCTGTGAAACTCAGTACGAGTATCTCTCGCACTCTAGTTAGTAATTTCAGTTGAAAATTCCAAAAGTGAAACTTCAATTACAGGCTTGGACACACTCTGCAGCCTCCATCCGCTGTACAAGGGCCAGTGCCAAGCCGAAGACCCTCACAACTCTGGACCGAAGTGCAAACTTTTTGCGTTCCTTGGCAGGGCGTTTATCGAATTATGATCGATTTTTGCGCTCAATTGACAACGTTGCCACTGCGGGAATGGGAATCCTGCGAAAGGCGACTCGAGAAATGGCGGGCAATTGCATTAAATTATTAACGTTTTAATTACGAATTTTAATGGACATTTTGCGAGGCAATTGAATTTACATCGACAATCTATTGAGGTCTCTCAACCTAGATAGGGAGGTTGAGAGGAACTCCTTTAGTTCCCGCAGTTCTAGTGCAACATGCTTTGAGCCATAAGGAGACGAACGGAACGAAAACTAACCGGGGGATATTTTTGCCAAAATTCGACATTTACGCAGTCGAGGGAAGCTACCAGCCAATGGAATGTGTATTACGAGTACTGGTCTGTACTGTTTGCTTGTATTTCTGTGCCCAAGCTCATGTGGAAGTCGTCCTTCCTGCCTTCCTGCTGCTGTCGTTGAATATGTAATTGGATGAGAGGCAGACACAACACACAATGCCTCAGCTCGGCCAGGCCCGTCGAGGCATGTAAATATGTATGAATGTTTCCACAGCTTCCGGCGTCTCGTTGATAAGCTAAGGAATTTGAGGAGCCTTGACTTACTAGGCACATCCAGATCCCCCTCATTGTCTCTCCCCGGTGCTGTGTCCTCTGTCCTGTGCCCCTGTGTCCCTATGTCTTCCCCTCAACTTGTTAGTTTGCTTTAAGTGTCCGGGCACTGCCTTGGGGGCCAGGGCCACACTTCAGTTGGTGTTTGTCTTGTGGTTGGATTAAAACACACTCGCCCCAGTCCCAGCAAATGTCCATGGATTCCATACCAACGCACAAACACATGAAATCTGACACATACATACATAAATACATGCACACTCGTGCTCGTCTCGGAGTTTATGAAAATATGCGGAAAGTGTTGAATTTATTTGTCTAACAAACATTTTGACTTTTCGCATTTGTTGTTACGACTTTTAATTCGCCCGGCTTCCTTCCAGTGCTTTTCATACCCGGCCATCATCAAGTGCATGGGGTATATTGTATTCGAGCAAATGTATGAAACACGCTCTGGCATCCTATATAATTCCCATATTTAAAAAATAATCAAAAAACAGAACTGGGTATCTCATTGCCGGGACAACGACGTTCTCTGTAGTGCTGCGTCCTGAGTGGAAGCAGCCCGAGCAGCTTGTGAGCAATTATTCAAACAATATGTCTGCGATTCTCTGTCCACTCTGTCCCGGATGATGAACGGGCAACATGTTGCTCCGTGGAGCAATTAAAGGCGAAGGCTAATACGGAACTTAAAGCTAACAACCATTACTGATTACACTTACGGCACGTTACGTTTCTTTTCTAACAGGTGACATTTCTAATTCGACCTTAACCGGATTAATTTTATCCTTCCGCCATTGGGACAACCGGAAGTCGGGACGAGTCAAGAGAATGGCTAAGGGTCTGTCTTCTGCTCCGGCCGTTGTCTGTATATCAAGCACGACCGTGTCCTTGGTCCTTTTTGTGCGTTTTAATAAATCTTTTTTGGCTTGGCATGGCTTGATTATACAGGGGCCCAGGGACCCACAGTGCATGGAATAGAATGGAACAGGCGCCAACAGGTGGCTAACAAAACAAAGTGAAACTCATGAAAACTCTGGAAAAGTGTAAACAGTATAGTACATCAGTGACATCAGCATGGCGTATAGCATGCGATAAATTTATTCACACAGATGTATGTACATTGCACATATAAACAGTCAATCACGACCAGATGCTGCCAGAAATCCGCATGCCATAAAGGTACACTCGAGGAGTCCTCGTTCCTGTGGATCTATTCGGCGCTGACAGGCCTGGCCACGCGGGCTGTTTCGCTGACTCTGGCAATGACACTGCCACTTAATGCGGCATTGTTTAGCCGAGCCGACCCCTCCTCCCACAGCGCACAGCCCACAGCTGCGCTGCCGTGACTGCTGGCAAATTACGCAGCAGAAATTAGGGAACGGTCTGACATTTGGTCTTAGCCCACAGTACGAACCGAGACCACGAAAGCGTGTGCAAATGCCCGTAGGTAAATGTAATTTGATTACATGCAAACAAACATAATTTATTGCCCATTCGGTGGAGTTTATCAGCGCCACTCAGTCAGGACGTGGTCTACTCGTATTTGTTGCGTACTCAACTCTGTTTGTGCGATTGATTGCATAACCGTAAATTATGCAACGCAACAGACTGCTGATGATGGCCAGTGCAGGTCCTGAACGAGGACCACGCTTGCAGGCAGCGGGCATGAGCAGCGGGCGAGTGCTTTTAATATTCATCTAATGCACTCGACGTGTTGTTGGCACAGCGATGACTATCACGGGTATATTCGACTGGGACAGGGCAGCATCCGACTGATTTACAAGCACCGTAGCACACAACAGGGTGTCGAAGAGTGGAATACTTCGCCAACAGATTGTCTATTAGCTTCATTTTTCTTGGCCAACTCTTGTTGCTCCTGCTGGTGATGCTGCCGCTGCCGCTGCAGCTGCTGTTGTTGTTTCCAGAAACTGGCAGCTGCTGCATCTGCACTGATGATACGGATGCCGCACCCCTTCCCCGTACGGCATCCTTCTCCATGGCACAGTGTGGGGGTGTGCTAAGTGAGTGTTGCTACCTGCACTTGACTGCTCGTCCGGGTCTGTACGTGGGTGTAGCGTGGAGGGGATGTTGCTGTTGCCTGCGTGGAGCTCAACTTAGTATTGTAATCATTGATCTGGCATCGGTAGTGCACTGCAGGTCCGTGCCCGTGCAGCACTCATACCATGCCATATGTCCCGGTCTGGCTGTGGCCCTTTCTGGTTTGAATCACGCATGCAGCTCGGAGCCGGAGCCAGAGCCGCACGTGGCGTAAGCGCAATATTGGATATCTTCATTGGGACTAGGTTTTATTTGGCTGCTGCCTACCTGTTTATGCATTCGATTTATGCATTGACTTTGATTACGTTCTGCAGTATGCAAGACGCATAATCTGATTTTTGATAACTGATAGAACAGATCGGAGTGGAGTAATGACAATTTGGTAGTCGAACTCTTTGGTTGGAATACCGTATTCATATTTACTTGATTGACTCTTTGTCCTGTCAACCTGTCCGTATGTATGTATGAGTGTATCTCAGCTGCCATCGTGACAGCGTGTCTAGCAACGTGCAATGAACCGCCTGAAAAAAGGCAAGAAGCCAGACGAGCACGTGGAGGAAACACTGCAGTGCACTGGTTGAGGCAGTGGCTTCACTTTAATGGCGCTAATAAGGCGCTGGTAATTATAATTGAATTGCTTGGAAGCGCGCTCCTCCACTCACAGTCTGGGTAAGTGGAAACCCGCTCGTGTTGGCCATTATATTTTTCTCCGTGTGCAATTACAGCAGCAGCCGGGAAGGACGAGCAGCCAGCACTAACATATAAAAACTGATTTATGCCTCCGTCTTCCAGGGCCTTATACTGTAAGCATAAGACACAGAGTTCAGCAGTGTGGCAGAGGGAGGCAATTCAATTGAAAGTCAAACAGTTACCGGCACTGTTGATGCAGTTGAGATTTAATTTGATTACATTGGCATGGGAGAGCAGGGCAAACATCTTCTGATTGCCTGAATAAGCAATGAGGGAACATAAGCTAGATGTGGCTGCAATGGGCTGTGGCTGAGCTAAAGCACTGAGCTAAAGGCAATGTGAGCATCCTTGGACCATGGAACCCAGCCTACAGCAGGTGCCACCACGTGTGCTTCCACTTGTGTATTAATACACATATAACGCAATTAATAACACACGCTGAGCGCTCAGCTGGGCGCAAAATGTAACACTTGGTGCGGAGTGTACTCCAACAGGGCAGCTGCATCCTTGCCGGTCCCGTGCTAAATTAAGAGCCCGGCCGAATGCAGCAGCGGCAGCTGCTCGGGAAGTCGCTGAAGCTGCGTGCCGCAAATTTATAGCCGCGTGGAAACGCAACTTGCGCAGCCATAAATGGCTGAATGAATTGCTACTGGAGTGGGATGGGAAGGGATTCAAAGTGGCCACTGAACCCGTCCCACTGGGTGGTGGTTCAGGAATCAAGTACGTGGGCCTGCGCCTGCACTACTCTTCGCCGCTTCGCATCTTTCAAAGTGCTTTTCTTTATGGCCCTTCTCACTGCCCGTATGAAAACTGTGTCGGGTCGACGGCGCCGGGCAGGGGGGCGGACATGCACAGGGACTTGGGCAGGAAAGCAGAAAGGCAGCAAGGCGGCAAAAAAGCTTCACTGAAATGTATAAAATTGTGCCAGCTAGGCATTCTTTTCCTTCCTGGCGGCTGCGTCTTCCTGCTCCTGCTGTCGCTGGCACGGCCGCTGCTGTCTTGTGCGCTCACACGGAAAAGCAGACAAAATGTATCTGTGACAGCGCCAGCAAGAAATCCTGGATAACCAAGCGGAGCCAGAGCCCAAAACGAAAGACGACAAACGAATATTTATTACAGGTGTTTGCCTTTGACTGACAGCAGGGAGCCGGTAGCTGGGAGCGTGAGCCGTGAGCCCGGGAAGGAGGGCTTAATTTTGGGCACTCAAATGAGAACTCAACTTTAAGATTGAAGCACATCGGGCAGATTCTTTTGTTCGATTGTGACCGCAAATTGATTTGGCATCATCAAATCGTATTCTGTGCCCGGTCAGCCACACACACACACGAACAGACGAAGGCAATTCTTTAAATCCGATTTAGGGAGAATGAAACTGAAGGTTTGAAACCCGAACAGGAATTCCAGGAAAATCTGCCACCAACTGTGGAAAAAGCAGATATACAAATAATCACAGAAGCTCCCTCAAAACCGCAGGGTCCTACTCAATTTTCACAAGACAATGTAGCCATACCCGCAGAAGGTGGAATTTAAAGCAGAGCAAAGACCGCAGTCACTTCACAGTTAAGGGCAAAATATGCAGAATTGCACTTTTACACATTTCAAGCCACCTTGGCAGGACCCCGGTGACAGCTAGAAGCTAGGAGGGAGGAGACAATCAGCCACTCTTGCTCCCCGCTGTCGCCCAAGTGGATTTACCTGGTTAGGAATGCAAATCTACGTGAAATTTGCTGCAAGGCAATGGCAGCCAAAGTATCTTTTTTCGCAGTCAGCTGAGATTTATTGCCGCCTGGGGATGGGGATTGGCAGCAGTCAGATACGAGTACTCCTTGCACTTACATAAATGTAAATGTAAATGCAGGGGGGAACCAAAATGATGAGCATCATTGCCATTCCATCATGACCATCAGCTGCTGGTGGTCATTCTGATTAGAAGCCGTAACGGCATGCCACTGACAGTTAATGAGGGGAAGGGGAAGCGTGGTGGGTTGGCGAGTTGGAGGAGCTTTTCATGTGCTCGGCTCGTGATGTGTAATTAATTTTCGGCAACATCTGTTTATCCTAATTAGAGATGAACGCCTCGTGCAGCGGATACACATGCAGGGTTAGAGTGTGGCTGAGGGTGTGGGTGTGGCCCGAGGCGTTTTCTTTTCATTTATCATTATTAGAATTTTAACCCAAACAAACCTTCGGGTCAGCAGAGAGATGAAAGAGGGCTAAAACGAGCCGAAACCAAGTGAGTAATGGCTGGAACGGCTCCTTAATCAGCGCACCAGCGGCACCAATTTCAATAGATGTTCATAATGACATGGCAATCGAGTACATATTGGCGTATCCTTTTGCTGCTGCTGTGGCTTCTGATGCTTCTCTGCCAGTCGCAAGCCAAAAACTTAAAAAAAAAACAGAAAATTGGGTAAAAGCAATCAACGCATTGCCCGACTAATGGAAAATTGGCTCAAGTGGGACTCTGAAGTCGATGGAGAATCGAGGAAAAAGTCGCCAAATTGAACTCGAGCAACTTTGTCATAAAATGAAATTGCAAGAAAAATCAACGAATGGGATAATCAGAATAAGGACGGACCATCGCCATCCGCCCGATGGGCCATCAAAAAGGGGCAGGCAGACTCTCTCTCTATCTGACTGTCTGTCTGGCTGGCTGTGTGTAGGAGTGTGTCCTTTTTATGCCGTCCCTCTTCTGACTTCGAATTTGCCAATTTATTATGCGTGGTTTCTTTATTCTGGTCTGTCTCTCCGCCTCGCCGGACCGAAAGGTTAACAAGCCAAAAACGACACAAATCAAAGAAAATTTTCTGACTCGAGTCGGCAGGCCTCTGGCTGCAGGCGAATGCAGATTAAGGGAATCAAAAGCTTATAATTAATCAGTTCTACCAGGGAATGCGAGCATATCGCATGCGATTTCTGCCTTGGAATTACGCAAAAAAACTCATCAAGCAAGCGACTGTCTGTTGCTGCTCTGGCCTATGGGGCAGATTCGTGCTCGTTCTATCGTGCTATATTTTCGTGTTCTTTGTTCCATTTCCATTATGTTCCATTCCTCACGTACACAGGCATCCAACGTGGGGGCCAACTGTTGGCGCTGTCTCGCATTCTGGCATTCAGTTGTGAAAATTCTGCCGCGTCGGTTGTGCCAAGGCGCACGAACAGTACAGAACCTTTCCAGGCCGACATTTGCCGACGGCGTCGGATGAGCATAACGGTACCTTTCAGTTCGCCCACGTGAGTGGGCGTCTGTGCGTCTGTGTGGGTCTGTGTGGGTGTTTGTGTGTAGCCGAAGTGAAGTGCGCTGTGCTCGTGGGTCGGTCGTTATGAATGGTCGTGATCGCAGACAGAAGCAACAGCAGCAGCAGCAGCAGTAGCAGCAACTGAAGAAGTTTCCACCATTTTCCGATTGCACTTTCAGTTCCGGTCGACTGTCGACTCCCAGCTCAGAGAAAACGGATTACCCATCCAATAAGTATTGTAGAATATTCCGCATACTCGTATTTGGTGTGATGTGGGTGATAAACGACAGTTGCTGCTGCTGCTGACATTTGAAACTGACGCTCCATGCAGCTACGTGCTTTCGACAGAAAAAAAAAATAAAACAAAAAGAAAGAAAGAAAAAAAAACGAGGCAAGAGCCCAAAAACCAACAACAATTAAATGCTATTATAATATTCGCAAAAAGCGAGACAAGTGTGTGAGTGCATTTATTATGCATTCGCAAGTGTGAAACGAGTGTGAATGCCTTTTATGTGATTTTATTGTGTGTTTCTTCAGTGCAGTGCAGTGCCGTGCCGCTTGTTCTGTACTGTTCTGTTTAGTTCGGTTCGGTTCTGTTCCTTGTTTGCAAATTGTTTTCCCTTGTTTCATTTAGTTTCGTAATTTCCCTCATTAGTAAACAATTTCATTTGCTGTCATAGAACAAACAGCATTGACAAACGGAAATTTTCATAATTATCCCGCTGTCAGAGTGTCCATATGCTGAAATAAACATATCTGTTTATAGATGCACCCAAACATGATGTCAGCCAGGCCAACCAGGCCAGCCAGAGATCAAACTACGAGTATTTTGTCCGCTGTCGAGCTGTTTCTGGTTGTCTGGGGCGACGACGGCGACTGTAAATGCAATGACAGCAAATAATTGTTTTGTTGGCCACAATCTTGCTCAACAAATAAAACATATTTCCATCAAATTCTAGCGCAAACAAACTATTAATTTTGTGAGCACAGCTTAGCCACGCTTAATGGAATATTTCAACCGAATGTGGAATAGAACATGGCGAATTTAGTCAAAATGCGTGCAATTATTCAACGCCTGACAACCAATTAATTGGGAAAAGAGTGCGGCAGGCAGGCAGCCAGCAGCGAGAACGGGAGAGCCGGAGCGAACTCACACAGCTCGAGGCAACAAGTCGAGAGGCCCACAAAAAGTTAGGCGCAACTGTCGAGCCGGTTAACGCCTCCCAAGTGCATCAACAAACAGCAAACGGAGCGGCAGTGCCGGCAGAGTTAGAGGCAGCGGCCACAAAAACTTGACCGATTTTTAAATCAATTCGGTGACGGCCGTGTCGCTAATCTCGCCCAGAGAGCCCCGTTCACAATCGCCATCCAAATCGCGATGATTTATGCAGGTGAGTCTCTCCCAGCTAAACGCACCTACATAAGTACATCCTCCTATGTGTGTTTGTATGTAAATATATGCAATTACAATTACTGGGTAGTAGGGGAGCAAGGGTGTAATGTTTTTGAGCAGATGTCTGTGCACAGGCGAAAAGAAGATTTTTTGATGTTTTTCTCCGCAAATGAATTTTCTTTAAGTCTAAGAATTAAAGCAGCTTAAACTTAACCCATGAGCCGGAAAAATACGGATTGGATAAATATTGGCTGAATATTTCAATGAGTTTTGGGGTTCCATATTCAGAGCATCGGCTACAGCAGCGTACAGCACTCTTTTCTTGTTACAGTTGATGGTTGGTTGCTGTTGCTGTCGCTGCCGCTGCCGCTGGCGCCGTTTAGCTATGCAAATGCGTGGAACGTCGGATCGAATCGGATGGGGTTGTGGATGGCGTTATGGATAGGCGAGACTATTAGAAATCAGTTTAAGTGCCCAAACGGAACGGGCTATCTACAGACTCAGTTAATTACAAACCCATATCAACAGCCATGAGGCTCGCAACGTAATTAGCAGACGAGGGCAGGGGACTGGGACGTGGGGAGTCGTGTGGCACACAAATTACAAAGAAAAGCGAAATATGGAAAATACAATTGTCAAGTGCTTTGTGCATTTATGCGGTTTTTTCTGTCTAGAGCCAGAGCCAGAGCCGCAGCACGTGCCCGTCCGTTTTGGTTAGAGACTGTGTTTATACACTTTCAGTGGCCTAATTAACTAAATTGGCTGCCCTGTTGACAATGGAAACCAAAGTGTGACCGGCTGTCCCGCCACTCATCCCGGCAACAGATTCGTCCTTCCTCCTTTTGTTATCCCGAGTGTGAAGCTTAACAGACACAATGAGCCGCTGACAGGTGAAATGGGGGCAAACAATGGAAGTTGTTTTGACAGGCCACACAAAAGCCCGGCCCGGCACGGCCCAGAGCCCGGACCAAAAGGAATATCCAATAAAACGGACAGATGGGTTGGCAGTTGAACAGAATGGAATTTCAATCTTCCCCGAGCGAGAGGTGAACTGGGGGTTTTTTCTAATTTATTAGAATTGAAATTAGGAATGATCCAAGCGCTGTTCTTTAATTTGGAGACACTCCAAAGTTCAACTTGCGACTAAAGTCACGATTTTTTGACATAAATTAACCAGAACTCTATCCAAAACTGATTAACAAGAGTTTCCTCTATTGATGTGGAAACTTTAAATATACCCATGGAACATCTGTTTTCTATATTTTCCCCAGGGCGTCTACGTTAAATTTCCTCCAAACGAATCGCCTTGAGTGACTCTAACATAATTTTGTGTTATGTGCAGCCCTCTGTGAAGGCATTCAAATTGCTTCCTAGTTTAAAAGAGAGCAGAAAACAGAAACAACAAAGGCGAGGCAGCCTACGTGCATAAGCCACCGAAACCTGAGATTCTTTCGCCCAGTCGAACACAAAAGAGCGTCAGCATAGAATTGTGCAACACCCAAAGCAAACACCCAAAGCAGTCTTGCCACTGGGCGAGGCACTGAGTGCCAGGGCGGCAGGGTGGCAGGCGGGCAGGGAGAGAGTGGGGTAAGCAAACCCACACGTACATCGAAACGAAACAAACCAGTTGAAATATATTAATGGGGCGGGAATGAAATTGTTTTAGGTGTTTGCTGTTGCTGCTCGGAGTGTGTTGGCATTAAACTTGGCATTAAATAACAATAACCCAGCAATAAAATGGTTCGAGGGCACCCTGGCGGGTAAAGCTCTGAACAGGAGCAACGCAACGCAACCCTTTCACTTTTACTTTCACTGTCGCTCTCGTTTTTCTTTTCAATGTGTGCTTGGCGGAGGAGCCCTACGCTGGGCTCTTTTCGCCTCGATTTCGTGCCACTTTGCCGCTTTGCAGCCTTATTTCAAAGTTGTCACCATACGACCCGCTTCCACGAGCGGCACTCATATGCGCAAGTGTGCTCATGTAGCAAAACAGACAAAGGGCGCCCGGAAACAAAGGAGCGAAAACTTCATTGCGTATACGACGCGTGAGCAGAAAAGTTGCCTCCGAAAGTCTCGTCTCGCAAAGAGGTCTCCCTGTGTGCGATGTCTGCTCAATGTATTTGGCACTTGTCGAGCACTTTTTATAGCTACGCCAGATTTATTTTTTATTTTTGTATACCTTCGGATGATGATTTTCTTTCACTGCTTACGCGGGGGAGGGGCAATACAATTTTCCGTAGAAATATCTCGTAAAAGTTTTGATTGACACGCAGTGGCCTGCAAATTAACAGCTCATTCCGATGCAGCCACAAAGTGGATGCCAAATGAAGCATGAGGAGACAACGACCAACGACCATCGGACAACGACCAATGGACAACGGCCAAGAGCCAGTGGCAACTGGAACGGAAATGAGTTCCACTGCTCGTGGCGAGCTAAGCTCTTGAAAAATCACCTAATTCATTTAAATAAGCACCAGAATGTCAGAGCCAAAGGCGGAGTGAACGGACTCCATTTGCCAAAAAGGACGTTGCCGTCTCGAGAAGTCTGCAGTCAGTCGCCTTGGCTTTTATCTGCAGAAGTCGGATACCAAACGAGGCGAGGAGTCGACAAACTAATTTAAAAATCCACTTGCTAAGCGTTTCCCACCTCCATGGTCCATCGACCGGGGGAGACCACTCTGGGGCCACTCTGGGGACTGCGGACTGGGGACTGGGGTCTAGGCTGGGGATATTTATTTTTTCATTTCTTGCCTTTTATGATGATTTTGCACTGCGTGGCAATAGTAGAGCAAACATTTTAGCCCCCAAGTGTTTAAATATAAAACGGAAATGAGCTTTACTCTGGGTCCTGCTCAACTTTGCCCTGTCTCGCTCTTCCTTCAGGCCGAAACGTGCCCAATGAACTAAAGCCATGAACTCTCCCTGCGCTTTTCCGCATACCATTCTACGTATACCATTTTGCCTGCACAAGTGTCTCTCTCCTTCTCTGTGAGTGAGTGTGCGAGAGTGTATATGGAAATGCTAATTAATGACTGAAACTTTCTTTGCCAGACACTTTTGAATTAATTGCTCACCTACACAAGTAATTCCATTTCATTTGCCTTGCCCGTTGCCGTTTTTGCAATTTTTATTGCCTCTTCCAGGCCAACAGAGAGCGAGAGTCATCCGATATTCAAGCGAATTGCCAGACACGAGCCATGTTTGGGATGCCTGCGACCCGTCTCCGTCCCCGTACCCGTCACTGGGCACACCCAGGCAAACGATGAAATTGCATTCTATCAGACGATAAAAAATATGCATTTGCATCGAATGCAAAATAAACACACAAGTACATTTGTAGGTATATCCGACGGATATGTAAAAGAAAAGCAATTTATGGATTTCATTTCAATTGTTTTGTCATTTTGATTGGCAGCCTGAATTGGCAGCACAACTCATCCATTTGGCAGGTTTGCAAATGTTTTGTGTTGCGTTTAGTCTGTTTTCGAAGTAAAATGTCGGGATTGTATGCCCCTCTTGTCATTGTTGCCAGAATCAGCATCCAGTTGGATGCGATGCGATTCGATGTTAAATTTGTCATCAGTGACCTTTTGGCCCTCTGCCCCGTGTTGACAATGGGAATCGAGTGAATTGAAAATCGAATTCGTTTCATTTCCTGGTTGTGTGGCAGTATGTGTTTGTGTGTGTGTGTGCGACTCTAATTAATCTAATTTTCAGTTTGCCTTTCTGGGAAGCATCTGGGCTGGTGGCCCGATACGTGCGTGTGGCTAAAAGCCAAAACCAAAACCCAACTCAGAGCCAGAACCAGAGCAAATCTATGCAACAGTCGAGCAGCGAGTGAATGGTGGCTTGAGGTTATTCATGCATTCATTATAGCGACATTCATTAGTTAATTGATCAGCCGTGTCGGAATGCGGAAACCATTCACTCATTCATTCATTCTTTCAACCACTTTCCCCGAAATTTAAAATGGAAAACATTTTTACAAAATCTAAACACAAATTATTTCGCACACAAAAAACAGCAAAAAAAAAACACTAATTCTGAAAAACTTAAAAATAAAATATAGAAACAAAACATAATACGACACGGACATAGACAGAGATAGAGACAGCGACAGTAGCATGAAAGGAAAAGCGGCTGTGTGTGCGAACAGAAGGGGGAAAAGTGCCCAAAGCGTTTTCACAGTCAATTTTCTATGTAAAGCCAAAGACAAGACAACGCCTGCCATGTGTGTGTGTGCATAGCGAAAAGCTTGGTTATGGTTGGGTGTTTTAGTGTAAATTTTTATATTTTGTTGAGCATGGACCATAAATTCTTTTGTTAGTTCTGGGAGAAGGCCATAAGAACGAGCCCACGCTCTCTCTCTCTCTCTCTCTCTGTGTATATATTTCCATTTCACTCTGTCGTCGCTGGGTGTGTTTATGCATGGGTATTTGTGTACATTTAGAACCGGAATGAGCATAAAAGCCATTAAACACACACACACACATACGCACATTTAAAGTAGTTCTAGGCTGAATGAACCCTTAATTTAAGGGTTCCCATTCGATCGTAGAAGAACTGGACTGACACCCTGCCCGAAAGAAAGAACTTTCAAACATCCTTTAATGAAGAAGTTGTGACCCATTTACACAATCAAATGTAAATTATATTTACATATTTAGTTCCACACCTCTCGTCCCAAAAAAATTCCTCTTAAATACAAAAATGAATTCTCTATAACAGGCAATCTTTAAATCTTAAATCATCGAAGTCAATTAATTATCCCATTTTGGCTACCATTAATTGGGATTTATATACGACTACGAGTGCATTTTTTCATTAAGATTAACAATAATGATATTTAACCATCATAAACTATTCATACTGTAAGCAACTGGGAGCGAGCCACCCGGGTACAGGTGTTTTTCCTAGCTGCACGGGTTTACCTTAGCAGCAACAACACAATGAAAATGAAATGAAAAAAAGAAGGAAAAACAAACACAAACACAAACAAGTACACAAATGAATGTGAAGAGGGCGAACGGCGAGTAAGGAGAAGGGAGCGGAGCGGATGTAAATGTAATGACACTTAAGTGGCCCTGAATCTCAATCCCGATTTCTTTGCAGTCGAGTGATTTGGACTTGTTAACAACACAACCCACTTGGCCACCTCGTTGATGACGTATAGAGGTATACTTATGTACGGATAGTTTTTGTTGCTGTGGCAACTGTCGTTCCGGGGATGAGGCTCTCCTGGCTGAATTCCTTTATAGCCATTCAGGGGCTACCTTTGAACGGGCTAAATAATTTATAGAGTTTTAGCTTGGGCTAATATTTGGGGTCGAGAAATATTAAATTCATATTTAATGGCTCTTCAAGTGATTTATATTTGGAAAGTGCTGTTAAGAAAAAATATAACTGAAATTTATTCCTGGCATCTATTGTTAGCTTGTTTGTTTGGGTCTTTTTGAGGGTTTCTTGCCCATATAAATTCATATTTTTATCGTTGGAAATTTCTTTAATGAAATTCACATTAATTGCATTGTATTTTCTTCGCACAATCCCTCATTATTTACCTAAGCCGCACAATCCTTTTGACTTGCATAAGCAGTCATGAATTAAAGCCAGACATGATGTCTATTTGCCCCGTGGTTCGTAGTACCAAGAAATGAGAAACTTTGCCGACGTATTCGACACACACATCTAATTAGGTGGAGCCGCCATCATTTGCCGGGGCAGCGAATTGTGTATGCAGCGCACAGTTACGAGTATATCCATCTAATTTGCTGGAAGTCGCTCATTTCCGACTAAAGAGGAAAATGGTTGCACATGACATGACATCCCTGTGCAGTTTCCCAGCCACAGTGACAGACCCAGTTACACTCGCAGTCGCTGTTTCAGCCCTGGAGCCTTTCAGTTAATTTAATTTAGCATATATAAATGAGACCAGTGCACGATGTGGACGATGTTCACTTGGCGGAGTGCATTATGTCACAATGGCAGACACAAGTGTTCGTTAATGCGTAGCCAGTAAGAGCATTATTATGCAAATTCTTCTCAAATATTTACATATATATTTGTGCTATTTGATGTAGTAGCTTTAGGACAGCTCACAGCCAAAATGAATCAATGCTACGTAAATATGTATATCGTGCCGGACAGCCATAAGGCAAATAGTATGCATATATTTATTAATAGGTGTCCACTCTAGATTGTCCTGGGAGTGGCTGACGGCTGATGCCTGATGGCTTTCTAAATGAATAAGAATTAGCCAGGCCTACAGGCAACGAATTCTGAATGTCATTAAATACAAATTATGGTTATTAGCCGATTTCGGGCGAAGGCAAGGGCAGGCAGGCAGGCCCTGACAATGATTTGACCTTCTTAGGCGCAGAACGCGCCAAAAATTTAAATGACGCATTCGGACTGTGCGGGATATATATCTATATTCATATTCGGTACATAAGTGGCGCCTGACGAGGATGATTTTGGATATTTTGAGGCACGTGGCCTCATTATAATATTCCCATTATAAATGCGTGAACGCGTTAGGACCTTTCCGACTGGGTCGTCGTGCCTATGACTTATTCAATGTTTACCGCGTTGACAGCCAGTCTGGCCCCCGCTTTAGGCCACGGTCAAGGAACACGCTCAAGTTATTAAACATTGATTACCTATCGATTCAGCCATTGCTATAGTACGGTTTCTGTCTGGCTGTGTGTCTGTGTGCTCAGAGACTTGGAATGGAAATGGAAAAGGAAAAGGTGCCAGTAAATGCAAATTACGTGTGAAAATGCAATTTCTCATCTCACCGCAGTTGTGGCCACGCAGTTTGACATTTCATTTTCGGTTTCTGTCCCAACCCAGCTGGGGAAGCCGATGTCAAGCTGCCTGGAGGAGTGACAGGCCGTGAAATGAGCGAAGGGCAAATAAAAGGGGAATAAATTGGAAGAAAGAGCCCATGCTGCAGTGAGCCTTTCATCAGCGAAAGGAGAATGTAAAATTCTTTAAGGTTTGCCAAACTTTTAAATGCATTTTCAATGCAAAGAAAAACTGCCCCTGCTTCTTCTGCTGCCACTGTGGCAGTGGCTGCCACAGCCACTGCGATACTCAATCAAAATCGAGTTATTTGACTGTTTTCCCCCTGGAACTTGTTTATTTATTCTCCGCATAACTTTTCCATCGAATGCAAAACTTTGGGGCTACCTACCTACACAATCTGTTCAGTCACTGCAGAAACTTTCCCGGCAGGCAATTAGTAAATTCTGATGGCTTCTGTCATCTCACAACTGAAAAATTGAAGAGAAAAACAATTGGATTTATTGATTGTCATCTAGAAGTCGCTTGCAAAAAGTCGCTTGACAAAGTATCTGCTCTCCCTTTCCCCCGAAAACACTCGAGTTTTCTGTATTGTTGCTGACAATTCAATATTTTATGTTCGATAGGTTTTTGGGGCCAAGTAAGTTTCCTCAACGTGACATCTCCACTGTAAATTTATTGACAACTCTCTTGTTACGAGCAGCTGACAGCAAAGCAATTGACACACACTCCCTCATGGCGGAAATGAATGAAAAAATGCCTATACGCCACGTTGTTAGGAAAAATTTGACAGCTTTACAATCTATTTACAATCTATATTTGCCAGCCCTTAACTCCACTCCATTTCACTGGCCCTCTCTCTATTTGCAGCTTATTTGGAAAATTCCGTCAGAATTCCGGAGCATATATATTCACGACATATACATATTTGATATGTAAACCACGAATCGTGTAAACAAAAGAGTAAACATTGCACAAGCCGACGATATTGGAGAGCTCCACTCCGTTTGACTTGACTATTTGGGGGCGTGCATATTGACATTGACCCACCGGGACGGTGTGCCACACAAATTCGCTGTTCTGGATGGAGACAGCGTGCGGGTGCCGTGGCCCACGAGACGAGAACGGATCAGCTGGAGCAGCGGCATCGGCAGCGGCAGCGGCAGTGAGACCAGCCTCGACATCGGCTTTGGCTAGCGGTTGCCAAGTACAGGCCCAGGCCCAGGCCCAGGCCCAGGCCCAATATCAACCACAGCTGGCACGACAACAACATGGCCATAAGGGAACAGCAACGAACAAACTGTAATTCATGGTTACAAGAACCCAACAAACTGCTGCTATTGGTGAGTGATTAAACAGGGATTGAGGGGTGGCCAAGGCGCTACTTTCAGGCGTTAACAAGAGTTCCAGCTTAAGGAACTCGGAACGTGCTTATCCGAATTCGGTCTGATTTCTCTTTCAACTTTGGACCAACTGCAATCAATCAAAAACAATTTGAATGCGACTCTATTTGCCCTAAGGACTCGTCGGGAATGCCAAGCATGTCGCGCACAATTAGTCAAGCCTGATGGTGAAGTTGTGCTGTGTGTTAAAAATTTAGTTCGCAACATTTCCTGTTATTATTTCCGCTGCGCGTTTCCGCTGTGGAACTGTGGCACGCACGTTCTGCACGGCAGGGGGACAAGGGGTTTCTGTACAAGTGAACTGTGCCCAAGGAACTGTGCGATCGGGGCCGGGGAAGTAGGTTCATGCTGTAGCAGAAGTTGCAGTGGCAGGGGCAGTGTGGAAGTAGGCACGTTCTATGTATGTTGCTGCTCCACAGATGTCAGTTGCACATTTGGCCACTGGTAAATTTGTCCCCCGTGCTCTTTTCTGTATCTGTGTGAATGTTGCAATCAACTTTGACATGTTGATGTGAGACATTGATTATCCTGTAGATGTCCTGTCTGTCAGGCTATTTGCGCTGCAGCAGCATCAGAGTTTTGTGTGACACTTACTGGAGTTACCGACGGGCAATAAATCCACTGACTAAATCTACATGGCACTTGTGGGCGGCAGCGTTAGTCGAGGCATCAACAGACGACTCTGTCACTTTAATGCTCCGCTGAAAGATGCTCGTAAAGTGGGCACACACATCGTATTTTTAGCTGCGTCTCGTAAAACAACCATCACATACAAATTCAGCGAATGGAAGTGAGGAAGCGACAGAACGATACGTAGAATGGGATCCGTTAATGGCCCAACTACTTAGCAATATCAGGCAGCTAAGCCATTAATTCAATTTTAATTACTTAAAGCAATTTACATCATAAATCAGTAATTCAATTGAGGCCAGCAAAGCACAGGCATCGCCAAGACAAACGCCTGCCCTGGATGTCCTTGAAGGGGAGTTCCCAGCAAAGCCACTCAGATATCACTTCAACAATTCTTGAATTTCAAATCTATAGACAAGGCCTGCAAAACTCATCGAGAGGCTTTATGCTGTCATTTGCATTTGGTTTTCAGTAACGCAACCTAATACGAACTCTTAAGTGTGTTCGTAGATGGGATTTGACAGCAGCAAAGAAGGCTTAAGTGATTTGCAGAGGACAACAAACTCCTTATGCCAGACGACGATAGTTTTAAACGTTAAAGTTCAACTGTGGGCGAACCCCTTTTGGCATTTGTATACGTAATTGGGGATTTCTCTGGGCGTTCTCTACAACAATTTTGGGCGCCATTCGCTCCCAATTATCAGAATGAAATTAAAAGTTTTTGCAGCAACTGTCGACAGGCGAATTGCAGTTGGCAGAAATCAGCAAGCCGCAAAATTGTTTTATCTGCGTGGGGTCTGTGTATAATGGTCCACTTCCCCTTCTGCGGCCGCCGCCGGAAAATGTTGTGTATTTGGCGTTTTAATTCTCTTCCAACTCATTCGGCGCCGAAACTACGGGCCGGGCTAATTGCTGGAAACTGGATTTTACGCCACAAATGTTGTGGCATAGTTGGTCGGAACGTAACGGAACGGAAATGTTTCCATTTATGCAGTTATTGAATTTCTTTTTTGACTACCCTTTGCCACAAACTAGATTCAATTAGGATAAATCATTAAAATGCACTTTCCCTGGTTCAGAAGCCAGATTTAATTTAATAACTCAATTTGTGGAAATCATTTTGTGTGTGTTTAAAGGATTAGAAGATATTTGAATTTTATTCATCCATATACTCTCTAATATTGCTCCAGGAAAAATGAACGACTCTTTATCGGATTATTAACCCTCAATTAAAACCTGATTCTGGCATTATACGGTAGCTTAATACAATGTCTGCAATGTAACTGGCACTTCACAATCCTTTGGTCTTCCTGCTTTCCTTTTTTCTCTCCCTTGTGTAATATCCCATGAAATCAAATTTTCAGCAATTCCCTCGGCGCCTTTCTTTTCTCTCTCCATTCCCATTTCCGCTCTACTCGTGTGCAACAAATCAAATTCAGGCTCTCCTCCTTGAAGCAGAAAATTAAATGAAATTATACAATTTTACCTCTGTTCTTGGCGAATGCAGGCTGCATCTCAAATATATTTTCCTGCAACAATGGAATTTCGTGCTTAAGTTCTATGCACAACGCTCTCCCAGTGTTCTGTACTAAATAAATATGGGCGATTTTGCTGACATTGCAATTAGGACATCAAGGAAAGTAAATTTGTGGGTCAATGGCGCATCACTGGTGCATTCACGCCACACTCTAATGGAAAACCTTAATTATTCTTCGTGGCCTGTCTTCGTTGAGTGGCTGGCGTGTCTCTCTTCATGTCGACTTTACGTGTTAAGTGTCCATTAGTTGTGTCAATACCATCCACCCTGCTTTTCTTTCCTCTCCTGGTCGGTTGTGTGTCAAAAAATAGTAGAAATTTCCCAATCAATTGGGACTAAAAAAAACCTCAATTGCAGAGTTTCGATTGAGTGCAACGAAAGGGCTGGTCGAAGTGTTTTATGCCTGAGAAAATCACATTTTGCTTAAATCTGAACATTGACATAACGACATAAAGCATATTTAAGGAGAGGAGTCCTTTAAAGTCATTTGAAATTTATGCCGCCATAAATATGATTACTGAAAATGTTATTCATAATTTTTTTTAACGCCATTTGAAAATTAATTTCCATCTAAAGAACTCTGTTAACTTTTTAATGCTGAGGTAATTAAATTTAATTTGCTTCAAAGCTGCACCACCTCTCGCTTCGCATACATTAAATGCGCGGCTTTTTTATGTCATCGTCAACTAGGCGTATGTGTAATGGAACAAGAGACGAAGGCTTGCCACCGGCTGGGCTGGTTGGCACGGCAATACCCTTACCAGGATTCCCATATCAACTGGTTTTACCGATCCAATTACACATATTTTTTGTTGTGTGTGTGAAGGTAACATAAAACAGCTGATTCTGTGCTCTCTTCTCTAAATATGAAATTTACATTATTGAACTCTTCAGAACTCTTCATTCACTGCAGGTACACAGGATACTCGTACACGCTTTTAAAGAGTATACTCAAGTGAAGAGAAAAGCGCAACCGACGCGTGGGTAGAGGGTAAAAAGCTTTTACAACTCGCTTTAAATGTCAATTATTTATTACACTCGGCAACTTAATGCTGGCAAAATTCAGCCTGCAACTCAATTTGGGCATTTCCCATTATTAGCTGCCACAAAGCGAATTTTGGCATGCAAATTTTGTATGAGAACAGAATGCCATGGACTAGGGGCGAGTAAGAGTGCCTTTCTCCGGCAAGGAGCTTGAAGCGTGAATGCCTTTTAAACTTTGTAGCCGTGGAACAGCATTTTGGCTCCGCTCGGCCTTGCCACTCGGCTCGACCCATGCATATTGTTTGTCATGTGAGTAATTTATGCGAGTTCAGTACACGCATTCCCTGTCCCTGATTGGCTACCAGTTACCAGCTACCAGCCACAGCTCCGGGCCTGCTCCTTCCAAGTGTTGGGAATATTCCATTCAGCCCACTCTGTGAAATTTCTCTGAATTTCAGAGGAAAAGCAACAGCAGGACAGGCCCGTCCTTCGCCAAGGTCTGGGCTCTTAGAGGATTATATTACTCATATGGATGTTGCCTTGAACTTAAACTGTAATCAATGCCTTTTCCAGGTCTCTGAGTAATTTATAAATCGATACAACTCTCTTATATACTATAATACTATTTGCAGTCTTTGACTTTACTTAGATGGGTTCGTTCCCATGGTTGTCCCCTTTGTTGTGGTCGCCAGAGGCTCACTTCCGCTCTTCAACTCTTCAACTCCCCCTCCCCGAGCAACAACCTTTTACATAGATCTTTACGCAACAAGATTACCTTGCCAGAACAGGTGTTCATTAGCACAGCCACAGCAACATCCAGTTCCATCGGGGGAACGTGCCAAAAGGTTCGCACAATCAACAGCCATACATTGTTGTTAGATCGGGCTTAAAGAAACGTATACTTTAATCGATTTGTTGCGTGTTCTGAATATCGCATACCCGACAATTATTCCCCAAAAATCGCGACAGGGGATGGCCTGGGTTGGCTGTGTGCGTGCCTGGCAGTCGGCAGAGCCATTAAAGTCAAAAATAATTTCAAATATTGATTAGTAGCCAAATTGTGCGCACCCATGGAATGGAATGGCGCAGCGAGTTGGCTTTATGGCAGTTGATTGCTTGTTTAGTAGGATTTGTAGTTTATCGAGTAATATCGTATGTTCGATGGCCTGATGGCCGGCCTCCCTCACTTGCTCGTACTCTCACTCTCAATAGAGAGTCGTGTATTGTGTGGCATAGCAATTGAAATGCAGCCGACGATGATGCCGATTCGCATGCCAATTCATTCATAAATTGACTCGACGTGAACACATTCAATGTACCCAGTACAGTGAACGACCGCAATTAATTATGGCAATTAAATTGCAATGCGCGTCTGCCGGCTGAATACCAAGTGGGGAGGGAATGGAAAAGCTCTCGGCCCGAGCAGAGTTATCCCTGGTCAGCTTTACTCGTGTTTCCGGCCACATTTAATTTTCAATTATTTGCACAGGTCAGCTCTGGATAACGCCCAGAGATGGCTTATGCCGTCTTACAAAACAATTAAGCAAATATGCCAGCAGGCATTCTGTTGCTGCTCGTCTTCTCCCTCTCCCTCTCCTTCCCCTCTGCTTCCACGGTATTCTCTTTCGCTTGTAATTTTACATTTAATTTTTTTTCATTTTGGTTGATGGAGATTTTCCGATTTTCCCTTCTGTGGAAAAGTTTATTTGCCTGCCGGCGCTCACAAAAGTTGAAAATAACAGCACAGCGAGCCACTGGATCCCGAGTGCCTTTCTGCTAATTAGATATATTACAAAGTACGTAATTGCTTAGCTTTGAATTCTATACAGGTTTCTATGTGAGAATCCCAAAGATTGTCAACCGATTTGTATCTTGGGGCTGTGTGCAACTCTCCACCCCAGCTACGATTACGAGTTCTGAAAATAGGGCCAGAGTTCGGGTTGTAGTAGGTAATTTAGAGCCCACGCACATTTTGTTTTTCCTTGGGGTAAACACTGGCATCATTCTTGCTTTCTTTTTGTGGTATTTATAGACCGGAGTTCCTTAATAAATTAATTAGGCACGCGAGGGCCGGCTGACCCTGACAGGTCGTGGCAGGTAGCCGTCAGTCGAGTTGGTATCTTTCCGTTGGTAACCTTCCTGGTCGGTGGATTGCAGGTGGTGAACACGGATATACACCCATCTCAAAAGTACCGCCATGAATGAGACAGAGTGCGAGGATCTCATCAAATCTGTGAAATGGACGGAACCAGCCAATCTGATCTCCCTGGCCATACTCGAGTTCATCAACGTTCTGGTCATTGGTGGCAACTGCCTTGTGATTGCCGCCGTCTTCTGTTCCAATAAGTTGCGCAGTGTTACCAACTTCTTCATCGTTAATTTGGCTGTGGCCGATCTACTGGTGGGTCTAGCGGTGCTGCCCTTTTCCGCCACCTGGGAGGTGTTCAAGGTGAATATACCATATAAACCTTTAGCCTGTAATAAATAAACCTATATGTTTCCACCCTTTTTTAATGGTTTCCTTCGGCTTACAGGTCTGGATATTCGGCGATGTGTGGTGTCGCATTTGGCTGGCCGTCGATGTCTGGATGTGCACCGCCTCGATTCTGAATCTGTGTGCCATATCCCTGGATCGGTATGTGGCGGTCACGCGACCCGTCACCTACCCAAGCATCATGTCAACGAAGAAGGCCAAGTCCTTAATCGCCGGCATTTGGGTACTCTCATTTGTTATTTGCTTTCCGCCCCTTGTTGGCTGGAAGGATCAAAAGGTGAGTGTCGACTGTCGACTGCCGACTGCCACACCATCCCACACAAGCCCACCCAAGGCCCAAGCCACCCACAACTGACCCACAGCTGACCCAATCCGATAAATTAACGAGTGAAACGCGGTTTGTCACTGCCAAAAAGTGAGAGGGGGGAGAAAGGAAAACAAAATTGAAAGTCCGTAAACTGTTTTCAGCACGCCCAATCCTCATAAAGAACAAAGTGAAGCCCGCTGCTAGAAGTTTTTCGGGGCCCCAAACTGTCTGGCCTACATGGGGGCGGACTGTCATTGACACCATTACGGGTGGAAGTTGTTGCCAAACCGCAATGACAACGGCAACGACAACCTCGTGCTAAAGACAGCAATCTGGCTCATTTGTGCCAAAATTACCGTAAAACAAGACACGAGTTTGTCCCTTTTGTTGGCCTGCCGTCTTCTAATTTCTGACTACATTCCCATCTCCATTTTTGCAACGTTTTTGGCACCCATGCATGCCACACTCTCTCTTACGCAACGGCAATGATAATGATGTGTTTGTTATACATATGTATGCATGTACATGCCCCAAACAGAGGAGACAGTACGGCAGTGGGGCATTCTCAGACGGAGCACAATTTATGAGCACCCTGTCAGTGGGTAATCAGATCAGCGAAGATAGCGAGCTCTTGGTCCGGCTTCACTTTATGGCCCTGCCTTTTGGCTCAGTTTACTTTGGGCCTACACTGTTTTAGGTTAATGCCTAACGAAGACATTCAGCTGGAAACTGATGCATGATATACGGCCTGGCCAGACATATTAATCTTAAGGCGCTCGTGCTGTGCTCCCCTGGCTACGGCCGATGGCTTCACTTCATCCCATTGGACCTTGGTAATGGTGGATGGGATGGATGCTTTACCCGCATAGCTGCACACACATGAAAATGTATCCTCCGAGGGAAAGGAAAAGAATTCGAGCGCACAGTCGACTCAATTCATGGCTGCCGCAGCTGAATGCAATTGAATGCAGTTGAATGCGCACCGTTTGAATGAATGGCGTTCTGTTTGCTTCCTGCATGGACCTTTTGGAGCCATCGATTATTATTATACTGCCATATACTACGAGTACTCGTTCTCCCCTCTCCATATGCTCAATTCAATTTCGATTCAGCTGCAGCAGGCGGCAAGAAGGATGGGCAAAACATGGGGCAACATGTTTTCACATATTCCCCCCATATTGCTAGCGGCATTCAGTTCAGTTCGGCTCGGCTCGGTTCGGCCAGGGAGCTTGGCTTTGTTACAACGCCGAGACGTATGCTACCTTTCGTGTAATATTTATGCACAACACGTCGCCGAGTATATTTCGTAATACGAGTATGTATAGTCCGCCCCGCTTTAAGTTGCATTTTTATTGGCTTCTTAGCACAGTAGCCCAGTGTGCTAACAGGACAGGGTGAACAGGGCGCCAGCGCGAGCACAGAATTTTAATGGCCCACTCTCTAAAACCCTCCAAATATCAAGTGTCATAACTGGTTGGGCCCTTTCTCATTCCAGGCCGTTGAACAGCCGACCTATTCGCGGGGAAACTATACGCTTTTCTATGCCACCACGATGTCAAGCACAGAGGAGGGGCAACTAGAGTTAGATAGCATTAAGGAACAGGGCGAGCTGGAGAGCTCCGCCCACATTAGCAATGGCAATGCCTACAATCCCTACGATCCCGACTTTGCGCCCATCGATGGCTCCGCCGAGATACGGATTGCCGCCATGACCACGCGCAGCAGCAGCACCACCACCACCACTACCACATCATCCCCTAGTCTATCCTCCACCGAAATGGAACACGATCTGACGAGCGCGCCGCCGCAGAACAGAGTCCAGACAACGCCGGGCAGCTGCCCGTGGAAGTGTGAGCTGACCAACGATCGCGGCTACGTACTGTACTCAGCCCTCGGATCGTTCTACATACCCATGTTCGTGATGCTCTTCTTCTACTGGCGCATCTACCGGGCCGCCGTGCGCACCACGCGGGCCATCAACCAGGGCTTCAAGACCACCAAGGGTAAGTTGAATCCGAATCAGAATCCGAATGCGATCCGAAAGCAGTCACCCGTAGCTAACAGACTCCACCAGCTCTCATTTGGACACAGTTTGTTTGAATCTTTCAATTGTCACCCACGACTTGTCCTAACTTGTGCGTAGCTTAGCCACTCATTTCAACCCATTACTCGTACTCGTACCCGTACCCGTATGTTCGATACTCGTAAGTAACGTAATCACGTAGATAGTTCATTTTATTCAGCTTAATATCGATTGCTAAACAGTTTCAAATCTCTCGACGTGTAGACAATAGTGTGACGTCCCGTTTGTCCCATTTTATGTTGGTTACCAAAAAAACAGACAAACAAAGAACAAAAAATAAAGTGTACACATTCACAACGAACATTACAGACATTCTCACAGACACATTCACAGACACCTCAGTGCCGTCGTCCTTGCCAGATTCAGTACGGATGTATCTGTAGGTACTCCCTCCGAAAACCATAAATTTTCAGCCAAGTAAATAACAATTCCATGTGTACGTGTACGTGTGTGTTTGTATGTTCTCGCCCCGTTTAACGAATACTTTTATGAGGAACTGTATAAATTGACAAAAGCAAAAAGTGTACAACTAAATTTACATATACATATAATCGTATAAATAACTACTCACACACACCGCCCACAGCCCCACAGACACGTCCGCACACAGATACACCACTCGTACATACATACGTGCATTTATTGTCGGCATTTTGTTTTTGTGTTCACAACATAAATAAACATGATAAATAACATGGAAATGAGTAAATATATAAATATATATACATACATATGCATATAGACATAGTCAAAGCATAGACCCCGAAGCCAGCCAACATGAAACACACACACAAAAAATCAACCCCTAGAGCCGATTGGCAATATCTGATTTAAATATATGTAAGCGAGCGACAAGCGAATAAAATCCCCCATAAACACCCAGCAACAATTTTAATTCTGTATAAATTGGATTAACTGTAAAACCCTGTAACTGAAATCCCCCTGACATCAAGTGAATGTCATCGAAAATTAACATTGGGCTAATGCTAAGTGCCTCATAAAATAATATTAGTTTAGTCTACCCATGTAAGTAACCACGAATCTCAACTTAAATCTGTGAATAATCTCCTAAGAACCTCTCAACATCCCTCTTGTTATTCCACAAAGCCCCACATGAACTCATCAAATCATTAAAGTTCCCCTTTCCTTATCCCAAACCACTTTAAAGTAATCCCAGCACTACGTATATCAATCATATGCTCAAAGGAGAAGTCACGCATTATAATTAGCATTATTTCCAGTGATGAGCAAAAACCATACAAAAAAAAACCAATGGGTGCTGAGAGAACCCAACACATCAAACAAATCGGCTTATATGCTCGTAAAAAGGCAGCCTGGATTAAATGAAAGAAATTCAGCCATTAGAGCAGGGCCAGGGCCAGGGCCAGGCTTCCTGGAATACGAATACGTATGTACATGCATATGTATGTACGTAAATGGTAGACATGAAAGAAGCTCGAAATGGTAGACAAGAGCCCCTGTTGCTGTCTTTGCAAATTGCTGTTTTCTTGGGGTTTTGTCATTTTAGGCCTCGTTGTTCTTCTGACATCCCATCGAACTGTTTGCTGGCGATAATCCTGCCAAACATATTCCGTTTGAAGTTGGAGCTGCTGCTGTTGTGGGGCAACCAATAATCTGTCATTAAATGTTTATTTTAATACGAGTATATGGCGCATTTCTTGCACATTGGGACTGGGTCGGGCCAGGGCCCGTGGGCGCGGGACGCAGCGCACTTTCTTCCGCCTGATCAGCTCATTGGGCACAGCTCTAGTCTATTTCCCTTTAGCCCCTCCACAAAGCGCTGGCAAGCCAAGCGCACGCATTTGGCGATAATCTGCAGTTACCGAAACAGCCGGGCCAGGCTAACTAGCCAACTCACCCAACGAACGAGGGACTGACCCGCTGACTTCATAACGAAAATCAATAGCCGACCTTCGTGCACGTTTCGCTTGGAAGTCAACGTTCCTGCTAATTGATTGGCTCTCCCAGACGCCTGTGTTCCTGTAGCCATCCCAAAATCCACTATTTGACTTCCGGAATTCAGCTGCATGCCTGATTCAAATGATTATTGCCTAAGTCATGGGCATAAGACATAGTTCAACCAACAATTTCACACATTTTCAGCATTAATATGCCTTACTTCATTCTGTAACTAAAATAAAAACTCTAAGTGCTCCTTTAGTATACATTTTCAAGGGGATTTTTCCTTCTCCCTTCTGTCTTTTTGTCGTTTGTTGGCCTTCAAGTCACTGGGGATTTCTTGAGTCGAGACAGCACTTAAAATGTGATGGCTTATTTTGAGGCAGAGACTGACCTGACGCCATATTGAACCCGAGTTGATCCTCTTTCTAACGCCAAAAAATAAGAGCAGGTTGTAAGGCACGCCGACTTTTATATACACGAACTTGATGTTAGACGACAAGGCACTGGACGTGAGTCATTTAGTTGGGCCGTAAGCAGCCATAAAGGGCTACATATACCATGATAAGAGGCCCGATTTTGATATTTCTTAAACTATGCGTTTGATTCTGATTTTGATTTTTGACCAATCGTTGGGACCGTTTGCGACAAATTATTAGGGGAGACTCTGTGCAAAATAGAAATACCCTCTTCAAGGGTATACAACTGCATTTCGGGGCCAGCTTCTTGAGCTTCTACGAGTACTGCTGATGCCAGAATGCCTGCTAGTGCCTAGTGGGACTGAGCTGTTTTTGTTTTGCAACTGTCGCGTCGTTAGTTGGCGCCGTTTCTGAGCACAGAGCTCAGATTTGCCAGCAACAAGAGCATGTTCATGCTCACGCTCACACACCCTCACACCCACTTACTGACACAGTCGAAAAATCAGCGTGTGGCAGCCTTGAAATATGCTTTGTCTACACTCAGTCACACACATACCGCTGTACGCCAGCACATGGACACACACACACAGTGCTATAGTTCTCTGTGCAGGGGCCACTTGTCCGTGCGTGTCTTGCCGCAACGTTCCCGGCAGAACGCAACGGAAAAAGTCAAAAAACCTTCCGTGACACAATGCGGGTGTTGCTGATGCTTTTTGCTCACCAGCAAGAGAGGATTCCCACCTCCCACCATTGCCCAACGACCATCCACCCCACACGCCTTTTTAGTGGCTTTTGAAGGTAATCAAGTTTCAAGTTCAAAAACTTGCCGAGGTTCATGGTGTCGACTGTCGACCACTACAATGTGCCCGATGCCAGAGCCAGAGCCTGGCGGGCGGGCGGATGGTCGGAAGGTCGGTGGGTCGATTGGGTTCTGTTATTGTTAGGGTTTAGAAATTTTAGCAGTGCGGCCCTGGCCCTGTGTCAAGAGCAGAACGGAACAAGAGGAACTTTCGTGAGAGCTGCCCGTGGCAGTGGCAGTAGCTACAGCTCGCCTTGACTTGCAGCCGCGGCGAGCCATCGTTCAAAGGTCAAAAGCATATGACAATCAGACCCACACTGCAGACGTGCAGATCCACAAGAGGTTGCGCGGAATAATTGTTCACGCTAATTACTCTACGCCGTTCATTAAAAATATGAAACGATTTATTAAATGACCTTTAACTAAATGACAGATAATCGTAGTGTACGCCCACATGAATGTGTTGACTGAATTACAAATGCCAAATTAATGCCTGAAGGCAGATAGACAAACCATTTCAATCAAAGGGAAATTGAGACTCCCAGGTACGACCATGTGGGAGTACGCCCAGGCATACGAGTATCTGCACCATACTCGTCCTGTGTGTAGGTGCAGGGATAAACCTACATAAGTAGAAAACAAAAGTAATATTCATTTATTTAAATCAACAACGCCCCAGGATGTGGCATGTCCACAGGCATATCCATGGACACAGTCCGGGCCAACAGAGGACTAGAGACCGTTTTCTCGGATTGCGCTTTCATATCTGGCTGTATTTACATACATTAGGATAGAGCGGTATTTTTTTTTATATTTTCCTTATGTGTATACAAATTGTTTGTTTAACTTTCATTTTTTGAGGGCATATACATACATGCATACTCGTATGTATGTATGTATGAATACATGAAAGGAATCAATAGAGTATCCTTTTTTATGTACAGTCTCCACACATATGCTGGACTTCTTGTTTGCTATCCTCGGCCTCAGCCTCAGCCACTCGCTTGCTTCGTTTGCTTATATTCATGGGCAAACACAATTTTGTTTCAATAAGTTTAATGGAGTTTATGCAAATTGAAATGTTGCACGTCCCGCTTTAAATTATGATAATACTGAGCGCGGCACTCTGTTGTTTAAACAAAGAATACGCCTGGAACTAAAGCTGGCAATCAGCCCGAAATTATCAATAAATGAAAAGCCTCTCGTAATTGTGTTCGGGTAAATTTAATACTAAATTATTACTGATGCTTCTCTGTGCCACCAAGGGTGCATTCATTATCCATGTCGTTTCAGTCGGACTCATTTCGTATCTCTGTATAATTTGTAGAGCCCTTTTTAATGACCCTTCCTGCTCGATGACCCTCGACTAATAAATAAAATTAGACCAAACAAACCCGTCGCTCGGGCTCAACAAATATGTACCATGTACCCCCTCAATGCCAACACGTACCGAAGAACAAATAACTCCCCAAAAGGAACCGAACCGCATATAAATAAACCCAAACCAATTAACAAAGTTTTTTATAGCAATTAATTACTGTGGATACTCGTATTGGAAAACAAAAGAGAACCAAAATACATTTAATGAATTGCAATATTTGTACTACATTTTTACTACATATTACTAGATTTTTATAATGGAATGAGACCCTCCTTTTCTCTATAAATATATCGTATTGATGAACGTAGAACAAACCTTATTACATACATATACTTACTACTCAATTAAGTTACTCCACCGTACATATGTATCTCTATTTTAATGTAACAGTTTGTAGTTAGTTATCCGCTCTCTGTGAAGTGTCAGTCTCCAACAATTTTAACCATTCAACCGTTTATTCAAGAAGAAATGTTTCTTGCATCTCTAAATATTTATGCGAATGTATCTAACTCAGTTCACAACCACAACCACAACCACAACCACCACCACAACTACAACCACATAACAAAAGAGCAAACAAACAAAAGCAACAGTTCGTTCATTCAACTTATATTACACTCGTACTACCACATGTCCATGTTCCATACAAACTGAATGTTTTACTCCGTGTTAATTTTACACCCCCGGGATACACCCGAAACACCAAACACGAACTATAGTACTACTCCTTCACGTGTGGTCATCGCGAAAGACATTATTCGTTTCGACTCCCGAAAAACTCCCTCCACTCACTAATTGCAGGCAGTCCCCGCGAGTCGGGTAACAATCGCGTCGACGAGTCACAACTGATACTGCGGATACACCGGGGACGTCCCTGCAGCACTCCACAACGCACCCCGCTCTCCGTGCACTCGATGTCCTCGACCCTGAGCGTGAACAGCAACGGAGGAGGCGGAGGAGCTGGCGAGGATCAACATCAGTCCGCCACGCAGATGGGCACGCCCAAGCGAGCCACCTCGATGCGTGTCAGTCGCCAGCGACCCGAGAAGGTGGCCATCAAGGTGTCCTTCCCCTCGTCCGAGAACGTCCTGGAATCACAGAGAACGTCAGGCCAGCAGCCTCCACACTCACCCTCACCCCATTTTGCGGTCATCAGCAGCTCCAACGGGCGACGGGCCTCCTTCAAGACCAGCCTCTTCGACATTGGGGAAACGACCTTCAATCTGGACACCACGGCACAGACGGCCACGGATTTGGAGAGCGGTAACGCGGCTGCTTCGACGGCAGCCAAGAAGCGGGCGGGCAAGCGCAGCGCAAAGTTCCAAGTGAAGCGCTTCCGCATGGAAACGAAGGCAGCCAAGACGCTCGCCATCATCGTGGGCGGCTTCATCGTCTGCTGGCTGCCCTTCTTCACGATGTATCTGATACGAGCCTTCTGCGAGAGCTGCATCCAGCCGACGGTCTTCTCGGTGCTCTTCTGGCTGGGCTACTGCAATTCGGCAATCAATCCCGTGATCTATGCGCTCTTCTCCCACGAGTTTCGCATCGCCTTCAAGCGCATCGTCTGTCGCTGCGTGTGCACGAGGAGTGGCTTCAGGGCCTCGGAGAACTTCCAGATGATCGCCGCTCGAGCTCTGATGGCTCCTGCCACATTCCACAAAACCATTTCCGGCTGCTCGGACGACGGGGATGCCGTGGACTTTAGCTGACTAATCGGCAGCTACGAGACGAGTTCGGGTCCGGGTCCGCTTCAGCGCACATCCTCGCTACCGCAGGACTCCAGCGATGTGGTGCTGGGGGACGAGGGGTCTGGTAGCACGCGTAGGATACGGCGCGGCGGCTTCTGCAAGGGGCGCGTTCTCTGAAGCGGGGCAATGCATTTCGACTTTTGATACTTTTCGACTCTTATGAACGTTGCTAGTAGCAGTAATCCCAAACGGATATGCACATAGATATATGAATGTATGTCCCGATCCCCGCCAGCATCCCACTATACAAATTGTCAGTATTCGCATTGAACGACGTTGTAACTGTATGGCAATAATTTTCATGTATTTACCTAGATCTAAGGCTATGTTAAACTACTTACTATATATAATTACTCGTACAGATACAAACCTACATAACTACTCGTATAACAGCTCGTATGAGGCACAAGATACAAGATACAATGCACAACACATAATACACAAGATACAAGATACAAGCCGACTAGCCGTAAGCAGCCCATTATTGTTTTCAGTTCTGTTGTGTACATTTGTTAGGCGCAAGGACAAAACTCTCATCAAATTAGCTACATAAAAGATATACAGATACACTCGTATATATGTGGATAAATGTGTATGTTTGTGTGTGTACAGCAGCTGTGTAAGTCAACTGCAGTTTCAATAAAAACGAGAGCAGAGAAAACAATTCGAAATAAATACAAATAAAGAATACAAAAGCCAAAAACCAAAAACCAAAAACAAGTGCCGACAACGAAATGACCAGAAATTGGCAAATACCAAATACCGGGTCAATCAAAGGTAGCGACAGCTTGTCTGTGAGGGAAGTGGCCTCAGGCCCACGACCAGAGACATTCCGAATCATCAAAAAATATTTGAAGTCTCCAAACACCACACCAACGATGATATGCCCTCCCTACAATCCAACAATCAAGCTGCCATCTGTATGGGAGTCTACTTTATTTTCCTGTCGGCATCGATTGGGCAACACACAAAAATTAATTATATTTTTAAGCTTACTCGTATATCCGTTCAAGTTTGGTTCTTCATTCTACTGGCCTTTTTCTTGGGCAGTGTATAGAAATTTCATTCAACGCTCTCGTCTGCAACACACAAGAGTGGGCGGGTTCCCTTTGACCCATATGGTCTGGTGCTCTTCGACATCAATGATGCTCCGTCTTTGCACTGGCCAGCATCAGCAGACGTTCAAGAGACCGTTATTAAATTGCTGAAAGAGTACTTCCAAGTACTCCAAGCGCAAGAAGTGGGTTTAAAGCTATCGCTTGACAATAAATCAGCTTTTAATTTTTTAAGAGCCAAGGCAGGAGCAACAGCAGAAAACAGCAGGAGTAAGAGCATCCCAAGATTATTCATTACTTGTCGCGGGTCGAGTACTCGTAATGAAAATGTATTCAGCAGTTAAACGTGCGTATGAGTAATAAATGCAGAGCAAGCGATGGCTGAGCCATATGGCCAGGGTAGGATGGTTCACTAGGGGGGGAAAAGTGAGAGAGCGGTGATTATGCAAATGTGTGTGTGTTTGTGTGTGTGTGTGTTAATGAAATAAAGTTCGCTTTGAAGGCAGCTTAAAGGCGACTACAACTACACGCGTAGCCAGGATCGGGCAGGGGATTGAGTTGAGTGCTTGTCGCGTTTATGGGAAAACATTTGCATAATTACGCGTTTAATTTGCTAAAGTGCAGGCTGGATGGCTGGATGGCTGGCTGCTGCCCCTTTGGCAGAGTGCCAGGCCTGACGCCTGACACTCGACGCCCTCGAAGAGAAGTGCGTGCAGGACGTGACACGTATGGGGGCGTATGAGCGATATTCAATATGTGAGGAGGAAACAAGAAATACAACACCCCTTATGTTAAATTCATGCATACTGACATATATGTCTCCTTATCTATTCCCGTTTCCCCAAACAGGCTCCAAGGGCATCGGATCACGCTTCGAGGAGCAGCGCCTGACGCTTCGCATACATCGGGGAAGGGGCTCCAACCAGCACGACTCCATGCACAGCAACGGGAGCACACAGAGCACCACCACCACGCTGGGCACCCCCTCGCCAGAGCGACTGTCCAAGTATGCCACGCGGCGCCTTCACCACCACCACGACAAAATAAAGATCTCCGTGTCGTATCCATCCACCGAGAACATCCACGAACTGACCCACGGAGACTCCGGCCGGGACAGGCGACCCTCGGGCAACGCTCTCTTCGCCGTGCACTACAACGGATCCAATGGACGCGACTCCACGGAGTCGCAGCTGTACAGGCAGCAGCATGGAGGTGGCAGCTCCTGCTACCTGCAGGTGGGCAAAGCCTTGCCAGAGCTGGGCAGGCGCCAGAGCAACACCAGCGAAGGAGGCGGCGGATCGGGACACTGCCGCCCGGCCAACAAGAAAATGGGTCGGCGGAACATCAAGGCTCAGGTGAAGCGCTTCCGCATGGAGACCAAGGCGGCCAAGACGCTGGCCATCATCGTGGGCATGTTCATCTTCTGCTGGTGCCCGTTCTTTACGATGTACATCATTCGGCCCTTCTGCCAGGACTGCGTCGACCCGCTGCTCTTCTCGGTGCTCTTCTGGCTGGGCTACTGCAATTCGGCGGTGAATCCCATGATCTACGCCCTGTTCTCCAAGGACTTCCGCTTCGCCTTCAAGCGCATCATCTGTCGCTGCTTCTGCTCGCGCCAGAGTGTATCGCTGAAGAGCTCCCGTCGCGGCTCCGACATGTCCGCCATCCGCATCCGGGCGCGCACACCCAGCATCACGCCCAGCGCGGCGGCCCACAGCTTCGGCGATGAGAGCGAGCTGCACCACTCCGAGATGAGCAACGACCCCAGGTGACGTTCGTTTGGGCCCAGCTCAAGCTCGCAGAGCAGCTTGGGTGGGTTACGGAAGACGAGCCTCAAGGTGCCCGTCTACGAGATTTGCCATCCGCTGGTCATGGAGACTGCCTGCTACTCCTACGTGGAGCCCTCTGGGGACGCCTCAACCTCCGCAGGCAGCGGGCCGAAGCGGACCCAGTTGTAGCCACGAGAGCTGCTGGCGCTGCGTGGCCTGGGATCTGGTGCGGTTTCGAGGCCAGGGCAGCGACCAAGGCGCATGGTTCGCATCGAGTACAGCGATGCGAGGGTCTAAGCCAGAGACAGCAGAGCAACGCATATACATACATGTTAGTTTTTATTTTCCCCTCGAACTCATCCCACTAGGTATGCTCCATGAAACACAACCTTTGACCCACCTTCCTTTGACACGAATGGAGAGAGATTTGCGTCCGGATTGGGATTAGGTTGGGCATCGGAGGAGCTGCTGCAGCCTGCATATACTCAGTATACTGATACCCACCATTGTACATAGCCATCGGACATCCTGTGAATCCCTTATCGACTATACGGTAGACTAAGATAGCCAAAGCGGCGATATGTTGTGTACATAGTTTAGCTGGGATATCGCTGTCGTTTGAGAGTTGTACCTTTAAATTTCCGTATTTATAATACTCGCTAGCCAAGAAACCAACAAAACCAAATTGTTGCTACAGGCAAATAAAACATTACCGTGCTAAAGACGTACCCCTAAGATGTACTCAGATAAAAACAAAATAAAGATAAAGATACAGAACATAAATAGTCAAGTGTTAATGTTGTACTCTCAGCTCGAAGAGCTTACTCCGATAAATATCTATCATGTTTAGTGCAATAAACGAGTCCCTGCATACCAAAATAATATACCTACATACATACATGTGTACACGCATACTATATATGTATACCAATATACGATTCTCAAGTTAAACAAGTTTTGAGTGCTACAAATAAATGAAATGAAGTTTAATTTATTCGGCAACTTAAAGTGCGAGTATCTCTCTTTCGGGTGGGGCATTTTCTTACCCCTACACAGGCATCGTTTTAATTAAGCGGAAGTACCTTCCTAGAGGCGGAGCAATGGCGCAACAAAGTCGCAGCCCCAGAGCCAGAGGTGAGTGCGATAAAAGAGTTGCAGCATAAAGAAATTGCTAAGCTGCGCGTAACAAAGGCCAAATTAAAAGCTAAAATGCCTGAGGCACTTTCGCTAACTGAATTAAGGCCAGAAGATAGAGAAAGAAAAAGCCAAGAACATAACTGGAACGGAGCTTGGACAATAAGAATCAAGGGAGCGGGACAGAAAATTCTTTTCGAATGCCTGGCCCGGCGTTCCCTGCCCTCCATGCCTCCACATAAAACAGACTACATGGAATGACTCAAGAAACTAATTTATGCCCGAGCTGGGCTGGGCAGGGCCGGGCAGAGTGATGCTAACTAACCAACTTTGCCCCAGTGCTTCCCCCAAGGCCTCCTTCAACGATTCCGCAAGAAATCCAATTTATTTGCTTCACTTTCCGCTACAAGAAAGTGTTTTATTTGATGGAAATCAATTGATAAAACGCATTAACTGGGAGCTAAAGTTTCGGATCACCTTCCCCCCACGAATGCCCATAAAACTAGCAGACAGAGGCAGACATTAGGATGGCATGGGAAATATATCTGCCAGATATCGTCGACTGTTACCACTTGCCGCTGAATGTTTTTGGGGTGTTTACGGGTACGGGTACGCATACAGTTTCGCTATTAACCTGAACAAGTTGTCCGGAGTACTGGAGACAAGATTCTCTTTTCAGATTTAATTAATCAAATTGAATTTACCTTTCGATAACAGTTGAGTTGAGTTTCCAGAGTGCGCCCCAGGTAAGGACCTAGTGAAAAACAATTTAAACGTACACCTGGGTATTTGGCTGACTTTGCCATGAACTTCACATGTATACATGGCAGATTTGCATAAATGTGGCAAAAAGTTGGAGGTCCATGGCCCAGAGGCAGGAAGCCAGCCGATAATTGGGCTAGCAAATGGAAGTACAAACTGGGTAGATGGCATAAATTACAAAAGTTTCTGATTTCATTATGCCAGCCACACATAAACACAAGACAAACAACCAGCGAAGTCCCCCAACACTGTAAACCTGACTACCTTAGCAGGTCCTAGCAGGTCCTAGCTGGTCCTAGCAGGTCCTAGCAGGTCCTGGTAGTCGCTACAGGCATTTAAGTGCAAAGTTCACATCCGAATGGTAGAGCAAAGATGGCCAAACACAAATGAGGCATGTTCCAATTGCTGCGCTCGCCTCTGTGCTGGTCGTGGTCCTGGCCTGCCATCCTATCTGACCAGTCTGAGTGCTTTGGCTTTGAATCTTTGTTTGCATTCGAGGGTGGCGGATAGAGGCACAGGACTGGAGCGGACTGGCGATACAGAAGCCGATGGTGCCAAAGGCATGCAAATATCCACTGCTTTGTGACAATCGATAGAGCACACAGAGCCCAGACACAGAGGCCACAGCACAGGAGTCGGTTCCGTAATCGATTTGATTGTGTTAACTGAACTTTAACATCACTCGATGGGATAATACAAATATCAACAGATGTGTAAGCCTGCCTTGTGAACCATTTTAGTAAAAGCTACTCGAAGTTTTCTTTAAAGGTAAATTTCTTTAAGCCATGGTTGTTTGTCCTTTCCGTTTGTTTTTCTTGCCCAACTTTAAGTTTGCATCAACCGCAGGGAAACAACCAGCAACGCAACAAATAAGTCAGCTTGCTGAACTATAAAGCTGATTGACAAATGGAGCGGAAATAAAAATATAAGTATTTCTGAGATCTGAGTAACAACAAGAACCACAACTGTAAGACAGGGAGACAGAGAGACATGGAGACATCCTGTCCCTGGGAGTAGATGTACGAGCAAGCGGCCAACAAACAATGAACAAGAAAAAAGTGAAGACAGCTTAGAGAGCTGCAAACTCAGCGAAGAGCAAACTGTTTGCACACTTTCCCCAGTAACCCAGTAACGATGTGTACGGGCCGGGCAAAGTTTTCCATTCGACCAGCCCAGGGCAGGTCGTGCAATGTATCGAAATGTTACAATCTGAAGGAATGGTTCAAGGCTTACTTGAGGCTTCGGCTGGCCAAGTGCTTCAGTTTGCCAAGTTGTTATTTAACAGTTTGGGATAACTAAATGATAGCCGAGAACGGGAGTTGTTGAGCCTGTTTACCGCTGGAATTCCTTTTCGATCGGCCATACCCTTGCCAGGCTATTGGCCCACACGTGGGACCCACGCATACGCACTTAATTGGGGCTCCATAACCGCCCACTGCGGTTGCTGTGGCCTCAACCACAGACGGACCCAAACCGAGTGGTGGTGACAATTTGCGCATTGCGTTAATTCCATTAATTTACGCCTAATTGTTATGGCCGCCCGAAGTGCAATCAAGGGACAGTCGCAGGACAGGCAAGTGTTTTGCTCAACAATGGAGAAAAAACCTCCAGTCGAAAACAATTTTGCAAGCCAACATACACACATACAGCCGCCCCCTAGGGGGAGATGTCCAGCAGTGACGCGTTTAACGAACAAACCAACGAGCCGGGCCACGTGGCTGCCATGCCATTTACAGGACCCTTGACGGGCACCGCGCTGCGGTCTCCCTGCTGTCAGCCACCTGCCCGGGCCATTTTGCAGTTCAATAACCCATTTCCTTTCTCTGACGTCGCCATTGAATGGCTTGGATGGCTAAAAAAACGAAAAGGAATTGCAGCCAAAAGTATTTGAAGTTAGAGTTTGCTGCCTGAACAGCCAATCCACAGAAATGGCAAACAATTTGCTTTTATGGCAAAACAAAAAGCAGAGAAAACATGGCTGGGATATCCTTGAGCCAGGCCATTTGGGCCAGGCCCGTCCTGTCGCCATGGAGGCCCCAAAGGACCTCACAGTCGATTTCCGCCTGTTATTTTTTCTGGTCTGGATTTGTGTCACTTGATAAGTTGTTTCGTTATTGCTGCTGATAATTTGTTGACGGAAGCATACGCTCGGCTCAATTCAATAACTTATTTTGTCCGATTCGATTATGATCCGAATCAAGTTGACCTTATCATCGCTGACACTGGATGACCGGGGCCACCATTTCACTTAGTCAAAGTTTATTTAGTTCGCAAGACTGAACTCCCAGCTAAATACTCAAGATTCAATGAAGCATATAAAAGTTAATTTGAGCAATTAATTTAACAAAATAAACTTAAAATAAATATTCGCAATTAAATGGCATAAGAAGAAACAAACTTTAAAAGCAGCAAACAAAATAGCATACTTTTAGGCGGAATTTTGTCATAATTATTTTTCTCCTTTTTGCCCTTTCGCTACTGATATTTCTATCCTGCTTGTTCCAAGTTCTTATATCAACTTATATTATATCAATCATATATTCAATTCCACGAAGTAAGGAACGTTAAGCATTAATTTGTAGATGAGAGTTCGAGTATAAGTAAATGTTGAAATTAATGCAACACTGAGCATTTTGCGGCCATCCAAACACGAGCGACAACAGATGCAGACAACAGACCATCGAAATTTATTTGGTGGCCATTATTTGAAAGTTTATGGCCAGAAAATGCACAAAGAACTCAATTTCCAGCTGGCACTGGTTCTTGTCTACTGTTGGATCGCGTGTTGGCGATGCACGGATTTATGGCTTCCTCATAAATTGTTTTTGGAACGAGGAAGCGGGGTCCTGGTCCGAAGTTGGTCACAGAAGGCCCAAGCCCACCTGCGCACACCTTTTGTGATTTTATGACAGCAATCTCTGTGGAATATTTAAATCCTGCACGTGTGTCCAATGGCAATCAACAAAAATTAATTTAAATTTCCCCACAACCTTAAATTCACAAGAAATTATTTTCAGGCTCCAATGGAGAGTGACAGATTATGGCTACGAGTATTTTAAGTGGAAATATTTCTATAGAAATACATTCAGCAGCTATCAATCTCACAGACCTGCAAACTCCCTTCGCTCTTGGCTTTACAAGCATTGAGCTTACATCCATGTAAACTCACCCCGATTTTACTTTTACTCACACTAGCAAATTTATTTATTCATTTAATATCATGAAAGCAGAAAAGAACAGTCGACATTCCAACTACTCAACCAACCACTATCCGCTACTCAACTTTAATTGAAATTCAACACGCAACGGAAAAATAATTTCAAAGGCTATTAAAAACATTACACACTGGAAAATGTTTCCTTCATTCTCGATGTTATCTGTTATCTTTAAATGGGAAAATGCATAGGTTTATTTTGTGAACGAAAATGTACTTGGTTCCAAGGTTCGGATCATTAAAATATATTTCAAATGTTATATTTAGATTCATTTGAAATGCTTAGAAATTTTCCTTTCACGTCGATTAATTTAAAAACCAAAAATTGTATGAATACAATCAGTTTTGCCTGAAAATCCAAATTTATTTACCGAACTGGCTGAACGGGTATTCAGATGTAGAGCTCAAGTCAAGCAGTGTGCCTTTTGAGAATTCGGTCGATTGTCTGGGCTGGGAACTCCCACATCCTTAAGCTGAAGGCAGCTAGCATCTAGACCTCCACCCACCCACCCATTCGTTCGCCCTCCCATGGTGCGACTGCGACCAAGTCACTCGAATGGTTTTTGAATGCGAAATGACTGAATGGCACACAGTGTGCTCCGCGGTCCTGCCTAAATGTCAGCCCAGCCCAGAGCCGTGAGGATGTGATGGTTGGGGATGGGGATGGGTCCCCGCCACTGACTGTGGCAAGATAAACAGACTCCCTGTCGCTCGGGTAAGCTGCTGCTGGCTTGGAACCACCGATGGCTGCTGGGGATGGCATTAAACAGTTGAATGCCACTCAGCGTGGCCGTATCGTATTCGCGAGTTTTTTCTCGCAGCTCCCCCAAAACTGAAAATTGCAATGGGTCCCATTGCCATTGGCCGCCCGCCCCGGGCTCGGTATGCAGTTAAGCAGAGCTCTGACAATTGTTGGTGCTGTAGCAGCAGCAAAAACTGTGGCAATCTCCAAAGTTGGCAGTTGCGGCTTTTTGTTTTTCGACGGAAGCATGACAAGTCTGAAACTATGCCACTGTTTTTTGTCCCTCGACGAGTCGAACCGAACACAGTCGTATCCCAGGGGCCTGCAAAATTCAAGAGGGTCGCAACTTTTCCACGCAAAATGAAAATGAAGTCGTTACCAAGAGGGGAAATGCAGGGCGACTACGACTACTCGTATTTGGCAGGCACGTGAAATGACTGTTAATAAGTTTCACTCATAAATCAATTGGCTGCTCGACGAAAGTTCGTAATTACTGGGTAGTTTATCAAAGCTCTTTTGTCCCATCCCATTTGTTATAAGTAGTTTTTGCTACCAAACTTTTCAGAGAATTCGTTACAATTCTTTATTTAACTCTTTGTTTTACAGCAGCATTTGAATGCTTTTAGTTGTACATTGCTGTGTACATGACAAACTTTCGGAACAATGTGAAAGAAGTACTGCCAATTATTTATGTAATTGCCAACCAGTCGTCGAGCCTTTGTTCTGAAGTACTGATTGAAAAATATCTTGGTCTCCCGTGGCACTCGCCCTGTCGCTGCGGGGCCTGAGGGACAAAACCACCAAAGCAAACCCCAAAGCAAAAGGCGAATTGGTAAACTTATCACGCAATTAGAGCTCCCTCGCACCTGGATATAATTTATGGGCGAGCACAAAAATGTAGGCAGCGCAAAAATTAAAAGCTCACCGAAAGGAAAACAGAGAAAGAAAACCATTATGCATGCATTGGGGAGCCTTGAGTGGGGGGAAAATTTGAAAAATTATGTGTACATTCTGTTGCTCCTGCCCGACTGTTTGCTGCCTGCTGTCTGGGCCCGGACTAGAACTTTGCACTTCCGCCACTGTTGGGGTAGGGATGGGGGTGGCCGTGCAGGGACAGCCAATACCTGGGGGAGCACAACATTTGGGTATGATTAATGCGTTACAATAAAAGATGATTTGTTTTTTTTTTTTTTCTGGTGGCCTGCCTGTTAACAATATGCCAGGCAGTGTGAAAAGTCAACAACTGACACAGAAAAGCCAACAACATGGCCCCCTGCCCGCCTCATGAGCCAACACTCAAATCACCCAGGTGGGCTTGGGCTTGGGGCCTCTCCAGATGTTTGCTCACAGATACATTTTGTGGCTTACTGTGCTGCATGCAAATTGGCTTTAAGTGCCCCTTGCCTGTGGTCTCGGCAGAATAGGCCCGAAATGAAACCGAAACGAAATTGAGCCATTTTGTGTGAATGAGCGAGTCAAATGCGGCAATAAATAACCAGGAAACCAAAAGTGGATCTTGAGTTGGCTTCGTCATCCGCATCGCTCCCTGGTCTCACATATACCCGTATATATGTCGCTTATGGGCTTCAGTTGACTTTCTTACGAGCATCGACTCAAGGGGAATCAAATGGCAGTTGAATGCCATTAATACATCTCCAGACAGAAATATAAGTAAATGTCTGAATATGGAGAAATTATTGACTGATTTGAATGAACACTAAGCCGATCAGTGACAAGTGAAGCTTTCAAATAAAAAAGAGAAGGATCGAGAAAACCACACCAAATGGGACAGTCACACCAAAAGACATTTTCGTGTATGAAGCCAGAGGGACGGAGTTCACTTTATAGACATTTATGCCATGGCACAGTTTGGCCATCAATGAAATATTAATAAGGACAAAAAGGTCCTTTGCTGATGCGCAGAACATTCTCAATATAAAACGAGATGGAACGGCTCGGGGACGACACAACCCAGTAATATACATTTTTGAGCAAAATTTTAAGAATTTTAAATTAAAAAAATTTTAAATTTTACATTTTTGCTACATCGTTATCAATCTACATCACAATGTATATTTTACATCAACATGTAGATTATAGATGTACCATTTATATTCTGCATCTCCACCCAGGGTTGCTCGCACGAACCGGCAGAGTGGCGAGCGAGAAGGAGATAAGTATCATGTCTCTGGCTGCAGGAGGCGGGAACAACAGAAAATTAATTTCTTCATTCTGGCTATAATTATTATCCGATCCGATTCATATTCGGCAATCTGGTAGATATGGGCATTCTCTACGATACTGCGTTTTTAGTTTTATCGTATCTTTAAATTTGCCTGCCACAGATTTTCGTCCTTGGGGGGGAAGGGGGGGGCGAAATTGAAATACACTGTAGCAGTGTGATATCACATGAGTCTTGAAACCAAATTTGGTTACCCACCTTATAGTCTCTGAGATCCAGGCGCTCAACAAGACGGACGGACGGACAGAGGACAGAGGACAGTCGGAAGACGGACGGACAGACGGACATGGCTATATCGACTCGGCTATTGATGCTGATCAAGAATATATATACTTTATGGGGTCGGAAACGTTTCCTTCTCTGCGTTGCACACATCCACTTTTACCACAAATCTAATATACCCCTTAACTCTTTTTTGAGTACGGGTATAAAAATATTCCCCTGGCAGGCATACATATACTCGTATGGTATGGCTGCTCCGACTTATTTCCCGATGACTCATCGAAGTTATTGCTGAAGCAGTTGGGAAACCCAAGTTGTCGCCATATCAACAGGTTGGTTGTAGTTCTCGTCCTGTTCCTGTTCCTTTCCCAGTCTCAGTCCCATTCGATGACGAAACCGAGCTTCTTTTGGCATTTGCGTCACCAGTGAAGAGCGGGACAGATGGGACCGTAATGGGAGAGGAGCCGCAATAATAATATGCAATGCTCATAAATGGCGAAGCCCTATGAATAGAGCAAATAGATAAAATAGTCTACTGGCTCTGGGTGGGTCCCGGTCACGGTCTGGGTCTGGGTATGTCTCTCTCGTTGTCTGCCTCCTGTCGCGGCAGACATTTATGCAAATGGGCGACGAGCCGGAGCGTCTTCTTCGCTATGAACAGCACAAAAACACACAGAAAACTCTGAGGACAATACATTCAATTATCAAGGACTGCGCCAAGACAAGAAGCAGCACCAGCCCGTCTGTGCTTCTAGTTTTTCTCCTGCCTGTCACTGACAGCAGCCGTTTACATAAATGACTTTTGTGGCGGGCGACCGTGGCTGAAACTATGACTGCGATTGTGACTGCGATTCAGATGCCGAGTGCTGCTGAGATTGCGGATGCTGTGGCTGCTAACACCAATTACATAACATGACAAGATGAAGCTGGAACAAGTACTAGCAGCAGCAGCCCCGGACAATGCCGCGATAAATGGTGCCAAAGCGGAGAAGGCTAAGAAAGTGTCGCATAAGCTTCCATTCCCAGAAATGTTGTCCAGTCGTGCCTGTGGGGCTTCCCCGCTTTTCAGCTCAATTTATGAAAACTTCTCACACTTACCACGGAATCCCCATCCCCATTCTTGCTACCCTGACTGCTCCCTTGGCGTCAATGGTCTGTGCGTAAATTGCACGCCAAAGAGGCGAAGTTTCTGCCTGATAAGGGGATCAGGACTGGAGAAAATTGGGCCCAGACCCACTGGCGGCAGTCGGCAGGCAGGAGGCCATAAGTCCCTTAATCTTGGCCTGCAGAGCAAGTATTTATGGCATATTCGAGGGATTTCAATCGAAATATCAGGCTTAACACTTGACGTCGCTTAAATTTCCTCACTTCGGTTATGGCGGACTCTTAAAGCAAAGGCGGACTCGACTCCAGTTGTACTATTACGAGTATCGAGTGTCGAGTGTTTGCTGTATCGGTTTCTGTTTCTGGTTAGCTGGTGGCCCGCGGCGGCTCCAACTGTGCTCGTAAATGTTTTGGTCATTAGCCATGGCGTGAAAACCAATAAACGCGTCGGGCCCATCGAAATAAGGAAAACCAAGAAAAAATCGGGGGGAAAACGAGGCAACAAACACAGCGGAGGCCCCGACCAAAATTGCAATGAAATCAAAAACTACAAAACAAAAACAAATGCCTTTATGATATGGCCATAAAAGCCGACCAGGCTGCCTCAACAATGGGCCAATTTGTGGCGCTCAATAAAAATAATAAAAATATTGCAACTTTTATTAAAGCCAACCATTTTGGCCACATTGTGTGTAAGCTCTTTAGTCACTTGTTTGTCTTTCTTTGTCTGCCCGCCACCTCTTGGTCACTGTGTATATTGTGTATATTTTTTTGGTTTCGGTCTTGGTTTTTGTTTTGTCTATATGGCGGCACGTTTATGAGTTATTATCAGAGCCGTGAGTGTCGGTCAATGTATTTGCGGTTAGATGGCCAACAGCCACGCCCACACTGCCATACTGCCCACACTGCCGCTCCACTGCCACAGAAAGGAAACTTTAATAACAGATCCTTTGATTTATTGTGAATTTAATGCGGGCTTTGTTGCTTTCTGTCTGTGTGCAGGATGTCCAGGATGTCTTGTTCTGTGGTTAGTGTTATTATTGATGATTCCGCTTGCTGCCGCGACAGGTGCAAAGGCATTCGAATACCCATGATGAACCCCATTTCAGGGAGGAGGAGCATTTCGTTGGTATTCCATAAATCATGGTCACATTTCTTTAAAACCTTTTTCCAATTACAGCAAACATTTAATGAACAGGCAGCATCCAATCCATTTGTTTAATTGAATCGACCGCCAACGGGCTTCCAATTTCCACCGTTCATTGGTAATCCACGTATTAAATATCATACGTATGGTGTGGTGCCATTTAATTCAGTTCCGTTCCTTGCCAGCTTTTCACACTTCAGAGCCTGCATTCGTAGAACTTCGCACATCACACATACGCCCCATTGCCCATTACGCATTCGCCCAGTGGTAATCATTTCTGTAAACTGTTTTCGATCTCCGCCTCGTGCGGTCATCATCCCACAACGGCGTCATTCACGACACGTACAGAGAGGGAAACCTTTTTGTGTTTGGCACACACACACGTCGTCCCGGGGTTTTTCACATGCTAGTACAAATGGCCGTCAGAGCCAACGGAGCGAGGCTGGCTTGGGGACGGCGACAGCGACTTGACTTGGCCTGACTGTCTGTCAGGCAGCTAACAAATGGAGGAGCCCCACAGCCCCAGCAGAAAACTATTTATATGCGGCCCCAGGCGTGGTGTTTGGGTAGCATCGATGTGTGGAAATGTATGCCACGGATGCCTGAATGGATGGAGCTCGGACGGTTGCCCATCGCGTCGCGTCGCGTCGTGGACCAGCCGGACCAGCCATTTATGGGCAACATATTTGAGCGCATTGTTTGCATCTGTGGTGCGTCTTCGCGTTGATTAATCGATGTATCGTCCGGTGGCACCAGCGGACACGGCGCTCGATTCTGCACAGCCAGCAAAAGGAATCTCAGCGAACGAACTGTGTGGTGTTTCCATAATTCCACGTGCCCGTGCCTGGCGCATTCCAAAGTTGTCGCTCCTAATTGGCAGAAACTTTCTTAGGCGCGCTCTCACACATACGAAATCATCGCTGTATCAGCCAGGAGACGCACGGCTAGCCAAACAGACGACTTCATTCTGGGACGCATCCCACAGCATCCACTCCACTGCCAGTCTGCCAGTCCGCTCCTCCTTCTGGCTCCTGTGAATAATGTTGTTGCTTGTGTTGCTAAATGCTAACGATGACGAGGATGGGAGAATTGGGAGGCAAATGGGCCTGCTGCTCCAAGGGATGGGGTGGGGCAGGCTGGGCCCCGGAATGCGTCACAAGACGATGATGGTAATGGCCTCGTTGCCATTACTTTGTTAAGTTGCCCCTGCTGGCGTGGCTCCCCTCCGATGTTGGCTTAATTGATTTAGTTGAAGCTGCACAGAGTTTAATAGTTTCACATCATTTATAAGGTATCCAGGGAGTCTGAAGGAGCTGTCGGTGGCGATGCCAGTGCCTCTCTGTCACCCTGTCAGTTTATTTGCTGCGGCATTTAATTTTCGCCAGCACTGTGTTACACTTTGCCACGCGCTAACAGGGCAAACCGGTTGGACAGCATTGCATCTCTTGCTGTCTGTGGCTCCCGCGTCGCATGCAATCCAGTCCAGCTATTGAGTCAACGTGGTCTGCACCGCCAACGGGCCAACGGGCCAATGGTCAGCCTCCCTTTGGAGCTCGAATTGCCGACTGACGCCTCATCGCCATGAATGGCATTTTATCTAATCCACGGGAAAACAGCGCTCCGCGACTGATGTATTTAAAAACCCATTTCAATTATTTATTACCAGATTAAACACTGAGAAATTTCAAGAATCTGGTCCCGATGCTGCAGTTGGTAGTAGTAAGGTTCGGTCTATACGAACACCATAGTGCGCTTCATACTAGTATCATACGAGAGTCGTGTCGAGGAGAATTCGATGGATTTTTTATCTTATGGATAAGCCAGCAAAAGTGCAGCATTTTTATACTTTTGTTCAAGTTTGGATCTATACAATATTAAAAGATAATACGCAATTAAATGGAAGACAATAGAATTGAGACGAATACAACAGGAGGAAGAGGAGTCTAGTCCTATAATTCATATACAGATATATGTATATGCGATAGATTGAGCCAACGGGAATTGTAGACTTGTAACGCTGGTCCATATCGTACTCCCACCCTAGGTTCGTTGTAGGACAACCCCCTGCGCTGCAGACTGACTCAATCCGTCAATGAGTGTCAATCAAACAGCATGTGCGGCTGGTGTAAGTTCAGGTGTAATTCTAACTGCGTCTTTTGATCGTCTTTCGAGCTCGGACTGGTTGCTGGTTGCTGTTTGCTGGCTGCTGGTTGCTGGCTTCTGGTGCACATTACACACATTAACAAGATCATTCTCTCTCGTAATTGTTGTTGCTGCAATTAGCGTTGGTAGCACTTGATTTATGCCAGCTGCCAGCCATGCAAAGTGGCGCTGCTTCCATGTATGGACAATGTCTCCGCTCGCAATTCATCAGTACTCGCAGCTCGGAGCTCGGAGCAGCCATTGTCATCGTATAAAAGCTGCACTAGGGCCTGGCCAATTGAGTCAGTCCCGCCATAGAAACCGTCGAGCACGGACGCGAAGGGATTTGCTAAATATTCTGTTGGACTCTAGATAAGATGCGAACGACAGCGGTAAGCTGGAAATCGATTCTCCTGACGGGGCAGAAAGGTTCATTAAATGAGGTTTTCCCTCCTGCAGATGCTGTTGCTGCTGCTTGGCCTTTTGGCCATCCATTACGTCGGTGAAGGAGTAGCTCATGTATTGCCCTTGGCCGGGACGTATCTGATCCCTCAGACTGGGCCAATTCTGTTGCTAGTCCAACCCCCACCACCCCCACCCCCAGAGGATGATGGCTCATACAAATCTCCCGGACCCGGAGAAGATGGCCTGTGGAAGCCCCAACCCGGACAGGAGGGAGAGCCAGAACCAGAGCCAGGGCTCAGCCAGAGCCAAAGTGGAAGCGCCAGCTCGGATGCCGGTGCGGCTGAAGATGGAGGCTCCCAGAGCTCGGACAACTCTGGGTCTGCTACAGCTGAAGATGCGGCCGCTGGTGATGCCTCGGGTGGAGCAGGGGGCGGCGGAGCAGGTGGCGGCGGAGCAGGGGGCGGCGGCGGTGCAGGCGGCAGCGGCGGTGCAGGGGGCAGCGGCGGTGAGGGCGGCGCAGCAGGGGGTGGCGGAGCTGGGGGCGGCGGCGGTGCAGGAGGAATAGTCACGTCCGGTCAGAGCGGAGAGACTGGACAGCCGGGAGCGCCCAGTCCGTCTGGGCCACAGCCTGACGGCGAGGACGGCGCCGATGGAGCCGATGGTCCAGATGGACCTGACGGTTCCAAGGGGGGGAAAGGAGGGAGAGGCGGAAAGGGAGCACGCAATGGCGCCGGCGGCGGGGCTGGAGGAGGTGGCGCCGCACCCCAACCGCCACCACTTCCGGCAGCTGTTCTGGTCCCAGCCCCCGTGTGGCCCGATCCGGAGGTGAATTTGATGTAAGTGTCCGGACCTTTTGATGGATTGATCGACTGTAATAATATATCAATTCTCTATCCCTCTTCCAGCCACGTTATCTAGATGCACTGCCGACCCTTCTGCCATTTCCCAATACCTTTTGATAGCCGATCAAGCATCCAGTAGTCTTAGGTCTAGTCAATGTTTCTGGAACTCACATTTACCTTAAGCTGAAGCAAACGAATATTAAAATTCCATTACACAGTGTAGAGAAGGATTCAAGTTTCCCATTTCGTTTTGGGCAGGGTACAAATATTACCTACGAAAAAAGAAAAAAAAACCACCCGAGTTGTTCTTGAGTGGTTCTTGCGAGTCTTGAGTACAGGTACATATCTTGGCGGGTGTTTTGTTTTTGGTGCAAATGCACTGCTCATCTACTGATAACATTGTTAACAAATTGAAAAATTTTTTAATTAACCCATCTTATTTTAAAGGCAATTCCGTTGAAGTGCCCGAAATGAGCACGACGGCCTGACGAACATGAGCAAATCAAAACAACTAAAAAGGTTCTGTGGAAAAAATAACACACAGCACAAAAATTTGAATATGTATACATTTTTAGAAGAAAACAATAAATAAAAGAACATTAATATTTTAAAACATAATTTACCCATGCCTTTTTCATAAAAATATCAATTTTTTTTACTTATATACATCACTTATTAGGGCCTTACTTTTCAAGAGAAATTCATCGCTTATTAAGGCCTTACTTTTTAAAGGAAATTCATCGCTTATTAAGGCCTTACTTTCGGATAATTCTCGCTTTGTCATCGATTATGGTCCTATGTGGTTGCTTACACATCGCTTGCCCGTACTGCAGGGCTATAGTCACGATTCGATAAGTATTTGGCATCTCCAATGGCCACACACCGATAAGCAGCAACAAACCTACCCCCACAAAGAGAGAAGAGAGCGAGATCCGACGAGCAGCAGCAGCAGCGGACCTGTCAAAAGGCTCTGACATTTTATAAGTCCATCTGCCATTCACTGTGGGATGCTTCAGACAGATACAAACAACTTTGCTTATAAAAATACATAAGAATGCTTGGCTCGGCAAGAATGCGAAATAGAATCGGAGATTTCGCTGCAGCCTAACTTACCGCAAGGCCTCCTCCAAACGACAATTCTACATGATTTCTACATGCAAGTTGCACTCTAAAAGTGGAGCACACCTTTTAGCTGAACAAAAAATACCGCTGACAATTGTATCTATGTATTTCCCGCTTTAAATTTTAACAATACTCTAAAGTTCCCGTCAGGAAATTCAATGTACCATCGCCAGTCGACAGTCAGGCTAACAATATTGCCGATAAACTAATTATGCGCAACCTCTATTTTGGCTGACAAAAATAAAAATTGTTTCAAATGTACGGAGTACGGAGTACGGAGATATGAAGTATGCCGAATGTGTGCACCACCACGCACGAGGCTATGCAACGGAAAATGTTTGTTGAGGGGAAGGTTGTAACAACAACTACAACGACGTCGACATCAAGGCCAATTAAATGTAATGTTCTGTAAAAGCTTTGACAGCAAAGTAGGCAATGCAATTAACACATGGCTGTGGCATATATTGGGGATTCCAAAATGCTAATTATGCACGTCAATCAGATGAAGTTAATTTTAAACGGGGAAAGCCTTCGCCAAAATAAAACATTTTGGCATTCATGTACCTTCATGTACATAAATACAAGCAATGAGTATTTACATTGTAGCAACAAAAGAAAATATACATCAAACATCATCATGTGGGTCGGATGCCATGCGAATGCCCACGGGGTATTCGCGGAAGGGAGGAGGGTCAAGTGAGGATAGCTTCTGTTCATATTTCACAACGCTTTTTCACAGATGCGTCTGCTATATTTCCTTTCATGTCATAAATCTAACCCTTCGTGAGTACGTGAGTGAGTGCTCTTTGCTATTTCGATTTTCCGCTTTCGCTTTGGCTTACTTTGTGGCACAAATTGCGCAAAATACGCTGAGAATTGAATTGTCGGCGTTGAATTATCTTCCTTGCAACAATGCTTCTAACAAAAACTTCCTCGGATGTGCACCGAACGTCAAAACGAGCGGGATAGATGCATTTGGTAAGTGCTTGATGCCTTATCGCAGCTGTGACAAAGTATCCTAGAGCATATGGGAGAGCGAGTCAATGCAGAAAAGTTTAATCCACAGGAGAAAGGTAAGCTCAATGACCCAATACAGAAGGGAATAGATATTTAAGTTGGCGAAAAGTGTCAGCTTTACCTTGGCCGAAACAATACAAATTACAATAACTGTCCGCACTTTTCCACATCTCTATCTGAATATTTTAAAGTACAAATTGCCCTCAACCAGCATCTACTCCGACACTCTGGCGATTGCAACACGTATTCAAATTCGATCAATTAGGCCATAAATTAACGCCTCAACCATAAATTAAATTGATGCAAAACATAAAAGCCATTTGACCAAAAATATGCAAAATGCAGCGCAAAAAGAACGCCCACCACATAAAAACAAAAACAAAACAAAAAAGCTCTAAAGAAATAAAGAAATAAAAACAACGGCAACAGGCAACAGAATGGCAGGGCAGGAAATCGTTTACCAATTTTGTTATTTTAAAGATTGTTGACTAAAAGGCGTTTTGCTGTTGCCAGATTGGGTTCGGGGTTGGGGCCCTGGAGTGGAGGGCCAAATGGCACAATGGCCACGGTTCTGGCCCCATAATGGCCATAGTGGCTTCGGTTTGCCCAATTGCTTGGCATGCAAATGAAATTCTTCACTTTGAGTCAACTCGATGGATGGGCCTCAAGTGGGGAGCGGTAGGGGAGCGGGTTGTGCAAATCAACGGCAGAAATTGCAATAATATTATTTGGCAAAAAGAGCTACAACAGCCATGCCGTTGCACATTCACTTTTGACTGGATTCGGACACGCCCAGACACTTGTAGCAGCAAGCTGGGCGGGCTATTGGTCGGGCTACCGTTTGCTGACCAAAATTCTGAGCCACACAATCGCAATTTAAACAATTTCAACTAGCGATTTCTGTTTTTAGCCACCGTCTGGCATAGCTATAATTAAATTAACAGCCGGGTCAGTAACCGCCGCCTTTGGCATCCCCACCTGCTGCCCTGAAGGTCATCCGAGAGGTGTACGCGCACTAGCACACTCATATCGTATTTTAAAGTATTTTAAACTGATTCCACTGAGTGTTTCAGTTAGCTTAGCCGACAATTGGCCGTAAATTCAAATGCCAGTGCATTCTTAATTAAATGGCAGGAACTGAGCGACCAATCCCCATCGCATCCCATCCCATTCCATTACCTCCAGATAGCCCTCCAGACCACCCAAAATTTACGATGGCCGGGGCCGAGCCTTCGCATGAGAGTCACCGTACATCGCCTTCCTGTCCTTGTCGGCCCAGGCAGACAGAGGTGCTGGTGGTTTATGCGTGGAAAATTGAAAATCGCCGACCACATTTTCACTTTCTGTTGGCAGTGAATGTGACCTTTGCGTGTGAGCCGTGGGTTGTAAATGTTTAATTAGTTGCCGGTAGCCAGGCCACGCCAAGACAGGCAAGCCAGCTAGCCTTCTTACCCACTGCCAAGGTTATTGATTGGGCCAAAGGTTGCACTTGAATTTATGGCCCAAAGGCAGGCATTTAATTTCGACTCGACCTCCCATATCCCAGATGCCATTTCCCAAATGGAGGGGAATCGGCGTCAGCCTTGACAAATGACGGGCAATCTATTTGTAAAAAGAAAGAAAAACTTGATGCCCAGCCTCAGCTCACCCGGCAGCTCCGTTCCATTCGAGTAGTTCGAGTCTCCCGAAGTCGAGTGACACATTCTCCGCATAAGACACACAAATTGCAGTCGGCAAAAAAACAAGACTCATACCGCATTGATTGATTGTTTGTTCACTCTCTGTGTCATGTCACATGCCCCATGCCCCATGCAACACCAGTGCTGCCCCAGAGCTGCAAAGCCCCGCCCACACTTCAGGCATTCCCACCCCCCCATACAAATATTTATACGTACGTATATGTACACATGCCCGCCTGTGTGAGTGTATGCAAACTGCAATCGTTGCATTGCAAATATTTATGTTCCTTTCAAACGATTCCTCCCCCTGTCAATGCAGCCAATGCAGTCATTGTGGGGCGCGAACAAAGTCGTCGGAGATGGAGATGTGCTGTGGGAGTTTGAAACTCCCACAGCAGGGAAAAATGGAATTTATCAGAAGAAGAACAGCCAAAGAAATCAAATTGTAAGCGAAGACAACCAGGCACACGGAAATACGAGTATTTGCCACGACGAGTATGCACTACGAGTATAGCTAAAATAAATCTCTAATGGCAGTTACCATAACCACAATCAATATTCTGCGAGTACTATCTATGAAGTGATTTGTGGGAGCATTTAAAATGATTTTTTGAAGTAATGTAAGCTCGCCAAAAGTGGGTAATACTACTTTACCTGATGATATCAGCTTCATAACTGATTCCACTTCTACAAGCATCTTACTGAGTTTACTGACGTTTAAATATACGAAGGAAATTGCTTTTCCTGGAGAGGCTTTTCCCACCCAAACTCAATAGTTTCAAATTTTTGATCAAATACATTTTTGCAGTTTATTTGTCTGTTTGCAGTTTCGTATAATATATAGATTCATATCTGTTCAGATATGTAAAGATTACAACAGTTATTTACAACATACTCATACAGCGTTTCTCAAACGAAGTTGAAAGGAATGAAAAATGTGGAAGACAGTTTACAAGGATAGAGACGAGAATAAAAGTAGGACAGCAGAGATGTGGATAGGAGAGCCTTGTAGAAAGATGTAGATGTAGGTTGGGTTAAGTTCAACTGAAACTCACATCAGGCTTGATCGTTGCTTAATGGGCAAGGAAGCCACTTGCAGGGGCAGCTTCAATCTCCCGTACTTTGCGTGTGTGTGTGTGTGTGTGAGGTAGTGAAAGATAGTGAGAGATACAGAGATACAGGGATAGCTTGGAATGCTGCTAGAGGGTGACAGGGTTACATATAAGCCAGCTGGCTTCGGTAGTCGGTTAGAGTGAAACGAAGGATGTCAGGCAGAATGTATAGAGATGCTCGTCATGTCATTGTCGCTGGCACGAATCCACCGGAAACTCCGGTCTCCCGTTTAGTAGTGATCGTAGTGCGCGCGGTACTGGCCATCATCCTCGTGGCCACCAGCAGCTCCACCGTAGTAGCCACCATGAGCACCGGCACCGCCATGACTGGCAGCTGCCACGGCGTTCAGATGAGCAGCACGGGCATGCTGAACCTCTGCGGGCTCGACTGGTACACCATTGTGGATCACTGGAATGTGGATGGGACCTTTATGCGCGTAGCCACTGTCGTAGGCGTTGTGGCTGTTGGAGCTGGACTCCCAGCGACCGTCGTAGCGTCCGTCATCCCAGGAGCTGTGCCCGCTGCTGCCGTGAGCAGAGGCCTGCGAGAGGGCGGCGTAGTGGGCGGCCTTGGCATGCTGCACTTCGGGTGTGTCGACAGGCACTCCGTTGTGGATCACTGGCACATGGTAGTTGCCGTGGGCAATGGGAGCACCGACATGGCCGGAGCGGGCGGCAGCGTGGGCCGCAAAGTGAGCAGCCTTGGCGTGCTGGACCTCAGGAGTCTCGACTGGAGCGCCATGGGCATGCGCCACTTGACCCAGAGCCTTGGCGTGGGCGGCATAGTGCTCAGCCTTGGCGGCCTGGACATCGGGAGTATCGACTGGCACTCCGCCGTGGGTGAGTGGGACATGGGCAGGTGCTCCGTAGGACCATCCTCCGCCGTAGATCGAACGCTTGTACAGGTGATGGCCACCAGCAGCAGCGTGAGCGGCGGCATGTGCAGCCTTGGCGTGCTGCACCTCAGGAGTGTCGACTGGAACGCCTCCGTGCGTTAGCACAGGGATGTGGATGCCATGGGCGTAGGGCGCATAGGCGGAGTGGGCGTGGGCAGCAGCGTAGACGGGGGCGGCGTGAGGCGCCTGGGGCAGGTTGGTGCCTACGGCATTGAATCCGTGATGGGGATCGGCAGTGTAGGAGACCGACTGCACGTGACCGTGTCCATCCACGTAGGAGTATGAGCCACGGGTGGTGCCGTCGTGGGCGCGCGTCTCGTGCTTCTGTGAGTTGGGATCAGCATAGCCGTAGGAGTAGGTATGGCTATGGGGGTCCAGGTGCTGGTACTGTGTGGAGACGGCTCCGTGCCACGAGGCGGACACTGTCGAGACCAGCAGAGCGGCGGCAATCAACTGTCGGGATGGATGCAACAAGTGAGATGTTATGTTATGTCATGACTCATGATTGATCTCAGGCTAAGACGTAACCATCGCCACCTGGCGCGCCAATAATTACTCTCCACCTCCCAGCCCCCTTCCCCTACTCAAGAGTGTCACTCACACAGAGAGCTTTCTTTGCCAGCTGCTGCTCTGGTAACCTACATAATTGCACGGTTTGCCTTTCCACTCTCGCTTTCTTTCGCTGCTACCACCTCTGGCCCATCCCAGCCCCACACACGCCCATCTCTCGCCTCGCTTTCGGGAGGCTCTCAAGCGCAACCATTCGATTTGATTCCGAGATACTGTTTCAGCCAATTCGTAGATGTTACCTCATGCGGCAGGCGGCAGGCGGCATGCGGCATGCAGGTCGATTATGTATTATGTGTCAGTGGAGGTGAGCGGCTCAATTTGCTTCGGTTTGGCTTGGATCACTTGAGGTGGGGCAGACAGTGACAGCGGAGGGTGGGGCGACGGCTGGCGATGGCTAAACTGTCCGACATGCAACATGTCAACGGCTTATCAGCAGGATTTTGCAGCATTTGCTGGCATCTGATGGATGTCTGTGTGGTTTGCTGTGTGCCTTGACATGGCTGATTGGCTGGCGGGATTGCCTGACATGGACGGGGAATTGACTCTCGAATGGGCTGAAGGATAAACACCGGATGCAGCTCAGGTGGCATTTGATTGAATGTGGAACTCACAGCTCAGAGCAATGATTGAAAAGGAATTAGCAGAAATGACACATTAAATGCCAAATGGATTTCTTTCTATTGTTTATAAATTGTTTACTACCCTGCCAAGTAATCTCCTAATGAATGCCTAACTTTCCTGCTTCCTTGGCAAAAATAAAAGTTGTACTTTAAGAAGAAGCAGAGCCCTCGGTTTCACCGCCCACTGAACCATTCGGCGCTACTTTTAACTACATATCCTTGGCACGAATTTATCCTTTTCATGGCTTGGCGTACTTACAAATGGCTTCATTTTCGTTTCACAGAGAGTTAATCACAAAGTTGAGCTTCGAACAAGGAGTTTCGGGATACACCTGTGGTGAACAGGAGAACTACGGGTAGCTACGGGTACACACGACACGACACAAAGCACTGGGTCGATGGACGCTGGTTGAACCTCCTAGAACCACGACTAGGACTGTTAACGAACTGTGCTGACTGCTGGCTGGCGGCTCTAATATATACCACCAGAGACTGCAGCCGAAACGAACACTGTGGCCGCGACAGAGGTAGGCACTGGCACAGGGACAGAGACCAGGGACCGGGGGGCTGAGTCGCCAGCGAATGCGAATGCGCGGCAGCGCAACTGTAACAAAAGCAACAACAACCAAAGTGAGACAATGAGAGCCGAGCAGAACAATGTGGCAAAAGAGTAATCGAATTACAACGTTAATCGAGGCTCGAAGCGGGTTTTAGCCAAAGCCCGAAGTCTGGTCCAAAGCCGAAGCCGCAGCTGCAGAATGTGTATCAATCGGCGGCAACATGTTGCCACCATTGTGCATGGGCAACATTTTGAGAGTGAGAGAGAGAGAGAACTTCGATCCGATCGATCGATCGATCGGTGGCTGCGTTTCCTCGGTTGCGTTTGTCACTGCAGAATGCCTGCCGTGACCTTGCTTTCGACCAAATTGGCTCCGATTTTCATGGGTGTGCGTGTGCGTTCAGTTACCAATTTTAATTGCCGGCTTCGCCCCGGCTTAGACACTTCATTTGTAAGTGAGCTGTGGCCAGTTTTCGGCTGGAACTTCCGCGCACGGAGCAATTAGCAATCATTATTTGGGCACGGGCTTAGCCTGGGAGACGTCTGGCAGCTCGATCTTATCGGGGATTGCCTTTCCTTTCCAAAAAAGAAAAAAAAACAAACTGCCCAGCAGAGCAGAGCAGATAGTCGCGCCCCGCCCAAGACCTGCCCGGGCGATCAAATTAAAAAATTCTTATGACCAGCTTACAACATGCCAACGGGGGCCATAACGAAATGTGAGCTGCAAAAAGTGAGCAGAAAATATCGAAAAATATCCAAAAATGGCCAGACAATTTCTGGGCGTTTGCCTCTTTAATCATTGAACTGCATCGGAAAACGAAACGAAAAGTTTGCAAATTAAAAATAAAACAAGAGCACGGCCCAGAGAAGCCAGCGGAAAACAAAAGACGGGGAAAATGGTATTGGCCAGTGCTGCTGCAGACGCTGTTGCTGTTTGCTGCTTTGCTGTTTTGCTGTTGCCACATGTTGCAGCATTTCTTTGCAGTTCTCCAATCTTGATGTTGCACTCACACAGACAATCATTTATGGCTTAAGCCAAATTCGCTTGCCCCACAGACACAGACACAGAGACACAGAGACCGTAATGAGTGCGCACTCCAACTGAGTTCGATTATTTGCATTCGATAAGCGCCGCCATCAGCGTGTGGGTGTGTGTGATTGTGTGTTGCATGTGGCACTGTGGCACACTCCACCACACAGCACTCGTATTCATATCGGCAACTTAATTTGTTTTGCTTCGCCTGCCGCCAATTTAATTTGAATAAACCAAATGCAAACTGCTCTTTTGAACTCTCCTCCTCGGCTGGGGTCTCCGCACAAACATACGAAAGTACTCGTATGTATATGGATGTATGTATGTACGATGATGTGTGTAGAGGCGGGCGATCGTTTTGGGGCGTGTTTGACATTTTTACGGCATGCGCAACATTATAAATTATATTCCCGGTCGGTGCCAGTTTTGTGTTTCGTTTTATTAGTTTTTCCCATAGATCTCACCAGCCGTCGACAGCAGTGGGCTGGCTTGCGCTTACTGGCTCAAGTGCAATCCACACATTTGTGGTGCCGTGCCCGATATATGTACATATGTACAGTATGCCCCCACCTTTCCAGCTCCATTTGCGAGCCGTAATTACGGTACTCCATGTCTGCGCTACACTCTTCGGTGCGAGTCTTATGCACACTGATCCGAATCTATGCGAAAATTAACTAATTACATTTTAATAACATGCATTATGCAATCAGAATCAATTTATCTGAGTGCATTTCAAATTGAACTGTTCGTTTCGTGTAAGTGATTAGGATTAGTTGGTGTGAAGGAATTTTAATTCCTCTGAATCTCTTTTTATTCTTTAATGCTATTATTTTTAAGTCCATGTTCGTAGAAAATGCAAATCCGAAGTCTCTGACTGCTTGTGTTTATTCAATGCTTTTTTGGAACTTCATTTTCATATTACGCATACGCAATGTTGCCTTAAACAACAATCGGAGAAGGCAACCAAATTCCCTGAAAGTGCTCACCACTTTACCCTTACTCATTGTTTATTTAGCACGTTCTTGGGCCAAACTGTCTTTCAACTGAAATAAATAATAAAAGTGCGCAGAAATATTTCCCTCTTCGTTCCTGTGCCACACAAGAGCCTTCCCGGAGTGCTATCTGTATGTGCGAGTGCTCGTATGTCTGTATCCCCGAATCGTAAGGGAACTGTCTCACAATTGTAAAGCCATTGTGCCTGGAGTGGGCGTGGGCTGGCCAGAATTGGTTGGCCTTTGTTGGTTTGGCATGCTGGGAGTTACTTTTTGATTTTGATCAGTTTTCCATACGAGCAGTATCAGCATATGCAAATGGAGATGCCGAACCGAATAAATATACGAGTATGTATTCAATAAATGCCTGGTCGGTTTCAGTATTTGCTTAATTACTGTTATTTGCAATCTCGGACTGGTGGGACACATTTGCATCTGCCAAGAATTGCATTCGCCTCGACTACGTGTGGGCAGGTGTCAATTGCGGAATTTGTTGTTTCTTTTCCTTCCGCTTGCGCATTGATACACAGGTAAATCATGTTCGATTAATTGCATTCGCTGTTAAACAACATAATTAAGATGACTGTCGGCAGACTGGTGGATGCGGGTGGCGGGCTGAGGGTGGGTGCCACTTGGCGACCCCCTTGGCCATTAGGCAAATGAAGCGTGGTCTGCTCTTAGCGACTGCAATTAAATGTAATTTGTATTAAAATTCTGCAGCAAGACAATAAAATCCTGCACCACATGACGCAAGCAGCCAAGCACTCGCTGCTTGGCCAATCACAGTTGCAATCGGAATTAGCATGGCAACACCATCGTGGCTGCCTTCTAACCTGGCCACGCATCACTGAACACGCGCACAGTGGCGGGCCACTGGCCAGAAAAGCACTTATCACTATTCAGTTGCATTCTTATTTTATTGTTTAGCTAGATAAGCCAACACCGTGTTAATGCAATGGCAATACGAGTATATACGGAGATATGTATACTGAGTATTAATGGATAAGTCACAGTTTTTCTTGAGCAGGAAATTAAATTTATTTTTTCTTTATTTTATTTATTTATTTTGGCTCTGGTTTTTTATTTTTGATCATTTTGTGTGCCTAAAAATTGCATTAAAAATTGTATCTGTCGTTTCGGCACTTCATCCCATTGTACTACGATGGCATTGAAATTCTTCAGACAATTGGCCCAGCGACGACTGCTGACCATTCGGGCGGTGTGCCCTGCTTTGCCCAGCGGTGCAGTGAAGCGTTGACTGACTTTCGGCCAAGCGGATGCAATCAGCACTCTAGAGTCTTGAGGGTGCAACTTCCATTCCCCTGTTCCGCACTTCCAATGGCTAATACTCGTAGAAGGCAATTGCAATTGTATTATTATTCTCCTTTTTTAGCGAGGCTTTTTGTTCTTGCACAAACTGCTTCTTCGAATATTTGTGGTAAATTAAAAATGTTAATTGCTTGGTCAGTAGCTGCTGGCCATTAGACAAATGAGTTTATGGTGCGGGATGCAAGTACTTCATGGATAATGGGTGAGGAAATTGTTGATTCAGAGGTTATGTATGAGTTCCTACCAATCTGGTAGAGCACCCCGTACGGCGTTATCCAAGAATTAATTCAATCTGCTAAGCGCGCAGAGCTAAAATAAATCATTAAAATTTATGAATTTAATTGCCTTCAATTATTGCCACAGATAAAATGTAAAGCAAGCAGCAGCAAGTAACCCAACGCGGATTGCATCGGATCGGATCGAATCTGATTGAATCACTAACCATAATCAAGCAGTTATATGTACACGATCGCGGGCAGTTTATGCTTTTTTCGATTGGGATTTGGCTGCAGCAGAACTCCTGCCTCTCTCTCTCTCTCTCTCTCTTCGCGTTGAGTGGCCAACAATTGAATTCAATCAACAGGGGCCACCCTAACGTGAAATTACGAAAATTATGGCCAAGACGCGAGGGGCCAACAGCTTGCCACCATATCATTAGGGTGTAGCTGGCGAATGAACGGGGCCAAGGGGGCTACCGCGGGGCCACCGAGGGCGGGACTTTGTATCTGTATCTGTTTGTAGCTGGCATTTGTCACATTGCCGACCGAGCTAATTGGCAGAATGCTGGTAGGGTTAGAGCTCTGCAGATCTGCGGGCGTTGCCAGCAGAAAATTAAATTGCAAATTTCCGAGATCGCTGCAAATGGAAAATGATTGATTGGAAACGGGCTGGCCGAATCCGAATCCGAATACCAATACGAATAAGAACCGATGGCAATCAAGCAGGCCTGGGATGCCGCTCTGGGGTGGGGTGCCGCTCCCTAGCGCCCATTCCAAGATGGTCGGCGTGGGAGGGTTCTCAGCGATATCTATATCACCATCGGCGCTTGGACTGTAATGCCCCAGTTCGAAACTGGTCAAATCCGTGGCAGGCATCCAACGTTGGAGAATTTGGCACGCCATAAACGAGTTTGTGTTCACTTGCAACATCTGCGCCAGCAGCAAGTTGCTGGTTCACCAGCTGCCACAGGGGCCAGGCTGCGGCCACTGTCCAAGCACCGCTCCCACACATCGCACACCTCCTGAGGTTGACACACACGTGTCCTGGCCAGAATGTCACACAATCACGAATGCCACAGCCAGAAATAGGAATAGGAAGTGGACGCGGCAAAGTTTGGGACTCCCCCTCCACCCCCACCGGTCTAACCAATTTGATATTTTCATTCCCTAACAACGCAAATCCGCCGCATGACAGTCATCGCCCTGTCTCATGCCCCAAACTGACACACCGCAGCCACATTCCGCGTTCCCGGAACCCCCTGGAACCCACCTCTATACCCACGGCCATAAAGTGCGCACAAGCGAATGGAGCAAAATTTCAGGAGGCGCGTCCGCTATTCTGCCCCAATATTAAAACCCACAAAAAAAGCAAGAAAGAAATAACGCGCTACATGAAAATCTAAAGCTAACCCACATGCATAAAAAAGGCCTTAAAACTCCAAAACTGACCACCCAACCGCCATCGAGTACAATACGACTTCACGTAGACGACTGCCCCATGTCCGCTAGGCCAGGCCAGGCGCGGCCCAGCCTGTTGGCACTACGTGCGGTGTCAGCCGAGAGCAAATAAAGTTGGCCAACAAAGTAAACAACTGTTGGACCGCTGGAGACTGGCAAACGTTGTTGCGACCAACGAGGATGCTGGAGCGTAACGTGGCATTAAATGTGAGCACCATAAAACCTTAGAGAATATGTTACTTTTTTTCTTCTTCCCATTACACGGCGCATTTCAGGGTATATTGTTTTCTGTTCTCCCAGAAAGTATTCAGTAATCATTACTATTCTTACTGTATATCTACCATGTACATTTTCCCACAAAGTAGTGATACAGTGTCATCCTCCAATCCTTTTATTTACAATAATCAATAATTATTGAAGCTGTATAGAAAACCCTTTTACTTTATTGATGGCCAGATATAGTCCATGGACATTTTAAGGTGTCCTTTAGTCGAAAGAAATCCTCTGGCAGTCATACATCTTTAGATACTCATTTCGGTCCCGTAAAAGTCATGAAGAGCTTCTTCTTCGACAAGGGAATGTAACTTAAAGCTGAACATGCAATCACTTACAGCCAGAGGTGAGATGTGAGACGACAATAATTGATGACTCCTTTGTCTTACGCATAACAATTTCATGCTCACATCACAGTGAGATTAGAGCTTCACGCGAAACTCCACAATATGACAGGAGCCAAGGATCAAGGATGCTCCTGCCAAGGATTAATCTTTAATCGTCATGTTTCAAACTGATCCCATCCCCTCAGCACACACAACCGAGGCGCACGTATCCATTTGCCAGGCCCTAATTCAGTCCATCAGTGTCATGCATATTGTAGTGGGCGCCTCCATTATTCATGAACCACTTATGAAGGTCACGCCTGAGCCGCCCACAGGCCGCCCACATGCCGCCCAAAATGATAGTCAAATGCTGGCTGACCCTTGGCATTATCTCGACTTGGATTTCGATTTCGGAGCATAAAAGGAATGGGGCTCAAATGTGTCAGGTCTGTACCTCTCTGTACCAAGCTCCGAGCCCCAAACTCTTATCCATCTGTCAAATCGCACTTTGACAGCCACAGAAACCTTCTCACTTTCAAATCCACGCGACGGCCTCACCGGCTGAGGGGCTGTCAACCGAACAGGCAGCAAAGTAACAAAGGTCACATTTGGTGTCAGAAGAAAGAAACTTTTCAATTGATTGATCGGGTCGGTTTCAAGGTTAATTAGCCAGGGAAAAGTCGAGCTGGGGAAATTCTGATCCGGCAGGGACTAACATTTCCACGAGTTGCAGCAAATTGGTTGGCCCCTGTTCCGCGTTACAAGTTAGAGGCAACCTGAAGCCGGGCCAGTTCCATTGAAAGGGATTAAAAACTAATTAGGCGAGCGCGTGAAGGAAAGTGCAAGTCGAGCACAGGGCCAGAGCAAAGCAGAGCAGAGCAAAAGTGAGCCACAAAGCGTGTCAGCAAACAAGAGACACCGCAGAATTCCATGAGTTTGCCGAGATAGTAGTTGGCATGGAGGAGATGGGGAGGCAGACGGACTCTTTCATCTTATCGCTTAAGGCAGCTACTAATTGAGCTTCAGCTTCATGGCCGCCCTCGGAAAAAGTTGCACCACTTCATGGCACATCCTTTATAATTGCTGGCATCCTCTCATCCCACTCACCGATTAAAAGTTTGCTCAAGTTGTGGCCGACTAATTGCCCTAATCGATTTGCATAATCTGCAGCAACAATCGATTAGCACAATCACAATATAAAAGTCGGCACACAAAGTGTGAAAGTCTGTCAGAAAAAGTGTACTACAAGTGCAATCAAAGCAAATCAAATGGAATTAAATTGATTTGACTCGACATGAGTCGAGCAGATCGATACATGAGTGGCACTGCCAGTGCGCAGCATTGCAACATGTTTGCCACATTAGTGACAAGTGTGGCTAATTGTAGGCAACCACATCAATTACCCGGCTCGACGGGCGCCTGCGTGGTCGGGCACACGTTGCGTATACGCAACGTATTCTCAGGGACAGCCAAAAACCAGTCGCAGCCATGCAGTTTGTCGATAAACGGGAATTGGTGTACGACGGCAGTGGAAAGTCAATGCCAGGGCTCCCATTCAATGTCGAATTGCGTGAGTATCGAACATGCGAACATGCGTGGACTTGACTGGACTTGGACAGCCTCGGACTCGATTGACTTTGGAATGGAAATCTGCGAGTTCAAAGCGAGTCTTTGACCCCCGGCTATGGGCACAGGCACTCGTTCCACTACCTGTAATATACATATTGCGGACACCGATTACCAAATACATACATATCTGGGAATGCTATTTGGGAATGTACCGGCCATGCGATAACTAACTTTAATTGGCCGCAAGTCCTAAGCAAAGCATTTCTCTTAAGCTCAAAATTAGTTAACCGATCCATTTTCATATCAATTTCCAAAGCTTGGCCTGTTGCAATTGAACCAGCGACAAACAGACAGACAGACAGAAAGACAGACAGGCAGCCGCTGCTTGGAGTCGGCATGCAAAACAATATAAAAGCATATCAAATGCCAGACAGCACCAGCAGCAACACCTCTGCGCATGCGCAACGCCGCGCCGTCTGAGTCCCACACAGAGGCAGGCGGGTGGACGGTCAGCCGGTCAGCCTGTCAGCCAGCAGCAGCCAAAACCACAGTAAGCCACCGCTAAGGCAGTGCAATGGTGGCGCCGATTCCGACGCCGGCAAAAGTGCAAAGTCACGGATGAATGAGCCCCTCGCAGGCGGCTGGAACTTTGCTTCACCGATTCGTTTTAATTGATTTTGTTTTGCTGCAGGAACGGTGCTCATAATACGCACCGCTGCCTGCCTCCGTCGCCCCCGCTGCCACGAGAAATCAGCGCTTGGCCAACTAATTTCGGCCAAACATGAAGCTGACCATGTCTGGTCTCTGAGTTTGGCCTGGCTTGGTCTGCTCTGAGTCCCGGGCAGGCCAAGGAGTTGCCAAATATTTTGCGGCCATTTTAAGAGTCTCTTAATTGTACATTTTGCGGCCAGCAGCAGCTCTGAGAATTCCGCTTGGCACCCGCATATAAATTCACTGGGTATTTATCCTTTTCCCAATAGCCTACAGCGCAGGAAAATTATATTTGATTATAATAAAATCGATATTTCTTTGCACTTTGACTTTTCTACTATGATGAAGACAAGTCTGTTCTTTTTTTATTTTTTAAGTAGTAGCTATATATTGTAGACCCAAGTTGGCCTCATGTGTTGCAAGGGTATCTGAAGCTTCGTTGTCCCAAGGTATCTTTCAGTGGTGTAGTTGTTGCTGTAATTTGCACTGTTTGTAATTCTTTTTTTGGCTAATTTTCAAATACGAGCCATTTGGATATTGGATCTGTATTTTTATTTTCACTTCCAATGGAACGCCCGTTGCGGACAATTTGCAATACTCTGAGTATTAGCGTTGCTGTGGCCGCTGCTCGCTGCTGTGGTTGTTGCTTTTCAGCTGTTTATGCAATCAAAATTCTTGCCGTCCCCGCGGCAACAACAGCCAAAGCCAGACACAGAGACAGAGCTCGAATGGCACTTGTGGGTGCAATTGTAATTATCCTAATTTATGTTGTGTGGTGGTCTCTTTAATGCAATTTCAGAGCGACTCGGTGACTGCACAGCATATCTGCTCCACTGTGCTCCAGTCCAGTCCAGTCCCCCATCTACATACTTTGATCCCCTCCGCCTGAGCGTTGATTCTAAAATGCCGCACAGATTTATTGCAAATTATCTCACAGCCTGACAATGATCGATAGTATACAATTTATGGCCGCCACAGCGGTTTCCCTCCTTTTAGCATTTTCCTCTCGCTGGTTAAGCAAATGTCTCGACTCCCCCGCCCCCCCCAGGACTCGGGTTCGGTATTTTCTGGTTTTCGGTTTCACTCAAAACGGTGGTGGCCACTGTCCGTGCTGACGGTTGTATGTATATTGCAAAAAAATAATTAGGCTAATAAATGAGGCCGCAATGCTGGTGGAAGTGCATTAGTGAAATGGAAAGCGGAAAATCTGTATGCACGAATGCAATGGGAGATTAATTGATTCGCTGGGAAGGTAATGCAATTCAAAAATAAACCATTTGGCACTCAACCAATGAATGAATATTCATTGTGAGCAGAGAAAATAATTTAAATATATATCAAGTGCTCCGAATTGGTTTTCCTGCCTGCGACCCATCCCCATTCCATACCCTTAGACACGGCAAATAGTCGTATTTGCACATGACACCGCCCGTGAGTGTAGCAACGCGCCTACTGATGTCTGCCCTAATTAATTAAACATCGACATAGGGAGGAATCAGAGTGCTAAATTATTAAATCGACCAATAAAGGGCACTCGCATAGAAAGAATTTATTCAATTTGTTAGACAAACAGGCTTCTGGCTACTTTGACGGCTCTGGAGGGGGAAATGAAAGGTAATCAAAACCCAGAGCTGAATAAACATGATTGACAATGGAGTCGAGCATATTCAGGTGTGGTCCCCGCCAATAAAATGTAATTGAAATGTTCCTGTCAGCCAAGCTATAACGTGATTGGAACACACACGACGCGGATAACTGAGAGCTGGTGTTGGCCAACATGAGCTTAGACAAAGCCAACTCCATTGATTTATGATCTCTTAGTGGGAATTAAATTAACAATACTGCTTGAGCGCCAGAGCACCACATGGAGTTGTCAATATCACTTTTGTGTTCAATACATTATATTGGCAATACTTTAATGACATTCGATCGATTAAATGGAATTGTCTTGGGGATATCGTAGTTCTCGTTCGATTCCCTTCTAGATTGATTCGGAAAGTAAGCCACAGCCAAGGAATTAAACTAAGTCCAGGCGACAGGTGTGTCTTTCCGCCGTGTTCGTAAAGCAGATGCCATTTTATCGGTACCATTACTCACAATCGCTTGACAATTGAGCAGTAAGCTAAAACCAGCAGTACCAGACCCAACCATAATACAGCAAACACTCCGTGCAAACCAACCCCAGGCGATAACGAGCAGATGCCTCACCAGCAACGAGTGGAGCCTCTCCAGAACGCAAAACAGTTTTCCGACTCCCGACAGACAGCGACAGACACAGCTAACGCTCCATATTATTTGAATTGATTTGGAGGTGAAGTTTCTCCGAATCCGGGACTAACAGCGACGTAAAGTGCAGGCGACCACAACCCTCTTGAATACCCTTCTGCCAGTGTGAGTGCCAGTGTGAGTGCCAGCGTGAGTAAATGTTTTTTACGGGTGTGGAGCGGAATACTTTCTTTCTTTCGGCGTCTGCCAAAGTCAAGTTCAAGTTGGCTCCGGCTAAAACCTCTGGCCTGCCTCTCTGACGAAGTGCGCGTCCAACCGGTTTGGACGGTTGGACGGCAAAAACACTTAAAGTGCATCACGATGAGTTGCAATCGATGTGAAACTGCGTTTCTTCACCATTAGCTCAACCTTGAGATGCGGAAATGCGGAAACTTCCAAGCGAAAGCAGTCTGTTGAGTGCTGAAGAATATTCTCCTGCTTTAAATGCGTGGCACTGGCAAGGCATTCAAGATGGTCAATTATAGTTTGGGGTATCTTATTAATCCATCGGAATCGGATCCATCGTTGCTCTGATGTCGATAACCCCAGGTCATACTCCAGCCGCAACTGCAACTGATCTGTACTCTTTCGTTTTGGATTCGCTTTGTTGAGTTGATTTATTGATTGATCAATTGATTGATTCACGATTCTTTCGTTTACCTTTCGCAAAACCTGATGCCGCAATCGAACATACATACATATATGTATATGTACGAGTTGCATATGTACATATGTACATATATTACATCAAGCTTGTTCGGTTGCAAAGGCACCTGACGATGATTTGGTCATGAACCGCAGATCAAGTGAACACAAAAGGCAATTGAAATTGGAGTCCAACGAAGCGTTGGCAAATTGTATAGCATTGGATAACTCTTGGGGCTGCAGTCCATCCCACACACGTACCCTACATATATACATGTACATACATACATACATACATAAATACATATGGATGCAAGTACAGCTTCTGATTGATAAATGGACAAGACCATCATTAGAAGGTCACAGTCGCTAATTAATAGGTTTAAGGCTAAAATATGTATAAAAACAATTTCAATTTCAAGCAACATCCCAATAGCAGTGGCTTCTCCCAAGAAGTACTTCTGGCACGCATCCTTTTCCACTAGGAATGTGTTCCCTATACATGGAAGTTCTCACTAGGTGAGAACAGTTCTTTTGGAACGCAACCCCGGGCATGCATCGAGAACTGTTGCTTGAGCTTACATAAAAAACTCTTTTACAAAAAACAAGAAAAAAGGCCAAATGTATCTTTTCATTTTCAAATTAGTTCCTTCTGGTAAAGTAAGAAAAATAATAATAAATAAAGACTTAACCAAGAAGCTCTTTGGCGTTGTTGTGTGTACCCATAGCCCTGTTTCAATCGTCCTTGTGGCTGTCTCTGGCGACTCATGGCCCTTACTGCTCGCCTCGCCGGTTATGCCGATCCGCAGTAATAGAGCTAGCTCTAGCTGAATTGGCCCTTATACTTTAAACCCAATTTTTCGCCCGACGCAGTTGGTGAACCGGGCTAAGCTGGACTGGACGTACCCGACGGATCGAGAACGGAGACTGTACACTGCAGACTAGGACAGCCGCGAACCAAGAGCTGTGTGGAACACTGATAGAAAAGAGGCATACTAAAAATAACTATAATCATATTTGAATTTAAAATGCGATTTTTAAATACAAACATAGTTAAATTAAATAGAATTCACTTTGATTGAAATATAAATGTATTAAAAATGCCTTTTTAATACGGTCATATTTAATCGAAATACAAAACACTTAAATATAACTATAATATATTAAATTTGTAGTTTAATATGTTTCATATTTAAATTGAATATTATTATGACTTGATTTCAAAAATTTTGTTTTAAAATCAAAAGGAAAGCTTTTTATTTTAAATATTCCATATTAAATGAAATTAAATATTTTTTGTATTTATGTTATGTCCCTCGAATTCCCAACTGGTTTGCGCTGCTGCAGCCTTGAATACAAAGTTAAATTATCTTTGCGCAGGGGCAAAATCACAACCAATGCAATTCTACTCATGCTGCGATTATTTCTAGTTGAAAACTTTAACCAATTCACTGTGTGAATTTCACACCATGAGGACTTGAAATGTAGTCCGCGTATGCAATATAATAACCAATTAGTTTAAAAATAAAATATACTCAATATAAATATGAAATATATTAGATTTAAATATTAAACATTCTAAATTTTATTATGAAATATATTAAATTTGAAATATTTCCATATTAATATCAAAATTTAAGTGAAAAATATTCAATTTTAATACAAACACTCATGGATGAAAATCAATGTCACAAATATTAAAATCTAAGTGAAAATATTCAGGACTTTTTTCTATCGGTGTGGAAATATTCGGAAATGGTTTTGATTTATTTGGATTATGTTCTCTTAGTTAGCATTGGCCTTAGGGGTATCCAATTCAATTTTATCCGGTATCATTTTAGTAATTTGGAGCTACTAAAATCAAAGATCTCTCAATTACCACTTAAAATGGATATGGCAATCATGATCTGTTTATTATTTATGTCTTCGGCCACTTGGAACTTCCCCCTCAGCGTAAAAATCAAGAATAAATCAAAGGATGGCCGGTGTAAGTGTATCTTTCCTCTCGAATAGTCTCACAGTCTTGAATAATTTTGTAATTCATTTAAATCATTTAAATCCAGTGTTATGGCTATTACTAATTTTGCACCACTCACACGTATAGTGGGAGGGCTATAATCTCTGTGTATGCAGAGCTACTCGTACATATTTAATAATGCAGTGTTTAAAGGGAATTAAAGGTTCGTGAGGCGTAACTGAAACCCAAATTGGCCCTCTAGTGTGCGGCGAGGCGCGGGCATATGGTTGGGGTTAGTATTACAAGATTATGCGGGTAATTGGCGGCATGCGATGCCATCTCATGTGCCTACACCCATACAGACGCACCTTCAGCTTGTCCTCCTGCCCACCAGCTGAGCCACTCCCCTTTCTCGTTCACGCTCTGCACATGCCTTGCCTTGCCTTGCCTATGGCTGGAGGGGAAAGGTCTGTCGGTCAGCAGGAGAGATGGCTTTTGTTCACGTCCTGTCTGAATTTGAGTTTCATGAACACTACACACGAAGGTGTATCTGTGTGAGACAGAGTGAGAGAGAGAGAGTGCGTGTACGTACCTGTTGGATGGTACGTAGACACGTCAACGCACTCAAACGCACTGAAAAACATTTGAGTGTATGCGTGCCGATCTATCCACTGATCTACGAATATCTCAGATGTTGATGCATCCATTGTACTTCCACTTCTCTTTGACCAATCTTAATTAGACCGGTGTCCAAAGATTGTGGTTATTATTGTTCACGGTTTTTCTCACATTGTTCGGGTGGTTTTACTTGAACATAAGCGGTATTCTCTAGACACGTTTCAGTTTTGTCATAATGAGCCGCAGAATTTTGAGAATTCGGCCAATTGCTCAAGTAGATTCATCATCTACTTTTAGATGCATTCCTGTTGATGGTACTTTATCGTCAGGTAATAAAGGGCAACAATATGAATTTAAATGTTTGGTAATAATTTATTTAATATTTTACATTTACATTTATTTTATTTAATATTATTACAACTAAGCAAGTAAGGAAAGAATGATCTCAAACAATGAAAATTTGATTTGATTTCTCTCTTATTCATTTTATTAATTAAACAGCATTTCGTTTACATCGGTATATATACGGTATATTTCTCAGGGTTGTATGATATATTTGTGCGATAAATCCGCTGTCACACTGACTCTTAGTCACTTACCAACACTGACCGCGGCCTGCTTCAAAAAAACACGAATGAACAAGAATTCTGCAAGTGTAAACCGTATCGGATCTGCTATGCAATGTCACCAAAACGTGCAAAGAGTAAGCTATGAAACCAATAGGTAATTGTCTTAACCTTGCGCTGTACAAGTCCCTCTAGCAACGCGGAGGCAATCCAAAGATAATCGCCAGTCACACCGCTGCCCAAGTTCAGCGCTTAAAGACATGGAAAATCAGACGCTAAGATGTTCCGTATTTAACTGGGAAATAGACCTGTCCGATGAAGATACAAATCATGATCAAGCACGCGAAGTGTTTTCGTTGTCACAGTGCTTCGACACGGTTGAAAATGATGGGGAAATCGAAATTCAGCCGGTGCCGTCGTACGATGGAATGGAATCGGAGGATACGAAATTTGATTTTAGTAGCGGTCAGTAATTAATGAAACACATATTTTACCACGCAGTGAGAATTAACCCATTTGAATAACCGTAGAGTATGCCAATGAAACAGATGCCCTCATAGTGGTCAGCAGTGCGGAGTATCAAAGAAGGAAGACGGATTTCGACAAGCATGTGAAGAAGGTCCTAGCGTTGGAGCAGCGTAAGCGCGAGCTTGAGGCTGAAGCACTCCATAGTGCGGAGCTGGAAAATATCAAAGCGATTTTGCGAAAGGACAATGATCGTATGCTCATAAAAGGCGAGCTTCTAGACGCTCTGCGAGTGGATGAGGAGCAGCGCGAGAATTCCGAGCCTCAAGGCAGCGTGAAGCCAAAATGGTCCAACTTGTTTTCTGGGCTTAATCGCCATCGGGACAAAGCCACCACCACTCCCGCTGAGTTTTATCAGCACAAGACGAACATTATTTCCAGCCTCAAGGTAAACCAAATCAAACGAATGATTTTTTCCCGGTTATTACTGTATTTTTTTATAACAGACCATCTATGAGCCAAAAGAGCCCACACCCAGTGGAGATGAGTTTGCTGAGCAGTCCTCGCTCCTGCTGGTGGGCTTGCTGAAGCATCAGAAGAGCGGTCTGAGATGGATGCAGTTCCGGGAACGGCAGGAAATTTGCGGTGGAATCCTGGCAGACGACATGGGGTTGGGAAAGACTCTCAGCATGATTTCCCTGATCTTGGCTTCTCTGGAGGCAAAGAAACTCAAACAGGAGAAGAAGCAAAAGGCCTTGGAGGCCAAATGGAGTAAAATATTCGAGCGGATGCCAGTTAAGAAGATGCCAAAGTTTCGCATTTTTGATGATCATGATGACGTGGAGGAGCAGGAAGACCAAAAAGCAGAAGAGAATTATGAACCGCCCCCAAAACGCCCGTGCCCTGAGATATGCCATTCAGCCGAGTCTGAAGAAGAAGAAGAGGAAGATGAACGTGGTCCCTATCCGGCCGCGGGCACTTTAGTGGTCTGCCCACTGAGCGTGATGTCCCAGTGGAGCCAGGAAGTCGCTTCTAAAGTGGCACCAAATGTCATTAGCGTTTTGATCTTTCATGGACCTAATCGGCATGAAATCAGCTTAGAGCAGTTTAGAAGCCACGACTTGGTTATAACAACGTACCATACCGTCGCCTCTGAGGTTGGGAAACGTGGCAATAGTTCCCGTCTGCTGGCCGTCCAGTGGAAACGCCTCATCCTGGACGAAGCCCACATTATAAGAAACACTAAGACTTACTGCTTCCAGTCGGTCTACCTTCTGCGCGCACATTGTCGTTGGGCACTGACAGGCACACCCGTTCAGAACAGGGCCATCGATGTGTTTGCGCTGCTGCGCTTCTTGAACGTGCCGCATTTCACGGATCTGAATCGGTGGAAGAAGGATCTGAACAACGGCATGCATGGTCACTTTCGACTTAGCCTCATTATTAAGCCGCTGATGCTGCGTCGCACCAAACAAGAGCTGCAAGCCTCCGGGGACATGCCCCCACTGCCTGAATTGAGAGTCGAGCTGGTAAACGTAGAGCTCTCGGAGCCTGAAATGGCGGTCTACCAGATCATGTCGGCGATTTCAAAAAAAATCTTTACCCAGTTCTTGATGCAGCGCGAGGTAGGAAACAACGACTTAAACTACTATTCTTCGCACGGACAGCAGATGCCACAATTCATCACCAATAATGTTGAAGAAAAATATATAAAAATATACGAGCGATTCCTTCGGTCGCTTGGCTACGATCCCAAAGAAAAGGTGATGGGAATCGTTATTCTGGTGCTCCTTCTGCGCCTTCGTCAATTTTGCTGCCATCCCTGTCTTATGATTAAGGTGAGTAGATTATATCAGATACAGACGGCTACAAGGTACCGGCGCTTGAATTGAACGTTCTTCTTTTTTAGATGTTTTTGTCCATGGATGAAGCCATGCACATGGATGATCTAAGGTCAGATGACCGGCAAGTTGGCGGCTCGTTTCAGATAGATGCACTGAAGGAGTTGGAAAACTACTCAGCTGGTGATTGCAGCTCCGACGACGAAGCACCAAAGCAGGCTGAAATGAAAAAGAAAATTAAGAAGGAAGAAATCCAGACCCAGCTAAAGGTGGAAAATATCAAATGGGACGAAATAGAAACCCAGGAAGAACCTCAAAAAAGGGAACTAAAGATAAAAGCCGAATGTATTAAGAAGGAAGAATCTTTAAGCCCCAAAACCGAAGAAACTAAAGTGGAAAATATTAAGAAAAAGGACGAAAACGTACTTAGCGACTTGGCCGGAGCCATGCAACTGCTTAATATGAAAAATCCAATTTTTAATGCTAGTCAGTCGTCGGCCAAACTGAAAATAGTCATTCAGAAACTGCAGTCGATCCTCGTAGAGACGACTGACAAGGTCATCGTTGTGTCCCAATGGACATCTTTTCTAGATGTAATTAAAGATTATCTGCAGGAACGTGACTGGCAGACGCTCGATTTTAATGGCAAGATGGATGCCAAGCAACGCGAAGAGGTCCTCAAAGAGTTCAACACAGTTGCGGATGACAAGCGGGTGCTGCTGCTCTCCCTTACCGCTGGCGGTGTTGGGCTCAACCTGAATGTCGCCAACCACTTGCTGCTGGTGGACTTGCACTGGAACCCGCAACTGGAGCGACAGGCGCAGGATCGCATCTACCGCTACGGCCAGCAGAAGCCCACCTTTATTTACCGCTTCATGTGCCAGGACACCGTGGAGCAGCGTATCAAGGCCTTGCAGGACTACAAGTTGGAGATTTCCAATGTCGTGCTCCAGCCAGACCAAAGCGCATGGCCGTCAGCTGGTGGAGGCCTGAACATGGAGGACTTGAAGAAGCTAATTCTGAAGTGAGTCATGCCCATGCCCGCACATATCGGTTGGAAAATCCGAGCCCATTTCTTTATTTTTTGTTTATTTGTTTGTTTTTGAGAAGATCAGTATTTGTGTTCCTTTAACATTCAATGTTATTTTCTAAGAAACGCTTTAATTAGCCCTATCGACATACGTATACATATGTACATATACTCGTAATCCATATGGTACACAGTCTGTTGTGTATGTGTTCGAAAGTGAATTCGAACTAAAAATATTCAGGTATATATTATAATAATTTAAAGTAAAACATTATTCGTTCCTAAGAACATTCAATGTAATATTAACTGAACCGACTCCATGTGAACATTAATTTGATCTTAAAATATCCAATAACCATCATTGATAACCATCGAAGAAACGGGAACCGTGTTTGATTTCATTTGATCGCAAATATGGGAAAAGTGAAAATTAATTCCCCCATTCTCGGTAATTGAGTAAAATAAAATTAAGATACATCCTCTATACTTTTGATTAGTTTGTATCAAAACGAATTTATTTCTGATATTACAATTGGAATAAGTAAGCAAATGTGAAGGTGGGGGGAATGGTGCATGGGGATTTTCCTGTATGTGGAATGGAAATTAAGCTGAAGGCTCTTAGGGAGTAGGCCGTTGGTTCCTTACTTCTTCAAGATGGAGTTGACGGCGAGGACAACGTTGCGGGCCGAAATGCCAAACATGTCGATGAGAACCGCTGGAGGACCCGAGCGTGGTACAGTGGGCACAAACAGATGCTTCACCACAAAGTTCCGCTGCTCGGCCAGGGCACTGAGCACAGCCTCTCCCAAGCCTCCTTGCCTGCAAGAAAATCGTATTCGTATTAGCAAGAGAAGTTCTCAGCAGAAGGAATGGCGTCTACTTACTGGTAGTGATCCTCGACGACAACCACACGGCCCCCGCACTGCTTGCCATGCTCCACAATTAGATCCACATCCAGAGGTTTCACGGTGAACGGATCAATGACACGGACTGTGATGCACTCCTTTTCCAGCTGGTCGGCGGCGGCCAGGCACTCGTACAAAGTGATGCCAGCTCCGATGAGGAGCACCTCGTCAGAAGGCTTCTGGCGCACCACCTTTCCGCGTCCAATGGTGAAGGGCTCGTCGTTGTTGTAGAGCACACAAGTGTTGGGACGAGAGGTGCGGATAAAGCAGACGCCCTTAGTGTTGGCAGCCAGCTCGACGGACCGCTCGGTGCTGACAGCGTCAGAGGGATAGAAGATCGTGCTGCCGGGAATGGTGCGGAACAAGGCGATGTCCTCAAGTCCCATCTGGGAGGGGCCATCCTCACCGATGCTGCAGCCACAGTGGGACCCCACAAAGTTCACATTTGTCTGCGAGATGGCGCCCATGCGGATCTGGTCAAAGGCGCGCGTGAAGAACGTGGCGAAGGTCGAAACGAAGGCCACGGTGCGACGGCGGCAGGCGGCTCCAACGGCCACACCAACCAAATTCTGTTCGGCAATAAAGCACTCGATATAACGCTCCGGGAAGGCGTTCTTCAGCTTGTCGGAGAAGGTCGAGTTCTTAGTGTCGCCGTCCAGAGCAATCACACGATCATTGTCAGCTCCGATCTTGGCCAAAGCTGTGCCGTAGGCTAAGCGCGTGGCCACCGCGTCCCCCAGCTTGTAGTTGGGTGGAGTACAGAGCTTTACGTTGTTGATGTCCACCTCGGGTGCCAGGCCCGTCTTGCCCACCTTCTTGGGCGAAAGTTTGACGTTGGGGTTGACCATCAGGCCCTGCAAGTGCTTGATCACCTTGTCGGCCTGGTCCCCCAGGGGCTTGCCGTGCCAGTTGTCGAGGTCCTCAATGTTTGGGAAGTCCTTGCCCTTGAAGGTCTTGGCAATGATGGCGGTCGGCTTGCTCTTAGTGTTGGCAGCACAGTGGAAGGCCTTGCACAGCTCGTCGATGTCGTGGCCATCCACAACCAGCGCATTGAAGCCAAAGGCCTCGAGCCTGTCTCTGTACACATCCATCTGGTGCTGCAGCGAGGTGGCCTCCGACTGTCCCAGCCTGTTCACATCGAAGATCACGCACAGGTTGTCCAGATTGTAGTGGCCGGCAAAGTGCAGCGACTCCCATACTGATCCCTCGGCGGACTCGCCATCGCCCACAATCACGTAGGTGCGATAATCGGCCTTGTCGAAGTTCTTGCCCACATAGGCCATGCCGGCACCAACGGCCACGCCCTGGCCCAGAGATCCGGTTCCCACATCAATGAAGTTGAGACGAGGTGTGGGATGACCCTCCAGATCGCTGTCGATCTTGCGCAGGTTCTTTAGCTCATCCACGGAAAACAGGCCAGTCTCGGCCCAGGCAGCGTACAGGATGGGGGCAGCATGTCCCTTGGACAGGATCAGACGATCGCTGGATGGATCCCGGGGATGCTTAATGTTCAAGCGCATTTGCTGGAAGAACAGCACGGACATGATCTCGGCCAGCGAGGCGCATGATGTGGGATGTCTGTCGGAGGTGAAACGATCAAATGTCAAGTTATTTTTATATTTTATCTTTAACACAAAAAAATCCAGATGGCAGACAGACCAAAAAAGATCCCAAATAGATAAACGATTTATTCCAAGGGCGAGATTTCAATGGTATTCCATCAACGTTGACAAATCAATAAGTTAAATACTGATATATTTATACATAGATAAAGGGATGGTTGCAAAACTAATATAAAAGAGCCCAATGAAATCGTCCACAAAATGTTCTGCGATTTGGCAAAGCTCCAATCACAAAAAAAAAACGCAACTCGGCAAAGGGGGGCTCGTCTTTGCATACATACATACATATATATAAATAAACATTATCTCCAATACAAACAACTAGGGTGATATTGCAGTGAATGTACACATCTACCACACCGGTTTCTCGGACCTTAACCTCCATTGGGGTCTGGTCTGGTCTGGTATCACATTAGCATAAACCAATCTCAAAAAACAAAACTCTCAAATTACACGCTGCGACTGCATGTCCGTCCCCTCCAGCAACTCAAGTACCAATGAAGGTGATCCTGAGTGTCGCGTCACTTGGTCTGGCTCATTTATCAGTAGTTTTCACTGTCTTTCGATCATCATGCGCTAAACACACCGTGCAGGGCATGGGCTGGTCACCTCTAAGAGGGTCTAATCGGTCATATCGTAAGTCGTGACGAACCAACCAAACCTCGGGTTATCTTGCCGGCAAAGGTCATCTATAGAGCGATCTTATCACGCACAAGACCCCGAAGTAGAGTATGTTTTCTTATCTGAAGGGCTAGAGAAATCTTCGTTTATCTTTTTTTTAGTTTTATTTCGATTTTATCCCCTTTCCCCGTGAGTTTTCGAGCACTAGATATTGAACCGGCAATGCATGCCATGTGTGTGTGTGTTGAGGCGACACTTTAAAGCAGAAAACGAACAACAACCAATAACAAAATGCCCGCAAAGCAGTTAGACAAAGACAGTAACTTCCAAGGTCGGCAAAGGTCAGCTATAAAAATTAAGCAATTAGCACAAATGGGGCTTATCAGCGAGCAGCTCAAACGCACACACACACACTGCAAAGCACTGCAAAAAGTTCACACACATATTCGACAAAGTGTATAATATCTGGGAAGGGAACGACGTTCCAATGACAAAAACACGTGGCTTGGAAACTCAAGCCGGGCTGGGTCACCTTTGCCGGTCGCGCAACAAGTGCAAGGTGCACAACTTTTATATTCCATGGACACACATAATGATTGTAAATGGTTCGATTGGGCGTACACTTACCCAGATTTGGATGCCTGAGTAGAGGTGATGGAATGAATGCGAAGCTTCTGGGCCAAGTCTTTCAGATCCTGAACTGTCTTCGCTTCTGGCTTGTGGTAGGACATGTTGCGGATGATTGATGTGGTTGACGTTTGCAGCACAAAACTCGAAACTGTTGTATTCGTTAAACAACTTCTGGCGAAGAGCTGGAGCTGGAAAGAGTCAGAAATACATTTTCAAATATACGGTATATACCGAGAAAAAAGCGAGCTTAGCCCACTTAGCACCCCTCTATTTAAAAAGTCGAGCACCCTTTATTAAACCGCGGAAAATAATACTGTTTGATTAGGATCCTTGTAGCTCCATCCTCCTCTTTACTTAGAAAACAAAAATGACCACCAACGTGTTTCACCTGTAATCCGTAAAATATGTTAAAGTTATATAAATTTCGTGGAAATATTAAATACCCCCTGGTCGACAATGGGTTAACGTTCTATTTTATTGATTGAAATCGTATTCCATGATTTTGATATTCAGTTTAATATTACTAGATAAATGGCCCTCTCAGCCATAAAAAAATTATTTTATCCAATTCCTCAATGAATTTTGTTTAGGATTGGCTTGTTTTCAGAACTTATTTTCATTGGATTGTTTACGTATTAAGGTTCAAACAAAAACAACATAAAACGAATGTGAAGTCTTTTTGTGACGTCGCCAGATTAGTGCAATTCGTAGTTCCGGCGGGCTGCCACACCATGATATTTTGTGATATGAAATTTGTCAATTTTGATATTTAGTTTAATATTACTAGATAGTTGACCCTCTCAGCCGTAAACAAATAATTTTATCCGATAGATACATAAATTTTGTTCAGGATTGGTTAGTTTTTAGAACTCTTTTTCATTGGATTGTTTACATATTAAGGTTCAAACAAAAACGGCCAAAGCATAAAACATAAGTGTGAACTATGGTCACATTCCGTAATTGTTGCTGGTCAACCAATGTTAAGTTTGGTTACTAACCATACAGTATATTATATAGATGTGCCAGTTCATACAACGAAAGGGGCGCAGCTGAGTTTTCTGTCCCAGCACCCCCAGACCTTCGGCTGTGGTGCTGAGACGTTCGAACGTCTCAGGCCCACGACCCGAAAACAGAAAACTCAGCTGCGCCTCTTGCTGGGACATCTATATACTGTATGGTTAGTGGTTTGGTGTTCCCAGCTGCTTTAAAACATTAATTTTGCATTTTCCTAGATTGAGATTTTTTTTTTACTTATTAATGCATATGTTTTGTGTTGTGTTTTATAAATACATTTATCCCGGTGCTGATACCTATTATTGGTACCCGCGAGCTGCAAAATTTCGTTAATATCTTTAAAACAGATACTGAGTAGTTTCTGCATTAATTGGAGCATGAAATTACCAACAATATCTCTATTCTATAATATCCATTTTCCCCAGGTATTCAGATTTGTTGCAAAATAAATGCTATTTAACATTAACATTAAGAAAGTTATAACATTCACTTTCTCTTTTGGTAAAATGTTTACAGAAAGAGACAGAGAAAGGGAAATTATATATCTGTCTCTTTCTGTAAACATTTAAATTTTCCCACGACCGAATTTCCGATTTATATGAAATTTAAAAAATAATATTTGAAAGTAGCATGCTGCATGTCCTTTGGCAACATGTTAAGTTGTTGGCAACATGCTGTTATGACATTGGCAGCATGTTAAGTGACAGGAACAGTGCTGCCAGACTGTTTGGGTTTTATTTAACCCAAAAATACTGGCAACACTGCACGATAGCTAAATTTGTTGCCGTCTTTTTTGGCTCGGAACCAAAACCGGCAATTGCGCAAGAAGAATGCAACCTTCGATAGCTCAGTTGGTAGAGCGGTGGACTGTAGATGGAAACAAATGCAATAGAAATCCATAGGTCGCTGGTTCAAATCCGGCTCGAAGGAGTTTACTTTTTTCATTTATTTTTTAATACTAATCTTAAACTTACCGTTTTTTGATATACAACATACGACATTCATGAATAACTTGTGGACAAACGCTGCTTTCACCTTTTTTTTTGTTAGAATAAACCGGAATTTTGCCAAAGCTGTAGTTCAGAAAGTCAAATTTCAACTGATTTTGATAAAAAAAACTAAGCAAGGGTAAAGAGATAAGTTCGTTTATATAATAATTTAGCGTGTTCTTTATTCACTTTACGCGAACAGGTCGAAACATTGATCATTTGAAGATTCAAACAAACGGATTTTTTAATATGCGCTTAAACTATTGCACAAATCAGCTAGCAACGTAGTTAACATTAACAATTGTTACATTGAATTTACACTTGTGACCATCGGTGTTCCTGGAGCCATTGCTCATCCATGATTCCCGGTGGCGGGCGGCCACCTGGTCCAATCCTAACTTAAAGCGAATCTTTGATAGCTTAATATGAGTTTACAAAAATAGGCATTTTATATAGTATGTATGTATGTAGTAAGTAGTTCTACTTATGCATAATTCGGTAATTATTTCTAAATAACTTGATGTTTGTGCACACATTTTTGTATTCGATCTTCGTTCAAGTACAGTGAAAGCTGCTTGGAGTGCATGGTCTGTTGGTTGCTTGGTTGGTGTTGGCAGCACATTGATCAGCTCAGCTATATTATAAAATTTATTTATAGTATTGTACAAGCGGGTTCCATATAAATTATAAACAAAATTGCATCATAAAACAACCATATAATATAACAAATGCTCAATGAGGACGCACAAAAATACGCTAAAAACACTACATACAGTGCGAAAAATGTTAAACGGAAAAATGGAATATCACTAGCTAAAAAGCATTCAAGAATTGTACAAGTTAATCGGTAACATAAATAAATAAATATAAATTATAATACAATATCGATTTGTTGTCTATGATGTTCTCAGTCCAGGGCGATGCCTTGAATCCAGGCGCTGAGGTCGCTGCCGTCAGACTCCATTATAATCTCATCGGGCTCATCATTCGCCAGCAGATACTGTGCCGCTGTCCGTCCACTCAAGTAGGCGCCGTGCACGGTGGAGTAGAAGCTGGAATGCGTGTGCTCTCCAGCAAACACGATGGCGGGCTGAATGGACAAATTGAGTCAGATTAGGGTTATAATGATATCTCGCGGCATGTACTGTGATGTACCTTCATGGCCTGCGGCGTTGCATACAGGGGCTGGGCCAGGTTTTCAATATCTTCCTGGGTGGCTCCCACAGGTATGGAGGTATATGCCCCTCCAGTAAAGTCCTGCGATTTCCAGCTGGTACTAGAAATCAAAATATTCAGCAAAGATAAATCAACCAAGAGACATTTTTGAGCTTACCACACGCAGCGCTTGGGTTTCGGGACATACGGATCTTGCAGGAAGCTTCTCAGGATCTCAGTACACTTTTCCGCCACAGCCTCGTGAGAGAGAGTCTCCATATACTCGGCCTCGCGACCAGAAACCCATCCCAGGAGCAGCGTGTCCGTCATCTTGGCAAAGGAATAAATTTTCTTGAACCAATTCTTGCTAAGATAGGCCTCGCTGGCCAGCTCCTCCTCAGTGGAGGTGTGCATGTCACGCTTGTCATCATCCCACAGCAGCATCACCTCCGATATGTCCGCACTGAGGAACGGCCTCTCATACTCCAGGTATATCTTGTCCACAGTTCCGAACATGAGATTCTCAATCGATTCCTGCTTGAACTGCGGTAGCTCCGGATCGAAAAGAGTCTTGTGCGTGTGCTTGAGCACGCCCAGCGGTATTGTGCATATCACATGAGCGGCGTGAAAGACGCGTCCGTCCTCGCAATCCACGCGCACATTGCCGGCGGGATAATCACAATTGCTGCTAGAGTTCGACTCGATGGAGGCTCCCCGCAGGGCACCACCCGCCGTGGGTACTTCTGTGACGGTCTTCTCCGAATCGTCCGAGTCCTCGTTCTCCGAGTGTTCGTCGACGGTTTCCAGGCCTGTGAATGTCTTTTTCCGCTTCCAGTGAATCCTTTTCACTGGGCACTTGGTCAAAATGGACTGCTGCGGTATCTGGCCACTCAGTGGTCGCAGTATGGAGCTGTAACCAGAGGGCAGAACTATGTTGCCGCCCTGTAGCTCAGTGTAGCTGCCTGCAAAGGTAAATTACTCGTCGATCTTTTTGGCAAGCAACGAACCCGACTCGACAACCTACCCAGTTCGAGGAGATCCACTTCGTTCATGTTGTTGCAGCCCGTGATGCAGGTCTCTCGCTTGAGAAGACAATTGAATATGGATTGCTTGAGGCGCTTCTCCTTCGGGTCCTGCACCGAGCTCAGATAGATCTCGATCTCGTAGTTGATGTGCTCGCCCACGCTGTGTATGTCCGGCGGGGGGCTGTACTGGCACAGGAAATACTCGTCGCAGCGCCGTAGAAAGCACACGTACGCCTCATAGATCTCCTGCAGTATGCTGAAAGGAACTTGATGCCCATCTTCGGTGGTAGCCACGACTTTGTGGGGCTTTGGTACATTCACCACGCTGACTAGACCATGCTGCATTGCCAATTCAAATATCGGGTTACCCAGGACGCCGTGTATCCAGTTGGCGCCCAGCTCGATCTGTGCAGATAAAAGAAAGCGGTTGTTCATGAAATCTGCAGTGGGTATAATTATGCACTGTTCATATATACATATGTTTGTATATTATTAGCTTAAGGGGGTGTGCTGAGGAGCTTACACGAGTCTACGTGATCGTTGCCCCGTCAGCCCAATAGGAATCTGCGAAATGTAGGGCTCTAGCCTGGAACGACATCGTTAGCTTGAATCAGTAATGGTCATATCTTATCTAACAGTTTTCGGCTATTGGCATGGGCTGTGCCAGTTGTATAACAACTCGTTGACAAAGTCATAACTAATGCACAAGTTCTTAGTAACTAGACAGAACTCTGGTTCCAAGCATGCACATGTACAAATACATGGGATAGGCAAGAATCAATTAAGTAAATTGAGCGTCTTAGTGTCTTTGAGGCGAAAATGTGACAAATCAAACTAAACTAAGAAATAGTTCGACTAGGAGCACAGTAAACCAAGTCAGTCGTTATAAATAGCACCAACGGACTGCGCAATGCTTTGAAAAATCTATAATCCATGAGTACGAAGGCAGACGAAGAACTGCTTATAGCATGTTCGCTTCGCTTTTTCAAATATGTGGCCCAAATATGTTGAGGGATTCAATCTTGTGCTTTCTTGGGATGGTTACATAACACTACCTTTTGATTATTGCTGAGCGGTATGGACACAATGCGCCCACCCACTCGACTGCGCGCCTCAACAATAAGGAAGTCGTCACAGCCGTTTTGCAGAAGATGGTTGGCCGCCGAGAGACCGGCCATTCCTGCCCCAATGATCAGGATCTTTGCATTTGTGCTGTTGCCGGGGGCTCCAGCATTGCCGACAGATGATGCCGCGAGGTCCTCCGTTGGGGAGGGGGCAGGGGTGGTTGGCTCTGCTTTATCGCCCATTGCTCCTAGGTCTGGACAGCCCAGCCGTTGTGCACATGTGCGGGTTACGTTACTGTTTTGTTTGTTAAGCGCGTTCTTAATGTCTTTTGCGATTATTTATGCACCTCATTTTATTTTTTCTGCACTTTTCGTCCGACCCGCGACTGTTTTGACGTTTCTTTGACAGCGGCCGATTTCGTTGCGGGAGGGAACAGCTGATCGGGAGAATCGGCATTCGTTTTGGTGTATTATATGGTAACGTATTCGAAAGAGCATAAAAAAAGCTAACTTCATAAATTTCTTTTAATATTTCAGTAAAATTGTACCCAACAGCTGTTGTAGCTAGAGCTGTTGACTTTTAAAGACTTTACAGCACTAAATCGGAAAATCATCGATAGTTTCACTTACTTTTAATACACATACACATGCATATGTATATGCATATGCATATTGTTAGGCAGCACTAATTTTCAAAAAGGGGACTTCTGAAAGTCCGCCAATCTTGTAGAAAATTGATCTAGCTGTTAAAATTATACGTGAAGGGCTGAGAGTCCTTGTAGCAGCATCTAGAGTGTTAGCGGGTGGCGCTGTCGCCAGGGGAAGGTCGGGTGGCGCCCTCTAGGGCTCAGATTGGATGATCGGGTCAAGGAATTTTCGGAGGAAAAGAGAATAACAGGGGCAAATGTCAGGCCTTTCACTCAGTGGCCCTATTAACCTTTTCGAGACCATGAGGTTGGCGCTTAAACGGAAGCGTCTAGCTCGGTCTCTCGCTTTTGGTCCCCCAGTCAGTGCAGTTGTGCGGAGTGGAAAAACTCCCTTAATTATACCCGTACTCAAAAAAGAGTTAAGGGGTATATTAGATTTGTGGTAAAAGTGGATGTGTGTAACGTAGAGAAGGAAAATTTTCCGACCCCATAAAGTATATATATTCTTGATCAGCATCAATAGCCGTGTCGATATAGCCATGTCCGTCCGTCTGTCCGTCTGTCTGTCCGTCTCGATGAGCGCCTGGATCTCAGAGACTATAAAAGCTAGGACAACCAAATTTGGTTTCCAGACTCATGTGATATCACACTGCTACAAGTGTATTTCTAAATTTCGCCCCGCCCCCTTCCGCCCCCACAAAGGACGAAAATCTGTGGCAGGCACATTTTTAAAGATACGATAAAACTAAATACGATAAAAAAAAATATCGTAGAGAATGACCATATATACCAGATTGCTGAATATGAATCAGATCGGATAATAATTATAGCCAGAATGAAGAAATTAATTTTCTGTTTGTTCCCCCGCCTCCTGCAGCCAGAGACACACTACTCATTCTCTCTCTCGCTCGCACACTCTGCCGCGTTCAGTGCGCGACCAAACCCTAGCGGAGGAAATGTAGAATATAAATGGTACACCTATAATCTACATGTTAGATGTAAAATATACATTGTAGATGTAGATGTAGATAACAGATGTAGCAAAAAAATGTAAAATGTAAAATTCTTTTTTTAATTCTAAAATTCTAAAAAATCATATCTCAAAAATGTAAATACTGGCTGAGTACGGGTATAAGTAGAGTCGCGTCCCCAGAAGCGACTCACACGTTCCTTCTCGTTTTTATTTGCCTTAGCTAGCACTCTCCCCATGTAGGCGTCCCTAGGCAGAAGGGGCCATTCCCTTTTCAATGAAGGCGGCTTGGAATGGCCAAGGTAGGGCGGGCGAGACAGTCTCATTAACACCAGAGACGGAGACGAAACTCTTCGCAGCACAGACCCTAGCTTTTTCTTGTATTCAGGGATAGGTAGTATCTCCCGGTTAAGTTTTCGTCGTAGCACGCTACTTCATTTTTGGTAGGATGAGTATAGGCCACCAGCATGAGGGGGGGCAAGACCATCACCCCAATAGCCGACGAGCAGAAGCCGGAAACCTTAAGCGTGCGCTTCCCCTCGCTGACCAACAACTAGCCTGGCATAATTTGTATATTTGTGTTCATGAAACGTTACAGTCCTAGCACTAACCATACAGTATACCTAGGGGGAGCAGTGATGAAATTACCGCTGCTCAACCGTTAATTTCGTTGTTTCTTCAAGTGTTCTCCAAGTGCTGCACTTTACTCTGATTAGCTTCATGTTTGGATTTTGGAAAATTTATAATTGTATGTCAATGCCAAGATGTTCTATTAGGAACATGGTATGGGAGCGTGGCGTACTGTTACCTTAATTTGGTTTTAGGATATCCTTCGCTCTTCGTCGATGCCTTGGGCACCTGAGTCTGTCAGATACTCAGTCTTGGCCGAGCAGCAGTCCGTCTCGGAGAAAATATGTCCCGTCAAGCCCAAGACATACGACTTCTTATTGTATTTTTGAGCATTCCGTTTTTTACCATTCACCAGCGCATTTTGTCTATGGGGCGTCACGAAAAACCGCAATAGCTTTTTTATCCCTGATGCAAAATCTTGGCATTGTATAGTCTTTGGTCATATTTCTATTATAAGTACTTGAAACAGTTGGTGACCAAACCAGAGGTTTCTGGAATTATGAAATTTCCCATAATAAAGGCTGAAGACATAAGATTGCAAGTGAAATAATCGTACATGTAAGTATATAACAAATTTCATCACTATCCTATTAGGTTTAGGTTGAAGCGGTTGTCGGGAATGCCAGGAACCCGACACATTTAGGCCGGTTACGGCCTTCCCTTCTCTTGTGAGAGACAGTATGTCTGCAATTATCCCACTTGGATGGGATGTCATCATAATCATCATCATCTGAGTCGGAAGCGTGCTCGTTTTGCCTCTTAGTTGCTGTGGCCTTTCTTTTGGTCATCTTTGGCATCTTCAGCTTTGCCAACTCTTCTTTCAAAATCTGTGGATTGTTCCTGAAGAATCGGAACATCTTCTTTTTGTATCTATTGAAAGGAATAGTATATAATATTATTGCACTGTAAACTTAACTTAACTTAACTTCACTTACTCAGCTCTGCCCTTGGCGGCCGCTTCCATGTAGGGAGCCTTGCGCTCCTTTGAAAGCCGCAGCCATTCCTCTCTTGCCACTGGCAACCAGCCAGGCGTGTGTTTCATTTCCTTGCCTTTTTCGATCATGCACCGCGAATAGCTAGTTTGGGCCTCCAGGGGCTTGGATGCGGCGCCAAAAGAGTTTTTTGATATCTTGATCTATAGAAAAATGAATCAGTAAAACATTGTTCGAACAATGTTCGGTTCGTACTTACAAACTTCGTCGTCGCTGCTGTCGGAGCTGGAGCTGGAGACCGAGCTGCTGCTGGAGATTACGACAGGCTCGTCGTGGCATTCATGGACATTGATGAAATGCTTTTTCATATTTGCTTTTATACCGCATTTATATGGACAGTATGGACATGCTAAGTTTTTTTTCTTTGGCCCAAATTCACAGTACCTTTTTTCGTGCTCTCTAAATCTTACGAATCCGGATTCCGGTTCGCTCTAGAAAATATAAATAAATGAAAATATAAAATATATGTTGATATGTTTACTTTACCTCGCTGGAACTTGAAATGGAAATGCTGGAAGCATGGCCATAAACTTCAACCCAACCACTAACCATACAGTATATAGATGTGCCAGTTCATACAACGAAAGGGGTGCAGCTGAGTTTTCTGTCCCAGGTCCCCAGGTCTTCGGCTGTTGGACCTGGGACGTTCGGGAGGCGGACCTGGGACGTTCGGGTCGGGGACCTGGGTGTGTACACATGCACGACAAAATATCAGTTCTTATTTTCCGAAAGCGTTTTTAGTTTGTTTTGAGTTTCGTTTCCAGGTTACGTAAGTGTGTGTGTGACATGTATTCACACATACTATGCTTGTGTGTGGGCTTTAAAATTTTTGGCCGCTTGAACTGAATTTGGGTTTTCGTTTTGTTTTGAGGGCTGAGGAAGCGCCTGGCGTGCGAAGTGAGGAATGGGGTGGGGGTGGGAAATAAATACAATATATAAAATAAAAGCTGTTATTTGTTTGATTTATTTGGAATTGCACATTTACATATACATATTCCCTATTTCAGACAGGTTTATTTTTAAATTACATATTGTGCAAATGCCGTCGGCTTTCGACTTTGAAACTCTGTCAACAAATTTCTTTTTTCAGAGAACTTTTATATATATTTATATATATTCTTTATATATATTTATACATATATGTAAAGAATTTGTATTTTTATATACATATGTATGTAGATTTTTTACCTTAAATCAATTATTTATCATATATGTATGTACATGCATTGATTGTTACTTATGTACGTACATAAATATTGTGGAAGTGCCGTCGGCTTTCGACTTCGTTGCTGCCGTAATATCAACTTCTTCAATAAATTTAAATATATTTTTCAGAGACCTGTTTTTACGATCCATATAATTGCATTTCAAAATCTTTTTATATATGTACACTACCTGACCCGGCAAACTTCGTACCGCCTAACAGTCAATGAATGTCGTGTTACTTTTTAGCTGAACTAATTTAGGCTTTGATGAACGTAAAACAATGATACAAAATAATATATTTATATAGGAGTACCTACGATTTGATTTTGAATTATAATATTGAGGTCATCTACATCTTTATTTTTAGCGGCCAAAATTGCTCGCTCACTTAACCATTTAGTATTTTTGTGGTTAGCAATGATATCCGGGAATACTTTGTTGATAAGCTCGTCTTTTGATGATACGAAATTGCAAAAATTTGGAGGAAATGAAATCAAACCGCTCGATTTGTCAACAGGAACACGGCCATTACCGATAGTAAGCAATTGCTTCGAGAAATCATCAGCAGATAGATCGTTCAACAACTGAACAACTGAATGAACAAGTGAACAACTGAACAAAAATTTAGTGAACATGTTCAGTTCACTCAGTGAAGTGAACAGCTCATTTTTGTTCACTCACTCATGAGCAACCCAACTCTACCCAGCACCCCTGCCGAAGGTCTGGGGGTGCTGGGACAGAAAACTCAGCTGCGCCCCTTTCGTTGTATGAACTGGCACATCTATATACTGTATGGTTAGTGGTAGAGGCTAGCAGTAAAATATCGATACTATCGATAGTGCCCTTGATGGTTTGACACCTCTACGATGCAATAATATAATAAATAAATAAAAAGTGCTTAATTGTGGGGAAACACTCAATGATAGTCTATTTAGCCGACACGCTAGGTTAATAAGGACCAGCTATTAGAAAGTAGAAGTTGCATGATGGCGGATGAGTATTGTCTGACGAGCTTTATTGATTTTTCGCTGTCTTTGTCGCTGCCACTGAAGCACAATCGAATTAAGGTAACTTATCAGCAGTCTAATGAAACCCACTATTGCTAAACCTCATCCTTTTCGGCAGTACACATGCTTCGACATCTCCGATAGCTACATTATCTTTGGAGCATCCTCCGGCTCCCTCTATCTGTTCAATCGCAACGGAAAGTTTCTGCACCTCATCCCCAACAAACATGGAGCCATCACCAACCTGAGCATATCGGCCAATAACAAGTACGTCGCCTTCTCCACTCAGCGGTCCCTGATTTGCGTGTACGCTGTGAACCTGTCCGCCCAGGCCACGCCTCAGGTGATCGTCACGCATCTAGACCAATCTGTCCAGGTCAGCTGCATCCACTGGACGCAGGACGAGAAGCAGTTCTACTATGGAGACTCTCGGGGCCAGGTCAACCTTGTCCTGCTATCTTCCTTCATAGGCCACAATCTGCTCCTTAACATGACTGTGCACCCCTTGCTTTATCTCGACTCTCCCATTGTCCAGATCGATGACTTCGAGTCCCTGCTCCTGGTGTCCAACTGCACCAAATGCATACTGTGCAATACCGAGTACGAGGAGTACAAGCAGGTGACTTGATCGATTACGTGATCGATGTCCGCACAAGGTCAGCAGTACAATTGTTCTAATTTTTACTCCATATTTAGATCGGCAACCGCCCTAGGGATGGGGCCTATGGCGCCTGCTTTTTCATCTCGCCGCACGAGTCTGTGCAGCCGTCGCGCATCTACTGTGCGCGGCCCGGTACCCGAATCTGGGAGGTCGACTTTGAAGGCGAGGTCATCCAGACGCATCAGTTCAAGACCGCCCTGGCAACGGCCCCCGCCAAGATACAGAAAACCAGCAGCGGGGACCACAACGCGGACGAGCTGGACTCCAACGACGAGTTGCTGGACTACCAGCCGCAGCAGTTGCAGTTCTCTAGGGTGCAGAGACTTAGCCAGGACTTTCTGTTGGCCTATACCGAGCTGGGGCTCTACATCTTCGACGTACGCAACTCGTCCGTCGTGCTGTGGTGCAACCAGTTCGAGCGGATTGTTGATTGCCGTGTATCCGGAATGGAGATATTCGTGTTCACGCAGACCGGCTCACTGTACAGCGTACAGCTGCAGACACTCCACGGGTATTCCATCTCGCTAGTGCAACAGTCGAAGTTGCTCCAATGCGCGAATCTGCTGCGCCAGCATGTGAAGTATTTTGCGGACAAGGCCAGGGAGAACTACGAGCTGAAACAACTCAACCAGCTGAAGCAGCTGCTGATCGAGAGACAGGAGTACGAGCTCCTGAACGACATTTCGGTGATCTTCGATGCCATAGCCCAGTGCACAGGAAGTGCGATGGACACCCAAAGCTCTGGCGGCAGCTCGGCCGCCACTGAGCGCAGTGGTAGCATGAGCGGGGGTGGAGTAAGCGCGCCCAAGGGCCCGCCGAAGGGCGTGTATGTCCTGGAGAACGCCTTCTGCGATAATCTAAAGCAACAGCCGAAGTCCGGACACTTTAAGGATGCCCTGCTCACCGTCACCGGCAAGTTTGGGAAGAACATCATCAAATACAAGTTCAACATATTCGCAGAAGAGCAGCAGCAGCAGCTGGTGAGGGAGCTCATTCCAGCCAGTGAGCGGTCTCTGCCATTCAAGGACATCAAGGCTCGATACGAATCGGGCGAGGCCGGGGAAGAGGAGATCGTGAGCCGCTGCAAGAGACCCACGCCGCAAGCGCCCCACATCAGCCCCGAGGAGAAGACCATCTACAACCTCTATCTGATCTGCAAAAGCGCCAAGTTCAGTCGCACACACTGCGTGGAGCGCTATCGCGCCGTCTTCGATGAGTACGCAGCCAGCGAGCTGGTAACGCTGCTGGGCAAGTTGGCCCAACTGATGGTAGAGCACGGCGATGGGCAGGAGCAAGCGGAGCGCAACTGCTACGAGATGTACTTCAACTATTTGAATCCCGAGCTCATCTGGGAGGTGGATGACGCCACACGGGACTATATTGCCAGTGGATTTGTGCTGCTGAATGCCCCACAGTGCATGGAGATTGTTAGATGCGACCACTGCGCCTTCCCCTTGCGATTCGACAACGCCTGCCAGTACCACGAACTTGGCGCTGTCCTGCTTCGATACTTCTGGTCCCGCAACGAGCAGCTCAAGTGTTTCGATGTGGTCCAAGCCGTTCCTGCCTTGCTTGATGTCCTGGCCAAGTTCTATTTGGCCGAGCAGAACCTCGACAAGGTGCTCCCCATTGTACTCAACTATGGGCAGCCGGAGTTGCTCTTGGACGTGGGCCGACAGCTCAACGTGGCTGCCTGGGCCCGTTGCTTCGAGCAGTTTGCTGAGCTGCAGCGTGGACGCCTGGTCTGCGTAAACTGCGAGTGCGTGTCGAGCGTGGAGCAGGATCAGCTGACGCGCCATTTCTTTTACACTTGGAACTGCTTCCTTAATATCGCTCTCGACCACCTGACGGCAAGCGACACGTTGGCCCTCATCTTCAAGTGGAGCTCGTACATTCCGAACGATGCCATCGACAGAGAGTTCTATTCCAGATGCCTGCTCAAGGGCTAGTCCTAGTCCTAGTCCCAGCGGAGCGACCATGGGGGTTGAGTTGACGATGCGACCTGCATACGAGATACTGCACAGGGTTTTAGTTATTACATATATATAAACATACATATATGTAGGTACATACGCATATACATATTTACACTCAGCTATATAACATACATATAGCACACATACTATATAGCAATATATGGCCGTATTTACTGTTCAAATGTTTCCACTATGTAATCTCAAGCTAGGACAGGGACAGAAGCTTTAGCCATTACCAAAAGCATTTATTCTATATAAACATGTACAACTACATACAAACATACATCCAAATACATATGTATTAAGGCTGGCTGATAAGCCATTGGTCGAATGTAAAATCAAATTATAATTTTGTTGGTTAGTACGCCCACACGGTTGAATTTCTGGACAAAACTCTATGGCGATGTTTTATTGGGTTCCCCGATGACGGGGAAATTCTACTCAGAGTCCAATTTTCAGAAAAGGATGAAGCGTAGTTGCTATGGGAAAATAGTATGAATTGCTTCGGCACGGCTGACGGCATCCACCATATTCTCCGAACTTGCCACCCTCTATTATCTGATCCGAAATCTAGAAAAAGGGTCGTCAAGAGATTTCAGTCAAATGAGAGGAGAGGTTATCAATGAAACAAACGGCTATTTTGAGGTCCCTTCACCTGTGCGACGACTATTTGGGAGGCATGCAAATAGCTGGATGACCGTTTGGTAAAGTCCAAGGAAGATTAGAGCACATATATAATTTAAAATGTATGTAAGCATTCCAGTTTTGAGCTATATGAGTTTTGCGTCAAATAAGAAGGCGTCGTACGCTTTAAACAAATTCCAACACAACAATTTTTGGCAAAAGTTATACAAAATTAAGTCTGCAATTCACAACATTTCTCTTCCTTTCGAAAATAATCCAATAACCGCTTCCGATACTGCCACAGTCCATCAGCGCCATCATCAAAACATTGTCGTCTATAGCTGCCCTTAATCGGCAAGTTTACCACCACCTGCAAGGCCATCGATATATCGATATTTCCATCGAAAATTAAATAAACTCAATCCCTCTTCCTTTATTAAGGCGATCTGTATCCTGTGATTTCGTAATTTTCATTGTAATTATTGCATCGACTTGTCTTTTTTTTTGTTCTAGTGCTATATTTTCCTTCCATATTATTATTTGTCTGTGATGCGATTCTGTTTTGGCTGTTTATCGTTAGGAGATTAGTTGTCGACATCCTTTTCAATTACGAAATACTACATTCTTTCCATGAACGATGTATCGATCACTGTAAAAAAACGTATCGTATGGTTATTGGCACAATTCTAGAACCATCGATATTATCGATATTATCGATAGTGTCATCGATGGTTTTGCAACCCTCTAATTCTCTAATTTTCGCCATTGTGTGATTTAGACACGCGTCTGAGCATAAAAAACGCGAAAAGTAAATTTTCAAGCGTAGCACAATTACAAACCGCTTGTAATTGTCGTGGCACAAGCAGGCCGTATAAGTACGAAGTGTATCGATTTAAAACTTTAACAAAAGAACTCTGTGAGAAGTAAAGACCTCATTTGAATTTTCACATAAGAACGTAGTAGCTTGTGGAACGTAAGAAGTTGTCGGAAAAACTAATGAAAAACGTATAGACACAAAGTGCAACACAAATACTAAAGAAAGAGAGAAACTGTTTTCACATATCTTTTTTTGTCGCAAATAGCAAGTGTGCACCCGAACAAAGCGTAACAACTGCAAAATTTTCCTAAACGGAAAGCAAGAAAAAACAAGCAACTGATTGGAGGATAATATGAGTAATGCTATTAACCAAAATGGCACAGGTCTAGAGCAGCAAGTAAGTAAAGCAAATACAATTTCGTCTGATGGTTGGCTGAGTGGTGGGGGAATCCTGGGTGAAATATATAGTATAGGGAAAAAGTATTATATGCATATATATATATATATACTACATATGTATATCCGTTCGACTATGTTTGTGTGTGTGCGAGAGTGTGTATGACGAGGCTCATGCGGTTATTTGACAATGTTCGGCTAAAAATTTATTGATTTCATAACACACAAATGTCTTTGGCTGTCAAGCGTATCGTTCTCTTACAACGGTGAATTATGTACGTGCACTGGTCTCATGTGTATAAGTGTCCAAGTTCTTCTTCGTTATTCTGTAATTTCTTTTGTATAATTTTTGCTCGTTGCCTTCAATCTGACATGTGTGTGTGTGAAAGTGCCCGTATTTTGGTGTGATAGTGTTAGTGTGTGAGCAGCGCCGCAATTCTAAACCAGTGCGTTTCTCTGCGTGTGTGCGTGTTTCAGTGTTCCGCTCTTTTTCTCTCGCTTGCGCGCACATGTGGAAGCTGAGTGTTGTAAATAGGGTTGTCAGGGGCAAATATGTGGGTTGTGTATGACAAATGTGGAGGGTGATATTCGAAAATGTATAATATAATAACAGCTAGGAAATACCGCATTTATTTTTTTAAGAGAATTGCTTTGCGATATACTGTAATTTCAGTTATTGGTTTTCCTTAACCAGTTTAAAGTGGACGGACACTGTTTTTTTTTAATATTTATTTTTACAATACGCGTTCCACACTGCTCACTGATTCTCGATCCACAGCTGGGCTTATTGTTCGCCGCTAAGAAACCTCCTACCAACACAATGAAGCTTGGCTGAGAATCGCGTGTGTGTCTGTGGGTGGCTCTGTTGTTGTTGTGTTGCTAGGCGGGCGCCCTCTCTGTGCAAAAGACCGAAAATCGAGGCTCTAAAGTTTAAACTAGTTGCGCCTCTATGTATATGTGCGTACACCGTGTGCACGAGTGTTCGGTGTGTGGGAAAGCAGAAATAAATCGCACATGTTGCCAGGTGGGTGAAGCGAATAAAGAGAGATGGAATGGAGTTCTAGGAGAAAACTTGTTATGCCATCGGGTTGGGTTGCAATTCGTTGAACTTGAGGAGCTTGCACACACAACGTCAATTGTATCTGTACTCACGGTTCTGTCATTCGTGTCACGCACGAATTGCTTCTCGTTTCAGGTTGCTGGTCTGGACTTGAATGGCGGCTCAGCTGACTACAGCGGCCCCATAACAAGCAAGACTTCCACTAACTCGGTCACCGGTGGTGTTTATGTGCCCCCGCATCTTCGTGGTGGTGGTGGCAACAACAACGCAGCGGAGGTAGATAGCCAGGGCCAAGGCCAGGGCTTCGATTCGAGAGCTGCTAATCCGCGCGCCGACAGCAGGGAACCGCAGCAGAACCGCAGCGGTGAGTATCGCAGAGGCGGCGGCGGCGGTGGTCGTGGCTACAATCGCCAGAGCGGCGAGTACGGAAGTTTTGGCAGCGGCGGCGGAGGACGACGTGGAGGAGGTGGTGGCGGTCGCTTTGAGGACAACTACAACGGTAAGTCTGCGGTTCGAATCTTGCAGATACAGCTGCTCATCTCATTTGATCACACCTTTGTTCACAGGAGATTTCGAATCGCGTCGTGGAGGCGACTGGAACCGCAGTGGAGGCGGCGGCGGACGAAGCTTTGGTGGGGATCGGCGAGGTCCCTCGTATCGCGGTGGTGAAGGCGGCAGTGCTACTGCCCTTGACGAACAGCCCGATGAGGGCCAACAGCAGCCGCAGCAGCCGCGCAATGACCGCTGGCAGGAGCCAGAGCGCCCAAGCGGCTTTGAGGGTGGTGTCGAAGGCGGAGCACCGGGAGGTGGCGGAAACAGATCCTTTAACAATCGCGGCGAACGCGGAGGCGGCTCTGGCTACAATAGTCGTTGGAAGGAAGGCGGAGGCGGCAACACCGACTACACAAAACTGGGAGCCAGGGACGAGCGTTTGGAGCAGGAGCTGTTCGGCGTCGGCAACACGGGCATCAATTTTGACAAATACGAGGATATACCCGTGGAGGCGACGGGCCAGAATGTTCCACCCAATATCACAACGTTCGATGATGTGCAGCTGACGGAGATTATTCGCAACAATGTGAGCCTTGCGCGTTATGACAAACCGACACCGGTGCAGAAGCACGCCATACCGATCATCATCAGTGGTCGTGATCTGATGGCCTGTGCCCAGACCGGCTCCGGCAAGACTGCCGCCTTTCTCGTGCCCATCCTGAACCAGATGTACGAGCACGGAATGTCGGCGCCGCCGCAGAACAATCGACAGTATAGCCGGCGCAAGCAGTATCCGTTGGGTCTGGTGCTGGCACCGACCCGCGAGCTTGCTACCCAGATCTTTGAGGAGGCCAAGAAGTTCGCCTACCGTTCTCGTATGCGTCCGGCCGTACTCTACGGCGGAAACAACACCAGCGAGCAGATGCGAGAGCTGGACCGGGGATGCCATTTGATTGTGGCCACTCCGGGCCGACTGGAGGACATGATCACTCGCGGCAAGGTGGGTCTGGAAAACATTCGCTTCCTGGTGCTGGACGAGGCCGATCGCATGTTGGACATGGGCTTTGAGCCGCAGATTCGTCGCATCGTGGAGCAGCTAAACATGCCACCCACTGGCCAGCGTCAGACGCTTATGTTCTCGGCCACATTCCCAAAGCAGATTCAGGAACTGGCGAGCGATTTTCTTAGCAATTACATTTTCCTCGCTGTGGGCCGAGTGGGCTCCACGTCCGAGAACATTACTCAGACCATTCTCTGGGTCTACGAGCAGGACAAGCGCTCGTACTTGCTCGATCTGCTCTCGTCCATCCGCGATGGCCCCGAATACAGCAAGGAAAGCCTGACGCTTATTTTCGTGGAGACAAAGAAGGGGGCGGACTCACTGGAGGAGTTCCTCTATCAGTGCAGCCATCCGGTGACCAGCATCCATGGCGACCGCACCCAGAAGGAGCGCGAGGAAGCGTTGCGCTGCTTCCGCTCCGGCGATTGCCCGATTCTGGTGGCCACCGCTGTGGCTGCCCGTGGTCTGGACATTCCACATGTTAAGCATGTCATCAACTTTGATCTGCCCTCGGATGTGGAGGAGTATGTCCATCGCATTGGCCGTACCGGCCGTATGGGCAATCTCGGCGTTGCCACGTCCTTCTTCAACGAAAAGAACCGCAACATTTGCTCTGATCTGCTGGAGCTGCTGATTGAGACGAAGCAGGAGATTCCCAACTTCCTGGAGGATCTGATGAGCTCTGATCGTGGACACGGCGGAGCAAAGCGTCGCGGAGGTCCTGGCGGACGCTATGGCTCTGGCTCCGGCTTTGGCTCACGCGATTACCGTCAGAGCTCTGGCGGCGGCGGCGGCGGGTGGTAGTCGCGGCAGCAGTGGCCCCCCTCCCCGCAGCAGTGGCGCTGGAGGCAGCGGCGGCGGTGGAAGCTTCCGCAGCAATGGAAACTCGTATGGTAAGTTTGATTGAACAAGCGGGTTCCGGATCCTAGATATTTGCTCACATTTGTATTATTTTGGTCGTAGGAGGCAACTCTGGTGGTGGCGGATACTACGGAGCCAGCGGAGGTGGTGGCGGATCCTATGGCGGCTCGTACGGCGGCGGCGCCGCCTCGCACTCAAGCAACGGTCCGGATTGGTGGGAAAGGCAATGAGAAAGGCCTCATCCGCAGGGCCAGGGGTACCAACGGGCTGTGTACGCCACGCCGAGGGAGCAGCAGCAGCAGTCGCACTCGCATCATAGCAACTTTCGCAATTAACTAAAGAGAACTAAAGAGAAGAGAACAAACAGAGATCCGTTGGTCGTCAGTCGATAGCAGCTATATATTATGTACACAACCACATACATATATTATATAGAAACAGCAAATGTGAAAGAGGATCTGTCTGTGCGCAGCGCAACACACATAAACACACGGACACACAGAAATAAGAAATAGACCATCCTCATTTATCATTTATCAGCTATCCCCAAAGTCGAACCACAAGCAAAACAATAACCCCAACCCCATACCCAATACCCAATAGAAGCAAAAATAATAAATAGTAAAAAATCTAATTTAAAAAAGTATGTTATTCATGTAACGAGAGCGTACGTACACTCAGGCCCATCCATCCCCCATCATCTGCCCCATCAACGAAACAACAGCAATTTCTATTTCATTGAAGCAAAGCGAAGACGATGCACACATATGGAACGAATTAAGGAAGGATTTACCAACACACACACACACACATATTACAAATATGATAAACACCACAATATAAGAAATATTTAAGCAACCGATACAATTTTGAATTTTTGTCCATAAGTTATACTTCTCACACATCATTTCTCTTGGAATTTTCAAATACAAATATATATAAATAAATATATATATACATACGAGTATATATGTATACTGTCGATAGCGGATCAAGATGATGAATGCGCAAAACTTGAACTTCAATTGATGATTTTAAACATGAAACGATAAATAGTAATGATATATATATATATATTAACATATATAAATCGAGATATAATGTACTATATGAAACAAGAAATCAACACAAAGAAAAATATTAAAAAACAAAGTTTGCTAAACATAAATTTAATAATTTAGCAAATGAAAAAAAAAACATCTATGTAGTCTGATTTATCCCATAGACTAATTAGCTTCCTTAACAACTAAACGTTGTAAATTTTGGGACAGTGTAACAAAAAAAAAACCTGTTTTTGTTGTCCCACACATTTAAGCACGATACATTCCATACATGCCATTGGAGTGCGACAAAGAGACCAACAAATTTTTACAGCGTTTGCGAACTTTAGGGCTTTACTTTGACCACAATTCGATACAGTTTGCATACTCAAATCAGTAAGTACATATATATTTATTTAAATACTTTATAATCGTCAAAACATCGATACTGACGAATGCGGGTGTTTTCGTTCTGAAAATTGTATACCCACTTTTTTGAAAGAAACATGGGTGCTGTGCAAGATGGTGGGAAGATAGAGAGAGAAAGAGAGGAGAAATGTAACGGACTGTAAGAAAGCAACTAGAATATAGATCATTAGGTGGAAAGAGGATAAATAAGTTACATAAAGTTACATAGCCATGCCTCAGTATCCAAATTCGATACTTCAAAAGTTACTCGGATATCATAGCAGTTTTCTTTGAGCTTCCAAAATAAGATAGAAAGTGAGTTGCTTATTTATTCTCTCTCTATGCCACGAATGGTAATCTTTCAATGCAACGATACAGAATGAAGTCATAAATATTGTTAGATGAGCCTAAGTTTAAATAATAATAATTGAAAAGAAGGTCAAGTAAAAGAATCTACAGAGAATAATAACAATTTGAGCTCGATTCCCAATGCTCTGCTCTTTATTTAATATAACTAAATTTAATCTTTTTGATTATAGTTTTATCACCACTACAATTATTTCTGAAATAAAATGCCATTGCGTTAAAAATGTTTCATACATATGTGTTTACTTATATAAATATGTACATTTTTATGCATGCTGTACATATACATACAAATGTAGATTTAAATTGTATTCCCATTCGTATGGAGTATTAAATTTACAAAAAATTTAACTAGCAATCAAAGATACAACTTTAGATGCTTAAGTGTGTTTTGAGAGGAGGGAACATCTGGATAACCTTTAGTTCTTACAAAAGGATCTGTTCTCAAGATCTGTCCAGGGGCCAGCTCGGAATAGCCACATTGGCTCCCACGCAACACACCCAATCAGCTACGACTAGTATATTTATTTGATGACTTCCAATTTAAGTGCCCCTTGATTTTTTGGTAAGTGCTAAGAAACTGAATGCTGAGTGGTATCTACCCATAAGCTTATTGCTATGGAACTATAAGCTGACGGCTATAAAATGGAGCCTCTAGCTTAGTGTGTTACAACATCCCACTTAGAATTTTGTAGCTGGGGGGTTAGCGACCTTTTGGAGCTTAAGGAAAGAGCTTTGTCCCTCAACGTGTTCTTCGTCGAAGCTTTGACTAGCATGTAATCTGCATGGATCACAAACAGTAAGCGAGTAGTCAGTGCAATTTTAAGAGTGCGATCCGAAAATGTTTCAACCAAAGCATCCAGCGGCGAGAGTAAATTGGAATACTCGTACAGCGAAATCTGGCCTGCCGGCGACGGAAATAACGATCGTGGTCCCATACACTAATTAGATTAGATTAGACAAACCTGATTAGTTCGCTGTGCATTGTGGGGACATGGGCCGGCAAAGGGAAGGGGAGCGAGCTCGTGCTGTCGATTCTTTGTTTGTCTTCTCAGATAAATTTGCGAAGTGAGTAAAGCTCGAAGCTTGCGGAGCAACTTTCTTGTCTTGCGTTGTGACAAAAATTTAAAAAAAGGAAATAGGCGTGACACAAGTGGAAGCTACTGCTGCACGTCCACACCACCGCGAGCGATTCGGGTGTTGTTCAGTTACGAGCATTTTTTGGTGCATTTGTTTGCTGAATTTTTTTGTGGATCAGCTGTGTACATTTTCGAGTGTCGGTTTGCTTGCGAGACAATATGCAGAAGGCACAACAACGCGGTCTCTGCTGGATGCTGCTTGTGCTGGGCTCCCTGATCCTTACCCTAACGTTGGCCTTCAGTTACTGGATGTTTGTTCCACGGGAGGTGCACTTCTGGCCGCTGATTTCGCGCAATTACAGCGGGCCAGAAGCAAAGATCTCCATGCTACCGGGGATGGTGCCAGCGGGACTCAAGCTGAAGCACGGGCCACCCTTCGTCTACCAGATATTACATTAGTCCAACACACACGACAGAGTATATGCTATGTAATTGTATTCTAGTTTAACAATAAATTACATGTACGTTAGAGAATTGGGTGGCTTGGGAAAGCTAACAAGCATCACAAGTGGATGGCATTGGGACTATCAAACGTCCGACTTTTGGTTGAGCGCAGCATAGCCCACTGGAATCTCTTTCATTTCGGTTTGAAGACAGAGAAACTCCCCTCCTATGCACATGATGGTTCCTGTTATGACATTAAGCAGCCACCAGGAGGCGTTTGCGGGGAATGAACGGTTGTACCACCAGCAGATCAGCAAGTGCAGGACATGGAAGGTGCAGCTGCGTCGGAGAAATAGGAGAGAAGAGACAGATTAGGATAACTACAAGTGCTTGTGCGGGGAATAATCACCTGAAGTCCAGACACAGCTTTGCTCGTCTTACTATGCACCACAGAGCCAGCGAAGCCACAAACGCATTTACGACAAAGGCGCAAATGACCAGCCTGCCGCCCAGGTCGTATATGTGTATTTCCTAGATGGTTAAACGGAAACAGGATCCATGAAGCTTATGTCAGCAGGGCTTGTTGTTTAAAATGCATACACGATATTCGAATAGATGGTCCAGTGTGTAGTTGTCGCCAGACAACTTGTTGGCCATAAACACAAGCAGGCCCAGTGTGAAGTACACGCAGAACTGCATCGAAATGATTTGGGAGGTCAGCAGTGTGGGGTCCCATTGCGTGTTGCGAAACGTTCCTCCTTTCATGGTTTTGAAAGTCTACGAATTTGCGGCTATTCATGCGACATACATTTATTTATTTAATAAAATTCCGTTTCGTTTCAGCTGGCCAAAAACAATAACAAACATCTGACTCAGCATAGAGATGTGCAAGTGAGCTATTTATAGTCTGTCTATCGATACATTCAAAAATTAATTAATTATATACTTTTAAACGAAATTTAGACAAACTAAATTGAAATCTAACTTTTTTTCTGAACAATAAACCTACTGAATCTTTCTGTTCTGCGATTTCTTAACAAGATTAAAACAAGTGCACAAGCACGGTTCTAATTCGATAGTCAACTTTTAACAATTCGATTAGTAAAGATCGATTAAACGGAAGACGGCGATGGAGAATGTTAAGAAATTCGTAAGTTTGCAATATTATGGATTACAAAAGCAATGAGGTCTTATGTTTGTCCATCTAGAGTCGCATGCGCTCGCTGGGAATTGTCACGGCAGGGGCCACCGCCTTGCTGATGGGTATTACGGCGTACAAAAACAAGGACCGGTTCTTCCGCACGTTTGTTATGCCGGCCGTGCGTCTGCTGCCGGCAGAGGCCAGCCACAGCTTGGCTGTGATGGCGTGCAAGTATCGTTTCTATCCAGTCTCCGAATATCAAGATGACATCAATTTGAACACCCCGTTTTTTGGTCGCCTGCTGAGCAATCCGATCGGCATCGCCGCTGGATTTGACAAGAATGCCGAAGCCGTTGCCGGACTGAAAGATCTAGGTTTTGGCTTTGTTGAGGTAGGAACTGTCACGCCTCACGCTCAGGAGGGAAATCCGAGGCCTCGAGTATTCCGCCTATCTGAAGACAAAGCTATTATAAATCGTTATGGGTTTAACAGCGATGGCCACCAAGCTGTTCTGCAGCGGCTTAGCGAGGCGAGGAAAAAGGAGAATTTTAATGCCATAGTGGGCGTTAACTTGGGGCGCAATCGAGACACCCTGACCCCAGTCTCTGACTACGTACAGGGAGTCAGGGTCTTTGGGCCCGTGGCGGATTATCTAGTAATCAATGTGAGCAGTCCCAACACGAAAGGACTAAGAGATATGCAGAGCAAGGAGAAGCTTGCCGAGTTGCTCGAACAAGTGAACGAGGCGCGGTCGGGTCTGGAAAAAAACCGTAATGTCCCGATCTTGCTCAAGCTATCGCCCGACCTAGAGGTCTCCGACATGATCGACATAGTGGCAGTCATTAAGCGGAACAAGAGTCGCGTGGATGGTCTCATTGTGGCCAATACGACAGTGTCGCGGGACAATCTGCACGGCAGTAAGTGGACCGCTGAGGGAGGCGGTTTGAGCGGCAAGCCGCTTAGAGCCCGCTCCACAGAGATGATTGCCCAGATGTACCAGCTCACCAACGGAAAAGTTCCCATAATTGGCGTTGGCGGCGTCTCATCCGGGTATGATGCGTATCAGAAGATTGAGGCGGGCGCTTCGTACATCCAAATATACACTGCTCTGGTCTATGAGGGCCCATATCTCGTTGAGCAGATCAAGGACGAGCTTTCGAAACTCATCACCGAACGGGGACATTCCAATGTACAGGCAGTGGTTGGGACAAAGTCAAAGTTCTACCTACCCAAGTAAGAAGCAAAGTTTTAGGAACTAAAAATGAAGCATTCTAAATATTTATTTGGCTCCGGTTCACGCAATTAAACCTCTCTAAGATTACATATGTACATATATTCCTCAAGTAACTTTATTGACTTTCGTTGGCACGCTGCACGTTGAGTACCCTGCCCTCGAGGAAGTGGGTGTTCTGATTGCTGGCGCTGTTGTAGGCATCCCGCTGGCTGAAGACTACGAATCCGTAGTACTTCGACAGTCCCTGCTGCTTGTCGAAGACTACTTCTGCATTGGCCACGTGCCCGTAGCGGGAGAAGTAGGTTTTCAACTCCTTGCTGCTGATGGTCCACGGCAGGTTGCCCACAAACAACTTGTACGAGCTACGCGCAAATCCGCTGGACATGATTATGCGATTTGCTTATTTTATTTTTGGGTTCCGTTCCAGTTGTGTGACCATATTTGGACGTTATCGTGTTAGCTATCGAGGCATATCGCTCGTTGGAGTGACCACTATCGATACCGCGAAGTAAATCAATGTGTCATCTCTAGCTCTTTTGGTTGGGTATTTATGTAAATTACTTAAAAAGTGCATAAATGTGCACTTTAACCGCAGAAGAGAAAAGTGTTGAGTTGCACCCTCAGGAAAACCAAGCGACGGAAGAATAAGCGCACTCTTCGGCCATTTCAAAGTCTCAGTCGACGTGTTGTATTCGGGGCGCGGCGCCCTCTGAAAAGACCAGCGACAGACGTCCTTTGGCAACAAAGCAATATCAATACTTTCTGCTCTGCTAGTATCCCGAAGCAGCCGTCAGTCACAATGGCCGAGCGACCGAAAAATTTGTTTGCAAGTGAGTATTATTTATTTTTCCTGCCTCTGACCACGCACTTGACATACAAACAGCACCACAATCAGATATATGTGTACATATGTATATAAATATGAACGTACATATGTACATACTCACACACATAAGTGCTGCCACCACTGGCGCATATTTGTGGGAAGAGGAGTGGAGTGCACTGCTAAGTTGATAAGTTGATAAGCCAAAAAAGTAAGCACAAAACAAATTAATAAATTACAGCTGGACCCAGTCGCTCGCGCAACCCTCCCGATCAGCTCAGTCTTAACAACCTCAGCATTCGCCATCCGCCCTCGTCAACCTCGTCGACTTCGTCCGGGTCTACATCCTCGGGCTCAAGTTCCTCATCTCAACATAACAATGTGGCGCTGCGCTTTAGTGCACAGCCCCCGATAGCCATCAGCAGTGGCGGTAGTGCCGGTGCCGGAGGCGGAGGCGGCACTGCACCGGCTTCAAGCAGTAGCAGCAGCAGCACTGCAACAGACCGGCACCGGGAGCGTATACGCCAGCAGGCCTGTGGCAAGCTACAGTTTGGCGAGGGTGCTGCGAACACACATCAGTTTACGTCAGATGATCTCGAGGATGAGGGCGAAATAGGGCGAGGAGCCTTTGGTGCCGTCAACAAGATGATATTCAAGAAGCTGGATAAGGTCATGGCAGTGAAACGCATCCGCTCTACTGTCGACGAAAAGGAACAAAAGCAGCTGCTCATGGACCTAGAGGTGGTCATGAAGTCCAATGAATGCATCTACATTGTTCAGTTTTATGGAGCGCTTTTCAAGGAGGGCGATTGCTGGATATGCATGGAACTGATGGACACGTCGTTGGACAAATTCTACAAGTACATATTTGAGAAGCAGCAGCGCCACTTACCAGAGTCCATCCTCGCCAAAATCACGGTTGCCACGGTGAACGCGTTGAACTATTTGAAGGAGGAGCTCAAGATAATACACCGTGATGTAAAGCCCAGCAACATCTTGCTGCATCGTCGAGGCGACATCAAGCTGTGTGATTTTGGAATATCGGGCCAACTAGTTGACTCGATAGCCAAGACCAAGGATGCGGGCTGCAGACCCTACATGGCGGTAAGCAATCGGAAAAATCGAAATTACATCGATTTTTGATATTTCGCAATTTTGAATTTTTCTGCAGCCTGAGCGCATCGATCCAGAGCGTGCCAAGGGCTACGACGTGCGAAGCGATGTGTGGTCCTTGGGTATCACTTTGATGGAGGTGGCGACAGGTAATTTCCCATATCGCAAATGGGACTCGGTGTTTGAGCAGCTGTGCCAGGTGAGCTGGGCGTTTTGAGAGTAAGAGTTGAGCATGTTTATCAGGTTCTTACATCTCTTAGGTTGTGCAAGGCGAACCGCCGCGACTAATGACCTCTTACAATGGCATGGAGTTCTCCAAAGAGTTTGTGGAATTCGTCAACACTTGGTAAGCACTATACAAATTTGAATTTGTATATTCAGTCGCTTTTCATTGCGTCATTTGTTGCAGCCTCATTAAAAAGGAGAGTGACAGGCCTAAGTACAGTCGACTGCTGGAGATGCCATTCATACGTCGCGGCGAGACGAGCCACACCGATGTGGCTGTGTATGTGGCAGATATCCTCGAGTGCATGGAAAACGATGGCATAACGCAGTTCACGGCCAACCAGCAGGCGGAGAGTTAATCATGTAGAAGCAAATTAACTAAGAATCAGCAACAAACACACAACAAACAAAAGCAAACTAAACACGGTAGAAAAACATAAGTTGTTGTCTACTCTGTAGCATTCATAGTTAACGTAGGGCTTATCGTATTTTGTTTTGAAGACAAAAACAAAACTGAGCTAATGAAAAGTGTGTAAGCTGAAAGTACATAGAAGAGATGTGTGTAAAGTTGAATCCCCAAGAGAAAGAAATTCTCCATTGTGCGGCAATAATTTTTGTAATCGTGCGTTGAAAATGTGTGAAAAAATAAATTCCCAAATTGTAATTGTTTAGAAAAAGCCAGAAAGTAGAAACGATAGCCAAGCGTTTGGGACCGATGGCAACAAACATCCCCCCAGAGTCCATGTCCCTCTACGTTCAGCCAGCGAGCATTTTTTAAATTCGAACCATTCGTTTATCATTCTTGATGGCACATCCGCTATAAGTGATACATTCTGCGTTATTAAACGAAAACAAAAACCACAAGAGAAACCTAAGCAATTAGAACGGTTGGTAGAAACAAAAGAAATAAGTAAATTACGAAAATCAATGGTTCACTATCTAGACGACTGTAAGCTAATGAAAACACCAACACGCGACCCAAAGCGTGCAATAGAAATAGTTCAACCATACAATTAAATGATGTATTATTTATTGAGTCGATTTTGTAATCCTATTATACATATTTTTTATTTTGCATATGAACATGATTGTGAAAAGCTTTAAATGATTGGCCAGCGGCTTAAATGTTTAAATTTTAGTAGAAATAATTGCAGAAATATGCAAAAATAATCGCTTAATATATGAAATAATTAGCCACAACACCAGCACACACATCCCCATACTGATCACACACAAACGCTTTTACGCGTAGTATTTAGTTGTAAGCGAAGCAAAATATTTAGCAAAAAGTTACAGCTTAAAAAAGAAGTCAAGTGAAAAGGAAAATAAAACAAAATAAATGTATTGTGCCTAAGTATAAAGTAATGATATGATGAACATTTAACCAGAGAAATACCACTTAAATTCCATTAATGGTCATAAGCCATTTAATATCTAACCAGTATCTGGAACCGCAACGGGTTCCTTAGCCTAGCTTTTCACCCCCCACCACTCCCAGAATGCTCATGCTACACCATAGAGACACCATGCCAGTCCCGTCCCCCCCACAACCACACACAAAATAACAAAAACGAGAAATTGCACCGTCTAAGCCCCGACTCAAACAGTCACAAACGAACCATGCCAGTGTTTTTTGATTAACATTTTTATGCAAGCGTCAATGTGAAAGCAAAGTTTATTTTGTATTAATATATAAATGTATGTATATACATGCAATGCTTATATATTTGCATGAGTTGCCTATACATAGATTAAGATCGACACAGCCTGCAGGATTTTCTCTTTTGTTTGAAATTAATGTGCAAAACAAAACACCTACAATATGCAGCAAAAGGAGTTCAACAAATAATATATGAATATATTTTTAATAAGTCAATAGGCAGCAGCCCTGAGAGTTGCAAATAAATTTGTATAAGAATCAAATGCTCGGCCAGCCGATACGTGTGTGCCCTTACCGATGCCAATACATATGGGAGTCAATGATGTAAGAAGATATCACACAGCTTGATAGATGAGGATTGCGACTTCCTCGGAAATACTTTCTCTGCTCTACTTCATATAGCCACAAACCACAGTACCATTTGTAAGGGCGTACATATCTTATCTGAAATGCGAAAAGTTTCTAAATATAACTATGAAAGGTAACAAAGAACGCATTAAGGTGCCATAAGATTGAGTCAACCCCAGTTAAAAACTTGGTATGGTTTAAAACAATTACCTACATACATACATATGTATGTGCTCGGGCAGGACATTCTTGATATACATAACAGCAAGTAGGAGTAATAATCATATTGTACAACTTGTGTGTAATGCCAGGAAACCCACAATCGGAGTCGTCGCGAGTCAATATTTTTGACAATAAAAAGGTGTATAATTTATTTATAAAGCAAGGCAAAATTTAGGTCCCTCGAGGAGATACGGCTAGGCATGTGGAAAGTGTATATAAGGTAGACCTAGACCTACTAAGGAAATATGACTGGCATATATTTATATACTAACCTCTGTAATAACTGCAACGTCAGGCAGTAGATTACTTACGTCTATCAATTACGAAAGACAACCGATTGAAAAATTGTAACACCAACCCCTACGATTGGCTTCCACTGATCCTTTAGGTGAATGCAGATGCAAACCACAACTTACAACTATAAACTAAAACTTACCAATGACAAAACTGGAAACGCAACGTCCACAAAAAAATAAATATCGCAAACTTTTTAAACCTAGCTTACACGTAAGAAGAGAGTGGAGTGCAACTTTGTCGATTTTTAAGGGATCCAAATATGGGATCCTGATCCTAAAATGTAGAAGCCATTGGAACACCTGAGGAGGAGACGTTCTTCACTCAACACATACTTAGCGCACTAAGTTTTACTAAGTAGCCTATCAACGTATGTATGTATGTGTGTAACATGCCCGCTTGTGTCTCTCTATCTCAACAGAACTAAAATAACACATGGAAACCGAATCACCGCAGGAGGATTATTAAAAGTCAAGCAAATACGGAAGGAAATAAGAAATTGAATTGTTAAAAAATAACTTAATGCATAATTGAAATAAACAAAAACACAACTAAAACAATTTGTAAAAATATTAATAGCGAATAAAAAGCATAATTAAAAAACCAAATGAATGCTTAATGAGTATCAGTGGGGGTGGGAGTGAGTGAACAACCCATGCAACACGAAGCCCGACACGCCTACCTAAATGACGTATCCGTTGGCCCAATAATTAACCAATTACTAAATCAAAATAAAGTTCAAGAACATGCTACAAAGTGTCGAGCCTAGCTGCGGCTTCAGCCAAGGGGTATATTGATTATTTGAGCTCGCTTATCGGTCAAGTAAAATAAAATAAGGGGGATGAACAAATCAAGGCGGAATTCCGGATGTACTCGTACTAATTTGTGTTGAATATTTTAACAATGAATACGGAAAAGAAGAGTACAAAAAATATCAATCCATGGTGGATTTTTTTTTTGTTAAAAGAGTAAATTCAAACTGGCCCAACACATTTGGCCCACTGCATATTATAATATTGACTGGCATAATTTTCAGGGCACGCGACTCGCATGCGAATGGTCACCTAACGAGCGGCTAGAGACGTGGCAGGCATGGAAAGTTCCGCATTAGAGCCGCAAATGCGTAATCCCCACACTGAGGCTCCAGCCACATACTCCTGCATATAGAAACCTCAATGGGTGCCGTGCCTGAGCTGGGATGCCTAGACTCAGTGTGGACTGGAACGTTGCGCGACAAACAATTAATTTCTGGTGCGGATTGGGGACCGGACCCTCAAGTTCAACGACATGCTGCTCGGAACCTGCATCATTCTGGCCATATGGTTGCTGCTGGTGTGGATGTACTTTTTATGGACCCGGCGACGGTACTACAAGGCCGCCTGGCAGATGAGGGGACCTATCGGCTGGCCCCTAATCGGCATGGGGCTGCAAATGATGAATCCCGAGAGTAAGAGCGGCCGGAGAGAAGCCAGTCCAGGCTGGGGCTAACAGTCTTTTGCAGCCTTTCTGCAGTACATGGACGGACTGTCGCACAAGTTCAAGGCACCCTTCGTCTCCTGGATGGGCACCAGCTGCTTCCTCTACGTCAATGACCCACAAACTGTGGAGCAAATCTTCAACTCGAACCACTGCACCAACAAGGGAGACTTCTACCGCTTCCTGAGTTCGGCCATAGGCGACGGGCTGTTCACCTCCAGCGCTCCTCGCTGGCACAAGCATCGTCGCCTCATCAATCCTGCCTTTGGACGACAGATCCTCTGCAACTTTTTGCCCATTTTTAATGCCGAGGCGGAGGTTCTACTGCATAAGCTGGACCTGGAGGGTGTACAGCACGGCAAGGAATTGGAGATATATCAGATATTGAAGAAGATTGTCCTGGAAGCAGCATGTCGTGAGTAGCCAAGAAATCACTTTCCATCTCATTTTCGAAGGCGTAATTCGTAATTCTGACGCAGAGACAACCATGGGCAGGAAAATGAATTTCCAGCATGACGGTTCCGCGGCCATATTCGAAGCCTACAATGGGTGAGTACAGAAAGTTAGTATAAGTATAAGTATAGAATATATATAATATTTAATTTTCTCCGTAAAGAACCGCACGTGTGTTTTCTTGAATGTATGATTTATATCGAAACTTAAATGCAAGTAGTCAGTCCTTGGAGGCAGTGTTGGACTTGCCTACTTGTACTTGGGAAGAGTGTACGTCTACCGAAACCAATCTGCTTAATAACCAGTAAGCATCTTTGCTTTGGAGACTCTATGTCTTTGTATATGTCAGGATACACTTTCAAGTATCATGTCATGCTTCTCTGTCCTACCAGTTTTTTTCTTGGCTATTAGCTAATTACAATCTTGCAGCATCTCGGGCGGAAAGGCTTTTGCATTGCGACACGTTCTGCCTTAATGGCGACAAGGACCGAAGGGGGGGGTCCTTGTCCTTGTCCTCGTCCTCGTCCTCGCTTGCTCCCTTGACAGAGCATCGATACCACCTCTTTGCAGAGTTTAACACTTTTTGCTTGTGTATGTATCCTTTAAAGCTTGACGGAGGTGTGTGTGAAGCGAATGCTGTCGCCTTGGCTCTATCCGGAGTTCATCTATCGACGCTCGGTACTTTTCGGCCAACAGAAGAAGGTTGTTGGCGTTCTCCTTGGGTTCGTGGAGCAGGTAAATTGATGAGCGATTCCGTGCCATTCGTATGACCTATGACCTTTGATTTGCATGTTCCGCCAGCTGCTAGCACCGATTGTCTCGGTTGTGGATCTCGATACCACCAAAGAGCCATTGCCACAGGAGCCAAGGAGTAAATCCAAGTCTATTTTCATCGAACAGGTGAGGGAGCATGTTGAGCGAGGCCAACTGAGTTGGCAGGATGTCAGAGATGAGGCGAATGTCACCATTGCAGCGGTAAGTAAGAGATTCTAGATTAAAGCCCTAAGGTAAAGCCTTCCTCTCGGACAGACCTTCGAGACCACATCGACGGCTCTCTACTTCACCATCCTCTGCCTGGCCATACATCCGAGCTACCAGGAAAAGCTCCATGAGGAGTTAATGGCGGAGCTGCCGCCCTACGGGGACATTTCGTTGGAGCAGTTGGAGCGCCTCACCTACACAGAAATGGCAATCAACGAAGCCATGCGGCTTTTTGCGCCCGTTCCCATGGTCCTTCGCTCCGCAGTTCAGGATTTGCAGCTCCGCCGCGGTGACGACGAATTTCTGATCCCAAGCGGCACCCAGATTGGGATCGACATCTACAATATGCAGCGGGACGAGCGGGTGTGGGGACCATTGGCCCGCACCTACAACCCGGACGCGCACTTCGGACCACAGGCGCCTCCCCGTCATGCCTTTGCCTTTGTGCCATTTACCAAGGGTCTGCGCATGTGCATCGGCTACCGGTATGCCCAGATGCTGATGAAGCTGCTGCTGGCCAAGATATTTCGATGCTATCGCATCAGCACAGAGGCTCGGCTGGATCAGCTCCTGGTCAAGGGCAATATATCTCTCAAATTGAGGAATTATCCCCTGTGCCGGGTGAAGCGAAGGTAATGAAGGTCACCCTTCCATCTTCCATCAATGTCTCCAGCTCTTGTCCTGCCCACGTCGCACTTCATCTCGTCCGTCTCGTTGCTGTAATTTTCCAATTAAAAAATGTAATTTTTGTTGCATTTTCCATGCTGTAAATTGAATTTGTTTCACTTTTGCTGGGGTTCGTTAGCTGACACTCCGCTCCCAGCGTAATTTGCATGCTTGCAAATGGCTATAATGGATTCCAGTTACCTCTCTGCCTCCGCTAGGTCCCGGCGTACGTTGCGCACACACAATATAATTGATTGAATTCCTTGATGGAATGCCTGCGATAGTGGGGGTCAGAATTCTGCGCCAAAGTGTCCTGAAATATGCGTAACTTTGTAGAGTTGCATGTTTTAGCGAACTTTGTAACAAATTACGAAGTCTCGGAAGGAAGCTCCAATGGAATAAATTGATTCTGTCATCATAAGGCATCCTACTAGCAATAATTCGCATTCAAAATAATACATAAATTGTGTTAAAAACAAAAATACCAATATAAGCACAACGACCCGCAGGCGTTGCTGTTTACATAGTATAATTGTCCAGTGCGTTCTTGCAAACTAAAGCAAGTAAGTAAATTAAAGGCTGGTAGGAAGTTGTTGCAAAATTCAGCACATATGTATGCACTCTGAGCTCTCTCCTCTGATTTCCATTATTGCTGTTGTAGTTGTCTGTCGCGCCTGTTCAACGCGTTAGAAATGAAATGTGCGCCGCGCGCCATTTAGTAGTTGTCTCGCTTGCCCGCATATACAAAACCCACAATAGCACCCGACAAAATCAACCTTCGATAGCTCAGTTGGTAGAGCGGTGGACTGTAGATGGAAACACATGCAATAGAAATCCATAGGTCGCTGGTTCAAATCCGGCTCGAAGGATTGTAACATTTTTTATATTTTTATATTTTAAAACATATTTAATAATATTATTTCGATATACTGCAGTAAATAAGACAGTTTCTCTGGCTAGCTTATTTACTGGCTTTTATTACCCACTGCAAGCGACGAGACTTAGAAAGATAAACTCTGCTGGGCACAAGATGCGCCTTAAAATGAATTTATTATTTAATATAGATTTATTAACATCTGCTCTTTATCTATATGCTAAACTGAAGAGGTATGGAATTATAAATAATAATAATTTTAATAATAATAATTCCATTTGTTCTTCCTCGAGTTTTCCCACCGTAATCTGTGTCTGTGAAATTCCAACTTCCGACAAAGAAATAGATTGGTATCTCGACAGCCACGCCTTATGCTTCCATTTTACTTGAGGGTCTTTGGGTGCAACTTGCAAAAAAAAAATATACATAATTCAATAGCAGCAGCGTCCTTGCCAGAGCGGACTCGACCTCAGAAAATATATTAAAAGTGTGCAAAAAGTGATTGCGACTCGTTAACGCTTCGAAATACAGGGCACAGCCGTTGGTGCAGATGGTTCCGGTCAGGGATGGCTGTGTAATCACAACATTAATCTAATACGCGTGTTTAGTGCGGCCTGGCGGGCAGCCAACTTAATAATAGCTTTCGGAGCGCTTTGCAATAAGTAATTAAATCATTTAGAACAAATCAAACTGACGGATGAGAAGATGACGCAGTCAAAGAGGAGAGCAAAGGCCGCTCCACTCCGATTCGACTCCGACTCCGACAACGACTCAAGCTCTTAAGCAAATAGTCGCCAAGGCTCTTCGGGTCTCTGGGTTTCTGGTCTGGCTTATTATTAATGAGGAAAAGTTTTGCAAGTTTTCAATTAGTTATGCGCCCATCCACCGTTGCCCGCCGGCAACGCCCCTCTCGCGCGGCCGACTGGAGCATAATCAAGACAAACGTTGGCTCATAATAAAATATTTAGTTGGATTTCCCTGGCCAGTCCCATTAATTGACTAGCAACCAGCTATTTGTATAACAAGCCGAGACGTTGTTTCCATTCGGGGCGGTTACGGCTGATTATGTTGCTCGGTTTGGCTGCGCTGCTACAGTTGGGCCGGGTTGCCTGCATAATGTGATTAATTGAATATCAAGGCAGCAGACACCTGAATACGAGGAGCAGAAACAGCTTGGGCTTCAGCTGTGCCATGTCTCGCAAGTTAACCGATGCAGTCAAGGCCTCTACTTCGATGGCCACTACAAAGTACAAAGTACTTATGCCACGTGCAGACCGCTGGCTTTGCACGACTGCATTAAAATCTTGCATTTGGTTTTCCTTCATCATCGAAATAAAGTGAGAACATACCTTACTAAATTCGACTAAGAACGAACAGCTAAGAGCTGACTTTAATTATCAGCGTTGGGATTTGCTCTACTTCTGGTCCAAAGTATACGAGCCAGGCGCATTAATTGGATCGGTTGGCTGAGATCAAAATCATTGAGGAAACCATTTTAAATTATTTATTTACATACAATTCTTTTATCTTTTTTGGAGTGTGTCTCTACTAATTGTGATACACTTTACGACACTTTCGACAAGTTTGTCTCAATTCTCGCTAAGCCACAAAGCAGGTAACACTCGGTCGAGCTACAACAATGCACTGTGGCTGTGGGCTTGGATGCCAGGGCGCGTTAATTACAGTAAAAAATTTACCAAGACGCCCGTATGAGCATATGTACTCGCATGAATATGTACATATGTATTTAAGTATGTATGTGTCTACGTGAAAGAGCTGGCTAATAAACAAAACATTCCTCAAAGCCCGGTATGGCGGATGGCAGGATGGCTGAATGGCAGGATAGAAGCAGGAAAACCGCATTAACAAGCAGCTGCTGCAGCGTACAGATCCTAGGCGTAATTAAGTTTACTCTCATTTGACGAGACACGCGCCACGCGGGACCCCAACGAAAATCTTATCTGGAAAACCTGGCAAACAAACCACAATATGGGATGGGAGAGCCGATGCTGACGCCGACGCCGACTCGACAGAAGCCGACCGCATGCAGGGAAAGGCCAGACCCCGACCCCATCAATGTTAATGCTAATTGTTATTGTAGTTAACATGGGGAACGGGGTGGGGCGGGGCGTGGCGTGGAAGAGTCGAAAGTGCCTGGCCGCTTACCTCAAATTGAATTAGACTCATATGTGGTCGTCAGAGACAGTTTGCAACTTCCCAACTCAATTTGGCAGCTCACAAAGTTTCCCATACACTGACAAAATAAAAGGCGCTGCATGCCCAACAGCTCAGTCGGACCAATCGCAGCTCTAAAATGTTTTTATCAGTGTAGGCTAGTCAGTATTGAGCATTTTCGGGGCGCCCAACTAAATCACAGTGAAAATATTTCACAAAATTGCATTAAAAACTTTTCTACCATGCACTGCAAAATTGCAGTACAAAACGACCAAAACGACAAAATGAAATAAATTTGAAACATTGTTCAGGCAAGTGGCGGCAACTGAAGAGGACATACATACATATAACCCAGTTAGTAGGGGCTGCTCGAGAGTGCAAGAATGCATTTTATTCGATGAAAATAAACTTACAGCCCATACTCTTGCGTACTCACTCCGTCAGTGTGTTTGTAATCATGCGCCCGACAAAGTTCATGCTGATCAATAAACTTTTGTTGTTACTGAAAATAATTGATGCAATTGACTGATTATGCTTAAACTAAAGTTGACGTTTTCATTCGATGTTCTATATTTTCGATTTAAATTCAATGATTCAACTATCAAAATTGAATAGGGAGTAGTAAATAATTCATATACATATGTATAAAGGTAAACTAAACGACAACCATTTTGCTCCATCGTTGAGAATTTAACGGATTTCAATATCAAACCATTTTGCAGTTGTGCCAGTAAAATGAGTGAAGTCTGCAGCATCGGTGCCGCAGTTGGCAAAAGTCCAAATATATGCCGCTACTATGTGCAGGGCATTTGTCAGTTTGGGGCGCTTTGCCGCTTCTCTCACGACTTAAGCCGAGGTAGTCCAGAGAATGAGAATCAAATTTGCATTGCACCAGATAATGCTGAGATGGTGAGCACCAGGCCAAGCACCAGTCCAAAGTGCCGAAACTGGGCTGAGGCCCCGATTTTTGTGCCTAGTCTGCAGGACCTGACCGAAAATAAGAATACAGCTTCTGGAAACATTGCTGATGAAAACGGAAACCATGTCGCATTATTGAATGAGGTTGGTCCATATCACAGTTCGTGGGATTATTCGGACTATTTCCCGTATTATATGCGTATGGAACTATGCAAGATGTGTGACCAGTATTGTCTGCATCCCACGGATCGAACTCAACGTAAGGAGCACAACCTGGAGTGCTTGAAACAGCACGAAAAGGCAATGGAATTTTCCTTTGCAATCTCTCGATCTAAGGACAAGGCTTGTGGAATATGCTTTGAAAAAATCATGGAAAAGTCAGGTCGAGAAAATCGATTCGGAATCCTGCCTAATTGCAACCATATCTTTTGCCTGGAATGCATTCGCAAATGGCGTCAAGAACAAGACTTCGATCATAGAGTAACGCGAGGGTGTCCAGTTTGTCGCATAGCTTCGGACTTTGTCTGTCCCAGTGCATTTTGGGTGGACAGCCAGCAGGATAAGGATCAACTTTTCAACGACTATCGCGCTGCATTGGGAGCCAAGGACTGCAAATACTTTAAAAAAGGAGAGGGTTCGTGCCCATTTGGGAACAAGTGCTTTTACAGACATTCTCTGTCAAACGGGGATATCGTTGATGTGGGCTTGCCAAAGCGTACTCGAAAACTACGTGGCCATAATGAAATGGACAATTTAATTACTAATCGAAATATCCTGCAAAGTTCTGAATAATAAAATTAAAGCCAACAAAGAATAAAGAACTAGATACGCGTACCTACACACATTTAATATAATTATTGATACTGATTACAATATAGAGTGCAGAACTTATTTGAATACAAAATTTAATTTTGTTTAAAAATGTACATAAAACTATATTGTATGTGTTTCATTTAAAGCGAAGAAATGATCAGAAACATTTTCGTATTTTAAAGAATTTAAATCAAATTGTTTTAAGCCTAAATAAAGAAGTTTCGTCATAAGTTCTATCAATCGAATCAATGTCAAACCTTAAATAACATGACATCTCAGTTGCTTAAGTTTGTACGATGTACGATGTACGTAGAATGTACATATGTATGCATGTGCATACTAGGCTGGATGCGCGGAAGAAATATAATATAATTTTCAAATTCAATCAAATGTCTTAATGTTTTCACTGTCGCATACGAATAAGTACTAGTTCAGAATAATTATAGTTATCTTAGCGAGATCTTACAATCATGGTGAAGGTGGAATACCCCAAGCTCAGCTTTTTTACTTGTTACACATCATATCAGATACCGGACCCAACTGAAAGTTTGAAGTATTCGACCCTCCCTCAGGAGAGGGCCTTCGGTGCTAAATGGCCTTGTGCCCTCTTGAAAAGTGTAAATGTGTTTCAACTTCGCGGCCCTCATCCTTTTATGTGAGTGGAGAAAGTTTTGTTGTTTGACAAATTGTTTTGTGCAGCCGCCGGAGGAAATAAAAGGCAACATTCAACTGTAAGCGTGGAGCGGATCGAGATGGGAGTGGGAGATGTGGATGAGCACGAGAACGAAGCAGAATGGAGATGTGGACAGTGCCATCAATGTGTAATGAATATGGGGTGAGGGGATTCGGAACTGAAGTAAGAGCAGAGTTTAAAGCGCGAACAAGAGAAGCGAAAACAAATACAGGCGTTCCCACTTCCAGTCCGCTCCTTGTCGCCTGGTGGTCCCCTTCCGGTTTCCGCGTCAGTGGCCTAACTTTTTGCCTCTCACCCTGGGGCTGCGGCTGCAGCGGCGCATAAATTAGCAAACATGAGGCGAGCGAAGCGCGTGACTGTCGGACCTACGGAGGAGCCTTCCGTCACCCTACTACGTCCTCCCGACTGGCGCCACCGTCAAATGGCTTGCTGATTGACTGCCTACGCTCCAACCCGTGGGAACTGGTGGTGGTGCTAACCAGAGACAAGAGGACCTCTTGTCTGGCTGCAGCAAATTAGCGATGTTCATGTGGTCCACACTCCGCCCTCTGCGCGTCAGTCCTCTTCACTCGGACCTTCGTTGGGAAATAAAAGCACTGACTTCCCCCAAAAAATTGGCAAGCGCAATTAATTAAAAAGTTTGCTGCAAAATGCAATCGGACTGAACTCAGCACTGAAAGGCGTTTGTGTGGGGAGTGGCCTGGCATGGAATGCGACGGGATTGGACGGGATGGGACGGGATGGTATGAAACGAAATGGTCGTCAGACAAAGCTCTAAAAACATTTTTCCAGCTAGCGAAAAATGCGCTAAATTGTTTTTTTTTTTGTTTCGTGCTGAGCGAATTTAATTAAAAATTGCGCATACGCCAGGTGGCACTAACGCAAAAAATAAAGCATTGGATTACGGAAATATGTCATGAATAGCTGTGAAATGGTGCGACGCTACTCGTAAAATATACATACATATGTATGTATGTACACATAACTATGAATAAAGATTAAAGTGAGCAGAGCTCGAACATAAAAATGTCCGAGCTGGTCGTAAGGAATAATTCAATCCAATCAATTTATGGGTTCAGATTTGCATTGCCATGGTAAAGGATATATATGAAAATGTTAACGGTATGTTCAATATTATTTAATGTGATTCTGCATAATACTCATAGGACTTTAAGGAATTTTACTTTTCATTAGTGTAAGCCACGATTAAAGCAGCTCATCAAAGGCTAAGATTATGTATTCCATGAAGCTATGACTATTCACGTATTCGTCTATGCCTCAAAATGTATCTGATTCGGCAGCTGCGCTGTCTGTTTTGCGTACTCGTATTTCCTTTTCCTTTGGTAATTTTCATAAAAATTATGCAGATTAAATGTGGCAGCAAAGTTTGCTTAGCCAGGCAAGTGACATTAAACTCCCATAAGGCGCAGCGGCAGCGACAGCGACAACAAAGATGTCTAAATAATAAAGGGAGCTCGCGCTGTTTGGGGCGACGCACAAGTTGATTGAATAAATCACAGCAGGTAAATTTCGGTCGGAACAAGACTCGACATGCGTGAGCACAGTCTGACACACTGAAGAACTTACTAAAGAGCAGACTATGGATGCGAGTACGAATGTATCTGCACATACTTAATGTTACTGACTTTGTATTGCACAAAGGCAGACCAAGACTCCGCTCCCGGACGAGGCCCAAGCTCAGCTTCAAGCACACAGCGCTTTGGTGTAAAGTTTTCTCGATTACAGGCTGGCAACAATCTGGCCAAGGAGCAGCCAGACACCCGAGATAGCTCAGACAGGAGCGGGGACCGGGCCCGGGTATGCCACTTTATGGCCATTATGGCAACAGTGTGTAACAATTTCTTAAAATAAACTGAATCCGGGGTCTCGGCAGGGCCAGCCCAGAGGGAATTAAATTAGTGTGCATTTATATTTGATGTTCGCCAAAACTTGCGCACATTTTTGTTTAAGAGTACTAACTGGAGTATTTGAAGAATTCGGTACGGGTATTCTGTCTGATAAACCTCTTCGTGGGCTTGGGTTCCGTTCCCCTTTGTCTACCGCAATGGCTCTCTAAATATTTTGTGAAATTAATTGCATGGGGCTGAGTTCTAATTAAATGCCTCACCAGAGTTAAAAGCAAACGTACAAGAAATTTACATGATCACGACACGCAAACATATGGTCTGGTGTTCCGCACGGAGAATTTTGCCACCTGTGAGGTGTGCAAAGTTCACGTGGTAATTAGCATTTTCTATGAGCCATCTCCCTGGCTTAATTCCATCGATACGGAGCGCCACGCTACTATCAAGGCTGTATGGCACTTGAATGTACAAACCACCCTTTGTACATACATTTTCCTATTCAATAAATGCAAATTTTAGTGCAATTATTTCTAAGAATATATCCCCCACAAATGGCCCACATTCGACGGCCAAAGGTCAAGTGTGACGCTAGCGTATTCAATTAAATATCCCATATCCATTGAATTTTGTATCTCCCATGTAAAGGGGTAAATAAAAAAAAAACAAGCCAACCAAAGGGATGTTTTTTTAGGTCAAGTTAGAACGTATTTAGCTGAAAGTTAGCTGAATCTCGAGAGCTCTTGATAGGCATACAAATATGTACATGTATATGCTTCATGTATTTTTCTCATACCCAGTACTCAATGAGTATGGGAATAAATATATCCAGAAGAAAGAGTTTCCCCGATTCGCGGCCCTGGTGGAAAATAGATAAATAGTGAATGTGTGTGTGATCCAGTGTGGATAGAAGTCTAACTTATTTTCCGAGTGTTCACTGTACTCTTAGTAATGCACACATACATATGTACATATGTATGTGCACCCACATATGGGTGTGCTATTCAAGCCTGTATTTCTATTGAGTTTGAAGTAAAACTACCAACGAGTATGTACGCTTGGATATGAATTGCTCAAAGTATGAGTAAGAAATTCAGGCTATACCTTTATTCTTTATCCTCCTGAACTTATTAAGAAACTTTAAAGGAAAGTCAATTGGGCATTTATCTAGCAACAACAACGACAAAATCACGAAAATGTTAATTATAAGACACGCCTCTGCAGACACCTTCGCAGGGGAAACTTTTAAAAACTCATTAGTGCATACATTTAGGGTCCCTTAAATAGCCAGTCGAAGCCTCCAGATACGCACTTCGGTTCCGAGTCCAAGTCTGAGTATATGGCAAGCCTTCAGTTCCACGGCAACGTCGATGCGGACACCAGGTACGATGCGTCGCTGGATCCTGCCCGTGAGCCGGAATTGTTTGGAACGCTGATGGGCCTGCAGCTGGGGATGGGCATGGAGCCATCTCCGAGATTGCCCAGATGGTGGCCCCGTTGGCTGCGGTCAGTGGGCGGTCTGATGGCCAAGGCCTACTGCTCGATAGTGATCTTGACCTCGCTCCACTTGTGTCTGCTGTTCACCAAGACGACGCTGGACGTTCTGCCAACGGGCGAGCTGCAGTCCATCACGGATGCCTTGACCATGACCGTCATATACTTCTTCACGGGCTACGCAAACATATACTGGTGCGTGCGGTCGAAGCGATTGTTGGCCTTCATGAAGCATATCAATAGCGAGTATCGCCACCACTCGCTCGCAGGCGTGACCTTTGTGAGCACTCAAAGGGCCCAAAGGTGGACACTCAACTTCACGGTCTCATGGGTCCTATCCTGCCTGTTGGGGGTGCTCCTCTGGGGCTTGTCCCCTCTTATGCTGGGCGTTCGGACTCTTCCCCTTACCTGCTGGTATCCCTTCGACGCCCTCGCCCCAGGCACTTACATGGCGGTGTATGCCACTCAGCTGTTCGGGCAAATTTCGGTAGGCATCACGTTTGGCTTTGGTGGATCCCTATTCGTCACCGTGTGCCTGCTGATGCTGGCCCAGTTCGATGTGCTCTACTGCAGCCTGAAGAACTTGGATGCGCACTCCAAGCTGCTCTCGGGCGAGACGATCAGGGGGCTGGGGTGAGTGGACTTTTATCTGGCTAACTAAATTAGGTGAGTCCTTTTTTCTTGCCTCGTTAGTCTCCTGCAACAAGAGTTGCTCCAGGGCGACTCCACGCGGGAGCTGAATCAATATGCTGTGCTTAAGGAGCATCCCACAGATCTCCTTAGAATCTCGCCGGGATCCCATCGCCTTGGGCAGGTGAAAGTGTTTCACAGTGCTCTCGTGGAGTGTGTGCGTCTGCATCGCTTCATCCTGTACTGCTGCGCGGAGCTGGAGAACCTATTCAGCCCGTACTGCCTGGTCAAGTCCATGCAGATCACACTACAGCTTTGTCTGCTGATGTTCGTGGGCGTGTCCGGCAGCCGGGAGATCCTGCGCATCGTCAATCAGTTTCAGTACCTGACGCTGACCCTGTTCGAGCTCCTGATGTTCACTTATTGCGGAGAGCTGCTCAGTCGGCACAGCGTCCGATCCGGAGAGGCCTTCTGGAGAGGCGGATGGTGGAAACACGCCCACCTCCTACGCCAGGACGTGCTGATCTTTCTCGTTAACAGCCGCCGGACCGTGTATGTCACTGCTGGGAAGTTCTATGTGATGGATGTGAATCGCTTGAGATCGGTAAGGAGCATCTGCTTCTTCGCGCGGCTTTCACGTGACTCTAGAACCTCCTTCTTCCAGGTTATAACGCAGGCTTTCAGCTTCTTGACTCTCCTCCAGAAGCTGGCCGCCAAGAAGGCCATCGCGGAGCCCTAAACTGAAACAACACTCATTCGCGTTGTCTGTGAATAGTGTTATTTATTTTCCACATTAAAACCTTGTCAAGCGAAAGCTAAAAAATATTTGCGTTCATTGTTTGGTTAACATTTTGGAACAGCGACAGATGTGCTCCTTCTCCACTCTCTCTCCAATTGGAGCTACCAGTCGTGTCCCTAGAACTGTTCTGCCTTTGGCTTGTCACTGATAAACAGCCCTTTCCTTAGCAAAAATTCGAAAGTCACCCAACTCAAATGTGTGGGCACACATCAAGTCGATATGAAGATACTCTTTAGATGTTCCTTTTATTTGTGTAAAATGAAAGAATTTCCATTAAAACAAAGTGGTATTTCCGAGTATTTTCGTTCATTTGATCAATTTTCATTCAATCACAATCACAATCACAAGGTAAGTGTCAGCAAGCACTAGTGGCACAATTGGGGAATAGAAACAAAGATTTTAAAAACCCAAAGAAATGGTGGATAGTCCGATTAAAGTGATCAGTGTTATCAGCCCAAGTGTAAAGATTTTCTATTTATTCCTTTTTATTTTCTAATTCTCTATATTCGATTTATGTATCAGTAGAATTTTCCAGTGCTACAAATAAACTACGGCACCGTAAATGTGGCAGGGTTCCTGACTTTTTGAATTCACCCACTAGGACTGGGGTGCGTACTTTAAATGCCTACTCGTATCTGCTGGGCAAAGTTCTCAGATTTCGGAAGACGCCTAAGAGTTGACTTACATTTTGCGATTGCACGTTGTACGCATACATACATACTCGTACATATATACTTATGGCAAAGTTTTCAACTCATTTGCGCTGTGAATTTTTCATTGTGTCGCAGATACAAGCACGCACCCGAGCCCCCTATGGACACCCACATGGCAAAAAGTTTCCTTCTTTGGGGGCTCCAGGCGGTACGGCTTTAGTCCCGCGTCCGTGCACGGCCATGTAAGCACTGCGACGGGTGTACGTATTTATAGAGACTCATTTGTTTCAGTTTTTGCTGCCATCATTCGGGCGCCATCGCGCTTAGATGATTACCTTTTTGGTCCTTTGTACGAGTATTGTGCTTTTTGTGCCTTCGTTCGGCTTTGTTGCGCTGCGGAAATTCCTTTCACTTTTCTACTTCCGCTCGACGCTAACTACCTTTATGCGTGTCTGCCGGGGCCAGCAGCACATTTATATGATATTTGATAAGCGGAATGCATACTTGAGCCGCCATTCCCCTAGATAAATGGCTGGTCATATTTCTCTGCAAATGCCTGTTGGTGTCATGGCTGCAGGCAAGGAGCTTATCGGCCTTCGATGTCCATAATGAAAGTTTAGATGGCCCAGACTTAAAGGCTCCGGGGACCAAAGTGGTCAGCTAGCACAGCCATGGAAACTGGAAAAATAATGCACTCCAGGGCAGCTGCATTTGCAACCCAGCCAAAGCCCTTAAATGGATGCTTAAGCTGGTCCAATGATCGGAGTACATCGCGAATAAATCAAGCCAAGTGCAACAATCTGAACATAATCCGCGAATAAATTGAACAGACAGGGAGAGCGAGCGGTTAGAAGTTATTTGCATAATAAATACATACATACAAAAGCTTTAAATATACCAATTGGCCAATAGTTCCTCCTATCTCTCTGAACTTTAACTTTTCCGACACACAGGAGCCCGAATAGCCGTAGAGTTCGTAGAATTGGTTAATAAAACTAATTTATATTTTAAGCCGAGCCACAGTTGACTGAATCCGAGCCCATAGAAGTTGAGCGGGGTGAATGAAAACGAGATTTCCTTCTCCTTTCCTGCCCTGCACTGCCCTGCCAGTCCCGACCGTCCCATTCTGCCACTGTTTGGGCAAAGGGCCAACAAAAACTGTCTATGTAGAGTGCCTGCATACCATTGACAGGACTTAGCCGCAGGCATGGCTGTCAATACCCCAGCTCTACCCCTCTCCATTTCCTACGCCCTTTCGACAACTTTCAACTTTGAAGTTGTCTCGTGAAATTAAATTAACACAAAGGCATGCCGTGTCAACTTTTTCGGCAGTCAGCTGGCGGTATTTTAATTGAAAGCAATCAATATGGGAAACCAGCAACGGCATCCCAACTCATCCTCAAGAGGAATAGCAGACATCCGAAGGGATGGGGTAGACTTATGACTTGTCCGTAGCTGAAAACTTTAGAGTGTTTTTGGCTCCCGTACTCGGGGATACAGAGACTATATACAGAGACAGAGATTCGATTTCGATGCCCATATACATCATAATTGAGACACCAGTCTGAATCATGATGAAATGTACCCTGATTCGATTCACACTTCACACCCTAGCAAGGTCATGTCACCTGTGAAGATGTTATACCCTCAGCACGGAATGTCTGTCGACAAGGCTTTAATCTAATAAGGCTGTCAAAGAGCTTGGCCATAGCCAAGTACCTTACCTGTTGGCTAATTTGATTTTTGCCCTTATATTAAATATGCATTTGGGTACGTTTGTGAGTTTTGGAATTAAATTGCCTTCGGATAGTGCATCCTGTCATGTACGCATTGTTAGGACACACAAGGGAGTCTCCCACAGGGTGTGTTTGTGTGTGTGTGTGTGTTTTGGATGAAACTGTCATACGAATGGCAAGCAGCTCGGCTGGCTCCTGGCTCTGGTCTGGGAGCAGAACAAAGGACTGACACAGGAACCAAACAGTGTCACATATAATTTAGCATCAAAGCGATATGTGTACCGTGTGCATGGCCAGTTAGGGTCAGGTGGGAGCTTGTGTGCAAATGGCAGCATTCACCTGCTCGACAATTTGTCAATCGCATTCAATAGATCGCCCGGGGAGGGGTCTCTTTGCTTTTCTCCCTATGTATGCATATTTGATTTCGAGCGGTCTATTGCTGCTGGAGAATACCTTCTGTTTGAGTGCTGGTTTGGCTTTAAAGCTGCTTTAAAATGTTGCGGAGTTGCATGGCATTCAGAGCTGCCTTTTGTGCAGCAGACAAAGAGCCAATCGAAATGGCCATAAAATGCGCAACAAGCAGCATCCAGCAGCATCTGGAACATAAATCAATGCAATCAATGCGCACGGTTTTCATTGCAATTGGCATGATTTTTCCATTCCCCTTCTACGATATGCCCACCCAGGAAAATATTTTATACATGCATTTGTTTGTCCGTTTGCTGGAAGCCAAGGCCAGTTCGGGGTGTGCTGGGACCTCTAATACCCTGCATAATTTTTGGTATGGGGAACTAAATCTTCGAGTTTAGCCAGGAAAGTAAAGTCTGTAGGTCTGTAGGTGCTCAATGCATCCCTATAAAACTACATTCATTGAATTGAATTTTCTTCTACATCTTCAAATTCGTATATTCTCTTTCTTTTTATTCTATTTCCCCATCCGAATCAATCCAGGGCATGGAAGATCAATCATCTTCCATTGTCAGAAAATTAATTTCGCTCTGAGGCTTTTGCATAGACCATTTTGTGCTTTAACTCACTATTTTAGAGCCTGTTTTTTTTCTCCAAAAAATGTTCTTTCTTTCCAGTGTGGAGATGTATTTTAGGTTTTCAGATTTCAAGCAAGTTTGGATTTTATAACAATTAGTTGAACTATGAAATCGGACAATCGTTACAAATGGGTGCAGGGCATGTCATCGTCGCTTTTTCTCTTTCAGGACGTGCTTCATTCGATACCAAAAGCATTTTAACGCCAACTGCGGCTGTTGTTTTCTTTGTTATTCCGCTGATATGTCCGACCAATGGACAAACAAATGTGAATGGGGTTTTTTCAGGTGCTTTTCCGTTGTAGGCCTGCACTTTTGAGTGCCTTTCAGCTGTCTCCCCTACGCCGGGGCCCCGTGTGCCTTTGCAAGCGGCGAACAGCTGAAATATTTACCGAAAAAAAACTATTATCCCCACCACTCCACCTCAGCCTCCACCATTGCACACACATATAGAGATTAAAAGCGCCTGAAAGTGCACTACAGCTGCTGGGATGTTTCCACTTCTGTTGACTGCCCTGGGGGCGTAGTCGGGGCGAAAAATTCAAGTTGGCGGCGTTGTCGCTTCGCACAAAAACCGTTTATTACAGTAACTTTTTTCTCGAGTGGAGAGGTCGCGAGTGGTAGAGGCAGGGACAGGGACAGGGACAGGGTTGGAACTGGAGTGGAGATGGGGCAAAGGAAATCCATTAAACGGCCTCCACCATCTACGCCGGCACGGATTCCGTGCTACTTTACGAGCCCTTAAAGCTGGAAATAAAATTAAGAGACGCTGAGTAGTCGCAATTTGGACTCTGATCATTTTTTACGGGGTTTGTTTCTTTGCGTTCGCGACTTTGTAGGGCCCCTTTTGCCCCTCTCAGCGCATTCCGTTTTTCAAGGCCTCTTGAAGCACAAATTTGCGGCATTAGTTTACATTAATCCGCCAAGTACCCTGAAATAATTATCATTTAACTTATGAAGATAATGCACCAGGCCCGAATCCGCTGCGATTGGCCCCTGGAGGGCCACCCACGCTGCAGTCCGCTTTCAGGGGGGCGGGAACCCCGGGCTATGTGCCTAACACTAGTGCGTGGGCGGACGTGAACGAAGTTGGTTGTAGTTGTGGACGTGGGCGGTGACATTTCAATTGCAATTTTATCTACCCACTTACCAATGGGGAAAAATCTATTTTAGTCCTTTCACTGCAATTATTGGAACTGAAAGGCTGTAAACTTTAAATGACCGGAAGAGAGAAGGTAGAGAGAGAACAGAACTATTACTGTTATTACTACTATTATATTTCATAGACAGCTTTAAGTCGTTCCATATAATTATTAAGATAATACTCGTTCCACTTTATTTGTATTATGGGAAAAAAGCCTATGTCAAATATTCGTATACAGTTTTTCAACTGAAACCTTTATTAGGTAAGTAATAAATAGTTGTAGCTAAAATAATAATTAGTAGAAAACTTAGTTAGTGTCTAGTTGATTATGGTGGCTGCCTCTGGATTGGATTGAGCTCTCATCATATTTTCCTAATAATTGGCCCCTTCCCAGGGTATCTTAGACTCCGCAAAACCTTTCGGTAATTATCGGCAGTGGTTCGATATGGAGTGCTCACATCGTTGCTCGCTCAATGCTTAATTGAGTGGAATTTCACATGGAAATCAATGCGACTGGAAGGCAGGGGACTCAAAGGACAGACGCAGTCTGTTGACGGCAACTTGACGCCTTCATCAGTCCCATTCGATTCATTGGTCCCGTGGGAGTGTCAATTTGTGGCTGCAGGCAAATGCTGTTTCGTGCGTCGGAATGAAACTCAGTTTGACTCTGATTTAATGCACATTTAATACAAATCATAAACAATCGGAATACATTCATATAAATCATAATGCACTATAGCTAATATGTTTCACATATTTATTTATCTACGTTTCAGTGTCTTTGACTTAGTTTAGGAAGGATTCGCTATGGCTATCGTAAAATACACATTTATAAGGGGGTAGGATATGTCGCTTGGGGTGTTTGGATTTGTTCTGATTATCTTTATATTTGCTAAACGTTTGTAACTGCTACGGTGGATGCGATTTTAATTATTCCGGCTTCTAAAGCTAAACATCTTTGGAAAAGCAGTAGAAATTTGAGCTTTTTCTTTTTATCCCTAAAATCGTTTACAAATTCGAAAATATCGCATCAAAACTTGCTCCAGGGATGGGGAAACCTTAAGTGTGACTCAACAGAAAACTGCTAGTTCTGCTGCTGGGGTACAGAATAATAGTGATTCCAACTGAGAATTAACCTACCATATAGTACATACATTGATATTCGCTCTCTCCATCCGATGCATCCATCCATCTACCATCTAATCATATATCACCACATTCAGCTTCACTACAATCTAATCTAGTCAGGACAAGGCTGGATGGGCTCTTCGATTGTAAACTCTTAAACTTGAACTATACACGAATTCAACACGAATTAATTGGTATGCCCTAGGGAATTATTGTTGTCAGGTGAAATATGGTATGTACAGTACTTGACTTGTCTCATAGCTCAGTTTTCCGTTACAGACACTCGTTCAGTTGAAGAGTTCGTCTGTGGATGCTGTTCTTTATATCTAGGACTACTGGTAAAAGCGTTTTGTCACAATGCTCCCCCTTTTTGACTTATAACTATTACACATTACACATAAACATACACAGATCAACGATCAATCTAAAATATATCAGTAGCTTTACAGTGCGCTACATTTTACTCGTACAATAGACAATATAACAAAATAAATTGCACCAACACTCGAAGCACACTCTGCATGCATACTCGTAATTATATTTAAGTTTGCTGTCTTGCTTTAAATTCGTGTTTGCCTAACATTATGTGAATTATTTGCCGCATAATACGAGTAGTTTGATGCAATGTCTGAGTATTTGTATTTGATCATTAAATATTTCTCTTTTGCTTGTGCCAACATTTTTTTCCTGTAGGAGAAGTCGCAAGCTGCCAACTTTTTGATAATACAAAATAATGATTGCGAACTTGATTCTGCACAAAGTTGGCGGGGAACATCGATATGGAAATTCGTAAGCCTATTTCGAGCACTTGCTTTAACTAGGAGCGGGTGCAGGTTTCCATTAATGTTTATTGCATAGAAATTTCTATTCCCAAGCTCCTCTTGTGTGTATGTATATAATGAACATATGTGCCAGAAAAGCGTATGGGCAAGAGGAAAAGGAAAAAGCGAAGAGAGGGGTTGTGCCCGGCCCATCGACTGACTGTCTTTGTTGTTTACCCTGCGGCCTGCTATTAAAGTTCAATGAAGTTCCTTGAGTGTGTCACTTTGTGACCCACAGACCCACTCCCTCCACCGACTACCAGCCCAACAGGGACCTGCTTCACCATTGATTCAATGAAGTGGAAAAAATATTTCCGCTGGCGATAAAATTGCTATAAATTTCAAAGTGCCGCCAGGGCTTCCTCGTGTCTGCTCTCGGCATAGCAGGGCCGCACGAGCAAGAGTAGAAGTTGAGGCGCTAAAAATTTGTCAGCAAAAAATGTACAAATTTTTTTGGCATTGTGAGGTGTCATCGCGACAGCCTCTTTGAGTGGCTGCCACTAATGGCGTCATTACCCATCATCTCCCCTTCACAGGCCTGTGCCTCTGCGCTTCCGTGGGTACTTTGTAGCCGCCTGGTGATATGGCGCTTTAAGCTTGGGGAGCTGAATGGAAAACTTTCATCCCAATGGCTTTTGTTATTGCTGTTGTTGCTACTGTTCTGTTCTCCTGTTGTTGTTTGAAGTCTTTTAAGCATCTGCTTCGGCTCACTCTACGGCTATGGCTACCGCTCCGCATCCTGACCGCCTCAAGGGTCCGTCCGGTCCAAGCTCTTACGTGACCAGCTGAAATTTTTCATTTGCCCACAGAAATAAAACAAAATGAATGAACTTTTCAAATAAAAATAGCAATCTGCTAGGCCAACAAAAACAACACGAGCCACACCGCCATCAAGCACACGAACGAACAAACAACAAAAGTCACAAATTCCCCTGGATTTGTGTACGTGTCGGCTCCCTAAATGATTTGGTATACAATTTTCGTGCATTTGCGGATAGAACATTTCACATAAATTCACGGCATAATTGCCCACTTCTATCGAATATCACCTATCGAGGGGAGTTTTCCTGTTGAAAAATAATACCCTCCCATAACTATGTAAAAGACCAGCCGGAATGGAACTCGTGCCTTTAAGAAAAGACCCACAATTCAGTTTCATATGCATTTATAAATCTCTACGTATATGTGTGCACAGGAAGGCGAGAGGTATTCTTTGGGTACGACAGAGTACTCTGTTCCTCTAAACCCAGGAGCCTGTTCACCAAACGCGGCTGCTCTGACTCTCATAGTATCTGGGTATACCAGGGAACAATCAAGTAGATGTTGTTCAAAAATATATAAAAATATTTCTCTTTGAGGGTTACATTTTTTCCCCATTTTCAATGCAATCTTCCAGCTCGTAATAACATGTATTTGTGAAAACAGCTGTGTAGGAAATATGTGGAAGTTTTGACCACTGATTTAAGCTTTATTTGAAAGAAGGAATGGATTTTTCGTACACTGTTGGCACTTTGGTACCAGAATACTATTCGTATTATTCAAGTCGAACTTAATTTTCAAGATACCCGCATTTGGAGAAGGTTATGTTTGCTATTCCACTGCTTTGCGGGATGCCTAAGCCTGCTGGAATTTGCAATTGATGAAACTATCTTGCCCTCCCCCTAACAGCCTTACACTACTGACCGGACATGTGTCTTCAATGGCATGCAAATTGAATTTGAAATTAATTAGAGGCACATAAGCGCTTAAGCCTCGAGGAAATTTAGTCACACACACAAACACGCAAAACACACTCGGAGGTGTACGAGTATGTGCCAAGAATGGGGACAAGTGGAGCGACAGCGAACCACAAATTGTGTATACGACACGTTGTGCGGTGGACCGCAGACAAAACGGACTGGGATGAAGCACTCTTTCTCTGGTTGTGGGTTTATCTGTTGCTTCCCACCGCCCCCTTTTTCTTGAGGACGCCCACAGGGGCTGCCCGCTGGCGTCGTTGACCTGTGGCCCCTGGTCCTCCTGGCGCCTGCAATGCAATGGAATCCTGAAAGTCCACGCTGGGGCATTTCTGGGGCTTCGTCTTGATTTTGCCAGACTTAACTGGCGTCTGCTATCTGCTCGGTCTCCAGGCGCTCGTGCTGGAATAACGGCACAGCAGGACCTTCTTGAATGCCTGCCTGAAGACCTTGTTGAAGATGGTGTAGAAGATGGGGTTGACCATGGAACTGGCATAGCCCAGCCAGGTGACCACGTCAAAGACCCAGTGGCTGATCCTCTCCTCACACTCGCCGCACACCGTCGGCAGCAGGTTGAGCACGAAGAAAGGGGACCACAGAATGACGAATGTGAAGAACACGACGCCCAGGACCTTGGTGGCCTTCTGCTCCAGCCGTATAATCCTGCCGTGACGCGACGAGTTCCTCGAGATCACACTGGAGTTTCTGGAATGGTGTGACCGAACAGTCTGCTGCCGCTGCAGCATGCATGGTGAAGAAGTGGTCGCCCTGGTCTTTCCGCCGCCCCCGCCACCGCACTCCGTTCCGGCCTGGTAATTCATATTCTGGTGGCTGCGCAGGGTGGCCGAGCGCCGCAGTGGCGTTGATGCAGTGGACGCCGCTGCCGTCTTGGTCGGAGTCAGTAGCAGCGAGGTTCGGACTCCTCCGAAGCTGCTTCCCCGCCGGCGATGTCGACTGGCATCCCAAGTGACCACTGAAGCCGTCTTCGAGATGCTCAGCTTGCGCCTCCCGGGGCAGGGGGTTCCCGGAGCAGCTAGGTAGCCGCTTCCATCGCTCTGGACCGTCAATGAGCTGCTTTGGTTCTGGTTCTGGTTCGGGGTAGAGGCAGAATGAGGACTAAGGGTTGAGCCGCCTGAGGGCGGGACTCCTCCTCCTCCGTTTGCTGCAGTGCCACCTGGTCCGGCTATGCCCGCGCTCACACTGGAGGTCAGGGCCTTTTTATTGCCGCTGCTGCAGAGAAGCAGTTCCATTTCACTTGGGGAACTGCTCACCGCCGTGGTGGTCGTGGTCACCCGGAAGGCGGATGAAATGATCTTTACCTCGGCCGTCTTCACACAGTTCTGCAGAGGCCGATCTCCGAAGTAGGGGCACGTGCACACGGAGGGCAGCTGCAGGTAGTCCGACTGGTGGCTCGGACCTCCAACGTGGCACTGCTTCGCCTGCGGTGGATCCAACTCGGTATCCGAGTGACAGCCCTTGCCAGTCGCAGTCGACCTCGACCGTCGATCACTGGGCGCCGTGGTCTCCTCCTCGCCGACATCGTCGTCGTCGATGCTCTCCTGTACGGTGGTGTGTCTTGTGTAGAGCGCATTCTTGGGCAAACTGTTGTGCCGTTTGTGGCGCCTCAGCGTCGTTGTTGGGGTGTCCGGATCCTCATCCGCGTCGTCGATGCCAGCGCGGCGTTCACGCCCCGGAACTGCTGACGAGGCCCGACGACGATTCTTGTACGCTCGCAGGCGTTGCGAAAGCTGGGAGAGAGTGCTGGAAGAGTATAAATTAAAGGTAAGGTATTAAAATCGGCCAAAAATAAAGTGAAAAAAAGTTTGAAAAGTTTTCCAAAATGACTCGGACACAGAATATGCACAGACACAGTATCTAAGGATCACTTGCAATCGAGGACAGCTACCAGTCCCGTGGAACCTTCGCGAAGTCAGTAAAACAATACTCTTAGCGGGGAAGGTGCTTAAAAATTGCCAATTACGACAGCTAAGCCGATTAACTGATTAACCTGATACCGAATAGGGGGAAATAATTTGCCCAAATTAAGGCTTTACGCTACCTCAAGGCGATGGAAGGGGTAATCGATTAGAGCTTAAGGGATGGCAGAGTCTAGACTTAAACTTTCACTGAAAGCTTGTCCCCTACGTTTCCCCTTCGGATCCACTGAATAGTGAATGAATCAACTTGAATCAACAACTAGAATTAACAATTAATTAATTAATTAATCAATTAACAATGGAATTATGATATTGGAAAAGTTTATTCTTCTGCTAAAATCAATCTTCCGAGAGTACCAAATTGCGTAGTAAGATTTCGAGACTTCTTTCCCTGAGTACATCTCCCACGATCTGCTGCAGCGGGTCCTCGTCCTCTTCCTTCACTATTCTACTCGCCTGTTCTGCCTGAATATTTTAATTAAAATTTGTATAGCCTGAACCTATGGGCTAAACCTATTCCGAAAGGTTCTCTATGCTACGCAGAAGCAGGCCGTAAGCCAACCCGTATTCAACCACACGCTTTGTGGTCATCGCGTTGATGCGTCCCGATCTGTTGTTTCACGCTGGAGGATGGCGAAATTTTGTTTCATGTTTTCGCTTTGTGGTTTCCCGCTGAGCTGGGCTTGGCTGTGCAGCGTCTGTTGCTGTTGCTGCTGCAACATTCTTATTCTGAAGGGATTCCCCTTGCTTCTGGTTGGCACGGCGGTGAGGCCTGAGCTCATTTTGCATTCATTTTAATAGAGCGCATAAATTTCCACGTTGCCTTTGCGGTTTTTGTCTTGCCGCCATGTTGCTTTGCAAGCAAACTTTATTTGGCAACGGCAGTGACGGGGGACGGAGACTAAGGGGAGGGGCCTGGTTGGCTGCTAATGAAGGCGTTAGGCAGACACAGGGAGCGACAGGAGCAAGTGCAGGGCAGAGCAAAGCAGAGCAGAGCAGGCACTACGAAGATGGAGGATAAAGATGTCAGCTCATTATGCATCCTTCGCGTTTTTGATTTGTTTGCACAAGACGTGCGCATAAATTGAGATGCGTTGAGACAAGGCTAAGCAGGGACGATGTCGGTGGAGCATACAGGGAGACAGGGTGACAGGGAGACATGGCAGAAGGAGCTGCCCAACTTCTCATTATGCAAGTGAAACAAAGCCGGCTGACGCCAAGTTTGATATTGTTTCAGCCACAAAGGAATTAAACAGCTGCCAAGCTCATCAAGACGTTGCTGCAGGCTCCCAGCGGAGGCTGCCGATGCCAACTTCCACACACACACCCAGACACACAGACTCGGCCCCCCCCAGTCACTTCCGCCATTGTCATTGTGCGAAAAAAAGTCCCAAAATTAGAATACTGGCTGACAGAGCAGCCACAGAAACCAAAGCCAACATCATTTGTTAACTTCTTTCGGCCTGTCAGAAGTGCATGAGGCGACAAATTTTCAAACAATTAAAAGCTCCCGACTCAACCAACTCAACCCGTCCCGACTGCGTCTTCGACCTCGTTCTGGTCTGGTCTCCTTTTTCAATGCAGAGCAGAGCCACTTTGGGCCTCCAGAGCGGACAAAAAGCCACTGAGAACTGAAATCCATTTTATTGATAGCGCAAATTCGTTCAACTGTCAAGCAAACTGGCAAATATAAAGGCACAATGCCCCCCCTATACCAGCACCAATGCCGCATAAAAGCGCACAGTCAGAATGATTCATATTCGTACGTGGAACGTGCCGCAGGAGGCTGGGGATACACTTTAACCCAATTTAATGTGCTCAGATGAAATTTGTTGGCACTAAAGGGTCACTCTTTAAAATATTGTCAGTTATTAATGAGATACATTCGTTATTTCCCTTCACTCTGATATTGGCTAATGGATGATCCGTATAAAGTGAGTATTAACAACATAACTTTACATATTTCAATTTCAATTTCACAATTAAACCATTGATATTAGTATGTATTACTGTTAAGGATTTAGGATTTTTTAAAAGTTTTTTAAAATATGTTTTTGTTGCGATTTAGACATTTTGTTCACGAAAAAAAATCTTCAAGCAAAAATTTCAACGTATTTCCCATGGAATTTCACATTATAAGCGATTGCTGCTTTCATTTCCACTTCACTTCCCATTGCCATGACCTTCCCATTCGTTCGATCGATCCATTATAATATTCCCAGGAATAGCAAGAAAAATGTTTGCTTTCTACGATTCCACTTTTTTTTAATTGAATTTCTCGGTGCCTCTCTTATCCCAACATAAGCCAGTCAACTAAAATTAGAAAATTAATGAAAAACACATTTAAGCAAAAGGCCTCAGCCTCAGTCGACGCGTCGAAGTTGGCGCTGGTCCCATGCCCAATGGGCCTGCGCTGGGCCTGACGTCGAAACGAAATCACTTGAGCAGCTCAAATGCCAAATAAACGTGGAGTCCCGCCCCATCCGTCCTTCCACCAACAAAGGGAAAACCAAAACGAAAAAAATTAATTATTACGAAAAATTGCACAAGTCAAAAGCGGAAGGACAATAAAAGGCAATGCCGCAAAAAGGAGCACACACAGCTAAGAAAAGAAAGGAGAAAAGTAAACGAGTCACAAAGCAACGAAAACGAGAGGAGGACTTGAGGTGAGCTCCAGCCCTGCCTTTTGGCGTGGTCACCTCTCTCGGACTCGGACAGGAACTGCGACTGGGGTTGGGACTGACCTGGGACAGACCTGAGACAGAGACTGGAAAACAACAAAAGACAGTCAGTGACTAGAAAGGATCACTCGAACAAAACGGTTTGCTGGTAGCAGCTGTTTGTCCTTTTAACAGTTAAGGAGACGGAAACTTCACATTTCCAAAGTGCCGCCCAGGATATCGTCACAACATTAAAGCTGTTTACTCTCTCAGTGGGTATACGTGGCAGACGATTCTTGCTATTTTCAGCATATTGGGAAGCTAAATTTGCATAATTTAAGGTTGATTTATTTTTGTATATACTCGTATGATGCTGCGATTGGATTAAGCTTGGATTTTGGATAAGAACTCATTTCAAAGGGGTAAAGAGTCTCCCAAATTCGTCTAGAATCCCAGCGTCCCTTGTTTATTTTCATTGCTTTCATTTGTCGCGCCACTTTCTAGACCCCCTTCCAGGCAATTATAAATTCAATAGGCATCCCTCCGAGCCGAGCCCTACTTACCCGTCACTCTGGTCTCCTCCCAGGCGGCTGCTGGCCAAGGAGTTCCGGGTGCTTTCTCGCTCTATTCCCAGGGTTGTGGTTGACAGTCCCAGAATTGTGGTTCCGTGCCGACCCTTGGGCGAGGTCTGCTGGTGGTAGGCGCTCCCCTGCAGATGCTGTGGCTGCGTCGACTGATGATGGGTTGCATAGCGCTGGGGGCTGCTGGGAAACTGCAGGTGGTTCGATATGGAAAATTCGGACTTGGTGGGCGATCCTGTGGTGGAGGAGGAGCCCACTGACTCGAGGCCTCGGGAGAGCTTCAGCATCTCGGCTCCGAATTGATGCAGTGCTGTCATTGTGGTCGGCGTGGGCTCCTTGATGCTGTGGAAGTTAATAATAGATGCTATATTCCGATTGCCAGAAGGTGTGCCGAATCACTAATGGGGGAGTGCTCACCTGGAGTCGGGCAGCCAGAGCTCGTGATTGTCCAAGGTGCTAAGATCCGTATCCGTTGAATTGGCCGAGTGGGCGTGCAGCACGGAGGACGCGTGACCTGGGCCCGGTTTCAGCAGACGACGCCAAGTGCATCGTCGTTCTGGGGAAGGGCAGAACAAGAATGCACAAAAGTCACAAATGCGCTAATAAATTCGCACGAGTACACAAACTCCCCAACACACTCCCCTACCCTACTCACACAAAAAGAACAATCTACAAAATCCCTCTACGTGCCAAATGGCAGCGCTTTACTGCAGGGATTTCGCTTAAAGTAACTGCTCAAAAGCCAGCTCCCCCCGCCACACACTAATGCACACACAGTACCATATAGCATCAGCGTCACTCAAGCGAAAGGCTGCCGCGCCGTGCCCTTAAACGCTCGTTTGGCCCTACCCGAGTGCCCTGCAATGCATGTTATTCCAGGAGCAGCCGGGCCGCAGAAAGAGTACATTTAATATTCCCATAGCGCATTGACTGCTGGCATGCGGAGCCCCCAAGTGCAGCCCAAATACTCGTGGTGGACCATGCGCTGGGTGCTTACTGTCCTTTAGGTGCTAACTGATGGCACACAAAATGGAGCAGAAGTGAATCCATTTAGAGCGTAGACAGGACTATTAGGAACGCACTTAACAGTGCTGAGCATTTTCTGAAATTCTCGAACGTATCTAAAAGCATACGAAATGTTTTTAGAATCGAACAATAAATTATACAAAGTTCAATGTGCTGAATTATATATTAAATGACAATTTTAAGAAAAGCTATGATACCCCATGGATTAGATTATCCTGTTCTGATATTAATACATTACGAATATCTGGCCTGTAACAGTATTAAATGCGATTTGTTATTGGAGGTTGACCGCATGAGCTCATGAAAGTCTTCGATAAAAACCCTAAAACACTTTCGCCTTTAGAAATATTTTCAATTGAAAGGGATGATATGTACGAGTGTGTAACTGTAACCCACATCAAAAAGTTTCGGCTTGAAACTCCGAATTCAAAACAAGTCGAGCACCTCTGAAAGCCTGTCGCTCTTGCAGCATTACAAGCCATTTGCTATGCCGGTTTTCCATTTGGGGCACGTCGAAATTAGCTATCTACACAGACGAGAATGTATAGGCTGGGTTTCACTAGTACGAGTGTGTGAGTGGGCGGGTGTGAGTGTGTTTACTCTTATCCTCCCGGTTCAATGTCGATGGCTACGTCGATTCTGTGTGCATTGCTGCGGCTTAGCCCCACTCTGCGCCCCAGCACCCCTCCCCGCCTTTTCGAATTCATGGGATTCGGATACTGGAAGTATTCTCCCACATGGCTGTGCATTGTTTGTCTAGCCCATCCCCGACGACACCTTCTCCGTCGCTGGCAGTCCTTTTTCGAGTGCCATGCAAAGTTCTTAGCAGGGCACAAAGAAAAACGAAAAAAAAGTGCAACCAAAAAACAAAATGCAAATTTTAGGCAAACTGAAAATCATATTAAGCCCCAACCCAACAGCTCTTCGTGGCACTTGCTTTGTAGCCAGTAACCCCACCAACGGGAAAAAGGGGGAAAAGCGACGCTTACCCAAGGCTGGAGCCTGCCCCAGCCACCCGCTGGCCCAGCCGGGTGTGGCGGCTGCCGTCTGGTGGCCACCGCCCAAATTCTGGCGCTGCCGGGCCAGCAATCGCACGGTCAGACAATATGTCAGCAGCATCACGCCCAACGGAATGTAGAAGCAAACAATGGACCCGACGAGCTTGTAGACCGGATCCGGTATCTGGCAAGTCCCATTCACTAGCACTGAGGCATGATTCTGGAATCAAATGAAAGAAAGCAGAAGAGGAGAGAAGAGAAGAGCAGAGCAGAGTGAGCATAATGAAAAATACAAGATGTAAAAAGATTTGCGAGTAATTAAAAAAATATTTAAAGCGAACGCCAACATATTCAACTAAATATTCTCCAAGGATCAAAGGCAAATTTTAAAGACAGAAAATTTGCAAGCAGCTCTTTACGTTTGAGTCGAATTTACAACATTCACAATAAATACTCGTACTACTCACCTTGGAATACATCAAACTCAGAGGCAAGCTCATGGCAATGCTCAAAAGCCAAACGAAAACAATCTTCAGGGTGACTCTTCGTCGCGTTTTATTCCGACCAAATCTCATCGGGTAACGGAGCGATAAATAACGGTCCACGGAGATGGTGCACAGATGCATTATGCTGGCTGTGCAGAAAAGGACATCCAGGCAGATCCAGGTCAAACAGTGCTCGGACCCCAACGGAAAGTATCCTGGTGAAGAAGAGTAGCAGAACGGGTTCGCTTTATATTAGGTGGACTTGTAAGTATTCTGCCCCTGACTTATGAACCCATAAAGTGGTTACAATATTTTCGTCCTACACACATCCATATACTAGTACTATGTGGATACTCCAATGCAGTCTAGAGGACCCACCACTCCAACTGTCGCCAGGTCATTTTTATTTAATATTTCTTCGTTTTTCTGGCCATATTTTGTTCACTACTCCCCTGCCTCTTCAATCGGATGCTGCCAAATGATATTGCCTGGTGCCCCTGGGGGCTTATGCAACATATTTGTGCCACCCATACGAGACGATAGTCGAGCTCCCGCCCCTGCTTCTGCTTCTGCCCCTTGCCAGCTCTAAGGGCGCTGTGGACATCGTTTTGCGCAGCTGTTGGACGCCATAACTCAGCGAGTTTCCCATGTCTGCCAGTCCCTACCATAAAAGTACAATTGTTCTGGAAGGAAGGGGTCTGGAGGGGGCATGTGAGTTGGACGAAGGGCATATCGAGTGAGTGATACTTTTGTTTACTCTGTTGTGGTGCCCTGGGTGCGTGTGCCGGAGATTTGTTCGCGGGATTTGTGTTCAAAATCTGGCTCCACATGTATACGGATCCCACAGGGTAACGGCAGCTCGTGGCAATGGCTGGGTCGATAAAAGTATGCAGCAAAGGGAAATTGGGGTTCCTTCGGTCAAAAATTACATGCTCTTCCCATTTAACCAATTTCAAATTTTTGCAATAGCCAGCTTTGACAAATTGAGTTAATAATGTAATCGAGGACTTACCCATTTCTCTCAATTTCCATTCTCCCAGCTCACTGCTCGCTGCGGATGGAAAACCTCGGGGCACCAGTATCTGTTGCATGCTGCCACCCGCCACCCACTTCCCGCCCACTAGGATCCATAAAGCTTTGTTTATGGCCAGCCAACGTTTGCCACATTGCCCCACCCATCCACACAATCGGATTCCATAGGCGCTCAAATTGCAATAATGTTGCCTGTTCCGAAGACCGAAAAGAAAATGCTACAAATGACACGGCCATTGATCCGGGCTGAAAATGGGCCGGTCCCAGACGATTTGTGTCGTAAGTAAAGTGTCAATAAGATCAATTTGGAGAGCAGACCGTACGGTTGGGCCTTTAAAAGGGAACCAAGCCTCCAGCATCCAGCATCGAGCAAATTTGTTTAAGCTGCACGCTGGAAGCCGACAGTCCAAAGAAATAGGGGAGCAAGTTAAATTAAATGAAATCTGGCTTTGGCCGGGCAAAAAAAGGAAACTAAAGAACATTTTTGGCAGGAACCTGAGATTCGGGTCGCTCCCGCTTTATCCGGATGCTCCTCCCTTCCTTTTGCGCCGACTCAACGGACAAGCTGAGGTCTGACCGAGGACAAAGCTTTTATTTGTGTTTTTGTTCCCTTTTTTTTTGGGCGCTTTTCTTTCGAAAAACATTTCAACTTACAAATGCGAAACAAATTTCAAACAAAAGCGCAAAACTTTGCTGTTCCCCTGCTGGAGTCAGGGTAAATAAATTTGTAGCTGATTTCTTTTGTGTGGATTCGCTTTGCATGCCCCGTGGGTGTGGAGGTGGGGCTGGGGCTGGTGCTGGTGCTGGGGGTTGTCAGGAGAAGTCGACGGGCAAAACAGTCCTCATAAAACTAAACTGAAACACAAATAGCCGAGGAGGCTGATGACGAGAAAAGTTGGCGGGAAAATGACTTGGTAAATGAGTTGAAACTTATTTAATTTGTTGTAAGTTTAAGTGGATAGCGTGAGGGGTTCTGGTTCTGCTTCTGCCATGCTAATGATTCGTCAGCATTCCAAATGGAGTGAATGACAAACCAATGTCCAGCTTTTTTTCAGAAAAAAACATTCACACACACATACTCACATCACATACGTATGTGTAACTATTGTTTGACCTCACCATCACCGTCACCACAACGACATAAGCTTTTGTATGTGCCGGAGCCGCTGAGGCAGCAGCAACCATAGCAAATATTTGAACACTTTTCCGCGGTGGTGAACTAACGCAAACAGTTATCGCAAAACGCCGCAAGCGGTCAAAGCGGGTCAGAAAATTGAGGAAAATCGAGGAAACATATGATTTATGAATGGACAGCACATCCCTGTGCAAGGAAGGCTGTGTGTGTGTGTGTGTGTCTGTGTGTGTAATGTAATCCTTTGTGGCTGTTATTGTTGTTGCACGGCATCGATTTCAATTTTCGGCTTCGGCTCTGCCCTTCCTCGCATGCAACTTAAGGCACAGCATCATCCTCCATCAATTAGATACATCAATGTACGAGTATGCATCTTTAAACTGTTTGCCCACTAAATGAGCACAGTAGGGAGGGGAATGACTGTCCAAAAGGGTTTGAGGCTTTTTGTTTGGTTATCTGAATGCTCTAAGTGGATTTTCCCGATCAATAGTATTTTTAGGAGTACAATGTGAAAGGGGGAAAGTGTCCGATGAGGTATAAAATATGTTATGATTGGAATTGGAATATATCGCTACTACATCAGACTTAAGAATAATAGCACTAATTTTATTTTAAAAAGCTAATACTTCTGATATATAATATAAGGAAGGAAGGAAATTTTAACAGGAAGTAAATATCGGTTAGGTATTTTTTTGAGAGTCTCCAAAAGTTCCAAGTAACTAAGTAAGGACACAGTGAGAAATGTTATAATTATTTTGGAAAAATACGAACGAATGGAAAAAGAAGATACAACTATGTATTTGAGTAATATTTAACCCTTGACGAAAATAATTTCACTCATCTTAACATACTAAATTTATCTTCAGTGTTTGTTGTACATGTCATAAAATATTTATTTAATTCAACACCGAGCATTGAATACACAAACGTGCGTATAATACTGGGGGTTTTAAAAATTAGGAACAACATGTAATCAAATATTTGGCAACAGACATTCCTTGAAAAAGATATGCGAGACTTGTTCGTTTTTCTATAGCTTTAAATTCAATTTGTTTTATGCTTTGAAAAGCCTGGGAATTATTTGGCAAACAAGCAAACAAAATAAACATCAGCATAAATCCCAAACCAATCAAAAGTGAAATATCAAATACCTGTCACCAAATAAAGCTCGCACAGCCCCCATCCCACCTCACCCGTTCAACTTCCTTCTTCCACTCCTTTACGTACGTACCCAAAAATAACACGAACACAATTCAAATGATTTGTGTCAATAAAAAGGGCGCGCGGTAATAAAATGCAAATACATATGAGAAAAGAAAAAATCATTGAGCGAAGACTTTGAAAATTGCTGTGATTATAAAATAAGCCAACCGAACCCAATTCGCTGCTGCCACGCCACGCACAATTGCTGGGGATACTCGTTGTGCTCCACAAACCAGCAACAATAACAATTTCCATAGCAAATCTCAGAAATAAGAAAACAGCACAAATGTGTGTTGGAGTCAGAAACGTAGGCCACGCGGAGAGGAGATCTGGTCCCGTTCCCTGGCATGTGTCAGCCACAGGCACTTACAACAGCGATAACAGCATTGGGCAAGTGGGGGGAAGAGGAGCAATTTTGAAGGAATCGGCCAAGTTAAATAGATAGATGACAAGAGGCCAGTTTTGGAGCGATCTGCGATGCCGAATAATCAATCATTTAGCGCGCTTTCTGCTCTCAGGAACATCTTTAAATTTTCCTCTAATTGGGCGCACTTTTATGCCTGCTGTTTTTGCCAGTACAATCTGTGTGTGTGTGTGTGTGCCTGCTTTAACTGCGTGGGTGTACGAGCAACCCGCGGCGCTTGTTGACACGTTGTCACCTCTGCTGTCATCCAAATTTATGGGGAGCAGTGCGATGGGGGCAGAGGGACCCATAGTCCGCGGGGGCTTTTACGTGCTTCCTTTTGCCAGCTGACAGCAGTTTTTGACTTTTAGCCCGTCTGCATGTAAATATATATCATTTTCATTTGCATTTCTCGCGTCCCGCTGACGTGTGTACATATGTATGTAAGTATTATTTGCATATTCATATGGATGTACATATGTGTGTATGTATTTGGGAATCTGTGACCCTCGCGAGATGTATTTGGGTTGTTTCCTTTATGGCGCTGGCGAGAAACAGGGTAGACAAGAGTATATGGGACCTCCTTTAAAACGTATTTAAACCTTATTAAATGTCTTATCTGTCTCTTGAAAGTCACAATTAATCCCTAGTCTCAATTGTATGTGTTTGATTCTTTGGATTTTTCCATTTTGTTGTTAAGGCATCCCACAAGGTCGACCCAACTCATCGTTAAAAGATTTGACGCAAAAAAAAATTAAAAAAAAACAATTGTTGGATGTCCAACCAAATGTTGATGCAGCTGTTGCTTCTGCTGCTAACAACCGTTAGCTGCGTTTGTTGTGGGCGTTGTTTCTGTTTGCTAGTGTGGTCAAATATTTGCGTTGACAGCATGCAAAAAAGTGTTGCCATGGGAAAATCCCCCATGGGATTTCAGATGCACTTCTTCTTTAATGAAAATATTGTACGCTGCGGGGGACGCAGAGAGGGATTTAGGTACTGTGTGACTCGCACTTATTTGTGGCCTGCTGCCATGAATGTGTGTTATGGGAATTAATGTGGCATGGAGTTCATACAATAGCTGAAAGGGATTTATGAATTAATATATTATTCATTTATGAGAAAGTGGGATGTGCACTTTGATTTAAGACACTTATGAATATTGAAATTTAAAAGCTTTTAATTTTAAGTAAATCCGCAAAGTTAATTTTTGTTGTGATTTCATTAAAAGTTACAAGTCGCAATGTTGCTTGAAAAAGAATTTTCATTCAATAGCTTTCTACTTGAGACACTTCAGTACTACCTGAATGGAATGGAGTCCCTTCAACTGCTTTTTCATGGTCTGAAAATGCTGGCCAGGCCCCAGGCCAGGCTACCACAAAGAAAAGTACGAGCATATGGCGGCTGGCTTTGGCTGGGCAAAGTTTGTTGGCACTGCCAGAGCGGGGAAGTTATTAACATGCATATGATAGACACTTCCGCACAACTTGCTGGGCAGCCGGAAGAGGAGTTGGGGCGGTGCAAGGAACTCAAGGAGGAAGAGGAACATGTGGCGACTACGTGCAGGCCAACGCCAACGGACTCGAGCCATACGTGATAGTTGTGGCTTAGACCGAAAAATAGGAAAGAATGGAAAGCGGGGGAGGGTGGCCTGCGTTCTGGCTGTTGTTAACTTGCTCTATCCGGCTGACGGGTTCATCATCTCCATGATGAGTAAACTGACTAGAGTCAATAGCCGCAAGGCTGGCGAAGATCTGCCAGCCATGCATAAAGTAAACTATTTAATGGGCTTTCGATTTCTATCTTTGTGCCATAAACGCGTTTGCCTCGACTCGGGCCGAGGAGCTTGAACGGAAATCTAAAGACGTTTGTAGAGGGGGCCTGCCACAGAACGGGGGACGACTGGGTCGATTAGGGGTGGTTGCTGCTTTCTTATCGTCCTCTTCGAAATCATTTTCCTTACGCAATTTGCCTTGACAGGAGGCATCTTCATTTTCAGTTTTTACTCTGCCTCCTCTCACCTCCTCTCGCCACCTCTAACTTTTGATTTCGTTTCAAGTTCTCAGCATTCACAAAGATCTATCCACACAAGACTCTGAAGGGGGCAGCGGGTGCGGCAGCTGGTCTGGACTGGTAATAATGCAAATGGCTTTGGCTTCCGTGTGACCCACAAGCACATCCTTACTCGTAGCCAGGTGCTTGGGCTTGGCTATGGCTTTGGCCTTTACTTTTCCTTTGTGGGGCATTTTTGTAGTGTCGCTGACACTTCTATATTTAGTGTCTAACCGAGACACATTTTCCCTGATTTTCTTTTGATGTCGGTCAGTATGGAAGAACCAAAAGCTCGAGGAAAGGAAAGAAAACGAAACCATCTGAATGAGAACGGCAGGGAATGAGTGCATTGCATATTTCGTTCACCTCAGTCCATGAGATTTATTGGGCTCATTTGCATTTGAAAAAGGTTTCCTTCCCTTCCAGTGTGTGTGCGTAAATATTACCTTCCATTGGTATCAAATCTACTTATGCAGTCTGGGTTGAAGGAGATAGATAGAAGTCTCTATTCATTCAAGACTAGCAGTTGAGTCGCTGCAATTTAAATTACACATTTTCAAAGGGCTTCCAAGAAAATGGAAGCTGAATAAGGAAATTACAGACAACAGGCAGCAGCGGAGTGAACCCTGTTCAATCAGATGTCTCTTTCATAACAATTCGTGGAAATCTTGCATTCCAATGATTTTAAGCCGGGCCGTTGGTCCCGTCCCGTATCTTAAATATTGTGAATCCCAAAGGATTTCTCAGTTTTTGATAAAGCATGTGCATCAGCATCTTGCATGAAGCCCCTGAGACAATATATAAGGTCTGCCGTTACGTTAAATTCGTACGACAAAATGTTTAAAAAAAGTTAAATTCCTATTTTGCATATTAATCAAGAAGACCTCAGCCAAATAAAAATGTGTAAATCGAACTTACTTTTTTTATTAAAGATGCATTTAAGCCACACTAACGTTACCTAACGATACGTAACCAAAAATATAACTGGTATTTGAGCTTGGGTTAAAAAATTGAAAAACGCTGCGAATCGGCAAGGACTATCTGCATATAATTTTTTTTTACCGATATACATATTTCCAAGCTATTCAATGTTAAAACCTTTCCTATTTTATTGAATTATTGAACTAAATTATATTAATTGTATTGTATTAAATATGGAAATACGAGAGTCAACTTTATTATAGGAGATAATAATAAAGGAAAACATGACTAAATACATACCACAAAATATCAAAATAATTGTGACTTTAATAGGTTTTCCCATAAGAGTTCATAAATTTAAATGCCAATTGCCTTCTATAAATTTTGAGTATACTTTTGGGACAGAATTCAATTTATATCTATGTGTGTATGAGTATGTAGAAAATTAACATCTCAGAATCGAAGGGAAGCTACCAGTAGCTAAAATTAGCATGTATTCCAAGCGGATATGTAATCTTGCATAGGCAGAATTGTCACGATTCTAAGCAATTTAAATAATTTTAAAACTATTGCGAGTGGAATCTGTTTATAGACTTGCTTATGCACAGAGATCCCATTTAGGGCAATATCAACTGCTATCCAAACATTCTCCACCGGCAACTTTGTCCCGTTTCCCATATCAAGATGCACCCACTTTTTATCCATATGCCCAATATTATTTGTAACTTCGCAGAGCCTCGACTTGTGCGGTCTGACTAAGCAAACCTTCAGCACTTCGTTCAGCTTCGCCCAGAGCGAGCCCGCGCCATTGACAGCTGTCGGCTTAGCAGGGAATGGAAGCAACAGCAGCAAAATCAGCAACAAATTCTCATACAGATACGTATGTACTTACATACTTACATACATATAAGTGGTGTACATGTCCCCTATTTCCTTTGTCCTTGTTTGAGTCCCAAAGCAAATATGTATGAACTGTTGTTTGCGCAAAAATAGCTCCAGCAGATAGAGCAGAGGCCACGAAATTCAATTAAATTTCCGACAAGTTTTATATAAACACATTTTTTATTTTAATAGATTCCCCGCATTGAATATTTAATATGTATTTTTTGCCTTGGTCCACACAAATCGGCAAACAGTTGCCATTCCCCGTCAGATCAGACACACAGAGAGAACCGAAGCCATGTTGGGACAGACCGGCAGCGGCACACAGCAAATCCCCAACAGGCCCAAGAGTGCCCTACCGCCTCGGGGTTCCCCTTTATTTTCACACTTCAGCAAATTTGAGGACCATAGTCAGAAAAAAAGAGAAATAGAGAGAGAGGGAGAGGGAGAGAAATAACAAAAGTTTGCATAAAAGGAAGGCAGAGCAGAGAGAATTTCGTAATGCTCTTTATGAACCGAATTTGGGGCAAACTTTTTTATTGGATTTTGTATAAAGTGTTCAAACTGAAACGACTTCTCATAATCTTTGTTAGGTAGTATACAAAAATGCAAACATTTCTCTGTCATACATATGTTCATATGTAGGTATATTGCGTCGTTGCATTGCAATGACCAGACCATCCAGTGGCCCAACAGACCGGAGTGGCGCTGCAGAATGGCACGCGACACTGAATAACCGAACCGGTCACGTACAGGCAGTAAAGATATAGCGAGAGTTACTAAAGTTTGAACAGTGTATGAATATTTGTTTAATTGTTTTCCTTTTACATCCCGATGGAAAGTACTCGTGTTCATAAGTAGTATAAGTATTATGATGTCTAAGAAAATCGGCTGTGAGTTTACAAGTCATGCAATAAGTGATGTATGTATTTATAAATTTATATCGCTTTAACCTACGGACAATTGTTAGAGTATCTGTGTGTCGGTTGGGGTCCATAGTGGTCTTCAGGCCTACTTCATTTTTTATTAACGTTGTTATAATTGTTGTGGCTCTTGCTGTCTCGTCAAGTGCTATTGGCCTCACTCCTCGTCTGGTCTTCGTTCTCATCCTTGCCCTTGCCCTTGCCCGGGCCACTACAACCCCTGCCGTGGACTGGGTCACCATCTCGCATATCCACTTCCCTCATTTTTTTATATTTACACAGCTTTATTTTTGTATTGTTAACGCTTCGCTGAACGTGAACAGGAGTGCACAGGGAGTGGGCGACGTATCCTTGCTTCCTTCCTTCCTGCTTTCATTTTTGCCACAACTTTTGCTCCTGCTATTGACAGTGCTCTAATGTGGCATATAAGGTGGCGACTGCTTCGATTTCCCCCAGCCAGTTTCCCCCTCACCCCCTCCCCCTACAATCCATCCACCACTCATTCAGCTTCGTCATTAAGTTGAGCGCTCTATTCGCCGCATTCATTAAACTCCTAACTCTCTCTGGAAGCTTACGTAAATTGCTTTGCTTCCGTTGCGTCATTACACGACGCTTTAACGTTTCATTATACTCATTGTTTGTCTATTACGAGACTTTTCTCTCTCTCTCTATCTCTGCGTCCTCTCCTTCGTCTTCTTAGTCCCTCCTTCTGCGTCGTTCTTCTTGTTTGTGTTCTGGGCACTGCTTGTGCTGCTCTTATTCTCGGGAACGGTCCCGGTCCCGTCTGGCCCTGCCCAGAGTGTGTTTGCTCCCAGGCAAAAGTTTTGAAATAGATTACAAAGCACTTGTAATACCTTTCTTTCCTGCTGTTGTTGTGCATCGCATCGCCAAGTTATTGCAACTTTTCGTAAATAGCTAGCTCTTCATGCTCCCCAAACTTATTGATGAGCCCCCATTCACCATTTTACCTGCAGTTTCCCTAACAGCTGCCATTGGCTCCAATTGCCCAAAGCCAATCGACGATTTCGGATATTGGGCTGTACAAATATGGGGGACAGTTTATACTGAAACTCGGAGAGTCCTATAGAGTAAACTTAAACTGCCTTCAACAGCTCAAAAGATGAGCTCAATTTGTCGGGGTCGTCAAACTGTTACCAATCAAATTATGATGAAACTTGGCAAAAGCAAACTCTAAGAAACGAGGGGATGAAAAGGGTAAGAGCCGCCCAATCCCATATCACTTTCAAGGTCATTAGCCGTGCAATCAATATGGGTCGACCTGTCACCAGAGAGACAGCGAACCGCTGGCGGCTGCTGGCAGTTTATTTAGTGTATTTCCCTACCAATTTGAGCAGACAACCGCAACTACACAACATATTACAAACTTTCCTCTTTATGGACATAAAAGGTTCGCTCGTTTGCCCCAGCATACCCGTGCAGGAGGTATTTTGTCGTATCTTGCTCCTTCTTGAACATAATAAAATAAAAAAATTACAAGATGTCGGCTCCGGAAAATCGGGAATGTGAGCAATGCATGGGCCTGACACACATATTTCATCTTTATGGGTTTGCTTTCGGTCGCACACAATCGTATTTCTGGGACATTTATGAGAGAGCAGAGCCAGCCCAGCCTCCCACGACATTGATAAGTACGAGTATTTCAGATGCAGATGTTGCCATTGTGCCTCGAGCAGAGCATATTATAAATTTGTCGCTTTAGAGTTAATCAAATGGGAACATTTAAGAACAATATCCAACATAAGTATGGCTACGAATTAAATATGATTTCCAGCAGCAAACCATTGTAAGTAGCTAGCCCAAAGCTCCAAAACTTGACCACTTTCCAGCATTTTGTATCATTCTGCTTAAATTTCGACCCAGACCATATGAATCCACAGAGAGTACAAAACTCTTTCGGGGCTGGTACAGTTTTTGTTTGGCTTGGCTTTTCGACAACTGGGCAACCGCAGCAGAGTCTCAATGGGTTGACAGGGGACGGAACGGGAACGGGGCTGCAAAGTTAGCCGCAAAATGCTTTTGAGATATTCTGGAGGCTTCGGCTGCTGAGATTTTGTGAAAGTGCAACTGGCTCTGGCATTGCACTGCCAAATTTAATATACTCGTACTTCTACTTTTAGGCGTCATTTTCATGGCAAGAAAACTTTTCGCATAATTTTCACAATGAACACACATGCCAAAGACAGCTTCTGTGTGGGCGAGAGATTTGGGGGAGCGAGCAAAAAGCCAAACCATCCTTTTATTCACGTTCAGCAACTTTTTGCAACTGTTCTGCCTCGACTGTAATAGCATGTCTGAGTCCAAGGGACGCCATCGGAAATGTTATAAATAGTCTAGTAACATTTCTCCGCAAAGTAGCAAAAGTTTGTCTCTCAATGTCAATTACATTGAGATTTATGCATAATTTGAATTGGCTTTGGTGTCACGCATCTAATTCTGGTGCTGGTGCTGCCCTCGCTTCATTTGGCTTGTGACATTATAAATTCAAAGCCAGTATCTAAAAATACGTAAACGTTCCTGGGAATGGCAACATTTGGCAAATCGCTTAGACCTTCGGCTTTGCTTACTTGCTAAATGAAAATATTTATATTGCAAAAAGTGACTCAAATAGATACATTATTCTTAGATACATACATATATCGATCGAATCTATCTCGACCGTTATTCATATTCAATTGGGGACAAGGGTCCTATACTCTTTTAGATCTAATGACTCCACCTAAATACAAAACGAGTACACCCCATAGTATATGTATATTTAAAGAATCTTCTACACTTGTTAATTTCAATATTTGGCTAACCAGCAATAGCTGGGCAACGTTCTCGTTTTGGCAACGTTCGAATTTTAAAAGAAAATGTTTTCCCACAGCACGCACTCATACAAACTGCTGACATGGTCAGTTAGACAAAAATATACAAATGAAAATTACATTTTATGCATACAGCACTCTAAATGAAACGAAACTCTGTCCCGGGCACAGCACAGCACGAAACCTAACCTCACAATTCCACACACCTAACCTCACATTATCTGTTTTTAGTCTGGTTGAGATATCTGCATGGCTCGGCATTTGTTGATGTTTTTATAGATGCTTTTGCTACAGTTTTAATGAAAGGCCATTAAAAATAAAAAAATCAACGTGGAATACATGGGGTGTGTCAATTTAATTAAATGAAAATTGCAGTGGCTCTGCCACAATCAAATGTTCAACAGCCGAACATGAAACTAAAACTAAACTACACAGAAATAAAAATAAAACCCCTACATCATGACCTATTCACACGCATGAGATTATTTGGGCTGTTGCTTGAAGGGCGTAGAAATATGTATGCAGCTTCTCATATTCGGATTTTTTATTTTCATTTGTCTCAAATTGATTCAATCTTCAAGATAGATGAGAAATAAAATTGTGATGGAATGACAGCAATATTTCGCTGCTTATTAAATGCATTTACTGTTTAGGAATTCGAAATTAAACAATGATAGCACTACTCGACAAAATCGAACTTCTTTTCCTCAAGGATCCAAACCGACTTTTTCTGATAGATATGGTACTTTAAATTTTTTTTAAAAAAATATTGTTTTTTTTTATGGCAGAACTTTTTATTTAAGAATTTTTGAACATAACTCTAGGGACTTACGTCTGGTTGTAAAGAACTTTGCTATTTTGATGTACAACCCATTTTCATTTGCTTTGTTCCCAATTGGCAGTTTGGCCCGCAACCTTCCAAAAGGAATTTTTTGTTCATTTTTTTCATTTTGTAGGTTTGGTTAATGAATTTTAGCTCCACCGTCTCCTCATAGCTTTAAAAAACCATTCCAGTTTTCAAAAATTCTGCAACAAAAATTTCTGAGCCCCAAATATTAAAGAAAAAGTGTGTTTTGTTCCTTGAGGAAAAATCGTGTCGTGTATTGTAACCAATCTAATACGAATTGCAAATGAATGTGAGTGTTGTAGTGTGAATATTGTGATCTGCTATAATGAATGACATTTTGTAAGAAACTTGGACTCAATTTAATATCTACATTTATTTGTTATTCTCATTCAAGTATGCATACCTTAATTTTACTTTTACCTTGCAACATTATTTAAGGATACTTAAATTTTTAAAGAGCTTCCACAGCGCTATTTAGCTTCGAAAAATATTGTTCAAATATTTTCCCCAGTGGAGGAAACAAAATAAAAAATAAAAAAACCTTTTCCGCGCTGGACAGCTCTGACCGTTTCTAAGTGACAGGATATTAAATGATAAGCGAAGACAGCAACAAAGCGCTGAAGAAAATGTGTGGGGAACTCAATTTGGCTCGAGGGAAGTAAGGCGTATCAAAGCTGATGCAAATCATTTTGTGGAGGGAGGATCATCCAGGACGAGAGGTAGCTTGGCAATTTAACGCCACTAATCGAGTGACATGATGGCAATAATTCCAATTTGGGGCACGTCACGTCGTGTGGCGGTCGCGCCCGTTAAATATGTATAAGCGAGCAAGGCGGGGCGGGCCGCTTCTGTCTCCGGCAAGGAGGCTAAGCAACTCAGACGTGCCTGGCATGTTGTTCGAGCCTAATGTTATAATTTTTGGTTGCATTGCTGTCTATAATTATTTATAACTCACGTGCCAAACAGTTTGAGTGCCGGTGGCAACGGAGCAATGGGATATTCTTAGGCCGCATTACGCATACGCCGCGTTGTCAAAGGGCAAGAACGTGCAGCAAGCCGCTTTAGAGGAATGTGTGTGAGGACGAGCACTGCGGCAAGGTCGCGCTTGTTGACAGTTAACCTGAAGTAGAAGGACAGCTGCGAGCTCGCCAAGCAAATGCGTCGCTTGTTGTCGCCTGACACTCGACCCGAAGCCCGCTCCTCCCACCCGTGCAGAATGTTGAATACGAGATACAAATGCGATATGATGTTTCATTTGAATTTGTCCAGCGTGGGCGTGGGCGTGGGCATAGGCAGGGGCATGGGCGCCGACCAAAAATGAAATATGACGACAATTCAGAATCGCTTCTGCTCAAGAGTTGTTGTTGCTGCTGTTATGCTAACTATTCGGAAGCCAGAGTCTGCCCAAAAGTTGTTTGGAGCTCGAGCCACGGCTCGTTAATCAACTCACGAAAAGCAGGGAGATGCGGACATGCGGACCCAGACTTGGACTCCCTGTCACTGTCAAAGCTTGATAAATGATGTGGACCATGATGGGCGCGAAAGATTTGCATGGATTAGCAGAGAGTGAAAACTTTAGCACACCATCTACAATCGCACACGCATGTGACTCCTTTGACTCCGTAACGGCATAAATACTTTCAAAGAGCGTTTGTTCGAAATCTTTTTGTCAGCTCACAGCCCGCTATAGAACGGGTCTGCTACAAAGGGTCTGGTCTCTGGGTGGCCATTGCAGTGCTTCTTCGCCACTGGCGCATACGAAGGAAAGAAAGAAAAGCCACTGCAGAGGCTTTCGTTTCGCCTTGGTGCGCTCTGACTCGCGGCGATTTTCACACTCTGCAATGTCAGCGAGGCGGGCACATAAATTACATGCCACTTACTTTGCGCTTTGCGCTTTGCCCGACGCGCGGCAAATGAACTTGCGGCCACTTAAAGCGCGAGAGCGACAATACACGTACCGTACAATGGGAAAGCCAGCTCCTGCTCCTTACCAGACCGAATTAAATATTAAACTGACAATCGCCAGCAAAACGAGTGACGACTATAAAAAATGCATTTCTTAATCCATTAGCACTACCAGTTGAGTAAAAATAATAAAAATAAACCTCTTTTCCGCTGCAGGCGTCGCGCGTCGTCCTTGCAGCACTCAGACAGGCGCATGCAAACAATCGATGAATGAGTAATTGCAGCCCTTGCATTGCGGCCACATTTCATTCTCAAGCTCGCACTTGCAGAGCGACAGACAGACAACAGAAATCTGTCTCTGCCACCATTTACAAAAGTGCATTCCCTACTTCCGCCTGTGCCTTAACCTCTTTGGATGCTCTACATATATAAATGTACATATGTATGTAGGTACATCCATACATGGAGCGTATACTGAAAAGGTCGCACTGGTAAGCGTCTTATGTGCTTAAAGATTTTCATTTGCTATTAGCTTAATTTAAGCAAAATAAAGAGTATGGTATCCAAAATTCAACTTCAACTTAAAGTATAACCTTGACAACAAAATGCTCTCTTCGACCATGTTTTGTACGCCAAATAATATAAGTGAATAGTTCTTGTCAATGCATTGAACGCATTACTTATTTATATAGTTTTCAAATATGTGTTTAAATATTTAATATGCCCTTTAATTGCAATATAAATTCGAATTTCGACCACAGATTTCTTACTTAAAATTAAAAAAGTGAAGCACAGAGTAGCTTTGCTTCGTTGCCATTTAAGCAACCTGAGTGTGTCGTTTCCGTAAGTCAGTCATTCGGTTAGTCAGTTGTGTTGCGGCCTGGGCTGGCCTGTTTGCTCTGTAGCTGGCGGTGGCCCAGTCCCAGTGCCAGTGCGAGTCTCGAGGCGACTGCCACAAGGGCAAATACATGTATCTTGAGCATATGTCTGTTTGCATCACACGCCCGTGTCCGTGTCCATGTCCGGGTCTGGGTCTGTGTCCGGGGCCGTGCCAAGCCTCAATTGTTTTGGCATTGACTGTCAAGGCAATCCATTGAGAGTCTCGGTCTTGGTCTTGGTCTCGGTCTCGGTCTCGGTTTCGTGCTTGAGTTGCATTTCCACCTAGTTCCTAGTCCTAGTTCCAGAAGACACGACCCGGAGATGTCTCGCTATATTTTCTGTGTTTACTCTCTACTCTGCCATGTCTGCCAGCTGTTTATCCGTCCAAGTCTTTGTCAGTTTTGCGTCCCTCTGTGCCTTTAGTATTTGCTTCTTTTAGGGTTTATGCTCCTCGGCATTGTCGCTGGCGTTTGTTGCCCCCAAAACCTATATGCAACTTAGACTTGTTATCGATTCAAGTCAAATATTATTAGAGTAATGGCTTTTTCAATTTCTTTCAGTTTCGCTTTTGCCTGGGTTGTTGTGGCTGTCGCTATTTCTGTTCCTTGTTCAATTAATCATAGAAAGTGCAATTTAGCTATTCCCTTTGGCCATAACAATAGAAAGTTCACTGAATGCACGTTTTGAATGGACACTAACAAAAAAAGCGACTAGGATTAACTGCCTACGCTAGATAAAATATTGATTATAGTTGCTGCCTATGATATAATGATGTAAACCAAAGCGGCGGACACCCATGAAAATATATCCATTCACGATGTGCAAACTGTGAACATTAAACTAAAACAAAAGCCCAGTAAAGCAACCACATGCGGTCACACCGAGAGCAGGTTTTGTGGTTTGGTTAGAGTAAACTTAAACGTAAATGTAAACGTTTGCTTACCGCAGCACCCCAGCACCTTTCTGTGTGTTCTGAGCCCATGTCCGGCTTAGGGAGATATTTGGACTTGGTAGAGCCAGAGGCAGGGCCAGTTTTACAGTTTTACTTTATGTGCCGGCAATGGTGGGTCTCCGAGTGGACATGGACAGGGACGGGCAGGTTTAGTGCCGTACCCTAATGAGCTATACAAATTTTTATCCTCTTGGATAGCAATATAATCAATTTTCGTGCTCAATCTTTCTTCCAGGATTTACATACACGTATAAGCGTGAGACCCCATAAAATTCGCCGAGTCTTGAACATAGCCCTTTTCTCCACCCAGTGGGATATCCAGGCCACCACATCGAACCCCTACGGCTGCGTTTACGTCCGCCATAAAGTGCTGTACATTCGCGAGCAGCAACTACGGAAATAGTAAACGCACGGAATGAAAAATTTAATGTTTCCACAAGCCGTGCAGTCAATTGTGCCCTTTTGCTTCGACACCCTCCCACAGAGCTGCGCTCCCCTTGGCCGTACCCCACCAAAAGACTTCCGCTTGATTTACAGCTACATTTGTAAGTAGACACAAAACACTTAACAGCTAAAAAGGACTTTGCATAAGTAATGAGCGGAGGCGAACGTCTCCTCTAGCGCACACTCGTCTGCATATGGCTGAGAGCTGAAGATCCCCCGCGAAGGCCGACTACCGGAAGGAGAAAACGAAACTAAAGCTAGAACCTGAGCTAAAACTAAAGCGTTGTCAGCGGTGTTCAGCAGCGCGAGAGATCCCCTGACTTTTCACACATAGCTGCACACACACGCCCTAAGCTGGGGCTCGGGACTCGGGGCCAGTCCTGGGATAGTGCAGAGAGTTGTACGAGAAAAGACCTCTCCGTGACAACTTGATTGATGGGTGGGTGTCAAACAGCTGCTCCTGCTCCTGCACTGGTCCCGCCCTATCCTTCCTCGCCCACTCTTAGCTCTGGCTGACCGCAAAAACAAAACAACAAAAAAACACACATTTCACTCTGATTGCCAAAAGGGTTCTTCGGCCACGCCCCAGTTCACCTACGTCATACTCGATAACGGTGCTTTAAACATAAAAACAGGGCCGACTTCATTACGCTCTCCTCTATTTGTGGATTGGGGTACAAGGCGTACGGGAGCTGACCAAAAATTAATTGGCTGCTCTGAGCCAGAGGACAGCTGCCATTTTGTGCCTGCCATTTGCTATGCGTAGACATGTCAATTCCCCGTCCCGCCCTTTCCCCTGCTGCTCTCGATCTCCCTCTGCTTCTGTGCTTCTGTGCCTTCAGGTAGCTTAAAGATTTATGATAAAGCCAACTAGTGGGTGGAGACAGCATGCCCGCCGAAATGGGCACGAAATGGGGACGAAACGGGGCGACGGAAAAGTTTATCCAACTTTGGCTTTAACTTTGGCATCGGCTCATTGCGGCTCGTTTATCTATGAAATGAATGAATCTGATTGCCAACGAGCCGAGCGAAATGACAAACGAGGCCTTCCGAGGTTTCTTTTCGACTAAATTTCGACGTATTACAATATGCTGGGAATCGGAATGGAATTCCTTGAGGAGCAAACCAATCTGAGTGTTAAAATAGAAAACAAACAAAACAATTCCACTATTTTGCGTTGATGAAAGTGTGTGTGGATGGGGGAGGGGGATTTTTGAAAGAGAATTGCCAGATGCTATTTCCAGGGAAGCACTTTGCAGTAGCGAACGGAACCAATCGTCTTGCCGAACGCTGCCCAAGTTGGTCGTGCCTCTCCCACTTCCACTGCCCCACTGTACCGTTGTGCGTGTCGCAGCTTATACTCTGGCTTAAGCGCTTAAAATGCTTTTTGACAACAGCAACAGCAATGGGAGTGGCTGTGGCAGGAGCAGAGCACCAGCAGCCTCAGCTACAGTAGAATGATAAATTTGCTCTTCGTCCCCCATTTGCAATGTGGCAGGGGGAGGCTCATATTTTCGGGCGAGCCACGAGCTGTCTGGCATCCCTCCCCCTCGTCCATCTTGAGTACAGTTCCGCACTTCCGCTCTAAAATATCTGTGTGAAATTTCAGCCCCTACTTTATTTTTCCCTTTTCGTTGTTCTCTTGTACGTAAATCGCAGCTCCGCCAATTTGCGCTCAATTAATTTTGATGTTTCTTTCTCTGGCTTTTATAGGCTCTTCCTTTTTTTATTATTTGCGGCTCTCCTCTTATTTATCATTTGCCGCGCTGCGTATAATTTATTAAGTTGCAAACATTTGTGCGAGCTTTTCGCCTCCTCTTAAATACTCACATTCAATATTCTGGGCTGTAATTTAATTTGCTGCCTTTTCCTCTTTTGTGGGCGCACGCCGCACAGTTTGATGGATATGTATTAATTGCGTTTACAGATATTAATTAACTGGCATTTTATGCAGATTTTTAAATGAAATTAATTATGCAATAATTATGTTGCAATTATGCTGTAATTTCTTTATCAGAATTTACGCGTTTTCAGCGCATCTGCCATCAGGAAAAAAGCAGTCGCTCCGAGAGAGATCTGCCTATTAATTGAATTTGCCATATGGTCAGGCATGGGGGCATGTGGCAGCCAGCTCATTGGGTCGAGTCAAATGGCAAAGGTGTCGTTAGCTGGAGTCAAAAACCATCTGATCCGTGAAAAGTGAGAGGAGTGTTGGTGGGGAAGCTCTCAAAATTTATTTTCATTTTGGCTAGGGACTTTGCGTTTTTTAAAGTGAAGGAAAGGGATTCTGTGACGATGCGCTTTTTTTAGTCAGTGACTTATCGTCTCTCACATTTCCATTATCAATTTATGCAGCAACTTCAGCCAGATTTCCCATTCTGAATGACAGACTTTTGCAGTTTCCCTGTGAGTTCTTAATCCTTGGAATCTAATGCAGCATGCTCGTATGAGCGACAGTCTCTCCCGGCCTGTCTCCTGGTCCTGTAGTCTCGCTAAAAACTCTTGACAACATTTAAATCCCGCTTCCGTTTTTCGACTTTTGCTTTTAGGTTGCAAACGTTGGGCTGGGCCCGTGTGCCTGCTGCCTGCTGACTGCTGCCTGCAATATTTTTCACACTTGATATAACAGGCAGCCATTTGCTTGCACTGAAGTGGAGAAGTCCTTCCGCATCTGCATTGCTCACCGTGCCAGTCCCAGGCCCAGGCCCAGTGCCATGCCAAGGATGCGCTCCAGGTGTCTGGGTATGGGTATGTATCTATGAGTGTGGGTGTGTCATGTGTCTGTTTGTGCTTGTGTTTGTAATGGCTCCCAAGGCGCACAAACAAAACTGTCATCATCGGTGCTGCAAATTTAGTAGTAGAAGCAGAGAGAAATCTGCTGGAAGCTGCATTCCTGGCGGAGAGACGAGTCAAAGCGAAATACGCTCGCGCTCGTTTGCCGTTCCTAATGCAATTTTTATGCTGCACTTGCTTCATGGCTTGCCAAAGCAAAAAACGCTTCCGTTCGGCAACGTCTTGTCATTGTTTCTGGTCCTGTGTCTGGCAGCTTCTCAACAAATCCGGTCGACAAAGGCAGCGCGCTTATTAAATTGTCTGACTGCACTGAGCCCCCTGCACCATCTACTCCATGCTTCTATGCGGACTCTCGTATATTTTCTCCGATCAAAATACCTTTGTCATAATGCAATCGACAGCTCCTGCCGCCTGCAGAAGCCCGGCAGCCACAGCAGCTTCATTAAGTGCGTCCCGTGCTCGGGTTACCGATAGCGGTTTATCCTCGCTCTGATTCTCAGCTAGCGGCATCTTTCTGGCTTTTCCTTTTCGCTGGACTGCACTTCAGGGAATCCTGTTTGATTAAATTCATGAGTTGATCACATGCCGGCGTTGATCAGTGCAGAATAATAATAACGTAATCCACGTATTTAGTTGGATAATCAGAGCACTGTCGCTCGTACACACAGTAGAGGAGAGAATATTAGTGACACTGTCACATGCATATGTAGGTGTAAATGCATTTATGTAAATTTAAGTTTTTAAATACATAAATATATAATCGTATGAATACTATTTTTTAATTCTCAATATTGTTAAATGTGGTTCCCGAACAGAATTAAAAGTTCTAAGAAATCGACATACTTACATACATAATTCATGAAAATATATACATATACCAAATTATCTAGTCAAGAAGAGTCAGACTAACACAGATCCTTATCAATAGGTAGATAATTACACGAAACTTATGAACTAAACTTTTTAATTCTGATCTCAGATTCTATCTACCCGGAATATATCAAATTGTATAAAGTGCTATTTTTATCTATGTGTTTAAGTACTGCATATTCAATGTACATATGTATGTATACATAGATTGTAATTAATCCAAATTGTTATCAACTTTAGCTTCTTCGAGGAAAAACCAAACTGATTGGACTAAGCTAAAAAGAAACCTATCAAAAGTTTACTTTCTTAACTAAGATTAGCACCCAACTCTGCCCTGGCTTAAATTTTATTTATGAGAATTTTGCTGGAACCTCTTCCCACATCACTAATGATGAGCATCAAGGCACTCACCTTTCACCAGGGTAAGAATGCCCAGCGGCATCACCAGCATAGCGACCATCAGATCCGTGATGGCCAACGACATTAAAAAGTAGTTTGTCACATTCTGCAGACGCCGCTCCCAGGCGATGGCCAGGCAAACAAGGATGTTGCCGGCAGCTGTGCCCAGGACCAGCACGAGGGCGAGCAGGGCCCAGTAGTTGTTGGCGTCGAACGGGGAATCAATGGGATTTGGCCCTCCGGTGGAATTGGTGGCATTCCACTGCTGCTGACTCTGATTGGGCCGCTTGCTGAGGTTACCGAACGGGCCCTCGTCCTCCCAGAGCAGCAGGTTCTGCAGCTGCTCCGCAGTAGTTTCCGCACTGCTCCAGCCATCGTCGCCGCCGCCGCTGCTGTCGTTGTAGGATCCCAGAGAGGCATACACATCCTCCTCCATGTTCTCAGCCCAGCCCAACGCGGGTTATTAGTCCTTTTGTGTACTCTACTCTGATTGCGGGTCTAGCTGCTGCCGTTGTTGTCGGTGGCAATGCCGCATGCTAATTAGCCCACGCATATGCAACCAGAATGGGGAAAAAAACGTTCGCGCGCCAATTCGAATTGCAAATGTAAAATGGCGGAAACGACAGCCCCGGAAATAAGCACGGGGTGCGGGGCCACGGCAAATAGGTGGAAGAACAGCAGTCGTCTGTGCTTCTCTGCTTCTGGCTGGCTTAGGGCCCAACGACAACGACTACGTTTACAGCAGCAGCGACAACCAAACGGATATTGGTCGCAAACATTTTATGCCACGAAATTGCCGGAAGTTTGTGCTGTACGGGAGAAACAGAACAGAGAGAATGAGAAAATTAAAGAAAACTATTTCAATTGGCAATTTTCACAGAAAGTGAAAATGGAATGGAAAATATTTTACTATTAAAGTTTTCCTTTTTCTGAACGCTGACAAAACATTTGCCAGATATTTACCCATGCTCCGATTATCGCAAATCGAAAAAAGTTACGAATGCTTGCTATTACAAAAATGAATTCAACTTAAACTTATATCTAATCACATCTCAAATTTTACCTCACATCCAAAAACTAGAACAACAGCAAATTGAAAATTCCAGTTGACAGATAAAATGGGGGATCGGCTACAAATGTCGTCTGTTCCTTAATTCACGAATTTTTTGTGTTGTCTTGGTATTAGAAAACAATAATTTTGGTAAATAAAATTAAAATTTGAAAAAGAAAAACAAATTATTTTTTAAGATATATTTTGCAAAACAATTTGGGAATATTCATATTCAGTTACAAAAACGGGAGCGCACAAATTTCATTTCGTACGAATTAACTCAGAATCGCAATCGCAAAAATTTACGAAAACAGGAGCATGGCTGAATGCTATCGCTTTTTGTTAGCCCACCCCAGCGTATCTTGAACACCGCCAAAGTGTTTTGTGTAGCAGCAGAGAACGACATACATACACATCTATATTCATAAATACATACATGCATACATATATTTATGTATATATATGAATAATAATTAATTGACGGCCAATAAATTATCCACTCGGTTTTGCCCGACTCACAGTTTTCCCATTCAGACGAATGGATGACATAATTGCATTTGATTTGCAGAACCCAATCCTGTGGCGGGGGGACTGGGCAGCCCTGGGGAAACAGACTTTGAATAATCGGAATCGATATTGATAAGCAACAATAACAAGCATCAAATCAATTCTCCCTATGCGATGTCACAAACATTGATAATTAATTGAGACATTTCACGACGGGAATCGGAACTTGGGACTCAGACACCATAATGGTTAGGCCAGAGCCAATGCCAATGCCAGAGCCTGTAACCCGAAACCAGCACCCAGACCACAAAAGTCAGGAAACCGCATGGAAAGCCACACAAGCATCGGTTGAATATTATACACCGAAACAGAACTAAATGAAATTCATTTCCAAAACAAAGGAAACACAATTCATCAGCCGCAAAAGCATAACTGAAGGTGGGGACCGGTTGACTGGTTGGGCTATTTTCGAGCCGATAGGTTCAGCCAGGCAGTAGAAATAGAAGCAGATCCAGGAGCAGTACAACCCACAACAACAATAACCTCAGAAACAATGGCAAAACAACATTCACTCGTACAGTGTAGAGCAAATCGAGCAACTTTTGGCAAAGGACCTCAACTTGACAACACCTTGTTGACTTTCCGAGTGGTAGCCCTGCCCTGCCCAGCCATTCCTCCTGCCCCACTCCGCCTGCACAGCTGTCTGCACGTTCTGTCAAATGTTCGAGTGCCAATGTTGCTGTTAATTAATTTTCCCGACTGACTGACTGACTGACTGATGCATGCCACCAGATAAGAGGAGCGGAGCCCTACTTCGGGCTGACCCTTGCCGAAGTCCAGGCGGTGGCTTGATAAACTGTTTGTTTGCTTGTCCGAGCCGTTGTCGTAGGTGTTGTTGGCCCCTCTGTTACTGCAGCCGGCTAATGACAGACAAACGGCCACTTCAGAAGTACTCCTAAGTCCCTGCCAGCCATGCCCGCTCCCACTCCCGCTCCCCAGAAGGTCCAATGCGTGTCGAGGGTGTCTGTGCGGGTGAAGTGTTTAAATTTCCAACTGCCACAATTGAATTTATATACAGTCGAAGAACGTGTTGCGTTGCTTGGGCTATGCGGATGTTGAATGAATGAATTCTGAGCCTTGTGAAATCTGTAGAATTTTGAATCCCATCCAAAAAGGACCCGATTTTCCAGGACCTACTGTCCTGACTCATCTCTTTCCCATTTTACATGGCTTGAATATACGATAACTAATTTAACTGGTTCTTTGGCACTAGAAAGTGCAACAAAAGCTTTCCGCTTAGCCTTCTCATTAGCATATTTTTTGGCTTCACTTGGAAACTTCCGGGTTCCAAGGCCAGATGCCATTTATTAGGGTACCAAGCGTTCGAATAATTGCTGCACTGCTCTGTGTGGGACAGAAATAGCATGTCAGCACAATACGAGCTCAGCAAAGTCAAGCGCAGAGCCAGCCCATAATTATTATTTTGTGCCTCCTCGTGCCGACCATTTGGACATGAATTGCACAAAAGCCGTATTCCAATCCGGGGAGGGCGGTGCTCGAGCTGTGGCTAGGTGAGCTAGCCACCGGGTATCGAATAAAAACCAGCGCGCCATTAGTCATATTAATCCCGGCGGAGTCATTAAGTCGTAAAACTGCTACCGTTAGCAAAGTGAGAGGCATCGGCAGCCCATCCGGCAGCGGCAGTCCCTAAGCCTTGCAAGGTGGGGCAAGACGGCTTCTGTTTGTCTTCCAACATCATTCATTGATACGCGTGTACGTAAGCTGACTATGTAGGTCAATTTCGGCTGTTTGCCGCCCCGTCAAAGTCAATAAATAAATAAATGACACAAATTTAAGGTGTCCGGTCGTATACTTAATTTGCCAAATGTACGTCAGGCTTGCAAACAACAAAAAATGAAAGAAAATAAAAGAAAGGAAACGAAATGAAATGAAATAAAATGAAAAAAAGAGAGCAAAAAGGCCGCACAGATTTAATATTTCTGAGGACTCTTGTTAGGCCGTAGTTAAAGCTGAAGGGTGCTCGACACATCCTATGCAAACAAAAGTCGGAAAATATGAAAACAATTTTCTTTGCAGAATACCATAGAGTATATGACCTTATGGCATTATTTCGATAAACATTTGGACATCTCTGCTATTATTAATTTATTATTATTAAGAGATGTACGTCCTCATAGCATAGCATTCTGAGCTACACAACTTAAGGGAATCTGTAACGGTTTTCTGAGTCAGTCAAGGATGTATATCGACCGTCTTTTATCATTTCCATTAACTATTAACACAGCCAATTCTGCCATCTGCCATAGTCAATCAGAGATTTCCCCGAGTTTAGCTCTCGTTACTTGTGCTGGCATTCAGCTCAGTGTGGCTGCAAATCAAGTTTAAATCCCCAATCTGATCAGTATTTCAACTCAACTCAATTCCACTCCACCCCCGACGCATGCCATTTCCACTGCCCTGGGGGATAAGTGCAACTAATCGCATGCTCATTGCTCATCCGCCGCCTATCCTTCGGCACTTTGCTTATCTGCAGCGTAATCTGGCCGTTCCACAGAGCCCATCGTACCGCACACATCGCATCCCGCATACGTCACGTAAGCCAGCTCTCCATCTCCCCCTGAATGAGAACGGATACCTGGATGGATGCCTGTAGGGCAAAACACAATCCGAGCTACAGCAAACGCTGCTCAAATATTTGCTTTAAAATATCTTTCACATGTCAGCGACAAGCGGCCACTGGGGAAATGGTGGAATGAGAAAACTTGACAGAGCTGGAATGGAAAGGAAAGGTAAGGAAGGGAAAGGAAACAGTTGAGGCAGGTGCGGTCGCTCGGCATTTTTATTTGCGCTGGCAGCCAAGGCACGCAATTTGATTTAATTTTTGTTGGTATTATTTATTTATGCTTTCTGTTTGCAGCGATCAAAGCAAAGCGACCCAAAACATTTTCAGGCCATTGAAGTTGGATTTTAACCTCAGCACGGAAATGGTGAGCAGGACAATGACATTTGCTGTCTTTAGCATGCCAATTCCCTGTGCTTTCATACCTTAATAATAAATAAATAATTTAATAAAGGTCGCCAGCTATGTAATGAAATAACGTATGCAGCTTGTTCAGATACAACATACGAAAGTGGCTCAAAATTTATTGAGAATTATTACAGTTGTCTTCCGAAAACATTCTGCCCTGCGCGACGCTACCCACCACAACCCAGCCCACAGCTGAAATCGTCCCAAATTTCCGGGAAATGTTTGTCCCCTATGACTCGGTCCGATTTGTCTGGCAGAGGCAAAAAAAAAAGCATGCATGTTGTCTACTTTTGGGTGCTGATGTAATGCGTAACATTCTGTTAACTGGACGTTTCCGGTTTTCCGAAAACAATTCCACTCCGTCAAGTCAGCCAGCCAGCCGCACCCACCACGAGAAGACCTCCACCTCCACAAGAGGCAGACAACGATTAATCACAGTTACAGTTCTATGTGGTAGTAGCGTTTGCGTACAGTTTGGCTGGACAAAAAGGGAACGCGGAACTTGAAAAATATTTGCATGCAGTCCCGATTCGGGTATTGTAACTTTGTGGTGACTTATGGAATGGCCTGCAAAGATTAGAGTACGGAAGAATAGCACGATTGGGTAAACATTGGGCAAACATTAATTAATTATAACTTAGATTCTAATATATTTAAAGGTAATCGAATTCAGCTTAGCCTCATTATGCATTCCTTCTAATGATAATCATATCACTCCGAACGTTTGGATACCCTGCAACTATCCAGGGCTCCTCCCTATTCTCTAGGGCTGTAGAGCATGCCAGCTGCTGCTTGCCCGAATGGTAGCGGTATCTCTCCTGTGCTATTTTCATTCAGAGTAGGTTATTTGCGGCACTTCATTAATCACACAAACCCACGAGCGGCCCACCCAATCCCCTGCTTTCCTCTGTTCCTTGCCTGCCACTTCCTGAGCTGGGCCACATCCCGTCCCGACTAGTTGTCATGGCAAGTTGACACTTAAAATGTTAGCTAAATTTACACATGCACTCAGCGCAGAGTCAACACGGAAAACAGCGCAGAAGGGGATCCAAGCAATGCTCTCGAAGCTCCTCAAGGATTCCCTTCACCCAGTCATCGGCCAGTGGGTTGAGGCGTGACTGATGGAGGCGGCAACTCTAACACTTATCGTTCATTATTATCTATCGCCACAGCCACACACTTAATTGATTTCTTTACTGTTTCCTCTTTCTGCTTCCGCTCAGCCCGTGACGACAAAAAACCCGTAGGACAAAAACTGTGCCAGGACAAGGCTGCGGCTGCTTCAGCCACGTATGTACATATCTCCATGTTGCTCGAATAGTTTACACCACAGAGCACAGACCAATCTCTAGTTGGGCCCGACACTGGCGCGACCCTTGAGCTCAGCGTGGCTTAGAGCGTGGGCTATAAATTAAATTCGTATGCGTAGGGGCAGGCAATTAAGACAGACCACAGCAGCAGAGCAGAGTGTGTCACAAAGAACCACCCGGGCGGCGGATGTTTGTGCGAAAGCGCGAGATGGGAGATGGGACTCGTGTGGTTCGTCGGACAATTTCATTAGCCCGTCAAGCAGCCTGGACCAGGGCGGGACCGAGTCGTGTTGAGTCAAGCTTCCGGAGGGGCCAATGCCAATATCAGCAGCAGCAGTCGCTGATGCAATTAGTAAGCTGCCTAAACTAATTATCCAAAGCCAGGCTCCGGCTCATCGGCACTCTTCCTCTGCGGAATGTGCGAGTAGCAAGCTTTAAGAGGCGACGACTTAAATCTCCGTGAAAAAGCTGCCTGTGGAAAGCGGCGGAACGGCTTTCACATCGACTTGTTTGATTGCTTGCACAAAGGGAAAACGGCAAGCTCCCGCCCAGCTCCTTGCAAGCCCAACGCCCTGCCACGCCCCGCAATAGCTCCGCCCACATGAGTTATGTAAGCTCATTTAACGGCCGCCTAATTGCTAGGCAATTACATGGGGAAATTGACAATGGCAAAACAATTAGACGGACACTGGGACACTGGCACGGGACCCTGGGCCACTGGCACTCTGGGTGCAATGGGGCGTGGTCGACACACCCACCCAAACGCATGAATTAAGATTTAAGGCTGCTGATGAGCCAAAGTCAAGGCCAAAGAAGACATCCGAAGAAGATCAAATAAATTATGGCGAACAAACACACAAAAATCGTCGAATATGCAGGAACAGGAAGCGGCAGCGCCAGAGGCTGAGGCTGAGGATGAGGCAGAGGCAGACAAAGGAGACAGCGAAGAAGAGGAGACCCGGAATAGGAAACCCAAATCAAATTGAGATTTATGAGCGCACTGATGTGTGCCTAGGTCAGCCATATCCCAGCCATTGTTGCTGTCCATCCACATCCACAGGCATCAGACTTCCATTTTTCATGTTGTCTTCCATTATTACTGTTCGGCAGGCTTCACACCTGCCTGGTAGCCGCAACGAGAATGTAAAAACACAGCCAACCCCGAAAGGGAAACCTTTTAGGTCACATCACAGGAAGAGACCCAAGCAATGGCAGAACCAAGCAAAATAATATCAGCGCGTATAATTTATTATATTGGTTTGGCAATGGACAAAATAAGACAAATTGCTTAAAGTAAAAGTGTCAATAGAATGCTCTACTTTAAAAAACATATTCATTTCGATGACGAATAGGAAGGGAGTTGCAATTGCCTTCATCTAGCCAGTGCTTGAAGTTGTCAACTCATAAATAAGAGCGGTTTCACTAGATTCCAGATATTAACAATAATTTGTAAGATTTACCATAGCCTACATCCGGATAATCAAAGTAAACTTGAAGGTCTGCGATGCACCTAATTAACACCATTCATCGCAAGTAGTAACGTACCTATTCTCTCAGCTTTATATTGTAAGTTGTATATGAATTGAATATAAATATTGCAGAACCGACCATTGAGTGCCCGCTTAGAGGATTCTTTTATTTCCCTTCATAAATCCCCGTAATAATAGATTCTTTCTCTTGATTTGATGCTGCAGAGCTTAAAAAAACGTTAAAATGTATTCATTTAGTTTTAGTCCCTAAAAGCAATCTAAAACATACTGTGTTAAAGGTTTCGTTTGCCGTGGATTGAATTGGTGTTGCAATTGTTGTTCGATGACGATGAATTATATCTATCTGTCAATAAAATAAGAGTTCGATATCTGAGGGAACGTTGATCATATAAATGTTATCAATTTGGTGAGGGAGACAATTTTATGGTCTGCTAAGACACTTTGACTACGCAGGAAACGGATCAGTACACACTTACAGACGGGCTTAAACCTGAATTATTTTGATAAGCCCATCGAAACTTGTATAAATCCATAACTTACTTGGTACAGTACAGTGGATGTGAATGCACTCCAAATAGATTGGACATTAACAAGAGCAAACAGGAAGCGAATAAGCGGTACCACAGCTGACCGCACTTTCCCACTTTTCTCGAATGTCGGAGCAAATTTTGATGACACATTTACCTATTTGCGTGAATCAATTATTATTATATCTCAACCTGGGCCACGCCACCATGCCACCATGCCACCGTGCCACAAACACACTCCACCACACACTCTACCCTTGCGTCGCTTTCGATTTATGTCATAAATTGGCAGCTGCCGTTTTGAGGCTGCTCGGTTCGGTGGGCAATAAAAATAAGCGGCCATAAAATTCAATTATGGCCACAACAAGTGCAGACACCCACTCACACTCGTACATCGGCGGCACTCGCACGACAAAGTCCGCTCCCAGGCAATCATTGCAATCAATTGTGCATGCACCCATGAGTCGGCAGGCAAGGCATCGCCTCTCAGCATCGAGAGCAGTCAAATGGTCGGTTTGGTCTGGCACACGCACATCCTTGCCAGCACATGCAACATGTAGCGCTACAATTTGGTTGACTTCAACGGTGAGAGGCAGCCATGAGGCAGCCATGAGGCAGCCATGCGGGCCCAGGGAGCAGGAAGTTGTGCAACACTTTTGGTTACTTTCTAGCTGCGACAACAAAGTGCACCGTTGTGCCATACAAACACACACATTTACATGTGAATTCCATGCACTCCGAAGTGCAGATACATCACAATGCGCATGAAGTGTACTTATCACAGACACAAATGCACACAAGTACCGCCCATCACATATCACCCATCACCCAAGAGGCACTTCCAGAGTCTTAAATTTATGCAATTTATCGATATGCAACGTTTGTCAAGTGTCCAATGGAGGACACCCGCATTCTGCATATTACTATTTCTTTTGGCGAGCTATCGGGGTGTTTCTTTACTCTAAGAGGATTCACAATAAGGAGATGTCTAGTTTAAACAATAAAATACATTTTATACCGGCAAGTAATGGCAATTATAGATGAAATGGTCTATGACAAACTACTACAAACTTGAAAGCTTGTTGAACATTACCATTATATCAATGTTTACCTGACGAAAACCATACATACCATACCGAGTACTAGAATCGAAACTTCGAAGGCCAGAGGGCCAGAAGGGTCAGAAGGGCCGAAGGCCAACCCACAGCCACTAACATTGGTGGTAGAACTAGAGAAGCTCTCCATGCTTTCTGTGCGGTGAAATACTGCACTTTTTAAATGAAATCAAATATTTATTGGCAAATATAATTGTACAACTAACTGCATAGTTATTTGCTCGGCTTGCCTGGCTTGGCCATTTAATTAACTTGGCAACTCCGCAAATAGCTCGCACTCGACATTCATGTTCATGCATGTTATAAATGCTCTTCATGTGATTTCCCCACGGTGGTGGCCGTCATGGGCAGGGGGCTATCAGGGGCCGGCACACCGGATACGTTAGCTGTATGAATAGCGGGCTACAAAAATATACAAATGATAATAATAGCTTCTACGTATACGGGTATATCTACGAGCACTGATAACCATAAAAACCAAAGCCAGGCACTAAAACGACAACCAACATTGATAAATGCAATTTGAATTATTTGTACATCGCTTTTAATGTATATTTACACAACACGATGCACTTCATTATGCATATCTTTAGAATATTCCATTTATGCAAATAAAAACTCTTGCTGCTTGTCCTGAAACTAGTTTAAACACAAATTAGATAAATGAAAAGGATTTAACTTTGATTTGGTCGTGTTAAACACGGTCGAAAATTATGGATATTCATTTGCTTAACCACAAATGAGTGAGGTAATAAAACTTTGCCCTTTGTTATTGCAATGAAATCAAATGTGTCTGTTAGCAGACAGACTCTGTAAACAAAGAACTCGCATTCTAGATAAGTTCTGACAAGTGGAAAGAACAAACCATTGTGTGTCTCCTCCAAATGCAATTATAGCGACAAGTTGGCAGACATCATACATGCATACAGCATGTAAATATGCTTTTAAAATGATTTCATTCTATCCTGTAATCCATTGTCCTTCCCAACTACACATGACCGGCTAAGCTGCGCCATTACGCTAATGAGGTTTTTATTAGCTGCATGTGGGCTTAGCTTAGCACTTGGCCATCTATTGGGATATCGTCTAATGGCAACACTTTATGGCTTTCTAATGAGCCCCAAAATGTGCGGGCCATAAATCAAACCCTATGATGCAGGACAACGAATGAAAGAAGGAAAAACTAAACACTTTATCCCCTGACACTGCCGCCCATGCACACACGTGTTCGAGTATGTATGTATGTATGTATGAGGCGTTGGCATTTTATTAGAGTGAGCTTATCGGCAGCTCGGCATCGCCAGCATCGATGCCGAGCTGTCTCCCCCCAAATGCCATTAAATCCTATCAATTTTCCTCACCCAGCTACAAAATTTAAATATTGTTGCTGTGGCCTGAACATCCAACAATAACCTGGCAAAGAAAAGGTTCAAAAATAGGCAATACAAATTACATAGGGATAGAAGGGCATGGTAATGGGTTGGGCCTTGCATAAGAAAATCGATCCCAAGAGCATCCAAGCACTTAATTGAAGAGATCAGTATGTAAATATCCGTATACTCGTATCTAATGCAATACAATCTGTTTACGAGTGTTTTTGGACGTTTCTTCGAATTTGTTTTGTGCTTTTGTGCAATGCATGCCACCAATCCGTCAGATCCTTCTGAAACGAATCGGTGACAGGGCTCACAGCAGAACGGAGCTGCTGATGGCTGAAAAATGAGGATGATAGGATGGAACTAATCGAGATGCAAGTGAAAGCTGAATCAAAAAAGTAACATTTAAGATGATCACTTACTCGAAAGGACAGTTTTGGATAGTTGCCCACTTTGATTGTCAAAATCATTATACTCGTATCAGAATTATGTATGTACATTGTACACACATACATACATATGTACATGTGATGGCAGAGATACTTCTTGTACCTAATAAATCTAATAGGCGCATAAAATACCCTCGAAATGCCATAATTAACTGAAGTAGCGGTCGCACATGTGCCCGTATGGCATACCATTCAGCATTATCCTTGCCATTCCTTCACCTGTAAGGCATCGCATTCCGCTGAAGATTCCTTTTTTTGTACATTCATAAATTTTGCAGTGTCTGCGGCATGTCCATGTCCCCCCGCGTAAGGGGTGTGGAGCAGCCAGCCGAAAAGGAGAAAAATCTGTCAACGGCACTTTTCACATTTCCCGCATCCCCACGCCCGCTCTGCCTGCCACACTCCGTCGCTGTTCCAAGCTTTCATGCAGCATGTTGTGCTGTTTTATGCCACTAAATACGCCAAGACGCGCGTAAATTGATTTAAGCGCGGCGACAAGGACGCGCCAACGATGCTTACGAGTATGTGGGTGATAGAAGACATGGTAATGTGGAAAGTGATGCGGCGGCACTGTCTCCCCAGCCATGTCCCTAAATATGTCCCTGGTACTGGTGGCTGCCAGGATAGGGGCACCTATTACTTTGCGAGCGGTTGTGCCTGTAGTTGAGGGTGCCTCCGGCTCGAAGCTAATCATTCCCCTGTTGCTTTTGCTGCTGCTGCTTTTTGATGTCTTCCGAGCATTAATGTTTAAATGTTTGCATAAAGGATATCAACAAATTCCACGAGGAAAACAGCAGCGAATTTTTACCTAGTACGAGTTTCTTTCCATCAAACATTTTAATGCAAATTGGGAGAAACAGGGAGAGGGAGAGACAACTACCGAGACATGACATGCATTCTTCCTCCTTAAGTTTTAAAATAGATTCATTCTCAGCTATTCAGCTCCAGAAATAGCGGATATCTTAACGATTATTAAAAGACAGCTGAGCTGGTTTATCATCCAACTTTTCGAATAAAATTCAAGCATTTTGGGCAAAATCTCACAAAAAGGCACCTCTAATTTGTACATAGAAAAGTTAGCCAATCTGATTATTTCTGTTTATCTGTTTATTTTACAAGTGCACGGAAACGGTAACGTAACTTTGTTCGAGTTACCCATGTCCGAGTGGAATGAAACGTTGACAATTACCATATTTCCGGATAAACAATGATGATTTAATCCTTGTGCCTAAGCGTGTCTCGTTAACTACTTTGAGTACATCCCCATGTGATGAAAATTTCATTGGCATGTTATATTCGGTAAACAACAATACGAGTATTGTCAGTGGGCGCCTACCTCAATTGCTGATAAACAGAAATAACCGCGGCTACGTAACGTACGTGTACTTGTATACGAGTATACATATGTATGTGTTTCAGTTGCCAAACGATATAAGCCTAATGCAGGGTACGGCTGTAACTAGTCTTAATCAACAACGGGCCAGCAAACGACAAACGTCAAGCAATATTATAATCAGTTTGGCCCTGCGCCCGATCAGGCCCGGACCGCGGGCCATAAATCTCGAACAAGCGAACGCACTGCCAGAGAGCAGTACGAGTACGAGTAACAACAGGAAAAGTTCCAAAACAAACAAAAAATCAATTGGCCGTAGTAAGTTTTACTTATTATGGTGGATTTTCCGCACTGCACAGGCCAAAGCCGCAGAGCTTTTTCCGTGGGTGATAAAAAGGGGTTGTATTCCGGAGGTGTAGGATGGGTCCTACGTCACGGTCTCATCGAATCGAGCGTACAATGATTACGCTTGAGGAGTCAGTCACTGGCGTTTGTCATCTCGGACGTTTGATTATTATTATTAACACGTGACTGAAATGGGGCTAATTCAAGCGAGAATTTAATTAAAAATTGTACCCTTAATAACCAGCGAAAACAGACAGACAAGACAGGCAGAGTGAGAGAGAAAGAGAGAGAGAGAGAGTGAGCAAGAGAGAAAGAGAGACAGAGTGGAAATGGAGGATACAGAACCGACAATGAAGAATGCAAGAGGAAAAAAACGTGATATGAACCGCTGATGGACGCCGCTGCCACTTCCCGGACTCCCCTCCGCCTGGACACTGTCCGCATGACGTTGCCCATTTTGGTTACGCCTGTAAATTGTTCAATGGTCGTTTACTCATTGTTTTTGTGGCTGCCGTCCCGTGCCAGGCATTCCACGTTTTACGAGCTTTTTAATTGTCAGCCACGCACTCCGTCCGGCTCGCAGTCCTATCGTTTTATCGGGGGGTAATGGATTGGCTGGAGATTCCTCCGAAGTCTCGAAAATGGCCGGCAGAGAATGCGATGGGGATTCTCTGTCGTACCTTCGACCCGCGCTTGAAGGATGATGCTGCAATTCCATTGATGGCTTCCACTGAACCATTAATTGTTTAATTTATTGACCCGCAAACGATTTTTATGAACCGCATGTCGTATAACTTAATCCACTGAGCTTTGGCTGGAGCCAGTTGAGGGATATTTGGGGTCTTTGAATGATTTGTAATAGTGGTTTCAATCGGCACTCAATCAATAGCCTTCTAGCACCTTCGCCATCGCCCTAGCATTATTGTTATTGAAATTCCAAAATAAAGGCTAAATTAGGAGAAAACTTTTAACTCAATTACAAAGTCATTGAAAAACAAATTGCAAGCACGGACCAAGCGAAACAAAGCAAAATAGAAGAAAGTGGGAGTTCGAGCAGATCGAGCACAGAACGAGGAAAGTGAAAGAGTGCGGAAATTTCGAATTGCATTTGCAGACCACTCTGCCCCCTGCCTCCACCCCCCTCGACATGCTATTTGCAGCGAGCTCAGCACAGAAAATGAAAATTTGCTTGGCTGTCCAAAAAAAAGTGGATTTTCTGCATTTCCTCTATTTTTCGCTACCTTGCCATTATTATTGTTTTTTTTGGGGTTTTAGTGTTTGAAGGTTTTTAATGGTCTTAAAATATTATTGTTGGCGCTCTTATTATTGACATGGCACGGCATTGTGCACTTAAGGATGCAATCTGACTTTTCGAGGGGATGGGCCCTATGGCACACGACCTTGGCTGAGTCCGACTACTCCATAGCCGGGAATATATGTACTTATACACATATTCGTAGATGGTATTTCTTTCTCCAATTCAATGTAATATTTCTTATACAATTTGCAACAAATGGACTACACCCTGAGCTTCCCCCCAGAAACAAATTAAAATGTTTGGGGATAAATCCGCAATTTATGTTTAAAAAGGGGCATTTCTCTGAAGCCGAACGGGATAGTCGTACGAATTGAAAGTGGTAAAAAGGTCGAAATTAGACCGATTTTACAAAATTGTCAATTTTGGAAAACTATTCGCTTTCGAGATTTTTTTAGAAAACCGAATGGCTTGTTGTGGCAAATATTCGATTTCCTTGAAAGTTGGGGCAATATATTGATGCAAATTTCTCTTTTTCTCTTTCAAATGGTTATATTTTTTCACGCAAATATGATTTTTTTAAAATTTAATTCAAACCATATTCGCACGGGACTAAAATTCCAAGGTTAATAACAATTCAAAATATACCGTTAGCATTTTCTCCAGAATCAGTTTTTTTATAAGAGATAATAGTTATAGAAAACATGACTAAAAGCAAAACAAAAACAACCAAAAAATACCGAAAAAGTGAAATTTTGCTTATTTGACCTCGTCAGAGTTTGAATCCAAAATAAGAAACCTCCTCCTGCAGACTTACAATTAGTAGTAGCAATATTACCAGGTGGATCTTGAAGCCGCCGATTTGGGCGAGCCTAAGACAATCCAAGAAGCTACCCAAATCTTAAAAATTGCCAAATTATTATTAAGAACTCGCTCATGAAACGTACTGTTCACTGACATGAAACTGTAGACTGAAATGTTATTACCAGCAGTTCACTGCAATGGTAGCTTTCGGTTCTTCGAATTTCAGGGGGCGTCCCCTTTTGGAGGAGCGAGGAGAAGCGCCTTTCAAGAACATACAAATGTATGTAAATATTTCATTGGAATGATAGATGAGCACTAAGCTCAGGAGAAAACACAATAGACATACTCGTACATATTTAATATTCATAGTAAGGGCATACATACATACAGTAATCGTTTCAAAATAATCTTTATTGCATATTCGTTCTCAGCTGATCATAAATCCTAATAATTAAGTACAGGGCCTAATGCTTTGTTTGTGGACATCTACAACACTCATTTACTATTATTCATCTTTACAATAAATAAATGGCAATAAATGGATTGTGAACAGAAACTTTATACCAAAAGCGTTCTGTGAACGTGCCCAAAAAAGTTGCGACACTTAGATGAGACTATTAGAAAAAGAATCAAAAATTGGCAAAAACTCCTTCCTTACAATTAAATGTTGAACCTTGTGTGTAAATTTGCACAGTAAATAAGCCTCCAGCAGTGCCCGTTCCTTGTAGAATTAAGTAATTTATTTTGAATAAATGTTTTCGATGTTCTATTTAAAGAACAGAACCTTTAAGGAACTTCACATCCGACCAATACTCTCAAATGGTAACACGAAGTGCCTCGAATTTCCCCGTATATTTAGAATTGATACTCATATATTCAATTAAAATTTCATGGCTTACAAACAATCACCTTCAGTTCCTTCGTCTATTGGCATTCATTGATGGTTTAGCTTCAGTAAATTGTTTTATTTTCTATTACTCAAAAGCCACGTATCCCACTGTAATAATTTAAATATTCCATTCAGATTCTCTTTTTAAATTGGGTATAGCGCCATTAGAGATCCAAAATTGGTTGCAGTACACTTTTCAAAAACGTATTCGAATTCGGAATCGTCACTTGTTGTGCGCGCTCCGGCGACCGCCGCCGATTTCCAAAATACAAGCCAAAGGGGTTTGCTGTCCGCCTTGGATTACGATACCGTTAACGTGCAACGCCGTACAGGAACTGAATTGGAATGTGCGGATGTATTGGCCAAACTGTTGCGACAATGGCTATAAACACGAGCCCAACGAAAGTCGCGAGCCGAGCAGCAGCCGAAGGCTCACGATGGAGGCGGCTTCCAGCTACAGTGGAGGCGCTTCCAACGAGCAGGTGGGAGGCCTGTGGGCCGTGTCTTATCAGCCAGACCAGCTGCTCATTAAAGGGCCAACAGCTGATGCCCTTGCACTGGGTAATGCTGCACGTACAATTCTCAGCGACTGCAGCGACAGCCAATCTGTAATATATTGGCTAGAATACACAGTTTTATAATCCTGACAAAAAGGTTCATTTGAATTTTAAATTTCTGATAGCTTAATTAATACATATTTGGTTTATTATGTCTGTATGTAAAAAATTGTATTAACAAGACTAAAATCAGACCTAATACTTTACTTGGATTACTGATTCCTCAGAAATAGTGGTTTGTGTTTGAACATATAGCATGTTTATAGGTGTCTATGTACATATTGCATGCACACTTTTTACGTTAAATAAAAGTAATAACACAATTAAACATTTCAATTTAATATACAAAACATATAAGTACAACCTTGTACCCTTTGAGTTCTGGCTATAAGAATGATGATATCAACTAAAATATTAGCTTCGGATTCTGAAGCTTACCAACTTACATGGTAAAATTTTATTTTATTGAGTTTTCCAACTCTATTTTCCATTCTCTATTAAGATGTGAAACTCCAATTTCAAATAAATATTATCGACAGGAGAGACTTTTAAATAGGCAAACCCAAAGGTTTAATTTTTCCCCAATTAATTTTCACATCATTGGATCTACGGTGACATAAAACCATAGATAATTGCTGCTATTGTTGTCGTTATATATTCCAGGATGAGATAGGAGGAGCCTCGTTAATCCAATTCTGCTACTCTTTTAGTAGTACGTTCGATTTCTACTGCTATTCTACTGCTATTAGTCGAAGTCATCACTACGCATGCGTCAGATCCCCCAGCCCATAGCCAACGTCTCCCAACTGGAAAATTGGAAAGCGAACTGTTGCTCCTAGTCGGTGGTCAGGTACTAGCCTCAAACCATGTTACACATGGCCTGGCTCTGGGGCAGGCTGTGCCATCGAACAAGCACTTTGCATGCAGTTTTTGCACGCTCTTGTGTGAATCTTACATATGAAAACACTTTCGATGGACTCTTGGCCACCTAGAAAGGCCTGTCCAAAGGTCGTGGCCATCAGAAGCAATTTCTCGTGCCACTGCGACCGATGATGCTGAGTCTGCACTCTCGGCGATGTCAACATTGAAGGGCCCCGAAAATGGTCTTCGTTGAGTGGTTTTTATGAAGCCCACGGCCACATCATCCTCTGATGTTGGTTCTGGGATGAGTACCTTGCGGTGGGTTGGCGTGAAGTGAAATGCAATTGTCGGAGGGGTGATTTTGATGGACAAATTAAAGTTGTGTGTTTATGATTCGGTTCATCGATTGGTCGGCTTGCTCTTCTCCTCTTCTAGTTCATCTCGTTCCCATCACGCCCCCTAATGCACCGTTTATTGGGGACAGGAAACGAAAATCCTGCCATGCATAAACCACTCGAATGAATCGATGCATTTCCACTGTGCAATCAAATTACAAACATTTGCTTTTTTATCTCAATCGGAATTCAGAATAGCTAAAAATCGGCCGCGTGCCATTTCGCCAAAGGAGTGAAGTGGAGTGAAGTGGAGCGGAGGCGCCTCGATTCGATGTCCATTTATATTTTATTTCCATTTTGGAATATCCATCCTTTTTGTACATATTTGCAAATTCTTGCGATTTGGTGACTGTGGATGAACGATCTTGGCCAATAATTGAATGTATCATCAAAACTAAAAGCATCGCTGGGGAGACTGAATCGACACATGCACTAATTTCCCTAAATAGTATACTTTTCAGACCAGTTCTAACTAATGGACTACCATACTATACTATACATATGTACACATATACAATAAATAGTTAAGTTTGCCGGGGAATCATTTTAGTTACAGCTATTTACAGCTTTCAACCAGTCCTGACGTTGGGAGTCGACTCAGCAACACCCAGTATATGCTCGGTTAATTGTGAACTCGGTCTGTCTATTTCAGTGTGATATCACAAGAGTCTCCCCACATAATCCGCTTGCTCTAGCTCGTAAAGCTCGTTTTGTTGCTGATCAAGAACATGTAGTATCGAAAACATTTCCTTCTGGCTGTTCATAGGTACATACATATATAGAAGCGTATGTATTGATATACTAGGGCAACCCGCATTTACTCTTTGGGTATAAAAACACTTTACAAAAGCGACAGACTGGGAATTTTTTGATGTATGTATTAATAATAATTGAAAGAGCTGTCCTTTTTCATTAATCAGGAAACGGGATATATGTACGTATGTACTTGTAATGGTTTCATGCCCATTGAAATACGAGATCCTCCACAAAGATGAAGGCATTTAGTTACAGTTGTATGACTCTATTAGTCATGGAATTTTTTCCATATCGCTAAACGCATACGAGTAAACCAAGAAGAGAGGACCTGGGAAAATCCCTATTAAGCCGTCAGCGTCAACCTCTGACCAGGATCCAGCCACCTTTTAATGGCTGTCAACCCATTTTTGGAGTTGAAAAAGAAGACTTTAACTTTTAAAAGCTTTTCACATCGTAATTAGAGGAACCAAAATTCTAGACTCGAAAACCTCTGTCCGTGGTTGAATATGGGACTGCTGCCTGTCTGCCTGTGCTTTCCGCAATTGGGAACTGTCTTTGGTCAGCCGAAGCACTGCTTCCAGTTACCCGCTCAGACTCTCACATCAAACCCTTTTCAATGCGAAGCGAGACCTAATTTGAATAATTTATTTCGTCCAGCACGGCCACTAGCAGCGCGGGCAGGGAAAGCATTAATTAAAATGAATTCAGAGGCCACATGTGGTGGAGACAGACTCGTGCCCGACAGAGACAGACGGATCATTGGGCAACCTGTTAATCGGGTGATGCAGCTGCGACTGCAATGGCCATAGTTCCGCAAAGCAATTTTCCGTTGGGCTGATTAGCATTAGCCCAGGCTCCGGCGGTGGACATCTGAGCGCCATTGTCCATTTCGCTCTTGATGCAAATCTAATTTTTGCCTAACCCAGAGCCAGCGACTGACATTGGTGTGGGCTTCCATTTTTGTAGGGGGCTGGTAAAGTGGAGCCAATGCTTTAATCCACCGCAAATGCAATGAGCGGTGCATCTGCTGTTAATTAACGTCTGTGTGACAGGCAGTGCACGACACAGCGGGCATGATGGGATGTCGCACGTTGTCAGATTATGTGGTATGCTCGGTGCCTGTACTGTGGCTGGTGTGGCGGGAAATAGGCCAAAACATTAAAAAGGAAACACAGATTCACACACGCACACGCAAACACAAATTCTACCTGATTCAACGCAGAAATACACGGATTTCTACAAATTTTAAACATTTTTACTCAAATGGGGAGAGACAGAAGGGCACCGATTGAGCTACAACTTCAACTGTAGAAGTGCAAGGATCAAATATCCTAAAAATCATTAGAAATGTATATTTTACACTTGACTGTCATATGTATTTTTATAATTTTGAGGCGATTTTGCAGTTAAGTAAATTAGCTGAATGGTAATTCAATAGTTGGGTTTTTAGATTACACGTCTAAAAGAAAGATGAAAACTATGCATGTATGCATATATGTATATACCTGCTCGTACATACGTTGGTATTTATGTATGGATATGTATGGATTCAGACTGACCCACAATAGAATAACATTTTGATATGGGTCCAGTTATTTGACAGTCACACGAGACACTCCCCAAAAGCTGCCCTCGTAAATGAAAAAGTTGTGACTCTTGTCCGAATCGCAAATGCATGCGAGTCGAGCAGTGTCAGGATTCTTAGCCACCTCCAAAACGGATCTGTTGACAGCATCGCACATTCTTATACTTACCTACATACTGAGCACTTTTTAAATATGCATGAGTACCTTTTGGCCGCTTTTGGGCGTCAGCTTGTGCTGGCACACTCTGCGCATACTTGATAACAGAAACCTTATTTCTACGCCGCAGACCACGGAGCAAACGGACTTTGGGTGCGAATAGATGGAGAGTTAGAATGCAAACCCAAAACAATAAATTTATTGCAGCGCTTGACAAAGGACAACGACAACGAAAACCTAATGGAATTAAGACCTTGGATTTATGGGTATCGTATCTTCTGTACCGAATTGTGATGTTTGCCTTTCTAATGAACTTAGATGTCAAGTGTTTGATGTTCGCTTAATGTTGCACGGTCAGTGAAGTCTCTGTCAACATCACCATATTCACTGCCGGTCATCAATCATACGATAGGTGGGGGGGTTCATCAATTACTAATCTTCAAGTAGTCCATAAACCACCCGGTTGCCACCTGGCGACCCATAGCTGGAATATAACACTGTAAAGTATAGAAAGAACATTTCTTTTTGCTCATTTAGATGGCCAGGCATATTAAAGCCAATCCTAGACAGAAAGTACAGGAGATACTTTTCCTCTTAGAAATCCTTCCATACGATAACATCCTACCCTATTCTCCACACCTACTGGTGACATTTAATTTAATTTCAACAGAATAAACTGCAGGTAGTAGCTCCGGCCACTATCTGCCCTTTTATTAAGAATCTCTTTAAAACTTCTGTGGACTTTGGATTTCTGACCCCAAGAGCAGTGGTAAATAGTTTGATAAGTCAGTGATACGTATATTTTAGAATCAATACTGTTCCTTCCCAGCTGTTAACAGACTGCTGAATAATTAAGCCAGATCGATTTAAGTTTAAACTTTAAAGATAAGTATTTGAAATAAACGAAACATGGATCCATCACACCAACGCATCAGGGACCCCCAAATTTTCAAGGAGTGTACTTCTCAAGATCAAGGGAAAAAATCCATAAATTGGGAAAACAAACTGGTACCCCATCATTCCTGTTTCCCAGCATAAAGAAAGCTTGCAATACGCGCAAAATACAACTTTTTTATGCACAAAAATGACATTTACAACAAAAAATGTGATGCCGACACACAAGACCCAAAGGAGAAACTATCTACTTGTGAATGCAACCAGCCAGCCCTATCCATGCTCCTTTACTTGCCACCGCACGCACATTCCCCGCTTTTTGAAAGAACGTGTTCCGCTGATTGGCATGCACGAGCTGCATCGGGCGTAACGTCCAGCTGGCGATTCCAGTCCGCCTACACAGAGAGCTGTGGAACACCGACACCGTCATCATCGGTGAGAGAGGAATGTGGCGCGTGCCGCTGGGTGTGTGGGATGATCAAAGGCTTGACGCTTTTGTAATGAATGTCAGATGGTGTTTTGTTAATCTTGAATGCTGTTCCAGCCACAGAGCGTTCTCTGGCATAGACGGCGCGTCGGGACCGAGCTCCTGGGTGCTGGGTCCTGGGTGCCGTGGTAGTACTGAAGCACACCTGCCGCTTTCAAGCTCGAAAAATGTCTGTTGATTTAATTTTCTTCTTCGAATTTATGTTTGTGTTGCTGCTGCTTAGGCACGTGTGTGGGAGTGCGTATGTTTTTTGTGTACTTTCGAAAAAGTGCTACACAAAGAAAACGTGCAAAATGCCTCAAAAGATGCATGTGGAGTCGAGATGGAGGGACTGGCAGCATCATCATTCTGTTCTCTTTCTGGTTGCTTTTGCTTTTGCTGTTTCTTTCGTTCCGCTTGTTTGCCATTTCGCTTTTGAAGTCCCCAGTGACACCCAGGCACCCACGCAGGACCGTACATACACATGTACACACATCCAAGTGTACACATACCCATACAGCAACAGCAGCGGGAAACTTGTGAAATGAAGAGAAAATGGAAATTAAATGAACTTGAAATTCTGAGCAGCTTAGACGAAAGACCAGTACCGTAGCATACATACATATGTACATGCATACTACGCAGTCGACCACGTGAATCGTTTTAAGGTGTACACCAGTACGTACGTACGTACATAAATACTAGGACAGCTCCCGTGATAGGCTGGTGGAAGCCCACGTAATCTGTACACCTAATTTTATGGCTTAACCACTTTTGTTGAAATACTGATTTCAGTTATTCAGGGTCTGGGAAGAACGAGTGCCTTCACGAATATTTCTAGTGTATAGGGTATGACGAATATCATCAGGAACATACTTTATCATTGGACAGAGAAATCTTGTATTTCCATCAGATATTCACTTTAATATATTTTTATTTTTAGTTTTTTTTTCTATAACAACACAGGCGCATTATAACCATTATACATTACAAAGTATATTCATTTTTCTGTGAAAAGTAACATGTGAACATCTAATTGCGGATAACCATCAGCACACTCACTTCGTCCAATAAGTTTTGTATACTATAGCGGGTACCTGAAAGATAAGTAGGAATATCCAGGAATATAAGCTACAACCTGCCAGTCAAAAGCGCTTTGATGTCTTACCTTTCTCGATCTCTACCATGTCACCGATATTTAATGTGCAGCGATCATCTTCCTCCACGCCCGGGACACTGCAGTCCATGGCAAATTGACCAAAGAGAACAACGAATTTCTAAGCCAGGAATGAATGAGATTATTAGAGATTATTTAGAAACAGATATCAAAAGATAGAGTGTAGTGTAGAGTTCATACCAGGGAAAATCCCTTAGCCCGCTTCTTCTGGCGACTCTGCAGCGGCTGGAAGCGCATATATCCCACAGTGGCCTTGTCCTTGGTGTCGTAGAATGCGTACTCAATGTCATCCAATTTGGTGAAAACTAATTCACCCACAACAGCTGCAAATACAACACGAAAACAGTTAAATTCCGATATCTACATATTGCCGATGGTTCTAGATAAAAGGAAATAGTAAGGTTCGCTTCAACAGCATACGAGGGTGCATGCAATTGGTGATTCGATTGATTAAGTAATATACTCGTACTTACAGACACTCTTTCCTATTCGACTCCCGCTGCAGTCTTCCAAACTGACGATTGGCTGATTGCTATTGTAGCCTCGCAGCCAGTTCATGAGTTGCATGGAAGCAGCCTGGTGGTCATCCGACATTATTGGGCTTGGGCTTGTTGTTGGTGTTGGAGGAAGTGGTGCGCCAGCATCAGTGTTCATTGGTGTTATTGGATCGGGATCGGGCTCCCGCTCAGTTTCTGTTTCCGTGACTGTCTTCTGTTTCGCCTGTTTTTTTTTTCTTCGCTCCTTTATTTTAGGGACAGGAGGTGGAGGCATTAAGGCAGCCGCTGCTGAATCTGACTCCGTTTCCATCTCGACCGCTTGGCTTGTTTTTTTTGATCGTCCGCGTTTCTTGGTTGATTTTACGGCATCGATGTCTTCCACTTGCTCTATGCGCTCATTATCGTCCCACCTCAGAGGGGCGACTCCCAGAGAACTACATTCAGAAGGTTCTGGAGGTTCAAAATTTTCTCTAACGTTGGAGGGAGGGGCATCGGGGGGCTCTCCTGAAAGCCGCGGGGTGCTACTGCACAATGGGGGCCTATTAATCATTTTGGTCAGTCTCGACATACTGGACTGCTTCGACGACGGTTTAGATTTTTTCGCTTCATATATATCCGCGGATTTGCAGAAGAAGTTAAACTGCCTGGGGTCCGAGACAGTATGGCACCAAGTGTTCTTCAGTGGTACCTGACCACGCCTTGACCGCCGAATGGCTGCGAATTACCAAAGAAAATTATTGAAAATATAGCAATAGGGCATTATCGTCCGGCACTACTTACCAGACTCACTTCCATCCACTTCCACTTCGCCATGTATGTAAGAGACCTTTAAATTGTTTAGCTCCCTTTTTGCCTTTGATTTAGCACGTGGTGCCCGCGCCTTGGGTTTCTTAAACACCACCGCTTCCTCTTCCACGACGGCTCTGGCCACAGCCTCAGGATCAGGATCAGGATCATTAGTTCTACGTGCCAGAGCCTCGAGTGCGGCCCGACTAGTGCTGGGCTCCTCATCCATCAGGGAAGTTGTGTCCGGCAGTGAAGAAGTAATGATGGTCAGGATTTCCCTCTGCTCTGATCGCTGGTCTGTGGTCCTATCATCATCATCAGCCATAGTGTTAGGTGGTGGCTCAACAATATCTTTCTCCTGAGTAGCCACCCTCGATAACCGCCGGCTGTTGTTCTTGGACATGCGAGGTAAGACTGTCTCGTGCATTTCCGTTGCCTCATTTGTCTCTGGGGAGGGTGGCTTCGGCTCGTGACGCTTGCTCTTTCGTCTATTCCTATTGGGTGTCCGGTCTGACTGGTCATAAAATTTCGAGCTTTCCTCTGGAGGAAGTGGAGAAATTTGCTCGGCTCTGTCATATCGTACCCTAGATTTGGATAGCCGACGCTGGGCATCAGCAGACACCGAGAAAGAGCTCTTTCCTTGCACATCTGACCCATCCACTTCAGTATTGTCATTATACTCTGGTGGAGGGGGAGCAATTTCGTCCGAAATATTCTTTCGCCCCTTTGACTGGGAGAGGGGGGTCTCCTCATCATCCAACTCCAGCGGGGTGGCCATGACCTCATCGAAATCAGACTTGCTGCTGCGGCATATATCCCGCAGACATTGCGAGTATCGAAGTGAACGAGGCGGTGGTGGAACAATTGCAATTTCGTCCTCAACGACGTCTTGGCTTTGCATGCTCCTGGAACCACATGGAGTAGGCTCTTGGCGGGTCGGATTAAGCCTTGGCTGCTTCACCGGCGACACCGAGCCGACATCTTCTCCGTCCGAGTCACCCTTGGTGTAAAGGCTGCGTTTGGACGAGTTCCTCGATGATTTTCGACGCAATTCAAACGTCTCGGAGAGCGCAATGTAGTTGACCAGCTCTGCTGTCTAAAATAACAAAAATAAAAAACAGTCTTTGTCAAGTGTCATGCGATTACCTACCATTGGAACCTCTCGACGTCTGGATCGTGAGGGACGCTTCTGCCGATCTTTAGACTGCCTTCGGCTCTCTCTTTGGGAATTGTCTTTAAAGCCGACGGGAGCTGGCGGAGGCATAGCCATAGCCTCCTCGCTACAAGCAAGTTCTTTTCGCTCTGCAGATACACTGAGATACACAGACTCGGTTTCTGTTTCGTTTCCCAGATTCCTTCGCATTATCTCCCGCTGAATATTCTGCTCCAGAACCTCTTGCTGCTCTGCACTATGCTTCCTATTCCCATTCAGCGGATATACTCTCCCGAGGGAGTTTCTCTTGCGCAGATCAAGAATCTCATAGTTGCTCATCCGTTCCAGCTCTCTGGCAAACTGCTCCCCATTGATTGGGGCACTGGGCGCCTTGTTCAACGTGAGAGCAGTGGCGCCTTTGCGCTTTGACTTGCCTGATGCATTTGAGCGGTGAAGGTTAAGCAGTTTTATGGAACTTTCCTGGTCATCTGAGGGCTTCCGATTGTTCCGCTTGCGCATCCGACTCTGTCTGGTAGTGTTACCACCGGCCGGCGCTAGGTTCAAGGCATACGCGCTTGGCTGTTCATCGCTTTCATCGTCGGTCATAATTGCGTCCAAATCCTCAACAATCTGAGGTGTTTTGTTATGGGAAACTCTCTTCGACGTTGATGATTCGGGAGTACTTGCAGATACTGCTGGAGCACTTGATTTCGGAGTACCAGCAGATACTGCTGGAGCACTGGACTTGGGATTATCAGCAGATACAGTTGGATCACTTGACTTGGAAATACCAACAGATGCTGTTGATGATGATACCCTAGGTACTCCAGTTTCTGATGCAGCCGGTAAATTTGGTTGTGGCAAAGGGCCTGCTGCATCTGGTTTGGGACTAAAGGCACCACCTATAGGTATAACTACCACGCTGCCATTCCTGGAGAGATTGTGCACAATTTCGACTAGCTGCTGGGACTGCTGAGACTGCTGGGGCTGTGTTTCCGGTACAAAATAATCCTCCACCGGTGCCGATTCCCGTTCAGATCGATTCAGACTGTTTGGGGTATCTGGCGTCAGACTACTCTCAAGGCGCCTCACACGCACCACTGGCATTTTCGAATGTGAAGTATTTGGCGACGATCGCGATTGCTGCAATTGCTCAGAGATAGGTCTCTTCTCGATCGTATACGTCCGATGCCTATCAGAGGGAGTCAATGGCCGTGATCCTGGGCGTGAGGATGGCACTTCCCCCTTCTGGCTCATCTGCATCATACTATTTTGAAATAAAGCTAGCCGTTGCTCACAAATTTCAGCGATTTCAGCAGCAAAGTCTGAACCCATAGCTGGTCTACTTATCTGCTGTGGCTCTGACGCCGGCTGTGGCTGCGACGCTGGTTGATTCTCAAGAGCCTTTTCACTGTAGTTTGGAGTGCTGCTTATTTCTGGCACCTACAAGAAGAATTGTAGACACTAATTGACAAAACTGATTGGCACTGATATTGACTTACAAAGGAAAATGGACTCGAGGAGCTCCGAGTTAGATTAGCTGCATCATCAAAGTCCTGCAAGAGCTGACGACGTCCGCAGCTCTGCGAGCGCCTGTGAATAGCATGGCGACGCAGCTTATCAGAGCCAGGAACATGGCCGCTTGTGCCACTACGTCTGGGAGGACGCCGTTGGGTGGGCGAGGGCGAATGTCTTGCTGAACGCGGCGGCAGATTCTCATGCGGTGCCATGTTTGGAGGCGACTGTGGCACGTCTGGGACAGGGGGCTCGGCCGCTGCTGGAATATTCGCATTGGCATTACCCAATTCTTGTAAAGGCTTCAATTTGTTCTCCTGAGTACCTTTTTGAGGCTTCTTTATAAGCGGAACATCAAAGTCCAGGTCAAAGGAGAAGTTCCCAAAGACGAGTCCATTCTTGGGTTTTTGGGCTTCCGCTGCCTTGCGCTGCAAGAATGCGGCAAGCTTCTGCGAGCTTGTAATGGGCTCGCTTAAAATATCGTCCAACTCAAGCGCTGTTTCATCTTTCTTGTTCTTCGACCTATAGCCAATGAGAAAAAACAATTGTTATTGTTATTGACTTGGTCCTTCGTGAAGGAGCATTTTCCTTGGGGTAACATACATTTTACCACTCTACACTTTTCATTGGTTATTTATTTATGTGTTTAAACAGCACTTTCCCGCTTAAATTAACTAACTTATTTCTCCACTTTTAATACAATTTTTAAATTCCGACGCACGAATGACGCCACAAGATGATAGTGACGCCACAAACGCTGCCAGACGATGATTATACCATCGATCTTTTAAGCTATCGATCTATCGACATTTCTAAGGATCATTTTTTAATTAAATATATATCCTGCTATGCAATTTTCTGTACCAAGAATGGCTTGTCATAACTATTGCAATTTGTATCTGATCTGTTCCACCACAAAATTATACAAACTATTATAATTTGTTTGTGATGTTATCGATAATATCGATGGTATTGCCTCCCTTGGCTCACTGTTGCATTTGATAAACATTTATAATTATTTTTGATTGTAATGAATTTTGAAAATATTAATGTCCCGCAAAAACTGGTGCCTGACAACTATTGGAAGCTGGGACTGGCGGCGCAGCGCCCCAAGAATCGTGGATTTAAAGAGCTCCTAGAAAAGGTAAGGAAGACGGATTTAAACTGATATGTAAATATTATAAAAATCGAGATGTAATTGCAGCGAAAATTGCCAGTAGATGGGTGGCCTGATGAGCATATTGAAGAGCTGGTGCATCAAATAGCGTCATTGGATAGCAACAATTTTCCGCACAAAGTGGGACTGGGCGAGCGGGAGGCGCGCATCGCTTGTCGTAAGTAACGGCTCAGTTGTGTGCCATCCAACAGAGTATTTTATCATATTGTAACTTGTACCACGCAGGACTTGTGTCCCGACGTCACTACAACTTTGGGCATGGCATAGGACGCTCTGGCGATCTGCTGGAGGCGCAGCCCAAGGCAGCTGGCTCCACTCTGCTCGCACACCTCACGAATGATCTGATCTTGGATCTAATGCAGGGGCTAGGCCTGCCCAGCTGCAGAGGCTGTTTTCTGGTGCCGATGTGCACCGGCATGACCATCACACTGTGCCTGCAGAGTCTGCGCAAGCAACGTCCACTCGCCAAATATGTCCTCTGGTCGCGCATCGACCAAAAGTCATGCTTTAAAGCTATTACGGCCGCAGGTCTGGAGCCCGTGATAGTCCCCTGTTTGGTGCAGCATCAAGCTCTGAGCTCCGACGTGAATGCTTTCCAACAGAAGATCGGGACTCTGGGTGCAGAAACCATCCTATGTCTGTACACGACCACCAGCTGCTTCGCCCCACGAAACAGCGACAGCGTCGTTGAGATTGCCCAGCTGGCCAAGCGCTGCGATCTGCCTCATCTCGTGAACAATGCGTATGGGCTGCAGATCGGTGCCATCTCACGGCAGTTGGAGCGGGCCCATCGATTGGGCCGCATCGACTACTTTGTGCAGAGCACAGATAAGAATTTGCTGGTACCTGTGGGTGGTGCCATTGTGGCCAGCTTCGACCAGAGCCTCTTGTGCCTGGTGGGTAGTAGCTATGCGGGTCGAGCAAGTGGTGCCCAAGCGCTGGATGTCTTCATGACGCTGCTGTCACTAGGACGGACCGGCTACCACTCGATGATCCAGAAGCGGGAGGATAACTTTACTTATCTCAAGGAACAGCTCATGGAATTCGCACAAGGCCATGGCGAACAGGTTATCGAGAGCAGGGGTAACTTCATATCGTTGGCCATTACGTTGGGAACTCTCTGGGCCGCCACAGGTCAAGGGTCAAGTATTACGCAGCTGGGAGCCATGCTGCACATGCGCGGAGTCTCTGGGGCTCGCGTAGTGGTCCCTGGTCAAAGCAAAACTATAGATGGACATGCATTCTCAGGTCAGTTCAAAAATACTTTCCGTTAACAGATCCGTACTATTCGTTGGAGTCGTTCTATTCAGATTTTGGTTCCCACCAGTCGAATCTGGAACTGCCCTACCTCACCGTGGCGGCTGCCCTGGGCATCACTCGAGAGGAGATTGATAAGTTCTTTAAGATCTTTCACAAATGCTGGACGAAATTAAGCCAGTCGCTCAGCGAAACTAAAACAAAACAATAATCAAGATTATTTTATTTTTGATTTTAGTTACTAGCTAACCCGGCAAACCATTTTCCGCAGTATTGTAATCTATTTCTGTTGCTCCGAACGCAGTCATTTGGAAGCATGAATTGAATGTGCGAATGTACTGAATGACTCGTACTCGAATGCAAGGCGAAGAAACAAAGCGGATGTAAATAAACGACTTAATTGTTGGCGTAGTCTGCCATTTTCTCTGTGAGTTGTAATTACGAACCGGCGTGCTTGTAGAACATGTAAAATTTGTGCCTTCGACCGATCCTTTGGATATTCAATGAAACGTATTTGAAAATCTTTGTGACTGAAACTAGGGTATAAATGCTGTGCAATGTAAATACATTTATATAATTAATGAAATATATCACAACTCAAACAAGCCATAATGCAAGCAGTAATGGGGCTCAGTGGGACGCACAGAAGTTGTCTGTGGAACAGTTGTAACAGCACTGGCGTGAACAGATGCAGATGCCGCGCGAAATGCATGAGGCGATGCGAACCGACCAAAACGCTATCAGAGTGCCAAACGCAAGGCCCGCAACCAAGTACAAGCTGTACGCGGAAGACAAGGAGGCGCACATGAAGAGAGAGTACAACCGCATCAACACGAGTACGAACTGTCGCTGGCTAAGAGAAAGTGGGCTCTGGACGAAGAATATGCCTGCCATGAATCCGGGAGCCAGTAGATGGGAGCAGCACTGAATCAGAGGATGGCAAAAAAGCAGACCGACAAACATGTGCAATGAAAACGAAACGCTTGGCGAGTAAAACACAGGAAACGGATAAACTCGGTCAACAAATGGAGCCACAGGACTGCAGAAATATAGTCATCGCCTCCATAATAACTGGAGGTTACTTCGTACTTAATAATCCAAGAAAAATGTTGCATCAACCACGTCATTCGGAATGTGAAGAGCCAGTATATTTGGTTTCCTGTACATAAAACAATTGGGGTAGTAATCGTACATGCTTTTAACGACCTACTTACGATAAATAAACCTATCTACTATTGCTGTTTCTGTTGCTGGGCTGGTTTTCCTTGTCGCGGTTCGACTCGCGACCCTTCCTCTCCAGGCGCTGATTCATTTGGAGCTCGATCTTGGCCAGCGACACTTCGTACTCGTGCTTGATGCGGTCGTACTCTCGCTTCATGTGCGCCTCCTTGTCGTCCGCGTACAGCTTGTAGTTGTGGGCGGTGCGTTTGGCACTCTGATAGCGCTGTTGTGCGGTTCGCATCGCCTCCTCATGCGTTTCGCGCAGCATCTGCAACTGTTCACGCCAGTGCTGTTCCACCTGCTCCACAGACTGCTTCTGTGCGTCCCACTGAGCCATTACTGCCTTCATCGACTTGCGCTCGGAGTCGATGCTTGCATGCTGCTCGTCCAGAGCCCGCATGAGCTCTGCTATGCGCTGATTCTTTGACTGAATCTCGCTGCGGCATTTCTGCAGCATGGCCTTCTGCTTCTCCTCCTTCGCCTCCAGCATTTCCCCGATCTTCTCCCGCTCCGCCAGTATGGTTTGCTTGAGCAGTTCGACTTCGTTCTGACGCTGCTGGAGCTCGCCGCAGACCAACTGGTGCTTGCGCTGCAGGCAACGATTTTTCTCCTCCGACTGCTGCAGGCGGGAAGTGAAATTCTTCAGCTCCACCGCAAACAGTTTGGCCATTTCGTCACGAACGCGCTGCTCGATGCGCTTGATGCGCTCTTGGCTGAGCTCAATTGAGGGACCCCCGGGGGGACTTGGCGTCTTCTTCTGATGCTCGGCCGTCGCAGTAGCCTCCTCCTGCTGCCTAATGTATTCCTCCATTTGTTTGGCCTTGTCCTTGAGCTCCTTGAGGAGACTCTCCTGCTGGATGGACTGCTCAATTTTCTCCTCGAGTTCCATCTGGAAAGCCTTGGACTGCTGCAGCTCCTCCGCGAGCTGCTTTAAATCTTTGGCCTGCCTTGCGTTGATATTCTGGAGCTTGAGCATTTGGATCTCAGCCTGAAAGAGGCCGCATCCTTGATGTAAAGGTACCAGTATCTCTGGTGTTCTCAAACAAACACTCACCTTTGTGATTTCGGACCACTTTTCCACACATTTGCTGCAGTTCGCAGCGCTCTCCTTGGCCGCTGCGGCCACCTCTTCGCACTTATCGTGCTCGCATTTATCGCGCAGGGCCTGCAGCTCTCGCTGGTGGCTGAGCTTCTCCGTCTCCAGAATGCTGGCCAGCTCCCCCGACTTGAGCTCCGCGATTTGCACGGTTCGCTGGAGGTTGGCCAACTGCTGGCGCTGCTCCTGAAGCTCCTTGACAGAGTCCAGGTCGCGCAGCTTGCGAAGCTCGTAGCTGAGCGTCTCCTTGTCGGTGGCAATGTTTGCGTAGAGTTTCTTCAGCCGTTCCACCTCGCTTTGGGCATCCTTCAGCAGAATCTTGTGTCGTTCCAGCTCCAGACGCAGGTTGTCCGTTGTGTCACGAGATCGCAGCTGGCGGTTATCCTGCAGGAGCTGCTCATAGTTTTGTTTGAGGCTCTCGTGGTCTTGGTTCACCCTCTCCAGATCGACCTGAACCTTTTTCAGCTGGATGTCAATCTTCTGGCGATGCTCCGTCACCGCATCCCGCTCAGCCATCAAGGCATTTACCTCCTCCTGTAGTTTTGAATCATTTTTGGATCTTCGGTCCAGCTCCTCCAGCTCTTGTTGCATGTTCTTAACGCGGCTCTCCAGCCGCATCTTGTCCTCTTTTAGTGTGGCAAGCTGCACCAGCGACTGGTTCTCCTGCCCGCGAAGCAGCCTCAGCTCGTGGTTGCGCTCTTCCAGCAGCTTTTCCAGCTTGCGCACCTCCTCCCTCATGTTCTTGAGATTGGCCAGTGCTCGGTAGAGCTCCTGCTTGATGTGGCCAATGCGATCGACGGGATTGAGTGGCGTGCTGCCCACCAAACGCGTCGAAGCTGCCCGCGGACTTAAGCGAGCAGTGGACGACTCGTCTGTTTGGTTCTGCTGCAGCAGCGTGTCCATCAGATCCAGCTCTGCTGTGGTCCCACTGAGGTGCCCGTTCAGCAGGGTTATGGTCTGCTCCATGGCAGCGATCTTTGCCTCCAGCTCCCTAATGTAGTTCTGCTGGCGCGTGCACTCTGGCTCGTAGTTCGACTTCCCATCCATCTGCTGGCACCGACTCTGGGCTACATCCAGGGCAGCGTTTAGCTCATTGATCGTGGCTGCCTTTTCCCGCAGCGTGGCCTCCAGGTTGGACTGCAGGGCATTGTAGCGAGCGGTCATTTTTTCCAGTTCGTTCTGTTTTTTGTTCAGCTGATCAGTGCCTTGGCTGAGCTGCTCCTGCAGAAGATCGCACTGGGCGCGATGATGCTCCTCCAACTGCCTGATGCGGGAGTCCGCGATGCGATCGTCCCGCTTGTGGGCATCACGCTCCACCATGTCGTACTTTGACTTTAGATCGGAAACCATCGCACGTGTCATCTCCAGCTGCCCCTCCAGCCGGGTGTTGTCCTCCTCCAGACGTTTCTTGTCCTCCCGTAGCTTCTCCATGCTACTCTCCTGGTTGGAGCACTTCGCCTTCGTGTCCACTAGCAGCTCATGAGTATTCTGCTTCTCGCGAAGTGCCCGGTCCAGCTCCGCCTGCAAGATGCGCCCGCGCTTTTGCTCTTCATCAAGCTTCTTCAGAGCATCTGCGGCTTGCTGACCGAAATGATCGCGTTCGCGTGACTTTGATTCCAGCATGATTTTTAGCTTGTGAATTTCGTTCGCATGCCGATGCTGGTGGTGGTCCTCCTCTGCTGTTGGCTGTGTGTAGCCTTGCTGATGATGGTGGTGCGGCTGTTTGGGCATCAAACCCGACTGGAAATTCGTAGTCGAGTCGATTGTACTTTCGTCATCATCCAGATCATCGAAGGCATTTTCCAGCAAGTTGCCCAGCTAGAGCACAGTGTTATCAGATATGTGTGCTTGGGCGCGTATTGCCCTAACATGTACTCACCTCCTCGTCGCGTCGTTTCTGATCCTCTAAAGCTTCTTCTTCTTCTTGGCGCTCCAATGTCGAACTCACGTTCAAGGGCTCGGCCCCCTGAAAAAGGCTCATGCCTGGCGTATTCATGTTGATATTATTTGGCTGAACCGACGTGCCAAGCCTCCTGATGCTATTAGTTTTTTCAAAATTTTGATGGCACAGGCGCTGCCTTTTTTGTTTTTGTAGCGCCAGTCTTATACATTTCTGATATTTATCGATATATCGTTATTTTTAGTTCACTTCTCTAGGTCACACACCTTGCAACTTTCTTAGAGATGCGCCATTTGTATCGTATAAGCTAAATCCTTGTGCACACACACAACATTCATGTAAAAATGCAACTCAGTGTTGTGTCCGAACTCTTATCGAATACCTATTTAAATCGTTTTGAGATAATAAAAAATGACGAAAACAACAAACTTGGCGGTAAATTCAAACAGAAAAATATTGTTACTCCCTTTGTTTCCATACATTTAAGAATTTTCAAGACCAAATAGTTTCTTTTTTCAATTTTTTTCAGTTTTATTAATTTTATACAGACTGTCCATTCATAAACGCACTTATATTGGGACATTTATCTAATTTATCGGCATCTATTTGGAAAACCTTGGACAAACGTTTCCAACTTTGCGCATCAAAGTAGTAGAAGGTGCCGCGCTCTTTTGTACCATTTTTTTCATATTGATTAATGCCAGGAATTCGAGTTATCCAGATTTTCTCCTCCACATGATACCGCCACTCGCGACTATGCCTAAATAAAGAGAACCAAACCAACGATTAGAAAATATTGCAAATTAATTCAAAACATAATTTAATACGTACAGTTCAGCAGCTGCCATCAATTGCATGATATCGCCGATATTTGTGTAGAAGAGGAAGAAGAGCAGATCCTCTTGCAGCTTTTTCAGTACCGGCGCCGTAAGCTTATCTCTTATCGCAAAATTGATCAGATATTCGGGTGGCACGTTGAACTCAACGTCTTGTGCTCTGAAAAAAAGAAAATTAAATGAATTCAAATGCAAAAAAACTCCATTTTCTGATCACTCAGTTAATGTTTTTCTGCTAATCTATAAAGGCAGTTGTGCCGCGACTGTATTACATAGATAGATAGATAAAAATCAGAGTGATTTCAGCCAAGATTAATAATATTAATACTCATATGGTTTAAACAAATGATATTCCAAACATATGGCGAAATATAAATGGTTTCGCAGAAGTGATTTAGATCAGCCGTTTTACAACAAATCAAACACTTTTATTTACAATTTAAAATGATCACAGGAATGGGAATACCAACAATAAAGATAAATAATAAATGCATCGATCGACTCGACCCACCTGCAGGGCTGTTCCACGAACGGTCCAGCGAATGTTGTATGCAAGCTCTCTTGTGAATTCAGATTCAAGCCAAGGCCCGTCAGATCCGTGCCCAAAGAGAGCGTTACCAGGTTGGGATCTGTTTCGGCTGCCCGTATGAACGTCAGCAGGCCCACCATGCCGAACTGATTGTTCACCATGGTCGCTGGTATGTTTGTGACTTTGCCTGTGGTTGCGGGCGGCATACATTAATGCTTCACGTAAGGTACTATTCAGTGGAGATACTCACCATCCGGCGAAGTTTGCACGCCGCTCTTCACAAGTTTATCATTGCTGGAATTATCGTTCAGATGGTCGCCGACACCACATCCACTGGCACCACCGCTGCTTCCGGTGCCACTGCCCAGGCCGCCGCCGACTCCCATCATGGCATTGCTACTGGTTACGCTGTTGACACCACTGCTGCCCACCAATCCCACGTGCGAGCTTCCGACGGATCCGAGGACTGCACTGCCGCCACCACCACCGCCTCCGACCACAACGCCGCCCAAGCCACTGCCGACAGCGCCCAGACCATTGCCGCCTACAACGCCGACGCTGGTGCCACTGGTGCCGCTGGATCCGCTGACCACAATTGAGTTCATTGCCTTTTCCGTGCCGTCCAGATGGTTCTCTGTGACTCCGCCCGTGGGGTTGCCGCCAGAGCCAACGCCAAGGCCCCCGCTGCCGCTGCTCCCAACTGCATTCGTTGTGCCATCCGAGTTTTGGGTGCCCGGTAACGCAGGGAAGTCCTCGTTGGACATCGTGAACTCCGATTGTTCTGACGTCGGCTGCTTCACCATGCCAACTGAAAGCGAATCGGAAGCAAATCGAACAGAAAGTGTGGATGAGTGAAGTGCATTCAGCTGGGAGGGAAAGCGAATCAATTTGTATATCTAATGTTCTACCAACTATCATCTACCAGCACCGCTTCTCCGAATTAGTGGACAGACAAATAGTTTAGCATAATTATGTGGGCCAAAAACAGAGACCGATCAAGCCATTACAAGTAGTAGTAATGAGTAATGCAAATTGATCTGATCTGATCCGACCAGACAGCAGACGGTACGACGCACACACACACACACACAATTATTGCTTTTCGCATATCGTAATCGTAATTGTAAACATTAAATAATACTAAAAAAAGAAGTGGATTTGATTTGAACTCACAAGAGGTAAAGAAATTACCATAGGGTTTGCTGCCCGGCGGCTGGAGCGGATTCGATTGGGGCAGTGTTTGGTCGTTCTGGCCGCGCGCATTCGTTAGCGACGGGAACTCCGTGGGATCGAGTAGGGCAGGTGTGGAGACATCAGCTCCACTGCCTCCAAACACGTGGAAGTTGTTCAATGGCCCCCCACCGCCGCCCGTTCCGTAGCCGCCGCGACCCGTCTGCATGAAGTTTCCCATGTTCGACTGTGGGACGAGAATTGGAATGGAAAGAGAAGTCAGAATTTAGCTGTCCGCAGAGGGAATCCTCCTGCAGGAGGGGGCTACGCTTACCATGGGTCCACTGCCTAGTCCCTGCATGGCACGCCGCTCCACGAACTGACGCTGTCCGAAAAGGTTCGCGTTCCGACTGCCGCTCGACAAGGCAGGCCCCCCAACTGATAGCTGGGCATTGCGGTTCGGCGATAGCTGAGGCTGCTGCTGTGGCTGTTGTTGCTGCGTCTGCCCATAATTCGCTGCACCTGGGTAAGAGTTGGCAAAGTCTGAAGCATTGTGTTAAAACGAGATACTTCTTTGGAAATGCAGGCGTTAAACTTGCTTACCGGTTTGGAACATGCCAGACGTGGGTGTAACATGGCCGGTCAGGGAGCTACCACCGAAGCCGCCCGTTGTCCGTCCAGCTAACGCCGCGTTCGCTATGCTTCTTGGGGGTTGTTGGAAATTTAAATTCGCCATAATCTGCAAAGAAAGCCAAAGAATCGGTTAATTAGCTGTTGGATATTGTGCCCCATCCCCCCATTAATGGTGTAATCTAAATAGTACGATTGGGGGCGCTATCACTAACGAGCCCCGTATGCCGCATACGAAGCCTCAAAAACCAGCGTCCTCTCCTCTGCTGTATAAACAAAAGTTTGTTTATAGTGACTCACTTCGGCTTAAAATTTGATAACCCACAAATAAACATTGGCCGCCGCTGGATTTGCACAATAAACAACCCAATTCCGTTGGCATCTTCACAAAAAAAAAAAAGCTGAGCTCAACGCAATAATGAAGTTCTGTTCTTCTGAAAGCGAGTAAACAGAAGCTGCAGCTCGCTTCGCAGCACTGTTCGCTATAAGTTATAAGATTAAATGGCCGCCAGTCAGCTGTCAATGTGCACAAAGCAGAAGGGCCCGGCACACATATGTACATATATGGCACATAGAGGCTGGACTGGAGCAATTATTGGCGATTCTCTTTGGCTGGGGTACCCATGCATACATATGTATGCGTGTACTCGAACAATGGTGTAGGTGAAAAAACCAAAACCAGAACCAGAATGCGCGGCGGCGGCAGGAAGCCTATAGGAAAGCCGAGGAGGAGATAAGTGAACTGTAAAAGGATACTCTAGCACTCTGGATACTTTGCGAAAAGGCATGCGATTCACACTCACACTCGCAGCACTCTTCTGCCTTTGTTTTGTTTGTGTTTGTGCGAGCGCAGCATTATCATTGTTCTGCAGGCCCAGCAGATATGCGGCAGGCACCTGTCTGGTCCGAGTACTCGGAAATTACATGCCACTTATATTTGCTTTTTTTGGAAGGGAAGCCAAATCGTCTTTAGAGTCTGATAATCGGGTTACATCGGCAATGCCATATATTTTACCTTCGCATGTAACTTTATCAGCTGACCCGGCGGGAGCTTTTCAACACTACGCTACCGATGCTAACGGCGCTTACAACAAAAACCTCTGACCGCAAATAGCCTTGGAACAATAACGCGTCGGCAGGTTTGACCTCCACTTACCTAAATTAACGTTAGATGATAGTTCGCCTTCTTCCACTTCCACTGTTAATGCGTGCTCTCCACTCGCTTGCAATCGACTCGAACTGCTGCTACCAACAACAACATACACTGAACGGATCGTTCTCACCGCATTTAACATTCCAAGGCGACAAGGTGGACGTCGTTGCTGTCGTCGTCGTGGTCCTGGCGCCGTATCCGTTTCGGCGGCACAGACTTACGCTTATTCCAATGGGCAGTCTGAGGTTAGCGCGCTCACTCAACACACAGAGCGCGACGGGCGGCAAATATTCAAACGGGACACACAGGATATATGTATGCCCTTTACACGCACACAAACACAGCCCGATGCTGATGATGATGCGCAAAGTGTAGTGGTAGCGAGAGGAGAGGTTAGTTAGTATTTTTCCGCGCCGTGTCGTCCCTAAATATATTGCATATATATGTATGTCTATATGCTTCGTCTGTATGCAGCGTGGTCTTCGTCGTTCACGACAGAAGGAGTACCGAAGGATGTTAATGCCTTTCAGAGGCAAAAAGTTTTTCAATTTTCTGCGCCGCTGTGCGGACCACAAATTTCACGTAGAATGCTACACTTGGCAAACTTCGCACGAAGCTCGATCTCTTGTCTGGCTACGCGTTTTAATGTAACTGTTTGCCTTGGTTTATGTATATTATTGTAGTGGTTTGGTTTGGTTTGGTTTTATTTTGTAAGTAAATAATTGCTTGCTATTGCGCTGTTGTCTCTGCTTCTTCCCCTGCTCTGCTGCACAAGCACTCTATGTATGTGTGTGTCTGTCTTTGTTTTCTCAGTTCATTGAATTTCACCCGAGCTAGCGAATTGGGCAAAATTCGCTGCGTGATTTGCGTATTTTTTACACCTCTCACAGTCTAATGCACTTCGCTTCGATGTGGGGAAACGTGTGTAATTTACTATTGATAGGCAATATACAATTATTTAGCGCCCGAAATGGCTTTAAATTGTACACAAAAAATGTTCCGCAAAAAAACTTTTGTCACGAATACAAACACACAGGAATTAGGGATGTAAAATATGGTTATCGATGCAAATGTTATATCGATAGTTTCTTAGCGACTGCTGGGCTGGCGAACGAAGCCGCTCCCTGGATTGGCATCTCTCTAGAAGTAATTAAAATAAATCTATATACCCCTGTATTATTTGCATTTTTACAAACTTAACAAACGTTCCGTTATTTATTAAGCACTTTCCTCGATGTCTGACTGTGACTAGACCTCCCAATTATTTAGACGTCGATATTTTTTGCTTTTCAACACTTCAGTTGCAGTGCTGCAAAGATTCGGTTCTTTGCGAAATTCGCAGGAAACATATATATATACATCAATCTATTAAATTCCATTTTAAGGTATATAAAGTACTCTTCAAACTAATAAGGAACGCCAAATTTCCACTTATCGCTATTGCCGATATTTTTGTGTTCGTCGCCAATAGCCTCTGAACAATGAGCCCATCACTGGGAAGAGGAGGGAATTTTTGAAAAATGTAAAACTCCTGATCACAGTCTGCATCCACTATCAACGATTCAATCGGTAAAATGTGATTTTTGTAGGTTTGATACTTAAATTATGTGAAAAAAGAAATGCAAGCATTGAAATTCTTTATAATAAAGTTCTGCCCAAGAAAAAAAACATAATTAAAAAAAAAATTTTTTAAAGACTCAAATCTATCAGAAAAGTTCGTTTTGGTTCCTTGAGGAAAAAAAGTTGGATTTTGCCGAGTCGACTAAGTGCTGAGAGTCTTAGCTACCCAAACATTACCGACCCCATAAAATAAGAATATATATTTTTGATCAGCATCAATATCCGAGTCGATATAGCCCTGTCCGTCTATCCGTCCGTCTTGATGATAGCCTAGATCTTAGAGACTATAAAAGCTAGAGAAACCAAATTTTGTCTCCAGACTCATGTGATAGCACACTGCTACAAGTGTATGTACGCCTCCACCCACACAAATGACGAGTATCAGTGGCAGTAACAATTGAAGATACGAGAAAACGGAATATGCAGGATCGTAGAGAATGACCATATCTACCAGATTGCTGAATCTGAATCAGATCGGATCATAATATAGCCAGAATAAAGAAATTAATTTTTAGTTGCTTCCCCCACCTCCTCTAGCACGAGACCTGCTATTCATTCTCTTTCTCGCTCGCACACTCTGCCTCGTTATATATGCGATCGCCCTCTAGCGGAGGAGATGTAGGTAGAATCTAAATGGTAGATGTAGAAACTACATTTTAGCCTCCTGTTATGACGCTACACAATGTTATTTAACATCCCGCTGTTAGCTAGTAACAGCAGCGCCCTTTTTAACTCAAGCAATCGAGTATTCGATTTATTCGGTTGGAACATCGATTAGGATTGTTCAGGATCATTCCTGTAAAGAGAAAAGAGTAAAGTTGAACGTACAAGTTTGTGAGCGTTTGTGAATTTGGAATAAAACTTGGTGAGTGCAATATAGCTAAGTTATGTGTTTAGTTATAAGTGTCGCAGTTTACTTTTCTGTCGCATACGTTCAAATGTTTATATTACTGTTTGCTACCTTTTCGCGTAAACCGCAGAAAAGTAAACGGCGTACGCAATAAATCGGCCATATTTATATACAAATGTATGCATGTACATAGCGGCGGTTCGTAACGGTCAGAAAAGTATGTGTGTATGTGTATGTATATACATTTCAGCGCCTTGCTGTGCATATACATACACATACGGCATATACTTTGCTATGTACATACATATGTGTGTATGTTATGTGCTTGAGGTTCGCCTTCACATATGTATGCCAACATTGTATCGTTATGGCACCGAAACGCAAGCATATGCGCGCATACATATGTATTTGCAATACAAACTTTTAATTTTGTTTATTTTCTTACAGAAAATGGACCTCCAACAGGAAGGTAGACGGGGTCACGATGGGAGGATCTACCAGGGTCCGGGACGAGCTTCAAGGATCGACGTGCATTCCATCGGGCGCTGCAGGCCGTCGTCAGAGGGATGTCGGCCAACGCGGCACAGTCGGATGCCAAACGATTGAACCAATTGAACATGCTGAACGTATTTGCGAACTTCGGAAGTGGACATGGACATGGCCATGGAGTACGTCGTCATGGTGGACGCGTCCCTGCCGCTCCTATCGCACCAGTCGCCCATGCCGCTCCTATCGCACCTGTCGCCCAAGCCGCTCCTATCGCTCTCGTCGCCCATGCCGATGATCAGTCAGTTGTGGCTCGGGAGAGTTGGGCTGTGCAGGTGGCCCGCGCTGAGGGCGAGGAGTAAGCATTTATTCAATAAAAAAAAGTTTTCTATATATATGTACATATTTCTGAGTTCATTTATTTGTATGGGGTACTACGTAACGTTTTCAAGCTTCATGAACACTCCTGCAAATTTTGCTAAAAATATTGTCTGGAATATCTCCAACTCATCAGTATTTACGTTGTGCAGACTTATGTGGTCAGACCGGCACAGTCCGAAAAAGTTTTCTAGCATAAATAAGTCTTAAGTTTGCAAGCTGCCTCTACTTGTATTCCCTGTGAGGAGACAGCGCTGCAGCTGCATCAGCCTGGTTCAACACCGATTGCCAAGTTTTCTTCTTAAAAATACTCCTCATGTACACCCTTCGCAATACTGTTTTTGTATCTGTACCGTTCTGCTAAATTATTTTTTAAATGTATATAATCGCGCAGCACCGGTAAATGCGCGTAGTGGTATGCATACTTTGCAATACTTTCTCGGATAAACTTTTTCCGTTCTCCTTCATGCCTCCTATATCAGCACACGGTCAGCACACGTTGCACATGGTCCATAATTTTGTCCATGCTTGCTGTGATTGCCTGTTAAATACAAATATTTTGATATACTCTTTGAGACATGCTATTGCTTTGACTTACCACCGCAATGTGGAGTACTGCAAACCTGCTGTCCAGCTCAGCAGTATGGGCCGCAATTACCAGAATTTTTATTTTTGATGGAATGCAATGCTATTTTGGATAAAAAATATTAAGCAAATTATTGCAACAGCCTTGCTTAAATAAGATCATACTTACACCCATGATGCAATTATACAAGGTGGTCTCGTCGGCTGCCGAATCGTTCGGGTTTCAGGACCTTAACGTTCAGTGCGCGCTTGCTTGGTGTAGTGAAAGGTTGGGTACGGACAAATTTTTTGCGGAAACCTTAACCCTTGTGCGCAACAAAAATGGCGTATTGTAGTTTTTACCGCAAGCACGTGCAAAGAACAGTTTAGCCACTAACCATACAGTATATAGATGTGCCAGTTCATACAACGAAAGGGGCGCAGCTGAGTTTGCAGCGTAAGCTCCCAGGTCTTCGGCTCTGGGGCCGACCGCGTTCGGCTCTGGGAATGACCGCGTTCGGCTCATGACGTAAAACGAGCCGACGGACAGCAAGCATGTATGTGTTGTGTACGTGTACCACTCCAAAATATATGATCGTATGCATAGAATAATTTTTAGCTGCCGAAACCGACTTTGCTTGAGATTTCAGTTTACGTAAATGTGTGTGTGCCATGTATTCACATGCTATGCTTGTGTGGGTTCTACAATTTTTGGCCGCTTGAATTGGTTTTTCGTTTTGTTTTAAGGGCTGAGTAGCGACCTGAGCTGACCTGCCGCAACATAAATGAGGAATGGGCAGAGTCAAAAAATTAACATATTTTATTTTTATATATTGTATTTATTTCCCACCCCCACCCACTCTGCCCATTCCTCATTCCTCAGTATGGATTCAATGTCAGCAGGACGGTGCCGAAAATTCTCACTATTAGGGAAATAATTTCTGATTCTATCCATTGTGTAATTTGCTTTGTTTACCAATAGATCCAAATAACTGTTCATTTCTAATATTTGATCTTTTTGAAAACATCTGGCAACTTCATGTATTTTTATACCCGTACTTAAAAAAGAGTTAAGGGGTATATTAGATTTGGTTTCCAGACTCATGTGATATCACACTAAAGTACAAATATATATGCTATGTTTTTCAGAAGCGGTTCGGTACATTTTGGGAGAAGGATGTACCCGAAAACAACGAGGCGTTTTTTAAGGAAAGTTTTAGGATGGAGAGATCCTGCTTATCTCTGTTGGTTACTCGCTTGGAAGTGCTACGGAAGAAGGACACAAACTGCGGAGCTGCAATTCCTTTGGAGAAGCGTATCGCCATATCTTTATATACTTTGGGATCTTCTTCTGTGTACCGAACAGTCGGTAGGCTTTTCGGAGTGTCAGCCAACAGCGTCTGCATGAGTTTTGCAGAGCATTCATCAACGAATTCTCAGAGGAATACATGTCCAAAAACTATCTCACTTCAGAGAAAATTGACGAGTGTGTCCAAGGATTTGAAGAAATTGGGTTTCCTCAGTGCCTAGGTGCAATTGGTAATAATGCAATAAAATCATCCATAATATATGTATGCGTTTGTGCGTGTGTGATAGCTCACAATAAAAACAAGTGCGAAAGTGCACGCTTAAAGTGCGTGTGTGTTTGTGTTCGTGTGTAATAGCGCAACATAAAAACAAGTGCGAGAGTGCTCGCCTCAAGTGGGTAAGTCATGGAAGGAGAACAGTCCTTCCTGTTCGATCCGATCGATCCAGTCCCGCTGGCAGCTGCCCGACTGGCTCAATCGCTTTCTGCAAGGAATTTGCTTGCTGTAAATTCACGGGACACAACTCCCATGCAGCTCGCAGATCTTGTGGTCGATCGAGATCGGCAGAATCTTCTCCTCTCAGAGGAGTATGAAAACTGCCTCACACAGTCAAATTCCGGTAGACGGAGTACTTGTAGCGATGGCATAGCCGCGAGAGCGCCAGCAGAGAGGCAGCCTTTTTCAGAGCGACCAAAACGGCCAGTGTCGACAACACCTTTGTTCGAAGGGGCTTCAAACCCTGTAGTGCGACCAAAACGGCCAGTGTCGAGAACACTTTTGTTCGAAGGCCCACAAGTCAGTCAGTCCGCGACCAAACACGGCAACAGTGTCGATGAACAAACTTTTGGCCGAAGCGGCTTTTCAAGTCCCTCTCAGTGCGACTCTTATAACGGTCAGCGTCCGAGACACTTTTGTTCGAAGGGGCTTCAGCCACCTGTAATGCGACCAATACGGAAAAGAACCAGTGTCGACGAACACTTCTTGTCGTGCTTCGATTTCAGGTTCCCTACGGGCTGCCCGCAGAAAAGTGCAGATTCAGAATCTTAAACGCGAACAGACATGTTCATGACAATGATGCCCAAGCCCGATAACGTATGCGCTTTTTATACCCGTACTGAACAGAAGCGATTGGTAAACAGAGATGGAAAATTTTCCGACCAAAGTTATTATCTTGATCAGCATCAATCAGCTCGATCTCTGTATACCGGCCGTGTGCAGCGTGGACTCCAATAAAAAAAACAAATTTGGTTTCAAGACCATGAAGACTCCTCGGCTCCATCCAAATACGACCCGCCCGAAATAGGGAAACTAAAAACGGATCGGAAACCAGAATCGACCGGAAATTAATATTTCTTGTCGTGCTTCCCTTTCATGTTCCCTACTGGCACTGCCTGCAGAAAACTGCAGATGCGCTCATAAAAAAAATTTTAATCGCAAAACGAAACATGATGTATTTTCATGCCAATGATGCACTCCCCAATCCCGATAATCGTATTGCTGGGGAATGCGTCTTTTTTATAGATGGAATCCCTTGGTGGCGACCGCCGAAGGGGTGTTCCGGTCCCTCCTGGCTATATCCCAGGACAATCTTTACAAAAACTCTGCTTATTTTGTTCGAGAAATTCGCACAGCGACAAAGATGGAAAAATAAAGCACATGGCCAAAGTGCCAATCAACTGCAAAAAAATATATTTGTTTGCAATGCTGCTTTTTATGCAAAATTAAAACGGCAAAACACAACTGCCCCGAAAGCCTCCGAAATCAGCCAAAAATGACTATGTCATTAGAGTGTGGACTTGTGGAATTGATTCCACAGCTTGCAATATATTTAGAAAATATGCAGAATTCTTCCCCAGCTGTTCTTTGTGTGGAAGATGATTCCCCAGCTGTTGGTGATTCTGTTCATATTTCACAAAATCAGTACTTCGAAATAATTTCAGAAGACGACAGGGCAGGATCGCCTGAAAGGGCTAGAAAAATAACTAATACTAACAAAAACGAAATTCATGTGAAGCACATGAACGACTGAAAAATATAAGTCTCGATCGCTTGAAAAGGCTAGAAAAATAACTAACAAATACTAAATACTAACAAAAAAGGAATTCATGTGACACACATGTGAAACACATGAACGACTGAAAAAGATGTCTCGATCGCTTGAAAAGGCTAGAATAACTAACAAATAAGCTCATCGCCACCCGGGGCCTTTTTCGTCATGAGCTTTCGAATGTCGTCCTTGACTTCGTGCATCGTGATCAAAGCCACTGGGAGCTCCGTTTGGTGCGTCTCTTCTATTTTAGCGGCGACCAAGCAGGCTCTTCTTTGAAAGGGCTGGAACCCTTCCTCAAGATTTGAAGCAAACGCCTCAACCCTATCAGTGGCAGCTCTTGCCCAGGAGCCGAAGTTGACAATGCGGGGGATCCTTGCACAATTGGGCGAAGCGTCAACAGCCATGTCTGTCTTTCTGTATCGCATATTCGATAATCGATAATACATTAATTTAAGTTGATATTACATATATTTATTTGACACGACAAGCAACTTATAGCTATTTTTAAGGTAAATTACACGATAATATTTAAAGGACTTCCAAGGCATTTTCATATGTACTGAATGTTTTTGTGGGTATCGACATATTATACACGAATGTGGATGCTTGTCTGCTATCCCATTGACATTGCTCTATTGCTAAATATACTCTAAATTGTATGAGTAATTTTAAATTAAATTAACCATATTAATAAAGTCTACGGATGACACTGCATCTGTACTGCAAAGCGAGTGTGGGGAAAATCCCATCCAAAAGCATAAAGCCCGTACTTTAGTGTTAATGTCTGAATTATTTGGCATTCATATTTCTTTGGTTTGGGGATACTTACTACATCAGGCAGGTGGCGGTGGCCTACACTAACAGAGATGATAACTTCACAATGACAGACATTCAGAACAAAAATCAATTCATTCCTTATCAAAATAGATATTGTGAAACAGTGATCTGTCGATAAACTTAGATTTGATATTTGATATATCGTAAGGCATTGTACGTGAGTGCTTCAGAGCAAGAATATTCATTATCTGAATTTTCTTAGAATTCGAATCCAGCTTTCTACTTATGAGTAAGTACCACATGAAACACACTAAAAGTCATTCTAGAACTGCGATCGGCTTAATGTTATACATATGTACTCTCTAAACTAATGTTAAAGTTACACCACACATCGTGGGAATAATTTTAGCACGACATAGTAGCGGCCCCAGTGCACAGTGTAACTCCAGCCCCTGATAAGGGGAGTTGGTCCGCAGCGAAAACAACGATTACAATAGTATCAAAAAATAAATTCAAGTGGAATTCGAACCGTTGATGTGGTCAACGAAGAGTGCCTTAATACTTTAGGAGGTAACTTAACTATGTCTATAATGAATTGAATTTAATCTCCTTAGCAATAGCCTCTCTCTGCATTTTCTCGCGTAACCGTGGTATGTCCTCGTCTATTCGCACTATCGCGCGGATTTTCTGAAAAAATAATTGTGATGAGGCTCGAAACAAATTGTTTTTGATTTGTGTGGTTGTTTACCTCGGACAAGTCGCCAGGTGTTCGTTTCCACAACCAGAACATGTATACTGGTATATACAGCATAGAGGACAACGCAGTGAACCAACCAAATGCATGAGCCCACCAGGGATAGTTGTAGTCCAGGTACTTGATTGGAGTCCATTGGACTATGTTGAAGAAAAAGACGCCCTGTCGGAAGGAAAGAAACAATTAATTAATTACCATGCCGCATTACTTCTATACTTATGGCTGTTATATTTACCAGACATATAGCCGGGGTCGTGACACACCAGCAGAACTTCCACCAAACTGTGGGATAGTATCCAATCATATCCTTAATGCCATCATAAAATCGATCGACTCCATAGCACCAGGATATTGAGACGCACTCGAAGAATATGAGCCACAGTAAGCAAAAACCGCTAACTGCATACGAATCTAATATTTGGAAAATGTACATGCCGCCCTAAACGAAATTGTATTTTAAATACAGCTACAATGAGATACAGCCTGATCCAAAAACTTACTTGCGTTATGCATGTTAAGCCCACTAAATAGCTCAGGGCGCATACAATGGCAATAAAAATTTCTTTGCGTTTTCGCAGCAGCTGTGGCCACTCGTCGATAATTGCTGTAATGAAGCCCTCCATTGTACAGAACTGAGAATCCAAACCGATAAGCAGCAGCATGAAGAAGAAGAGGCAAGACCACATTGGCGAGCCCGGCAGCTGCAATACTGCCGACGGGTACACTAGGAAAGCTAAGCCAGGACCTGTTTCAGAGCACACAAGTAATCAAATAAGCATGATTATTGTTCAATGACAAAAAAATGTACGAAGAAATGTTCTTGTTGTTGTATAAAGGATGACAAACCTGATGCTGCCACCTCCGCCACAGGTCGCTGCTGTTCATGTGCCATAAATCCAATTACTGAGAATATTACGAATCCAGCGAACATACTCGTGCTGGAATTCACTGTGCAGACAATAAGCGCGTCCCTGCAATACAATGATGTAACAATAAATATTTTTTTGATAGCAACCGATTTACTTTGTATACATGTATTCCACTCACTTATAAACATTGTTCGTAAATTTATTGTAGCTGCCTAAGGCGACAAGTGTACCAAGGCCAAGCCCGTAGGAGAAGAAGATCTGCGTCACAGCATCAATCCACACCTTGGAGACATTTTATGTGAAAATCGGCTCGGAGCAAATGCTATGGCAAAAACCATCGACAAATCGGTAATCTGAAGTGTGGTATACATACCTCTGATTGAGACAGTTTCGAAAAGTTTGGAATAATATAGAATTTAATGCCTTCCAAAGCCCCTGGTAAAGTTATTCCACGAACTAACAAAACCGTGAGCAAAACGTATGGGAACAAGGCTGTAAAGTATACCACTTTTCCCGTCCACTTGACTCCCTTCCAAATGCAAAAATAGCAGAGGATCCAAACGAGCAATAAGGTTCCGGCCAATTCCCAACGAATATTGCCAATCTCCTCCATGCCATGCGATATTTGCAGTGCACGACGCCTGAAACGGTTCATTATACAAAACAGTATTGAATGTTAGCACCAGGTGGGGGGGATTATCACAACATCCAGGATTCATATTTTAAGCGTAATTGGTGGTTACATACTCCCAAAACTCTTTGACTGGATCTGTGAGTTCCGTTGATGAGATATTCGTCGCTGCCACGGAGCAAATTTTCTTTGCGGTGCCATTGATAACTTTATCCCAGCAGTGTAAATTGTTCCTCTCATATTGATTGACACAATTAACGGTGTTCCACCAGTTGTTGCAAGTCCTCCAGGGTACATCTATGTACATGGAATGGATTGTAATATTATATGGTACATGGACTTTTTTTGTATCTCAAAATGTAGTGAACGCGAAAATGGTACCCACCCGCTCTCATTGACATGAAAAAGTAAAATACCGCCCAAGCCAGAATAACAATGTAGTAAACATTCATCCAACAAGACATAACGGCGGCAGCATATCCAATGCCTTGAATAAACAGCAAAAACGATAATCATAAATAAATATACTAATCATAAGTATGAGTAATATTGTGTTCAATGGGTGTGTATGTACATATGTATATGTACATATTGGATGGTTTATAGATCCGGAAATGCTACATTTTGTGCAATATGCTATAGAATGAAATTTGAACAGAAGACTACATAGTCAAATGAAACTCCTCTTGCCTTTGAATATAGGGGCGATTTTAAAAACTCCCAGTCCACCAATAGTCAACATTTGTCCAAGAGCCAGCTCCATAAAGAACATCGGGATACCAGCTAGAAACAACGCCAAGAAGTACGGCAATATGAAAGCTCCGCCTCCATTTTTATAGCACAAATAAGGAAATCGCCAAACGTTTCCCAAGCCGATGGCCAGTCCAACCACTGAGAGAATAAAGTCAAGCTTCGAAGACCATGATCCTCGCTCCGGCAGTTGATCAAGTTTAACCAGCTGAAATGTTAAAGGCAAAATCATTTGTAGAGCTATGTACATACATATGTATGTGTACTTTTAATGTAAAAGTTCATTTTTATAAAAACATCCATTACAACCACTAGTAAGGGATTGATCGTTTCATTCTTTACCGGATATAAATGATAAACGAGAAAGAACGTGTGAGTCGCTTCTGGGGACGCGACTCTCCTACATCTCCTCCGCTAAAGGGCGCTCGCGTACATAACGAGGCAGAGTGTGCGAGCGAGAAAGCGAATGTGTTGCTGGTCTCTTGCTGAAGGAGGCGGGGGAAGCAACTGAAAATTAATTTCTTCATTCTGGCTATAATTATGATCCGATCTGATTCAGTCATTCTTTACGATCCTGCATTTTCAGTTTTATCGTATCTTTACAATTGTGCCTGCCACAGATTTTCGTCCTTTGTGTAGGCGGAAGGGGGCGGGCGAAATTTTGAAATACACTTGTAGCAGTGTGATATCACATGAGTCTGGAAACCAAATTTGGTTTCTCTAGCTCTTATAGTCTCTGAGATCCAGGCGCTGAACAAGACGGACGGATGGACGGACAGACAGACGGACATGGCTATATCTACTCGGCTATTGATGCTGAACAAATATATATTTATATACTTTATCGGAAACGTCGGAAACGTTTCCTTCTCTGCGTTACACACATCCACCGTTACCACAATTATTGTATTGTATCCCTTAACTCTTTTTGAGTACGTGTAGAAAAAAAGCTTTAAGGGATAAAAAGGTTTGGTGAGCGGATTAATTTAATATAAATATACTGACTTTGGAGTTCGTCCATTCCAGCACTTTATACTATTTAATAAACAATATGTACATACGTATGACTAAATTAAAAAACAAATTTCTGATCCGATTGCAGTCAGTACATGACTTACCTGCTGCTGATTGGACGTAGCTGCATTTGCTGGGGTGTTCGACTCTGAAGATGCGGCGAGGTCTTTACACATCTCTATAGCCTCGTGCTTTCGTCTATCTCCTCCTCCGTCACCATCGCTTTCGCAATTGGCATACATTTCGCTGGCGATCAGGAAGGACTTCCTCCTAAGAAATATTTGTTTAGATCTGCGAGCACTTGACTAAATATCCGAATTATAGACGAGTTGGTGTAGTGGGAGAAGGACTACACTGCCTTTCTGACTATATTTATGTATGTATGGTTTGGCTCTTTATTCGTAGGTCCGTTCACGTTTCGCGCACCCACGACACGACACCCTAGCAGATCACTTGCTTGCATCCAACTGACTATCTGAGCTGGAGATAGATGGATGGATGGGTGGTTACGAGCATGGCACCTAATTCAAACGAAGCTCAGATTTGAGCGAGTCTGGCTGCGTTGTCATTTTTACATACAATTTAATTTAATAATGATTTAACAAGAGGGTTCTAGCATCGGACACATTAAAATATATGTACAGCGAGTACAGCGCATAGGGGCACAGTCTCGGTCTGAGCTCGATTTTGATGGCATGCCCTGCCCAGTAAAACAGAATTTGAAGCATCGCTGCTACTCTGCCTCTGCCTCTGCGTGCAGCAACGAAGCTGCACAGTGCTAGCGCTCGGCAACCCCTACAAACCAATGCAGGGCAATTTACTGACCCATTTGGGGGCATGCGAGTATCAGCGACCACCGACACAGCCACCGACATAGCCACCGACACAGCCGCCGGATCGCTCTGGTCTCGGTCACTATAATTTCAAAGAATGTCGTGTACCACTACTAGTACCTGTGCATGTCCATCCATACCCATACATAGACGACATATTGAGCGGACGTCTGTTAGTGGGGGAATGTACATACATCTGCACTTAAAAATTTTGAATTTTATATTAAAATCATAAGAGATAAACTCGGCTGCCTCGGCAACCATACACACAACTGCATACGCATACATACATACATATGTATGTACATACATATAAATACTCATATTTTCACATACATACACTTGCTGTATAAGTAAGTTATCTACTTAAAACCAATAATAATCAGTGAATTTTTCGACCATTCCGATCATTCCTATGGCAGATATATGATATGTACAATGTCTTTTATCCAATTTGGCTGTATGATACAGAAAAAATCTAACAAACTGCAATTTCTGACAAAAAATGTGTTCATCAAAGATTGCAAAGAGTCGACGGATGTTAAAATTATAACGTTAGCTACATTAGTATGTACATATATCGAATCGGATGTTCATAGAGATTAAGAAACATATGCCTGTATGTACTCTATCCAGTCGCAAATGTTGCCTTCCTTCTAACCTAAAAAAGATTAAATTGTGTGGAGGAAAAATACATTTATATTAAGAGTATTTTGAGCGCATACGAGTATGTAGATGTAGATATGGGGAGGAATATCCGAGGAATAATAATCGCATAGTCGCAGGATTTTATTGATACATTCTGTCTGATTATTAATTCAGCTCATCAAGCATGGTATAGTTTCCATAGAATATATCATACTCGTAGGAACGCAGTTTTCTGATGATATACAGTGGATATAATAGTAAGTGATCATGAGTTGGCAGTGTTTGGTCGACTCGGATCAACCTGGGCCAAATCAAAACACCCTTTTCGGGGCTATCCAAATCGTTTTACATGTCTCGCCGAAAAGAGCCCAGCAAATTCTATACCACACACTTACCTGCACATTCGAAACCGTTCCAACCCATTGAACCCGTTCCTATGATGAGAGCACCGACTAAGGTTTTAATATTTTTATTAAGTATGTGCGAGCTGTGCTTGTACACAGGAGAACATCCCAAGGCGGATGGGGTGGATTTGGATGATCATTCATTTGAGGACATTCCGTGACATTGCTTTTATCTCTCATGGGTCTGTAAGAGTAACATGCTAGCACTGATATTCCCTGCGATTCCCTGCACCGAAAGCGTGGGCTTTACATACATATATATCAGACATGAATTTACCAAATATTTTGTAGGCTAGGGGAGACCAGAGCTAGGGGAGTACTGATAATGATCATTAGTCAAGGCAGTTGCCGTTGCCGTTCGCACAATTCCGATGCCCATTCCGATTCCAGCTCCGGTTCCGGTTTCCGTTCATAATAATATTCGATTTCCGGTCCATTCTCTGGGTACAATCCGCTGAAAGTTTATTTTCAAATTGGAATAGCCTTTCATTGCCAAGATCTCAACCCTCAGTTAGTTTTATTTGACTTGACTAAGTATTTTAATCCTGATTTCAATCTAAGCTACAATATCGGTGTCTTACAGTCGAATGGGCACATACATACATACATACATATAGTATAAGCACAAGCGCACATACATTTATTCAGGACTCTTTAAATAGCATGCGGCATAGCTCGTTTTCCACTCCAACTCCAGATTCAGTTTCCTTTTCGCACAATAAAAGCTTTCGGGATCGATCTGCACTCTCCTTCTCGTTGCTGATGATGCGACGTTCCTGTTTTCGGTCATCCTCCATTAATGAACGCCCCTTCCCCAGGGGCTTGGCGCTCCCAAGATGCATTTTTTTGGTTGGAAAATTGAAAATTTGCTTTTTATTGGTATATATTCGCATGTTACGCCTGCTGCCATTGTGCGATCTCTGCTTCAAAAGACGGAGACGGTCATTGTCGTCCTCTCTCCCGCCCCTTCCTGCGGTCATATTTGTCGCAGCTTTTTTCAATAATCGTAGATTGATTCGTTTTATGAACATTCTTGTCTCCGTATCAAAAGAAGCGGTACCGCTGCCACTTGCTTCTTCGTTATCAACGTACGTGTCTCTGAATTTGTCGAGCTCATTAAATTTATTATTACTATTACTTGTTGGTTTTCCAGAGCCAAATTCTGAGGTCGATTGGTGGGGTTCATGATGCCCCTGTAATCCATTTGGTGTGAATTTTGACGTAAAAGTAGAAATATATTCCGGCTTGAACGGCTTGTAAACATCGTCGATATATATATGTTGCTGATCATCGTCACCAGCTTCGCGACTGTTAAGCGGGAGTGGTGTTGTTTGGCTGTTACTAGTCCCACGCCTATTGTCTTTATCATCATCGATATTTATCATGGATTTTTGCTGATATTTAGAGGTCTGCACCGGTAATGATGGTGATTTAACCATAAATGGCAATTCAGTGCTGTTGAAGATTGACAGGACATAGATGAGTCCCAGGACCGTTATCGTCAATAACAAATAGAGAGCTCCTATGGCTAAATGCCGGTGTAGAAGTCGATATCGTGTAATCATTGTTAAGAAGTCCTCATCTAAAAAAAAAAGGTAGAAATAATCAATTACATTTTTGGTCATTGTACATATGTACATACATATGCATTTACATATCTATATTAAACACAACTACTTTGCTTTTTAAACCGCACGTTACTTTGACAGCTACATATATGATATGATATTATCGATCACTGATTACGGTTCCGTATTATATGCATATACATATATGGCTAGTTTTCATTGCAATAGTCAGGTGGACAGATGGTCCGACTTTATCGATTCAGCTGATATGGTCATGACTTTATAATTATGTACACCTACATACATTCATATGTATGTACATATATTCTTTGAACGCTTTAAACTGAGAGATGTATAAGAAACAATATTTTTTAAAAGGGAATACGAATACTCAGAAAAGATTTGCATTATATACAGTAGCGGGCAATGTTAATGGTACTTATGAATGCATTTCCCGTTGCAAGCTAATATATCTATGCAGGCTGCAGTCTACCATGGATGCAATGTAATGTGTGTCGTAGTTATTATACTTTTGCACTATTTACAGGAACTTCGACTCTAGATCAGCGTCAATCAAGTGGTCTTCTGAGTTTTGATTTGTACGAATGACAACAACTTTTATTTATAATTTTTCCACTGTGTTGTTTGGAGTGCAAGACTTTATTTTGATTTCTTATACTCACATTTAATATGAGCTGGATCATGCGCACTGTGAATTGATGAATAACCAAATGTACCTACAACAGGATGTACATAGATATGTACGTGTGTATTACTGTATGTTGTAATCATACTCAGTTTCTATTACAGGGTGAGACCGAATAAAGGGTATTTTTCCGAATCTTTCCCGATACCTATACAGATTAATCGCAGCTACATAAGCCCATGTGCTTTATTTATTTAAAGTACATGTTTTAACAAAATGACGCATACTCTACACTCGCATTTCTAATATTAAAACAGATAATAAATAGATTAAATTCTGTGAACTCATTTATTTAAGCGTTAATACTAATTAATCGCTCCATGGTCAAACCGACATTCACCGCATATCTGAGTAAGCTCTGGTTTTTTGGGTTTGTTCATACACCATGAGGCGTAGCGGAGTTCCTCAAACATTTCGATCCAGAAGGAGCGATTGGGTGGTATATAAACGCATTCGCTATCAATGTCATCGTCGAGCCACTCTCCAGGTATCCTAGGACCAGTCAGACCTTTCCATTCAAACTGTAGGATAATTTTATTGAATTAGACATGCATCCATATGTATCTATAAGTATGTATGGTATATTCAATTATGTACTAGCATTCTACTGTGTTATACCAACCGCATTTATATAATTAATCAAGCTCAAGCTCCCATTCCACGGAATTTCATCGTCCCAGGTCCAATTCGATACATGCAGTGTATGCGACTGCTCCAAAGTCTGCAGTCCAGGGCTGGCTCCGACTGCAAATCACCCGGGCATGATTAGGACACGTTTGGTGTATGTCTAATTAGTTGTAATATAATCGTACGGTTATGGTTACTTTAATGGTTACCTACCTCAATGGTTACCGCTTTTCGTAAATACAAGTTTGCATCGGATTCGTGGAACATTTGCTGAACAAAGAACTCAAGATCCTTCAGTACACAGCTACATCACCGATATCGACCAGTCGGAACGAACGATGTTACATATGTTCCAGATCAAAAGTTTCCCTTTCGAAGCTTGTTGTAGAATCTGCTAACCCGAATGAAAGAATTTCCAATCACCTATGCCGAGTTGATATAGCCAATTCTGTCTGTCTGTTTGTCTGTCCATCCGTCCGTCTGTCCGTATTTTTTGTCGCCTAGTTCTCAGAGACTATAAGAACTAGAGCAACCAATTTTTGTTTCCAGACTCATGTGATATCACACTGAATCAAGTTTTTTTCAAAGTATTGTCACGCCCCCTTCCGCCTTTCACAAAAGTATCCTAGAGAATGACCACATCTACCATATTGCCGAATCTGGATTACATCGGATCATTATTACTCACTCTCTCTCTCTCTCTCTCTCTCTCACACACACTCTACTGACTCTGTGCACCCTCTGATGGAGGAGAGGAGATGAAATATCTGCATTTTAAATTTAGTTGACAGATGTAGCAAAAACAATTATAAATCATAAGCTCACATATGAATATATTGACTGAGTACGGTTATATATATAACCTATAACCTATAACCAAACAGTATTATTTTTCGCAGATTAACTCCAGGGAGTCCCCTGTTTGAAGCCTAGTACTCAGACGCGCTAAGACAAGTCTAACAAGTTCCGACACTAAACCATACAGGATAAACTGTATGGTTAGTGGTTCCGACAAAAAGGCCATTCGATACATACTAGAAAAGCAGCCGATGGTATATTTGATTATTAAATTCGCTCACATCACTGACTTCTAGAGCTGTCAAACGATTGATAGTCGAGCCATCGATAGTTTCGAATGTTTTGAAAAAACAGTCGATAGTATCGGGCTTAAATAATTATTACTAAAAAATTATATTAAACGCCATTTTTTAAGCGAAATAATACAAAGATTGTTCAAAATTAAACAGTTTATTCATACTCTCAAAATATCACTCTCAAAATATACTAAGTTACTAAGTGTTTGTTTCCGCATTGTTGGTCTGCCAAACTGTTCGGTGTATTTTTTTCCCGCCTTTTCCTTGCTGATGGCTTGCCATGCATGTGTAAATGACATGAAAACATTTAATAGATGCAAATTTGTCTTCGTATCTTAGAGTAGCTCGGTACTATCATGATAGTCGCAAAACCGTCGATAGTATCGGATAGCAGCAAAACATCGATACTATCGATAGTGCCCTCGACGGTTTGACAACTCTACAAAGTGGCATAAAATACAAAATTTAATTAATAATCCAAAGAATTATGGGCGACCAAACCGATGATGAAAGTGGTAAGTTTTAGTTACGCCCAGATGGTGCGGAAACTGTACCAAATGATTCTTTCTTAGGCTCGTCCGGGTCGAGTCGCAGTGGCAGTCGTAGTCGAAGCGCCACTCCGCAAGGTAGTGGACCAGGGTAGGTTTCTGATGCATTTTCACTGAATAAGGACGGAAAAATACATGTTTAACTGCTTTTTAGATCGCCACAAAGTCGTAAATCTGGCAGCGGCAGTCCCCGTTCACGTTCCGGCTCGCGATCATCCCGATCAGGCTCTGACTCTCCCCGAAGTGCCCGGTCTGGCTCAGCCCACAGCAAAGGAGCTGGCTCTGTCCACAGTAAGCGCTCGGGGTCTGCAGACAGCAAACGATCTGGCTCCGCCCACAGCAAACGTTCTGGCTCCGCCCACAGCAAGCACTCTGGTTCTCCCCAGAGCGCCAGATCCCGCAGTCGTTCCCGTAGCGCCACACCGAAGGGTAGTGGGAATGAGGAATCGCGGTCGAATTCTCCAAATCTGCAAATTGACGATGAACGCGCCAACTCTAAGAGCAAGAGCCGCAGCCGCAGTGGCAGTCGCACCTCCAGGTCCCGCTCCAAGACGGGTTCGCCACGTTCCAAGTCGGGAACTCCCTCGCGTAGCCGAAGTCGTAGCGGCTCTGGCTCCGGCAGCGACATTGCTGCGCCCAAAAAGATGACGCGTCGGGCAAGTGGCTCGGAAAATGAGAAACGCAAGAGCGGAAGCGACAGCGACATGGAAACCTCGCCCACAAAGGCCAAGAAGTCGCGTTTGATTGATTCCGATAGCGAAAGCGACAAGGAGGAGGTAATTCCATCCCACCCAATGATTGTGAAACTTTTGTAACGTTTAATTTCAACATTTTCAGGTTAAGAAAGCTCCGGCCGCCGCGGACATCTTTGGCGATGCAGATGATATCAGCGATGACGAGGAGCTGCCGACAACAAGCAAATCGCCGCGAGCGAGAAGTCGTAGCGGGAGCAAGTCCCGATCCCGTAGTCGCTCTGTGAGCCGTTCTCGATCGAGGTCGAGGTCGCGGTCCCGTTCACGCGCCCGAACCGAGTCGCGCCCGCAAGCAGCGCCCAAGGAGTTGGAGCCGGAGCCATTGCCCGAAACCCTCATCGACGTGGAAATCCCTCGCATAGCGGCGGACCTCGGCAAGGAGCAGCACTTCATCAAGCTGCCCAACTTTTTGTCCGTGGTTACGCATCCGTTTGACCCGGAGACATACGAAGACGAGATTGACGAGGAGGAGACCATGGACGAGGAGGGTCGCCAGCGCATCAAGCTCAAGGTGAGCAACACCATTCGCTGGCGCGAGTTCATGAACAACAAGGGGGACATGGTCCGAGAGTCGAACGCCCGGTTCGTGCGATGGTCGGATGGGAGCATGTCCCTCCACCTGGGCAACGAGATCTTCGACGCCTACCGACAGCCGCTGCTGGGCGATCACAACCATCTCTTCATACGCCAGGGCACCGGTCTCCAGGGCCAGGCCGTGTTCCGCACCAAGCTGACCTTCAGACCCCATTCGACGGAGTCGTTCACCCATAAGAAGATGACCATGTCGCTGGCGGACCGCTCGAGCAAGACCAGTGGCATCAAGATACTTACTCAGGTGGGCAAAGACCCCACGCAGGACCGCCCCAGCCAGCTCAAGGAGGAGGAGGCCAAGCTGCGCCAGGCCATGCGCAACCAGCACAAGGCACAGCCCAAGAAGAAGAAGGCTGGAGCGGGTGAGCCGCTCATCGGCGGTGGCACCTCCTCTTATCAGCACGATGACGGCAGCGACGATGAGAATGCCATCAGCCTGAGCGCCATCAAGAATCGCTACAAGAAAGGATCCGCCGGCAGCGCCCAGCCCGAGCCCAAGGCTTCCACCATCTACTCCTCGGACGAAGATGAGGGCTCCGACTTCGAGGCGCGCCGCAGCAAGAAGGGGGACAAAGCCAAGGCCAGCAAGGCCCTCAGGGATTCAGACAGCGAGTCCGACGCAGGCAGTGCCAAGAGCGCCAAAAGTGGCGCCAGAGCAGGCAGCGCCAGCGGCAGCGATGACGGGGGAAGCCGTAAGAGCGGCTCCAGCAAATCCGGCAGCGGCAGTGGGAGTGGCAGCGGTTCGGGCAGCGGCTCAGGAAGCGACAATGAATGAATTATCGATAAGAGCTGTCCATTTCATTGATTTTCGTAATAAAACTTTAAAAAGATTTAAAAGATTCTTGAAATTTTCTTATTGATACCACCGGTTGCCAAAATGTGTTGAATGTGATCTTTCCTTTATCAGCTACATGAACATGATATTGTACTCTAATCATTATACAATACGATACACCTATCTATGATGAAAACCAGTCGACACGTTTTGATTCCGGGCACACGTGCCGCGACACTATCATTTAATACCCGGTATTAGAATAATATAAAGATTTATTTTACTTATGCCATACATACGTCATGGAAAAATAATAGAAACGGTAAACATATTTTGTATCCAGACTCCTGTGATATCACACTGTTAAAAGTTGAATACAAAATTTTGCCTTGTGCTTTATTTTGGCTACAAATGATTTCTGCATTCTAGTAGATCTGGTATAATCAATCTACTTTATTCTGAGTTTTCGGTTTGTTACCTATGACAGAACATATGGCCATAAGATGGACAACCGTGCCAACCACTTATCTGATCTACACGAATCTAATATGTATACCCCTACACTCTTTGAGTACCGGGTATAAATCCATTTGTACTTACATACAACCTGTTGAATTTTGGTTGGATTATTATAGGTTTGCACTTCCTATAATTTACCTATGTACAATTCGATGAGAAAATCGGACAAACGCCATCCAGCATCTGTATTATTTTGTTGGAAAGAGCACTGCACTTATATGATTCGTTTAGTCGTTTATTCAAGAGACGATACAAGATCAACACTGACCGTTTAAAAACACGAAACACTTGTTGTTGGTTTTCAAATATATGTATGTATATATTTCCATAAATTATTGCTTAAATATTTTGTTTATACAATTAGACTATACGCTTAAACCCAACGCATGTTCCAACTTCATTTTATTTTATTTTTGTTTCTATGTTAAATATCTACAACTGCATTTAGTCCATAAATATATATAAGTATTAATACACGTATCTTTTGTTTTCTGGTACATTCTCTCAATGTGGGACTCTACAAAGGTACGCGAACTACTCTTGTTGCATTTGCGTGTTGCACAAACACAAATTAATCTACATATTCTGCATGGGATCTAGAAGGGATTTCGTTCTAGAAGGAAAACAAATATTCTATTCCGCTCTGTAAACAAATATTCGAATTATGAAAATATCATAAACATTCTATGCTCTCTTGTGTGTGTGAAATATGATTGTGCGACAGTTGTCCATAATGTCTGTATATAGTTAGTAACATTATCTAAAGGCTAAGGTCAGCGTTTGCAAAAATCGTTTGCTTGTTGCACCATTTTCATCCAAATATCATACAATTAGATCAGATCAGACTATTGTTGTTAGTTGTGCAACTGATTATAGGGCTCGTTCTAGTTATTATTCCATAAGAATGCACTCTGTGTACGTAAATATTCGAAAGGTTCGATTACAGCACTCGTATGTATTTTCCTTTATATTGTTGTATGGTATATATTCGCTCTAGACGGATCATGCCACAGGAATTGGAACTGAGACTGGGTTTAAATGTCCCTTCTGCGTGGGATGGCTTGATCCTGATTTTTGGCATTAAGTACATCCAAAAATGCTACGTAATGATGCAGTTACAGTATACAGTTACAGTATATGTATGGTACACATATCGTGAAATGCTTAATTGCTTAAACAATTATTTGCTGGTTTAGTCGGTTGGCACTCTTTCTGCGATTTTTCATTTTAATAATACTCACAAAAAGCGAACAGAACAGCCAAAATCTAGGGACTCCGAAACAAAAAACAGCTGACAGCTGACGAGTTCCACCCACCTTCCGCCCAAACAGCTGGACGCACACCCTGGAGTCCATTGTCCGTTATAGTTTAAGGTATTGTGTGGAACTCATTTCGAAAAGCTTCTCCCTCTCCTCTCCTTTCCTCGCTCTTGCTTTCGGTTTTTGTCAGCACCTTTTATCCGTCTGTTCCTCCATCCCTCGTGGTCTCTTGCTGTCTCCCTCCGCCACCGCCTGATAACACGTTCCAACAAAGAACTGTAAAAAGTTCCACCCTCTCTATCTCTCTCTCTTTCTTTGCTTCTTGTAAAAATTGCACAAAATGCATTTTATAGCAATGGGACGAGCGCTTCCATCAGCAGGCCTGCGAAAAAAAGGGGCAAAAAAACAAAAGAAACACAAGTTGAGATTACTTATTATTATACATTATTATACATGCATACATGTATGTATGTACGACTGCAAGTTTAAGAGATGTACCAGACCGTGGCCACTACACTGCACTACTGCTGCACTACACTATGCACTATGTACTTAGTACCCCACGGCCATGGGCGAGGCAGTGGCCAGCAGGTGGGGCAGATCTTATCATCTCGGTGCCCAAAGTAAATCTATGTTAAGCATGAACGTGCCACAGGGGGAGTGAAATATACGAGTATTAATTTAATTTGAATGAAATGGGGTGTGTGTTCCGTCCCAAAAGGGGGTCTGGGATTTGGGTTAAACTGCTCATTCCCACAGTAATATATGTACATATGTAGTCTCAATGGTTTCTATAGAAACGCTCCTTTTTTTAGCGGAATATTTAACATTCCCAACACCATTAATGTATTTTTGTACTGTGATTCTTTGTGTTCCTCTCAGCTTTAAGAGATACACACGAGTAATTGAACGACATGACTCTAATTTCCTGCATTAAATAGATCGGGATCGGCTGGCTCTCTTATCCTGCAACATAATTCATTTTCTAAGACTGAACCTCAGATTAAAAAGTATGATATACATATGGGACATGTAACAATCATGCCCGATCAATCTGTTCATATAATCAATGTATGTAGGTGCTAAATGGCCGAAATATTTCCTGCTATACTCCCATTGCTGTCTTCCATCGAATCACGACGTGATTCGCACATTAAGAGAGCGCATCAGAGCGCAGAATGTCAACAACAGAAAACACATGACACATGGTTAAACAGATCAGATCCAGATACCTTCTGCGGTTACTTACATGCAGCGAGTGTATTGACGTCGCCTCGTAGCCGCCCTTTCCCTGCATTTGGGTTGAGATCGCGTTGAGGCGGTTGGCCGAGAGCTCCACGTCCGCGGAGCCAATGTGCCCGGTGTGCACAAAGTTCGTGGGATTCCCAATCATGGATCGGTCGATGCGCAGGCGTTGGTGGGGGCGGCGGGAGGGCGATCGCTGCTGCTGAAAACAGCACGAGAACCACTGCAGCCAAATCTCCCCGGTGCTGGCCATTTTGTGGGCTGCTCTTCTGCTGGACGGCGTCGTTTCAGTCTTGTGGTGGTTGCTAATGGTGAGGCTGCAGCTTCCAGCCAGGTTGACGTCTGTTGGCGTGGATTACGCACTGCCACGGCCACGACTGTAAAGATGAACGAATAAGATTTCAATTAGATTCGTTTTGTTTGCTCCAGAAAGGCAGCAGAGTACAGAGTACAGGGTACGGAGGAGTCTGCAAACATGTTTAGGAGGAGGTTGTCTGCTCTACTTGTTGCCCCACATTGTATGTGTGTTACCTTGCTTTTCTCTTCACACGCCGGGACCTACGAAGCATCGACAGATCAACAGAACTTTCGTCGAACAGCAGCAGCAGAAACAGAACAATAAAATGAACAAAATGTAGCCCCGAGGTGTCGGTTGTTGGTTCTTGTCTGGGAAGAAGCGAAGCCAAGAACAAGAAACACACAATTAATTGGCACTTTTGTGTAATTAAGATTGAGAGAAAGACGCAAAAAAAGCACACAATCAGACAGACGAACTGAACCGAACGACGAAAGAGCTAGAGGAGAATAAAATAAAAAGCCGCTGGACAAGACCAAGTCGAAGCTATCACTTCTTCGCGGCTTGTTGATTGCTGCTTACTGTTGGCCCAACAACGGGTTCTGGGGAATATCTGTGTATATCTCCCCTTTGCACGGCCTTCATTCCAGCTGGATCGCAGATCGCACCTCACTTGAATAAATACCATTCCATTGTAGTATTGTGCAGGAAGGAACCACAAATCAACTGTTTCGGAGGCAGCAGCTGCCTCGGGAATCGATTGATTCAGGGAACCCATTTGTCATAATAATAATAGTAATACCCACCTGTGATTCATATATTATCATGCTTTGGCGACTGTTGTTATGGCATATCCCTCCCTTCAAAGAAGCCACCAACTTCCATCTTAAACTGAGACAGTTTTCATTGGATTATGATCAGTGTATGACAACGATTTTCCACGCTGTTTCCCGGCATTGATCGGCTCGAACTGCTCTACTGCTTTCTACCTATGTACATAAATATGCGAGATCTGTTCCGTCTGCCTCTGCCCGCGTTTGGGGCAATTAAAGCTGCTCAAGCGGCTTTAATGCTCAGTGAAAACAAAATGAAAGTGGCATGCAGAGTAAGACGGAGACTGGAGGAGTCGGCTTAAAATACATATTACAAATACATACATACGTACATACGTATCTGCACTTTCCGACAGCGAGCGTTATCTGGCATCGCGCTGTGACGCGTGTCACAAAAAACAACCATAGCAACTACAACAACAGGAGCAATTGACTGACTGACTGACTTACGAGCGGCAAATGCGCTAAATCGTTTCAATTTTCTGTGTCAAAAGGTTATTAAAGTGAGAAATGAGAATATACCCAGAGATCAGAGACAAACTTTCCCACTTTGGTCAAACTTTGGCAATAGCTTACAATAATATCAAAAGGAACGAAGAACTTATCAGAAAACATGAAATTACTCTTAACCCATTAACGGCCGAGTAAGTTTAAAACCAAAAATTTTGAAATCTATTTATGTTATTTTAGTGAGGAAGTCAAAAAATTATAATTAAAACAAAATTAATTCAGGTTTTATTTCATTTTATTTTTTATTTGGATACAATGGCAAAATATGATAAATAATTAGGACATTTGGCTATTTTGAGGAATTTTTGAGTGATCTTAAATTTTTTAACTTGGATTATTTTTGAACTTTTCAAATTAAACGTACAAAATGTTTTTAAAATTTAAAAAAGTCTAGGCTGTGCATATATGAACAAACAGAATTGTGCAAAACAATTTGTCTAGTTAAAGTGACGAATATTTGAAAGTGGCCGTTTTTCTGTACTCACTTGGGTACAATGGCAAGGAAATGGGTTAAAGGTATCGATTTAAGCTTCTTTTGATTCGATACAGCTTGGCCAATAATTGCCCGGATTATATTCTACATAGAAAACCCTTAAGCCGCGAGCACTTTTATAAACTATACAAAAAACCAAACACACCACACTGAACTGGTGCAAGTGCGCACACTGCTATCTACCATCACTACATTACTCTATGGCAGCTTTCGCTAAGTTAAGTAAGATTTTCGCTAAGTTTTTGTGCGTTATGAAAAAACCTGTACGAGTAATTACGCACATGATACAATTAAGATTGGATTATATTTTATAGTATAATAGAAATAGATGGGCATATCTGTACTATTACATGTGGTCAAATCAAATTTCAACTCAGCCTATGTTGAGTGAAAGCTCACATCCAAATTGTTAAAGATTCTTGAGCTCAGCGACGCTTTCTGCTCCTCTAGGGGCCTCTGAATGTGGTCATTTGGGGGTATGTTGAAGCCGCCAGAATACAAACATTGAAAATCCCCTTGTTACACATTTTTAAAGCACATCAATATTATCTTTACCGTTGATACACATACTCCGGATTCGAAAGTAAGTACATTTGTATGTATGCATATATGTATGTACATATATTTCTGTTAAAACTTGGCTGGCAATCAAGAGTGCCTGCCGCTTTATGTAAATTACATTTGTGCACATGCTAATGGACATACATATGTATGTATTTACATATATAGAAATCGAAAGCTAGACACCGTTAATTATCAATTGAGTGACGTACTTATCCGGCCAGAGGCCCAGAGAAAGAGAAGTAGTAGAGAAGAGATGGAGCCAGAGAGATAAAAATAAAATATAAAAAACTCCGGCCGGCTCGGCTCTTCTGTGTGCGTAATGAATGTTGTGCCAGTGGCGAGTACGGGACGGTTGTACAGGGACAGAGGGGGGTCCGACAGCGAATTACTCGACGGCACTGTGCAATAATCGTAAACAAATGGATACCATACCCAATGGGCTGAGTGCGGTTTTTCTTTTGTTTGTTCCATTTTGCCACATTTATAAACATGTTCTGTGTTCCTCTGTTTCTCTCTGTTTTTGCAGCTGCTGACATCATCGTCATCATCGCGACTGGTATCGGGCATCGAACATCGGGCGGGGTTATTGAATCTTAGCAGAAAATAAATATCCACAAAACTGGGCGCGAGTGCAAGTACTTATTATACTTATTGTTAAGGCGCTTAAATAAAAAAAGGGCCTTCTGAGTGCACGTTATGCGGATGAAAACCTAACGCGAATACACGATGAAATAAGATTCTCAACTGTAATAGGGGGATCAGGAGTAGGAAAGGAATTAGTGATGGCATTGTGCAGGCGGGGAAACTGTTTTTACTACCTAAGGAGCTCCCCTGATTTAGTATTTCATTTTCTTTGAGTTTAGTACAAGTATTGAACTTATCCAACAAGCAGAACTTCCATATACATATAATCTCCTATTATCAAAATGGTTCCTATTATCCTAAACTTAAACATACATACCTTGATAGATAGTAGAGTGTGTACAGACTGGGATATTTTCGATGACATACTAAGACCGTATCCCAATACTCTTTTAAAACCCATATTTCAGCAACGAAATCCACAACAGTGCTCCCGCTAGAGGTTTATTGGGAATCACATATATGCCGTCCAGCATTCAATTTTAAAGTGTGACCCAAAAAGCGCCCACGAATGATCGAAATACCAATATTATGTATGCTCCAATCCAACAATTCACACGCGCCAAAGACATCAACGTTTCTGTAATTTCTTTTCGCGCAGCGGAAATGAAATTTATGCAGGCCAATAGCTAGGCCCCAGACTGGGAGTGGGAGGAGCTGCAACCAAGCTGATGTATATTACATCATTTTTGGGGGAAACAAGCGACAAAGTTCGGTCACGAAAAGGAAGGAATGGGCAGGGACAGGGGCATGGGCATATGTGTGTGCGTGCACGACGCAGCCATCGGCATCGATGACAACATGTTTTGCATATCAAAAGATCCGTTCGTTGAGCAAGGGTTCAAGAAACCAATAAACGGGCTATCATATCATTTATAAGAAAGGGATAAGAAATACAAAAAAAAGTCTTGATTGAATAGTGATTACATGCCTTGGCATTGTCTCAGACGGAGCTTTATCGTTATTCCATCGTTATTAATTTATTCAGACATTGCCCGAGATTGTTTCACAACAATCACCAAAGAGCACTCGCTGCACTCCACAATCGCGTCACTTGTGACTAGCCCGCTTTGTCCGGGTGACTCATCGATGGTTCCAGCTCCGTCCAGCAGATATTGGCCGCCGCAGCGGCAGTCGTACGCATAGCTCCCCACTGTCTCCGTCTCTTTGTCAGCGTCTGCGTCACCGTCAGCCTCGCCCCCATCCTCCGTGACTTCGACTTGGATTCTTCGCATGTCGCTACTCGATATGTGGGCATAAATGTTGCTGTGCGCTTGAAATTTGGACTGCAGCAATTCGGCATCGTAGTGTTTACGCTTGATTGGATCTTTAAGCGTGTTCCAGGCCTCGTTTATAGCGTTGAAGTCGCTCAGGTTCTGATCTTTTCTTTCCTCCACTCTCACCGTTCCCTCATTTGGGTCAGCCATATCATGCTGCTGTAGTTTGTCGGGATGACACTGTAGTATCAATTGTTTGTAGTTGCCTTTGATCTCTTCTAAACTGGCCGTCTCTGCCACTTTGAGAATCTCATAGAAGTCGGGAATCATCTGCAAGACAAAAAGTTCACATTAAATCCATGAGTGAAAATTGAATTGGACGAATAAAATACTTACATTTAATACAAACAAACTGTGGAAACCAAGTATAACTTTATCATGTTTTCTATTGGTTTCCAGGAGAAAATGTGCGTTTCATTTTGTCACTGTCGGCGGCGTCCCGTTTACCAACACTTGGTGTTCTGGCGCTACAACAGCTGTTTATTGTTTGTTTACATGATAAATCACGAGCACACACACTCACACATCGCAATGATTACCAGTAACTTTAATCAATACCAAACCAAGCACAGCCGCAGCCACCCCCACGCAAAAGCAAACCCAACCCTCCTCTCGCAGCCATTCCCTTTGTTCTGAAAACGGAAACGGCCCCAAAAAGGAGTGTAGTACGTGTTTGTCGTGTTGCTAGGTGGCAATAAAACAGCCTTTTCACATATGTACAAACATACATAGCAATTCTTTGCGTGTTTTTTAACCATAATTCCCACTCAGGCAATCTCGCAAAGATCCCGTTAAAAAAATGAGTCGAATTTTCATCGTCTATTAAGTTGTCACTTTTAGCACACACGCACACTCTTGGCCGCTCGCTCTCTCTTTCTGACACACATGTACAAAAAGTGGTACGTATTATTGTCAAAAAGTCAAGCCCAAATTGCACTTGGAGAAGGGGAAACAAGGTCAACAAACTGGTTCGACAGCAGCAGCCGAAAATATACACATATACATACACAGGACAGGAGAGCGAATGTCGCTGCAAAAACCAAGCAACGAAAAGCATACATTGACCTAATTTTTAAATTACCAAACAAAAAGAACGGGAAGAAAATGGGACAAGAGGGGAAAAGGGAAGGGCCGACCCCAATCAGAAGGGACAGAATGTATTAATTAGTTCATTTTGAGGTAACTAAAACTAAAGTCCCAACAAACCGCAAATTTGTAGACGAACCAAATGTGGTTGCAGTGCCGCCACTAAACCAAGACTTGCCTCTTGCCTTTTAAGGTGTCGACTTTTCCTGCCGTAGCTGTCGCTGCTGCTTCTGTATCCGTCGATATTGCTCCTTTTTATGCTTCTACATATATTTTGATTCGCAAGATGTTTGCTATTTGTCGAGTTAAGAGGAGTGTGTCCGTTTTTTCAGTTCAACACACTTTTCGCGTTGCACATTATATCCTTTATATAAGCAATTATTGTCACGTGCACTTGCCAAAACTATTCATTGCACCTTGTATTTTCCGAGAGCGCGGCAGCAATTCCGAAAAAATTCGTTTCGTTTCACGGCGGCAACAAAAACAATGTAATCAGTGTGACCGCTGGCTTATTAGAGTTGTCACATCATCGAAGGCACTATCGATAGTATCGATGTTTTGTTGCTAGCCGCTACTTTCGATGGTTTTGAGACTATCATGATAGTATGGAGCTACATTCGTTGCGCTTTTGATATGTTTGGATTGGCTGCTATAAAATACGCAGACAAATTTGTAGAAAAATCGACAGGTAGCGTCTAATTTTTACAATGGACAAGTTCCTAAAAGGTTTCAATGGTTTTTTAATAATTATTAGAGCTATCACGATAGTATCGATTGTTTTTTCAAAACATTCTACGTTGATATTCCTCAATTTTGATATTCCGTTTAATATTACTAGCTAGCTGGCCCTCTCAGCCCTAAACAAATAATTTTTTCCGGTAGATACATCAATTTTCTACAATATTGGCAAGTTTTCAGAAGTTGCATTGTTTACATAAAAACGTTCAAACAAAAGCGGCCAAAGCATAAAACGTAAATGTTGACTAAATGTGACGTCAGTGTTGCTGGTCAACCAAGCTTCTTCTATGCGTATGTACTTTTGAATACCTTAATTCTTTTATATAGCACAATTGATCATGACGGAACTAGTTCTAGTTCAATGGCCAACCAGGGTGACCGTACACGGTATTTTAAATACGTTTCGGTATACATATTAATGTGATGGTATATTTATGGTATATACTGATTAAAGCCGCCACTGGTAATCAGACCTGAAAAATGCTTATCGATATGTCGAATCGATAGGTACATTTTTAACTTTATTTTCTTAATCTCTTAGAATTGACAGATACAAATATATAGTTATCAAAATAGGTTCGGACGAAAGTAAGTTTCCATATGAAAGAATTTTCCCGGAGGTAAATTTCATAAAAACCAGCATTTATTATTTTATCGATAGTTCCACATACACATTGAAAGCAACTCTGCCGTACGATGCTTGAGCTGTCAACGCAGTTTCCGCTTTCTTTCCGTGCGGTTCTTAAACATGACTGGTTTAACGAACAGGGTAAGTGCCGAAAAAATGGCAAATAAAGCAATCTAATGTGACGGTACTATCAAACAAATGTATGCAAAGCGTTGAGTACCATGTGGAATTGTGGTGACAGTGATAAAATGTTGCAAGTGGCAACGAACAGCCTGTGTTTTTAGTGGAAAAACAGTTTCCCCCTGTACACGTGCCCAAGTCAGCCGAAGCATTAGCGTATGTGAAAATGAGAAATTGCTGCACAAAATGAGCATGGGTAGAGTGAAATTTGTTCATTATTATTTAAATGTGAAGTTGCGGTAAATTCAGCTTGCACACATTTGTTTATACGGCGCTCACAAAACATAACCTCACATATCTGACGATTGTTTTTGTGCTCCCCTTGCAGACCGTTGTTATTGATGGTCGCGGCCATTTGCTTGGCCGTCTGGCCTCCGTCGTCGCCAAGTACCTGTTGCAGGGCGGCAAGGTGGCCGTCGTGCGCTGCGAAGAGCTGAACCTCTCCGGCCACTTCTACAGAAACAAAATCAAGTTCTTGGCCTACTTGCGCAAGCGTTGCAACGTCAACCCAGCCCGTGGTCCCTTCCACTTCCGTGCTCCCTCCAGGATCTTCTACAAGGCGGTCAGAGGTACGTACAGGCCCCAGGCGAATGGAGTTCAGCCAATCTGTGATGTTTTCAATCATATTACCTACATTATTTGAATGAGAAACCATGTAAACAAAACATAACTGAGTGAAGCTGGTCCAACCATTCCTGCCTCTTCCCTCTGAAATCATGTATTAACTTTCTCTTCTTATTTTCTTTCAGGTAAGCTCGTGTTTCAGAGGTCCTCCAGATCTAACTTTCGTGATGATTATTACTATCTTACCTACATTATTTGAACGAGAAACCGTGTAACCAACCTCAAACTGACTCGCCCATCAGATCATCAAGCCTGCTTCAGCCATTGTGCCTTTACTAAAGTACTGGTTTTTTTCTCCTTCGCAGGCATGATCCCACACAAGACCAAGCGTGGCCAGGCTGCCCTCGCCCGTCTGCGTGTGTTCGATGGCATCCCATCGCCCTACGACAGGCGTCGCCGCGTCGTTGTCCCCATCGCTATGCGTGTGTTGACCCTGCGCTCCGACCGCAAGTACTGCCAGGTCGGCCGTCTGTCGCACGAGGTTGGATGGCACTACCAGGATGTGATCAAGAGCCTGGAGCGTAAGCGCAAGGCCAAGTTGCGCGTTACCCTCAAGCACAACCGCGAGCTGAAGAAGCTGACTGTCCAGGCACGTGAAAACATCGCCAAGGCGGCTGAGCCCTTCAACAAAATCATCAAATCCTATGGCTACGAGGTTTAAGGACAACAAAAACACCGGCAGATGCGTAGCAGTTTTTTAAAGGAAATAAAACAACATCTAAGTTTAAAAAACAATCGTCTTGTGTTGATATTCATACTGAGGGGGACGGCGGACGACGCATTGATGGATCTCAGTGAAAGTTCTTCGAGTTCCTATCGAAAATGTTCATCCACAAAAAGCTTGCCACTAACAGCTGGTCTGGGAAAGCTTTTCCAGTCAGCTGTGCTGTCTGCGACAGGGATGCATGTAAAGAAACTTTCCAATGTCCAGTTTTTGTAAGATCTTCACGATAATAGAATGTCTGTCTTCGAGGGCAAAGCAATTATTGTAACCGGAGCCAGCTCTGGCATTGGGGCAGGTGCTGCCATCCACCTGGCGAGTCTCGGTGGACTCTTGGTAATCGTGGGACGCAATGTGGAAAAGTTGAAGGAGACCGCTGACGGTATTTTGGCTGCTGGGGGAGCTCCAGCGTTGCAGCTGCAGGCCGAGATGACCAAGGAGGCGGATGTGGAGAAGATAATAGCCGCAACTCTGGAGAAGCATGGTCGCATCGATGTACTGGTAAACAATGCTGGGATTTTGGAGACTGGATCCATTGAGAACACCAGTCTCGAGCAGTTCGACCGTCTGATGAACACTAACGTGCGGGCCATGTACCAGCTCACTATGCTGGCAACTCCCGAGTTGATTAAAACCAAGGGAACCATTGTGAACGTGTCTAGTGTGTGTGGAGTGCGTGCATTTCCCGGTGTCTTGGCCTACAATGTGTCCAAGGCAGCCGTGGATCAGTTCACAGCCTGCGTGGCCCTAGAACTGGCTCCCAAGGGCGTGCGCGTCAATGCCGTCAACCCCGGCGTAATTATCACAGAGATACACAAGCGCGGCGGCATGGATGAGACAACGTATGCAAAGTTCTTGGAGCACTGTAAGGTCACTCACGCACTGGGTCGCCCTGGCGAGGTAAAGGAGGTAGCAGCGGCCATTGCATTCCTCGCTAGCGATGCGGCCAGCTTCACCACTGGAATAAGTCTGCCCGTGGACGGTGGTCGCCACGCCATGTGCCCCCGCTAATACAACTCGCTTGGGAAACACGTAGAATCTATGGCATTTAAAGTACATATCTATATCTGTATATCTGCATACACATTAATAAATTTATACAAAGCACATAATTACATACATAACGTAGTTTCAATAGTAGCTAAATAAAATCTTCAAAGCTCCGAACTAAGTTATCTTCTCATTAAAATACTATAAACATTGTGCGCGTATATATGTATGTATTTATGTACATATATGTATAAGTAATATGAAAAGTGGCTATCTCATTCTCGAAATATCAACTCACTATAGCGTTAATTGACTGATAATTATCACCAATTCATTCCTCATTTCACAACGACTGGAAATAGCCCCAAAAGCTGGGGCTATCGATATTGTTATCGTCAACACTCGACACCCAACACCACCAATTCATCCATTCCACTCCCACTTCCAGAGGTTCGTTCGAAGAGCCAACACAAATAAATGATGCCCAGTTTCAAAGATAAGGTTATTATTGTGACAGGTGCCAGCTCCGGGATTGGGGCAGGCACTGCCGTTCACCTGGCCCGTCTGGGTGGCCTCCTGACCATTGTGGGACGAAACGTGGAGAAGCTGAAGGCCACTGCCGACGAGATTGTCGCCGCGGGAGGAGCCCAAGCTCTGTTGATCGCAGCAGACATGAACAGGGAATCTGACGTGGAGCAGATTGTTTCTGCCACGCTGGCTAAGCACGGACGCGTCGATGTGCTGGTAAACAATGCGGGAATTCTCGAGTTGGGCACCATTGAGAACACCAGTCTGGAGCAGTACGATCGCCTGATGAACACCAATGTGCGCGCGATCTATCACCTCACCATGCTAGCCACCCCCGAGCTGATCAAGACGAAGGGAAACATTGTGAACGTATCGAGTGTGAACGGCATTCGATCCTTCCCCGGCGTGCTCGCCTATAATGTGTCTAAGGCAGCCGTCGATCAGTTCACCCGCTGTGTGGCACTGGAGCTGGCTCCGAAGGGAGTGAGGGTGAACTCTGTTAATCCCGGAGTGATCATCACCGAGCTACAACGTCGTGGCGGGCTAGACGAGGAGGCATATGCCAAGTTCTTGGAGCACGCAAAGGTCACCCACGCTCTGGGCAGACCCGGAGAGGTTTCCGAGGTGGCAGCGGCCATTGCCTTTTTAGCCAGTGACGAGGCCAGCTTCAGCACTGGAATAAGTCTGCCCGTGGACGGTGGTCGCCACGCCATGTGTCCGCGATGAGGTGTGCTTTATCTATTCCGAGTCTCTGCAGAATAAATTGGTTAATTGATTTTATAATATACATAAGTTTGTTCATTTCGTTGGGCAGCAAGGAAAACAAGCAGCGAGTCTGTGAAATATTCGGAGATCTGCTCAAAAAGAAGACAAGTAGTAAGCCAACTCTCTGGTAGGGCTCGTCAATGGCACTGGAGTCATTTTTGAAGGTCGTCTTTGCTAACAATGTGATCTATGGCATTATATAACTTGTGGGACGATCAACAAAAAGAGGCATGTCTCACAACCCCTGGTCACCCGTTGTGTTCCCCTAGTAGCTGTTCGTTTTAAGCTATGTATATTTATTATAAAAGGCACAAAATAAATGCAATAACTGATCAGACCGGAGCTCATTTGCGTATCTATTTGGAGAAAGCGAAGTCTATCTGGGACACATGGCGTGGCGACCACCGTCCACGGGCAGGCTAACGCCGGTAGTGAAGCTAGCCTCATCACTGGCTAGGAAGGCAATGGCTGCCGCCACCTCAGACACCTCCCCGGGTCTGCCCAGAGCGTGGGTGACCTTTGCGTGCTCCAAGAACTTGGCATATGCCTCCTCGTCTAGCCCGCCACGACGTTGTAGCTCGGTGATGATCACTCCGGGATTAACAGAGTTCACCCTCACTCCCTTCGGAGCCAGCTCCAGGGCCACACAGCGGGTGAACTGATCGACGGCTGCCTTAGACACATTATAGGCGAGCACGCCGGGGAAGGATCGAATGCCGTTCACACTCGATACGTTCACAATGTTTCCCTTCGTCTTGATCAGCTCGGGGGTGGCTAGCATGGTGAGGTGATAGATCGCGCGCACATTGGTGTTCATCAGGCGATCGTACTGCTCCAGACTGGTGTTCTCAATGGTGCCCGTCTCAAGGATTCCCGCATTGTTCACCAGCACATTGAGCTTGCCGTAGGCCCGAAGGGTGTCGGCCCACACACGCTCAGTGTCCTCTGGCTTGCTGATGTCGCCTGGGGTGCACACCACTTGAACTGGAGTGGACCGGCTCACCTTACTGCATTGTTTGGCCACCTTGTTCAGGTTTTCCACATTCCGTCCGTTCAGGGCCAGGCAGGCGCCAAGTTTCGCGAATTTGAGAGCTGTTGCGGCCCCAATTCCAGAGCTCGCTCCTGTAATTAAAACAACTTTACCGGCGAAACTCATGATCCCGTGTTATGCAAGATTTGATCAAGGTCGTCTCAATCCTCAGACCCTCAGAAATATAACGAAATATACCTTATCATTTTTAATATATACCGTAAATATACTGACGATACTGATACTGATATTCCTCGATTTTGATATTCGATTTAATATTTCTAGCTAGCTAGGACCCTCAGCACTACACACAAGATTCTATTCGATTCATGAATAAATTTCCCACGGGATTAGTTAATTTGAAAGACTCCTTTTTTATTGACTTCTTTACAAAATAGGATTCAATCAAAACAAGTAAAAACTTAAAACGTCAGTGTGTACGGAATGTGACGTCATTGTTGCTGGTCAACCAAGTTTCTGCTATGAGTATGGACATTTTTACACCCTATTATACCCTTAAACTAATGTTAAATTTCTTTTCCAAGCTGCTTTAAAACATTAAAACATTAATACCCTCAGCGTTCAAATGGAAAAAGTATGCACTGTCATAAATAGAGAAGAGGTAAATGTCGGTTAATAATGGAAATAATCAAATAGAAATTACTCGCTTAAATAGTGGAATGTTCAATTTCACTATTATGTTGAAGCCCCCTATAGGACTGTATTTGTATATATGTACATATGTACATATGTATATCTACCGCTAATTCCCTTCCTCCTCTTAATTCTCTCTTTCCTTTAATTACAATTTACTATTTAAATGTGTACATAATTTACATAAATTTTTGGCTATTTTACTTAATTTAAGTACTAATTTTCCTCAATTATTAGGTGCTACCATTGCACGTAAATATTAAATAAAGCCCGCAGTAGAAAAACATGGTAAGAGCTAGACTTCATCAATCAATGTCTATGACGGGAACACAATATATGGGAAAGGTCTAAATTAAAAGTTGTCGTATACTCCGTGTTCCACTAGCGGAGATGTATACCTGATCGGACACATACGTTCCGTCAGGCATTGATAGCGCTAGTCCATAGGCTGGATCAGATGGTGGACGCGACGCTGATGGGGATCTGCTGGTATATGATACGGTGCCCGCGCATATCTGATATTTTAAATATTTAAAAAATTTTTTAAATTGTTTGTGTAACCCATTACGTTCCGAAGGGTTTTTAATAATAACTAAATTTGGTCAAAAACATATTAATTGGTTTCTATGAAGCACGTGTATTCTTAGGTATTCGTAAAAGTACAATTATTTTTTCCATAAACTATTACAGTAAGGGTAGCCTATCAAAATTTCATCAAGCAGTCTAGAAGCAGCCATAAATGGGCATAATATAATGTGAATTTGTGAATGTACTTACATATGTACATAAAAAGTGTATATACCGTTCCATATATGTATTTTATTTAATTTTTGCCACCAAAAACCAACTAATTTTTTAATTATTCTATGTAAACCCTAGCGCACTCAGATCCTAAATAGGTTTGCTAGTAAAAATATGTCATATATTCTTCTAGCGGCCAGTTGTGTGACCAGAGGTGTGCATTGCATTCCGTACGGTTACACTGGTCAGAAAGCTGCTTGGCTTTGTTTAAAGTTAATAAAATGCACTTCTTCGGCTGGGGCCGTCTTCGTGTTTGCTAGCAGACTATATAAAATTTATATATTTTAAGAGGGGCTATCAACATAGCAACGAATACCAGGAAATACCATCGGTTACTATTCTAGTGTCTACCGTACAGTTTGTGCCCGAAATAATTTCTATTCTATTTCTATTCGCGAGGTGTTTTTTTTCGATCTGAGTACTAGGCTTTAACTAAAAACTTCGATGTTTGCGAAAAATCATCGATGTTTGGCACATTTTGATCACACTGGGCGCCGAGCGGAATATATTAGCACTAGAGCTGTCAAACGATTGATAGTTGAGCCATCGATAGTTTTGAATGTTTTGAAAAAAAATCGATACTATCGTAATAGTATCGGGCTCAAATAATTATTAATTATTAATTTTTTTGTTGTTGATATTTACTGGTTACTAACCTGATTAAATAGAGCGGGGCTAAGCTATTTTTTTCTCAAGTGAAATATTTATTTTTCCATATATGTACATTTGAAAATGACCGCCAAACTCATTTAGCGCACAAAAAAATCGATATTATTTGAGATGGGTGGGTTTTTAAAATTTGCTCTCTTTTCAGTGGTGAAGAGAGCGTTTTTGTGGTGACTTTCTCCTCATTTTCGTGGTGTGAGCAACATGTATCTTATGGGAACGCGTAGCAACAATGAATCTCGCGCCCAGAATGTTTACAGAAATACAGAAAGAATGGATTGGCTGAAAGTTGAAAACGCGTTGAATCTTCTTCATCGCTATTATTAATGTTATGATTTAAAAAATGATCAATTGATACTTTCTTGATACTCACCGGACTTGTGAAGAAGAATATTCGGCACTATTTTCTTGTTTCATGGTCGCGCGAAAATTTTTTTGGACTTTGCCCAGAAAACCACCCCAAATGTTTACAGAAAATTTCGAACAATTTGATTGGCTGAAAGTCGAAAACGCATAAGGTAAACCGTTACATTTGTAACGGATTTTATATCGAAAAGTATTTTTTGGGTACAAAAAGGAAATATTTATTATTGATAATAGGCCGTCTGCCTAAGTGGTGGCAAGTCGGGGGGTGGCGTGTATTTATATCGCCAAATGAATCTGGCGGGCTCCCAGGATTAATATAAATGTACGATTCTCAAATTTAACAAGATCCCACTTGAATACCTAACTAGCTCTGATCACATAAATACATTTTTCTAAAAACAGGAACGCTAGAATGTGGTTTGGCTCATTTTTTAACCAAACAATACATGTAAATACATGTAAAACCTAAGCAAACTTAAAATAATAGTAAAAATAGTCCGTGGAGGGAGGAAATTCACCGAATCTCTCCAGCTTGTAGCTGTTGACATTCTCCAGGCTAAAAGTATCTATCTAGGGCCAATTTTGACGCACGCGACAAAAATTTCAGCAACATGGGGAAATGAAGTAACAGCATTGTTGTGCAACTTTGGCACGAAATGAGCAACAAGTCTGAATACCTTGTGAAAATGGATATTATGGACTTGAGATATTGTTTTTAATTTCAGGCTCCAATTAATGCAGAAACTATTCAGTCTCTGTTTTCAAGATATTAACAAAATTTGGCAGCTGACGGGTTCCAATAATAGGTATCAGAACCGGGATAAATGTATATATAAAACCAAACATATGCATTAAGAGGTAAAAAACATGTCAATCTAGGATCAAATCATGAATAATGTTTCAATGGAGCTTGGAACAAAACATTTAACATCAATTAAAAGAAAAAAGGTATACCAAAGTCCATACGCATAGAAGAAACTTGGTTGACCAGCAACACTGACGTCACATGTTGTCAACATTTACGTTTATGCTTTGGCCGTTTATGTTTGAACCCTATTATCTAAAAAATCCCATTAAAAACAGTTCTGAAAACTAGCCAATCCTGAACAAAATTTATTGAGGAATTGGATAAAATTATTTTTTTAGGGCTGAGAGGGCCAACTATCTAGTAATATTCAACTGAATATCAAAATTGACGAATTTCAAATCACAAAATATCACGGTATGGCAGCCCGCAGCAACTACGAATGGCTATAGTCTGGCAACGCCACAAAATGATATCAGATTCGTTTTATGTTGTTTTTGTTTGAACTTTAATATGTGAATAATTTAATAAAAAGGACTTCTGAAAGCCTGCCAATCTTGTAGAAAATTTATGTATCTATCGGATAAAATTATTTGTTTAGGGCTGAGAGTCCCAGCTAGCTAGTAATATTAAACGGAATATCAAAATTGAGGAATATCAACGTAGAATGTTTTGAAAAAACAATCGATACTATCGTGATAGCTCTAATAATTATTAAAAAACCATTGAAACCTTTTAGGAACTTGTCCATTGTAAAAATTAGATGCCACCTGTCGATTTGTTTACAAATGTGTTTTCGTATCTTATAGCAGAAAATCCAAACATATTAAAAGCGCAACGACTGTTGCTCGATACTATCATGATAGTCTCAACTAGCAGACTAGCAGCAACTAGCAGAACTATCAGCAAAAAAATCGATACTATCGATAGTGCCCTCGATGGTTTGACACCTCTAATTAGCACTTTCGGTCGCAAAATATAGCGCATTAACATCGATGTTTCTCTAGCTCTTATCATCTGTAGAAGAACAAGTAAGTCGTGTGGCTGCAGCCCGCACAAAGCTTTGCATTAAATATTAGGTCTCAAGCGAGCAAATCGACACAGCACAAAGTTAGGCGCCGTGTGATTGTGTGTGTGTTTTATTGCAGAAACGTACACGACGCGTTGCGAGAAATTCGGTAAAGGAGGTAAGAAAAGAAGCGTACGGTACGCCAAGCTAAGAAGGAATACGCCAATACATAGCATAGCAAACAGCAATGGACGTATCACAGCCACCGCCTCAGTTGCTGACGGCGCCATCTGCCCTGGCGACAAACTTCACATCCCTTCCTCCTCCGTCGATGGGCGGACAGCACTACAGACATTACCATCCCCATCATGGCTCCAACAAGCATGGCTACAACCAGTTCAAGCCCTTCATGCCCGGTGGCTTTCAGCGGCCCTTCGGCATGTCCCAGGACGATTTTGATGGCAAGCGATTGCGCAAAAGTGTAATGCGAAAGACCGTGGACTACAATGCGTCCATCATCAAGGCCCTGGAGGTGAGTGTGACGACTTCATTGGCTTGGTCGCACCTTAATTTCTCTAAAAATATTTTACTTGCTTGCAGAACCGCCTTTGGCAGCGTGATCACAGGGATCGACTGGCCCTACAGCCCGATAGCATCTATGTGCCTCATATGTTGCCGCCTTCCAGCTATCTGGACAACCCCTCGAATGCAGTGACGACGCGCTTTGTCAAGACGGCCACCAATAAAATGCGCTGTCCCATCTTTACGCTAGCCTGGACGCCAGAGGGCAGGCGTCTGGTCACAGGAGCCAGCTCAGGCGAGTTTACGCTGTGGAACGGACTTACATTCAACTTCGAGACGATCCTTCAGGTGAGTTGGAACCCCGCCAGCGGCGCGAGCGGAGCCCAGCTAATGAACTGATGTGTTGTGTCGCCCAGGCCCACGATATATCGGTGCGCACCATGGTCTGGTCACACAACGACAGCTGGATGGTAACCGGAGACCACGGCGGCTATGTCAAGTACTGGCAGTCCAACATGAACAACGTCAAGATGTACCAGGCCCACAAGGAGGCCATTAGGGGAATAAGGTATAGCCATTTAATTGTAACTGTCAACTGTACTATTTACCCATCCGTAGCCGCTGACGCTGACGCGAGCATGAGGCTGCTGTCAATAGCAAGTCAATCTCACAGCCAAAGCCAGAAACCTGTCCAAATCGAAACACTAGCTCGCGTTGCTCACTCTCGTTGTTGTTGTCGTTGTCGTTGTCATTTTCCTTATCCCATTGTCTCGCTAGACGATCTGACACGGGTCGCGTGGGCAGTTGCGGGCATTTATATCCTCAGACATCTTGTTAGATGTTTACTAGATGATCTATTACTCCTAGGGCTGTTGCTGTTTGCTGTTTATCAATAAAGTTATCACTCGAGCAACATGCCATTTAGCCAGTTTAGCCGGCCCTCCCTCCTAGCCTTCCTTGACTGGGGAAATTACGATTACAAGAAAGTTCCCCAAGAGAAGATCCCCATATCTGTATGTTGTAAGCCCTCAGAATGAGAACTCCTCTGTGTTATAGCTATAAAAAATTAAAGACTGAAAGTGAAATGCAATACTGAGATACCTGAGAAACAATAAAAGCAACCAACTTAACTGAAAACGAAACCAGTGCACCATTTTATTTACGCGGCATCACAGCATCAACAACAACAAATAAAATAAAAACTGAATGCAACAACAGATTGTTAAAAAATTCGGGGGTTCGAGTGTTTTCTTTTGTGAGCCGATCCCGATCCACCCGGCCTGCCCCAGGCGGGAACCATTCTGGCGACTGGGCTAACAACATCTTGCGAGCGCATCTGTCAACAGATAGCACAGCACAGTCAATCGAACTTGTAGGACTCTACAGTAAACTCCCGAAGTCATCGACATATTGTTAAAAGTCTTCGTTATGGATGCGGCGACGTCTGAATGCGTGCGCTTCTATCCGAAGTATTACTCAAATTATACTTTAAAACCTTTTCAATTTGTTTTATGGTTTTTGTATGTTTTTCCTTTTATGAATTGAATTTAAATTATATGAGTTCAATAATAAATAATACCTACTGCAAGAAACAATTAATTTGGATATGTAAATTACATTTGCAAGAATATTTAAGAGGCGGATAGCCCTCTAAATAAAGAAAGAAATACTTAAGAGAAATATTAAAATATCGTTAAATTAACGCCCCTACCCCACCCAATTGATGATGTGATGTCTTCTGGCGAAGAATAAAATAACTGAAATCAATTAAGTGATATATCCTGTCCCATCCATCTCACACAGCCTTGTCCAATATTTTGTAAATATTATAGAAGCTAAGATCAGCAAAGCAAAGCAGAAATACGAGTAAAACATTCGACATTCATTCGTAATCGCGCTACGGCACATGATTCATTCATACACACACAAACACAACTCAATCCGTATTTTGTTACGTTCTAACCTTTCTCCAATGCAATCCAATAAACGCAGTTTCAGTCCGACGGACAGCAAGTTTGTCAGCGGCAGTGATGACGGCACTCTGCGGATCTGGGACTTTATGCGCTGCCAAGAGGAGCGCGTGCTGCGAGGTGAGCCCTTACCCTTATCACATTAGGGTGATCTACTGCTCTACAGCAAATTAATGCAAACATTTTCCGTATTTTAATGTATAGGTCATGGTGCCGATGTCAAGTGCGTACACTGGCATCCGCACAAGGGAATGATCGTCAGTGGGAGCAAGGATAACCAGCAGCCCATCAAGATCTGGGACCCCAAGAGCGGGATTGCCCTGGCCACGCTGTGAGTATCCCCCCCTTGATTTTGAGAATCGCCAGCAACTTTTCATTGAATCACCTCCGATTTTACACAGACATGCCCACAAGTCCACGGTGATGGACCTTAAATGGAATGACAATGGAAACTGGCTGGTCACCGCCTCGAGGGATCATCTGCTGAAGCTCTTCGACATACGGAATCTGCGGGAGGAGGTCCAGGTGTTCCGTGGCCACAAAAAGGAGGCCAGCTCTGTGTCCTGGCACCCCATTCACGAGGGCCTTTTCTGCTCCGGCGGCTCCGATGGATCCATTCTGTTTTGGAATGTTGGGTGGGTTTGGCTTGCAGATTAAGAGTGATTTTGTCTAAGAAAACCTTGTATCTCTTGCAGAACGGATAAGGAAATCGGCAGCGTGGAGACGGCCCATGACAGCATTGTGTGGACTCTGGCCTGGCACCCGCTTGGGCACATTCTGTGCTCCGGCTCGAACGATCACACAATTAAGTTCTGGACCAGAAATCGTCCGGGAGATCTTATGAGGGACAAATACAACCTGAACACATTGCCCGCCAGCTTGGCTGCATTGGATGAGTGTGAATACGGTAGGGTCTTTTGTTTTGGATGGTCCGCACAGAGAGTATTCCGCATCTGCTTTACGTACTTCCGTTCTAACAGATGATGCCATAATACCCGGCATGGGACCTGAGGACAGGGTGGAGTTTACCGAGAGCCTCACAGCCGATAAGGGCTTCATTCCCGGCCTAGATCTGGATCCCAGCAAGGCTCTCAGCGATCGGGACAGGGAGAAGAAGGTGCCCTACAGCAAACCCATACCACGGAACTTCCAGGTGCAGTGGGCGGGTCCTCGACGCGCCGACGATCCCAGTGTGCTCACAATCCACGAGGAACTGGCAGCTCGTGAGGCTAAGGACTTGTCCAACGGCCTGACTCACCAGCAGATAAGCGAAAACACCCTGGAGGGCATTCTGGCCAGTGGCATGCTGAACGGCCTCGATCCACACACAATTGTCGGCGTTTTTGCCTACAACCGCTTCATTCGCGTGCATCCCGATTCGCGTCTGATGGGCGCCATACGTCAGGGAGCGGACTTCCTCAACAAGTACGTCGACGCTGGCAAGTTGGAGGAACTGAGCGATGTGGTGCCCCTGAAGGATCGATCAAGATCTGTCTCCCCCGCGGTGGAGGTTCGCGGCGAGGTGGCCTCGCCCCCCACGAAGAAGTCCCGCTTCGAGCCCAGACAGCACAACGCACAGTTGGTATGCGTGCGCGAGCTGCTGCTCCTGAAGAAGCCCTTCCTGCCCTCGCTCGTCACCGTCAAGGCCCAACAGCCCAATACGGAGTTTGTGGATGAGCCCCCATTGGAGCAGCGCGAGCGGGAGAGAGAGAGGGACCGCGACCGCGATCGCGAGAGGGAACGGGAACGAGATCCATCCCAATCAAACAGACCCAATCCATGGGCTGCCAATGCTCCCTGGTCGAACAATGGAAACGGTGGGGGCGGTGGCGGGAGCGGAGGCGGAGGGAATGGCGGCAATGGCTCAAACGGCTTCAGCAACAACGGCCCTGAGAACTTCAACGAGCGAGAGCGGGACCAGTTTCCGAAGAGTGGCAACAACAACAACAACTCAAACAGCGGCGGACAGCAACGACGCAGGCGTGGCAACAACAACTCTGGATCCAGTGGCGGTGGAGGAGGCGGTGGCAGTGGTGGCAGCGGGAGCGGAAGAAATCGGGGGCGAAACAACAGACGCTTCTAAACAGAATCAAATCCAGGAACCATCCACACTGATCCAGACATTCTCTAATTGTAAGCCGACTCCTTTCGTTGACTCAATCACGCATGCAACATTGCTTTTTAATGCGAACACTCGCCTTGTATTGTTTTAGAAAGAAAAGAAACTGATTTGTAATATAATCCAAAAATGTGTTTTCATTCCGGTCGATTCTGGGATCACAATGGTTTCGGTTGCACGACCAAGTCTCGATTTCACCTACTAATCTTACATTCTTGCCAGCTTGGAGCTTCATTCTATGAGTATATCATACTTATGTATATGAATTCATGAAAGAACCAGAACCAGCACACCGGACGACCTCGCCCATAATCCACGTCGACAATAGCTGCATGGAATGAACACCAATATTTCTCATTAAGGTGAAAAGGGATAGAGGGAGTGCTTAAATACAACTGGCTAACAAGTGGGTTGCGTTCGTAGAAAACACCGAGTTTACTGAAAACGTCATAAGCGACCCTTAGACTCAATATAAAATAGTTGTAATATTGTATATCAGTGTATAGATAGGACTTGGACTCTCTCACAAGACCTATGATGTGGTCTGCATGAACGCAAACGTTCCCAGAGAGCCTTGATTGGAGAGATTTGGCTCTTTGGGACCAGTGATGCAAAACCGAACACATACAACAAGAAATAAAAACAGGAGTGAAGAAAACAATTAAAACGCCGATTTGCTCAATCTGAATTATTTAAGAATATTTTGCATCGCATTTTGCATTTTGCATTATTAAAAATTGTTATTGATATTAACACCTAAAGCCGGTCCTGAAACAGTACGTTAACTGCCGTATATTATTAGATAAGCGATCAATTTAGGTTTAAGAGATCGTCCACTACTGGCTTGTTGTTGCCTTGGGAAGGCACTTAGCCAAAAAAATAATAATAAAAGACGTCATTCAAAATACGCCCAAAATGCTCATAAAATTTAATGAATTGTATGCCAGTACAAGTATAATTTAGATATAGTGCAAAATTTGATGGAAATGTGGGTTTTAGGAAAACTTATTTGTGAAGTACGGAAATAGATCAAAATATACATACACATACCAAAAATAATTATAAAATTGATCAGAATTTAAGCAACAGAATAGCGAAACATCTATTTTTGTATTGCTGGAATTCCCAGAGAATTGTCCATCCCATATTGTCTAGTGGTTAGGATACCCGGCTCTCACCCGGGAGGCCCGGGTTCAATTCCCGGTATGGGAAACTATTAAGTATTTTTTTCTTGATCCAAGGATGAGAGAAACCTATTTGTAGAGTATCTGTGCCTTCTCTGTATTACAGACATTTTTCAACCATTCACAATGCCCTCTGCAAGGGCAGAGAAATTGTCTCTGAAGGCCATTTTATTTTTGTTTGGAACCTTACAAAACAATGCTAAAATACATAATTGAAATATTCTATGCAGCCAGAGAGTTGCGGCGACTGCTACGTTTACTGCCGCCTTGTCTATCTTCATCGTTTGATTCTGTTTGTAGTTTAGGGTCCACATGATTGCTGCTGTGGCTGTTGGTTCGCTGCTGCCGGAAATTCTGCTTTATCTCGCGCTCCTCTTCACGCATGCGATCCTTGGTGTGCTGCTCGATGGTGCGTTGGATTTGCTCAGCGGAGGCAACTAGTTTGTCAGCCTCCAGGACAATGTTTTTATCCGAATGGTTGCGAATGGGGCTGTGACTGCGACTACGACGACTGCGATGCTCGCGGCGCGAATGGGAGCGCTTGCGCGAGTGGGAGCGGGATCGTGAGTAGCTGACAGAGCGGGATCGGCGTGTGGAGGCCAATTTGCGGTTGCTTCGACTGCGCGAATGAGATCGGCTGTGACTCCGTCTACAAATGGAAACTTAGTAATATTTTGCAGATATAATACGGGTGCTGTGACAGTGTTACCTTGATCTTGATGAGTAAGATGATTTGCGGTAGTGAGATCGACTCCGACTGCGGCTGCGCGACTGAGAGCGTCTGGAACGACAAATGATTCTATTCAAACAAAAATGAAAAAACACCCATTCTGAATCAAATTACTTACCGTCGTCCATGCGATCTACTCCGGCTCCTTGAATAGGATGAGGCAGAACGCGAGCGATGCCTGCAATAGGAATAGATCGACATATAATACAAGGATTCCAATTCGCAATAGTCTGCAATACTACAATGTACCTTCCGCGCGAAGACTTGTGATGGTATCCATTATCGTTATCTTCGTCGCCATAGCGATCGTGCTTGGGATTGTAGTACGAGGATGATCCTTCGTACCCAGAACGACCACCACGGAAGCCTGCACCACGGCCCCGACCACGGCCCCGAGGTCGCGGAGCAAAGCCTCGGTAATTGCTGGAGACGGGAAATGGAGCTGCGGGGCGATAAAGGGCTCCAGGAAACACGCCAGGTAAGCCGTATCCGAACATGGACAGCGATTGCATCCACTCGCTGGCTGCTTCGGCATTGTAAGCGGCTTGGCCCGGCACAGCGCCAACGGACATGGCAGTGGCAGGCTTGAATGGATTCAGTGCCGCACTGGCGGCATTCGAGAGGGAATCTAGGGCCCCAGGAGCTGCAGCTGCAGCCAAGCCATTTTCCTTATGCCGCTTGCTGGCAGCTCTGGAGTTCTCGTCGTCGCTGCTGCAATCAGCAGCAGAGTTCTTTTTGGATTTACTCTTCAGCAGACCCATTAAGGGAGTATTACTCTTGATCTCCTGTACGATTTTTCGCTGCTCGCAGACCAGCTTCTCTGTGGCAGCCTTATACTTCTCCACCAGACGGCCCCGTTGAATATCCTTGGCTTCGTCTTGTCTTGCCCGACGTGGCTTATCTTTTTGTTTCAACTGCAGGGAAAAGGGAGAGTAATTAATTAGTAGTTCTGGGGAAAAAAGAACCCGCCTGTGTCTGTACCTGTATGCGCTCGAATAGCTTTTCCAGGGTGCGTATACTCTCCAGCTTGCGCTGAGCTATCAGCAGCTTGCGCTCCTCGATGCGTATCTTTTGCGAGATCTCCACCTGGCCGCGCTCGTGGATCTTTTTGAGATGTTTTTCTTTTCGTTTTTCTTCGCGTTCACGCTGCTTTTCCACCTCGGCTAATTTTAGTTCTTCCTGCTTTTTCCTGTAATTTTTGTTGCAATTTTGCAGGATTTTTTTTTGTTTTGTCTTGTCTATATTGTTTTTATATGCATAAGAATATATTTTTTGTTAACTGTTCGTCTAGAAGATACAGAGAACGGTAGGGTAGGCTAAAGGCCCCACTCGCCCAACGACCGCCGTGTGAGAAACAAATGTAAAAAGCAATACTCTTTGTGAGAGAAAATGTTTCAATCGCCAAGAGATGAAACCAGTAATACTCGCAGTAGTTATACAGTAGTTATAGAAATGCATGAAGATTAAGTTCGGAGAAAATGAGTTTGAAACGAGTGAACATTTCTCCAAAATAAACCATCAGAGTGTGCAAAAGCTCGATACGATCTTTAGCAGATCCGAGGCCTATCTTAATTATTGATTTCATTTCCTGGCTCAAACAATTATCAAACCTTTCGCGTTCCAGTTGTTCTGCTTGCTGTTTCTTTAAACGATCCCGCTCCTCATCCTCAGCCTGGGCCTTTGCAATGCACCGCTTTCTCATGCGCTCACGGCGCTGGATGTGTGAGTCGCTAAGATGCTTCTGCTTGTCGAAGTTAACACAAATGTTGATGGCCTGGGTCTTGTCCACGAACTTTCGGACCAGCTTTGTGCCACGAAACTCATCCATGGCACGCACAAAGCTGGTGTATTCCTCAAATTGTACATAGCTGAAGCCGGGATTGTAATTGTAACGAAATATGTATTAGCTGAGATCAGGAATTCTGTACTCACGCTTCGAAGAGAACATCTTGCTCGAAACTGAACGTACGCATGCCGTTGATGTCCGATTGCATAGTCTTGCGATAAGGATCACATATGGGTATGTCCACAGCACGGACGCGGCCAAATTTCTCGAAGATACGCTTGAAAATGCTTTCGCTGGGCTTGACCTGCTCCTCGTGCTCCGAGTGCCTTGGGCAGAACCAACGCATGGGCAGATGGGTTAGATGTATTGTGTCTGGCCGCTCGCCCGCCTTCATTTCATCCATGTTGCGGGCATCGCGAAAATACGAGTCCCAGTCGTGACGTGTGGGAAACTCATCCTTGGATTCGGCGCATCGCACTCGGAAAGATTCGCTGAACCCAGAGATGCGCAACGAAATTCCGTCCAAACGTTCACGGGCCAAACGAAGACGCTTGCGCTCGTCTAACTCCGCTTCGAAGCGTATGTAGTCTACAGTGCTCTTGGAAACCTGCAATCCAAAGATCGGTTAAAGAGACATACATAGCTGCGGGTATAGCTTATGTACGTACCTTGAGCAGGAGAAACTTGTCCGGTTTGAGCTCGGCGCTCAGTTTGTCCATTATCTCCAGATTGGAAACGGATTTGCCGGATTTAATTTTCGGCAATGACACGGAGATTTGCATTTTTGCCCACGGCTTGAGATACAAGCTGTGGGGCAGGTAAAGTGGCGTGCAGTCGGCCACATTTTCTATAGTCTGAATGTTGATCATTTTTCAATGTACATATGTTATGTGGAGTTATTTTCGGCAAAATACAATGTAATTAATAAATGGGGCAAAATACGGAAAGTGATATCGTTTTTTATGTGTTTACCAAATATACAGACAAAATTACACCTGGGGTCAGAAAAATACTCTCAAAGAACACCTAAGAAATACCGCCCCTGTCATTGGACAATGTGTATGTATTTATGTGTGTCTAAATGGGTGAAAATTCTGCGCCCGTCCTGTCCGTCTATACCGCTGTGGGTTTGTTTTGTGTATATGTCAGAACCTTGCCAATGCTACTTAAATATAATTAATTCTTTCACTTTATGCAAACGACGCCGCGCTGGATGCTAAAAAGAAATTTTAAGATTATTTTCTGTAAGTTGGGTTTTCGCTGGTGGTGGGTGACTGTCGATATCTATGCTTTATGCCAGTAGAGATGGGATGAATGTACTTTAAAATTCAAGTAATTTTGTTTACTTTGTGAAAGTTGAGAGAAAAGTTAACGAAAAATTGACGAAAGCAGGAAATTACTACTAGTGGGATTGGTGGCTCCTATAGTAGGAGGAGGTGGGCCTTTTATTGTGTTCGCATCAATACGATTTTTATTGCCTTAATTCCAGTAACTCCCATTCTCACCCTGCTTTATTTGGTTTTTCTTTTTTGGTGTCTATTATAGCGCAATGTGCGCTGGCGGCGCATTTAGCTAGGGCCTTGCAAAATACCACCCAATACTATCGCTGCTCTTCTAGTATTAATCGGGTTTTCTCGTTTTTGAGCTTTATTGCTCAGCGTAGAGCAGCTAGCAAACGACTTGTGCTCGAATAAATTTCATTCGAATATCATCCCTGAATTTGCTAGCGTACGCTTTTTCGGATCTAAGGAGCGAGATAAAGTTAGCGGGGTACTCTAGTACCTTAGAAATATTTTGCTTACATATAGAAAATGTGTAGTTATATCTTTATAATAGACAGCATTGTAAAAATTGATTCAACAATCGGATAAAATTATATGTTTAGTGGTGAGAGTTCTAGGATTTTCCTCGGTATATATACGGTATATTATAAAAACGAGAGAAAGGTTTGCTTGGGTATATTTTCGAGGGTCAGACGGGTATTTTTATCGATAAACCTACGGTCACATTGGAACGAAGTGCGTTATTTCATTTTTATACCCATTTAATTTAATTAGAAATATAAGAAAATCAACAATATGCGTGAGTGAAATTGTGCGAATCCAAAAACCAAAACGGGGTAAATGGCCGCTTCGTAAATGGGCTTAAAACTGACGCGAAATAAAACTGCCAACAACAACAACAGCCAGAAGCAGAAAGCATAAGCAAGCAAACAAGCAACAACAACAACTACAGCAGCAGCAGCAACAACAACGCAATTGTGATAGACAAAGAAATAGATTAAGAAGGGAAGAAAACAGCAACAGAGAACGAAGGGGCCCACAAAACGCAAACAACCCAAGCTCTGCGGGGAAAACTGGGAACTATATTTTTGCATAAATAACATATTAATGAAGAAAAACTGAGAAATAAATTCAAGAAAACGGTTTTACACACTTACATTTGTATTTGATACGATACGCAACGAAAATAGCTTTAAAGTAATAAGTAATAATAAAGAAGAAGCAGCGGAAAAAAGCAAAGCGATACAAAATAAATAAGAAAATCATTTAAGGCAAACGGAAAATAAAACAATACTCGTGCTGAAAGAGACGAAGCGGAAGCAGAAGAGAAGGCAAAACCAAAGCAAAAAGCAAATAAGAAGAGGCTTGTTGTGTTGTTGTTGACTCGACTTTGGCGTCGACGCTGCGCAGCGCTGCTGCCGCTGGCCCCAAATAAAAACACACAACACAGGCACGGCACGGCCACAGCTGATGCAAAATAATTTTCAGCGCTTGTGTGTTCGTTTACAATTGATTAAAACCAAAACACACAAACGCTCCACACACACACAACGTAGCACACACAGGCGCGCCATTGTGAAAATTGATCAAAGATTACAAGGTAAGTGTGAGCGCGAGAATGAGTGGTGCATATTTTTAATTAACCGTTAGTTATAGTTTTTATTCACACACACAAACATCCGACGACGCCCTTTTTACTGCATAAATTTCTCCCGTCCCCTCATTCTCTCCCTCGCACCCGCTGAATTGCAAATGCAGCTACACCTGCTGCCATTTTCTTTTTCGAACGTCAGCAACCCTTGCTTGTTGTTGTTGTCGCTGTTGTCTATGCTATGCGTCAGTTCGAGCCAAATTACAATTAATTGCAATCATTTACATATTTTAAGAGAAGTATAAAAAATTGTTTTTCTCTTTTTCTCTGCACCGAGTGCAAACAAATTAAAAAAAACCTTTCACAGCTGGAGAACCGAATATCGATATTAGGTAGGTGCAAGGGAATCAGCTGATCGAGTCGTTCAGTTTAATTTTCGAGTGGTAATCACATTAATCACCAGCGTTATTTTTTTGGCTGAACTTATTTACAGGGCCCCACCTAATCTACCTTCACGAAATTCTGTATTTATGAAGTGCAGCTATGTATATGAAATAAATGCATTCCCAATTAACGGCATCTCTCCCCGTGTGTGTGTGTCTGGAAGTTCCCTCTCCCATTGCCCTTTGCCCAACGAGTGTGAAAGTGTTTTTCTGTCGTTTTTGCCCCCCACAACGGGCACGGTACAGACAGCGCGCTGATAAACTCTGACATAAACTTGCTCGGCTCTTCGGGTGGCATTAACGTTTGTGTAATCAGCTAGCAGTGGAGTCGTCTGGTCTGTGTGGGGGCAGAGACTGCATATCCTATCCGACGTCATCTATTTGATTCACAAGGTTTTATATCTGATCTTTAGTGGTATTTCTGCAAATGTTTTTTTTTTACTTTTTTACTGATAGACTGATGGACATGCCTAGTCTCGGTTTAGGAATTAAAACAGATTTCCCCTTTTTCGATACGAATGTTATACCCAAAATTATATATGATATATATTATATTTGTATGTATGTACATATGTATATATGCACTTGTTCATTTGTGCAGCTGATAAACTGTTATCACTTTGGGGACTCGCTCGCTCGCTACGTCGGTGATGTGGTCTTGGTCAGGTCGTCCAGGTGGGGGGCTTTGACTGCACTCTTGCATGTCATGGATGACTAATGGGCAGATTATTGCCTTTAATTAATCAGTGTCGGCAGATAGTATTTCACCAAGCTGTTACAAAGTAGCTTACAGATGTTTTCTTGGTCATTTGGGATGTAATTAGCCAATCGTTCCAGGTATTTCATCGCCGCTGTAAAATATTGTTCCGTTACACGTGCTCGCTAACGGTGGAAAATTTTAAGAAACATTGTCCATCTCCTGGAAACTACAAGATCCGCTTATAAAACATTGTGAAATTCTCTTAGGTAAAAAAGGACTGTGACACACAGGTAAAGGGCAGAGCGTCGGCGGCGTACTTGGCATTGACACATGCACAGCAGCCTTCCTATATGTACACATCTATACATCTGGACACATGTGTGTGTGTGCGTGATCGCACACGTGCAGCGCTCTCTTCGCCCATTTCCTCTCTGAGAGTGAGTGGTGACGCGACAAGAGTCACTATTTTTCGATACGCCCGCTGGTCTAGACGTGTTTAAATTAAGGTGCGTTGATAATTCGAGTTTGTTTTCGCCTAGAACTTGCAAATGCTGGGCGCGTGTTGAGTGTGAAGCGGCGTCTGCTGCTTTCCTGTAATGTGCGCCTTATCAAAGTTTTACACAAGCACACAAGTTGCGCCAGACAAACTGTAAACAAAATTATAAAAATAAAATTGAATAGGCGGCTGTGCACATGGTTGCTCTGCTATTTTTTATTGCGACTCGAAACCGTCCCAGTTAGTCATTAACATTGGAGCTGGCTGTCTGCCCCACACTCCGACCTCCGACAGAGAGACAGGCAGCGTCACAATGTCTAACAGCTGTTGAGAAATGTAACTAGCAGATTCGTGTCTTGGCTCTCAAACCCTTCGCTTTGCAAAAGCTAATAAAATAGTTAAAAAAAAGTGTGATTCGCTATGTAGTTTGAAAAAGTTTTAAGGAGGGACATTTAAATAAAGTTCTACAAAGAGCCAATTTGTTGATGTTTTATTAGCGTGTTTGCCTCTTTGATTAACATTAGCAAAAACAAAACAAAACCAACTGTAAACTATCTTTTGGCTAACCTGCTCTCCCGCTCTCTTACTATGTCTTCCAGCATAACCGCCAGGTGGCAGCACCAGACTTCGCTGCCACACACACACGCAAACAACTACAAGCACACACACACGTACAGATGAAGGAACAAAACCAATACTATTGAAGCACTGCCAAACCATAAGTGTAACGAGCAGAAATAAGGCGAAAGCGGTGGAGCTCATCAAGGGTGGGATACACCGTGAGAGAGAGATAGAGAGAGAGAAAGAGGAGATAGAGAAACAGCTCCATGATGCTGTACGTATTCCATGTGGACGTCGGTCGCATGCTTAGCTTCGACATGAACGTGGCCCTGCAGTCCGTGGAGAACCTGAAGGAGACAATACAGAAGCTGCACGGCATTCCCGCCGTCAACATTGTCCTGCTGGTGAGCGGAGGCGAGATGCTGACGCACTCTACCCAGGTGTCTTGCTACTCGGCTGGCACCGACACCAATCCCATTTACATGTTTCTCACAGGCGACGAGCGGCTGGCGCCCACGATACAGAATAGCGACGCCGACGTGGAGCTCCGACGTCAGGTGGAGGATAGCCACAAACTTCCGCCGGCCCTCGAGACAGTGCGTCAGCGGGCACAGCTGGCGCAGCATATGCGCGAGCTTGCGCGTAAGGAGGAGGCTCTGTGCGAGCGACTGGTCCACGAGCAGCATCTGCAACAGCAGGGCTGGTCGGCGGTGGTGGCCAACATGGAGGATCTGACCAACGAGTTCCGTGAGCGCTTCCACAACTTCTGTCTGGCCTTCGATCGACACCTGCAGAAGCGGGACAGCTACCTGGAGCTGTTGAGGAACTTCTCCGATGATCTCAAGCAGCTTGCCAGGATTCCCATACTGCCTGGCCTCATGGCTCTCGCCGAGGCCGATTTCCATGGCTTTGACGAGCTGCTGGACAACGATGATGTGTTTGCTCAGCAGCAGCAACAGCAGGAGCAGCAGCAGGGGGGTCTGAATGAGTCTTCGCAAGCTGACTCTCCCAACAAGAAGCTCAAGATGGGTGACGAGAAGGAGGGCGCAGGTGAGGAAGGGTCAGCGCAGGGCGTGCCCGAGGGCGACCAGCAGGCAGCGACCAGGGTTTCCCAGACCTCAACGACCTCCAGCTCGATGGCGCGTCGTCACAATCTGAATCTGCTGCAGTGGATCAGCTCCAAGGGCAACCACAGTGCGCTGCAGCTGATGTCGGATGAGTGCATCCAGGGCCTGGACATCTTCAGCGCGGACATATACGAGAAGCTCAAGGAGGAGGTGCAGCACATAATCAAGATGGCCAACCAGGGGGACGTAAAGGAGATAAAGGGACTCAGCGACCGCCTGTGCCGGCTGGAGGAGTTCAAGTTTCGGATAAAGAAGATGGTGCAGGAGCAGAAGGAGCAGGCCCTAGCCCTGCAGCAGAACGAGGCGCGTGCCATGAATCTGCGTGACAATTCCGTGCTGCCCGACCTGTGCCTCTCGCATTGCACACAGCTGCAGGTGATGCTGGAGAACCATATCAAGATCCGCGACTACTGTCGCTGCATCGCCAACTCCAAGGACGAGCTGGGCAAGAACCTGCACACGCGTCTGCGGCGCATCGTGTGGATCGAGAATGGTATGAGTGAGTTTGACAACCGCCTGCTCTTCAACCACCGCTGTCTGAGGCGAGCCGAGCGACACATTAGCATCATAGAGCAGATCCACAGGGCTCCCTGCACCTATGTGGCGGCTGTGGCCGAGGTGGTGCGCCGGAAAATATTCTCCGACGAGTTCCGCCAGTGGGCCACGCGACTTTCCGTTGACTTTGACCGCATCCACAGCGATGAGCTGCGTCGCAGGCGGGAGTTCAACGCCAGCTTCGACGGCCACTTTTTGAACATCCTCTTTCCCGGCATGGGCGACATGCCGCCCGCCTTTGCGAACGAGCATCCCCTCAGCTTTGACACGCGTCTCCCGCCGCTCAGCAGATCGGACATTGAGCTGCTCTCCTCGCAGCTGCCCGAGCTGTCCGCCCAGCTCCAGCTGCCGAACATGAGGCCTGTGATAGAGTTCTTTGTGCATCGATCTGGTGTGACCAGAGAGCAGGAAGAGTCCGAGCAGGAGCCACCTCTGTTGGCTCCGCGACTGGTTGAGCTGCAAGGAGCTGGTGTTGGCACTTCGGCAACTTCCGACTGCGAAACGGACACAGAAACAGAGTTTGAAAAACTGACGACGGCCGTCAAGTCCGTGAGCACGACGACCAGCGGCATCGTTGGCGAGCAAATAGCCAGGAGCACGGCCACGGAGCAGCTGCTGATGCTTAGCGCGGGCACCCTCACCGAGGAGAATGGAGCCAGCGTCCAGAGAATGCGCGGGGCCATCGAGGACATGTCCAAGCTGGCTCTGGCCTGTCTGGCGGAGGCCCGCTCCAATCTGGGCACGTTCCGCAGCGACGCCGCTGGCTACCAGGACGAGCTGCAGTCGGAGCTGCAGCTGCTGCAGGACAAGTGGAACGTACAGCGCATGCAGTGCGGGGAGCGCGAGCGGCAGACCCAGGAGCAGTTGGCGGAGATGCGCCTCAAGCTGGAGATGGCGGAGCGAGACAAGCTGGCAGCTGTGACCCAGGCCAGGGAGCAGCTGATCCACGAGCACAAAACGGAGTTGGAGTCGCTGCGCTGCCGCTTCAAGCTGATGACCTCCATGGAGCGCTCGCCCTCGGACAGCAGTCTCGAGAAGCTGGAGCGTCCAACGAGCAGTGCCAGCGTGGCAAGCACCACCGCCACCGTGGACGTGGACCAGCTGCTGTGCCAGCAGAGACAGGAGCTGTTGGCCCAGCGCGAGCGAGCCATCAGCGAAGCCGTGGAGTCGGAGCGCTCCCTGTGGCAGTCGCGCCTGCTCCCACTGAACTCAGAATCTGTGATGGCCAATGTGGGCATACTGAAGGACCTGCTAGCCGAGAAGGAGCGGCAGCTGGATCAGCTGCGGGAGCAGATCCAGTTCCTCACCCAGGAGTCGTACCAGCTCAAGACGCGCCTGGAGATGATCACCAATGAGGACGGAAACAGCTGGCTCAAGGAGAAGATCGACTATCTGAGTCGGGACAAGTGTCGGCTCGAGGAGGAGCTCAACCAAGAGAAGAGCAAGCGCCTGGAAATGGAGACCAGTGTGGCGGCCATGAAGAGGTACGACACGAAGGACAACGAGCGCATCCTGCCCTCGATTTATTCGACTAAACTCGATGTTTTTTCTTGCATTTACAGCTCCAGCTACGATCTGCCTTCGATCGGCGGTACAATGACCCGTTCCAAGTCGGCGGGCGGTTCCAGTCATCGGTCCATTGCCCTGGAGGGCTGCGGCAGGGGCGATCTCGTCTTTGTCGTGTGGAGCATGCGCCATTCCCAGTTCATGGTCGTACAGGACTCTCTCACACTCTATTTTGTCCATGGGGATAGTTTGGCTGGCCTCCAGTTGACGCCTCCAATCACACTTGCCCCGGCTTCGGGCGCTGCCGACGCCTCCGTGCCTGTACCCGTGACCATGGCCGTAGCGGATTTGAATCAAATCCCTCTGCCGTACTATGCCATTGGACGGGTTGTGGACAAGGAATACTGCCAGGCGCGAAAGGTAAGTGCCACCAAATTGCACATGCCCCTCTCCCAGGAAGACTGCTAATGAGTGTTCCTTCTCTGCAGGACGACAATCGGTACCGCGTCAGCAGGGGCTCCAAGTTCTATAGGATCAAGCTGGCGCCCATGCCCTCTCGAAATGCTTCGCGGCGGGAGCGTTTAGAATGTGAGTAACTGCAAGGAGAGATAGAAAATAGTCGAGAGTCAAAAAATGCTATTGGTGGAACGGATATGCTGATGCCCATATTCACCAGGCCAACGTATCAGTGATCATGTATATTTTATCAGACATGCTTCATTTCTTATTTGCGCTGCTAATTCTTTTTGACTTGTCAGCTACCGATATGGATGTTAGGTTAGGTTGAGGCGGCTGTCGGGATCGTCAGAGACCCGACACACCTAGGCCGGTTTCGGCCCATTGTGATACCGCATAGATCGTTCCCTCTTCCCTCGTGAGACACTATGTTATCCATTGTCCCATCCGGATGCCCTTATGAAACCTGCGATCCGTCTGGGACTGATTGTAGACATGTCCGAAATGTCAATTAGAAAAGGTGCGCCCAAGTATTGAAGTCTCCTTCTACTGAGAGCCGGACAGGAGCAGAACAGATGTTCCACAGTCTCCTCCTCGTCCTCATCTCTACAGCTTCGACAGAAGTCGTTATAGGGGGCGCCCAGCCTGTTTGCATGGGTGCCTATTCGCCAATGTCCCGTAAGGGAGCGTATGACTGAGCTGCACCTGCTCCTACTGAGTTTGCAAAGCTCATCGCTGCGCTTCCTATTAATGTTAGGCCATGTTTGCCGAGTTATGCGACATAGTGGCACTGTTTGCAATCTGTCATTTATTAATCGCTTAAAATGTTCTTTTATTTTGAGCTTGCAGGTGGCCATTGGCATACGAATATCCTCCTTATCATGGAGAAGGGGAATTGTTGTACCAGCTCTGGCCAGCTCGTCTGCTATACAGTTGCCTTCAATGTCCTGGTGGCCCGGGACCCATATTAGGCTGATGAAAAACTGATAAGCCATCTCATGGAGAGATTTGCGACAGTTTGCCACGGTAGCCGAGCTTATTGTTATCGCATTCAGCGATTTTATCGCAGCTTGGCTATCACTATAGATATTTATATGAGCTGCCGCAGGGGCTCGTTCCTGAAGACAGCTCAAAGCTTCCCTGATCGCTATGACTTCCGCTTGGAAGACACTGCAGGGATCCGGGAGCCTGAAAGAGTGTCTTATATTCAGCTGTTCGGAGTAGATTCCTCCTCCGACCTTGTTGTCCAGCTTTGAGCCATCAGTAAATATTTGAATGGCTCCCTTTGGACCAGGTGGTCCCTCAAGCCTGTGAGGGATGATTGTTTCGAAGGGGGTATCTGTATACTCCCTCGGAACGCAGTAGTCCGTTTTTGTGGGGACGATTATGTTTCCATTTAGGATGGACGCATGACCGGTGTGATGTGACACCCATTGGTCAGAGTCTCTAAGACGGATTGCTCCTTACCTGCAAGGTCAAGGCTCTGCAGGCATAGGATAGCATTTAGCGCATCCGTTGGTGTGGTGCTCAGAGCTCCACTGATGCATAGGGCTGCAGTGCGCTGCACCTTGCCCAGTTGTTTAGTGATGGCCCCCTTCGATAGGGCAGGCCACCACACTGCGACTCCGTAGAGCAGTATGGGTTCATGCCCCATTTTAGCCCAATGGCCTTCTTGCAAGTGTAGAGGGCTATCGTAGCCTTCTTCACTCTGTCTTTGATGCTCAGGTTCCAGCTAAGCTTTTTGTCAATTACCAACCCTAAGTAACTGGCACTGTCGCTGAAGGAGGTTGAGAGACGGGATTTTGTATTTGGTTGTAAACAACACAAGTTCCGTTTTGGAGGGATTGACTCCCAGACCACGCGACTCTGTCCATTCTGACAGTCGCGCGAGCTTTGCAGTCATTAGATCGCAAAGTGTTTGAGGGAATTTTCCCGAGAAGATAATGGCAACGTCGTCCGCGTATGCTACCACCTTGCAGCCCTCCCCTTCCAGGTCACACAGAATCTTGTTGACTGCTATGTTCCATAGAAGGGGAGACAGGACACCATCTTGCGGGGTGCCTCTGTTGACATACCTTGACTGAGTGTGACGATCCACTCCCAGGTCAGTCAGGGCCTCCGTGATGGCTCCCGGTGTGACGTTGTTAAAAGCTACCTCGATATCTAGGAAAGCTGTTAAGGAGTATTCTTTGACGTGTAGGGATTTCTCTACCGTCGAGATTACTTCATGGAGTGCCGTTTCCGTGGATATTCCTTTTCGGTAGGCATGTTGTGCGCCTGTGCAGCCCGACTAGTCTCTCAAAGGTTTTGAGAAGAAAGGACGATAGACTTATTGGTCTGAAGTCTTTTGGGGTTGTGTGTGAGGGTTTCCCTGCTTTGGGGATAAAGACTATTTTAGCCTTTAGCCAAGCGCGGGGGATTTTTCCCACTGTCAGTATTTTCCTGAAGATACTTTGCAGCCAGTTGATTGCCATGTCCCCGGCTTTTTGCAACTGAGCCGGAATGACTGCTGTTTACTGCCCAGCTAATATTCCGTTTTGTGAGGATGTGCACCATCGAGGTTTCCGGGCCTTCACTTGGGGTGTCTGCCGGCTCGATGGTCGTACACCCAGGAAAATGAGTATCGAGTAGAATATGTAGGGAGTCCTCACTAGAGTTTGTCCACGTACCATCCATTCTCTTGAGATATCCCACCGAGGGGGATGTTTTTGACAGGATCTTGCGTAGCCTTGCGGCTTCTGACGTGGCCCTTTTTGCTCTCCTAGTTTCTTTTTTGTATAGGGTTAGCTTACTTTTGTAATTTTCCCAGTGCGCTTCCTCGCTGCTGCTTTTGGCTCTGTTAAAGTGAGTCCTGCAGTCTTTCCGGAGGGTATCTATATGTTTAGACCACCAGGGGGGTTTCTTTTTCCCTCTTGGTTTGGTTGAGGGGCAAGCTGCCATGAAGGCCTTATTGCAAGCTTCCGTGAAATTGTTCACAAGACGATTAAGATCGACTTGTGTGTCCGCTCATTTTGGTGCTAGGGGGGGGAGTAATTCCTCCATTTTTGTACTATATATATCCGAGTTGACTTTCCTGGGGTTAATATAGTTAGTAGGTTTGGTGCTTTCGAGCGATAGTACTGTCTCGATGTACCTGTGGTCGGAGAAGGAGTGGTCCTCTAGGACTCTCCAACTTTTCACTATGTCTGACAGTTTGTGAGACAATAGAGTGAGGTCAATAACCTCTTGACGGTTTTTTATGATGAAAGTGGGGTCAGTACCCCGATTACCAATAACTAGGTTGGAGTTTAGGATGAAGCTGAAAAGTGACTCACCCCTTACATTTTTATCCGAGCTTCCCCATTGGGTTTGGTGAGAGTTGGCATCGCAGCCTATTATTAGGCTTGTATCCGACCTCTCGCTGTCGCTGGCTATCTTGCGAACGAGGTCATTGGGAGGATCGCTTTCCTCGTGAGCCATGTAGGACGACACCAGGTTCAGGTGTGTCCCTTGTAGCTCTAGGCTAGCCGCCGTGTTGTCGCCATTGCTAAAATTGTGGAGCAGAAAGATATGTAGGTGCTTTCTTTCTTGCATACTAGAATTTCTATGAAGTTCTAATTTTCCCTTCAGTTTGGGCTACAATCAGCTTGTAGTCCTTCGTCGCTAATCCACAGACCTTGCCTCCTACCACCCAAGGCTCTTGGATTAGGACTATGTCCCCTCCGCTTGCGACTAAGCGGAGTATTAGGGCAGCGGATGCTGATTTACAGTGGTGGAGATGTATCTGCAGAAGCCTCAGAGACTTCATTAGAGTTATTCTCCACCACTGTTATGTCGGCGTCAGAGTCGTCGAGAATCTCGTCCCGACACAACGCCTCAAAATCGAGCATCAGCTCCATCTCCGAGGAGTAGCTCTCCGGGGCCGGCTCCGGGTCTACGTCGGGTGCCTCGATCTCCGAGGCAACGTCCTGCTCAACTGGGTTGTTGACAGAACGCGCCTCGGCCGCTGCATCCGACTTGTAGACCTTCATGGTCACCGAGCTGAACTCGAAGTTGAGCTCTCCCTTGGCTGCCTCGATCGGGGCTAGCGATTCCTTATTTAGGACTATCACTGCCTGATTTGTGGGGCCCTTTGATGCCTCAACTTTGACCACCTTCCAGTCTGAGGTTGGCAGTGTAGGGTTGCATCTCTGCAACATCCTGAGGATCCGCTCGGGCTCCTTAAAAGTGGCCGGCACCCATATACGGGCCCTTGGTCTGGGCACCTCTCCGATTTGCGCCACCGCAGCTTTGTATAGCTTCACGGAGCGCTCATCTTCGCAGGCTACCACTTTAATGCTCCCCTGGAACCATCCCATGTCTTTGCAGACTGGGGGTGGCCCGGGATCCTTCTCAAGAAGCTCGAAGCAGCGGTCGGCCAGTGCCGCTTCCACCCACTTCCATTGGCTTCTGGGTATTTTCCCCTCCGCGCTGCCATTGTCGAGAACGCCTATCAGCGTCCTCTCCTTGGCAATCTGCGCGAAGGATACGTTCTGAAGCACTCTGGAGCGCTTCGCGGCAGGTCAGGGCGTCTCTTGCGAGCGCTGCCTCTTCGGTTGTGCAGCTACCTTCTGTGGCTCCACACCGAAGTTGGGCAGCACCGCCGAGGCCCATTCCACCTTTTTCAACCAGTCTGCTGTCGGACTGACTTCTTGGCTGGCGTCCTGCCGCCGGAGTATGTGCCCAGCACTCCTCTTTTCGGCATAGCTAAATTTTCTGGTTTGGACACTGGTAAGCCACAAGTTGTCCTGGTAAACGCGCCCTTAAGTTATTTATGCATGCGTTCTTGCATGCTCCACAGAGTCTGAGTAGATGGATTGCAATACACAGTCAAAATATTGACTTTTTTTTTTTCGATCTTTACAAAATCGAAATGGAATTTCTGGGGATCCACTCGTTTTATTGCTCAAGATTAAATAGGTTCTTGCAGGCAAATAATAGATTATCATTTTATCATTATTTTGGGAGGCTCCGGAGTAGGAGCCTGTGAAAAAATATTGACTTTTTTTTTTTTTTGACTTATTGACTTTTTTTGTAGCTCTAGTCTGCATAGAATTGTAGATATTATGCATTAAATTAAATACTATGTGGTACATATGTACTAGTCTAAATAGTCTGCATAGAATTGTAGATATTATGCATTAAATTAAATACTACGTGGTACATATGTACTTATAATAAATTTTTGTTTTCTTTAGCGAGCTCAGCCGCCGCAGCAACAGCGTCAGCATCGTTGGCAGCAATAACTCGAGATGTCATTGATGCGCCAGGCACATCCGGAAGCAACGTCTATCCGGGCTTCAAACAGCGCACTGTGAGCATCACGAGCGTGAACGAGGAGGACGACGAGTCCGCTTCATTGCTCAGCGAGCGCTGTCGCTACATTAGCGTGAGCGAGGAAGATGAATTGCTTGCTGCTGGCGGCACAGCAACAGCAATAGCAATAGTCCCAACGCCCCAAACGGTAGCGGCAGTAGCAGTAGCAGCAGCGGAAGCAGCAACTCAAGCACAGTCTGTGATAACAGAGCAGCCAACGGCATCGAGCAAACTTAAACTGGATCTACTGTTGGCCTCTGCTGATATAATAACACAACCCCTAACACAACAACCAGAGCAACAAGATGAGGCGAGTGCAGCGCAGGTGGCGCCTGTGGCGGAACGGAATCCGAATGAACCAGTAATCGGAGAATCGGAGGAGAATGCAGATGCGAAGGAGCCAGAAACCATTACAATCTATGTGCCCCCAGCTCTGGAAATACCTGCGAGTGTTAGGGCGGAGGAACCTGTGTCAAGCACAGCAGTACCCACGCTACCAATGTCGATTGGTACGACGGCCATAAGCGAGGACTCCGACACCGAGTACCGCTCACTGGAGGGCAGGGAGGACGCTGAGGTAGATGCCGATTTTCCCATTTCCGAATAGGATACAACAATTGAGAGTTATATATAACTACGCATATATGTACATGCATATGTATATGGCGTGTGTATCTAGGCTAAATCTTTTACTCTATGTAGGAACCGAACCGAAAGAAACCCTAAAAATTAAGCCACAGGGCCACAAAGTCCTCAACACAGACACCGACAGAAAAACACCAACAAAAACTCCAATAAAACAGCAACACAAAACAGTAACAGCCACGTGAAAAGTTATACAGACATACTTAAATAATTTAAAGTTTACAGATTACAGAACATATATATTCAAAGAAAAAAATCAATAACTATAGCTAAACGGAAAGCAAATGTTCTAATGTAGTGTATGTCTGTCTACATAATGTACTATAATCTAATCTATTCTATTCAATGACTCCTGTAAATGAGTTCGAAGAGGGCCTCTCTCTCTCACTGTCTTCACAGCCCCCCATCCACACACATCACATAACACAGACACACAAGCTGCAATTTTCAAAATAAATTAATGTACGCTAACAATTACTTTGTAATCGAAAATTGTGCGCAAATCAAATAGTTTTTGATTGAATGTGATTCTTTTTTGCTTATTTGAGTGCCAAGAAAGCTAATTTACAGTCACATTAAATAGTTCTGTAGCGAGTAAAAATTGATACCATGATAAAATATTTTTGTATAGGATTTTGAAAGGACCAGAACACACACCCTCACATGCTATATATAAAACACAGTTTTATGCTCAGCTTTCTCTCTTCCACGCCACCCTCCCCCAATAGTCTCCATTTTCTCTCCCCCTCTCTATATCTAGGGTATCTTGATTTTTTGACTCTTTGTAAATAATTAAGATCGGAAATCGACGAATAGTTATTTATGCCTTTATTCATAACCAGGAAAAACTTGAACATTACGACAAGAATGTAGGATATACACATTTATTGGTTTTTGCGTGATAGGACGACGATTTTTTAGCGCGAATTGTAAATAAAACACACAAAAACTAATTTAAAACTATATAATACTTTAACAATTTAAATGAGGAAATGTGTAAGCAAAGGTGTAACAAAAGCGGGTTGCAAAAATGTCAAGCTTAAAAAAAACAAGTGTAAAAGCAAAAATCAAATAAAAAATGGTAAACATTTCAAAACTAAAACTGACATTTGTAAATTTTATTTCAAAATGATCATAGACCATGTATGTATGGGCTTTCTTTTTATTGTCCACCGGAATAAAAATGGAGATTAATTTGCGTTCGCTCATAAAAAAGTATTTTTTTAGAGGCAAAACGGCGAAGGAAAAAAAACAAAATTTTGATAAATATTATGGGGCTAATGCTTTTTCAGATTGCCCCGGAAAATATTGCTTTGAAAAATTTAATGGTGGCCGAAACGTCACTTCCGATGAAATCCTACGTAGCAGGCCCTCCGATAAGGTTTACACAAGAAAATGTAAAAAAATAGCTAAAATGGTGTTGGCTGACCGGAAAGTGAAGGTGTACGAGCTAGCAGATTCCACAAGGATTAGTATTGAGCGAGATTCTGCATATTAAAAAGCTATCCTAACGCTGGCTGCCGCGTATGCAGACTACAGACTAAAAACACGAGCGCAGTACAAAATAGTGTTATGCCAGGCTTCAATTGCTTCCCCATCCACCTTATTCGCCTGATTTTGCTCCATCGGATTAATATCTCTCCCCAAACATCAAAATAAGGCTCATCATTCGGAAAATTATTTTTCGGACGGGATACAAAAATTGGAAATTCTCTGAAATAAGTGTATTTTCCTAAAAGGGGACTACATTGAATAAAATAAAAAAAAACCAGAAGGAACGTGAGTCGCTTCTGGGGATGCGACTCTACTTTTATACCCGTACTATATACATTTTTGAGCTTATGAATTATTTACAATTTAAAAAAATTTTACAATTTACACTTTTTTGCTACATCTGTTATCTACATCTAACATAGAGATTCTACATGTACCATTTATATTCTGCATCTTCTCCGCTAGCGGGCACTCGCGCACTAAACTAGAAAGAGTGTGCGAGCGAGAAAGAGAATGAGTAGCGTGGTACTCGCCGGTACTATTTTTTTGAGAATGAATTTGTGTAAGTCAGCATCGAATGTACAACTTGTCAGGGAAACTGATCTTGCTGGAGAAAGCAACTGAAAATTAATTTCTTGATTCTGGCTATATTTATGATCCGATCTTATTCAGATTTGGCAATCTGGTAGATATGGTCATTCTCTACGATACGTTTTTTTTTTTATCGTATCTTTAAAATTGTGGCTGACGGACAGACGGGCGGTCGGACAGACGGACGGACAGACATGGCTGTGTTGACTAGGCTATTGATGCTGATCAAGAATGTACCTTATGGGGTCGGAAACGTTTCCTTCTCTGCGTTGCACGCATCCACTTTTACTACTAATACAATATACCCCTTAACTCTTTTTGAGTCCGGGTATACAAAAATTGTTTCCCTGCCAAGGAGGTCCCACCTGCCAAGGTCACCCCACCTAGTCCCCCATCACTTGTCGGTCAAACATTTAATTTTTGCTTTGAATCCCAAATTATTTGATATAATAGAGATATAAATACATATGTATGTTTATCTCAACCCAATCGAATCTAAATGGGAGTACTATATACCCTCTAGAAGGGTGTTAAACACTTCCTACCTTTTTCTTGGGGCTCTCCATGCCCGCCCTTGTGGCTGGTTTTAGATTAAAATTCATGGGTGGGCCCATATAACTACACAAAATAATTTATTAATTGTATATTTTAAATCGAACATTAAACGTATAGATACAATATGAGAATGGGCTTAGTATAAAGTTTGTTATTTGTTTATACCAGTAGTCCAATTGTGCAGACGTCTTGCGAGTAAAATAGACTCCGCTGGGAATCGATGTGGAATTTTGCATAGAACATGGAACTTTGGACACTGGTACCGTATAAAGACGAACCGAATTGCGCTTTGTCATGACTTTGAATTAGCTAATAATTATATAAGCTGAATTATAAATTGCACATTCTCCAAAGCTAATTGGCGGAGGGATCTATCTCACATGAACATCTGGGCTGCGCTAGCGTGGTTAATAGCCTTTTAATTTTAATAATTGGTTAGGCCAGTACGAACCCATATGAAACTATATGTACATATCCGATATGAGGAGCATTGCTGCATCAGTCTCCGTTATACAAAGCGGGTGGGGGGCATAATTTCAGTACAACACATCCCATCTGATTTGATATTTGATATCTATAGCTAATTAGGGTAATTTTTGAGTAGCCGCATAAAATAATGCATATTGGTTATGGTTTTGAGAGCTCGATACCCTTGCAGAACCCGCGTGTACTATTTTTTGGGAATGAATTTGTGTAAGTCAGCATCGAATGTACAACTTGTCAGGGAAAACTGATCAGAATATTCTAGATATTGGTGTACAATAGATGGGCATTAACGGATTGTTTGGATATACATATGTAATATATTTTGTAACTTGTAAATCCACATCATCGAAGCACTTCTCAAAGTGAAAACTTGTTATCTATCAGTTGGATTAAATATTAGTTCTTTATGCATTTAATATGTATTTTAATCTGCAAGGGTATCTCTACTTCGAGGTGTGTCCCGAAGATACAATTTACTGTTTCGGATTATCGCTGCTTTCTGGCATGTCTGGGCCACATCACGCGGAGTCTGTGCACGACTAGTGAATGGCTGTGGCTGTGCCTGTGGTTGCATCCAACGGTTGGCTGGCCACCGCCACCTGGCCACAACTTCATTAGGCTCAAAAATAGTTAAGCGTTAAATATGCTCCAGTTATTAATTGCCAACATCTCCTCAATCCATCCATACTCCCTGCTTGACTGCCTGCCTAGCCGGCACCGTCCCCCTGGCTGGCGTTGATCCCCTTCCCTTACAAGATGCCACATTTCTTGAGAACTATTTTGCGCTTCCTCGCAGCACTAGACCCGCTGCCCTTTTTGGCCGGGCGGAGCACAATGGTGCCGCTGCTGGACTTGGTGAAGGTCGGGCTAAAGGCGCTAATTGTGGGCGTGCTGTTGTAGGGCGGATGGCTGGACGAGTGCTGCTGGCTGCCCATCTGGTCGTAGCTCTGGGTCATCAGCTGATGGCATTTGGTGGCCAAGTAGCGGAACACGGACGCCACGTTGATGTCCTCCTTCACGGACGTGCGTATCAGACGGCAGTTGAGCACCTTGGCCAGCGTCTCCACCTCGTCGGCAGTGACCACGGCCTGCTCGATCAGATCAATCTTGTTCTGCACAATCACCGTGGGTATCTCGTTGCACTCGTTCTCCACCTTGCGCTTCCAGTCTTTAATGGCTTCAAACGAGGCTCGATCCGTCGTGGAGAACACGAGCACTGACGCCTGTGCCCCCCGATAATAGGCCTTCGTTATGCAGTCGAACTCCTCCTGCCCGGCTGTGTCCCACAACATTATGCGCACATCTTCCCCGTCTATCTCGATCTGCCTCTCCAGGAAGTCCACTCCGATCGTCTTCTTGTAGTCCTTGGTGAAAATGCCCTTGCAGTAGCGCTGTATCATCGAAGATTTCCCAACTCCGCCGTTTCCAACAATCACCTGCGAATAGAGAATGCTTTTTACAATTCCTCTCCAACATTATATTCTTTTAATAAGTTTGATTCAGCTGATGCTTCACATGAAATAACATGTTTTATCCGTATATATGTACGTACATATGTATGTACGTACAGCATTTTTTATTTTCTTCCCCGACCTGGCAATGGATCGTCCTCTCTTAGTGTTGCATTTGGCTTTAGGATACTCGTTTGTACGACAAAACGTAAAAAAATATAATTTAAATAAAATGAAGAAGTTGAATTTTTACCCCTATGTTCAGCAAATGACAACCATCGGACACACGGCTTTAAAGTTTAAACACATAAGATCAAAATATGTACATACATACATACCATACATGTATATCCTGACGTTACAAAATTTCAAAAATCTGCAAATTGGGCAAGACTGTCTGAATAGAATTTGTTCTACTAAATACTTATACTTGTTTTGTGAAGTAAAAAGTGTTAATATTCAAAGTTATTAAATTTAAAGCCCTTAAAAATTACCGGGGTAATAAAAGTGAAACATTGTTCCGCCAGCCGAGATTGGACCCATTTTTTGCGATTTAATAAATAAGCGCTACTTTGCGGAAGAACTTTTATCAAGAATCATATAAGAGAAGTCACATATGTACAAATTAATGAAATTATAGCTAAGCTTCAATAAATTTAGAAAATAAAATCGGTAGAAAATTAAATAGAATTGTGTGTTTTATTGGATCTTATTTGTTTGTTAGTTCTTCCTTTTGGGTAATGAACATACAATGTCACTTGATGGTGTTGGGTCTGTCTGTCATGTCATAGCTGATGATTACCAGAAGATGAAGCAAATCTCTTGGGCTATGAGTGGAGTAACAGTAACTAACCTTAGCCCAATGTACATACGTACAAACATTCTTTACAATCGACGCAAACAATTAGAAATGAATCAGCATTGGAGAATTCTATAATTGGCAAAGCACGAGCACTGTCTCGGATCAGACCCAGAGGCAGTCTTGAGTCCAGACTTGATCTCTCTGATGAGGTGCGGTGTGGTGCCACTGCTACTCATAACAGCCTTTCAAACTTACCACTTTGATGGCCAGCTCGATATCATCTTCGCGCATGTTGGTGTAGTTGTACTGCGACTGGGAGTGGGACTGCAGAACCGTCGCAGCAGCACCGCCGGTGGCCGTTTGGATGAGACGCATGCGGCGGCCGCTCTGTGCCGGCAGGGGGGCCGACGCTCGACCAGGTGTTGCTCCGGTCGGACAGCCGACAATTAGAGGCTAGGGGAGCTATGCAGGCTGCGCACGCAACGGCAATCAGTATCAGTCGCCGAATTTCCAAATGGACAGCTGCACTTTTGGTGCACTCTTAGAGCGGCCAGGTTTTCCGCGGCTTTTCACTTTTCCACGAGTTTGCGTAACGTCAGCGACAACCTCGGATTCACTTTCTACGCATTGATTTCACCAAATTCGAACTGTGGAAAGAAGAAAAACCAACTCTTCAGCGACATTATCCACAAGGAAAACCAAAGAAAATACAAAAGTTTTCTTTCTTTTTCACATTAACCGGTTTTCAGCGTTTTCTCATTTCTCGTTTCTTTTTCTTTATAATTATTATTATATATATTTTTCTTTTTGGTCTCTTTCTTTCTTTCCCGGCCGGAGGCGGCCGAGTGTGCGAGTGCGTCTTCTAACCAGACGCAACCCCAGCACGCAGTGGCAGTCGGTTACGTTGCCCGATTTTCGTCCGACAACAGGTGCTTCGAGACACCTCACGCACTAGCCGTGCTGGTGCTGGTTGTGGTCGAGTGGGGCAGATCGCAGATCGGACGGGGAGCGGTCATGGAATTAGTATTCGCATTAGCGCGTGCTTATGAATTCTTTGAAAATTGTATTTTGTTGTTGGCTTATGCTGGATTTACATTTACAGTTTCTGGCCTCTGACTCTCGTCGGAGCTGTGGGCGGACGGACTGGAATACGTGGGGGGGTCTCGTCTCGGCTGCTCAAAATAGAATTTGAGTGTTAATATATTCTAGTAAACAATGGAGATATGTTGGTATATATACAATACATACATATCTAGATATTTGTATGTGAACAAGGTGCAGATGGAGCTGAAACAGCGCTTGAATATCGAGTCTAAAAAAAAGACTACAATCTTTAATCTAGATAGGTACTTGCATACATAGTATGTAGTTGAATGTGTTCATTCAAGAGAAATGATCATATCACGTATGTACATGTGAAAAATGGTAAAATTATAAATTTATCGTATCTGTTCTTTTTATTGATCGATTGATTTATTTAAACTTCGAAACATTTGGTACATATAAGTTTATATTATTGAGATCTATCATGGCATTTGAAACTTGAGTTCTTGGTTCCTGGTTCCATCTCTTATCCATTTATCATTCATTAATCTTTCTCCTTAAGGATGGATATCTTCTTTATCAGTCACATTCCATCTTACACTCGGTCTGGTCACACCGGATTGGCGAGCAGATGCTTTGTCCACTCCACTCCCGAGACTACTTCAACCCACTGTGCAACCTTTGCCGCCTTTCGCCCGTTCTAATTATACTACTGTGACCATTCTTCTGCTCCATCTCTATTCATCTCGGAGGGTCAAGCCGTTGTCGTTTTTGTCCATTGTTACTCGTATGCTAATTAAGGCCAGCAGCAGAGCACCAGCGGCAGGGTTATGGATTCAGTTCAATAAACATGTGTGTGGGCCAGAAAAGATCCGCGAAACTGTCGAGGCTTGACACAAAATCCAAATGTGAATGTTCATGCATTATGTGTGTGTGTGTGCAGGTGGAAAATAGCTGCACAAGGGGCAAGGGTTACTTTCCGCTCCTCACATGGCACATACGATTGGATGCAGCACAAATCACAAATAATGCACATCAAGTGCACTGTCTTTCTTCCATCGGTCAGAGAATGTGCATGGGCAATTATTTTGAAATTTGCTCACAAGCTAATAGATAAAGTTGCCGTTTCTTGGCCAACAATGGTTGGCTGCTTTTCATGTGGAATGTGGACTCTAACTTGTCCATTTAAGTACCGAACAACACTGGTGCACACACATGACTGCACAACACACACACACACACCCATTCATATATCTACGTACACAGACACAAATGGCACTTGCTGCTGCAGTGGCTAAAAGCGCAACGAATTTTCTCGCTCTTTGTTTGTGAGCACCACAAGTTGAGAGGAAAATTATGCAAATGAATGCTGTTGTTGGTGTTGTTTTCTGCTGCGCTACTTAAATCAATTACGAGCGCAGATTCCTCATTATTTAAATTATGTTTAAACAGTCACTCGCGCACTAACGGTACCACTCTGCCGATCCAATCCGCGGCGACAACCGTCTTTTGCGTTTTTCTTTTCATATGTAACTCTTTAGTGTCTTTTCTCACTAAAACTAAAACTGGCGAGGGGACTGGGAGAGGAAGCCGCTCTCGGCTTTATTGTGTTTCTGTTTTCTGGGTGAGAAATTAACGAAAAGAAGCCGAGATATTACAACAAGACAACACAAAACACACTGCAGAGTATGCGCGAATGCGAAAACACGAATCTCACAGAGTAAAAACCATAAACACAACAACTCGTTTGGGGCCGCCGACTCTGGCTCTGGCTTGGCTTTGGCCCTGTCTCCAGCTCTGGCTCTTCTACTACTATATGGCTATGACAACGCGTGCGAAGCGCATTAATTAAGCCTCGGAGCGAGCTGGAGCTAGCGGTAGCTGTGGATGGCTTTGGGGTTGAGTCTTAAAAGTGACCCGTAGTGAAAGTCTCTTCTTCTAGCACGCACACACAAGACAACAAACGCGATTAATGAGCGGCCTAGGGCTCCACAGAGGGGCAGGGAGACAAGACTGCAGGTGTGATGATAAATATCAAAGAAAACGTAAAGTTGACAGCGCACGCGCACCTGTTGCTTAGCGCGTTTCAGCTAAAATGAAAAGATGGCTTGGCTTACAAGAGGCATTGAGCCAAGGCATGCCAAGGTAGGGCGATGAAGAAGAAAAAGTGGCTCAAACGACCAGGGCTGGCTAAAAGAAAAGAAAAAGAATATAAAGGAGAGAAAATGAATTTGATTTATTGATATTGAAAATTACATTTTTATAATTACTAATATAAAATAATCTACATGTAATATACTTACTATTTAAAAGCCTAGACCTTGATTATTATTATTATATAGAGCAAAAAACATTAACACTTTGTTTAATATTTAAATATTCAGGGGTTGGCGCGCCAACATCAACGATTTGCAGCACTGGTCAAAAGCGAATGTCAAAAGAAGAAGCAAACAGCTGTTTTGCACAACGACGCGCATTTGTTCGGATTTATCAAAAGAATAATAAAGTAAGAAGAGCGCGTGTCAATGGCCGAGAAACCGGCCGCGGGACCTTGTGCCGCATATCCTCGGATACACGCTGGGCTGGATGGGATGGAGCGTCATCTTGCCATCGTCCAGGCCGTACTTGGAGAAGTGCTTCACAGAAAACACCCAACTGCCGGTCTCTGGGCGGTACTCGATGAAGCGCGTATCGTTCTCTTCGCAGACGCGACGCAGCTTTGCCTCCCACTTCATTTCGAGCAGACGCTGCACATCCTTTACAGCCAAGGGCCATACCTGCTCGAGGGTGACTTGTGCCTCACGATTCAGGCCTTGGTTGATAGGCGGCCTCCTCTCATCGTCCGGATAAATGATGATCTGCTTGTTACGGAAGTAAACTGCAGAGAGAGAGAGAATAGTTATTGGCGGATGATGCTTGACTGGCCTGGCTCCTCCCCAATTACTTACCAATCTCATCCAGATTTAGGCCAGCCACGTCCATTTCCATGGCAAAGAACACAGTGCCATAGCCCTCGCGTCCAATGGTGAAATTGGGCACCACACAGGACCCATCCGCGGCCAGGTAGGACTTGAGATCATCCAGCGAGGGTATCGTGTAGTAGCCCACGCGTCGCAACACTATCCCTGTGGGATGTGGCGCATAGTCTGACGCCCCATAGCGCCTCGCTGCTGCCTCAATGGCCAGTCTGGAGCGATTCACTGCAGTCTCCTGCGAGAGGGCCGCCTGCTGCTGCTGCTGCTGCGATGCGAAGGTATCCCGCTTGGCAATGGCGCTGGTTTGCGACTTATCCGTATCCTGCCGATGTTGGTCTCTGCTGTCCCTGGAAGAGAAACCGCTGCTGCTGCTACTGCTCGCCGTCTCTGTGGGACTGTCGGACTTTTGGTGGGGACGTCCCAAAGCCGCTTGGAGCCTGTGGGGAAGACTGCTGTTCACCGAAGATTTGGAGTTTGGGATATCGGCGTCCTTGTCATTTTTTTTCTCTCTTGTTTTCCTGTTGGTGAACCAGGCATAGAACCTATCACACCTGGTCATCCAACCAAGCCTTAACGTATCTCCTTTTACTCATTATTACAGCTATTTGGTGCGTCGCGTCCACACACACACCCACGCCCTATATGTCGGCGGGCTGTTTGGAGTCAGTAGTGTAGTCGCGTATTCTTCAGTAGACCTGCTACCTACTAGTTAACGGCGTACTAGTTAACTAACAACTTATGCGTGTACGGTAGTTCAAGTACGATTTGGCGTCGCGTCCGCAGACGCACACAAACACACGCGCACGTAACTATGCTCATATGTCGGCCTGTTGCTCCACTTAATTGCATGTAAGATAACTACTGTAACTAGATGGTTACTAAATTAACGTTACGTTACGTAGTTTCTGTACGTAGTTAGTTTCAGTTCAGCGTTTAAGCAAGTTTAAGCGCTTTGCTTTGGCGCGCCGCGTCCACACCCACACACTCACAACACACATATCATAACGGATCTTTCACTAGGGCTGGATCGTTGCCGAAACGATAGTATCGATATAAATTTATAAATTAGATTTATATAAATTGCAATTCCAGATGGATCTCATGAGATGAGATAGTTATGGCTATAGTTATAGAAGTCCTAATATACTCCTAAGCCTCCTGCTAAGGATTGGTAAGGACATAAACTGGACCTAGACGTACAACAATCGATAGTATTGTGTTCGTATCGATAGCATAGCTAGGGCTGCAAAATCTTACAAAACCGACGCTACGCGACGCTACGAGACGCTACCCGCTACCCGGCTACCGGCTACTAGGAGTTTCCAGGACTTCCAGGACTACGCACTGCACAGGACAAGATGGATACGAGCAAGGCTGGAGCCAGTGCCACTGCTGCGACCAGCAATGCGTCATCCCAGGACCAGGAACAAGCTGTGGGCCCTTTGCGACCGGCAAAGCCTGGCCGGATGAAGCCATATCCCTATCCATATCCATAACCTGATTAAATAGAGCGGGGATAAGCTATTTTTTTCTCGGTTTCTGAGGTTCCAGTCACACTCGACAAAACAAATCAAGTGAAATATTTATTTTTCCATATATGCACATTTGAAAATGACCGCCAAACTCATTTAGCGCACAAAAAAATCGATATTATTCACTCTCAAATCGTGGTGGTGGGTTTTTAAAATTAGCTCTCTTTTCAGAGGTGAAGAGAGCGTTTTCGTGGTGACTTTCCCCTCCTTTTCGTGGTGTGAGCAACATGTATCTTACGGGAACCGTAGCCACAATGAATCTCGCGCCCGGAATGTTTACAGAAAATTTCGAACGATTTGATTGGCTGAAAGTTGAATCTTCTTCATCGTTGTAATTAATGTTATGATTTAAAAAATGATCAATTGATACTTTCTTGATACTCACCGGACTTGTGAAGAAGAATATTCGGCACTATTTTCTTGTTTCATGGTCGCGCGAAAATTTTTTTGGACTTTGCCCAGAAAACCACCCCAAATGTTTACAGAAAATTTCGAACAATTTGATTGGCTGAAAGTCGAAAACGCATAAGGTAAACCGTTACATTTGTAACGGATTTTATATCGAAAAGTATTTTTTGGGTACAAAAAGGAAATATTTATTATTGATGATAGGCCGTCTGCCTAAGTGGTGGCAAGTCGGGGGGTGGCGTGTATTTATATCGCCAAATGAATCTGGCGGACTCCCAGGATAAATATAAATGTACGATTCTCAAATTTAACAAGATCCCACTTGAATACCTAACTAGCTCTGATCACATAAATACATTTTTCTAAAAACAGGAACGCTAGAATGTAGTTTGGCTCATTTTTTAACCAAACAATACATGTAAATACATGTAAAACCTAAGCAAGCTTAAAATAATAGTAAAAATAGTCCGTGGAGAAATTCAGGAAATTCACCGAATCTCTCCAGCTTGTAGCTGTTGACATTCTCCAGGCTAAAAGTATCTATCTAGGGCCAATTTTGACGCACGCCACAAAAATTTCAGCAACATGGGGAAATGAAGTAACAGCATTGTTGTGCAACTTTGGCACGAAATGAGCAACAAGTCTGAATACCTTGTGAAAATGGATATTATGGACTTGAGATATTGTTTTTAATTTCAGGCTCCAATTAATGCAGAAACTATTCAGTCTCTGTTTTCAAGATATTAACGAAATTTGGCAGCTGACGGGTTCCAATAATAGGTATCAGAACCGGGATAAATGTATATATAAAACCAAACATATGCATTAAGAGGTAAAAAACATGTCAATCTAGGATCAAATCATAAATAATGTTTCAATGGAGCTTGGAACAAAACATTTAACATCAATTAAAAGAAAAAAGGTATACCAAAGTCCATACGCATAGAAGAAACTTGGTTGACCAGCAACACTGACGTCACATGTTGTCAACATTTACGTTTATGCTTTGGCCGTTTATGTTTGAACCCTATTATCTAAAAAATCCCATTAAAAACAGTTCTGAAAACTAGCCAATCCTGAACAAAATTTATTGAGGAATTGGATAAAATTATTTTTTTAGGGCTGAGAGGGCCAACTATCTAGTAATATTCAACTGAATATCAAAATTGACGAATTTCAAATCACAAAATATCACGGTATGGCAGCCCGCAGCAACTACGAATGGCTATAGTCTGGCAACGCCACAAAATGATATCAGATTCGTTTTATGTTGTTTTTGTTTGAACTTTAATATGTGAATAATTTAATAAAAAGGACTTCTGAAAGCCTGCCAATCTTGTAGAAAATTTATGTATCTATCGGATAAAATTATTTGTTTAGGGCTGAGAGTCCCAGCTAGCTAGTAATATTAAACGGAATATCAAAATTGAGGAATATCAACGTAGAATGTTTTGAAAAAACAATCGATACTATCGTGATAGCTCTAATAATTTTTAAAAAACCATTGAAACCTTTTAGGAACTTGTCCATTGTAAAAATTAGATGCCACCTGTCGGTTTGTTTACAAATGTGTCTTCGTATTTTATAGCAGTCAATCCAAACATATTAAAAGCGCAACGACTGTAGCTCGATTCTATCATGATAGTCTCAAAACCATCGATAGTAGAGACTAGCAGCAAAATATCGATACTATCATAGTGCCCTCGATGGTTTGACACCTCTAGTCTATCCAAGCGATGTGAACATAATACAAATGTATGCAAATAAATGAGATCAGAAGAGCGAGAGAGCAGATTGTGCCGCGTATAAACACATCTCATTGTCATGCAGAGCCTGCGCAGTCCTCGACAGGCGGCAGGACGAAGGACGCAGTGACAGAGAACTGTCAAAGCCGTAGAGGCAAAGAGCATTCGAATCGAAGCCGTGCAAGGAAGTGGTCTGCGGACTTCCCCGTGTTTATTTCTCACTGTTCATTGTTGCAAATTTCTCGCGCGTCTGTGCCTGTGTGTGTGTGCACACATAAACATACCAACTCAGAGGCAAGAAAGTAAACTATTGGTGTGCGTGCGTGTGTGTATGTGTGTGGAAACCATAGAAAAGTAAAAAGTTTATGCAAAAGTAAATTCCAGCATTGGCCTTTTTAAGGGTGAACTTTCTCCCAGTGCCTCTCCCTCTCCCCGCCCACGACACTGGTCGGTCTGCTTATGCTCCAGGTTGCGACGGCTGCCCGTCTACCAGTCTGCCCATCTTCACATTAGCCGTGGGGGTGGCTCGTTCTCTTCTCCTTCCTCCAACATGTCCTTTCACCCATTTAGTGCTGCTCTTCTTCCACTGCCCCCAACCCTGCCTCTGTCCCTGTTAAAGTGTGTGTGCATGAATATGGGAAAACAAAGACGGCGAATGGCAGAAAAAAAAATCAATACTGATAGTAAGTTTCGCTGCTCCCCTCGGATGTTTCCCAGGACATCAGCACATACCCCCACATATCTCGTATCGTATCGCCCGCAAACACAAGTGGCGCAGTCAGGTGGGTGGCTGTTGTCCGCGAACCCTGCACATACCTCCTCCCCCTAGGACACTCCCGCCAGGTGACTCATTCAGGACACGAACTCCGAATTCCATCAGCAACTCCCATGTCCCGTCTCTGTCTGCCCCCCACCAAGTGTCCATTAAATATTGATTCCAACTCTGCAGCACTCGCTAAAAAAACGATTATAAAGCCATTTTCATGGCAAATTAAATGCAAAATACATAACTAAATGGTCCGCAGCTCAGTTTGGCTTACAATTTCAAAAATTTATTGTGCGGCATCAGAGTACGCTGAAAGTACAATAAAAATACGTAACTCAGTTTGATTTCGAAGCAAAGAATACCAGAGGAGCGAAGCAAGATGAAAACGCGTCTCGTGTCGCTCACTTATCGCGGCAGTGCATCCGTCGATCCCCGCTACTCCGCCTCCATGCTGCCATGGACAATAAACGACATACGATCCACGGAGAGTTACACAAAGGTGAGTCCGATTGAAAGAAGGAGGAACTGCGGGAGTACTACGAGAATTTTTATCAATATTATTACGGGTTTACGGGGTGGTGGGAGGTACACAGTGTTTTAGTGGATTAATTTGACTCCATAATTATAATTTTCCTAAATAAACCTTTAACTACGATGGATTGGAACGCAGCAGGTAATTAATTTATCCTTATCATTGCTGATATCCCATATTATACTGAACCGAAGTACCTTTCTATCTAATGCCTTTTTTCCACTGAATGTTAGTACGATTGGGTAAATCGGTTTCCCATAGTATATTTTCCAAATACGAGTATACTGGTCTTATTTTGTATTGTACTGATGTATTCTCCATACACTAAAATAAACTACGAGTATTTTAAAAATACTCAGGCAAATGGCTGGTCTTTAAATCTCGAAATCCTTTCCGGAATTTAAAACCGGCAGCGGAGCGCATCTTTTTAGCACATTCTTCTAAACTCCTAATGCTATTAATATTATTATTTGCATTATTGCCAGAAATGATGAATTATCCAAGAATTGTGATGAATAGCTAATCAATTCCAGTCGTTACCTATTTTGCCAACTAAAAAAGGAGATAATATTCTACAGAATATTTCCTTTTTCACTGCCCACGACTCTTAACTGCCTTTACAAAGGTGTTTCCTGTTAATCCAATCCAATAGCCATCGTACTACATATTTATCATACTTGTATATATCGTTCTCTCTGGTTCTCCTATTACTTTTCTACCTTTGGCGAAAACAATTAAAAGCAATTTGCAATTATTATGGCTCAGTAAATCAATTAAGGGCCGGGTGACAGAGATAGAGAGAGAAAGAGAGAGAGAGAGGCAGTTCGAAAAGCAAATGAAATTTAATTAATAATTTTTCGCTCCATAAAGAAGATTATTCCGATTGGTGACCCATTAGCCGCCACTCACTGGGGGCGGCTAATGGGGGTATTCCTAAAAATAGAACCAAGATAAACGATGACTGAAGAAACGGACGGTTGTGACATCCCAAAACTGATTCGGGGGTGACATGCACACACACAAACAAACACACCTGTGCCAGGTGTGACCTGGGACCAGAAGAGATTACACATACCCCGAAGGGTGGCACGTGGGGCAACAAGTTGGCTCGCCCTCACCTTCCGGCCCACTCGGCCACTCACCCACCCTTTGGGTAATATTATTAGACGGCTCAAATTAATTTTAGCTAAGTCCGCAATTAGCCAGCCATCAACTGGGCGTGTGAGTGAGTGCTATCCCCGATGGTTATCCACGACCAAATACGAGTACTTCTCCACATACATATGTACATATGTGTACTACATAAATATGCAATTCAAGAGACGAGTAGAAAGGGTTCGTCTTTATTTAAGGTTTAAATTGGAACGTGGATCTGCGTGGCTTCACTCATAACACTCACAGTCCTATAGAATGATCTCGAATTAAGTTGAAGCGATCAACTTAGCTATGTTGTGGCTTAACAAATAGTAAGAAAATAGTTACTCCATCCTCTTTTGATCGTTTTTTTAATATGCGTACATACATGTGTACATACACATACATATGTACATTAAATTTTATTAATCATACAATAAGTAGTAGCAGCGTTGTCTAAGAATCAAATCCCAAAACTGCAATATTTGTAATTGAAAATTTAAAATATGCTTATAAAACGCACTGTAATCCCGCTCTAATTCGAGCCTCAGACATGGGAAAGCTTTGAAAAGAGTCTGCCGTGAATACTCGCCTTTCCTTTGTCCATTTTGGATTCATTCAGTGGGATGACAGGTGGCTGCGGGTGGCTGGGGCCCGAAGTCCCGTTCCGCATTAAAATGAATCCTTTTTACGTGCCTGTGGCCATGCCCCGGAGGATGCTGGAGGGATTGCACCTGCCGTTGGCAATTGTTGTTGATGCTTATTGAATGTACCCGGAGAGGGCTTGGGGATTAGTCGTTGGCTTTAGGAACCTTCAGCACAAGCACTTTTCCACAAAGCCCCATCCCGAAGCTTACCAAACAGCCAGGGTGTCATTTATATACTTGGTTCAGCTTAAGTTGGCCAGAATCCTGTGGGGAATAGGAATACAATACCCTTTTTTCTGTAGGGCTTAAACATTTTTATGAGTATTACTCGTACTGCAATATGGTATGATTATAGGGGAATACGAGGGCTTGAAAGGATCCTAAACTAATCTCTACCTTATCCGGAGCATTTACAGACTTTTCCCAAATATTTATTGAGTGGAAATGTTTGGATGGCTTGGGTAATAATTATTTGGGAATTGCAAATACATAAATATGCACAAAATGGTTTAAAAAGCCCCCCAACATTCTACAAATAAAAAAAAATTTATGTTTAAACAAACTCGTACATATATCAATTATAGAGTGATTACCATAAATGGTTTTAGAGAGCTTCCCAATAAATTAGTTTGTTACTTTTATACTCAACAAATCGGTTAGAATTTATAAAATAAAAATTCTGTTGACATCTTCATAGTCTCTGCCATCGATCGGCAATAATCATGTTATGCACTTGTTCTGTTTTCTGAGGTAACTGCTGCACATCCCCATTCAGATTTAGCAAACCAATCAACAATTGTTGCTTTTCCACTGTTTTGATTTGAGAATATATTTCAAAAAAAATGTGTTCAATAAAAAATTTAACTGTGTTTCCATGGTTTCTAAATTGTTATACTCGTAGGAGCAACTCAGGGGATTCACTGCACAAAGTGATTTATGGTCCTATCTATCGGAAATGGGGATCTACTATACGAAATGTTCAGTTTCTGAATAGTTCGATACATAACTTTACTTTAAGGACAGGAGAGCATAGACTCTACCGAGGTACAATGGTGTGGAAACAGCGAAATCAAGGAAAAATCTTTAAATAATCATTTATAGAGCCTGCATTTCTGGGCTTTTGCAGCCTGGCTACCAGCATTTTCTCAAACCATTAGCTCTGGCTAGAGTGACACTTAATCCGCGCTCTCGTAATCCACTTGTCACTTGGCACTTGGTGTGCCATGAAGCTGACACTTTTCAGAGATCGGGCACCATATTTCGCTTCGTATTTTCTTGTTTAAATATTTACTCAAGCCTGTACGCAATTGTTTATTAAAGTTGTTAGTATTCCCTCTCACTCTCTCTTTTGATGGGTCTCTGTCTCTCTCTGCTGCATGTAAATTGACACTACATAAACACGCACCCAGAGTGAATGAGACATCAGAGAATGTGAGAAAATCTCTCTCGTGTGGACCAGGGGACAGTGTGGAGAGAGTGGGACAGCATAAATAAAATGGTTTGCCGAAGCTCCTCTTTTTCCTCTTCCTCTGTGTGGCTGCTTATTGCTTTATTATGTTAAATAGCGCATGAAAATTATAACAAGAGCTGGCAAAGCAAAGGGGCAAGCAAAGCCCCTCACCGGCTGCCACTGTGTCACAGATGAGGTGCCTCCATGATGCAAGTTTTATGTCAGCTTCGTTCCGATGACGTGACGCCTGAATGGAAAAAGGCAACAACATTCGCAGAAAGTTGCTAATAACCAGTTTGGGTTCTTTTTTCTACATATAGTGTCAATTTTACAAGTTGTCACATATAAAAAGCTTTCCTGCTTTACTTATTGTATTAAATTTGCAGGGGAATTTAACGTACGTTACTGGCGTTACGTTACCAAATTCCGAAGTAATAAGAGTAACAAAATATGCCGAAATCTTCAAACCTCGAGACGCGTGGTTTCCACTTTTAAGTAACAATTTTGTAATGTTTGAACAACTACATATTTATAATATGCTTTGAAAAGTTCTAAAATATCCGAATTAATTAATTTGGAACAACGTACGATACCTGATATCCCTTCGATACTCTTCGATGTGTGTTTGACCATCTCTGAAGAGGGACCTCTCTCAGGTGGTGGTGCCTTTCAGGTGGCAGGAGCAAAATATGAGTATTTTCTCACATTTTCGGCGCGTGCTTCCATTCATTGACGTCACAGCGCGAGGAAGTGGCAGGAAGCAATGGCGAAGAGTGGAAAAGTGGTCTGGTTTTGGAGAGGGGTGGTGGGGGGAAGAAAATCAATACGCCGCTTGTTTCATTTTTATTTTCTTATTTTGCTTTGGCTTTTACTTTGATGCCACTTTTGGTGCTTTTGTGGTCGCCTGTCGCCTTCCGCCTGCTCCGGAGGCGAAGTCACTCAAGTCCCGTTGTTAATCCGCTTTTGACCGAGTCACTTGAGCCCGGTCCCCTCCTGTCTCCTCACGTTCACCGCCTTCTGCCTCCTTGGTGGTACGAGTATCTGCAGTGGCATAAATGGTTTCGCACTTCATCATCGTCAGGCTGCAACACTGCTGCTGCTCGAGTGTTGTTCTGGTTTACGTGGCGTATGCGCTATACTCCCAACTACTCCTCTTTCGCCCACCCACTCCTTTCCGGCTGGCTGACATTTTGCATTTGACGGGACTCTGTTTTGTGGTCTGCTGATTTTCGGATCCGTGTTTGTCGCTCTCTTGACATCGCTGCCACTCTGCCTGCATACGAATCGAGTCACCAGATGCAGATGCAAATGGGAGACATGTGGGGCATCCTTCCGCTGACACATACATTTGCTCAGTTCTCCCATTCTCTCCGGTTTGGAGCCCAAGGGAAATCCCGCCACGAATTGCAACTCAATTTTATTTATGCCAACAACAAAATGAAGTCCTCCATCTTGAGGAGGTGGAGACTATAGACTATAGCGGCTTGTCAACAGCCTCAACATCATCCTTGGACGGTGCCCGTAGATGGACACTCGCATCCGTCAGGCTGGTGTTGGTGGTGCCGGCGGATAGAATGCTCTCCGAATCTTTAAACTCCGTGCTCCCCAAGGACGGAGACCCGATCTTCTTACGTGGGTGCTCATCTGCGGCCTTCTGGCGCTGCTCCTCTTCCTCGAGTTTAAGTTCCAGCTGCCGACGGCGCAGCGGAGACATGACCCCCAGCTTAGCCTGCTCCAGCTGTCGTCCGTTTTGGGCCTCGCTGAAGGGCATCAACTTGCCGAAGCGGATGTGCTGCAAGATCTCGAACTGGGTCAGCACCTCGTCGAGGTACATGAAGAGCAGGCCGCGGTGGATCTTGGGCCAGGAGGAGAGGGCGGCCAGGCTCCACAGCTGGCTGGAGTGCATGGCGAAGGGTCCCATCTTGGTGTCCGACACGTGGCTGACGCAGCCGATCAGCAGGTAATCCGACTTATAGCGGGACATCACGTCCGCGTCGAGCATTTGGAGCGGCGGGAAGGGAGCCGCGTAGCTCAGCTGGGCCACGCCCCAGAGGAACGGAACGAACTGGAAGGTGTCCAGGGAGTAGGCCCCGTGGTTGCCCGCCGACTCCATGGTGTAAATCACCTGCAGACGCCGTACAAACTTCAAGTAGCGGGCGAAGATCACCAGGGCCGAGGCGGCTATGTCTTCCTCCTGCAGGATCTGTGCTCTGAAGAGGGAGCACTGGAAGAAGAGGAAGCTCAGCTCGTGGCCGGTGCCGTAGTCGATCCTGGTGGCGTTGCCAAACGAGCCGGATAGGTACTGGCCCAGCTCGTTCACGAAGTGGCACTTGCTGGCGGGCACCGCCTTCTCTACCATCGGGTAGATGCTCCGAAGCATGCTGCGCGACCAGCGGCGGTAGGCCTTGTTCCCCTGCTCGATCGAGCTGGCGAACGACGCCGCTTTGTCAACCGCGAGCGGTGGATTGGCGTGGACCATGACATCCAGCTGGTCGAAGATGCCCGCCAGCCGCGTGATGGCCGGGCTGACCGGGAAGCTGTCGTTCAGTCGCAGGCCCTGAATAGTCGTGCTCACGGTGTTGATGTACGCAATCAGCTCGTGGTATGCCTCCGAGACCTGCCACAGGTCCACGTCCTGCTGCTTCACTATTCGTGCCTCCGGCCCCAGGCTGGATTGGCTGGAGAACTCGGCCATCAGCCTACTCTTGGCGTCCATCTGCGACATGCCGCATGTTTCCCCCATGCTTTGAGATTATATTTGTAATATTTGTAGATCGGACCCCTAAAGTATTGTTGTCAGTGTTCAGGCTGGATCTGACTGTGTTCGGAAATGCTCAATGATCGATTTCAGCAGTCAACACGAGACATCTACCGGATAAAACAAAACAAAGCCAACTCCTGAAGGTCTGTCTTTATGCAAAGAATGTCTGTCCCTATATCACTCCATATATCTGTGGAAACATAAATGGTAGGGATACCAAAAAGAGATCGATTTATTGGCTGAGGCTGGGAACAGCGTCTTGTAGTGCCTCTCTCACTGATTAGTAATTAGGTTTTATTTAGCTCTCGATCAGCTGTATTCAATTGCAGAATATGATACGTTTGGGGAATAGGGGAATAGTTGAACGATATATGAGTGCTTCATATACATACAAATTGTAATTGGATGCTTTTTGCATAATTTAACAGAGGTAGCATTAAGGTAGCATACTTTTATGGGTACGAATTAATCCTGCTGATAGTACACTAGCATGTACACAAGTATGAAAATACATAGTAATAAGAACAGTACAAATCGTTAGTTCACGCCTGCTCTTAGTGAGGGGATACCTTTTAATTAATCAAATAAACTATATATTTATATCAATATATATCTATGTATATGTAACATTAGCATATGTTAGAATATGTTTTTCAATTAAGTATAGCCATATATAGTAAATCGCCATGTGGAATGTGGAAATTTTTAGTTATTATAATTTTTAATTGATAATATGTATTTAAAAAATAAAGTATAGATATAAAACGTAGACACAGGCTTGTTGTTCTCACTTGGTGAGAACATAAACTTGGTGGAACGTCAATTGACGGTTTGCCGTTTGCCGTACGCCGTACAGAGTGCGCCGTACACCTTCCAGATCGTCGTAATTTCTTATGTGACCTTGTCGCTTTTTTCGTCTTTCCTAACATTACGCTTCGTCGTTGTCTAGCGATCATCGTTGCTTCTCGCTTTTGGGATTTGTGTACTCAGACAATTGGATCTCAGTGTATTGGATCTTGTGTACTCAGTCAATTGGATCAATAGGATAGTACAGATGAAAAACATAGAAAAGAATACATACACATTCGTACTCGTAAATATAATCATACATATGTTTGTATATGCATATGTACTATTATTATAAGCATATACTAGTAAATAATTGGCCTCCCGTTGAATGTATTTATGGAAAGGAGAGACCAGGTCTCTAGACCTGACCCTTGGGCAGTAGTAACTCAGGCGTGCAACTCGTTAATAAGACGACGACAGCAGCAGTAGCAAAGCAAATGCAGTAAATGCAAATTATATGGCTACAGTGAGCCAGCAACAACGAACAATGTAAAGAGCAATTGTGGACAATTTATTGAGCAACAACCACACCGACAGGCCGCTTCTGCTACCGCATGGAAAAGCAGGGAAAAAAACGGTTAAAATTAATAAATCACTGGGCTAAAGCACGCGACGCTTGGCGCTGGCAGCGAAGGGAAAAGCAACAACTGCAGCAGTAATTTCTATCCACTGCTGTTTCTGACATGGCGTCTAACTGCACTTCAGTGCGAAATGGGAGTGCGTGAGAGCTAGACAGCAATAGCAGCGAAGATACGAGAGAGCGAGGTGCAAACTAGAGATGAACTCGTGTGCTCCAAGTACTCCAATATCGTTCGTGTGCCTAAAAATCTTAAAAATAGGCGAATATAGATTGCGCGATCGTAAGAGTCAGACGCGGGATATTGTTTCCATTACTCTGGCAATAAAAATGATCCGATTGAATATAAGATTCTGCACTCTTGTGGATAAGCGCATTCTTTATGATTCGGATCTTGTTGTTACACCTTACCAGTCTACCGCGATTCAATAATGCACTATCAATTATATGTATAATGTCTCACAGGTATACCTTTACGCTTTTTGTACACGGTATATTATATTTCATATGCTTGTGCGTGTCTAAAATGGCTCCTTTGATGGTTCGTGACTGAAAGTTCCGATGTCCTCCGTGTCCATCTCTAGTGTGAATTGTATACATAAATCTACATACACATGTGATTACATATAGAAACGTGACATGACTTTCATTCAATTAGGCATGGAGAGTGGGAAAGAGGCAGAGGAGGGTGGTGCAAGGGAGGGATTTTAAAGAGGTCAAGCCCTCAATTGTTCTAGGGGAAAAAAAAAAAAAAACGTATACGCAGCGTGCGTCACAATTTCCATTATATTGTTTCTACATACGTTTTTATTTCGATGCGGTTATTGTCAAGCAATGGACTAACGAAAGGAAATCACTGGAACAGTGAATGCAAGAGATAGAATCCCCTTTATTTCCAGCTTTATTTGTGTACAGTCGGGTAGCAAGGTAATGAAAAGATAAACATTAAAGATAAATTGTAAGCACAGATAGTTCTAGATGAACGAAACCCAATTTCTATAATTGCTGGAAACAAAATGGATCAAAGTGAGAGATAAATCAATTAAATTCTATTTTTATTTGCCATTTACCTGGGGCCTGCTCTGTCTATGAGGCACTCTATTCCCCTTATCATCCACAGCGACAGAGCGACTGGGTTTGCTGTGAGGGACAGCAGGGATCGCTCCTTCGTCAAGTGTCGAAGGAAATTAATTAAAATAAATTGTCATGGTCGGGGCTCTCTCTTAAGTGCTGCCGTATGTGTGTCAGACATATTCCAAATTTTAATTAAATGCCAAGCGGTGAAACGAATCTGGGGCCCAAGCCAAGACTGCGTCGGCACTAATGATTACCAGGTGGCCGGGAAGCAGCCAGTCATTAGACGTGCTCCCGCAGCAGCACTCTCTAAGGCTACGTATAAGACGCCGAGTTTTGATACCCTAAGAAGAAGGATATGCCAGCGTTGAGTAGAGTGTGGAATACACAATACTCAAAGTATCTTTTAGTTGTTGCCTTACTCCCAACACAGTAGCAATGGTTAATACTGGAGGGTGGAAGCAACTCATTTCTGGGGTGGAAGGGCATCTCTGTTTCGTATTGACACATGCCATGACACGTTCTTTATTTTCCTCTTTTCCCTTTCCTTTTGCTTGAGCTAAAAGTTTTCCGTTCTGTTTTTCTTAGTATTTAGTTTTGCCAGTTGACGACCCCAGCCCGTGGATCCAATGGATCCGCCCCAGCACACACCCCAACACTTTACTTTACTTTGATTTTAATTTAATTTGCGCAGAAAAAGGTTTCATTTTGTTAGAGCTTTTCCAGTGTCATGCCACGGAAGGGAATATTCTCTTCGATTTTTAATCAGTGAAATGTGAGATTTTATTCAAAGTAGTTCAAAGATTAATGCTCTTTAGATTGTAGATGGATGTTTTTCTTCGTCTTTTGAGCACACCATGAACTAAATTGGCATAACAATACGTTTTATTTTTACATTTCCCTACATTTAAATCCTTTGAGAACGGAAAACTGAAGGAAAATCCCCTGCCTTCCAGCCACTGGTGCCGCTGCGTGTTCGAGTATACAGAACATAGTACAATATTCGTATAAAGATCCCCCCAATGGGGCTAAAAAACATAACGACCCTCTTTTCTGCCTCGTGCAGTTGGCAACGCCGCCACAACAACGACACATACTACCCTGCCCCTACTCTAAGCACACAACCCAATTTCCTCGCACAGACCTACACCCGCACCCTCACCCTTACCTCATAGTTGCTGACACTCCCTGGCTACCAGGCTTTCTGGTATTCGCAGTTGTTAGCATAAAAGGGGCCAAGAACAAAACGGAAAAAATGAAACGAAAATACAACCAGGACAGAAGAGGAAGGCAAAGCAAATGATGAGGTGGAGGCGGATGCGGAGGACACTGCCGGAAATGGAGCAGTTGCCATGTTGCCACGTTGCCACGCTGCCATGTTGGCAGGCATGTCACATTGTCATTGCGGCCTCTTTTCTCTTCTCTACTTGTGCAGGCAAGTATGTAAACTGATTAAAAAGAATTTAATACTGTTAATCTGCTTCGCCTAGTGGAAACGGTCTCCAAAACGACGGTATAACAGGGTTAATTCTATTCTATTGCTTTCTATTCCACAAACCAAAACGGAAAAGAGCGGGTTTAATTGGGACTCCTGTAACGATGGAATTACATTTCGAATTATTCCTTACCTTCCACTCGAAACGGAACTCCTTCACAAGCACTTACTAATTTAATGATCATCATTCGACGAAGAATAATAAATGTATAACATTTAATGTTTTGTGATCTGCTGATCCCGCGCGACTTGAAAATATAGAATTTAGAATAATTAGATACTTTTAATGTTTTGGCTCCCAATTAATCATCTGAATTTCTTGGTTTTCTTGCAGCTATCGGTGGGCATTGAGAATGGCATACTCGAGTCATACAACTCGGACTTTGAGCTGCAGTTCAGCCATTCCCTGAAGCACATCGTGGGCATGTGCCGCATCGTACACAAGCCACAGGCCAAGAGCATCGGCAATGGATTTCTTCAGCTCAAAACTAGCGTGGGCCAGGCAGCAGGCAGTGGCTCCTCCTGCGCCGCCACCTCCTCGATGGCTGGTGGCAGCAGCAGCAGCTCGCTGGCCGCAAACGGACTGCGGCACACCCTAACCGCATCCACATCCTACGGTTCGCTCTCGTCCAGCGCGGCATCCGCTTATCAGCAGCAGCAGCAGGCGGCGGCGGCTGCGGCGGCGGTTGCTGACGGGAGTGGAGCAGTGGAGCAGCCGCAGAATTTCATGGAATTTCAAGGACCCATCACCGGACTGGTCTACTTGCTGAAGGATCCCAAGGATCCGCTGCTGCACATTTATCTGTTTGAGTGCGAAACCATCGAGGAGGTAAGTTCAGGGCTCACTCAAAGCCCGAGGAAAGCCAGATGAAAACCGGATGACGGATGGGAAAAGTTGTCGACAGCCTGGGCCGACATTGTGTCAGTTGTTTGTCTGTTGTAGGAACCATGTGGAATGCATGTGTGGACAGTTTGTGGCCTTTTGAAATGCTCTCAAATGGAAATGTTTGCAAAATTTGCCCCCACAATAGTTTTCCATGGAAACTACTTGGATTAAATTGCACAGAACGGTAGAGGAAGAGGTCCAAAGCTCTAAAGGTTTTGTGGCTTTGTTGGTGGAACAATGGCTCGGGATGCTTAATGAGCGACGATTTCTGGCTGCAGAATATACCAGATGCAAATTTCTAATTGCATTTTCCATTCTTAGTTGTATTTTGTCTCTGAAATGTAGTGGAGGAGGCAACAGGGGAACGAGTCATCTACATTCGTATATATTCCAAGGTGAATATTGTTTTAAATTAATAGAAACAAATAAAGATGATATACTAAGCCGGAGTCGGATTGATTTCATGAGGCCCGGTCAGGGTCCCTTGGGTATTTGGTGGTGTGGTGTTACTCTCCTGCGACTTTTCGACACTGATTTCTGAGGATGTGAAATATATAAATATATTCTTTAGGTGATTCATTTTTGCGAGGCAGAAATGACAATATTAAAATTGTTAAAATTTTATTTATTTATGTGTAATTATTATTAAAAAAATAACATTATCGATCATCATCATCCAATCATCTATGCATTCTGGCTTTTATCTAGAAATAAAGCACTGGTTCCAATGGTAGACTAATTAATACTCTCATTCCGTAAACTATCTGAAATTCAAGGTAACGACATGCTAGTTAAGGAACCAGAAATGAAAATAAAATTATTTTACTATGTGGCTGGCAAATTACTCAGCTACAGAAAATGCAAATGGAGAGGCGAGTTCCCACCATCATTCTCCCACGTTGGGGTCTCAGGCAAAAACCGAACACTATGTCTGACCAATAACTGGCTCCAAGCTTCTGCGATGTGTAACCCCATTTATGAGGTGACCCTTTTTCCTTATCACGAAACACCACCGAGCGTGTTTTATTTGGACGTCTGACCCCTTCCCTGAGCGCAAGTGTAGTGGTGGGCATACCATACCAGCACACCATAAATTGACTTCCTCTTGCATTTCTAATTAAAACAGTTCGCAACGCAAGAGGAAAATCAACCGATGTAGGTCTTCTTGGCAGAAGCAACAGCGCAGCTCATGGCAGCAGGAGCTATGGAACCACTATGCCAAGGCCCTTATACCACACCACCCACACGACAGGCTCCACCTATGGCTGAAGTGTAGATTGAACCGACCCGACCTTCCCCCAAAACCCAACCACACACAAAATCCTAATTTCGGTTGAACCAGCCAAAAACAAATTGATTCGCAAGGGCTTGCAGTTCGAGCTCGGTTACGCCCTCTCGTTGTGAAATAATGGGATGAAAAATTAAATTTCAGAATTTGGTAGAAATTAGTTCGTAAATGGTAAGGAAAAATAACACAAAATAAACAAACCATGAATCTGTTGAGAAACGGTTTACTATTATTTCGTGCAGTGCATAGAAGTGTGTATTTCTGACCCTGTTTTTTCTTGCTTTGTACTTTGAGGTATAGGGGTATATTAAAGTCGTGTGAATAACAGCCATAAGAAAATATATGCCACAGAATCCCCTGGCGATCGGATCAATATTATGGCCAGTATGATGAGGCGCACCTGGCTTTCGAGCACTGTTATGCTAGAGCACTTTTGAGTGCATACTTTTAGGCTGCATAGGCATACATATGTATGTATGTCATATGTAGTCATAGTATGAGTGCGTATAAATCAAATTAAATATTTGTCAAAAATCGTAGTTTGCGTGTTTTTGCTTTCTGAATTTTTATTGAACGCTTTTCCACAAAATTTAAGCGAAATTGGTAGAGGATTTAGCATGTGTTGTCTATGCGCGGGTCCTGTTGTTGGCTCATTGCATGTCAAAAGCGTTTTAACCCATGTCAGTTTGCCAGCTCCGCCTCCCTCTTTGGCACGTCAGTTGACCTGTGTTTTGGCATTGATGTGGACCCCGCCTGATTGTTGATTGCGAGGTTTCGCGGCGGGTGAGTGTTGCATAGATGCAGAGTTTGGCCCCGTTCTGTGCCTGCTGCCGGAAAGTTTCAGCTGGTTTGATTTCAGATATCTGGGTCAGTGCTTTAACTTTAACTGGGTTCCATAAGGAACATCAATATAGGCATCATAAGCAGTGCACCCCTCAGGCTGAATGCCTAGTTGTCCCTTCTGTATTCTCTCCAACAATTGAGGCACTAATTGCTGCCATTAGGCGGTGAGATAAACGCACTTTATACCCATCCCTATAGCCCTCTCTTTTAAACGGAGAGAGAGGGAAACCATTAGGAAAATTCTGAAAAAAAAATGCTGAAGACTATTTGCGGGGAAAGGAGTCTGATTAGCATGGCATGCTTTTGGGGAGCAGGCGCAAAGGTGCTCCGAAGCAACTCTGGCACTTTAACCACATAATAAGCTAATAAATATTTAAGGCTCTGCCTCGCCTGGCCGATGTTTTGCTGGAAACTGCCAGGGCCTGTCCTTGTGCATCATTAGCAGGTGGAGCCGTGCCGTGTCCTTTGCTAAATGACGCATGACGCATGGCGCAGAGCTGCCATTCGCCTGTTTAAACTTAGGGCCACCCACCCCCACCAGCTTTTGGACAGGACCTGAAACCCAGCTGAGAGATGGGTATTCAAGGCAAATGTCAACCATATCTCTGTTGGGCCTTCCATCAGAAACTGTCCTGTCCAGTCCAGTCCTGTCAACAGTTTGGAGACTATCTGCAAATCCTATAACACACAGAAAAATGCTCAAACCTTCATTTTTTGTTAGAGATACTAGTATACCATATCCCGTACACGCCGTAAAGTGCTGTCCATATTTTTCGTGGCTCTAGCCTATTCTTGTGCAACAACTCTGGCACAAAGAAACTATTTGAAAATACACAATATTGAGAATTCAGCAGTGGTCGGAAGGTACGAAGAAAAATAGGGGAGGGGTAAGGGGACCATTCTCTTTCCGATAATTGCCTCTCACTTTTATTTCATCGTTTTGCATGCAAAATATTCTTCCGCTTCCTTTTATGCTCGTCGAATCTCCCCATCGAATGGAGGCGTTCGAGGAACTTGGCAAACAAATTGAATTTGTCGCCCATTTGGGAACTAAAAAGTATCTGAATCTCGAACTAAGATTAGATTATATTCGGTATTTTCTGTTCGCTCTGTCGCTGTTGGTTCTTGTCCTAGTTCTGTTGTCTGCCTGGCTTTCTTTTATGCTTTTAGAGCCACTTCCGCGTTCAATTTCAGTTTATTTGTTGACTTGGATACCTATACTTTTTGCAACTAAAAAATGTTCCATTGCATCTGAAAAAACACTTCGATTACTGAACCTTCGATTTTAAGTGCCATCTAATAAATTTAGCGACATATTTTTAAGAGGCTACTCTTATGTTTTGTTAACATGGTCTTTCCAGCTGATTCAACCAGCTGATTCAGCAACACTTCACCTTCAGACAGTATTAGATCAGACGCAAGACATAATCTCTAGTCCATATTATTATTATTACTCGTGCTACAAATACTTATTGCCCTTCAACGCATATATTGATCTTACGCCAGGAGGATTATATGCAAATAGAATATCTCAGGTAAAAGTGCCATGTAAGATATCCCAGTTTATTTTCATGCTGAGAAGTGAAATTTTTAGCCTGCCTTTTACCCACACTGTCGTTCCAGTGATTCTTTTTATATTTTTCCTCCCTTTTCCCGGATCAGCCTGTGCGTGTTTCTTTTTGCCTTAATCACTCTGATTAAGTGGTACTGTTCAATTGTGCGATTCGTGGCCTTTATTTAATATTTAATATTTACAGTGGCTTCCTTACGGCGTACCGGAGTAGGTCTTTAGGTCAAGCTACCTAGTACTGTTGGAAGAATTGAAACCAAGTTTGTTGCTCAGCTTTGAGTGCTCGATGATTACTGCCTTTTATTCAGATAGACTATCCCTCTCTCCCTATAACCTATTTAAAATCCTTGTAGCCACAAGAGAAGACAATATGTAGTTATTGACTTGAATGGATCATCCAGTTATCAACGAAGTGTTGATTGAACCTTTGACTTTGGACAACACACCGGACAATCGATTGTGGTTCCGCTGATTGCCGTTTCCCCAAATTGGAATTCCATGGGCTAATGCCAGGTGGTGGATATACCATGGTCTGTGAACGGTCTGTGAACGGCGGGACGATAGTAATTTATGATTTTATTTATCACGTATCAAGTATTCGCAGCGTTGTCTCCCTTTCTCTTTCTATTATTTCGCTCTGTCGCTCTCTATTGCTCTCACTTCTGTAGCTGCAGTAGCTTCTTCGATTTCGCATGCGCAGGTCGCTTTGTTCATTCAGTTGTTGCTATTGCTATTGCTGTTTCTGTGGCTGTTGCTGCTATGTCTGTGGCTGTCGCGTTGCTTGACTGGGGATCTGCCGTTGCTGCCCTCAGTTGTCTGACGACAATCGAACCGCGTGCGCGCTCCGCTTCGAAGGTGGCGAGAGCTCCCCCAAACGAAAGTGTTGGCAGAAAGTAAAACGCTGATATGGAAATGCTTATAATAAACATCTAGTAAATAAATGAATACGAGTTACTGAGCACAAACCGGGCTAAAAGCATTACCATTGTTCGCTTCAACGAATGGGTGGAACGAGCACAAAAAATAAACTTGATTTTAGCGTTGGGTGCGCAAAACTCAAACAAAAAGTGTAAAAAAGTGATTAGCAAATAAAAACTCGAAAACAGAACGTATAGAAAATAAAAATAAATCGGTTACTGAAACACGCCAACGAAATAAAAAGCCAAAACAAAATACATACACACGTGTATATGTATGCAAATACAGATATTTTAATTATATGTATATATTTACATACGTATGTATGAATGTACATACACGTTTCGGTGTGCCTTGACATATCCACAAGATTCATATTTTCCGCACAATTGAAATGTCACTAGAAGATAAACAAATCAATTGAGATACACTCTCCTCGTGGGGTCGACGCTGGACCAGATCCATGTTAATGATATGCTATAAACTCAGGTTAGGGTTACATCAAGTTCACTTGGAAATCGTCCGTTTAGAGTAAGCAGAGGCTCTCAATCTGAATAGGCTTTCATTGTCCCAAATATTGTACGAGTATAGCGGCTGTCCGCAAAGTGCCTTTCGCAAACATCTCGACATAGAAATCAATTCCGACCCAAAGCAAAGTCAATTAACGCGACAATTAGCAGCGGCGCAAGATACATAAAGATAGAAGACAGATGGATAAACAAATGCACAAACTACATACATATGTATGTACATATATGTATTTGTATATCTATACAGTTATAAATACACACTGACATTGTATTGTATGTATCATTATCGGTACTTGTGGCCGGCACGATACTCCCCTGAGGCGGGGGTTCTCGTTCGCAAATTGGTCGTACTAGAGACAAGTGCAGCTTTGGGAACCTTTTGTAATTATAATGATTTATCGGGCAGCCAAGCGCAGCAGGCAGTACTTTGACCCTTCTGTCCCTTCTCTGTCTCCCGATCACCCTCACTCACTCTCTCTCTCCAACAGCTGATCAGTTGCGCCGACTGTTTGTTCGAAATTCGAAAATACTTTCGTTAGTCGCGGGAATCTGTTGGCCATCGAAACACACCACACTCGGATTGCATTTGTCACGGGCCTTGACGGTCATTTCAAAGTAAATGGGCATCGTGTAAGGTCCGGTATACGCAGATACACGTCCCGAGTGGATATTCTCGTAATATTTGGATCATTGAAATGGGGGGTGTGTGAGATAGTACATACACATTTACAGTGTACACGCATATTTATGTGTGTAAATATGGGCATACATATGTATGTACATATGTATGAATAATGTGATAATAATTTATAAATTACTGATAGCCCCAACGGATAACATTCAACATTTGGATATAAAATACAAAAATGTTCCATTGACAAAAGTGGGAGAAAAAAGGAATTAACTATTAATAAAATAAGTTTTCTTTTTTCAAATTATTTATTCAATAAAAAATCAGAATGGTGTAAATATATGTTCCATCATCAGTCAAATATAATGGGAAACAAGTGGATTATTATAAGTTATCGAAATGAAAAGTTAATCAAAAGTGAATACAATAAATAAAATACATAAAAAGATAATCAAAAGTGAATACAAGTTGAATCGAGTAATTTTTTAATTAAGATTACATAAAAAGACAATCAGATAAATCGACATACGACAAAAAGTCACAGTGAAACGAAATATATATAGTAATCAATTATTGAATTTTTTGCATCAGTTTCATAATTTTATAAAAAGAGATGATTTTTATCATTGAAATCTTGTGATATCGATATTCAAACTATTCAAACTCGAAACAAGAAAACACGCTCAATATTGAATATTGTGATAGCTTAAAGTAGTCTTTGGAATCCAGACGCGTCGGAGGATCAGCAGCTTCAATATGTTCACTGTGCCGTTTCACCGGGACACCATCCTGACAACCTCGGTCAGCGATGCATCTGTGCTCAACAAGAGCCGGGCCGTACGTAGCATTTCGGATCCAGAGAGGATCCAGTCCGTTTATTTGATTTCCATTCAATTCGGTTGCCTGTGCGATTTACTTCATGTTTGCAGTTGTTGTTTGCCTCTGTCTGTGTGCTGTCTTATGCAATGGCTTTGTTACGTAAAATACGTATGCATGCACCGCTGTGATTTGATTGCTTTGTTCTTTTGTTCCCAACTAATTGCAGTGTTTAGGCCAAGCTAACAGCTAACTCCCGCTCGAGGTCTCTTCTACCTAACCTTGGCGACCACTTGTCATTAATTGATTTACCCTTGAGTCGGTCCTCCCCCTGCCATGGCATCGTTTCCATAAAACCATGTAGATGTTTCGTTTCGCCATTTCTCTCCACCTTTCATGGATGTAATTGAAATTTAAGTGGAGAGACAATTCCAATGCAAATGCCTTGAATATTCCCATCTTGGGCATTACCATATAAAGTGTTTCTGTGTATTTTCCATCGCTCCATTTATCCATCCGATTCTCCGTCCTCAACTTCTCATCAAATTAAATTCCTCGCGCGTGCCAAGTGGCCGAAGGGTCAGGGAATTTACTCTTAGCAGCCATAGGCGCCAGAAAAAGTTTCCTCTTGACCGTGGCCATGGCGGCCGTGGTGGCCTGGCCCTGGTGTCTAAAAGAGCGTCACAATTGGGAAAGGAAAGAAAAAACTGCTTTTGTAGCTTTAACTTTTCCGCTGACTTAACTTTTCCCATTTGAGGGGCTTCAGAAGTTGTTCAACAACCCCTGCCCTTGGTGCTTTATTTTTTGTTCGAGTTAAGGAGTTGCAAAAGCTTCGAGTGGTTAAAATATTAAGGGGAACAAAACATTCGCTTGGAGACCGGAAAATGTATTTGAAATGCTTAATTACTTGCCATTGACGTTTCAGAATCTGAAATATTGTTTATTGTAGAGCCTTGCCTCCAGTGTGTATTGGATTTGTATTCTCCCTCTTGAGAAACCGGTCTCAAATTTCCGGGCAAGCCAATAATATCGAATATTTCAGAGCACAAAGTTGCCCACGAAGGAAATTCAGCGCCAATGCAATATGATAGAAACGCGCTGGAATAGTGTCAAATTATTGTAGATTCCCCTTACGAGTATTGCACCAAAATCCAACATTCAGTCGTAAAGTTATTTGTGCAGGCGATTGCATCGTTGTTCGTGGAAATCGAAAGCGCAGATACCACAACTCGAATTGTAGTAAAACAAATATCGCATTTCAGCAGTTGATCGGCAGATGGATAAACACATAATGCGAGTGCCCGAAATACTAGTGATACTAGGGAGCAGAACGTTGTTTTGTTTTTTCAAATGGGCCGGAACAAATCGCGCCCAGTTCAAACCAGATCGAACCCGGCAGCAGCACAAATTGGCAAGGCAACGCAATGCATAAAGTCTTGACCTTAAAACGAGTCTATATCGAATGTAAACAAGCTCGTTAGAGGTTTTCTCACACTTGCAATAACGCTGCTGCTGCCCCATTGTCGTCAAATCGAATGGTCCTCTGTGTTGAAACTGCGACTGGATCTGTCGATGGGTTCAACGGGCTCTGCCCCAGGGTGGACAGCTGCTGCAACTCTAAAAAATGCAAGGCCAGATACCAGGTTTTACTATTCACCAGGCACCCGGGCATTACAGTTTTCCAATTGCATAAAAGCCATAAAACGGAAAAGCAAACGAGCTGCGATAACAGCAGACACGTCTAGCTATAGCGGTAAAAAAGATGACATGAAAATGCTGACACGATACATATAATTCTGTAGATTCTGTAGACACGGGCATCATCAGCATTCCGGGGAAAGCTGCCTCTACTGGTCTGGCTAATATCTGCTTAAAGCTGAACGAGAGACTCACACAAACATATGTACATATTTATGGATACAAAGGCCAATTGGTCACTCGCAAACTACTAGTACAGCTTTTTGAACTTTAATGGTATAATTTTTTTAATCTCATACATTTTGTTAGGTCTAAGGTTAGCTCTAAGTTGTAAGCTGTATAGTTGTTGGTACTAGGCATGTTTGCATGAGAGTATCAGTATTTCCGGATATTTTCCATATCGTGAAAGGGAACTACTATAAAAGCTGCAAATGATACGTTTCAATCGCACGTTTGGTTTAGTCTTACCGATTTTAGATTATACTGGAAAATCAAACAAGATTCCATGTGAATTATTTTTTTATTATCGTTCCTATACGTAAGCGAAAAAAAACCACTAATCCGACTCTACGCAAATGTTTCAAGCAAATTGTAGTTACCTTTTTTTGTTCTCTGTGCACTTTGCACGCAGCGCACTTTTCATTATTCTATTTTAAACCCCTTACTGTATGTCTGAGTTGTGTGTGTTGTTGTATATTCGCTCATACCAGTATCTATCCCAACAAAATATATATTTGTACTTCTGTTCTACATGTGCCTATGCACAAACCCTCATAATAAATAATAAATGGAGGATTGTATTGTATTGTTTATTGACTGCTTTCCAGATAAATCATATCGTCAATAGGGCATGTGCAGGTCATCTTAGTGTGTTCGTTAACTGCTTTCGCTCTTTTTGTTGCATTTCCTGGTTTTGGGTTTTAAACTGTTTGTAGTTGGGGGACGAGGCGCAAAAATGTCATAAAATCGCGGGAGATTATATGTACATATGTAAGCGCATGCAAATCGCCTGTAAATCGCCTGTAATTTGAATTCGAATTTTAATTTGTTGGCTGGCATTGAGGCTTGTCAGGGCGGGGCTTTTTTCTGTTCTGTTTTATTTTATTTCGGATAGGTTGGGTACTGTTGACTCGGCATTTAATATGAATCTTTTAATGAAAAAAAGCAACAGCACAACAGCAGAAAAAGTATTGCAATAATAAAAAAATGTTGCAAACACGTAAAACGAGGAGAAAGACAAAGGCAGGGAGCTAAACGCGAGGCGAACGTGACGTTGAATTGGATTCCTACGAGCGTTTCTGCATTATTTATGTATGTGTGGTGCTTGTTTTCGTAAACAAAAATAATAAAATAACAAAAATGAAATATACTGCCGCACACTTTGGGAAACACGCGTTGTCAAGCGTGCCACAGAAATCTAAATAGAAATATATGTGCTATATAGTATATGCATATAGGGTGTATATAATACTATAGATATATAGATAGATATATGCATGTACACATGTGTCGTTTGGTCAATTTTGTTCCGCACGTGACGTCACGATCCGATCACTCGGCGAACGGCTGATCAACGCTACGGGACGAGGAATCTCTTCCTCGCATCCCAAAAAGAGAAGAAGTCAAATTGAAATCAATTTGGGGAGATAACTATTTCGTTTGTTTGCTTAAATTCGTGCCTTAAAATTGCTGATAAATTACAATTAGTTGAGTGTACATATGTATACATTGTATATATGGATGGATGTATGTAAATATCTTCGAGATACATATACGAAACGCATCTGACAGACAGCTGCATGCCCCGAGAGTGGGGATGGCATTGGACTTTTAAATTGCTGGCAGCCGCTGCAATCATTTTTGGCAGCTTTTCAATGAACCAAAAATGGGGCAAGGGGGCACCAGGCGCAGGCTGCACCGCTCTCTGAATGAACAACAGCGAGAAGATCCGACCAGTGCCTCATCTGCATCACGCCGGCAGCAGCTGATGCATCCAACTGCAAAACGATTACACGTGCGGGGGAGGGGGATACATGCGATATAGGGGAGGCACCAGCGTCCCCCAAGATCGGTGGCAGAGCAGGGCAGACGCGATGTCTGCGCCATGAGCATTGAACATGATCACTGAGTCACGGAAGATGGGAACCCATTCTTCAGAAATTCAAATTCGAATAGAAGTAGTCGCCCTGCCTTAGGCAGATATCCATGCATAGCGGTGGGCAGGCTTTTTGTAGTTGGGAGCAGTCGAGACTGGACACGTCATGCGCACGACATGTATTTTGTTTTTGCATAACCGTATCTCTCGGATGAATATGGGCAGTTAGGAACAAGGACTTGGCCAGTCTCTCGTACGAAGATTTTATTTACAGGAGCCTAAGCAATAGTTGATTAGTTGATTGGAAATTCGAAAGGATTAATGGATTCATTATTCATTTGTTCTAATGTCAAGGACCTCGATACTTTCGACTGGACGGGAATGGTTTTATGCCTTTCGGTTAATTGTATGGTGGCTTTTATTGACCAACTGTTCGATTAAGCATAGCCTTAGTGGGGCCTATTGGACTTGCGCCATTCCCGAAAATTGATGCAGAAGTGACGGGGGGGTGTCCCTAGGCCTCTTCTCTGAATTCCGGATTCACATCATAAACTTTGTCGTAAACTGTAGAGTCGTAAAGCCCCAGACACCAGCATAAGCTAAACGGGAAACGGGAAACGGATTCAAGTGGGGGGATACATGCATGTATGTCGGAGTCAAGGACATCCATCGAATCATCCATAAAACTGTGGGACGAAATGAGGGGCGATAGTCTTTGTTCTTGTATTGATTGCACGTTGAAACTGTTCCCATCCTAATCGTTATCCCAATCCGAATACCAATCACAGACAGCTTTTAATTGAGTGACTCACGAGTTCTTGCCGTTCCGTTTGCAGATGGCCGAGCTGATGCACCAAATGCGGGACCCGGCCCACACGCTTGGCGGCTCTGTGGGCAGCATTCCGCAGACGTTGATTGGTGGCGCCGGCGGAGGAGGAGGAGGACATAGCACCTCGAATGGAGCCCTGAACGGGATTCATGCTACACCTGCGACGAATCTGAAGATGAGCGAGGCCATGCGGCATGCCCAGCACGACGCGAGTCCCAATCCGATCAGCTCCAAAATGAAGGCCTCCAAGTCGTACACGCACGGCCTGAGCAGCTCCTCCGGCACCGTGAACATTCCCACATCCACCTCGGCCCAGAGCAACCTCTCCCTGCTGGCGGACATCTCGCCGAACCACACGCACTTCTTCGAGGTGATGTACGTGGGCAAGATTCGAGTGTCACAGAAGCGGGTGCCCAACACCTTCATCGACGACGCCCTGCCCAAGTTCAAGGCGTACGACGCGCAGCGCCTGCGGCTCCTGCAGAACCGCAAGATGTCCCTCAGCAGCGAGGGGGGTGTTGGTATCGAGGCCAAGACCGCCAGCAGTCTCAAGAGTCACGATCTCAAGGAGGAGGATGAGGAGCAGGAGCAGCAACAGCAACAGCAGCCAGAGGAAGAGCAAGAGCTCCGGGGAAGGCCCCAAGTGAAGCTGCAGTTGACAGGCGCCGAGGAGGGGGCCGCACCCCGTCCCCTCGAGGAGAACAAGGAGAACAAGTCGCCCGAGAAGCGCCCTCTGCTGCGTGGCCAGAGCCAGATCGAACTGGGCCAAAAGGAACAGTAAGTAGCCCCAAGTGCAGCCTCGAGTACTTTTCCCCTGACATTTCGCCCAAAACTTCTTCGTATGGCCCAACCTCACCTCAAAGCCAAACCGAGGATAGCCAGCTGGAAGCGCCCAATGTCATTGTTAACAAGCAGCCCACGCCGCCCAGGGACCAGGGCGCGGCATCAACCAGTGCCAGTGGCTCTGCTTCGGCCTCTGCCTCTACCGCTGCTGGCCCCAGTCAGCTGCATCCCAATTATGCGCTCGAGAAGTAAGTGGCCACCCAGTAGTCCGCCCTCCCGACGCATGATCTGCATAGTTTGATTCGCTTTTTCGTTTACCAATTATTCGTATTCGGTGGCCGTCCATACGCCTTAGAGTACCAAGTATAAAAGTACCAATAATACTCGTAGAAAACTACGACAGAGTATTTATTATATACACGTACTATTATTCGCAACTGATTATATAGATGTTATATTACCACTAAATTCACGACTTCTTAATGCTTCCTGTGCTCTTTGTATAAAGTATTTAAAGTTCGCCAAAACTCTCCACAGAAAGAGAGTTTAATTAACTCCCTGACAAAACTCGAAAGTTTTTTAATACGAGTTTCTCTGCTGCTTGCCGTTTGTAAGTCGAAATAAACGTTCATTTATAACATGGATTGGCACAGCCTTATCTCTTGAGGTTGGAACAGTGATTTATTCTACGACAAACCCTCGACTCCTGTCAGACGCACACGAGAAAAGGGCAAATTCTGGCCCTAGTCAGCAGCATTCCACATTATCCAAAAGCAAAATACATTTCCTGTGCATGATATAGCCCATCGATGCTCGAATCAAGTCTAGCCATTCGAAATGATTGCCATATGTGATTGAATACGTATGTATGAGGTTCATCCTTAGGGGTATGAAGGCCACCGAAACTACGTAGATTTAGATTTGTTGGTTCCTCTTTCCTTTTTCGTTTTTCGTTTGTTTCGCCTGCCCTGCAGCACCCCACCCATTGCCTCTATTTTATCGCATGACGCCACAGATTGCACCTGCACACCTTCCCAGATAGTAGCTAGTGTGCCCCTCACTGACCTCATTGACACCGTATTGACCCTGCCAATTGCAGCATACCCAAGCAGAGGGATCGATCCGCCTCGCAGGGCTGCATCCCGCCGTACGTGGAACAGAACCGCACAATGGTGTTCCTGGTGGGACGCTGCGATCTGCGGCTGATCTCGCCGGACCGCAAGCAGGTGCTACTCTACAAGGACTTCAAGGACGTGGCCAGCTGTGTGCACGGCCAGAAGTCGCTGGACCACTTCGGCATCATCTGCCGCGAGCTGAACAACGAGGGCTACATCGGGTACGTGTTCAAGTGCCAGTCGGAGCACGTGTGCGACGACATTGTGGCAGCCATCGCCCAGGCATTCGACACCTGTGCGGAGCAGAAGAAAAAGCAGGAAACGCAGATCTTCAGCTGCGAACACTGCCCCATGCTGTGGTACCACAAGCTCTGCACGGACGTGGAGGGACTGTCCGAGAAGAAGACCCAGGCCCTGATCCTCCGTCGAATCGAGACGCTCAGCGACGATGAGCAGGAGATCGTGTGGGCCAAGTTCTGTGGCTCCGAGAAGACCAATTCCCCGGTGGCCGAGCAGAACCAGTTCCTCATGATGCTCCTGCGCGCCCACTGCGAGTCCAGGCAGCAGCGGCATGTACACGACACCGCGGAGAACCGCTCGGAGTTCCTTAACCAGTATCTCGGCGGCAGCACCATCTTTATGAAGGCCAAGCGCTCGCTGACCAACTCATTCGATAATCTCTTGAAGCGCAAACCCTCCAAGGACGACATTGCCGTGCCGCCCCACAATCTGCGCGACATAAGGGAGGGCTCAGCCGAACCGCTTGGCACCGAGTCGCCTCCGGAGGGCTTCCGCTCCCGCTCGAACACCGTGGGAGCGAGTCCCAGCAACAAGCCCACCGCCGAGCAGCTCAAGAGCCCCATGATGGACATGTGAGTAGAGTCATTCGAATTGTTCCCTGGAATCCACCATTTGATTGGATTATTTTTGGTCCGCGAGCAGATTCATCAAGGTGGGCAACAGCCCCAAGGAGGCGGAGACACATCAGGGCTCCTGGCGGCAGGCTATACTCAACAGCGTAGTGACCCCCTCCAAGGGTCTGGACAGCGAGGTGCCCACTGAATTCCTGTCGCCCATGCGCAAGCGTAAGTTGTCCTTTCATTCGATTGAAGTACGATAATGATGGCTTTATCCGATTACAGCTGCAAAGAGGGGAAAGCGCGATGCGGCCGAGCTGCGGGAGCTGTGGCGCACGGCCATACGGCAGACGATCATGCTGAACCGCATGGAGACGGAGAATGCCATGCTTCAGCTGCGTCAGAACGAGAACGAGCTGAAGCGCATCAAGCTGGACTACGAGGAGATAGTGCCGTGCGACAAGCAGCTGATCGAGCGCTGGGAGCAGATCATCGAGCGCAACTCCACGCAGATCGGCAACAAGAAGGATCCCAAGGTGCTGGGCCATGCCATCCGCACCGGAGTGCCCCGGTCGAAGCGCGGCGATGTGTGGACCTTCCTGGCAGAGCAGCATTCCATGAACACGGCGCCGGTGGACACCAAGCGATTCCCCAACTTCAATACGCCGTACCACACGCTGCTCAAGCACCTCACCGAGCACCAGCACGCGATTTTCATAGACCTGGGCAGGACGTTCCCCAACCATCAGTTCTACAAGGATCCCCTGGGCCTGGGACAGCTCTCGCTGTTCAATCTGCTAAAGGCCTACTCCATACTCGACCCGGAGCTGGGCTACTGCCAGGGTCTCGGCTTCATCTGTGGCGTTCTGCTGTTGCACGTAGGCTTGGCTTGCTCGAATCTCTCCTGAATCTCCTGTGCCCTAATATGGTTTCAATATGTGTTTTTCAGTGCGACGAGGCCAACGCCTTCCAGCTGTTGAAGCATTTGATGTTCCGCGGCAACATGCGCACCAAATACCTGCCAGACATGAAGAAGTTCCAGCTGCAGCTGTACCAGCTCTCGCGCCTGGTCAAGGACCATCTGCCCGATCTGTACGTGTGGCTTGATCAGAACGATGTGTCGCCCACTCTGTACGCGGCTCCCTGGATCCTCACCGTGTTCAGCTCCCAGTTCCCACTGGGCTTCGTGGCCCGCGTCTTCGACCTGATTTTCCTGGAGTCCTCCGACGTGATCTTCAAGTTTTCTATTGCCCTGCTGTCCGTGCACAAACAGCAGCTGCTGGCCAAGGATAACTTCGAGGAGATCATGGACTACCTGAAGACGGTTGTGCCCAAAATCGAGCCCAACTACATGGAAAAGATCATGAAGCTGGTCTTCTCCATGGACATTGGCAAGCAGCTGGCCGAGTACAACGTGGAGTACAACGTGCTGCAGGAGGAGATCACCACCACCAACCACCACCTGGAGATGTTGAACAGGGAAAAGACGCAGAATCAGCATCTGGAGCAGCAGCTGCAGGTGCGTTCCAAATCCCTATAGCTTCTGCAGTCACTGACCTACTTCCATCTGCAGTTCGCCCAGTCCTCGATTGCTCAGCTGGAGACCACGCGCTCCTCCCAACAATCGCAGATATCCTCGCTGCAGTCGCAGGTGCAGTCGCTGGAGCTTACCATACAGACACTGGGCCGCTACGTGGGCCAACTGGTGGAGCAAAATCCCGACCTGGAGCTGCCCAACGAGGTGAGACGCATGCTCCAGCAGCTGGATGACCTGGAACGACAGCGCCGCCGCCCAATCTTTGCCGACCGCAAGATCGGCAAATCCATTTCAGTGAACAGCCACTTGGGGTTTCCCCTCAAGGTGCTCGAAGAGCTGACCGAAAGAGACGAACTTGGTTCGCCACAAAAACAGAGGAAGGAGAAGACACCTTTTTTTGAGCAGCTGCGTCAGCAGCAGCACCGCATGAACGGTCAATCCAGCAATGCCCCAGCCAATGAGCCAGTCCCCGCGGTCGCGCCCACGCCACCCCCGCGGCCCAATCGTCTGCTGGACAATGCCAGTGCACGGACCGTCATGCAAACAAAGCTGGACGAGCTAAAGCTGCCCGAGCACGTGGACAAGTTCGTCGCGAACATCAAGAGTCCACTGGAGGTGGACTCTGGCGTGGGCACGCCCCTCAGCCCGCCCAGCACTGCGAGTAACAGCAGCGGTGGGAGTATTTTCAGCCGTATGGGCTACAAGACCACGCCGCCAGCGTTATCCCCCTTAGCGACTCGTCAGACGTACGGCAGCAGCAGCAGCGGCATTGCCATCACCACCGCACCAGCGCCAGGGCCGATGGAGCAGTCGCCACCCGCTACTAGTATTGCGGCGATGCCACACGAGGAGGAGCAGGCCATGCACCCGCTCAGCATGGTAGGCGGCGATGTGAATGTGCGCTTCAAGGGCACAACCCAGCTCAAGTCGATACGTCCTGTGCACCACATGAGAGCCATTCCTCTAGGCGTTGTCCAGCACCAGTCCAGCACAGAGTCGTCTGTGGGTGTGGCGCCTGTTCCGGTGGAGCTGGCACCTCCTGCAGCGACCACCGGCCGCAGCTAACGGTTTTGATTTATCAGCAAGCTGCTTCGCGGGTTCTATCGAGAGCCAAACCCCTGAGCAGAGTCCAGCACCTGGTAACGGACGGACGGACGGACGGACGGACAGCTTAGTCGTGCTACTCACGAACTTCTGTTGCGGCTTAGATATAAAGTCAACCTAATACTACTTCGTTTTCAAATTGTGTCAATGCGCGCACAAAATGTTGCCATATATATATTGCTCCGCAAGTCACGCAATCGTTATAAACAGACCACCACACCCACCCCCACCCCAGCATAATATATAGGACCCCCTTATACCCCCCCTACACATAGGTAGTATGCTTATACGAAGGGATTGGACAAATGCTTTTTCAAAGTTTTATAGATTTGGCTACCGTTTTGAAATAGATGCTTGACAGATGACAGATAAATGATTTATAACCTCACTGCGCACCGCACCCTGAAAGCAGCAGCCACAGCCACAGCGAAAAGTAAATGAAACCAAATCAAAGGAGGCAGGGCATTCAAGAAAGAGTCTGTAGCTTGTTTAAGTTTAGTTTTCCGTTCACTATTAACTTAATGTTTAACGAATTTACTTAGTAGCTTACTTGTTACTCGATTTCCGTTTCTTTGGTTACCTTTAGTGTAGTAAATTAGTTCTTAATCATTATCCTAAGTTGTAACTATATTTATATTGTACATTTCTCCCCAAGGTTTTATTTGCAATGTAAACTAAAATCAGAAACTAATGTGTGACACGACACTTGTATTCCGGCGACATTTGCTTGTAAATTGTTCTTAGATACGAGTAGGATACAATTTTCTGAAGTCTCTTCTCTATGCTTATGGTACTTGGATTGTATTGATTTAAATATACATACATACATACTCTACGCAATAACTATAAAACGTGCAAAATACATACAAAACAAAAAACAACAACAACAAAACAAACAAATTGCTTCTGTGTTAAGTACTTAAACTTATATATTGCTTAGCCGGGACAGGATCGGGCTTCGATCGGGCGCCCGGAGTTTGTGTAGCTGATTTGGGTTAGAATATGAGTAAAATTAACGGCAATTACATACATACACATATGAAAACAGTAATAAAGTCAACCAAAATTATTTAATCGATACCACATAGAGTTGTTTTATTTACGAGTACTTTACCCAGAGCTCTTGGCATTCCATAAAACATCAAGAAAGGAATTATTTACATCAGTCTACTCTGATCTCGCACACTGTCCCATCTGCACTTTTTTTTAGTATCAAGTTTAAGAGGATGAGCGTCGCTGACGCTGCTGCTCCGCTGCCTACTCGGAACTAGCGAAAATAACCAAATCGCAGCATGCCGCTCTCCCGTACGGCTTCGAATGAATGTTTTCATATTAATTTTAGTATATTTATCTTTGTGTTTAATAGTCTTTGGCTTAGCACAAACATTACGATTATTTGAAGTAGCCCAAGTCGTAATGATGATAATGACGATTTATTCGGGCTTACAAGTCATTAAATTAAGAATGGAAATCAGGAGCATTTGCAAAGGGGTTTACATATTTATTCTAATAATATCTTAATGGGTAAAGTCTGAACAATTTGCATTATTTTATTGGCATATCACATAACAGGTATTGACAAATAAATCTCCTAGGTCAGGCCATTTCAGCAGTCTAACTAAACTAGCAATTAATTGGGGCAGATCTAATGAAACATCACAGCTTTTAGTTGAACTAAAATTCAAGAATTTCGTTTTTTATTACGGATGGCTGAAAATTTTTAAAATTAATCTGGCACTCGATGAAACTAGGCTAAGGGAAGAAAACTTCTATTTAAGAAAATATCAACAAAAAGCTCTAATGCAAAAGCAAGTTCAGCAGCACTCTGATGGGCATCGCGAGTCTCATCAAAATGCGGCTGAGTTCGCTTTTGGGGAGTAAAAGAACATCCAGTCCGTTCTGGTCCTGCCTCAGCGCTAACTGATCCCGTCAGGGATCAAATAAAGGGAAAGTAAAACAAAGAGGGACCTGCTTAGAGCGCGCGCCTGGCTGATGTCCATCGAATCGTCATTGTCCGTCGGTCCAACTATCATACATATATACAAAAAAACTAGCCCAAGAAATGCTGGGCAGGACGACGGGCCTACTCCTTGAACTCTGGCTTAACGCTAAATTCCGCCTTGGGCTGCTGCCCCCCGGTGGCTGCTGCTGCCGCCGCCGCTGCAGCAGAGGCAGCACTGAAGGCGGCCAGATTTCCCAGCATGGAACTGTTCTGAGGCAGTCCGGGATAGAGGTTCTGGTAGAAGAGGGGGTTCTGCAGCTGGAAGAGGGCCATCAAATGCGTCAGTTGGAAGTTTGGCGCTGTGGCATCTGCCCCAGTTGCAGCGGCAGCGGTGGCACCAACACTGAAGTTCGGCAGGAGGCTGGGAAACAGTCCATTGGCGAGGGGATTGAGAGAGGATTGGGGCATGGATTGTGGCAGAGGCAGGGGCTGGGGCTGGAGCATGGCCTGATGGCTGGAATCATCTTCGACCTTGAGACGTTTGGCCTCTGGCTGCTGAGCATCGGCGGGCAGTTGCTGTGGATGGATACATACGATATATAAGATAAGATAAGGCTTAAGGACATCGCTGATCGATTGCTATACTCACAATTTTCTTGGGTGGCCTGCCGCGCTTGCGGGCCAGGAAGTGCTCGGCGGAGAGAGAGGAGAGTGGGGTGGAGGTGTGGCTGCTGCTGGAGGTACTGATTGGGTGCTGAGTGGTGCCAACGGTGGGCTGTGGCTGCTGGGGTGCGGCATCCAGCGAAGACTCCTCCACGTCCTGCTTGATCTTGAACTGCTGGTAAGCCTGCTCCCCATCCTGCCGATCGTGCTTCCTCTTGTGGCTGATCATCTGGCTGCTGGAGTGCAAGATGTAGTCACAGCCCTCGCGGACGCAGTGGATGTGGTTGCAAACGGTGGAGAACTTGCAGGCCTCGAAGGGGCAGGCCTCCGTCTTCAGAATCTTCTTGAAGCCATCCATCTTCAGCTGATGGTCCTTCAGGTGATAGGTCTTGTGCTTGTCTGAGTTGCGAAGAGATAAACCTGAGTAAATTTCTGTTCAGCATGCTCCATGCTTTCTGCTCTGGACTCACCCATATCGGCCTTGTTCTTGAATGTGTGGTTGCAACCTTCGCGGCAGCAATGATAGTGCGATATCTTCCTGCCGAAGAAGGGGCAGTCCTCGATGCGACAGTTTTCGTGGGCCCGAAAGCGTCGGAAGCCCTCGTTGACTATCTCCGAGTCCTTGCGATGGAAGTTGGCGTGCATCTGCACGTCGCTGGTGCTTACATACACCTTGGGGCAGTGCTCGTAGATGCAGTGGTAGTGGGTCTGCTTCCAGTTGTAGGCACAGCCCTCGCCGTAGGCCGGGGCACAGTCGTCCGCCGAGGAGAAGCGGGCGAAGCCCAGCTTGAGGCTCTCCTTGCGCTTTTTGTGCCACTTAAGGTGACGGATGATATCATCCTTCTTGCTCAGGATCTTGCCCTGGCAGGGCTCGTCGTGGCAATGGAAGTGCTCGCGCAAGTTCTCCTGTCGGCACAGGCTGTTCTCGCACTCCAGATACGAGGACACCTTTCGCAGGTTCTTCAGGCTGTCCTCGCTCTGCAGGAAGGCGTCCAGGCTGCTCGCCGTGGACAAGCTGACAATGCTCTTGCTCTGTTCGCTGGACGGCGGGGTAAGGAGGGAGATGGTCTGGGTCTGGCCTAGGGGGGTGTTCGGTGTGAGCTCGCTGTCGAGGGGCGTGATGTTGTACGATGAGTCTGCCGGCTGCTTGACGGGCGTGTACTGCAAGGCATGAGGAGGAGAGGAGAACGATGTTACATATAACACATACAGAAAGTTGGGGCTCGTCTCCGACAGACTGCCTGGTGCCCACAGCTGGCCGTCGGGGAGGCGAACCCACGCGTTGCCGACACAGCTGTTTGTTTTCTTTGGAATCGAGATCTTTGAGATCTTGAATCACGAATCGTTTGGTGTATCACTCAAATTACAAAAGCGTGGGATATTCCCCATGCAATATATGTACATTTTGCTTTACTCTATTATTGAATGGTGTTCCCATGGCCAAAGTTCTTTACCAATATGATCCAGCAAGTGCTGGAGATAATAAGTACAACGGACTAAGTACTCACCATGCTGGGGGAGTCAAGGCTGTCTGTGGTCGACTCCAACGGTTGCACGCCCGACATCATCAGCAGCTTCTCGGAGCTGGCGTTGGTGCTGACCAGCCCCGAGGAGCTGCAGCTGTTCAGACTGGACAGCGGCTTGTCATCGTCCTCGTCATCATCATCATCATCTTCATCGTCGAAATCCTGCTCATATTTGACTGTGACGGCCGAAAGGTTGCTGGCAACATGCGCCCCCTGACCCACTGCAGATGTTGCTGCTGGAGTGATGGCTGCGTCGGCAGCATGTTGCGTTGCGTTCTCGATTGGCGTTGATGTCACTGTGGAGGATTGCAAAAAATTATTTGTGGTAAGCTGTTCGACATTTACTGCGCCAGAGAACTGGCCCAGCATCATGTGTTGTTGCAGCTGCTCCTGCTTCAGGGAGCTGGGCGTGTGGGTGGGTGTTAGTAGGAGGTTCGATGTTGTCAACAAGTGTTGCTGCTGTTGCTGTTGCTGCTGCTGCTGCTGCTGTTGTTGTTGCTGCTGCTGCAGCATGAACTGCGTCAGGGGCGGCAATGTGTTGAGCAACATCTGGCCAACAAAGTGGTTAGGTGCGGGGGTCGTGGGTGCTGCAGCATGGGTAAATGGTTGTTGTTGAAGAGCAATCAAATTACTATTGGGACTACAACTACGGCTACTACGAGTACTACAGGTCGTGTTTTGCGAGCTAATGCGTTTCTGCGTTCTTGTCTTGAGATGTTCGTGCTGCTGCTGCTGTTGCTGTTCATTTTGCTGCTGCTGTTGCAGGCATGTGCTGCTCGAGATGTCCTCGTTCTGTGTGTAGGTGTATCCAGCTAGCTGCTGTTGGGGCTGCTGCAGCTGCTGCTGCTGCTGCTGTTGCTGCTGCAGCAAGTTCATCATATAAAGTTGCATTATAAACTCCATTTGGTTGGACATTTTGGCAAAGTACTTTTATTTATTTTTTAATGAAACACAGCACTAAAGATCTCTCTCCTTTCGTTTTAAAAAATTCTTAAGATTTTGCTTTGATCTTGAAGATTTTTGGTTTGGTTTGTCACAGCACAGTTGGTTGCACACAGCGGAACACGGAAATCTCGTCCTCGATCGACTTGTCTTGCACGGCCGACTGGCGATCATCGACGTTCGGCTTCGAGTGTCTCAACTCTTCCGTTGCCGCCAGCTAATATAGCAGAAGTTGCGCAAACTCAAAGTTTCAACTGCAACCCTCTCCTCAACTGTCACTCCGTCTCTTAAAAAACGATCTCGCTCGCTCTCGACTCTCTTAAAAAACGGGCGAGCGGCCAACCAACCCCGTGGTGGTGGCTGGGCTGGGCGTCCAACCCCTAGTTTTTTAGCGACCCTTATCCGGAAAATACTCTCGGAAAATGCAACGCTCGGCGCCGGCTTGCGTTACTTGTTTTCGGTTTGGTTCTGTTTTTTCGCTGCTTTTTTCCCGACCAATAAAATGCCAGCATTCATGTAAATTTATCTGGAAAAGAGAGTTTTTTAGGTAAAAAATGTCATTGATTTCGAGCGAAGAGAGAATGTGAAGGAATCTTTATATCTCAACCCAATGTGTGAGCGAGAGCAAAACCAAAGAGGAGTATAACAATAGCTAGATAGATGACTGAGGGAATTTTATATTAAATTATCACAAAGAAAACATACATACTATGCACGTATATATCTAGTAAATATTATGTTAAGTATGTGTTACTATGATCTATTTAACTATAAACTATCTTTGTAAATGGTAGGAATAGGATGATGAAAGGGCCATTCATACTCGTACGTAATCTATACATTTTTAATGACATATTTAGTGATTCTGCGATTTTTAAAATTGGCTATACATACTTGAATGCCAGCGAGTATTTAGATTTCAGTACTGGGTGAACGACAATTTTGATTTTTCATATCACGATTTGTTTCGTCACCCCACCTCACTTTCATGTTGTGAATCAATAGCCGTACAAATCCCAATCCGCAGTATATATTACTTATATATATATGTACTTATGTTAGCTGAATTCTGCGAATTTCATTTCATTTTTGATTAAATTATCATTGTTGTCCCAATTTCCCACACTAGCGAAATCCAATCTATAATTTTAACCCAACATTTGCTGATTTCCATAAGCATAATCGAATCCAAAGTCTCACAAAGTGTAGATTCCGCATCTTTGTCCATTCAGGGTCATGGAGGATCGCTTCTCTATACAAATTGTTCGAGCGAATTTCGGCAAACCGGAGAACAAAATAAACCCAAAGGATTGGCGCGCCTCAGAACTGGAGCAGCTGCTCTCCGCCAGAGACATAATCGAATGAAAGCCATTCAAATGCAAAAAATAAAACACACATTTTTTGAGCCATAGAAAAAATTTTCAAAATTAAAATTACAATCGAGCAAAAAATCTGCATTACAATCGTGCAAAAATACCAAAATTTCATAGACCCGTTGCAAAAAAAATTTGCATATACAAAAACGATTGCAGAAAATCCGAACAAGAGCAGACGCAAACCCTTCGTGTAACCGCTTTCCATTTGAAGGAAGCGACATGTTACATCCGCTGCGCAGGCGCACCGAATCCATCGCTGAAAGTAATTTGCATAAATTATTGTTGTAAAATATTGGCACGCAGAAGCATTTGCATAATTTTGGCATAGCCGCCCAGGGCCAGAGCGGGTGAGGAGCGTCAACCTCATCCTCGGGCACCCTTGGCAGCCAGTGTTATGCAAATGGACCTGCAATTCAGTTGGGGAGGAGGGTTACATTACACTTCCAGGCATGCAGATCGACTGCGCACGCGCGCCGTGTGGAAACTTATGCAAATCAGCGAGGAAATCCCTCGAACATCGAACAAATCGATTGGCGAAGGGCGGAAGCTGAGGGACGATACGCTGGCTGAAGCTGAGGCTGAGGCCATCGATTGATTTTGAATTTGCATTTGGTAGTAGCTAAGCAAGGTACGGCCGAAAAATGGAAGGATGGAAGCAAGGAGCTGGTTTGTCACTTGGTTGGCGAATTGGGATTGAAGTGGATTTACCAATTGTTGCCATAATTGAGTGACATGGATAACACAGAGAGGGACGGAGAATGAGAGGGAGAGATACGAACTACGAGCATGTTCTGTGCTATTGATTACAAAAAAGGTTCCACGCCAAAATGGCAACTGGAATGAAAATCTGCATGAAAATGCAAACAAAAGCCCATACATATCCATAGTATAAAGGCGATCCAGCGCTCGGTTCGGTGCTTGTTTTATTTCCCCATGTACCCCATTCATGGTTAAACTCATTGTAAGAGTGTTCCTGCTTCTATGCTTTTACATTTACATATGGGAAATTCATATTCAGTTACATATAGAAAACTTTTGTCAGTCACATTCAGTGTTGTTGCTGATCGCTCGGTTGATTGCAGTTAGTCCTGAAGAGCCATTTATTCAGGGGATATGAAGCGACAATTATTATTTCGGGCTGAACTTTTAAATTAGCATTACACTGGGAAATCAATTAGCCAAGTAGAAGGCCCGTCACATACCATCATGATCGACCGAAGCTTATGGAGTTTTAATTGCTGGCGAGTTCGTCTCCTATTTTGCCATTGGTGGCCAATGGTGGAACAGACGGCTCAGAGTTATCACTGGCGTCATCAACGTGAGAAAATCCCTGGGAACAACTCCAGTGGAGAGCGTATCTCCCATCTTTCTCCCTAATTACGTCAATTGCCTGTGGCACTTCGATCCTATCCTCTGTCTCTCTGTACCTCACAATGTCCACGATTTATGCTAAAAAGTAAACAAAAATCGTTTGAATATTCAATCCGAAGGGGCGCTTCATTCAGTGGGCATACCATACACTCACCCTATTTACCTATTTTCCTTTTCTTGAATATTTTCTCTTTTTTCCTCCTTTTTGTGATTCTTTGTTTTGGGATGCGTTTAGCCACAGATTTATTGCCTCAGCAAAATCTCAACATCTATCCCTGAATAGGATATATGTCTCCCTTCCCTCGATCGATGATATTTCAATATATTCACTGGCATCCCTCGCACTCTGTTTGTCCAACACTGCTGACCCTTGGCTAATGCTGGCAGTAGAGTCTATGCCAATGATGAGTATTGTACGAGTATCTAAAGATGCTAATGCAATGGACACGCGTAGAATTCCCGGAGTAAGTTAGACACGAGCGTGAAGTCGGAGATTATCTCTGGAGGAATAATAGAGGGGATCGGATCGCCTTGACCAATGGTCAGCGCGCGTGCCTATTCTTGAAGGATAATGGGTTACCATTGGGTAGTCAAACAGGTTCTCTATGCTCCCGGTCTCGTGGGGTGATCAGTGGTCATCTTAAACGGTCATACTTTGGGCGCGTGGACGGGACGGGACAACAAGGGCTAATTGAGATGGTCAGTGGCCACGCCGGCCCTGCGCCATCTTCTATCAGTTTTATCTATTTGTCTACCTCCGGTAATTTCTAACGGTTATTCCGAGGGAATCCTTTGAGGAATACAAAAAAAACTTGAGAAAGATTTCTCATACGTACATATGTATAGAAGGGCAAGGGGCCTTCGGGTCAGGCAAACACCCGAAGATCCGAAAGCTGCAATTAAACTCGCTTTTGCGCATCGTTTCGGAAGCATCCCAGAAAAGGTAACAAAAAGGGTTGAAGGGTCGGTCGAAGGACCTCCTCGCCCAAAACCGGACCGGACTCGTGGCCACGAATCAAAAATGAATATCACAAGCAAACCGGTTTGGACATCGGCATTAATTTTCAGAAAGGACGCGAAGAAAATTTCAACAGCACAGCAGAAAAAAAAGGATGAAAGGATGGAACCCTTGCAGGATATGCACACCATATGGCGGTCCATAGCGGGATCTGGTCAACATGGAAGCATAGAGGCGGCGGCAGCTTCGCTTTTCGTTCAGCTCTGGCTCTGGCTGTGGTACGGACTGGGTACTGAGTATTGGGTGTCTCCTAACGGCTGCTGATGGTCCTGATCCTGTTCCCGAAGCTGCTGCTAATGCTTTCTTTGGGGTGGCAGTCAGGCATGAGAGTCGGACAGACAGGACTATGGCGACCGGGTTCAAAGGGTAGCCTTGCGGTCATGCATTCAAATTATCTTTCTATTTTGTTCTCAGCATGTTCAACAATGACCCCGTCCCGCCTGGGAAGCTCTGGCTCTTCGGCGAGAGGTCGGCCATTTTGTTGAGCCCAAATATGTTCTCGAATTAACGGACATTTCTCAAGAAATCTGCAGACAAACCATAAGTGGGAAGGATAGAGCCCCAAATAAGAGATCTCAGCCGATGCGCCGATAGAAACGTTCCCCCCAGGGAAACGCGTGCCACACTGACCTCCCGAGTGACCATTCCCAACCCTTTTCTCAATCCCTAACCCTCGAAAACTGGTTCTTGACCAGCGCTAAGCGATCAAAACGCATTGGACGCGTGTCCATCGCAGGGTTGGTCAGCCGAAGATGGATAAACTGCCCCTAAGAAGGAACCCAAGCCCAAGGAACCGACACTTCACACATTTGCATTGTCATCTGCAATGACTCTATCTACTGTCCATCCATATCCATTGAATCCCTGAGCAGTCGAGTGGTCCCTTCAAAGTGTCGACAAATCGTTTGCAAGTGAAGATCCTATTAGCCTTCCCTGTGGTCATTGATAGCCCGAACCAAGCCGAGCTGGCAAGATTTATGCAAAAAGGTAGCAGCCCAAGGGTCAGCAGTGTTGGACAAACAGAGTGCGAGGGATGCCAGTGAATATATTGAAATATCATCGATCGAGGGAAGGGAGACATATATCCTATTCAGGGATAGATGTTGAGATTTTGCTGAGGCAATAAATCTGTGGCTAAACGCATCCCAAAACAAAGAATCACAAAAAGGAGGAAAAAAGAGAAAATATTCAAGAAAAGGAAAATAGGTAAATAGGGTGAGTGTATGGTATGCCCACTGAATGAAGCGCCCCTTCGGATTGAATATTCAAACGATTTTTGTTTACTTTTTAGCATAAATCGTGGACATTGTGAGGTACAGAGAGACAGAGGATAGGATCGAAGTGCCACAGGCAATTGACGTAATTAGGGAGAAAGATGGGAGATACGCTCTCCACTGGAGTTGTTCCCAGGGATTTTCTCACGTTGATGACGCCAGTGATAACTCTGAGCCGTCTGTTCCACCATTGGCCACCAATGGCAAAATAGGAGACGAACTCGCCAGCAATTAAAACTCCATAAGCTTCGGTCGATCATGATGGTATGTGACGGGCCTTCTACTTGGCTAATTGATTTCCCAGTGTAATGCTAATTTAAAAGTTCAGCCCGAAATAATAATTGTCGCTTCATATCCCCTGAATAAATGGCTCTTCAGGACTAACTGCAATCAACCGAGCGATCAGCAACAACACTGAATGTGACTGACAAAAGTTTTCTATATGTAACTGAATATGAATTTCCCATATGTAAATGTAAAAGCATAGAAGCAGGAACACTCTTACAATGAGTTTAACCATGAATGGGGTACATGGGGAAATAAAACAAGCACCGAACCGAGCGCTGGATCGCCTTTATACTATGGATATGTATGGGCTTTTGTTTGCATTTTCATGCAGATTTTCATTCCAGTTGCCATTTTGGCGTGGAACCTTTTTTGTAATCAATAGCACAGAACATGCTCGTAGTTCGTATCTCTCCCTCTCATTCTCCGTCCCTCTCTGTGTTATCCATGTCACTCAATTATGGCAACAATTGGTAAATCCACTTCAATCCCAATTCGCCAACCAAGTGACAAACCAGCTCCTTGCTTCCATCCTTCCATTTTTCGGCCGTACCTTGCTTAGCTACTACCAAATGCAAATTCAAAATCAATCGATGGCCTCAGCCTCAGCTTCAGCCAGCGTATCGTCCCTCAGCTTCCGCCCTTCGCCAATCGATTTGTTCGATGTTCGAGGGATTTCCTCGCTGATTTGCATAAGTTTCCACACGGCGCGCGTGCGCAGTCGATCTATGAACCCCTCCTCCCCGACTGAATTGCAGGTCCATTTGCATAACACTGGCTCGGTCTCGGCTCTCGTGCCCGGGTGCTGGTACGGGTTGCCTGCCTTGCAGGCCTTGATGGAAAAGTCGCCTGTGCCAAAATTATGCAAATATTTGTTAAATGCGTTTTGGGCATCAGGTCCCTTCTCATGGCAGAAATTTGCATAATTTATTAATGACATACACAGCATAGCCCATGCGGAGGGTTGTAGTGCAAATAGTCGTTATTTTTTTGTCGGCAGCTGATTTTTTGGCTCCGCTTAATGCATTTTTGAGCATTTTCGCAGAGGCAAATAATCGAAGATTTTGGCCGAAGGATTTTCACACTTTTTAGTGAAATGAAAACCTAAAACTTGTAGAACAATTTATCAAAAATATTTTTGCCTTTTCAGCAGCTGTCTGACTTGATTGATGATCGTTATGAGTTTCTTGGACTTGTCTCCAGGATTGCCAGAGAAATCATTAGCGCCGAGTCAAGTTACCGATCGCAGAAATTTCTCACGAGTTTTTAAGGATTTTCGGAGCATTTTTTTTATTTTCTGGATGTTTTTCCCCTAAAACTAATGACAATATTAAAATTAATGAACGCAAGCGATGTTATAAGATACTTTACAGAGCACCCTGCAAATATTTACCCTTTTTCTGGGCGAAATGTTGCCGTAATTTACGAAACTGCAATTTCTATTCCGCTTCCTTGCCAGGTAGGAGAGCGTAGAACTTGGCAAATTTTGTAATTGACAGGAAAGGGTTTCGTTTTTAAGGAGTTTCCTAAAGTTTCATTTTCCGCATTTTTGCAACCCCTAGCAAATGTCCTTTCGCTACGAATCCATGCCTAGGGTCAGCTGCCAAAGTTCCCTGAACTCTGCAGCGGGAACGAGGAGAAAATAAAGTAAAAATTGGAAAGAAAACTGAAAGGAGAAATATGGAATTATAATCTTATTACATCGTCACAACAAACAGCGCAACTCGGCGCCCCCTTGGCATCCCATGGGCATCCTTCGATCTTCTTCAGCTGCCTTTCTGGAGGCTTGCCTGCCAGGAAACTGCGCACCGGCCGGAGATATGCCGACATTTGTCCCGAACTCCCTTCTTCGCAGAGCAATCCTTTCAGACACACACCACACGGCACACACAATGCGACGTGTCCTTACAAAAAGGATTACGCAGCATGCTTAGACAAATGCTTTGGAGGGAACATCTTGTTATGTGTTCGGCTTCCCATCCTTCCTCGGCTTGAGGGTGGATTCCCGATACTTGATTGGTTTCCTCTTTTTTTTTCTTTTCCTTTTTTTGGCATTTTCTGTACAAATTCTGTTCTCGTTTTGTGGAAAATGCTCCGACGCTGCTCTAGTTTTTTTTAATTTTTGGTTTGGTTTTGGCAGTTGCGCAATCATCCGAACAACGCCAACACTGTTCCAGCGAACAGGACCGGGATATCATGATCAAAGCACGTTTTCAGCCTGATTGGGTTTCCATTGTCAACAGCTGGGCGGTCCCCGAAAGAAGGAAAATCACTGCCAGTGAAACAAATAAATTTCTGCAGCATTCAATACTATCTTTTAAATAATCATCGAACGTACATCTTGTTGTATCTTGAAATACAATTTTGTATCCTTTTCTATCAGATCTACTTGTATCTCTTGATCTCTAGCTGTTTCAAGTTGAAACGATTAACTAAATTATTTTATAACTTCTATTAGGTACAAGAAGTTGTTATATTTAATGTGATTCTGCTAATATATTTATTATTTTGCATTCTTTTGATAAGAAAACTGTTCCTGTGAATTTCGTTGCCTTTGAAGAGCGAAGGAAGGCTCTTTGGCTTTTTTTTATATTAATGCCTTAAAATTTTTCATTACCTAATATGGTAATTTATATTAGGTAATGAAAAACTAATACCATTTACTGCATTTCCTTTATCATTTATTTGACAATTTGGATGATTTGTAGCTTGTGTTAGAAACTAGCACCACTTAAGAAATAAAATACATATTTTGAAATTCCATACCTTAAAACAGCCAAACAAAAATTAAATGAAAGGCCATACACATCTCTTTACAACAAATACATTTTTTATTTCCTTTAATACATTTTTATATTTTATGCAAAGTACACTAAACAGTTTTCATTTAGTCGCATAGCGTAATTACTTAACCACATTTATTTACACATTTATTACTGATAAATACAAAGAACTACTACCAGAGCTCTAACGAAAATTGTTAAAGACCTAATTATTCAGGAATTCCTAGAAAGTTAATAGAATTCTGCTCGTACATAATGATTCCTATAGGGATAGTTGACGATTTCCACCCAAAGAACCGGACGCATAAGTAATGTATAAGGAACAGTGTACAACGTGAACTCCTCAATGCATCCGTGTATACTTGCTGCTGCTGACGTGTAACCTCAGAATGTCAACACAATCATTAAGACTCAATCAATATCTCTGCACCGCGCCCCTGAGCCTGTCCGAGTCCACGACATCATCAGTTTGCTAATGACTGGCAAAATTTATGCAAATTGAGTGTCAAACGAGGGCGTTGAAGTTTAAGTTGATATTAAAGGGGCATGTCTGATGTCATTCACGTTATATGACAATTAAGGCAGCCTTGCTGCAAACTATTCCCGGAAAACCGAAACTGTTAAGTATGATTGACTTTATGCTCGGCGACTGCGAACTCTTTAAGGAGCTGGGAAAAAACTGTTAAGCTAACTAGTGTGCAGTACGGCAGTGGATCGTGGTGGCCTAAGCAAATAATGGACTACCAACTTTGATTAATATTTGTTTGGACAGTCGAGAGGAAGAGTCCTCCGGGAGGGAAACGAAACCAACCCTTGGTCCCCAGGCTTTGCCATTTTTCTGCAACGGAAATTAAAGAAAAATAGGAAGAGATGCGTAACTGTAGGGAAAGGTTTTCGCCTTGAAATCCCCGTCCAGTCAGGCATGAAGACACTTTTGCCGCAGCTTAGCTCGCTCGGCAAGGTCAGGGTCCATTAGGTTAAATGATATTGATGATGATCGCAGGGACCGATCAGATCAGCTGGCACTGTCCTTTCGTCTGGGGGTTGCTTCGCTTAAGATCTGCTTTTTATCTGCCATTTGCCTGGGAAAATTCTCACATTTTCACACAAAAATTATTGAGCTGTTTACGTTCGCTTTGGTCCCGAGCCAGGTCCTGCTAATAAAGCAATTAATAGGATTATATATGCAAGGACACAGTGCCTATGTTGACAGTTGGCTCGCCAGAGGTCAAGTTGCATTGGTCATTTGGCAGCAGCAGCTCAGGGGTGGCAGGATTATACAAGTAGTCAGGCAAATAGTCAAATTGTCAGCTACTCATATTTTAAGGAACCTTTCATCGAAAATGGACCCAGTCCGTTACGTGATCTTCCAATCGTTATATTCGTTTCATTGATTGATGATTTTTCTTGGTCAAAAACTATTGATCATCCTGCCAAGGGTTGGCATTGGCATTGGCATTCCCCATGGCCACGGACGATGAAAGTTTCGAGTTTCCGACTAAGAAAACCCTTCGAAAAAGTGATACTTTTTACACCAATCCCTTAAGCGGAAATCAAATGACAAATGCCATCCTAATGATGTCAGCTGCTGCAACCAAGATTTATGTGAAAGTCTCCTCGAGGTGTTTCTCTCTCAAAGGGTAATTTAACCCTCTCCTTCATGCAAAAAACGGAAAAGTATTTACGGGGTTCTGCCTGTCTGAGCAAAAGGATCCGTACACTGGAGTCATGCAAAAAGGGAAACCTGCATTCTGCGCTCCTTTTGCGTAATCCTTTCCTTCTGTATTATTTGGTTTCTTCCACGATTGTTGCCATTTCCCTGACATTCGATACTGCAAATTGCATAAACAAGGAGCATGGGAAATTAATAAATTGATTGAAGAAGGGAAAAGGGTTGAGGGTTCCGCATAAATGCATTTTTGCATTCAATTCCAAGACTGCCGAGATCTGAGGCTTGGGAAAGTGCAAGGCAAAATTGCGGAAATTTATTGTTCGAGAAGAGGTCGATTTGGAGAAGTTTAAAGATGGGAGAAATATGTATAAATAGTTCAATGAAATACCTTTAAATGGGGAGGACCTTAGGTTCCCCTCTCAGGAAATATGAAATATGTTTAGGAATATGTTCAAGGGCTCTTGGGAAGGATATGGTACAAACAGTAATAATAAAAATACGAGATTTGTTTGCTGCTGGTACAAATGTTTTTCTCGAAAGATTTGCACAATATAATTGAAAATACAATGATTCCATGATCTATATTTATATTGTACATTATAAATTCCAGTTTCCACTAGGTTGCTTGGCGATCAGACAGGTCATGGGCATTTATAAGATTCCTTGTGTATTCCTTGTCTAATTTCAGGCAGCGAGAATTAGGCATTGTCCGGAGTATCTTGAACTTAAAAACTGTGTCCCACAAGTGGATTCTGTGGATGTTCATCTTGGATTTCATAAACTAACTCTTAATAAAAAATAGTCTCTACAGTACGAGATATTAAAGGTCCAAATCCCTATATATACATATCTCTTCAAATGTTCCGACTTTTCCTCTAATGGAAATGGAACCTCATTACTTAATCATATATTTGCAAATTTCCAATCGACTTCACACATAAAATAAAATAACATCGTCTGTAAATGCGACTTCATGAATATTTAATAGGATTGAATAACGCTGTCCAGGACAAGACATCCCCCCTGCCAAACGAATCCCCGGCTGAAGACGAACCTATTGGCACTTGAGGAGAATTAACATTTAGCACGCTGCCTGACAAACAAAAACGCATCAAAATAAAATCAAGGGCTTGTCTGCGGGAACGTCTAACCCGTTGGCCAGGGGTGTTGAATCCGGGAAATTTGCATAACATTGGCACAAGTCAGAAATGCTTCCCGCATCCCCAGCCCAGCCCAATGTCGTGCCTAGTCTGTTGGCCAGGACACCCGCTTAATTGAAAATGCCAAAATTATGCAAATTTCGACAAAAACTCAGATGTGCATCATTTGGGTTACATTTGTCGGCATGGGCCTGCGGAAAATTTGCAAGCCAGCGGAATGAATAAAATTATTTTTATATTATAGGTTTCGTTTTTTCTATTGCCAAGCAAAGTTGATTGCAATCAGTGTGAGAAATGATTTTCGAAACACATTGAGAAAAGGTAGCAAAGGAAATGTGAATTTGGAAATGAAGTCATGGGAAAGCTTATTTATGTAGGCATTAACCATGGGAGTCTTGTCTTGAGACCACTGTGTCAACCTCAGAAATTTTAGTTTTAGTTAGCTTGACATGAGCCACACAATACAGAAATGAATTTTTAAATTTTTTAAATTTTTTATACCCGTACTCAAAAAAGAGTTAAGGGCTATATTAGATTTGTGGTAAAAGTGGATGTGTGCAACGCAGAGAAGGAAACGTTTCCGACCCCATAAAGTATATATATTCTTGATCAGCATCAATAGCCGAGTCGGTATAGCCATGTCCGTCTGTCCGTCTTTCCGTCCGTCCGTCCGTCTCGATGAGCGGATCTCTTTGGATCTCAGAGACTATAAAAGCTAGGGCAACCAAATTTGGTTTCAAGACTCATGTGATATCACACTACTACAAGTGTATTTCGCCCCGCCCCCAGAAAGGACGAAAATCTGTGGCAGGCACAATTTTAAAGATACGATAAAACTAAAAACGCAGTCTCGTAGACCATATCTACCAGACTGCTGAATCTGAATCAGATCGGATCATAATTATAGCCAGAATGAAGAAATTAATTTTCTGTTGGTTCCCCCGCCTCCAACAGCCAGAGACACGATACTCATTCTCCTTCTCGCTCGCACACTCTGCCGCGTTCAGTGCGCGAGCAACTCCTAGCGGAGGAGATGTAGAATATAAATGGTACATCTATAATCTACATGTTTGATGTAAAATATACATTGTAGATGTAGATGTAAATAACAGATGTAGCAAAAAAATGTAAAATGTAAAATTTTTTTGTTATTTCTAAAATTCTAAAAAATCATATGCTCAAAATAGCTCAAATATATACTGACTGAGTACGGGTATAAGTAGAGTCGCGTCCCCAGAAGCGACTCACACGTTCCTTCTCGTTTTTAATGAATTTGTAATCATTGCATTAAGAAATCTTTGCAGAAACATTTTGGGATTGAACCCGCCAGCTGATGCTTACCAGTCCAGAAATAGATGTCCAGTTCCATCTTACATAAAAAAAAAAAAAGCAGCTGCGGTAGAAAATTGAGATTTGTATGTTTATCTGTTTGGATTTTTAGATGCGTACAAACAGATTGATAATTTTTTTTTGAATCGTCTTCCCCCCACGCTAGAATCCCCCATCGATTTGCTCGACTTGCCAGCAACTACCCAACCTTTTTGGAAAGATCATTAAATCCGCGACCAAAGCGAATATACATTATGGTAAACAGACAATGGGTCGTTTGATAGATGATCGTAAAAGTTCAAGAAAATATTAAATGTGCCTCGATGTCCTTGAAAAAGTCAAAACTTTTGACTTTGAGTTTCCAATCGAATTATGTGATACTTTTTCGCAATTCCATTTAAGAGAGCAGGGAACGGAGTCTCGTCTCTCTCTCTCTTCACTCTCTCAACCTACCACACTTTCCCCCCTCTAGCATCGTTTATCCCTCTCTCACTGAACAGTTTTCAAAAATTCTGCGGGAAGGTCAGCGAATTTTTGTTGTATTTAGCAAACATCTGAGCGCGTAACGCTTTTCTATGTCCTCAACAATTGAACACGCTGTCAGGCGACAGGGCACAGCATCCTTTATCCTTTCTCTGCATAGAAGCCCAGCTACCCCTTTCCATGATGGCCGTGACAATGACAGCCTCCTTTTGCCAAAATGTAGCATTTATAAATTTTTCAAATCACACAATTTCCAACAAAAATAAAGAGTTGAGTGGCAACAAAAAAAAGGGTGGATAGCCATGGGCTGGGAGGTGAATGCAAGTCCAGCAGGAGATCTGAGTCTATGTAGTACATATGTATGTACATATAGAATATAGTTATACATACATACATATGTACATAAAATGTGTGTGTATATCCTTTGTGTGTCTCTTCGTAGTACGTATAAAGTTATAGTTAAATGATTTCCTTAATTGAGATCTTAAATCAAGTTTCCTGCAATGACCGACGAGTCGACCACAGGCGACTTCCTAATCACACGCACGTGCTTCGGGTTTCGGGTGCAAGGTCCAAAGGATGTGCGGACAACAACAAGTCGAGCAGAAATCGTGCCGGGCGCTGGTCAAGCGGTCACTCATGGTTGTCAAGGGGTTAACTTGTTTGGACACGCGCCACCAAAACATACAGACGAAACAATGAAAATACATCAAAACGTAAGAGTAGAAATGGGCTGTGGTCAAGGGCAGGCCATAAAACGATTTGGGAAAACTGGTTTTCCGCCCGGAAAACGCCCAGGAAATGGTGTGAAAATGCATAAAGCAACAGCTTAGCCCTATAATTAAGCGGTTAAGCTCCAAAATGGAGGAAATTTGAGGAAATGTAATGCATTTGCTTTTTTGGATAAAATAAATTACAATTAGAATTCTTCAGTTTCTGGTTTCACTTTTTGCACACAAAAAGTTTCGTTTTTCCCCATTCGGGACGGTTCGTTCTGGCGACCAACGAGTGCCGCCCCTTTGAGCATTTAACCCTATTGAAACTCTATACAGCCATCGATCATGATCGCGCGCTTCCTTCCGCAAAAATTTCCCACAGTGCAAAAATCGCCAAAAGATTGCGATTGAGATCATGAAGCGGAATATAGCCCCGCGAAAAGAAATTTACGAGCGATCAAATAACCGAAAACCCCAGCCCAGGTATCAAAGGGTGCAAAGTTTGAGCATTGCAAGAGGTCCTCGGTCCTCTACTTCGATCCCGAGTTCAAATGTGTCACGTCTTATGATGTCACTTTTGCTGAGGCTGCAGCACCAACCCCGATACCCAGTACTGGGTCGAAGATAGTCATCAGCCTTCTTCATTCTCATCCTCATCCACTGATCCTCCCCGGGTTCATAGTAAATTACGCGTAGAGGTGAAATGCAAACAAAAGGAGATCGTCTACTCCTTGCCAAAGGTCTGTCTGAGGTCTCCAACCCTTGCCTGCCAGTTTTCCTTAAACTTCCCCTTTTTCTTAGATTTTTTGTGACGAATTTAATGATTTTTGCCTCAAAACTGAAACGATTTTTCATTGACCCGACTGCGGGGTAGGTTCAGAGTTCGTCTTTGGTTTCTGTTATGCCAGCTTGAACTGCTAAATGCGTTCACCCGTGAAGACTGCTGTCTATGCCCGGCCTCGACTATGGCCTGGTTTTGTGGGTCAATGCCGCATTAAGCTGGATTTATGGCATCGAGTGCCAATAGTCATGCAGATTAATGAGGAAAGTGTACCAAAGGGGAACCGTGCTCGACATTTCCTGCAGTTCGGTTCTGCTTAGTTCTAAGCTAAATATTACAAAATAATTAAACGCACTAGTTCGGCATACATGCTCGTACTCGTACCCATAAAATCATTTCGACTATATGAAAAATCGGAATAAATAAAAACAATACCCGTTAAAAATATTTATATAATAATTTAAATGAAAATCTTCAATTTTGAGAGATCTTTTCCTGGCATCCACTCGAATACAGTCATACTATAACTATAACTATATATATTTTTAGCCAGATAGTTTGAAATCTGACGGACATGATAACCTGAAATCATACACGGCTATGAATCAATATAGCGCCGAGTCAAGAATGTATAGTTTGTGGGGTTGCAGGCATCTGGTTAATATATTAATATCCTCTATCATGTCATCTTCATCTAAAAATATATATTTGGTAAAAACAAAAAAAGTAGACCAAATCTGTAGACTTTTCACTCATTCACTGAATATGCAAATGATCGATAGGGCAGCAGCAGCCACACAACAACAGGAACATAGATTTTTATACCCGTACTCAAAAAAGAGTTAAGGGGTATATTAGATTTGTGGTAAAAGTGGATGTGTGCAACGCAGAGAAGGAAACGTTTCCGACCCCATAAAGTATATATATTCTTGATCAGCATCCATAGCCGAGTCGATATAGCCATGTCCGTTTGTCCGTCCGTCTGTCCGTCTGTCCGTCCGTCCGTCTTGATGAGCGCCTGGATCTCAGAGACTATAAAAGCTAGGGCAACCAAATTTGGTTTCAAGACTCATGTGATATCACACTGCTACAAGTGTATTTCAAAATTTCGCCCCGCCCCCTTCCGCCCCCACAAAGGACGAAAATCTGTGGCAGGCACAATTTTAAAGATACGATAAAACTTAAAACGCAGTCTCGTAGACCATATCTACCAGACTGCTGAATCTGAATCAGATCGGATCATAATTATAGCCAGAATGAAGAAATTAATTTTCTGTTGGTTCCCCCGCCTCCAACAGCCAGAGACACGATACTCATTCTCCTTCTCGCTCGCACACTCTGTCGCGTTCAGTGCGCGAGCAACCCCTAGCGGAGGAGATGTAGAATATAAATGGTACATCTATAATCTACATGTTTGATGAAAAATATACATTGTCGATGTAGATGTAGATAACAGATGTAGCAAAAAAATGTAAAATGTAAAATTTTGTTTTTATTCTAAAATTCTAAAAAATCATATCTCAAAAATGTATATACTGACTGAGTACGGGTATAAGTAGAGTCGCGTCCCCAGAAGCGACTCACACGTTCCTTCTCGTTCAAAATAATTTGATGCTACATTTGTGTGCATAAAATGAAAAAATTTGATGTGGTAGGGACGGGGGGAGGTGGGCTCGAGAGTAGACCAGCACGCTGACCCAAAATTATAAAGTTACAATAGCGCGGGCAACCCTTTGCTACCCCCGAACGACTTGAATTACCAGGGCCCTGCTCTTGCTGCTGCTGCTGGACCACGGACCCTTGGACAGCCGCAGCCCATTGCGTTGCCCATCGCGTTGTCAACTCCGGGTATTGTGCGCGGTGCGCTTGTTAGCGACGCCGCCCTACAGGGTAACGGCGTGCATATGTATGCGTATTCAAATTTTTTTCATGCCCGCCGAAGGATTTGACCAAACAAATCCTTTCTAATTTCGCTCCTGCTCCGAGCCCAGAGTTCTGGGCTGTGCATGTGCAGCAGATTACTGATGGACGTTGTACAGCTTTGGTTCCTTGCAGTCGAGCACGTCAAACGGGTTTTGAATTTCATATGCCTCGGGATGCCAGTTGTCCGTGTGTGCGTGACCCATCCATCAAGGGACGTGGACGCTGCGGACGGGCGGAAGCTGCAGAGGGGCAAAAACAACAAGTCATTTGAAGTTTTAATAGATGTTGCATCCTTTTGTTCGGAAAAGTAGCTAAAACTGGTTTCTAGGCGGACCAACCCTCTCCCCTGCCTTGCCTTGTCTCATAATTTCATCTGAAATTTTATTTGAATTATTCCTTTCACATTGCACAAGTTCGGCCTGGGAAATGTCTTGTGCAAACCCTTTCTTTTTATGGAAAATTTACAATTTATTTTGATAGAATTTATCTCTTGCCGCTTAATGAGCACTTTGGGTTATGGTATGTTGAGAAGGCTTTGGGAAAATAAAAAAGACTTTAGAAGTCTAGCTGCCTCATCAATAAAGGTGTCGCACATATTTAATATATTCTTGAAGAAGATTTTTCTTAAAAAACCACCTACATGTCGGATATATCCGAGTCGATGCCAGATAATTTCTGTGCGTTAGTCCATTAATGAAAAATTCAAATTCAACCCCTTCCTGTAGTTCAAATGACCGACGCGGCCGCGGTGCTAATTATAATTGGTATATTTTGCTCACCCTTTTGCGGATGGGGGTCAACATGCGGCATGCGCTCTTACTGGTAAGAAAGCGGTTTCGCCTGGCTACTCGTCTACACATTTAACGGATATTAAAAAAAAGTGGTAGTGATTTAAAATTGCAAATTCACAAACGTATGCACGTAGGCTTGCTTTGTTATGCAAATAGTGAGAAATAACATTGATTTACTTGAAATGCAGTGGAATAGAAAAATTTTAAATGGTCACCAAAATGTATATTGGACTGGTCTCATTAATGATGTTGAATTTAAAGATTTTCCCACAGTATCTTTCAGAGCTGAAAATTTGTTTCCAGAATTCAAAAAGAAAAAGTTAGGAAATAATCAAATTTCTTCCGAAATTCATTTAAAATAGCAAAAATTTAATTATAATCCGTTCGTGTTTACACGAGCGACAGTTCAGTTTTTGGCTGATTTAATTAACTCATAGGTTTGAAATTTGTTCAATGGTTCAAAATGTTGAACTTTAAATTACCAGTAAAAACGTAAGCATTCTTACGTTTTATTCCGCACTTACGTCTTACGAGAAAATCATACCTGTGTAGTTGCCGTGTAGCAAAAATCATCCCTGTGTAGTTTATGTGTAGAAAAAGAAACTCAATGTTGTGAACATTTTTGTTTAAATCATATTTTATAGACAATCAAATAGAAACAAATAACTTAAATCAGCCAATCCTGTTAAACATTTATTCATATAAAAGATAAAATTATATTTTCAGGTCTGAGAGTCTTAGCTAGCTGGTAATGTTAAGCCGAATATCAAAATGCAGATATGTGATTTATGATCATGGACAGAGAACGATTAACCCGTTTTCGACCAGTGGGTATATCAAATTAATTACGCACTTGAAGAATTTTATCAAAAATAAAGAGAGAGTTATCATGGTCATTTTGTTTTTAAGTAAAGAGGAAAGATTAATATACAAGGTAAGTTTACAAACAGTATTATTTTCCGTGTTTTAACACAAGTTTTTATAGGCTTTTTAATAAATGCTTTTTATTGGTGTGTTAGGTGGGTTAAGGTGTTCGAATGACCAAAATTTCTATGTCCATTTCCCGCGTTAATATTGTTTTTTAGTTTAAAACATAAACAAGCACACATTTTGAATACAATACATCGGAAATCAACAGATGGGTATGTTTTCAATTTCAATTTGGGCCTTTCAGGCACCACATTGATCTGTTTTAAAACCTTTTAGATTTCACCATGATGGACATGGAAAACAACAACACGCAGCTACCACCTGCGAACGCACTAGAAAAGTGTGCAGAGAAGAGAAAGGCTACAGTTACCTCCAATGACAAGCCAGTGGAAATCAAAAGACTAAAAGAGGACTGCTCCGACGTGGCGACTGCCCCACGCCCTCCACCACAGAGCCCAAAAAAGCGCCTGCAACTGGAGGCGAAACCTTCCAATAACAAACCCAAGCACAACAAAGATCTCAATTTCCTGTATGGTAACTACAAGCACTATTATGGAAAGCGCATACTCGATAAGGACTTCCACGACATCCGCTTGGATGTGCTGGCCACTCAGCCGGAGCTTTTCCGGGACAAGCAACTCCTCGACATCGGCTGCAATTCGGGGCATCTGTCTATTGAAATTTGCAAGAAGTTCAATGCCAAGAGTCTCGTCGGCCTGGACATTGACCGCGGTCTTGTCAAGGATGCTCAAACGACCATTGGCTCCCTAAAGCGTCTGGAGCCCCCAGGGTCTACGTTTCCACACAATGTGAAATTCTTGCATGGCAACTACGTGCTGGACGACGATGTACTGCTGGAGATAGAGCGTCCCCAGTTCGATGTGATATTGTGTCTCTCGGTCACCAAGTGGATTCACCTTAACTTCTGTGATGCTGGCCTGAAGCAGGCATTCCGCCGCATGTTTCTGCAGCTGCGTCCGGGCGGAAAACTCATCCTAGAGCCTCAATCTTTTGACGGCTACAAGAGACGTAAAAGGCTATCGGTAAGTGAATCAATTTATAATCTAAGATGATAACGATTCACATTGAGAGTACTTTGCTTTTAGGAGAGCATCCGAGAAAACTACAATTCTATCAAATTTCGACCTGACCAGTTCCCGGAATATCTGCTCAGTCCAGAGGTGGGCTTTGCCAGTATGGAGCTGATGGGCATACCTGAACACTGCAAAACGGGATTCAAGCGGCCCATTCAGATATTCACAAAGGCGTAGTTATCTAATGGCAACGCAACAAAGTTACAAATAATTGAATGCAATTCAAAAGGCTATACAATCCTTATAGTTTCCAATCAAAAATTTAATAAACTGCAGGATATTAAGTCAAGATACTATATACAGAAAATGTGCTTTAGATGCGTAACTAAAGATTCTGCTACTCAGTTCGTTTCTTTTTGCTTGGTGCATCTGAGTTGCTTGGCGACTGCAGTCTCTCCAAGATGTGTGGAATCTTTTCCAGTAACTGATCAGAGGTTAGTTGGAAGTCGCTGTCTGCCCACATGAGGCGCAGAAGTGAAAGTCCAGCGCCCAGGTTCTTGCCAGAAAGCCCATGATCCTTGAGTATATTGCCACTGAGGGGAAAATTGGGAGTGGCCCATGCCTTCAACTGATTGTAGAGTGCCACTTTGCTGGTATACTTGAGGAGTTGCTCGACGTAGTCCCGCTTGGCATACGGTAGCAGACACAGTTTTTGATAATCGAGTAGTGTAGTGTACTCCGAGTCCACCTGGAAAAAGAGGATTTTAATAAGATATCCCTAACCTGTACTGGACAGCAGTGTGTTTACCCTCTCCCGCTGCTGTGTAATAAACAGAGCCAGATCCCTTTCGAATGCGGACAGCTTCAAGCGCTCGTGCAGCATCATGGTCTCTTCGATAGAGTGAACCAATCCCGTCATATACAATATGGGATAGTGGGGCTTCTCAAACTGGTCCAAGGCATCGCAAAGGCGTTGAAATTCCTTCAAGTTGGGCTCAACAGGAAGGCCACATTGCTGAATGAGATTGCAGCGTTGCATCTGCAGCACCAGTTGGGGTCCGTAATTTCCCACAATTATCTTCTGCAGCTCTGACCAGATTCGCTCGCCGCTGATCCTTGCCAAACCTTCGGCGTTTTCCTTGATTGCGGACAAGGTGCTAGCATCATGACTTTGTGCATCTTTTGCAATGCGTCCGTAAAACCGAAAGTAGCGCAGAATGCGCAAATAGTCCTCTTTGATTCGTTTGTCGGCATCGCCAACAAAGACAACGCGGCGCTGCTGCAGATCATCGTAGCCATAGAAGTAGTCATAGACAGTGCCGTCAAAGCTTAGGAACATGGAGTTTATCGTCAGGTCACGACGGTTTGCATCCAGCTGCCAGTCTGTAGTGAAAACCACGTCAGCGTGTCGACCATTGGTCCGGACGTCGATGCGCAGAGTCGTCACCTCGAAGTTCTCCTTGCCATTGATGCGTGGAGTAATGGTACCATGCTTCTCGCCTTTGGCATTGATCATACGCACGTTCTCTTTGGTGAACATCTCCTTCATCTGATCTGGCGTCGCTGTGGTGGCGAAATCAATGTCCTTTGGTTTGATACCCATTAGAATGTCGCGGACGGCTCCGCCGGCAATTCTCAGCTCATAGTCATACTTCTTAAAGAGGGACACCAACGAGTCCACTTCCGGAGTAAAAATTCCATGGAACTCGGGACTATCTATCTTCTTGAACGCAGGATCTTCGCGCATTCTCGGTGGCTTTCCAAGTTGCGAGACCATGTCGGTTTTCAACTCCTTTGGTGGAGTAGATGGACACATTCGGCTAGCGATTGTTTTTACCCCGCGGCTCTCCTGAAGGGACGCAAAAACAATAGTTGCAGGAAGTTCTGTCAGAATTTTATGAATGCCCACCGGCAATTTTTTGTTTTTCAACAAAAACATTGATGAAAATCTGAGTGAACGAACTTAGCCCACTTAACCCCCCTCTATTTAAACAGTGAAAACTCTTAAATAAGGCCGCGGAAAGCTATATTGTTTGTATATTCTTCTTTTAGATCCATCCTTCATTTTTACTTACGAAAACCTATTACCATAATATCTTTCACCAGATATGAGTAAAAAATGTTTTAAGTTTCATAATATTCGTGAGTAAATCTAAATACCCACTGGTCGACAATGGGTTAATCGTTCTCTGTCCATGATCAGAAATCATATTCCTGGATTTTGATATTCGGTTTAATATTACCAGCCAGCTAGGACTCTCAGCTCTGAACATATAATTTTATCCAATTTATGAATCAACTTTCTGCAAGATTTTTTAATTTTAAGGACTCCTTTTTGATTGTTTATAGACTTAAAAAAAAAGCTAGTTCAGTCGAAAAAAAGCTGATGTGGCAACACTGCAGCGCGCTGAAACCTGTTACTTATTGACACTCTTTATATTTTTCAATTTTCTTTTTTAATGCGACCACTCTTGCTACTGACACAAAGCAAAAAGCTGTTGCCGGTATTACGATTACGTGGAAAAACAACTATGAGCTCAAGACCAAGTGTGTATGTGACCCGACCAGATGTGGATGCCAGCGGTCTTGAACTGCTGCGTAAGAGGTGGTTTTTTGGTCTAGTAGCCGGCTGTGGTAAAATGCATATTTAATAAGTAGAATATTTATTATTTATACTTCAGTTGCAATGTAAGCACATGGAAGGAAGCTCTGCCCGTACCCCGCGAAGAGCTGTTGCGTGAGGTTGTTGGAAAGGACGCCGTTTACTGCGCTCTTACAGACAAGATCGATGCTGAGGTTTTGGACGCGGCTGGCTCACAGCTTAAATGTGTGTCCACCATCTCAGTAGGCTATGAGCATATTGACGTGGAGGAGTGCAAGAAGCGTGGAATACGAGTGGGCTTCACCCCGGATGTGCTGACCGATGCCACGGCGGAGTTGACGCTCGCGCTGCTGCTGGCTACCAATCGACGTCTCTTTGAGGCGAGTAAGCAAGTCTACAACGGTGGCTGGAAGTCTTGGGCGCCAATGTGGATGTGCGGACAGGGCCTGAAGGGGTCGCGGGTGGGGCTCTTGGGCTTTGGTCGCATTGGTCAGGAGATAGCAGCGCGAATTCTCCCTTTCAAGCCTGCCGAGATAACCTACACGACCCGAACGGCTCGTCCGCAAGAGGCGGCAGCGGTGAACGGCCGTCATGTTGACTTTGATGAGATGCTGCGAAACTCGGACTTTATCGTGGCCTGCTGTGCCTTAACCCCGGAGACCAAGAAGATTTTCAACGCAGAGGCTTTCAAGAAGATGAAGGCCAATTGCATTTTTATAAACACTGCTCGTGGTGGGGTGGTTGATCAGAAGGCTTTGCATGAAGCACTCGAATCCAAACGTATCCTGGCTGCAGGATTGGACGTGACCACTCCAGAGCCACTGCCCCTTGATGATCCGCTTCTCAAATTGGATAATGTGGTCATATTGCCGCATATTGGAAGCGCCGATATCGAAACACGCAAGGAGATGTCGCGCATCACGGCGCGAAATATCCTAGCTGCCCTGACAGGAGCAAAAATGGAAGCCGAAGTAACTGTCTAAGTGAAATCTTTGTCTTATTCGTAAAAATGAAGAATCTTATATGTATCCAAACAAAACAATTAATATTTCGCCTCGGGATACGCCTTATTCCTCGCCAGGTGGTAAGGGCTGGTTAAGATCGCTTGAGACTGGAGCGGGAACGGGCAAGGGCGTCAGAGACATCAGCACGGGCACTGTGGAAATTACGCAGATGTCTGAGGGGTCCTGCACCTCCTTTTTAATCTGATCCGCGGACATATAGCCGCCACTTTCGTCCTGCGAACAAAAAATAATTAAGGAAAGACTTACGAAAGGGCACAAAATTATCTTTACCGTAATGAAGACATCTACCGCCTTTCCTGAGATTATATCCATTATCTGCTGTGTAATCCCACTGCCATTCATCGGCTCATCCTGCACGCTGTCTGCATACTCCAGCAGCGCAGGTCGCAGGTCGGGACACTGCTGGAGCGCGTCCTGAAGCTGCGCTGGGGGAAGGTTTAATAGAACCGGAAGAGACTGCGGCTTGAGGCGCTGCACCGTCTTGAGGAACCCCTCCCAGATGACCTTCTGCCGCCAGACCTGCTTCATTATCAGTCTCTGCAGCAAATTCAGCAGAAAGTTGGAGAGTCGCGGATAGAGCGTCAGACTCTGGATCGTGGTACGCATCATCAGGGTTGGCAGTGGAACAACTTCCACTAATTGCTGGAGGACGGCCATGAGTACTTCCTGCGTGTACAACTCCCGTTCAGTCAGACAAAGGGACGTAGCCTTTACTATCGACTTCAAATCACAAACATTCGTATCGATGGTGTGAAGGGCCACCAGGAGATCAGTGGGCGACAGGGCCATCGTCTGGTTGGCAAACTCGGCTCCAATGCCCAGCAGCCGGTTGAACACCTCCTTGACCACGGCCGGATTCAGTTTGATCAGTTTGGGCAGCACGCTGATTAGCTCGGAGCGGGACAGACCACTCAGCACTGGTATCATAACACGCACATCCTGAACCCTGTTCTGGTAAAGGTCTCGCACTCGTCGCACCAGATCCACGGGTGGTGTCGGCACTCGCTCTGTCAGTATATAGATTATGCGGATCACAAGGGTCTCCATTCCCTTTGGGCACTCCTCTATTAACTGCAACAGGGTGGAATTCTCCACGCCAAGCTTCTTTATGGGAATGTCCAAACTGCGCAAGATCGTGCGTTTCAGCTCCGCGGATGTTGTCACAAAAACTTGGCATATTTTCTCAACGTAAACTAAAATGAGGACGAGGAGGAGATTCGCTGTATATGCATATTACGGGTCAAACGTCCTCACTTACCTTCCGGTTTGTAGGGCAACAATGTGAGAGCCAGGCCCAGACACACCTTGGTGGTGTCCTCGCGCCAGTCTGTCTCGGCGGTGGGCCTGCCAAAGTCCTGTGAGAAAATGGACGGCGGAGGCCTCTCTTGCTCGAGAAATTTCAGCCATTCCAGGGCAAACTCATCGATCCTAGCTGGCAGAATCTTGTGCACATGGTAGAGGTTGACCAAGTGGCCCAGAGAACGCTCCCGCAGGTCAGCACGTTCGTGTACAGAAAAGTTTAGTAGAATTCGTATAAAGCGGTTTTTTCTCGGCGGCCTCAGTACGGCCAGATCTTTGATCAGATCCAGACCATGCTGTGAAAACTCATCGACTAGACTTAGCTGAACCAGGTCCCCCACGACATCTTCTGGCAAGATGGGCGCTTCCAGGTACACGCGGCGGAGCAGAATTATCTTCTCTTTGTGCTCACACCGCTCGTTGATTCCGAAGATGAGCTGATTCAAGAGCTCGTTGTAGGCATGATCGGGTCGGTTTTCTCTCTTGACATAGGTGTGCCTGGTGAAACCCTGCAGAAGGGAGTACTCCTCAAAGAGCCAGGAGAAGGCAAGATCTATGCGCTGCCTGACATCCTCCAGAATAAACTCCATGATTCCGTAGCGCACATTATCTGGAAATGTGGCCGCTATAACAGTAACCAGCTTGCGGCGCTTGGAAGACACTCCACCCTTGACGCACTGCCGTTCCGAGTTCAGTATTCGCTTGACTGCATCCAACAGGAACTTTTCCTTTGCGTTGCGGGAAAGCGGTTTGGTGATCTCCTGAAGCTTCAGCGTCTTGGCCCGCTCTTTCATACGCTCAATGACAGTCTGTTCGCCCTTTGCCCGTTCCATGGTCTCCCGCAGTTTCTTCGTGGCCTCTTCCTTGCGCTGCAGATCTTCCTCGCTCATCTTGCGGGCCGTTTCCGTTTCTTCGTCCACCTCCATTGGGGTGACCAGAGGCAGCTCAGAGGGCTCAGATACTTCTCGATTTGCCTTGGCTCTCATGGGCGGCTCCCTACTAAAGGTTGCCGCACCAGGACCAAGGCGATTTTCTGTCAGCTGCTCGCCAAAGATCCGCGATATGTTGCTGACCTGCTGCTGCAGAGACATTTGTTTGATGGGCGTGTACTGGGCGAGAAACCTTTCCGGCACCTCCGCTGGCAGTCCAGGTAGAAACTCGACGACCAAGCTGACCACCGTCTCTGGGGCTCGGAAATGTTCGGCCAGAAATTTTTCGTTGACCCTGGTGGACTTTTGTCGCTGGCGCTCTAGCTCTTCCTCGTCGAGTTCCAGTTCCCGCGTCTCCTGCACTCGCTGCTCGCTGGCGATCCGAGCTTTTTTCGCCAGACTCTGGGCCGCGTTTTCTAAAATGCGCTTTTGGCGCCGAGCCGTTTCCTGCTTGTCCATCTTGGGTATCAGTTTCTGTATCTCATTGGACGTGGAGCCCAAGTCCACCAGCATGCCTCGTATCGTAGCAGAGAATTCGTAGGCTCCTTTGTTCTTCAGCAGCGTCTGCAGCTGCATCTTAAGGCTCTTACGGACTGAACTCACCTGGGAGTCGGTGAGCGTGGGCGGAAGATTTGCGTTGAGCTGCTTAAAGGCCTCCACCACGGCTCCCATGAAAACGGGTCGCATCTTGGCCACCGTACACAGGCTGCTGGTGCAAGCAATCAGGTTCACAGAAGATATGTGTGTTGTGCCATGGAACTGCAGCATGATGTCGAATATGTTGGTGCCCTCCTCCTGTAACTTTTGGGCGCGAAAGAGCTTGCAATGGTCGGGAACGTCTGCCAGGGAGAAGTCGCCCTCCCGCTTGAGGCTATCCTCGTCGGCAAAGCTCTGCAGGACTATGATGCCCTCTAGGAACTTAATTGCATTGGTGCGTATGCCATCGTTCTCGTTGTCAATCAGGTCCAGAATTTGAGCCTTGATCAAACTAAGGATATTCCATGCTTGCTCTGCACTGTCGCTGGGATCCGTGAGGCTGCACAAGTACTGCAGGCCATTTTTGTATATGCTGCCACAGGCCTGGATCACACGTTTGATGACCTGCGCCGAGCTGTCTCTCAACAGCATGGAGATGATATTGATCACGTAGGGAAGCAGCTCCACTTTAACCTTGCTGTAAGTCAGACATTATGATGGACCACTATTATGTTGTCTCGCTTGAGCTGGCGATAGTTACCATACTTGCTCCACAAAGCAAACCACTTGCTTTCGCACCTCCATGTTCTGATCATGGGCCAACGACAGCACTGGCTCCAGGAACTCCTCAGCTAGCTCCACGCAGGAGCTTAGAACGGTTTCCTGCACTTTCACCAGCAATTCGCACTTTGTTGTAGCGGGAGCCGTGGCCAACTCGTTGCACCACTCAACTACCTGGATTGGATAAAGAAATATAGAGGAAAATGTTAATTCAAAGCGGCGTTGGCGTCGTGAACAGTGCATTACCTTCGCTCGTGCGCTGGCTGTTTTTTCATCTGTGAATAGGTTAGCAGTTTCAGAGACAAACTGACTGCGCCCAATTATGCTATCCATTTTGAAAGATATTGTTTAATCAAATATTCCTTAAACTTAGACTAAAATTATATATTTTATTTGATTGATCTTTCGGCACAGATGACACAAAACGATAAGTTGCATCGATATCGGACTGCTCACATATGCGCCAGGTTCTAGCGATACATCGATTAACGGCAGTTTTGCCAACAAAGCTATTTTATACCTTGTTCTGGCTATTAATGTTAGATATCTAGAAACATTTTAAAATTGCTATTAGCCGGAAATCTGAATATTTTGGTAACATTTGCTACAGAGACGAGTATCGCAGACGTCATAAATGCTGCTCTGCTTCAATATGAAGTGCCGCAAAAGTAAAATTAGTGCAATGGATGCTTATCATATCGATACTAAAGACGATTTTGTGGACATAGCAGAAGCTATTTTTACTACACAAAAAACCCGCTATCTTTTCTTCTAAAAAGACTGCAACACTGACGAGCGGATGGGTGAGTATCGATAGTCTCGATGCATCGATTTACTCACATTTCTTGTGTGTTTTAAAAAGCGTGAAAAAAACGCCTAAATAGTCCAAACGACCGCGTGTCAGCTAAATAAGTGCAGTAAATTGATTGACGTCCGCGTTGCAGTTAGAAAAAAAGCAATCGAAGACGCTTGGAGCCCGAAAAACGCCCCAGCAGCCGCAGCTCATTGGCAGCCGACAGCCGAAGCAGAGTGTTATTGAACAACGGGGTCGCAGAGGAGGGTGTGTGTGAGTGTGTGCGTGTGCCTGTGTGTATGTGTGTGCTTGTGAGTGGGCAGAGGTGGCGGCTGTGGAGTAGCAGCGGATGTAGTTTGGAGCACAGGCACCGCGGATACCACGAAAAGCAAACATAGACGACATCGACAAATCCGAAGAGGGAAGAGCGAGAGAAAACAAACATTGGTCTGCGAAACTGAAGTTTTGTTAAGGTGGAAAACGACAGTAGCAGCAATAGCAGCAGGCAGCAGCAGCATCTGTGACCGCACCCTAATGTCAAATAGTCAAGCAAATGCCGGCAGCAGCGGTAGCGCGGATGAACCGACCCAGAACCCGTCGGGATCGGCCACGCTGGCCTCCAACACCAACCTGACAACGACGAATGCATCCTCTCAAGCAACGCCAGCATCAACAATTGCCCAGCAGCAGCAACCGCAGCCACCACCGCACATAGTGGGAGCCTCAACAGCTGATGCGGGTGGCGGGGTTGGTGTGGTCGTCGCAGGGGGGAGCGAGGCAGTCAATTTGGATTCATCGCCAAGGGAATCCGGCGACGATTCAGAGGATGAAAGCGAGATTCTGGAGGAGTCACCGTGCGGCAGGTGGCTGAAGCGGCGCGAGGAGGTCGACCAGCGGGATGTGCCCGGGATCGATTGTGTCCATCTGGCCATGGATACGGAGGAGGGTGTCGAGGTCGTTTGGAATGAGGTGCAATATGCCAATCTGCAGGAGCTCAAGTCTCAGGAGGAGAAGATGCGCCAGGTCTTTGACAATCTACTGCAGCTGGATCATCAGAATATCGTTAAGTTCCATCGCTACTGGACGGACACGCAACAGGCGGAGAGGCCGAGGGTGATCTTTATTACGGAGTACATGTCATCCGGGTCTCTAAAACAGTTCCTCAAACGCACCAAGCGCAACGCCAAGCGATTGCCGCTGGAGTCGTGGCGACGCTGGTGCACCCAGATCCTGTCCGCGCTCAGCTATTTGCATTCCTGCACACCGCCCATCATCCATGGAAATTTAACCTGTGATAGCATATTCATCCAGCACAATGGTCTGGTCAAGATTGGGTCCGTGGTGCCCGACGCTGTTCACTACAGCGTTCGCCGGCAGTGGGACCGCGAAAAGGAACGGGAGCAGGAGTGTGAGCGAGGCGTTCACTATTTCCAGGCGCCGGAGTATGGAGCCGCCGAGCAGCTTACTGCCGCCCTAGACATCTATGCCTTTGGCATGTGCGCCCTGGAGATGGCAGCTCTTGAAATTCAGCCCAGCAATAGCGAATCGACTGCCATCAACGAAGAGACCATACAGCGCACAATCTGCAGCCTTGAAAGCGATCTGCAAAGGGATCTGATAGAGAAGTGTCTCAATCCCCATCCCCAGGATCGGCCGAGCGCCAACGATCTGCTATTTCATCCACTGCTGTTTGAGGTGAGTTCTGTCGCACTGAGTGTGGTGTGGTAGCCAATCCATCAGATTGATCCTATCTTCTCCCTGTACAGGTTCATTCTCTCAAACTGCTGACCGCCCACTGTCTGGTCTTCTCACCCGCCAATCGCACCATGTTCTCAGAGACTGCCTTCGACGGACTGATGCAGCGCTACTATCAGTCAGATGTGATAATGGCCCAGCTAATGTCTGGCGGACAGGAGCGTCAGTACAGACTGGCAGATGTGGCCGGAGCAGACAAGCTGGAGAAGTTTGTCGAGGACGTCAAGTATGGTGTCTATCCGCTGATCACGTACAACGGCAAGAAGCCGCCAAACTTTCGCTCGCGAGCAGCCTCGCCGGAACGGGCCGACTCTGTGAAGTCTGCCACTCCCGAGCCGGTGGACACGGAGTCGCGCCGCATTGTCAACATGATGTGCAGTGTGAAGACAAAGGAAGACAGCAATGACATAATAATGACAATACTTCTACGCATGGATGACAAAATGAATCGCCAGCTGACTTGTCAAGTAACAGAGAATGATACGGCCGCAGATCTCACCAGCGAACTGGTGCGTCTCGGCTTTGTTCATCTCGACGACCAGGACAAAATCGAGGTTCTCCTAGAGGAGACCCTGAAGGCTGGCGTTATGAGCGATGGGGCTGGTGCCGAGAGCTCCGGTGCTGGGGTGACCACGACTGCCACCATGGCGGCACTGGAACAGCTGGAGCGTAACTGGTCAATTTCCGATGCGGATAAGACAATGGGGAGTAGCATGTCCTCGCCAGCAACTGCTATGATGTACGTGCCACAGGATCAGCAGCAGCAAGATGCGGACGTGGATCAATCGGGCACGACGAGCAATTGAGAGAGAAAGAGAGTATATGGATTAGTATTCAGGGCAAGCCGGCGCTTATCGTATTGTTTTTATTATATGTATTGGGAAATTACACATTACGATTTTATTACTACGATTATTTGTTATTTTTATATATATGCCTATACCTATATATGTATATGTATGTATGTATTCGAAATAATATTTATGTATGTATGTACCATAAAAGACGTTGAACCAGGCTTCCATGCTGATGATTTCGAGACACCCAGACACACACGACACATAACGACACGCAGCAGCTAACGAGCTTAAAATATCCAAGCGTTCGCTTAGCATAGCTCCCTCCGCTCCTTTGAGCGAACTCGAATCGAATTCGTAGTTCTCAAAGCTAAACAAAACGCAAATCGAAAACGAAAATCCAAAAACGAAACCCTCACGTTTCGAAAGCGGTTGCGCCCAGGCGCCAATATGATGACATCTAGAATTACATAAAATTTGATAGTTTAGCTACGCCGAGACGAGAACAAAACCTAAAAGCAGTGGCGTGTATTTAAATGTATTACAAATATGATCAAATACGCATGGCCACGAAAATAATAAATAAATTATTGAATAAAAAACAAAATATATAACACAGGCAGAGCATACGAAACCAATACACAACAGACATAGCAACACTATTAATAAATAAATAAAGAAGGCAAACAAACAGCTGACTAACTCTAGACCTGTTTCTCGGGCATTTCATTTAATTTAATCGTGCTGGCTGGCAATTGGATTTGATTAGCCATATTCGTTCATGTGCTATGTGGTACGACCACCAGATGTCCGAAGCTTTGCTAGCTTAGTAGGTGGCCTAGTTGAGAGAGTGCGCTTGAGATTTGGATTCGACTAACGATGTACCATAGCAACCGAAGCGTTAAGTACAATTCAAATAAATTAACTTAGATGAATAATCCCATTCGGTTTAATTGTTATACAATCTAGGAATAGTGAAGAAAATGACCCAAATTGAAAGCAGGTTACAATACCAAATGGAGTAGTTTTATTTTGTATTTTGCTTTGAGTAAACGTAGTAGAAAAACTAGGCTGTTGATAGATAAAATATCAGCTTTCTTATGCAGATAAGGTAGAAACGTACCCGATAATAGGTAACAATTAAAGTGGTATGTACTCGTACTCCCGAAGACATCGTTTATTTTTCTCTTTTTTCCGTGGGCTTTCATGATTTAAACTATGCACACGCCTGGGCAGTTGCCTCGGCTTCTTTTGGGTCTGGTGTGGCCAATCTTATCCGTTTGCATTCCCTCTCTTCTGGATCGTCATCACTGAAACCTTCGATAGCCGATTCTACCGCAGGCTCCTCTTCAAGCTCTTTCGATTCACTTATGGGTGCTGCTACACTGCGAACTGTTAGCTTCTCCTCATACAAATCCAGCAGCTTGTTGCCCTCATACAAGACGAACGGTAATGTGACGCGCTTGTAGTAGTCGGGCAACAGTTCCAAGTTGCTTATTACAGTGTCCAGCATGTGCGACTTCTCGCACCAAATACCTGGGGCATCGTTCCTAATGGGATTGATATGCACATGCAGATGGTAGAAGGAGGGCTGATAGTGAAAGTACATGCGCAGCTGGTTGGGATTCAAGCCATATCGTTTCGAAATTGCATCCTTCGCGGACTGGCGCATATTCCGCAGCAACGGCAGGTGGCTGCCATTCAGATCACGGAGGGATTTAATATCGTGCTTGTGAACAATGCCCAGCAGGTAGAGGTTCTCTACATTCCGACCATCCCATTTCAGGTCTGGCAGCAGGATGAATCCGGTTTCTGGATCCCCATCCTCAAATACGATTCTCTCGGTTTCCTTTTTGTGTTCCAGTATATTGTAGACCCACTCCAGCGAGAATTGGCTCAGGTTGATGTACGGAAGTGTTGTGCTTTCGTAGAGATCTGGTGTTTCTCTAATGAGATACTTCTGGCATATGGAATACTTTTCGATGTGCTTATCTGTGGCCGGATAGATAACTGTGGTCTTGACGCCTATAAATGGGAAAATATTGATTCCATATGCACAGCAAAGCTATGTCTACTTGCCGCATAGACCCAGGCTGGGCACAACCTGAAAGCTGCCGTATATGTTATTGATGAACTCCGTTTCAACCTTTAACTCTGCGCTGAAGTAACTTGGCTTCGCCGGTGATTCTTTGGACGCTGTCTCCGTAGCCACGTCGCTCTCTTGATATGCTGCAGAAAATTATAATTGATAGTGACCTTTGCAGCAATTCGCCTTTACAATATTAAACAAACCATTTTTTTCAAAAACAACAATGGCATTGTCGGTTCCAGTCTCTGGGAAGGTTCCCAGTACTGAAATGCTCTTTCGGACAATATTGTTGTTGAGTATCCGGTTAAGTCGGAACTTCGAAAGGTCGAAAGGTGTCGTCATAGCTCCAATTGTTCAGGTAGAGGTGTCAAACCATCACTATCACTATTGCTGCTAGCCTCTACTATCGATGGTTTTGAGACTATAATGATAGTATCGACAATAACCAAACAAACTGGCACATCTATATACTGTATGGTTAGTGGTATCGAGCTACAGTCGTTGTGCTTCTGATATGTTTGGATTGACTGCTAAAAAATACGAAGACAAATTTGTAAACAAATTGACAGGTTGCATCTAATTTTTACAATAGACATCGATTTTTCGAAGGAAAGATGCGATATATTTCGTGAGGTAAACAGCCCAGTTACACTGCTCGCATTTGCTATCCATATCGAAATGAACGCAATAACGTTTACGTTTGCATATAGTTGCGTTTTGAAATCCGCTGGTTTCTGTTTTGTGAAAAACAACAACATTCAGATCAATAAAATTATGGAAACGCTTTCTTCTTGCTTTTCAATATTGGTGACCCATGCGACACCAATCCAAAGCTTGTTACACGCGGATCCCAGGCAGAAACTCGCTTTCAGTATTCTAGGACTTCCAAAAACTACGAATTAGACTACCAAGAATATAAGTAGTAGCCGCCAGACACTTCGTTGTTAATATTTCATTTATTGTGTATAAGCCATTAATGAATTCTAGAATATGTAAATATATGTATAGAAACGACTACATCGCAACACCAAGTGCTATCCAAACATGTTCAAAACATTCATAATCATTTTTAGTTTAAGACTAACATACATTATGCAATTACACTACCGCTTATGTGAGTGTGTGTGTGTGTGTGTGCACGGGATGATTCACATTTAAACACATATTAAAAATTGTGTTTTTTTGCTTTAAAGTTTAGACGAACATTATACAACCACTCCTTTGGAGGGCTTAGCGCCCAGTATATCCGAAAGCTTTTGCTGATAGGAAGCCAATAAATTGGCGTCGGTTATGCTGCAGGCCTTGCAGGACAAGTGCAAGGCGTTGAGCAGCTGCATCTCCGAAAATTGTGTGCCACGTTCCAGCAGTGCATTCAGTATTTCCTGGGTCAAGTAAAAATGTTTAGGACAGGGGTCACAGCATATTTGTCACTCACTTACATCTGGCTCCATGCAGAGCAGCTCGTAGAAATTCTTAGCCTGGTCCAAAGCCACTTCCCTGGATGCGGTTATGTTGCTTAACGTCTGTTGCAGGGCAATCGAGTTCCTGCACATGCGCTGCACGGTTATTTGGTCAATGTGCTCCAAGTAGTTGGATGCTTGGATAAGTATGCGCGATGCAAGATGTGCTAGACCCTCAAAAATGTACTGAAAAATGATTGGTTTAGATTGAAATTAACCGAAATGGACATGAGGAACCCACCCTGGTTTTTCGCGGATGCAGAGTGGCACTGAAGGCTTCATCCATCTCGGAGAGTCGCTTGGTCAGTACCTGCACTTGACGATCCGGCTCAAGAATGTCGTCCTTGGAACCCACGTAGCTGTTTGTCCTTACACTGGATTTGGACCGCAAGTAATGGAAGCATTGGACCCGAACCTCCAAATGCAGCACAAGCAGACATGTGTTTGCCAGTTCATCGAACTCCAGAGCCAAGTTGGTCATCACTTTGATCGTTCCATCCTTGACGGCTATGTCGGCGCTGCATTCAGCCGATACCGAGTTCAGTCCGTTTACCATAGGCCGACGTAGGTCGTTGGCAAACTCTGAAACGCGGCAGGAAAACCATTCCATACTCTCTTGAAGTATGGCCAGCTCCTTGAGCACACTGATCTCGACCAAAATCTCCTGTTGGGTGATGCCACCTTCGCCCAAATTACTGGTTAGCATCTCTGCCTCACGAATGTTTCGCTGCTGCACCTGCAGCGGACTCTCCTCCTCCGAGGGCTCGAAGCTTCCTCGGTGCAGCCTGCGATTGTTCCGCGACCTTTGGCTAGAGGTCTTTAGGTCCGTCCAGTTGGGCAGCGTCCTGAAAAAAGAGCAAACAGTTTAATCAATATGACAAATCCCATTCTAGTCCCAATTTCATCCTTTACTTTAAGAATCGGCTTATATCTTCGTCTTTGAGCCAGGCCACGCTGTAGATTCTTTTGTCCTCAGAGTCTGGTTGCACTATCCCTCTGTAGGCGCCCTGGCATATCTCCCGGTACGCCTTTAGCAGCGCACACACCATCTTGAGCAGGTCTTCCGAATAACAGGGCAAGTCGTGGATGAGGCTTTTCGTCTCCATAAGTCGCCGTTCGACCATCACAGTGGACTGCAAGAGAGGTCTACTCAAGTTGAGCGCCTTCATTTCCTCCGGACTAATAATCGTCCGCCAGGCGTCTTGGTTTTTCGACAACGATTCGATGGTCAGCTGCAAGTTTCGGTTGTGGCCCTTAGACAGGAACGAGTCTTTTATATAGTTGTCCACAAAGTCGTGAAGACTGCACGGTTGACTGGAAGCAAAGAACAGATGGTAAATATATCGCATCTTACGGTACTGTGCGCACACCTACCCTGGCTTGCACTTCATAAAGTTTTCTATCTCCTTGATATATCCCATTAGAGGTAAGTAAACTTTGGTTATAATGTTTTGATCTGGGGTGCAGATCATCAGCTTCTCCCGCTGCTTCTTCTCGTGTGGGAAGAGGCCGCTGGTTGAACCCTTGCCGCTGCCACCCAGTTGAGCGGACAGATTATCATCCACCGAGGCATCCGAGGCATTGCGACGATGCTCCTTAAATGGTTCATTGCTGCCGCTGGTGCTGCTCCCTACGTGCGAGGACTTGTCAAACTTGAACATTGATCTCTTCGTGCTATCGAACAAGTGGAAGATACCGCTTAGATTAGATACGATTGGGCAATGTAATTCTGGAACACACAAATACACACCTGGGCACCTTGCGCCTTAGGAAGAATGAGTTTATGTTGCTGGTTGGCTCCGTAAACCCAGTCTGGGCACTCTCGTCCGATGCTGCATTCTGTATATCCAAATAGTCGGTGAGCAGCAGTTGCAGCTATTAAATGTGGAGACGAGACGGGTTCGACGAGTTAGAATGAAGTTTAACACAGACACTACATTTATCGAGCGGGTACTAACCACTGACTGGGCCTGTGCCCAAAAGTCCGTTAGGTCGTACGGCTGTGGCCCAACTACTGAATATTTCTGGCCCACCGACAAATAGTTTTTTAGTAGCAGCGTATGTGTCTTGGCAATGGCCTTGAACTGCTTGAAAATTATCTCCAGCAGCATCAGCAGCGGGTTGGATTCTCCAGTTGCTGCACTCAGCGACAGCTGGTGCGTTGTGTGGCGCACTACGTTGAGCAGCTCCGTTTGTATTTGAACACGCAGCGTCTCCAGGGAATCGGGCACCTTGTGCAGCATGCCGAATGACTCCACAATAATGGCAACGAAGTAGCTCATGCTTAGCTCCGGGTATATCAGGTCAGCATCCTCAATGATTTCGGCCTTCTCTATATCGAAGCACTGGGCCATTTCGGCAAGGGCTTTGCGAACTCGAGAATTGGCTTCGATGCGATCTGTTGAGCGGCGAGCTCCTATTCCCCGCGTAAAGCTAGAGTTAAGGCGGCTGGAATTGGTGCGCTGAAACGAGGAGAACGCTTCATTGGCCGAATTCGTGTAGACCTGGGTGACTAACTCCTCGTGCAGTCGCTGATAAAGCTGCTGACGACGCGTCTGCAGGTCTGCCCGCAAGTCTGACAGACCCTCGACGGCCTGCAGAGGCCCATTGAGCGTTGCTAGTGCATCCGTTAGCGCCTTACTGGCATGCAAATACTGACGCTTGGCGGTGTAGCTAACCACACGCTGGGGGACCTTTCGCAGCTCCTGACTATAAGTAGAGGAATGACATTAAATCCGTCGACCTTGCAAGTGGACAGTCTTACATTTGCTCCAACATTTCCAGCACGTATTTATGCTGAACTGCATCTGTCCACATCTTCTTAAGCTCGTCCCGCCGGCACTGGAGCAATCGCTTGCAGGCACCCAGATTCTCCTTCACGGCATGTATTCGCTCCCTGCTGGCTGTAACCTCTGTAGATACCTGGCTGAAGAGTGGCAGTACTAGTGTGAGCTGCTGGTCGTGGCGAGAGACCAGTTCATTGAGACGCAGGTCGGAGCGCTTAAATTCCTGTTCTATTTTCAACTTTTCCTTCTGACGCTCCTCAGTCGTCTCGCTGAATCCCAGGGATTTGATGACGTTGACCAGAAAGCCGCAACCTGCGGACTACACAAGCAAGAACACACTCGTAAAATTCAGGCCGAATTTTATTATAACAAAATATCATATCGTGAAAGAGGGCGTACAACAACAAAAACCGACCCACAGTCCAAGGCAGTGGTGTCGTCATCAACTTGGTACGGAACACAAAACAATAAGTTAACAAACAAGTTTATAGGTCGGAGGCCAGATTTGTTGTCCGTATTTATTTTTGAATACTTATTTTGAGATAGTTTTATCTTTCGAAGATCATTTTCAGCGTTGGCTTAAAGTAATTTACCTCATCCTTGCCATACTTGACGCCCCGCGGAGGCTTTGTTGGCGGGGGGGCGTCCATGTAGATGTTGTTAAAAATATAGGGTGGTTCCCCTGGGTGAAGTAAACGGTAGTGGCACAAGTTAGCTTTGCATTAACATTTTAATATAGGTGATTGTTCTTAAATTTGTTTGTAAAAAATCAGCACAAAAATGAATAATTGGCATACCAAACTATCGATTCCGCCATCGATTGTACCATCGAGGGTACTATCGAAGTTCGGAAGTATCGGATAAGTTAAATAGAATGTTTACACTAGAGGTGGAGAAACATCGATGAAAACATCGATGCATCGATGTTTTTAAATTTTTTGGAAACATCGATGCTTTGTGGCAACCATCGATGTTTTTTCCGCGACACTAAAGTAAAGGAAACGCAGAAGGTATGTGTAAAATATATTTATAAATTGAACTATTTACTGTATTTAGATGTTTTCAGATATTCAATTGGTGGTGTAGGCAACGTCGGTGGATGTGTGGCAATAGAAAACTTCCTAAACCGTAAGTATTCATAGAAGTAATACACATGACAACTTTGAGCCACTTATACCTTTTGCAAATGTTAGGAACAACTAAGGAAAATTGCGAAGAGGAAGCGCGAGACCTCGGACGTGTGGCAGCATTTCAAGAAAACGGCCGATAATAATAAAGCAGTATGCATTTACTGCGGAAAAATGCTTAAGACAGGTGGAAACACTACCAACTTGTGGGACCATGTACAGAGGATTCATCCAAAGAAAGCAACAACAGACAAAGTTTCTGAACCAACGAAGTTGGATGCGTTTGTGTTGCGAAGTGTCGAGTATGTTTATGTTTATCAATAAGAACCAAACCATTTTTTGTTAAACTTATAGAATAAGTTTTGAATTTTTTTTGCTTTTACGAATAAAGATTTTAATTTTGTTATGAAATGAACCAAATCTTTTCAATTAAATCAATTTAATTTTTTTTTAAATTGAATTTAGAGCAAAAAAAAAAATTGTTTCTATTTATTTAAAACATCGATGTTTCATCGATGTTTTTTTAAAACATCGAAAAACATCGATGTCCAGGAACATCGATGTTTCTACACCTCTAGTTTACACTGCCTTACGTTTGCTATCGACATCGGAATAGACGCAATGACGCAGAATATACGTCAGCTGATTTGTGTGTTTGATGACGCGGAAAGCAAATAAATTTTGGGAATTCCACCAAAAAACACGAAAGTCTCATGCATATATTTATATATTATTATTATATTTTTGGTTGTTGGGCGGTGGGGGGGGCGGCGGAAAACGCAGCCATAGTGTAAACAGGCTAATAACTTCGATGGCTTGACACCCGCGAAGACGACGAAATTCAATAAATGAATGGAATAAAAGAACTGCATTTATTTTGTTTCTTTATCAACTTTATTGTGTAACTGTGTTGTTGCATGTTGCATGTTGCATCTATTATGCTGGTTGCTGGTGCTTGGTTGACTAAGTTGTAAACACTAAAAATTATGCGAAAAGCCAATGTGATAAGCCTGTTGAATACTTGCTCCAAAAAGGTTGCTTGCCTCAAAGCTTGACAGCTTTCAATTGTTCTTTGGTTTTTAAATTGCTTTTGGTTTTGGTTGTTTACAAATGTGTAATCTGTGTGCCTACTTTTATTACAAATACTTTATGTAAGCCGCTTACGTTGAGGTGCTTACGCTATGTAACCTTTATATGTATATGATTCCATTTCATTAAAACAGCAACGATTGGGGGACTTGGGGGAAATAAGTTTGGAAGGATTCACATTGAGAGTACTTTCATTTAGTTTCTACGTGTTAGGTACAGTTTACTAATCGGAGGTATTACAATAGATGATTGCTTGTTCGTAGTACTTAGCAGTTGTGTTTAAGTTCGTTCGATTGGAAGATTTACGAGTAGATATGAATTCTTTGCTTTCGTTTCGTTTTCACAGGTGGGATCCTTGGGGGTACATAAGACTAAACCTAGACACGAGCTAACAGCTGCTTTACCGTCTGCTCACTTTTCATTCGGATGTATATGCTGTGTTTGCTGCTGTTGCTTGTTCAAAGCGATTCGAAGCGATTGCTAATTAAAATTTTGGCTTAAAATGTTGCTCATTTGACTAAAGGTAATACGATTGCATCTGGGTTGATTGTTTGGCCTCTATGTTCACACAGATGATAGTTTTCGGGTCAGACTAAAGATATTTCACTAGTTTAAGTAATTAAATATGCAATTATTTTTAATCTACCAACGCTGCTGACATGTGGCTCTCGCTGTAGCTGTGGTTCTCGTTGTGGCTGAGGCGGAAGCAATTTGTGTGGTCGAGATTACTCCTTCTTTGGCAACTCACTATTCATGATGCTCAGGCGCCGTATGTTCGGCTTGTCGTAGTCCTCCATGGAGATACCACGCGACAGACGTCGTGATCCGTTGGCACTCTCAAAGGAGCCCGAGCTGGCGGTGGAGAAGGCTCGTCCGCGATCCACACCCGGCATCACCACCGAGGTTAACAAACCCTGGCCCTTGCAGAACAGGAGAATCGACTGGGCCACTTTACCGGGCTAAAAACGTAAAAGTATTGAGACGTGAGATTGTACACAGAAAGGGCAACTGAGTACTCACTGCATCGGCCAGAACATCGCCAGCCCTTTCGATCTTCAGGATAGTCACACGCTCCTTCTCAACATCGCGATGCAGCTTCTCCACCATGGAGGCATATGGGCTCAGCATTCCCGTAATCAATATAACATCCACTTTGCAGCCTTTGAGGGTAAGGTCCTTTCGACTATTAGTGGAAAGGGACAATGAATGTTAGAGGCTATAATGGCATGGATGCAGATGCATACTCACTTCATAAATGCTTTTACATAGAGTCCCACGTTCTTGCTATTTAGCGAGCGGTGCAAACGCTTCTGATACTCAGCCACGATCTTGTCCTTGTCCGGATTCTCGCCAACGATTTGCTATAAAGTTTGTTTGTGGCCCAAGGTTTTGTTTTCGCAGTGTAAGTAAGCAGAAGATTTGCATGAGACAGACAGTGGATAAGTTGGCGAGAATTAAAAGTGCAGTTCGAACTAGCAGCAAGAGCATGCGTGAACAAATAACAAGCGACACTACTTGGATCGTTTTCCAGCACTAAGATAACGGCTACAGCGTACAGATACAGTCATGCACAAAGAAATAAAAAAGCAACTGGGAAAAGCACTTGAGATTGAGATTTGTTTGATAATTCTTTAGAAAATGTTGGTAAATTTAGCTTCAGGCCGATTTCTGCTGGATCAAGATAGGAATGGGAACTAGTACGTACCCAGCGCTAAAAGAAAGTAATGGGAAATTTAACGAACAAATAAATAATCGAACATGCTACAAATGGGCCTAGAAATAGTTGTATTTGGGGAAATTTTGTAGACAAGCGATTGTTGTACCGATTGAAAAGTGAGGTATGGTATGCTTTGGAAGAGACTTATTTAAGAAACGTTTTGATCTGTTTACCTCCATGACCTTAAGCGTAGACGAACAGAGTTCGGATCGATTGGTTGGTTGTGACAAAATCGAACATAAAATAGAGTAAAAGTAAAGTGAGTACAACACCGAGATAACACCAACGACAACACACACACTCCAGGGACACAATCAGTGATACATTTGGGAGAAGGGAGGGGGGGCACAACATCTGTAGCCCCAAATGTAATTGTAACTACTTACATGTCCGAACTTGTGATACATAAGAAAGCTCTCAGCCGACTGGGCCACCTCATCGTTTTTCCAGCTAATGAACTGCAAGGGACGAAGAGGACGGGGCGGCAGAGTGCGCACAGATTAATTGGTCAACTGATGGGTCCAATCAGGCCGGTCAGGCCCGACCTACCTTGCTCTTGAATGACTGCAGAACGCTGGCAGCGCTGCCGGTGGCATTGATGAGAATGAGCCCCAGAGCCCGGCTCGGATGTGCCAGGCCGAAGCGGGCCAGGACATTGGCGCCGGCCCCCTCACCCAGGCCAATTACGTACTTCACATGCAGATAATCCAGAACGGTGACCAGGTCCTCACCTAGAGACTGCAGCGATGGAAACGGAAAGCCATCGGCCAGGGCCTCGGCGTTGTCGGCATGTCCCGGTACATCGATGTGGATGAAACACGAGCGTTCCTTTATCTCTGTCATACAGGGGCTGCTCACGAATTCCTGGAAGGAATTATCTGTGGGAGAGTGGTTTAGCCAGGTGGCATAATGACAGTCAGCATCCATAGGCTCTACTTACGATTGCAGCCCAAGTCATGAACCGTGATGAAAACAGCTCGCTTCTCCTGCTGCGACAGGTCGCCCTAAATTATGCCACGAAAAACATTGTGAGCCATCATTACTATTACTGCCGCCCCGCCTCGTGGCCATCGCCACGTCTCGTCCTCGTCTCGTTCCCTTACCTGTACTATGACAGTAAGATCTCCGCATTTCTCCGTGTTGATGTTGTACTTCTGCAAAGGCGTTATTCAATATATGAAGTCAAACCAATTAAAGTGTGAGAGGAACGGATTTCTCTATGCTATGTGTTAGCGGAAACTTGAAAACTTTGAACGCAACGTAAACGGGAGAACCATTTTCACGAAGCTGTAAACACAATCTCAAGCGTGAAAAATGACGGGCATGAAATGACCAAAAAAAGAAGGGAGACCCAAAAAATGTTTTTGACTGTGATTGACTTTGTGTGCGTTTGCTTTTGGCAGGTCCTTGACGACGACCCAGTGACAATGCTCATGGAAATTCAAAGACAGGCGAAAGTGGAACTTGAGAAAATGCGGGATTGAAATTTGTTGTATTTCTTGGACTCCGAAGTGCGAGTAGGGACAGCCGAAACGATTCCTTCCATATGTTTTATACCGTGTAACGGAAGAGCTCAAGGCTATGAAAAAGCCACATAAAATAACAGCAACCTGTTTGTGGAATCCACTAATTTTATTAAATATCTTTTAGCGGTCCACTACGGGGATTCCATTCGATGGCTTTCTACTCAAATGATGCCATTGGATCTTAGTTAACAGCTTCAACTTCATAAATTACTTATTCCGACAGCTGCCTCGGTCGGACCCCGTCAATATCGATCCCTAAAACTCAAACTTCACACAAACGCTTCGTGGCCCACTTTATGTATAATAGAACAATGTGCTGTGTGTTCGGCTATCAATTTCAGATGGGTCTTGCTCTACCTAAGCTCGATTCAAAATTTATTAAAGCAGAAAGCAAATAAACCCACAAAGAACGGAGTCCGGGGAGGCATCCTTTATGAAGACAAACACACTGAGAACCACACCTATACACGTAGATACATATATATGTTGCATACATATATATGTGCGTATAGCTATCGAACACTTATTGAAATTGAGTGAAACTATACAAGTGTCAAAAGACCAGCAGACCAGAGGCAGAACTCGAACTCTGCCCGTGTCTCGGTCTGCCTACGGAGAATATATTTTCACTAAGAATTTACCTAAGCTCTTTAATGTTTTTTCCGTTCAGCCCCCCTAGAAGTGGGGCTGGAGTGGAGACGGTGGCGGCGGCGGATTTGTGTTGGCAAGTAAATAGATAAATAAACGGAACGAGCGCGGGCATTATGTAAATGCATTTGTTGAGTTCTCGACGTCAGTGTTTGTTCGTTTGAGCCTGGGAATTCGAGACTCCACCTGCGAGAGTCAAACATGCCAATACAAAATTTTGCATTCAAATTAAAAGCATAAATAAATCATACAAATTTCCTGTTTGGCTTTGTGCGTTTATTCGCCTGCAACTCTTGAGCGTAATTTGCCGAGCTGAAGGCCAGCTGGTCCAACAAATCCGGGACAGGATGCAGGATCAGCCAGTAGCACTGGAACGACTATCGACAACCATCAACGGCGCGGATGTGGTGAGTGGGATGAATGGCGGTAGGGGGAGGTCTGGCAATGGTAGTCCGGAATAATGGCAGAGCAAACAACAACCAAATGGCGCACATTGTCGTCACAAATCAATTGGCATTAATTGATTGCGAGTGTGTGTGTTAGTGAGTGAAGGACAACTATAATGGAAAACTTTCAGCACAAACTTAAGTGTTTAGACAGACTCGTAGAGGTGGGGGAGGTTATTTGACTCCGACAATCCATTCCAAATGGAAAGATGTCAATCAAAGTCAAGTATTTGTGTCTATCTTTATTTTAAGATGAATTAATCACAGTCGTCAGACTGGTTTGATTGAAATTATGAAAGAAGAAATATCTTAACTTTCGACAATTTCCACTTTGAAATGTCTTAATTTATTTTACTATTTCTGCCGTCAGAATTTGTTGTTACTGACTCTCTGTGGACACTGACTTTGGTCGTTTCTGAGTTTAAACATTGGATCGAACATTTACCAAAACGACTTTAGATTCCACCCTCAGGGCATGCTAGTACGTACACATATTTATCTAGTCTGGGCATACATATCTCAGCATATCTTAACGGTGTGTTCATTTTTGGGAAAACTTTCCACAGCGAACACCTGCCATTAGGGAATCGGTCCACTGGGCAAAACCTTTCGTGCACCTGTCAACCGAACTGAACGATCGAATATGAACACCTTCAGCGCACTGATGGCATGAAAATCGCTTATAAATAATGAAATCGCCAATAAACTGCAAACACACACGAGCGGAAGGCACTTCTTGTGGCATGGGCAGCGGCAGGGGCAGGAGAGTGCGTCACCTGCTGGGGCGCTCGGCTGGCTGCACTTTACGACATGCCGATACTCATTCATTCACCCTATCCTACTGGCATTATTGATGATTGATGTCTTGGGGGCTGGCAGAGCTACTCTACTCGACTCTGACTTGACTGACTGACCACCCGTCTATACCTGTACCCGTACACACACATGTCAGGAAAAGAGGAAAAGTTTTTAAACTTTCAAGTGAAGTTTCTTCTCGGCTTTGGGTGGTTCTCCTTTGCTGTCGGCTCAATTATAACATGTGTCTGCGTCAGAAGGGCATTTGAGACAGTTTCCATCTTGTTTGCTGGCTCTTTACATCGTCAGAGGCATCAGAGGCATCCGAGTCATCAGTCAATTAAAAGCCCATTAGGCTCAATCGTTTGATTTATGTTGGAAAAGTTTCCCCCGGCCTGTCTGCCCTGCTTGCTTGCAGCCTTCCTCAGAAGCTGTGTGTCCCCAATGGTGGCACTTTGCCTTGGATCCCTCAGTCCGAGAGCATCTCGGGAACTGATTGAGACATATGGCTGCTGACTACTACTTTTCCTATAACGGAAACACGTGTAAATGGTGTATGCAAAAATTGATGGGAACTCGTCTGGAAATTCGTGTTTACGTAGTCAGCTGACTCAATTGAGAACTGCCAGATGCTAATCAATCAATATTTGCATCCAATATTTGCACAGAGCTCCACTACTTCGCCTCGACGTCACCGCTTAACCGACCTTAACCGCACCAAAGCTGTTTTCATTTTCATTTGACTGGTTTTTCAGGGAACATCAACATCACATCCGGAAAAGTGTCTAGAGTCCTCCTGTGCTGTTTCTTCTGTACATCCTTTACTTTACGTTCCGGTGTGGGAGGGGGCTGTAAACACGAAACTTATTTTTCCATCAACCGAATTGAGCAACAAAGAAGTTCGTTACACGAATTCCATTTTCATGTTCTGTCCCCAAAGTTTGCTTTCATTTGAAGCAGAATTCATTTATAGTAGCAGCTACCCGTAGAGTACAAGAAAAATATACGGAATAGAAAGGAATGGCGAGGTGGATGTCTGTTGATCCGCATCAGGGGAAAGTGCATAAAATTATAGATTATTCTGAGTAGAGAGTGTCGTATAGTCGGAGCATCGTTTCAGTCGCCTTCGTTTGGGTATCAGGAGCAGATGCACCAGTATCTGTACCCCTGTTTAGGTAGCATACATCTGCATATTGTGTGTACTCCCAGCACTCGTATGTGTTCTATGCACTGCACCCCAAATGTTGCCTTGTTGCATCCAACAGAGCTCGAATGCCAGCAAAACATGCATGAAACTGTATCACTTGCTCTTGCTGTTTGCCCAGAAGGGGAATGCGATTCATGTGGGTGTGGCAGTCTCAGTGGCTGTGGATGCGGATGGCGATGGAGATGCGGAGGCCATCGCATAGCTGAGGCGTTGCCCTCAAGCTCTGACTGCAAGTTGCAGCTGCCACTGCTGCTATGTACGTGTCAAATCGTTGACCTCGTTGCTCCTGCCTCAACCCCTGTTCAGTGTTCCATCGCGTCCTGTTCTGTTCCATATTTTTCCTGATTTTGCTGACGGTGCCAGTTTTTGCAGCTTTTCGCAGCTTCCTGGCTGACTGCGCTTTCACTTTTGCGGCTGAACCCCTATCCTGTTCCCTTTCACGTTCACGTTCTCGTCCTGCGTCTCGTTTGCGTCCTCCCATCATCATTCCCAGCTTAATGTCGTAATCATGTGGCAGAGACCTAAGTGCCTATTGCGTACCGCACAACAGCCCCATATCAGTCCACTCCACTCTTGGATGTGTGCTTGCGCTTGCCCCGGCCCGTCCGTGACTCAGTCAGTCGGTCGATTCCGTTGGATTTCTGCTGTAACCTGATGGATTTCACAGTGAAAATGTTTTGATGGCTGATGGCTGATGGATGACGGATGATGGATCCCGTATCCGCAGAGCTGCAACTAAGTTGAAATCCGTATTTATGTTAAATTGTAGTGTACTAGTGGTTTGGATATTGCTCGATGTGGAAATTGCTGAAATTTCCTTCATCCCATTATCCATGTAAACCTTTGGAATGTTGTTAACTGTTTACTAACGCGACTAGCAAAGGTTTATCTCGATTAAAACGAGAGTGATTATACTCAATATACTCATAATATAATAATAATAATTTCTCTAAGCAATCATACCATCTATTTGGAGGATCGACTATGCCATTCAGATGTCTTTGTTTACCTGGGCAATGAGAGCCAGGGGGAAATGGGTCACAATCTGTCCCTGATCTGGCCTCTGAGCAGCAGCCACAGCGCTATGTCGAGCTGTCCAGCTCATGAGCTTCGGTGGATAACAAAGCCGAGCGCCGAGTCGAGTGCTCTAGAGAGAGAGAGATTCAAGTCCGTGGCAGAAGTGTCCACCACTCCAACAGAAAGTTTATTTAACAAAGTGCTGGCCATTCAATCCCTGGCCACAGACACAGCCACAGTTTTCCCGCTGCCTTTCTCCCACTAGCCACACTCCCTCCCTGTGTTCGGTTTTCCGTTCCGCTAATCAGCATTTCCTTGCCAGACAGGCCTAACTCAATCGCCGGGATTTCTCTCTTGGCTACATTTATTGCATTCGTAATTTAAAGGGGCAGGGGGCTGTCCTTCCCGACCTTCCCTTGCCTCGCTCTGCGCAAACAAATCTTGGGCTGGTTCTTTATGGCCGGACGGAAGGTTTATTTGGTTCATTTCATTTCGACTCGACCAAAATTTTAACCAAGTATAAATGGATTTTCGCTTCATAACCGCACTTTCACCGAAGCACTTTGGGGAGTCTCAAGGCCACAGGCTCTATACCGACTCCGACTCCAACTACGGCCCAGACCCAGATCCACTCGTGGTTAAGTGCTGGTGCTGTCATGTATCGTCCCAGTCCCTCCATATAGGTCCAGTCCCGCTGGGAGTCCCCCTGGATGTGGGACAGGAGTGCGATGTTGGAATTGATGCCACACTTTTTGCAGGCCCATTTCTGACCAGCATGCGTAATGGTAATGTAAATTTAATTAGCTCTGTTCGGCCACGGGCCTGCAATATTTATGGCTGTGCATTTTGGTACAATCCGGGATCATTCTATTGAAAGCTCATTAATCATAATTAATATTTCAAAATGCCGCAGGTCGAATTACGTGGGCTCAACGTGTTGCAATGCGCACTGCACGGAGCACCAATGATAAGAATTCTACAGAATTCGATTTTTGCAATAATAATGCACACACAAATTGCAGTGGATAAACACACAAAATGTCATTTTCTGCATAAGTAATTTTAGCGGTTGCTGCTATATCAAAGCTCTCCCACACTCTCTCTGCAAAAGGGGAAGAATCCCATTAGGAAGGGAAGGCCAACAATATCTGTGGACTAAATGCTGCCAGCACATTAAAAGTGTTGGAAATTTATGCAAAACTTTTCAAAGCTGAAATGCGAAAAGTTTTTGAGGCGAGAGCGGGTTTTAATAGACAAAAACAAATGTACGGGCGTGCAGGCCGGTGCTAAAAGCCACCAATTAAATGTTGTTTAAGTTAGGCAGGAAGTTAGGAAGAGGACGTCAGGTTCAGGGTAACACGCGGCGTATGCGCACCGCTGCCTTGAAAACTTTGACACTTTTCCAATGGCAAAGAGGCAGAAATTTCCCTCAAAGTGCGATACGTGAGACTGAATCGCAAAGGAACGAAGTCGAACCCAATTCGTCAAATGGAATTGGGGAACTTCATGGAAATATAATACAAAATACAATTAGATAAATGGGACGCATGTTTTTCGATGACTGCAATGTCCAGGGGCGGTGTCAACCATATCCTCCGGACCGGCCGTAGGGGGATGCCACGTAAAGGAAAGAAAAACAAACCGAGAAAAATAAACTTTTCCGTCTGGGGGAATGGAAGCTCGTTCAATGTGCAGGACTTGGTCAACTGATGCCGTGAACCTGAAAGGGACTATCCAGCGGCAGCCACGACATATGTATTACAAGATATTTGCTTCGAGCCCGATGGAATGGAAACCCCGCGGTCCGCCCTTTATTAAGCCCAAAAGCTCAAAGGGCAGGGAAATCCGTTGGAAAGCGCGTTTGTGTCTACGATTTTCAGCGCAGATGTGGAAATGGAAAACGGGGAAATTCATATATAATGCAGGGGCTCACATGGACATGGACTCAGCCGGCTTGACATTATGCGCTTCCCTAATTAAATCCCCTCGCATTCATCCGCCCTTAAAGAGATGAGTACTCAGCGAAAAGCAACGGAAAGCAGCGGAAGAACGGAGACCTGAGACAAGCCAAAATCTGGCAAAATATATTGCTGCGGTTTATGCCAGCCAAAGCTCTTTCGTCAGCATATTTGAATTGCAATTGAAGTCCCGTCCCATCGCGTCCTGTCCTGGTCTCGGGGGCTGAGCCAAGCAGATGAGGAAATCAAATCATGTTTGAGCCATTCACTGCAAGGGAAGGGTTCATGAGGCTACTTAGTCTACTTAGTCCAAGTACGGGAATTAGATAAGTTACAGAGTTTCATCAATTCCTTCCCTTGATTCCCCTCTTGAAATAACTTTGGAATTCATTTCAAGCAACACCAAGCTACAAATATGTAATTCTTGCTATTTCAAACATGTTGCAATGTTTTTATACCCGTACTCAAAAAAGAGTTAAGGGGTATATTATTAGATTTGTGGTAAAAGTGGATGTGTGTAACGTAGAGAAGGAAAATTTTCCGACCCCATAAAGTATATATATTCTTGATCAGCATCAATAGCCGAGTCGATAGAGCCATGTCTGTCTGTCCGTCCGTCCGTCCGTCCGTCCGTCCGTCCGTCCGTCCGTCCGTCCGTCCGTCTGTCCGTCTGTCCGTCTTGTTTGACGCCTGGATCTCAGAGACTATAAGAGCTAGGGCAACCAAATTTGGTTTCAAGACTCATGTGATATCACACTGCTACAAGTGTATTTCAAAATTTCGCCCCGCCCCCTTCCGCCCCCACAAAGGACGAAAATCTGTGGCAGGCACAATTTTGAAGATACGATAAAACTAAAAACGCAGTATCGTAGAGAATGACCATATCTACCAGATTGCTGAACATGAATCAGATCGGATCATAATTATAGCCAGAATGAAGAAATTAATTATCAGTTGCTTCCCCCGCCCCCTCCTGCAAGACAAACACAACTCATTCTCTCTCTCGCTCGCACACTCTGCCGCGTTCAGTGCGCGAGCAACCCCTAGCGGAGGAGATGTAGAATATAAATGGTACATCTATAATCTACATTTTAGATGTAAAATATACATTGTAGATGTAGATGTAGATAACAAATGTAGCAAAAAAATGTAAAATGTAAAATTTTTTTTTTTTTTCTAAAATTTTAAAAAATCATATCTCAAAAATGTATTTACTGACTGAGTACGGGTATAAGTAGAGTCGCGTCCCCAGAAGCGACTCACACGTTCCTTCTCGTTTTTTGGTTATTCTGTGTGGAATGTAGTGTTGTGCCTTGGGAGCTCTATGCTTTGCAGAAGAGCGGTTATGTACGAGACGAGTGTAGATAACTTTGAATTAAATTGTTCCATAAATTGTTCTGGAAAAGTTTGCTGAATCGTACCCCAATTAGCAATGTAATCAAATAAAAAAGGCGACATAAAGGGCGAGCAAAGACCATAATTTGTGCCATTTGAGCAGCTAAATATCTTTGGCCTGGTCCACGTAATTATTATGTGCCAGATGCGACCGCAAATGACACGTAAAAATAAGCATTCAGTGTAATGGTCAGCCACACAGTGCCACAGCCTCGCACAAACTCATGCTGGACGACAATTATGCAATTTTTATGAGTCACAAGCCAAAAAGTATGCTACGGCTTTCCCTTTGAGCAGGTCCACAGAGAAAAGGTACGAATAATAAGGAAAAAACCATCAGAAAACAGAAACAAATTGCAAATGGCAGCAGCCAGCAGCAGCTGCCATAGGGAGGTCTGGCGCTGTGGGGCTTACAAGGTCTCCGATCGTGTTAGAGACCAGTTAAGAGAACCGTTGCTGATGTTAAACTTGTGGGCAGGACACGAAGACAGGTTGCTCGGGCAGCACATGAAAAATATAAAATGCAATATACCAGATAACTGCAATCCAATGAACTAGGACTAGAATATCATGTATTTTATGTATTATACCTAAGCGCGCAGATGGAAGGTATTAACTGTGTATAGTCTTAGTTTAGCATACTTTAACTCATCTGTTTAATTTACGTTTAAAGCAACTGCAAACATATATTAATAGTAATAGAAAAAACACACAAATTCCACTTTCAAAAATATATTCGTAAAACATTTTACAATGCCGCAGCGTATGGATTTGATGAAAACTATTTGCATAAATGCGACAATCGCCTATAAGCGATTTTCCTACAAACAAATCCAATTTCGTGATAAATATCTGCATGTGGCCAGTATTTTCTGGAAACAGCAACTCGTAATGCACCGATGTTGAATGGAATGCAGATGTAGTACCCCTTACTCATACACGCGGGTAATTTAACACACACTGAGAGTTCTAGAAGCGCATCAGCCACTTGACAGGAGTACCAAGTCAGAAGGGAGTGCAATCTGAGCCATAAGCTGCCAAAACTTACGCTTATCTTCTCGGGAGCTGCGGACGAGCAGCTGGCGCTGCCGCCGTGCTTCGGTGTGCCCGGCTTCGACATGGTTCAGTGGAGAAGACGCGGTTCTTCCACGGGTTCTGGGCTTATTGCGTTCTAACTGTCAGCCAACACACAAACAGCGTGTCCTGAAATCGCTTCTATTAGGCGCACAGCAGCACTCGACACCGAACAGGGTAAGAACGTGCTTCACTGGCCTCCGGCTTGGGTTTCTCGGTATTGCAACGTTCAAAGCACACCGACGACTGTGCCAAGCTTTATCAGAATACATAGAACGAGCAGGCGGCATCCATCGCCGTCGCATCATGCGAGACCCGAAAGCACCCGACGCTTCACAATGGGGGTTTTTCCTAAAAGTTTCGTTTAATTCACGGATCACCAAATACAATTTAAGGTAATATGCGAATTCCATTTCATTTTATATAACAAAACTAATCTTAATTGCAAAAGGAAAATATTATATGACTTACTGATGGATTGGCATATAATGGAATATAGATGAATCAAATCGATCACAAACTTTTGCAAATACCGGAGGGCGTAAAAAACGAAAAGTATTTTGGTCGTTTGGTCGAAAACGTAAAACGAAAAAGTAAGTGAAAACTGGAGCCTGCCTGATAATATAGATAGTTACAAAAATTAAAATAAAATGCAAAAATTTACGGAAAAAACCCCCACCGTGCGACGCGGCAGAGAAACGAAGTCAAGCGAACTACGAAGTGAAGAGCAAAACAAAATGATGGAAGATGAAATGGTTTCTGGTTCTCTCTATCACTCTCTCTCTCTCTCTCTCTCTCTCTGGCAGAGAAGAGATGTGCTGTGCCGCAGATAAGCGGATGAGGGGCGGCGAGGGGTAAGTGTTGGAATGTTGCCGTAGGGCAGTTAGCTGGGAAGGTGTTGTTTCCGCTACCGAGCTGCCAGACAGTCGCACGCCAACTGCGTAGTTACGAAGTTTCGAAATCTAAACGAGCTGCAAAAGATGGATCGGAACGACATAGCTCCTGGAAATCCCATGCTGACTTGAAGAAAATATCGGTATTCAGAGTGTTTTTCTGTATCAATTGAGATCTGGCAACTCCAAGAGCAATCCAATTCCGTTGCCTACTTTAAAGCGCGCAGCTTTCCACCCACCCCACCCACACATTGTCCATGTTCATTTATTCTTCGTGCGACTGCCTGTGTGCGTGTGCGAGTGCGAGTGTGTATGGGTCTTGGATTATGTTTATGTGGGTGTTTTCGTGGGGCTTATGCGAGCACTATAGTACAAAAAGCATCTTTTGTTCACTTCGCTCAGAGCTTTGCTCTCTGCCGTATTGTGGAGCAGAATCTTCTTTGTTTCTGTTGCAGTCCGTTGTTGTGGGTGTCCCTAGCGCCCGCTGAACGCCTTTTTGTTTTGATGTGCTAATTTGTCAGCGCGCGGGAAAGGCGCACACCCCGCAGCCTCAGACCATTCATCCACCCCACGCACCACCCCGCCTGGCCTGCCTCTTCCAGCTGCTGCCAAAACGAAATGCGCATTAGAAATATGCGTGTCCTAGGTCAAGCTGGGCATGCGGGGGCGTGGCCCGCTGGCACGAAACAATTTCGGGATGAATATGGAAAATGGTTGAGGAATATGAATAGAAATCGTGAAGTGATGGCCCTGCCTCCGAGGGATGCTGATGATAATGATGATGATGGTGGTGCTAGTGAGGATTACGTTGGAATGTGCTGACATCGCCCTCAGACGCGCTGATGCAGCGGGAAAATGCTGAATGAATTCAGAGTAATTTAAAGTTAAATGGCAGAAAGCACACTTCTCAACCAAGAGGGGAGCAGACACTAGGAGCACTAGGAAACGCTGTAACAATTAGGGAAAACGCAGATAGAGGAGAAAAATTCCTTAGAACTTTAATCTAAATTTATTGCAGCCAAGACAGACGGAAGGATGGAATGGCACTCATCAGGCACTCAAAATATACTTTATTTCCGTCGAATATTACTATTTTCGAGCATGATGAAGCAATTGAATGCATTTATGTATACATACATGTATATGCATACGTATATGTATATGTATGTATAAGTGGAAAGATGTAAATGAACTTCAAATAAATATATGCACATTTGTATAATGCAAATAAATTAATTGCTCCATTTTCCATAAACAATTCAACATTTAATTTATACTGCATTTGTTGGATTGTTTATAGCTCAACACCTTTCATTCACTTCTGATACTCGCCGAACAACACAACGGACACAAAGTCAAATTATTTGTATTTGTGTTTCCACTTTCACATGCGCTTTAATTAAACAAAAAGCAACGCCCTGACGGCGATGATGATGATGATGATGATGATAAAAAGAGCATAAAGCCAGCGACATACTGACAAAGGTATTTAACAAAGGTGGCAGGGGCAAAAACAACGGTGCAACAACAACAACAACCATTTTCCTGGCAGGTGCTTGGAACACCAACAAGAACAATAGCGACAGCGACAACAAACGCGATTTATGTATGTGCGAAGGAAAATTTCGAGGAAAACAAAAGCGAATAAGTACAAGATACGCGTTACTTAAGCGGTTAGCCGGTGGGGGTGCAAGATGGTGGAGGTGTGGCGGTGTGCCGGTGTGTCTGTGTGGAAAGCGCAGCTCACAAACAATGGAAAAAGTTGCCAGGAGACCCCGCAGACACCTTGGGCAAGGGATATCAGGGGCTGGGGGTGGGTGTGTGCGGACGGATGAGTACAATTGAAAGTCTGTAAGCCGATTGCCGAAGGCGTCACCCGTATAGAAACACAAGTTCAGTGGGACTGGGACTGGGGCTGAAACTGGAAGATGGCAAGCGAATCCCATTTATGGCAATTCCCAAAGTACAATGGATAAAGAAAAACCCAACTTGTAGTCGCACCAAAAGAAGACAACATTAAATTCTCGCTGAATAAATAGAGACTTATCAGGAGTTGGTTAAGGGAAACAAAAAACTCTCCGACTCCTTAAGAGTTTCTGACAAACAGTGGGTTTACACATACACATATGCACATACATTTGTACGTATACAACAATTTGGTCGGTTTTTGGGAGCAGTAATAATATCCACAAAACTATTCCAGATACAACCAAAAAAATACTAGGGTCGTAGCTCGAAATAATCGAATAAACAGCAACTCATATTTATGAATACAGATATTTCAAGGTCACTCTGACCCAAAAAGAAATAGATGTAAGCCACATGTGGTAGTTTTTCGTTTGGAGAAGTTCTGGTCATATTGTTAATTTTTGTACATAAAATTGTTAAGTGGAGAAGTTTCCACAATCCACAATTGAGAGCTGCACGAGCTGAGCATTTCTGACCTCAACATTTTGACCTCAAGTGCAGGGACTTTTAAAGGACAAAACTGTATGCAAACATTTACACTTCCTCAGGGAAGCAGCATCCAGACGGCAGCATCCAGACCGGCACAGGAGGCTGTTGAAGGAAGTGGGAGCTCTGGCTGGAAGCAGGAACACTTAAGCCAAAATGGCAACACAAACACACGTGTTGGGTAGGCCCACAGCCGAAGGACGACAGTGTGGGGCACCAAGCACCGCAGATAAAGCGACTTTCCCCTTCCTCCTGCTGAGCAGCAGGCAATCACCGAGACGAGTTTTCCCCCGCCTTCAAGATGTACATTCTCGCTCGATGTTTACGCATTTATTTATGCTGCTCTTTATTAGCTTTTTATCGTTTATTTATTTTGCTCGTTATGTTCGCGTCGCTACTCTGCGCCCCCCGTACAATATATGCTTTTTTGCTGATATTTTCGGACCGTTCAACGCATTCCCAAGTCGTCGATAAGGAGGCAAGCACAATCACTCGTACGAGTACAAGCATTTCCGATGTCTGATAAAGACATCGATCATCCTTGCGGGGGATGGCGATAAGGGGAGCGGAACGGAATCCGCATGGAATGTAAATGAACTTGTTGGTCACCCAAATCGCCCAGCTGATTGATAAGCTTCCTCCCATCGGATTCCACTCGCCCAAATTGGAATTCGAATAAATTTATCGCAGCCCCACCCCCAAGTGTTACCAAAGCCGTTTTGGGGCAATTCGCGCCAAATCCCATTCCCATTCCCCGCCCTGTGCGCAAAGCTGAACGAATTACGTGGCTCTGTAGCCCCGAAAATTCAATTACATTTTTAATTCCTCCACTTTGCAATACTTAAGAACGCCCCGGCCCGCTGGGGGTGAGAGTGAGAGCCCCCGACAATGCAAAGGAGGGGAATATTATTGCCACGCGTCTATATTTAGCCACAACAACTAGAAAAGTAGAAGATGCGTCAACAGCCCGACGGAGCGTAGATGTTCTTAGTTTCATTTCATTTTCAGTTAATACTTTTGAGAATGCAAAATACTGATATCTACGAATTATGAAAACTCATAAGCAATTCCCTGCCGAATTGGAAACATAAAGTACTATCTGAGCAGAGGAACAAACCAGAACGCATATACTCTATTGGATTAAAACGGCTTTCTAATTTCTAATTTAATCATTTTTACAGCAAGAATGATGAAATTAAATTAAATTAAATTATATTAAGTATTCTTCTTCCGTAGTGGCCAATGAAGAAAATAAAAATTCAGATTTAAAAGTGTTTCTCTCAATTTGTCCTCTTTAATCTCAAAAAAGATGATATTTTGTTCAACTATAACTTAACTCCATCGAAAGTTCTCATGGGGTGATATGATAAATTTGTTCAGTGAATGATGTTCATAACTCAATAGCAAAGTGTCAATTGTACATAAATACATATGCATGTACATGGTCTATATGGTTCATATATCTGGATTGTTAATAATTATTTGAATTATTACTCCGATTATAATGTTATGTACATAGAACTGGGTCTTCGACCGAAGGAAATAGTACATCGTGATGACAAATTTGTCATTTAATCTTTTTGCTTTTGGCGGAAGCAACTGTTTTATGGACACAAACTGATTATCAGGGTTATTTTTGTTGGGGGCATTCTCGGCTTCGTTATCATATCTGCAGATGTGAATGTTCAAATGTTTATAAGTATGTTTTGCGAAGGCATTTTTACACTCCCAAATTTTATATTCTAACTATTTGAAATGAGTCGGAAATTGCTACAATGAACTTTGGATATTGTTGGGTGCGTGAGTGTATGGGTGTTCGCAGTCGCTTGTCTTAACCCGCTTAATTAATGGACATGGAATACTAGTAAATGTCTTTCAATACTCCGATGTAACTATTTTCTGTCGCTCAGTTATTTTACTCCAGCAGTCAGACCCTGACAAATTTGTTTGTGCGTCTGTTGGAATTCCATTGTGCTGTATAGATATGCAGATACAGATGCTGTGCTGCCACAGCCACAATGACCATGCAATTTCGGAGGGCTATTCGCATTGGGACATTTATTTTTAGCCCGACAACACAAGAGAGCAATGACTTGTTTATACCCTGCGAACAGGGATACATATATTGAATGTATTGCACAGAAATTCTTAATGAGTGGGTATGTTTAAGTCTCTTTATGACGGAGCGTATAGACTACTACGAGTACATATTGAGGAGCCACGGGGCTCAAATGTATCTAATTTGAGAAAGGTTTTGTTTGGCTATGTCATATTATTGATTCAATATTGACACTATTAATTATTCGGTACTTACTCGTATGAATGTCTCTATGCAGTTCAAAAATTGAATACCACAAAAGACTTATGTATTGAGAAATGAACTGAGCAATTTCCCTTATTTTCCCTTCTGATCTGAAAGGAATGCATTCAATTAACCCAATAAAGAGTAGTCAGGCAGCCAGTCAGTCAGTCAGAACGAGCAGTGTACCAAATGGTGCGTTTCCCAGCAAGACAAGCAGTGTATCTGTCCCATTCCCTGTATGGCATCGCTTAGAGCAGCAGCCACAGAAACATTAGCGTCAACGGCACACACCCGTAAAAGGCCAGCAATCACTCTTGTGATAGCGGCAAGTATTCTGTTCTTGTGACCTTGATCCGAGTACATTTTGGCCCCCACTTATTGGGCCGATGTGTATAATGTATTTAAGATTAATTAAAGCAGACGAGCCGAGCCGAGCAGAGACACGCCATTCGCACACACCAGAGGCCCGTGTGGGGGACAGGACGGGACCTGAGTGTCTGACCCCCGCCCACGAGCACTTTGCCTCTAATCAAATAAATATCGATATGGCACGGATGTGTCTGCACCGTGCCACGGGCGGGGGTGGGTGCGGGATTGTACGGATATTCGTAGTACTTATCCGTCCGCCCCTGGCCTTGCAGGTACTTTCGTTCGTTCCGTTTCGTTTCGTTTTGCTTTGTTTTGCTTTTTTCGATTTGTGTGAATTTGTGAAATACATTTTCCGCCTCGAGCGATGATTTACGAGCCATGCAAGCGCACATGACTTTGGCCAAATAGATTCAAGAATGGAAGGAAGGGAATGGGCAGCAGCCAGGAGCAGAACGCATCTACCAGTGCATACAAAGTTATACTGGGTGTGGGGTGGTGGGGGGAAGCCACAAAAAACAGAACAGAATTATATATCTCACGATTTGTGGTCACTTGATGCCGGTACCTCGTAAATGGTATTCATAACTCTCACCCGCTCCAACAGGCTTTCGGCGCGGCGCGCGAATGAGGCGCGTTTGTCAGCGGCCTGCGCAGACATGGAAAGGCACTGGATATACTTATTCTTGGATGGGTCTCAAGGTATCACAGGGGATAGGGCGATACGGCGATAGGGCGATAGGGCGACCGCAACTGCAAAGAAAAGAGATGGAAGAAATGGTTATGAGCTATTGTCTATATTGTAGCAGTCGTAGCAGTTATCTTAAGCAGTTGATCGATGTCGATGTCAGGTTCTAATACTAGCAAGGCAAATGTCACAAGGTTCGTAAGACGAGGCATTTGCATACAAATATTGTATGTATGTTTCGGACACTGAGGCCGCTGAGACTGCCAACATGCGCCGCACCAGAAGTTCCGGCAGGGGAGCTCGGATGCATGGGGTCGGTCGGGTCGGTCGGGTCGGTGTCGTCTCACAACAATGTCTGTTAATATATATAATTTTTGTGACGGCCGCAGCGAAAGAAAAACAATAATCAACGACTTGGCGCAGAAGTGCAATTAATTTCATGAACAACTTTTGTAGGTTCGGGTCTATTTCGGGAAATTACCGATAAATCCGTAAGGTGACTGACGAGCACTTTAAACACTTGATTCAGATCTCTCAGCTGCCGAGCTCGGAGTCAACACTCGCACAGAAATTATCAACAACGGGCATTAAGGAGAAACCGCAGAAAGCACTACTTTGATGTTCGGCCGATCGCATGCGGGTACGCGTCCAACCGGGAGAAACAGCGCCGTTGAAATGATGACACACACGTCATGCTCGCCTTTTGTAGATGCAGAGCATAAAGAAAACCCGCGAGCGGCAGAGAAAGAATGCAAAATTCGTTATTTTATTTTTAAATATGCGCCCCAACGACCATCCCCACCAGCTTTCCCCATGGGTTTTCCCTATTCAGGCAGATTGATTTATAGATTTAGGTGCAACAGGTGGGACAATAGGCTTAATTTCAGCGAGAACCACTGGGCGGACGGGCACTCTTTCCGCACTGGAGCTGATTGGAGGACAAAGCTTGCAGCTGGATGCAAATTGCCTAATGATTTTCGTAAGTGCCCTAAATTATGATAATTTCCCTCTGACGAAGTGGAAATGAGGTTCCAAGCCAAACTAAGCGCTTTGATCTTACAATTCGAATCATCTTCGATGGTGGATAGTTGTATCTAAAGCTTGGATCCGCAACTTACAGGATAACAGTACAACTTTTATCTGTAATCTGCGTCCTATCTCATTTAAATCGCGAGATTAAAAATAAAATTTCAAAAGTAACAGAAATTGGGATTTTCCTGCACAGTGGCGCTTCCGTTTGTTAGACGATATTTAAAAATATCGATATGTATTCAACGAAATTGAGTTCAAGGTATATTAACGTATGCAAATATGTACATTATGTATATCGTGTAACTTATTTATTTTCATCAACAATTCCTTTATTACTTGTTTTATTTTCCGCTGGCTTAGTTTCAACTATGCCTTCTTTTTCTTATCGATCTTCTCCACCTATCATGGCAAGATATGGCCCCAGTATTAAAACGGCCAAGCTTTTTTAAGGGCCTCGTAAGGAGCTCACCCTGGACTCAATGTACCGTGGGACCGGAAAGCCCACGGTGAGTTATGTTGTGAGGTGGGGTTTTTTTTCTTGAAAGCTCTGTATTTTGTGACGTTTGGCCAAACACACCTTGACTTTATTTTTTTATCGTTATCGGTGTTTATCGTTATCACACTGCAGCTGTAATGTGTAAAAAAAAAATATCCAGCAATTATTTATAAAAATAAAAGCAACGACGTGTAACAACGAAATAAGACGGCGACGAAATGGCAACACGCGGCGGTCCAACGGTCGCGGGCACCGACGGCAACGACTTCGAGTTCAGGCAGCGCGTAGCTGGCACATATCAAATTAGGTTAATAACACTCGAAAACACTTGCCCTGAACACCTACACCCGACGGCAGGAAATTATCTAATTACTAGCCGCTGCCACAGCAGCTGCGACTGCCAAGGCTTACCTTAGCCAAGCAGGCTGCAGGAGAGATGCGGTCGAGGCCGCCAACACCCACACCGTGGACAGAACACCCATTCGGACGGAGAAGACGGCTGCGCTACCCTGGTGGGCAATGTGCCAGCATGGCATGGCAAGAGCCTGGCTGCCAGTGGCAGTAACACTGATTGTGTACATGTTTGAGCATAGGGTCGCAGCAGGAGGCAAGCCAGAGAAAGCTATTCACGGTGGAAACCTTCTCTTGTCGTTGCAGTTTGTTGAATAAATCACGATTGAAGTACTGCATTTTCTTCCATGCCCTTCTCTTCTTCGTGATGCTGGCCAAGCTGACATCGGACATATTGGATCGCCTGGACATTTTCGTGCTGGAGATTGAGGAACTAGAGGTGCCGCCGCCGCTTTGGTGGGAGTACGTGTGGGCCGGTTCGCTGCTCACCTCGTTCCTGGGCCTGTCTGCGGCACGTGGGAACAAGGTGCGCGAAATGCAGAAATACATGATCGCCATTCTGGTGTTCGCCATCCTGCCCTTACTCTACTGCTTCGCCTACTACTTCTCGGACGTGTGGGAGTTTGCGACCATGGACAAGTCCGTGGAACTGGACGAGACGGACATTTTCATCTGGCGCGTAAGTGGAAAACAGCTCCAGTATACAGTACATCCCACTACATTCGAAATTCTTGCTTGCAGGGCTATCCCTATGGAGTGTTCTGGTACGCCTTCTGCTTTGTGGGCTTCCAGGTCCACGGATTCACGCTGTATTTTGCCTACAATCTGGTCAAGGTCTGGAGGGCCCGAACTGCCACGCGCAAGTTCCAGTAAAGTCGATGTCGAAGTCGAGTTGAGGTTGCGGAGAAAGTACTAAATACTCGCCAAACCAAACCACTAAAACGTCAAAGCGAAACGCTGTAGGGCTAGATGTAAATAATTTGGAACTTAAACTAATCTCTAGTGCACAAAGCGTACAGAAACTAAACTAAAAGAAGATAATGCAGCTGTTAAGGTATCGCACATTTTAGTCTTACAGGAGAGCAGAGGAGAGGAGCACATATTTTCGAGGCCAAACGAGAATAGAATCACGTTAAAGTTATTGTTAGTTGAGAGTTAAACCGTTCAAAAGATTAAATAAAAAACAGACATTATCCATATACAACATAAACACTTCACACTATATACACCCTAATCGAATGTGTACACACGCAGCCTTGTGAAGTGAAGTCAACTGAAGACGACAAAGCAACTGAAGCCACCAAATTTCCCCGAGTCGGAAGCAAAACCAAAAACTTAGACAACTTCATTTTTGCTTACTTACATTTCGACGTGCCTCGTGTTTGTTAGAAACGTTTTATATATATTTACACACAATTATATATATATACAGTATATATATATACACGCATATATATCTATGTTCATGCCTATGGATGAGTACTTCGTCTTCGTCGATAGGTCTTAGTTAGTCTTCTTTTTCTACGACTTTCAAATCCGTTTGTAATTCATTTCGCTATTATTTGTAACTGATTTTGAGCACACAGCGTCAGCCTGTGTGTTGAGTGTCGAGAGGTTTTGAGAAACTGCCCCATATTACTAGTTACTATACACTGACATGCATATGACATATGAAGCAAAGTTTATCCAGTTCTGATCGTCAATAATATGATATGTGGTAACGTAACGTAGCGTAAGGAGAGACAGTTATATCAAAGACAAAACGATTGAGGATTTAATTTTAAAGTCGATTTTAAAGTGTTTTTTAAATCGTATCTTGTTCTCCGAATTTTTAAGTAGTTTTTTTAAAAATTGATCAATAAAGATACATATATATTTGTTCTTCTGAGTGGGTTAAAAACACGTATCGTCTTCTTCATTTGGCAATCAGTAAAGGGGTTTCTATTTTTAAGAAAATAATTGTCTCTTTTGCCTTTTTATTGTGTACACTTTTGAAAATTTTTTGTTCACAGCGGATTCTAAAGAACATCCTTGTAGAGAAAACATTACATCCATGCAATTGCATGGATTGCATGGAAACATTAAATTTCTATGTAAAGTCTAAACTTAAGCCAAACAAGGGGTAAGTAGGTAAAACGACTAGCTGTACAATGTCCATAGACCACTATGGACCAGGGAATGGTTATCCGCGCATTTCGAACCAAAACAAACACATAAATTCCCTGACCACCCAAACTTTAAATACAAAAAATAATCAAAACTTATTTTAAATTTAATTTAAATATTATTTTTTATACCCGTACTCAAAAAAGAGTTAAGGGGTATATTAGATTTGTGGTAAAAGTGGATGTGTGCAACGCAGAGAAGGAAACGTTTCCGACCCCATAAAGTATATATATTCTTGATCAGCATCAATAGCCGAGTCGATATAGCCATGTCCGTCTGTCCGTCCGTCTGTCCGTCTTGTTGAGCGCCTGGATCTCAGAGACTATAAGAGTTAGGGCAACCAAATTTGGTTTCAAGACTCATGTGATATCACACTGCTACAAGTGTATTTCAAAATTTCGCCCCGCCCCCTTCCGCCCCCACAAAGGACGAAAATCTGTGGCAGGCACAATTTTGAAGATACGATAAAACTAAAAACGCAGTATCGTAGAGAATGCCCATATCTACCAGATTGCCGAATATGAATCGGATCGGATAATAATTATAGCCAGAATGAAGAAATTAATTTTCTGTTGGTTCCCCCGCCTCCAACAGCCAGAGACACGATACTCATTCTCTCTCTCGCTCGCACACTCTGCCGCGTTCAGTGCGCGAGCAACCCCTATCGGTGGAGATGCAGAATATAAATGGTACATCTATAATCTACATGTTAGATGTAAAATATACATTGTAGATGTAGATGTAGATAACAGATGTAGCAAAAAAATGTAAAATGTAAAATTTTTTTTTTTTCTAAAATTCTAAAAAATCATATCTCAAAAATGTATATACTGACTGAGTACGGGTATAAGTAGAGTCGCGTCCCCAGAAGCGACTCACACGTTCCTTCTCGTTTTTTTTAAGCTTTATTCATAGGTATGCTAAAAATAGAGGGCTTCTTCAGGAAATGCTTTAAAGGCAAATAAATATATTTAGGGGATTTTTCCAAAACAAATAACCCAACACCCATGCATATCATATCAACCCCTTGTACGAACGTTGCAATGTGGCCGAACGGCTGGCCAGTGGCCACAACACTCCGACGCTTTAGTGACCATTTGTGCATTGATGCGAGTGGAGGACAGCCGCCACAGCAACAGCCTCGTAATAGTCCTCGTCCTCGCCGCTGGTGTTGTCGGAAATTGCGCAATTGTTGGCCACGCCACCCTGCGAGGAGAGACTGGGAGAGGAAAAGAGCGAGAAGAGAGAAAACGCTATGAGATTAGTGAGCAAGAGAGAGCCGTCAGAGCTGCTCCACAGCATCCACTCGCTCGCTCTCTCAGTCCTTATTATTCGTTTGGCTGTGAGAGGAGCATATAGAAAATTTTCCAACACCATTTTGGATCAAAGTAAACAAGAAAATTTTTGGTTTTTCTTTTTAAAAATTGTGACGAAAATTCCAAATTGTTAAAATTAAGAAAATTTGAAGACCAGACCCAAGATGCGCGGCGAGGAGACGACCTACAGGCGGACGACGCGCGAGAAGATTGTGCTGCGTGGAAACACTACCATCCGGACCGTGGACTGCACGTCCTACCTGCCCGTGATGAGTCCCACTAGGTAAGTGTTCAGGAGGACGGGGACCGTAGCCTTAGCGAGCACGGATGGGGGTAGCAGATGGATGCCTGAGACGGGCGTGCCGGTGTACTCCAACGTGCCTTGACTGCTTGGGCTGGGAGTGGGCCCCGTTCCACGGACGTCTGATTGCGTATGTTCTGGCATCGATTTTTATCTCAGCTGCAGCTGATTTCGCATGCTCCTGCAGATATACGATATACCCGTGCTGTTATGAGTATGTGTCCGTAGCGACCTTCGGTGTCGTTTGCTCAGAGTCTCAGCACAGCACCGTTGACGGAGCACTTCAGCAGCACTGTTACGCTGCTCTCGAATGTATGCTACATTTCTTGGGGTTCTCCGATTGCAGCTCGAGACCAAGACCCGGCATGCAAGCCAGCTATTAAATTACATTGCCGGCAAATTATTAAGAACTCGTTCCCACTTGAGTGGTTAAATACACACAGGCACTCACACACACACACACACATCCACTTGTTTTTTTTGTGTAGCGCCTCGCTTCCACAGAAATCGATGGAATCTCCAGCTTGAGCCAACGGTAGCTTTGCCCTAGCGTGCATTGACCACTGTCCGCCAGGCCAGGCCAGACGTTGGGTAATACCACACACAAGCAACAAAGCACCGCGGAACCCCTCACATCGAATATCAAATGCTCTTTCACTTTATTTTCATACACACTAAATTAATTAATTAATCAAGTCATGAAAATATTAAAATCCATTATTCGAACTCTAATAAGTTGTAAATCGATTTAGTAATGGTGCTGCTGCGATTGCAAAGGGCTCTCATGCAAGGATCAATTAACATTCACCTATCAAAATTGTTTTTCTCGGACCTATTTATTCAAGCCTTTCTGGTAGAAAATTGAGAGCTTAGTTAAGTGCAAATTAAAAGCATATTAACGGTTTGCAATCCAGTAGAATTGACAATTTTATGAATTAATGTTCAATCGGAATTTAATTTAAATTTGTAGACGAGAAAGAATACTAACAAACCCATTGCAAAATCATTGTAAGCCAATCGATCCGATCTAATCTATGTTGTCCAGCTTTCTTTCCTTAAAGTTATTATGCCCTCTGTATGGGCATACATACGAGTACATATTGTTTTTGTGATTGAAACCGCCCCCAAGCAGCGGCCCAAGCAGGCAATACTTCCTTTAACCTCAATTCGCATTCACACACGGGCACACACACACCCAAAGCTACTCGTACCAGCAGCGTCGTCGCCGTTGGTCCTCTTTGTTGTGGACGCGTCGTCCAGTTCCAGTCCCGTGGTCAGTTGGTGTACAACCCTTGAGTTGTCAGGTGAACGCCTCGGCTCTCGACGCGTGCATACTCGTATAATTGTTGTTGTTGTGTTGTTGCCTTCAGTACGGTTTTTCCGGCTGTCCCGGCTCAGAAAAAACTGTCAGGGAAATCATTTTACCCAACCGTTTCGTTTCAAGTGTGTGTGTTTTTAAATTTTAAGTGGAGTTTATGTTATCTGTTCGACTGATCGTGCGACGATAGACAGCACAGCGATATGTTCAACACAAGTACCCAGAACTGGTTCGGCATGGGCCAGACCACGACTGCTCCCGCCGGCGGCGTTGCCCAGCTGTTGAACAATAATTCCAGAGGGGCCCAATCGAATCATTATCACCAGCAGCAGCAGCAGCAGCATCCTTTCATGCGGCAGCGTTCGCTGACCAGCTCCAATCCAGCCCTTGAGCGCACTGCCCTGGCCCTTCGTCCACAGTCGCCTCCCAATGTGCAGGTGGAGTACGAGGTGGCCGTACCATTTGTCTCTGCCTACAGACACACACCATATCATTCGCTATGGGATCTTCACCAGTGGTAAGGAGGAAGAAACCATGAAACTACCTCACACGCTCCATACCATGCACTTTACTAAAACTTTTAATAGACAAACAGATTTAATAGATTCCTTTTGATTGTCATTAAATGACAATTTAGCATCCCAATTCCCCAAATTGTAAGTCGATCATCGGTAGTCATCTCAAATTAGTTTTACTATATATTCAATCTTGTATTTAGTTCATTAGTTTCGTTCAGTTAACTAAGGTATTTCCAGGAACGCAACCCCTATATTATTCCCCGTGTTACCCCAACCAACCCTACTATATCCTTCAGTTTCCTTCAGGCTTCCTAACATATTTTGCCAGTCATAATTGCCATTTGCTGACTTTAATTTGCATAGGCCAAAGCGTTGTTGTTTTTGCAGTGGCAATGGCTTTTCTGTGGAAGGAATTAGCATAAACACCTCTGGTGACACGAATCTTAAAGTCTTAGTCGTAAACTAAGACAAGACTCTGGCCCATCATCGAAATGCCCCTGCTTGGTTTTTTTCCATGCCAGTGTCGGCCTTGTAACAGTTTTCCCAGTCAGTAAATGTCCTCAGGTATGGGGGCAATACCATTGATACTTGGATTACCTAGAAAAATATAAAGGAAAATAAACGCATATCAATCGGGTTCCGAGATGACCTAGTTCGTTGCTGCTAATCAGTGGAGCGCTGCCCATTCCCAGTCCCGCCGGAAATCGTAGGCGAGCGCATAGGAAACATTAACCCAAATTTGAGCGAGTACAGCGCACAATAAATATGAAACGGATGTGATGTGGAGGGAGGCAGCAGAAACAAGAGTTATGGCATGGCAATGCAGCGGCCAACTCAATTAGCCAGGAGAGGCGTACAACAAATATATTATGGTATACTTCCCAGATGGAAGCTCAGCACAGAGTTGCCTCTACACTGTTGTTTTGGTATGGGATGTAAGTGGTTTAATGCCTTCGGATGACGCATGCAAATAGCAGCCCCAAATGCGAATAAAAAGTTAACAATTGTATTGTCGCCGGCACGTCAATAACCTGTGTGGAGAGCCAACAAGTTTATTGAACCCTCCTGCCAACAGTAAGCTAACGGCTGACTGTTCTGCATATGGCCCTTGGGTTCGGACCCTTGGGGCCCCCACACGAACTCGTCGCTTCCTAGGAATTCCTGAGCATTGTCAGTGAAGGTGAGAGGGAAAGGGCTAGCTAATATTAGACAGGCTGCTTGGCCAGACTTGGCCAGACACGAGGAATACGTGCATGTATAGAAAATATATGTACATATATTTGTATGCACGGAGCAGGACACGCAAAGGACCTGCCGCGCCGCTACTGTCCGCTGCTGATAAGCAAACGACCTTTGCGACACGGCCAAGTTGAATGGCAAGAGCCCAGGATCAAGCGGGAAACTTATGGATTATAAACCAAAAAGAAATGCTTTTTCCCCAACAAAAGTAAAGCAAACGAGGGCTGAGTTCTGTTCTGCTGTGGACAAGAGTCTTCTGGTAGGGATAGAAATGCAGGTCTGGGCACTAGGACCAGTCTGTCTGTTAGTCTTGGAGCCTTTACAACCATCAAAATGGTAAATGGTAAATGCTAAATGCTTCTGCGTGTACAAAGGAATACGAGTGTAGAAGATGTGTATGTTCGATCCTTACTAAATGATTTCTATTACATATTTACATTAATATTAAGGTGAAATCGGTTTTAAGCTGTATACCTTAAGCGGTTAAATGATATCTTTGGGGTCATGGACTTATCAACTTAACAGACAACTTTAGACGACTTACTTAAATTTTCAGCTCTTCCACACCCCCCACGAGCTTGTCGCACATGGCCCGTATGATGGACACGTTGATACTGGACTCGCTGTCGCCATTCGGCTTCACCAAGATCACAGCGACCAGCCGACCCTCACGCACTTCCAATACGTGTGTCAAGAAGACCACAGTGGAGAGCGGACATGCGACGGCAGCCGACCGCCAGCAGCACAGGCCGATCAACAACTTGGGAGCCAACGCTCCGGCCGGTCTGGGCATCGGCGAACCTGCTCCATTGCGGAGCAAGCGTCTGCCCACGCAAGGTGAGTGCTCGTAGGGGCTAAATATCCTTACCTCATTGATAAAACCCAGTCTCCGCCACAGAAGTCGCCCCCCAGCCGCGGTCCAATCATCCGTCGATGCCTTTCCCCTCCCAGCAGCAGGACAACCGCTGGGTCTCATCGCTGCGACGGCGCGACCCAGAGCTCCAGCCCACATTGCCTTCCATCAACAGCAATGCGAACAGCAACAGCCAGAACCTCAGTCAGAGCCACCACGGCAGTGCCGCAAATGTGGGAGTGGGCCTGGCGGGAGGTGGACCCGCAGGCGCCTCCAGTGTGGGAGGCATGCGATTTGGCCGGCCAGGGCGGGCTTCAGCTATGGCTGCTGCCGTGCGGAAGAGTCGATCCGTGGAGCGCTTGCGGGCCCGCAAACAAAGCATAAACGCACAAATGACGCTCAAGCACAAGCCGATGAAGAAGAACTCGCTGGACGAGAACTCCAACTCCGACGACCAGGATGCCACCACATCTCTGGAGGACAACTCTCAGGCACAATCAATCTCCACCACGCACAACACACCCAAGTGCTCCCCGAAGACCAAGGCCAAGCACTTCTCGCCACTAGGCTACGAAGGGCGCTTGGTTGACACTTTGGAGAAGGACATCCTGCAGCGGCACCCCCGCATTAAGTGGACTCACGTGGCTGGCCTAAACGAGGCCAAGACCATCTTGCAGGTGAACTAATTGCTTCTTTGTTTCCCCTTTTGGCCAATCACTGAAGACGGTACGGGTACGGGTTCGGCATTCAATTGCAGGAAGCAGTGGTACTTCCCGTAATCATGCCGGAGTTCTTCAAGGGAATTCGAAGGCCGTGGCGGGGCGTTCTGATGGTGGGTCCGCCGGGCACTGGCAAGACCATGCTGGCCAAGGCAGTGGCCACGGAGTGCGGCACCACCTTCTTCAACGTGTCCTCCTCCACGCTCACATCCAAGTACCGCGGGGAGAGCGAGAAGCTGGTGCGCCTGCTCTTTGAAATGGCGCGCTTCTATGCGCCGAGCACGATTTTCATTGACGAAATCGACGCACTCTGCGCCTCGCGGGGCAGCGACTCGGAGCACGAGGCCAGCCGGCGGTTCAAGGCGGAGCTGCTCATACAAATGGATGGCCTCAATGCGAGCATGCAGGAGGAGAAGGTCATCATGGTATTGGCCGCCACAAATCATCCCTGGGACATCGACGAAGCCTTCAGGAGACGCTTCGAGAAGCGGATCTATATCCCGCTGCCGAACGGTAAGTGCCTGAAGGTGGTGGTACCTGTTCCACATTCCATTCCCACTCCATTGACAGAGGAAACGCGCTCGGCACTGCTCAAGCTTTGCCTGAAGGATGTCTGCCTGTCCCCTAACCTGAACACGGCCATGATCGGGGAGGAGATGCAGGGGTACTCCGGCTCTGACATAAGCAACGTGTGCCGGGACGCCTCCATGATGGCCATGCGTCGACTCATTTCGGGGCGAACTCCGGAGGAGATTAAGCAGATACGCCGCGAAGACGTCGATCTCCCAATCACGCTGCAGGACTTCCAGGACGCGCGACAACGCACCAAGAAGTCCGTTTCTGCCGACGATGTAGCCCGATTCGAGAAGTGGATGGAGGAGTACGGGTCCTGCTAGTTGTACGGGTTGCTGCTACAGCACTCCCCCTCCCCCTCTCTATGATCAGATCGTATTCCCTTCCCCCGTGCGTACTTCCAACGTAGCCCAACCTACAATTGCAATAATTTTTATTAGCTAATACTGTATAAACAATATGCGATGCGGCGTTAGCTATGTATATGTATAATTATTTTGTATACGCTTAATTGCTCAAGTGGCCCCACGCTCAGCCCTCAGCCCTCCCCCTCTATGCGCACATGGTAATTTCCGATACACAAATATGTACACATAAAGGACGTATGTATGTATGTAATTTTTAATATTTATTCGACAGAATCCTACAGAAGGCTTATAGCAACAAAATGTATTTTGTAATCAACATATTTAGAACGAAAAACGAAAAATAAATTACTCGACACCCATTGGATCCATTCCTTCGTTTAGGCATTCAGCTTGGCAATGGTATTATTGTAGTCCTGCTCGACCACGGCGTATTCCTCCTGAAGCTGCTCCATGCGCTGCTTCATGTTGGGCAATCGGGCTCGCATCATTTCCGTGTCTATCTTGTGGCGCTCCATTTTCTTGAGGTCCTTTATCTGCTTGTAGTAGACTGCATTCAGGCGCTTCTTTACCTCCAGGCGATAGTTCCTGTACTCCTTGTCATCATTCACATTGGTATAGTATAGGCGCAGCAGCTCGTATACCTTTCGCACCTGTCGCGGATTTAGTTTTAGTGTTTCGCGAGCCTCCCTCACCATTTCCTTGCTGAAGCCCTTTACGATCTCGATGCGGGCAAATGACTTTAGCTCCCTGCAGAAGCGCGCATCCACAAAGTTTCGCAGCCGCTGAAAGTCCTCCGACGGATCCTCAACAGTGATGTCCACCACGTTCTTCTGCGACTGGTAGTACTTGTATATAGTTTCGACTAGTTGCGTGGCAAGACCCAACTTCTGGAAGGGGGGCAATATCATCATTTGGCTAATCCTTGGCCGCTTGTTCTGCGGATAGGCATAGTACTCGTACACGGTTGTGTACCCAGCTGTGGCATACTGATACTGGCCATCGCCGTTCTTATACTTTTCATAGCTGCAAGAAAGTTGTTTAGAGAGCAGACCTTAACAAAAATTGCCTCCCCTTCTCTTTTACCAAACAAAGTAGCACCATTGGGCGTCGTCAGTGTCTATGTAGGAGGCAGCGTCCACGAACCACAGGATGAACGTTTGCAGGCGCGCAAAGAATTTCAAAAAAGATGCAACTTTGTAGTCACACTGATAGATCTCGAACAGCCTCTCACTGCCGTCATCAGAGGGCCGTGTGTACTCGCCGATCTTCTCGCCGAAGGGGTGGAACTTGTCCGCCTTGTCCAGCGTCTTCAGAAACTCATCTAGGTTGATGAAGTAGCAGCCATCTGGTAAACTCTGCGCAATGGTGGCGACCACATCGTCCGCATTCATTTCACCGCCAGACACTTCGTTCACACGACTCCCATACTCCACGCCCAAGTAAATGTGCAACGGTCCGGCCGTATAGAACACACGCACGTGCAAGTTTTGATACCCGAAAATGGTCTCAGTCTCGCCAAATATCTGATGAGCCATTATGGGGTGGAAAATCAAAGCGTCGTTGTGGATGTCCGTCTTGTCGCGTACTAGAAACAGACGCATCATATCATTGCAGTACCAGGTCAAGGTGTGCTGCAGACTTTGCAACTTACTCAATTTGAAGTCTACGACCTCGAGGGCGTCCAGCAAGAATTCTTGGTATATTTGAGCCATTTTTGTGTTTATTTTTTTTTTACCGTCTTTTTTACCGAGTCTTAAATTGTGCCGAAAAATGTTCTTAGAGTTTAGTTGAAATAGCAAACACTTTCGGGGCTATAAAAAAAGTCCAGTTAACTCTAGCGCAGTAAGTTTCTGTGCAAGTAGATTTCACTGTTTTGTTAATTGTTTGTTAGAACATTTTTCGCGGCTAAACAAATGACCGAAGCCGAATTAGAGGTGGAGAAACATCGATGCACCGATGTTTTGAAATGCAGCCGAAATAAGTGTTGCACAACTTACCAATCGCCTTATCATTGTTCTATTCATTTCATTTGTTGCTCTTAATTTGCACAATTTTTGTTTGTTATTCATTACTATTTATTTACACTTCAACTTTTTTACTATTTCCATTTGATTAATATTTCAAAATCATAGTCTCCTTCAAACACTTGCCAGTACAGGCACCCGGCGCAGCCAACTTCACACAGCATTTGTAAGCACTGCTATCGTGATAGTATCGGGATCAAATAATTATTTAAAAAACCAATGAAACCTTTTAGGAACTTGTCCATTGTGAAAATTAGATGCCACCTGTCGATTTGCGAAGATAAAATGCGAAGACTCGCATTTTATAGCAGCCAATCCAAACATATCAAAAGCGCAACGACTGTAGCTCAATACTATCATGATAGTCTCACAAACATCGATAGTAGAGACTAGCAGTAAAATATCGATACTATCGATAGTGCCTTCGATGATTTGACACCTCAAAATCGATATTTTAAAACAGCAATGTTTTCAACATCGAAAATTGTTAAAAAATAAAAATATTTCCTAGATATTTGTAAAAACAACAGCAAACCCCAATTTCATAAATTCAGCTTCATTTCTTAAAATAAGAAGCAAAAACAAAAAAATTAATTTCTTAAAAACAAAACAATAATACTGACTCATTTCTTAAAACTATTAATTTTTGTTTGAGATCAATTCGTCATTTAGCCATTGGTTCTTTAATAAAAATAACAATATATTTACTGCCTTTGGCTTCAGTGCTGTACGTTTTTCATTAAAAATTTCCTCAGCTTTGCTGAAGGCTCGCACCGACTCTGTCGACTCTGGAACTAAAAAATATTTATTTGCGCATTGAGAACCAAATTGTGTTTCATTACTAACTTGATATGCGCAAAAACTTGTCCATTTTAACCGAAGGAACCACCAACCAAATTGTGAAAAACAAAACAGTGAAACATCGATGATAAAAAAAAACATCGATACATCGCAGAATTATAAAAACATCGATGATATCGATGTTAACATCGATGTTTTTGCAGCCCTACTAGTAAGCAGAATTTGTGCTGAAATAATAATTAATCACAAAAATCGGCGGCGCTTGTGTTTTAAAGAAAATCCAGAAGGAGAAAAAGTGAGAGCTTAACACCAATCTCGTAGGATTACTTGCACTTCGCCAATTGCAACTACCTTGATCTGATCTTTGCGGAATAACAGCGGTAAAAGAGGTAAGTGCCAAAAATGCCTCGTCATAGCGCTGCCGCCTCGAGAAACGCATTGATTGTTCGATTTGATTTGATTGTTTTTAGTGCACAATGGATACCTACTTGTTCGATGGGGGCCGCATCACTAAAATGGAGGTGGACTATGAGCCTGCCTGCAACGAGAAAATTCCGCTGGCAAAGGAGCTGGCCAAAAAGAATCCCGACGCCTTCCACGAAGCCATCGAGATGATGCTGCAACTAGAGAAACAGACGCGTCTTGGCGCTGACATGGTGTCTTGCTCGCGCGTCCTGGTCGCGATTTGCCAAATATGCTTCGATGCATCCAACTGGAATGCCCTAAATGAGTACGTCACTCTTCTGGTGCGTAGGCGCTCCCAGCTCAAGCAGGCTGTCGTAAAGATGATCCAGGAGTGCTGCACGTACGTGGACAAAACGCCCAACAAAGAGACCAAGCTCAAGCTGATAGACACGCTGCGCTCGGTCACTGAGGGAAAGATCTATGTGGAAATAGAGCGTGCTCGACTCACCAAAACCTTGGCCGACATCAAGGAGGCCGATGGCGACATCGCAGCGGCGGCGACTGTCATGGAAGAGCTGCAGGTGGAGACGTACGGCTCCATGGACAAGCGTGAGAAGGTTGAGCTCATTTTGGAGCAAATGCGTCTCTGTTTGCTAAAGGAGGACAATGTGTCGACCCAAATCATAGCCAAGAAGATCAGCATCAAGTTCTTCGACGATCCGGCTCAGCATGATCTCAAGCTCAAGTTCTACAACCTAATGATCCAACTTAATCGCGATACATCTTTTCTGAACACTTCGCGTCACTACCAGGCCATTGCAGAGCCGTCGCGTAAAAAGGCTGCCCTCACACCCGTCGACTCTGCCGCCACGGATGAGAAGAAGAAACTTGATGATGACAAGAAGAAGGATGAGGATGAAAAGGACAAAAAGTCTGAGGCCGCAGCAGAGCCGGAAGTCGAGGTCGAACTGACTGAATTGCAGAAGAAGGAGCTGACGGACAAACTGGTCTGTGCTGTAATCTATTGTGTCCTGGCCCCGTACGACAACGAGCAAAGCGACATGATGGCCTACCTATCCAAAAACAAGAAACTGGAGGATGTGCCCGTCTACAAGTATGAAATGGAAGAGCAGATTAGGAGCAGATTTGAGTTTTTATATTTTTTTAGGGAAATTCTGCGTCTCTTCATGTCGAAGGAGCTGATTAACTTTGATACATTTAACGCCGACTTTGGTTTGGTATTGGCCGAAAACGATATGTTCAAGGACGCCACCAAGCATGGAAAGAAATGCATTGCCGAGCTCAAGGATCGTCTGATAGAGCATGTAAGCTGTTAAATTGATAAACTGAGTGGAAGGCTCATCCCATTTCTTTACGTTTGTTTCAGAATATTCGCATTATTGCCATGTACTACTCCCGGCTTCACTTAGCGCGTATGAGTGAGCTCCTGAATCTGCCCGCAAGCCGCTGTGAGGAATATCTGTCCAAGCTGGCCAACAGCGACACAATTCGAGTGAAGATCGACCGCCCCGCTGGTATTATCTATTTCACCACGAAGAAGAGCGCCTCCGACATCCTGAACAACTGGGCCACCGACGTCAATCAGCTGATGTCCCTGGTGAACAAAACATGCCACTTGATCAACAAGGAGGAGTGTGTCTACTCGGTCATGTGTGCTGTCGAGGATTAGTTGCATATTCTATCATAAGATTGTGTTTATTATTGTAAAACGCCTGCCCATATATACCTGTAGCTCTACTAACAATCCAACCATCAAAATTTCTTCGATGTTTTCGCAGTTTGTATTCATTGAATGAACTACAATATTAAAACCAAACCCAAATCCTCCGATTGCATTGCATTTGTATTTGAGTGTTGTCGAGTGCCGACAATTGGCGTTTTCCAGCACTTGTTGCATAGAAACAGTGCTGCCCAATTCGACGAGAGACAAAAATAGCTGAAAAATTCCAAAACAAAAAACGTAATTTATGGGTTCATTATTTTTAGTGTTTTTACAGCTCCATTAACTCATCATACCTTAGCAGAGAATTCTTTTGGTCCTGTCAGGCTCACTGAATTCCTTAATTTAGACATCACCTGTAAAAAAACTGCTAAAATGATGCGTTTGACCACGGCAATGATAACATTTTGAGGGAAACAGTGAAACTCAAGAAATCTGCGCTTGCCACCAGAATCTTGAAAAAAGTAAACCTCACACCACGAATTGTCACTGATGTCTTATTGCATTTGCGATGGCGATTTTTCAATAGCTGCAGTACAATTCTAAGCTTTTTAGCCAAGCATCGCTGCACTTTTGATTATGGTATTTTAACATTTCGAAGAAAATAAAATGATAAGCCTGCCAACTGGCATTTTCCGGTATTCATCAATTTTTCCCGCAGTTTGTCTTCAAAAATAGTCAGATTTTACGGGAAAAAAGCGGAATCGGCAGCACTGATTGAGAAGTTTGTTATTTTGTTTACACAAATTGTTGAATTATTAATTATTATTTTAAACTGAAAAATGCCCAAAGAGGACTGCAAGTACGGGGAAAAGTGCTATCAACGCAATGAGGCCCACCTGGCCAAGTACAACCACCCAGGCAGAGCAGATGACAAAGCAGAATCAGTAAAACTGGCGCCAAAAAGAACAGCTTCCTGTGGAAAGGAAAAGGCGGACGAGCCCGACACAAGCAATTCCAGTGGAGACAGCCAGATGGAGAGTCATGGAGAAGCCAAGGGCACCTACGAGTCGGAGACGGCCGTGTTGCACAGGGAGGCCATGAGCAACATATCTGGAAAAAATTACATGGAAATTATGGAGAAGCGCATTCGATTGTCGGTGCAGCAGGAGTACGATACCCTGTGCGAGTCCAACGAGTTCATCAGGCACAAATTCCTCGTCGAAATGCCGCCAGACTTCTATGAATTCTGGAAGTTCCTCAATACCTTCGCAGACGACCCCTTGAAGCCGAATCGCGCTGCCGTCGAGCACCTCGAGACTGTGTTTCAGCTGCAGCTGGTGGGCCCGTTTGAGTTCCTGTCGGGCACTTTTCATCAAGCCAAGATGGGCGAGCCCGGAGATTACCTAAGGCATTGGCGCTTTTACTATGATCCACCAGAGTTCCAGACTGTTTTCGTGCGGCGGAGCACTGGCGTGCACTACGGCTATTGGCGGGACGTGCCGCAGGACAAAGAGAACCTGTTAATTGCCCGCAACGACACGGCGAGTGGCTGCGAGTTTCAGTTTGTGTCCGGAAACATATTCGATGCTTTCCTTCACTACCTGGAGCACGACTTTGTTGGCACGCCTTTTACGTCCGGCAAAGTAAATGCCACCAAAAAGGCGGTGCAAAAGTATTTGGCTGAAAACTCATTGGAGCTGGCGCCGCTAGATCGATTGCAGCGAGAGCGGAACAAACGCGTCGTGGCCAAGGCGTTCCACCGAGCTGGCATCGTGGTGCCCTTCGATCGCAAGACGCAGCTGGGCTACCGCCCTCTCTCTGTTAGCGACGCCGAGCTCAAGAAGATATTGGCGCTGTTTGAGCGCAAAGATCTCGGCGATGGCCTTGCCAAACAGGCTGTGCTGGAAAAGCTGCAGCCAGTGGCCAACGCTGCCATCATCGCTGTGGACGAAAGCGATTTTGGCTGTGCCCTGGAGCTCGGCATCGACTTGTTCAGCAGCGGCCACAAGGAACTCCACATGCTTGCATCTTCGCTGATCGTGCCCGCCTATTCGATGCTCCAGCGCCCCCAATTCATTGCCATCGCCAAGGCTCACATGGAGAGCCGCAGCCGGGACTTGAACTTGAGCATGTTTGATGTATTGAAATAAGTCATCTCCATCATTGTATATTGATTATTGTGAAATGTTGCTACCGAAACCGCATGGAAAATAAAAATCTGCACCGCAATTAATTTACATGTACAAGTAGGAGCTCTCCTTGCGCGCCGGCACGTAGCTGGGGCTGCACGACACCCCAATCGCTTTGAGCAGCTTGAGCACTGGCTGGGCAGCCGTCGAGTCCAAGGGCAGCTTGTCGGTGTAGACTACAAACGAGCTCACGGGCAGATCTGCCTGATTTCGCCAGCTGGCAACTGTAATAAACACAAGAGCTCAGGAATCTTAGATTCTTTGTCGCTTCCTCAGCATACTTACTGCCCGCCGCCACGCCGGCTATAAAGTTGGGAGCCTCGAGCTCAGTCGTATCCTTCTCGTTCACTCCCACCCCACGCACAATGGCTATGTCGTCACTATATTTTTGAATTTCCTCGCTCTTAAAGTCGACCTTTGGTTTCAGCGTTATGGTCAATACCTTCTTGGACAATTTGGCGTAGGGTAGGAGCAGCTCTGTGACCTCCCCACTGCTCGTGAGGTCATCTTCGAGAACAGCCAACAGCTGCTTTGTAGGCGGATTCCAATGCAACGAAGATGTCTTTGGTGGAATGCCGCATATGCGTTTCGTGCCATTCAACAGCACTGAGCTGCCAAAGTGTGTTACGTTAGGACCCTCGATGACAACCAGAATATCGCTCTGCAGGGCGGCCACATCCGGGCCAGATTCCCCGTCGAACTTCAACTGCAACCTGTTTATGAAAATATTTCGTTAGCTCAGGTAAATATCACAGAACAGAATCGCTCACTTCTCGGCCTGGCCGACGTTTTCGAATTCGTCCTCCTCGCAGTCATCCCAGAAGGCGCGCGACGAGGGTATATTAACTTCGCCAAATCCAGGACAGCTCATGTTTGAATCGTTTTGTGACTTGTTAAAATAAATACAATTTTGTGCTGAATTGTGCCCTGTCACTTTCAAATCAATCGGAGTAAGGTAATCGAGAAAGCTCGACTACTTTTTGGCGTTGTGAAACACTGTTTTGACAGCATCGGCGTTGGCTGGGCGCTAAAAAAATTGATTTTTCGCTTTAATTGAGGCAGCAACTACGCTCACAACTGCAATTAAAGTCGAAACGAAACAAAAAACAGCAAAGATGACAACATCGCAGGTTGACCAGGTAAGCGAATGTCGAGGCACTGAGTTCGATGTGCGGCTGGGTAAATGTCGTCGCCATTGTGGAAAAAAATACATATACCCAAAAAAACATCGGTGCCGCCTCAATTGTGATGAAAAATTAACATTGCATTGCAGAAGCGTGCACTGAACAAGCTCAAGCATGATTTGGAGCCTTTTCGAACGGCTATAGTGAGTGCCTATGGCGTCCTTACCTGGGAGAAGAACTACTACCCTGGCGTGGTGTTTGGCAGCATAAGCATCATTTATCTCGTGCTCTGGTTTATGGATCTATCGGTCATAACGATGCTGTCCCTCCTGGCACTGCTGACTACTGTCTTGGACTATGTATTTCCCACAATTTCCCGCTTGCTCTTCAGTGGCGTCAATTGGGATGGAGACCACGAAGCCAAATTCGAGGAAGTGTGCGGACAGATGCACAGCATCAAGGCAAACCTGGTCGTATGGTATGAGTATCTGTTTAAGGAGCGCAAGTCGACAGTGGTAAGTACACATACAAACGAGTACACAATTGGCTGCCACAAACGCATTAACGGTTGGGATTCCCTCCCCAGTTCGTGATCATGATAAGCGTGGTCCTCCTGGCCCTGGCTTGGATTGGGGCCATCGTCAACAATCTTCTATTGATGTACATTGGCACTCTTCTGATTGCCATGTGGCCTGGTCTGCAGGAGAAGGACGTCTTCAAGGGCATCACACAGAAGGCCTCCAAGATCATCAACGAGAAAATTCAATGCGGCAAGCGGAAGCTGCAGTAGAGAGCTAAGCATCGACTCCTCGTCCCCTATGCACCACACACAGCCATCACATATGACCAAATATTAAACAAACCTAAGTCATCATCAACTCGCCATTACATCACATCACGCACATCGCAAAACGCATTTACAAAACAAACATCTGTGGAACTGTGGAGCATCGCAAGAACTATTTATATCATAAACGATAAGCAAACCATCTATTGAAACTCTCGAAGAGCCCATCGTGGCGTTTGCCCCATCATAATTTATAGTTTAGGTTCTTAATGGCATAGCAAAAGATGTTCCGCTCGGTCAAGAGGAGAGCGGCGACCGATGTGAGAAATGGAAAGCGCAACAAAAGACATTTTTGTGATTATTTTGTGAGTTAACTCAAATTTAATGATAATCCCGCGTAAGATACAAAAGAAACCTAAGCGTCTAACTATATTTAAATAAAGAATTCAAATGAATAGATCAAATCAGCCTATTATTTGCCTCGTCCCCGCGATCTGGACCTTGATCGGGATCGGGCATGCTTGCTCTTCTTTGTTTTCTTTTTGTGCTTGGTTGGGTGCCTGCGATGCTCGTCTAAGCTATCGTCGCTTTCCGCGCTGGAGTCATTGGCCCGGCTCGACTTGCTTCTAGATTTCTTTGAGTGCTTCTTATACTTTTTAGTAGCCTTATTTTTGTGTTTCTTGCGCTCGTAGGCAGAGTCCGAATCGCTTTCCGTGGACTCTCCCGTGTCTTCCGCCTCGTCTGAGCTGCTCTTTTGCCGCCGACTGCTCCTTGGGCTCGTCGAACGTCGCCGCCCACGCTCCTCGCGCTGATGTTGCATGGTGCTTGTCCTGTGCGCGGAAGTGCTGCTGCTCCGCGGGTCCTCGATATATTTCTTTCTATCTCCATGATCATCCAGTTTGTGCGACCTTCGATCCTCGCCCTTGATGGGTTTGCTTTCGACTTTCTCCGACTTGTCATTCCTGTCATTGCGACTCTCCGATTTCCATGAATTTCGGTCTTCATCCTTGTAGCTCCGTCGATCTTCATCTTTGAACGATCTCTGATCCCCCTCCCCCTTATAGCTTTTACGATCCCGATTTTCATTCCTATACAACTTGCTCTCCTCCCTACGGTCTCTGCTTCTGCCCTCCGATGGTTTTTCCTGCTTCACAATGATTTGGCCATGTTCGTTCTCCTGCTTTTTGAACTCATTGTATTTGGCACTATCTGAAATTCGAATACAAGCGTTTGGGTTTCATTGATTTATCGCAATCCAAAGATGTGGGGGTTCACTTACTTATGCATTTTCCATACTGCGAGTACTCCTTGCGGGACACGGGCTGGCAGAGAAACTCATTGAATGCCTCCTTGTTGCCACCAATTGCCATCTTGACAATCACCCGCCCCGCGTGGTCATCGAATCCCTCTATTTGCCCGTATTGATCTTTCTGTTTTCCACCTAGGATTCGGACAAAGGCTTGCTTCTTGATCTCTAGCACCTCATTCTTCTCCGGCTGCACAAGAAGCGCCTTGGGTTTGAGTGCCTTGTCTGCCCCTAGACCCATGCCCTTCGGTCGCAGGAAAGGCGCCTCATCAACAGGCCCTGATCCTTTTTTCTTGGGCGGTGGCTCTACCCAGCCCATGCCACGAAGCATGGCCAGACCAAACTGCTGGATGGGTATAGATTCATAATCGTCTAAGGAGGCTTCTTTGGCCCCTTCTAGCGGCAGTTCATCTGCCTTTACGGCAGGCAGGACGAGCTTCTCCCCGTTTAGATTTTCGCTTCCATTGGCTTGTGCGTCTGCTAACAATTCACGTGCTGCCCGTTGCTCCAGGTTTTCAGCCGAAATTGCTGCAGTAACCTCGGCAATTGATTGAGGTGCGGATGTCGACTCATCGGGATCTGGCTCATCCTCTCCAAGCAGAACTTGCCTCCTCTTCATCAGACTTGCAAGTGCCGAGGACGTCTTCTGACTGCCTTGCATCTGTATAACCAGCGGCGCAGCCTCTGTTCTTTCGCTGAGAAGCCAGAAAACCTTTTATTAAATACGATTTGGTGAGTAATGTTTACACTTACGCGACTAGCTTGATTTCCTTTCCTTCCACGCATTTTATCAGCTCCACTCTGTTTTCCTCCTTTGCGACTTTGCTGGGCAAAATGTTCGGCTTTTTGGCCACTTTACTGAAGCCAAATGATATTTTTTTTGTGTCCATCGCTTGCATGTGCTTTTATTTATCAATTTCTATATTTTGTACAAATTGCCGCCCGAAATAAACAAAACCGCAACAGCTGATAAGCAATGGAAGTGCCAACTCACTTTTCAGCCTATCGATGGCAAAACAACGATATTGGCCAGCCTCGATAGTTTCCACTATAATTATTTTGAATCTATAGAGATTTTTCAGATATAAACACTCAAAGAAGATGTACATTAAGCATAGCGGCCTAGTCGTAAGTCTCTTTCGTCCATTTTCCAGTCGTTCTACATAATAATATTTGTTTCTGAAATATTTGGTTCCTTTGACTTGACTTAATCTTAACTTAATCAGTTATTCTCAAGACACAACAACCTGCGTCTTCCAATGTGAAAGCATTTCATACATCATTGCGTCAATTTCGATATTGATAGGAACGCGCCAAGTGTAAAAAGGCTATCAGACTCACAGCTGATGCAAAATGGGAGTGCCAACTCACTTTTGAAACGCGATTGTTTCTCGGAAAACTCAAATTTTGAACAATATCTTTGATTTTAAATCAAAAAATCAAGTGAGCTGCTTATAATTATTACCAAATTGTCATAGCAGAGGCCAAGATTAATCAAACTATTCATTCCAATTATATATTTATCGAATCTTCTAGAATCGTGTGTCATCGGCGTCTCTAACCTCACTCATTCTTCAAACAGCGGCAGCAGCACGAGTTCAGTTCATTCAATTTCATTTGTTTTCACGTAAAGATAAATTAAAAAAATGTTTGGTGGACAGCAACCAATACTCGTGTTGAGTAAGTATTGAATTTTCATCAATTTAAAGCCGCCTGGGCTTACAATCTATGTCCGTAGGTCAAAACACAAAACGGGAATCTGGCCGCAAAGTGCAGCTGGAGAATATTCAAGCCGGAAAGGTAAGTGTGTGTGTGTGTGTGCGTGTGTGTGACTCACATGTCTGGGTTTGACGAGGGCTCCTTGCCTGCATTGGTGGCCATCTGCTGAAATAATTGCGGTTTTGCAGGCTATTGCTGATGTGATTCGCACTTGCCTGGGCCCACAGGCCATGTTGAAAATGCTGATGGACCCTATGGGCGGTATTGTAATGACAAACGACGGAAATGCCATTCTCCGTGAGATCACCGTTCAGCATCCGGCGGCCAAGAGCATGATTGAGATTGCCCGCACACAGGACGAAGAGGTAGGCGATGGCACCACCTCAGTCATTGTGCTGGCTGGTGAGATGCTGGCCGCCGCCGAGCCATTCCTCCAGCAGCAAATTCATCCTACAGTGATCATTCGCGCCTACCGTGAGGCTCTAGAAGACATTGTGGGACACCTGCTGTCCGACCTAAGTGTGCAGTTGGATGTCAAGGACAAGGCAAAGATGGCTCAAGTGGTCAAGGCCTGTGTGGGCACGAAATTCATTGGCAAGTGGTCGGATCTGGCTGTCAAAATTGCACTGGATGCAGTGGAGACAGTTACGCTGAATGAAAACGGTCGCCTGGAGGTCGACATTAAGCGGTAAGGACTTAATCCTTTCTTTTGAAGTCTATTTTTTAGAGTATTCTCATTCCGACAGTTATGCTAAGGTGGAGAAGATTCCCGGCGGTGCCATCGAAGAGTCGTGTGTTCTGAAGGGTGTTATGATCAACAAGGACGTGACGCATCCTAAAATGCGTCGCTACATCGAGAATCCTCGCATCGTTCTGCTCGACTGCTCTCTTGAGTACAAGAAGGGAGAGAGCCAGACCAATGTAGAAATCATTGGCGAGCAGGACTTCACTCGCATGTTGCAGATCGAGGAAGAGTTTGTCCAGCGCATTTGTGCTGACATCATTGCCGTCAAGCCTGATCTGGTTTTCACTGAGAAGGGTGTTTCGGATCTGGCGCAGCACTATCTCCTGAAGGAAGGAATCACCGCCATCCGTCGCCTACGCAAGACCGACAACTTGCGCATTGCCCGGGCCTGTGGCGCCACCATTGTGAACCGTACTGAGGAGCTGACCGAGAAGGATGTCGGCACTGGTGCCGGTCTCTTTGAGATCAAGAAAATTGGCGACGAGTACTTCACCTTCGTCACGGAGTGCAAGGACCCGAAGGCGTGCACCATACTGTTGCGCGGCGCCAGCAAGGATATTCTCAATGAAACTGAGCGCAATCTCCAAGATGCCCTGCATGTTGCTCGCAATCTGGTGTTGGAGCCGCGTCTTGTGGCTGGCGGTGGGGCTGTGGAGATGGCTGCCTCTCAGCTTCTCTCTCGCAAGCAGGTCAAGGGGCCCTACACGGCGGTGGCCCATGCCTTGGAGATCATACCTCGCACTCTGGCCCAAAACTGTGGCGCCAACACTATTCGCGCTCTCACCGCACTGCGTGCTAAACACGCCTCCCACACCGGCGACGGCGTGTGCGCCTGGGGCATTGACGGCGAGTCCGGCGAGATTGTGGATATGAATGTCAAGAACATTTGGGAGCCGTTGGCCGTCAAACTGCAGACCTACAAGACTGCCGTTGAAACAGCCATCTTGTTGCTGCGCATTGATGACATTGTTTCCGGCTCAAAGAAGCGTGGTGGCAACGAGCCAACCAATCCGGCCGCCATGGCCCAAGGCCAGGAATAGTCCTTGAACAAACACAATGTGTATTAATAATGCTTAATAAATTGTAATATCTAATTTAACACACAAAACACACCCACACCCAACCACCCCCAAATGTCTAACATTTATATTGGACAAGGCGCCGCTGGCTTTCCTCGAAGCAGCTTGTCCCTTGTCTCCCACACAACATTTTTGATGCATTTGCTCTCATTAACAATCCGTACACAAATAAATTTCTTAAAACCCAGCGCTGTTTATTTTTAGGGATTACTTACTAGCTGCTACTATTAGAATTAAGGTATATTTGGAGGTATATATTCAGATCAATCCTTATTACTATAAGAGAATTACGGCTAAGACTAGTGTAATTGGCATACCTAAACTTTATCTATGGGGTTCTTGTTAGTTCCGCATGAGCTTCGTACAGGCGCTCATCCATTAACTTCAGTACCTCCAATCCAATGGAGGTAAACTGCGGCTGCAGATAACGTGCAAAAAGCTCTAGACAATTGGGATCCGTTTGATTGAGGTCCAATTCTATATGCTCGCGCAGCCATGGCAGAAGGGGCGGCTTATGCGAGTGCACAATGCTGGGAACGCTGAGGATTAGCTCTGCTTTTTGTATGTCCTTTCCATAGTTCTCGTGGCTGTCGGCATGGCATGCCACATAAAGCATTTCATAGGGCTGCTTCTGGGTGGGGTCTGCATGGAGAGGGCCAACAAGCTGGTGATCCGTGCTTAGTTTGTACCAGCGAAGTTTGTGGAGCAGACGAAGCTTCCATCTGGGCAAAATGTTTTTTTCTAAAGCCGTCTGGTGCTGGATGGAATTCGTACACCAGACGGCCACAAGGGTGCGTCTGTTGGTCAACTTGGCAAGCGGGAGTAGAGCCAGTTGGTCGTTGTCTAGCATGGAATAGCCGAGCTCCTGCTTGACACGTTTCAGCCGTCGAATGTATTTGTTGCGCCACGGCGGATCGACTACAATCAGATCGTAGCTGGGCAAGAGTTGCGGCAATAGTGCCGGAAGATGCTCTACGTTGTGATTGTAGAAGCGCGCCCTGTCCGGTATGAGGTAGGTGGTGTTGGCCTCGTCTCCACTGGGAAACTTTTGGATCTGCCCGCTCTGATTGGCTCCGTGCAACTGGGGAAGTTTGTATGGGGAGGCCTCCCAATACCGTGGTAGAGGCGTTGTTGTCTCAGAGCCCACGGACGTGGGCAAGAGAGACAGGTACCTCTCAATCGTCTGTGAATCCGATGCAGCTGGTATGTCCTCCGGCATTCGCTTACGCTTCTTAGATCTCTTCTGTTCGCTTTGCTTCGCTTCTGTTCTTTTGGCTTGAAACTGAAATAGATCTGCCTTGAGATGTTGTGTCGCACCATCTCCATTACTGTAATTAATAAGTCTTCTGTGATCCAAGAAGATCGCGAATCGGTCTCTTTCCGGTTTTGTATGCAGCTTCAACATTTTCCCACCTTTAAATAAATTTAACAAATAAATTTGTAAACAAGTAAAGTGAACATCGATAGTTGCACTTAGCGACTGCACATCGGATGAATTAAATCGCCCGATAGTTGTCACGCCGAATATTATTATATTATATTGATATAAATACACATATAAATGTATGTATGTTGTGCTAATCCTTAAGTAATCTTGCATTTGCGTTTGGAGTTCCGCATACAGTCGTAGGTGTCCAAGGCCACTATAATGATTTAGTTCCACGCTTGCATTTCCAGCCACAAATTTCAGCATTAAGTATGTTAAGGTTGTACTTGCATAAATGGGACTATGTTTTCTGGATCCCTGCAGAAAGAACAATGCGGGCGTCGATTCCACTTGAAACTTTTTTGGCACAATGGCGCCGTGGGTATTCATTTTATACAATCGAATGGGCTCCTGTTTCAGTTTATCGGACAGTTTCTCCAGACATTGCATCAAATTTTGATTCACTTCCGTGCCATTCTGCAGAGAGTTGTACAAACACAGGGCAATGTCCACATTCTCTGAATAAATGAGCTCATTCATGCTGGCCAAATCAACATCTAGCACTTTGAGGGGACAGGGTTGTGGTGGCTCTATGGTTCCCAACGTCAACTGCTCACAGAATTCATTCAGACTCTCTGCAGTCGATATATGCGGTCCTCTCAAATTTGCAAAGAAAACCACTCTGCCGTCTGAGGTAACGCCGTATGTGAGTGGAGGTGATTCCATGGAAAAGCCTATATCGTCACTACGATAAAAATTAAATTCGACCTCATTGAACACATAAGCCCCGTACACATCGTCGATGAAGAAATCCATTTCCTTTCCATGTGCATCGGGTGCTGCCAGTTCATAGATCATGTCTATCCAATGCTTCAGAGCCACAACATCATCGGTGAACAAATGCAAAACTATGAGAATGGGCCGGTTCACAATCTTCGCCAATTTATGCAGTCGCTTGAGGCGGTCTTCATATTTAGCCCCCAAGAAGGTCTAGTGGTTGTGTGGCGGTGGACAGAATCTGCAGTATCTGCCCGACATGATTGAAAGACTTTGAAACACTGCCTCTCTGCTAACCTAGCGACAGATTTGATTCAACAGCTCAACAGCTATTCATATCAATTTGTACACTTCTCACTTGTGAAATTCGAGAAAGATTTGAAAGCTTCCCCAGCCTTTTTGTTTATGATAATAGTACCTGGAACTCAGGGGGTACAGGGGTATATTCAATTAATGTTAACGTACATAGCGGCCTCACAATCCTGTTTATGAATTGTATTGTATTGCGTCGATATATATTCTTGATCAGCAATGATCTGCCTTGATGATTGCCTAGATATCAGAGACCTTATCTTGTATCCATGATATTACTCCGTTATCACAGTGTTACGAGGTTATTTTAAAATATTCGCCTCTTTACGCTCCACAACTAGGGAATATGTGGAGCATGCACAACTTTTAAGATACAAGAAACACGAAAACGCAGAACAGTATCGTAGGGAATTACCATATCTACCAGATTGCCGAATCTGGATAAAATCGGATAATTATTATAGCCAGAATGAAGAAATTAAGTTTCAATTGCCTACTCCGCCCCCTTTGCGATGCTGACGCTCTTTATTATCTTTCTCGCTCGCACACACTATGCCCTGTGTATTGTAGAAGTAGAATCTACATTTTAGATGAATAATATACATTGCAGATGTAAATGACAGCTGTAGCAAAAAAAAATGTAAAATATTTTAAAATTTCACACATATCATAAGCTCATAAGTAGAGTCGCGGTCACAGCAGCGACTAACAGCGATCCTTCTCGTTCTTAAGCTAATATTTAACTGCAAACAAATTCAACTTTTAAATGTCAGTACACGAAAAAAATAAAAATAAACGTACATTCGAATATTGAAATATTGATATGTGGAAGGGAATGGCGCCAACCATGAGGCGTAACTAAGCGACAATACTGCAGCAGGGCTGTTTACAATTAAAATCAATAGATACAAAAGTTTACGATTATCAAGGATAGGCCGTTTGAATACTCGTACTTTGTGCATCCGACCAACATGGCTGACCACAGCGAACTTGACCAGTTGGCCACAGCAGAGTTGCTGAGACTGCAGCGACAACATCGATCGCTTCAGCTCGATCTTCGCGGCCTGCTGGAGGAGAAGGCCAAGCGACTGAAGAAGCAGAACCACATGATAAATGTTCTCCAGGCGGAGCACCAGAAGCTGAAGGAGGAGATCAAGACCTTGGAGGGAGGAACTCACGCGCGGAGGAACACAAATGTGGGTGGTGGTCGAATCAATGGGGAGCCATATTTTACCAAGCTGTACTCTAATTGCAGAAGGAACGGCATCTGGGAACACTGCAGAGACAGCAGACGGACCTGCAGAGGGTGCTTCAGAACGAGCGAACCAATCTGTGGGAGCTAGAGGGTCATATTCGGAAAATGGAAAAGGAAATCGACAGCCTTCGTCGCAACGAGGTGCCCGACAATTGCTACAAGGAAACAATTTGCAAGGTCCAAAAGAGTGTCGTCAAGCTGGAGAACCGTCTGGATGTGGTCAACAAGAAGTGCAGCGATGTCCTTACAGAGAACAGCAAAATGCGAGATGCCATTAACCATATGCTGCAGGATCGGTAAGACGCGCGGGAGGAATAGGAATATCCTCACAGATCCTTCAACTTTTGTCTATTGCTGCAGGGCCAATTTCAACGACATGTGGCAAGCGATGGTCACTCAGTTCAATGAGGGTAAGAAATTCATAATGGACTTAATTGACCAATCAACGCTGGCCTTCGATCAGCGCGAAGAACTTTGCGGAAAGCTGTCCCTTCTGAAGGACCGCAATGAGAACGACAAGGTTATGCACATCCAAGAGATGCGGGAGATGCAGAGGCGTCTAGAGCATGATGCCAAGTTGCAGAAGTTTTTCGACATCAAGGGGCAAAAGCGACTCAATCCGGAGTTGGAGCAGCGAGAGTTGGACAAGAAGCAGAATCAAAAGCAAAACTATGAGCGACAACTTTTCGAATACAAGGAGATAATTGAGAAGATCAAGCAGTTGTATGGCGAAAACGATGCGGACCGCTTGGTGGCTCAGTTTAAGCGCCAGGAGGATGAGAACTTTGCTCTCTTCAATTACGTGAATGAGCTAAGTCACGAGGTGGAGGTGTTAAACGATTCCACGCAAGAATTAACTGACGAAATAGGTGGGTTATGCGTTATATGGGCAAATATACGCAGACACTTAACCTTAGAAACTTACACTAGAACGACAAAAATCCGAACAGACCGAGAAGGAATTGAAGCTAAAGACCGAGGCGTTGGACTATTTAAATGCAGAGCAGGTTCGCATTGAACAACTTGCAAAGGAGACCAGCGAAAAGAAGCAAACCCTGAGCATCAGACTGGAGCAGCTGCTTAAGGGGATCGAGGATATATTCAGGTGAGACTTTAGGACTACTCCAGATCTGTTACTGAGTGAAAACCATTACCAGACAATTGGCCTGCGACGACGCCCCCATCCTCAACGTGCTCAGCACCAAGACATTCCTAACCGTCCACAATGTGAAGCTGTTCATTGGCGTTATAGAGCGACGAGTCAATCTCATTATCAGCACCATTAATATAGAGGACAACTCCAACAAAATATTGGCCAGGAAGGATCGTGTGCCAAAGTTCAACATCCGAGAATCAGCTAAAACCAAGAACTAGATACATCTCATCAATCAACTACAATCGTAGCTGTGGTTGATTGCACTTAAGGGATCGATCATTTTCAGAATATCAACAACATTTATACACTATTTAAATTATTAATTCCAATTATCTATTCGTGGAATAATTGTGCAAGTGTGCATTTTCTTTTGGGACTAGTTTTATTGTAGGCTTAAGCAAAATAATCGTAGGTTTATAAATATCCAGGTATGGATATGCCCTAGTCTAGCCTGGTCACAGCCGAGAACTCTGCGCTCAGGATCTGGTATTTATGCTAGTTTTGATCGCTGTGTTGATTATGTCCTCAAAGTACTGGATGTTGGTCAGTATCGTCAGACTGTGGGCGCACTGGTCTGCATTGGGTGCGTTGCTGATGATGCCGTACAGGAAATGGCGAGAGGTGTCACGGGAGAATGCGTTGGACTGGCGGACGGCAGTGAATCCGCCGCCACTATCGCCCTGGCACGCCAGCGACTTTCCCTGCGTGAAGATGCAAAACTTGTCCGGATGAATGTCGCGGAGATTTTGCAGGCACACGGAGTTCATCTTGGACACTGCCGGCACAAACTGCAGCTCGCGCTTGTCCTTGATGCTCCAGCCAGCGAATTTTCCCTGCACGTCGTTGTTGATAGTCTCCCTCTCGGCAAATTGCGAGAAATGTACGCAGATGGGCCGAATGACGTTGCTGAGCTCGAAGGGCTCCACCAGAACTAGCAGGGCCAGATCTTTGTAGTAGTTGTCCGTCCTGCCCTTGTAGCCACTGCAATAAACAATGTGGTAAGGTGAGGTAACATCTGCGAGAGCTTATCTGCACCATACGTACGGTGCTATGATAATGTCCCGCACGTCCTGCCAGCGGTCGTCGCTAGTAGTATTTTTATAGTTCCGATAAAACTTGGCCGCTATCACGCGGAACGTTTCAAGGCTGTAGGCTCGTCGTGTCGCTTCATCGTACACGCAATGGGCAGCGGTGATAATGAGGTCCGGGGTGAGCAGCGAGCCGCCACACTTGAAGTTGTAGTCCTTCTCATTGGCGTTGACGTAGAGGCCCACATGCCACGGAACCACCGTGTTGTTGATTGTGTACCCGTTGGCCGAGAAGCTCTTGGTGGGCGTGGCTATCTGGCCACACTCCTGGTCGCAGCGTTGCCGCTGCCGGTTCCAGTACCCCCCCTTCATACACATCATATCCGGGAGGCTGGTGCTGAGGGTGTAAAAGCCGGTGGCACACACAAACTTCACCTCAGTGCCGGGCGGATGATAGCGCTGACTGCAGTCGATGTTCTGTCCAGCGAAAGTGCATATGGCCTTGGTGGAGTACCCATCAAACTCGCCATTGGAATCGCAGTATTCTGAAGGGGAAAGCGGAGAAGGCGCTCAAGATTTGAACTCGACAGGATGGGGATCTGGGGCTACTCACTCACGCACTTCGGCTCTGTCTCGGAACTCCACTTTCTGTTGGCGCAGTGACTGGTCTCGTCGCCCACCAATATGAAGCCAGGGTGGCAGGAGAAGTAGACCGTGGCCCTGGTGATCGGCGGGGACAGAACACGACCATGGTGGTCCTTCAGAATGGGACGTTCGTCTCCCAGTGGCAAGGAGCAGCCTAGCTGCTCCAACGGTATGGTGACAGAAATAGGCGACGTCACCTTCTTGGTGGTATTGCACAGCAGTGGTGCCTCGTCCGATCCATCGAAGCAATCGTTCTCTCCGTTGCAACTCAGTGCTCCCGAAATGCAGCCGCCAGTGCCGCACTTGAAGGAGTAGCCCGGACACTCTACGTGCCCGCACAATTCCACCGACTCATCGAAGCCTGTGCCGTCTTCACAGTCGTCCTTGCCGTCGCAGAGAGACTTGCTCTTGTCCAGGCAAATGCCAGATGGGCACTTGATCTCGTCGTCTCTGCAAGATTGGGCAACTGGCGAGTGAAACTCCACATTAAGGCCGCGGATAAGTCTTCTACTCACTGACATTTGTCCTGCAAACGGCGGTCGAACTGTCGCAAATCGTCTTCGTTTCCACAGCGCAGCAGCGTTTCATCCGAGCCATCCGCGCAATCGTTGTCTCCGTTGCATCCTGCTGTGCCTATGACGCACGCCCCGTAGCTGCATTGGAAGTAGGGCTTCAAACAGTGCTGTCGCTGGGAGATACACATCAGCGCTGTCTCGTCCGATCCGTCTGGGCAGTTCTTCACACCGTTGCAGAGGTCGAATTGCGATATGCAGCTGCCATTGTCGCACTCAAACTGGGAAGTCGAACATTCGGCGTTTACTGTATGTAAAATAAAGTTCCGATTTACGGGTAGTGTGAATTATTTGGACCATCAGACACTCTTGGGATAATAGAAACTGTTTCTGATTAAACTTTGTTTTGCATTGGATGTAAACGTATATATGGATATATACAAACATAGGTACTAAACTAAAAAACATTGCATATTTTAAGTGTTTGAATATACATATGTACATATCTACATAGAACTCAAAAGTAAAGTGTATATATTTAAGTACATACATATATACCTATCTGTCCATCTTACCCACAATTTTGAAGATACAACAAAATTGAAAGCGCAGAATAGTTTCGGGAAAATTATGGGAAACTCCGCCGGATTCTTCGTACTGATAACAACATTTTTTTTAAAAAAAAAAAATAAAATTTTTTTTTTTTTTTTTTTTTTTTTTTTTTTTTTTAAAGGGAAGGAAGATTTTTTTTCCCAACTAATTTTTTTTTTTTTTTTTTTTTTTTTTTTTTTTTTTTTTTTTGGCTGTTTTTTTTTTTTTTTCCCTTTCTCTCCCTCCTTCTTTTTTTTTTTTTTTTTCTTTTTTTTTTTGTCCTTATAATTTAGAGAAACAAATTTTTTTTTTTTTTTTTTTTTTTTTTTATTTTTTTTTTTTTTTTTTTTTTAAATTTTTCTCCCCCCCCCCCCCCCCCCCCCCCCCCCCAAACTGGGGAGGGATATTTTTTTTAAATTTTTTAAAAATAAAAAAACCTTTTTTCGTAATTTTTTACATTTTTTCCATTTTTCCCTATTTTTTTTTTTTTTTTATTTTTTTTATTTTTTTAAAGAAATATTTTTTTTTTTTTTTTTTTCTCCCCCCCCCCCCCCCCCCCCCCAATTTTTTTTTTTTTTTTTCCCCCCCCCCCCCCCCCCCCCCGCGCGGGCCCCCACCCCCGCGGGGGGAGGATATATTTTTTAATTTTTTTTTTTTTTTTTTTTTTTTTTTTTTTTTTTTTTTTTTTTTTTTTTTTTTTTTTTTTTTTTTTTTTTTTAAAAATTTTTTTTTTTTTTTTTTTTTTTAAAAATTTAAAATTTTTTTTTTAAAATTTATAATTTTTTTGGGAGGGGGTTTGTATGGGGGGCCCCCCCAAGAGGACTCACACGTTCCTTCTCGTTTTGACTTAATTTACCATTGCTTCTGGTTCATATGAACATTCCTATCACTAAGACTGCTCAAAAGATATCTTTTGAAAATTTATTTCCGACATCTCTCTTAGAAATAATACAAGCACGGAGAGAGAGAGAGAGAGAGAGAACGAGAGATCTCAAGATGAACCGGCTCAAATCTTGTTTTAGCATCGTCCAACATGCTGGAAGACGTTCTCAGAGAGGAAATGAGGTTGTGAGTGTGCATTCTGTACTATACTCGTACTTGTAAGTATAAGCAGCATACATATTCGGTACATAGTATATGTTTATTTTCGTCTGGTTCCTATTATCATTTCGAACTTTACTCACTTGGTCTGGGCCTCAAAGTCACCGCCGCCCATAAGCACAATAAATTCGATAAAATCGATTTAAGCTGCATTCTTTCCGCTTTGAAGATGACTTCTATGTACACAACAATCACTACTCCCTGAACGTATGTGTTGTTTGTGTTAAATGCGTGTTGATATGAATTCCATCGGACTGCACGCGCTAACGAACATTGAACGGATCCGACCGAGCTCACAAATCGAACTGACTCAAAATACGTTTTAGCTGTATCTTATACATAGTAATCTCGAAGCTTAAAGAGCGTCAGATTGGAATTGATTTAAGTGTGAGAGCAGCTCGATTGAATTTAATACAACAGTTGCGGGCACATTTAAAGTCCAAGCTTTAGTTCCAGTTCCAGTCCCATTTCATATTTCTGCAGCTCGATGTTCCCAAAGTCGAATCTTCTGCAATGAGTTGGGCAATATCGTACGCCGTTCGGTGTGCACTCACTTCAAGATCCAGCACGCGCTTTATTTGACTGTAGCCCATGAATTTGTCATTGCCAATCTGCAGATAGGGCAACTTTCCGGCTCCAGAGCGCAGGGGATTCGCATTCGTTTCCACGTCCATGGGACAGCGGGTGAATCGCAGAAGACACTGCGACTGAAATGGTAAAAGTTTGATTCATTGATAGCGATAGATAATACGCGTGCTGTGTGTGAAATGATGCAACTGAACCCACCAGGGCACGTAAACTTTCAAAATCAATGGTCGGCAGACCCCAGCATGGCGCCCAGCTGTATATCCATCGGTGTTCTGGTCACTGGCTTGCACTTTTGGTATTCTATTAATTTCTAACTGTACACTTGCATGCCGTTTTATATAAATTGAAAAATTGGAAAAAATCATTGAACACAATTTGTTGTGTTTATTTCGCGTTATTGCTTAATGTTTTTGGGGTGGTTAGCATAAGCATAAGCCCAACCCCACGGGCTATATAATATATTGGGTCCTTCAGAAGTTCATCATGTGGGTGCAAGTTTATCGCGTACATCATAATTTCGTACACTTTTGGGATCAGGGCCTTGCCCAGGTGCTTCGATCTTCTGCTGTGCACTGCATGGTCATTTAAGGGATACGATGAAATGGCGAAATGGCACTCCATAATAATATTTAAATTTAAGAATCGGGAACGCTTTGGAGGCTTCGAACATGCCAGTCAAGTTTGCAGAACAGTGGTCAGAAACTATTGTCACGAGATTGTTTGAATATCCCTTATTTATTACTTGTTTTACTACAAGGTCTAGAGCCGAGTTGATTTTCCTCGCACCTACGCGGACTCCCGTGTAACTGGCACCTGCCAAAAGAACAAAATTATATGACTTTTGATGTATTACCAGAGCAGACCAGAGGCAAATTTACCGCACGAATGTATAAATAATGGAACATAGTGCCCTACAAGTTGAATGCAGCTAATACAAGTACCTTCCATTTCGGTACGGGTAGAAAAGTCTGCAAACATAAATACATATATTAATTATAATCAGCCAAGCTGAGGGATATATACATACCATATGGGAAAGATACTCGTCTAATATTATTACAAACTTTCATTTCGAAAATATGTTAGGCACGATACCAAATTGACTTTGCCGATTTTCACATCTGCTATGTGACACGGGCTTAGGTACTTTTAAGGTACTGGATCGTGTTTTTCAGATCGTTGGAGTTAAATTCCTTTTGTTTAAATAATTTGAAGAGGTAAAACATGGGACAAAGGGGGCGGCGGAACAGATTGTTCCTGGTACTGGGCTGACGCTGGACGCAGCTAATTGCCGTATGTGTGCAAAGAAAATACGCTGAAATGTATAAAAAACCGTATACATACAAATACACACATATTATTTTGACCGTTACGAACCGCCGTCCCTAAACATACATACATTTGTACTATGTTCGATTTAATGCGCACGCGGTTTACGCGATAAGGTAGGAAAATTTGAACAGTAAAGCGTAAACGGTAGAAAAGTAAACTGCGCCATTTAAAACTAAACACATAACTTAACTAAATTGCATCTCAATTGCAGTTTATATTAATCTTATTTATAAGTTTATATCGATACTATCGTTTCGGCAACGATCCAGCCCTAGTGAAAGATCCGTTTTGATATGTGTGTTGTGTGTGGACGGCGCGCCAAAAGAAAGAAGTGCGGAATACTCTTCTTCACAAGTCCGCTGAGTATCAAAAAAATATCAATTGATAATTTTTAATATCATAATATTAATAAGATTCATTGTTGCGACGTTCCCGTAAGATACATGTTGCTCACACCACGAAAAGGAGGGGAAAGTCAACTTCTTTATTTCGCTAACATTACACAACATGTTAACTTAACACAACATGTTAACCTAACATAACAAGTTAACACAACTAACATGTTAACTTAACATAACATAATACCATAACATTAACATAACATAGCATGTTAACTTAACAGAAATATTAACAAATGTATGGAAACCGCTGTGAATGCCGCCGCGCTTCACACGGTCACACGGTCATGCGTTAAATTCAAAATTCAAATTCAAACTTTTCAAATGTTTCTAATTAGAATTATTAAGCACATTGCTACAGAGAACGCATTGAGAGCTGTCGCTTGTCGTAAAGATTTAATTTTTTCTGTCGGCTAGGGTAGTGATTTATAATCCTATTAATAAAATATCTCGCAATGCCCGTTACTATGGTAACTTACTATACCAAAGTAAGTGTGTTCAGCCAAAGCAACGACATGTATGAAACCAGCCGGAGACTTTGAGGACAATCTCCATGCAGATATCAGTGCCGCTGAGTATGCACAATTATATTAAGAACTACGAACGGTGCTACGAATTGATCCCCGCTATATGTATGTGTATCCCGACAGCTTATGCCCGCCCATCATCAGGATTCTGATCCTTCTTGCCATTTCCAGCTAAGGAAAGCCAAACATTGAATCAAAAATGGTTTAAATCGTTTTGTTTAATTTATTTGTTCATTTCCACATTCTCACTGGTTGCTGTTTTTTTGTGTTTGTTCTTTATACGTATAGTTTATATTGATAATTTACAACTTACAGAGCTAGCATAGAATGGCTTTAAATTAGAGTTACATACGAGTAGGTTAAGTATAAACGGAGTTGGCGGGGTCCGAGCGATCGGAGATCAAGGACCCCCCGCATGAGGGGGAAGAGTTCAAGTAGAAAATGTAACGGCAAAGAAGTTGTAGGTAGGTCTGATGGAAATACAATACATATTAAGGAGACAAAGTATCTCAACTAACTTTTCGGCCTCCGTCTCTCTGCGGGTCGGAGATTAAAGTAAAAGCCACTAGAAATTACGTACATACGTCTAGTACGTGGTATTATTACATTTGTAGGTAGTTGGTAAGGGGGTAGGGGTAGTACTACATACGAGTACGTACATATGTAGTTATGTATGTATATTCAAGACATCTCCGAGTCTCCTTTTAGTTACTGTTACTATTTACGTATATCTGTTGCTACGATAATCCACATTTAAATCTGTAAAAATTGTATTTTAGCGTCTATTCTTGGGTTTGCGGTGGCGGGGAACGGAATACCCTCTCGATCCACGCTGCTCATCATTTCTTTTTTTGTTTTGTGTTTTTTTTTCAGTGTATGTATACATCAACGTATTTCGGTTGCATCTGCGTTGGCGTTGGCGTTTGCCTCTGCCGCTGTCGCTGCCGCCGCCTTTGCATTTAAAATCTATAACATTTAACTTAATTCATAGTTACGTATTTGCATCTGTTTCCGTTTCGCAGATATTTTCTCTCTTATTGTTTGTCCATTTATACTCGATTTCCACGTAAATACATAAATATATATATATGTATATGTATATATCAAGATCTGCATAATGTGTATATCTATTTTCGAATCTTAGGCTCTAATTACGTATACATCTTGTGTAGGTTTTCTTTCGGAGATAACCCGCAATAAGGGGGATAAGTTGGGTATAAGTTACCCAAACTGAACTGAAAGACGAAGACTCGATACACGCCGTGGGAGATGTATCTTGTGGCTTGGTTCGAGCACAGCTCGTTGGATCCACTAAACTATATATTGGTAAGTGTCTCGGTATCGCTATCCTTATCGGTATGGATGTGGGTATGGGTATGGGTATCGTATCTCTCTAAAGCATACAACTTACGATCAATTAACTGAACGAGATCAAAAGCATTTTCGCATGCGAGCGTGAAAACAAAACGAGCCCGCGAACTCATATTTCTCAAAAACTCTGGTCACTGGTCTCTGGTTTCTGGTCTCTGGTTCTATGCTCTATGCAGAGACGAGCGAAACAAATGCAGAAAAACATAATGGCAAAACTAAAACAATAATAATAATAACACAATAATCGAATTCGTTTTCTCTTTGTTTTTTAGATTTTTTCAAAACCAATAATTTATTTGCGTTTGCCAGGGCAAACGATTTGTCGTTCTCCTTCTCGGGGCTACTGTCGGATAATCTCATAAACGCTTTGTCATTAAACTAAACATAATAATAAAATTAGGAATTAATTTAATTTAAGAGTTAAAAACACTACACATTACTTAAAGAAACAGCTTCAGTTTAGTCGTCTAAGCGAGAACTAAACAAATTCGTTTAAAAATAAACAGAGTTAACTAAAATTGCATTAATTGTATTCCATAAGCACAAACTATACACATTCAAATATTGTACGAGCATCCGTATCCTCCAATACGCTCCCCTCTCGTAATGTTTTACTTTGCTAACAAATTCTATTTATATTTAAGTTACATTTTAATAGGTTTCCTTTCCTTTCTTTTCTTTCCATTCATTTTTGTTTTTGTTTTTGTTTTCGTTTTCGTTTCTTTTTGTTACATATCTTTAAATTGGTTTAAAACTTGTTTTTACCAAAAAATTCATATCAACAGAACTTTGCTTTCTTTCAACATTTTTATTCGTAATTTTATAGTTTTTTGTTTTGTTTTTTTTGTTTGTTTTGAGTATTTTTGCGAAACATAATTTAATCATACCAGTAAGCAACAAAGGGGTGGGCGGGGCAGGGGTCTTGAATTTGGAAAGATCTCCGACGTATTTGTCATAAACATAATCTTACGCCGCGAATCTGTGTCCACTCTTGTTTGTTTGAAACTAAATTAAATTTGTTTTGTGTTCGTTCTCGTTTATTTTAGTTTTTAGTTTTTATTTTTACTTCTAAGTAGGTTTGTAATCCGCCTGCGTTGCGCTCTTCCACTACTTTTATTTACTTACTCTATTTAATTAGTTTGTAGTTTTGTTTTACGTATTTTCGGTTGCTGCTCAAACGCTTGAAATAATTCCTTTAGTTTAGTTTCGTATTCGCACATTACCATCGAAATATTTAAATATTATTCATTTAAGTAAATAGTTCTTTTGTTACAATATAGAGTTGCTTTGTATTTGTATTTTGTAATTCCGCCTAATTCTGGTCTAAGTGCCCGCCCTGGACGGCCGCCGCCGCGGCTGCTGCCGCCGCAGCCTTTTGCGCCTGCGCCTGCTTCTCCTGCTCGTTCAGCTCCTTGATCGCCTGTATCTCCTTTTTCAACTTCATCCGCCTGTTCTGGAACCAGATCTTGATCTGTCGCTCCGTCAGGCAGAGGGCGTGCGCCATCTCGATTCTCCGTCTGCGGGTCAGATAGTGATTCGTGTGGAACTCCTTCTCCAGCTCAAGCGTCTGGTAGCGGGTGTATGTCTGTCGGCCGCGTCTTCGCAGACCATTTGTACCTGGAGAAGATGGATGGGAATGTTAGTAGGGCTCAAAAGTAAACATACATCCAGACATGTATAATTGAAACATTGACAAAGTTTATCTACGAAATTTATGTTCGCGTACTTCAAAAAAAGTCCGCTTGGGATGTGCGTTGATTAGTAAGCCGGAAAACCGGTACATATATACTCTTACATATACATATGTGTATATCGAAGAAGAGATCTTGAATAGTTTTCGAGATTTCAGCGGGCAAATAAAATTGAAAAACTGCAACAAGCTGCTCAACATTTGTGCTGTTGTTTGGCCTAATGTCGTAAATATAAATTCTCCTTTTTTGCAGCCCGAACTCAAATTGAAACGATCATCAAGCAGCACGGACGTAGGCAGCAACATCCAGCAATTGCAGTCAGGCCAGGGGAAAGGAAAGAGATCTCCAGCAGCAGAAACCCCAACTGCAAAAAATACATTTCATTTTTACGAGTATTGCCATTTGCCAGTTGCATTTGCGGCTTGTGGTTTGTGGTTTTTGTTTCTTTGCCGAGATCGTTACTTTAAATTGATCGTTTTCTGCTGTGGCAGGCTGATGTTTCTGCTGCTGCTGCTGTTGCTGCTGCTGACTGTCATTGCTACAACATTAAAATGAAAAGGAGAAACGTGCGAGCACTCCGCAACGGGGTATACGGAGAGTTGGCTACTTAAACTGCAGTTATGCCAGATAATGCCCGTTTAATTGGCAACCTGGGTCGGACATGGACATGGACACGGACACGGACAGGGACAGGGATTGAGTCTCATCAACATGCAGTCGGTGCTGCCGTGTTTAATCTCTGATTTTAAATATTTATGAAGTTTAATTTGCCTTCCAGTGCAATAACTCAATTTCGTGTGTGTTGCAAGGCACTCGCTCGCACTCTCTCTCTCTATCCATCCATAGCTGTATCTGTCTCTGTCTCTGCATCAGAGGCAAAAGCAGAACCAGACCATGTCTGATTTTATCAGAATTTACTCTCCGCTTCCGCCTCGCCATGGACTAAAGGACGGACGGACGGACAATGTTAACTTTCGCATTTTGAATTCCGAGTCTCTTTCTCCGAGTCTGGGCCTGGGCCTGGGCTGGTCCTGGCCCAGGGCCTGAGCCGGAGCCTGGGCGCAATGTTAAGTTAAATATTATGAGCATTTATTATGTTATAAATTTGGCCTAAAGGTATTAACAAATTTATGCCGACACGAAAGTCATAAAGTGAAAACGCATTTATCTTTCACTCTCGCACACACTCGCACACACACACACACACACACTCACGAGCCCGATTATTACACTTGCATGTGAGTGTATGTGTGCGTCGAGTGCACTTGTGTGTGTGTTAGTGTGCGACAGACTTACGTTAAATAAATGGCGAAAAATTTTAATAGACAATAAAAATGATATGAAAATAAAATAGCCAGCATCCAACAAAGAAATTATCATCTACATATATATACATATATCCATATATCCATGTGCCCGTAAGAGTATCTATGTACATATGGACGTAGATACGAAAATGTATAATGTGATGCAGCAATTTAAGGTGCGAGAAAATTGCCAGGGACAAGTCCGAACCATTTGCCAAATAACATACTTAAGCTTTCTCAGTCTATTGGTTGTACGAATGTGCATGTGTAAATGCGTCTTGTGTAAAATGAATAATCCATTGTATTCATTCACTGAAATGTTGATATATGTATGTACACTGACGCTCACAGGTGGATAAGATTAAGCCATATTAGATTAATTTTAGCAGTTACTTTAGATTTATTTCGACCATTTCCTCACCGCACAGCAGTTACAAAAAGCGTCGAATGCATAAATAAATTTATTTAGCACTAAACCTGTTTTGTTTGCTGATTAACTTACATCCCACCCGCTCCACTGCTGCTGCTACTGCTGTTGCTACGCTACTCCTCCTGGGGTATCCATCACGCGGAGGTTTTCAGCAAAAGTTTCATCTTACTGCCACTGCTGGCAGTGGAGTACGTGAGCTGTGCTCGACAATTTTAAATGGAATTTGTCACTCGGCGGCCGAGTATTCAGATGGCCGCCCCGCGGCCCTTGCCCTGCCATGCCTTGTATATGCAAAAATAAACTTTTTACGAAACTTTGGTTTGCCCCTACTTTTCTTCGCTTTTCCTCTCCCGCTTGGATTTTTTCCATCGCGCTGGCCAAGTTTCGAAATTTATTATGCGAAAAAGTGCGAAATTCATTTTGCTTCTTTGGCTCTCGTCTCTTCTTCTTCATCTGCGTCCTGCTGTGCTGTGCCATTTTCTTTTGTAGACTTTTGGAAAATTTTTGTGTATTTCTAAGTACATAATTTAAATGCTGGTATGTGTGGGGTCGGGGACGGGCTGGGTAGGGTCGAGCGGGGGGGCGCGGCACAATAAAACTTTGTATGGAAAGGCGCGAAATTTCTCGTAGATAATTTAAACGAGCCAGAAAGAGACAGAGAGACAGAGCGAGAGAGAGAAATGGGAATGGGAATGAGGATGGATGGTGGATGGTGGATGGTGGAGTCGCAGCAGTAGAGAGAGAAGTGGAAATCTTTTTCCAGAATATTTATTTTTTTCCAGTTGGTTTTCCGTGGGGCTGGGCCCTCCCTGGGCTTGCTTCCTTCCTCAATTCTGGAGATACATTTTCAAGGTTTTGTCGTAGTCGTCGTCGACGTCGCCGTCGTTTGGGCGAGCAGCTGTGCCCGTGTCGAGTCCTCAGTACGTGTTATATTTTTTAACTTAAATTCCTGAGGGATTTAAAGTTTTGACAGTTTACGTGTCTCCCATTTGCAGCGAACTTTGAACCGAAACGAAACCAAACGAAACGAACCGATAGATGTATCTCTCCGTCTCTCTCTCTCTCTCACTACGTCTCTCTGTATCTGCCTTCTCTTTCCAGCTATGGGTGTGTGTCCCTCGGACTGACTCACCCCTGTTCGGAGCGTTTCCAGCGGCAATAAATCTCCAGGTGACGGCGACTCCATGTTGCATGCGGCACAACGTGTGATCTATGCTTCTATTATAACTATTTATATACCCTGATACAGATACAGATACAGATACAGACACGGACACAGCCACAGATGCAGCGACGCGTGTGCATGTGTGGTATGTGGTGTGTGCGTGTGTGTGTGGGGAGGAAGACTACTTATATTTAATTCGATATTGTTTTTCGGTTTCTCCCGCCCCATTGCTCCTCCCCCTGCTCTAATTTATTTCTTGTTTTTGTCATCACCGCGCGCCTGGTCGGGACAGCCCCAGATATTCCTCTCGCGGAGCGATCGGGAAAATGGGAGCTCTTCCCCATCTTGATGCACGGGGAATACCCCGCTTAGCTGGAATTTCTATAGGGGGTACCGTGGACCGAGGACCGAGGACCGAAGACCTATTCCTGGTATCTGTAAGACACAACATTTAGATGCGCGGAGATTACCGGGAACTGGAATCCATCTATCTTCGATGTACCATGCCTTGGATCAACCGGAAATTGATTCCCATTTTTCGAGCGTTCCCTTCCAGGAAACGAAGGGAAGGGAAGGGGACGCGAAAGAACTTGGGAGAAACCCTTTTCGGGCCCGAACAAGACAAGTCAATGGCGAATCGATTAATTGGTCTGTTTGGCACACATGTGTCTCTCAAACACCCCCGCCACCCATTCCACCCATGCCACCCATCGAACCCAGCCCCTGCCTCACGCATTTTATTCGCAATTTAATTAAATCTATTTTCGTGCGTGTTTGTCATGGGCGTGTTTCACCTTGCCTATGATGTACACACACACATCCACTCTCTGGCTCTTGCTTCGTCTCTAGCTATACATAGGAATCTGTTGTACATATGTACCTACCTACAAATGTATATATGTTCTCGCTGTGCTTGCACCCCTCTATGGAGTGGATTGGAGTGTCTATAAAACAATTAAATGCGACGACTACGACGACGCACAAAAGCCACAGAAAGTCGGTTGAGGTTTACTGGGAGACGGAAAACTAATTTTCCGCACTGCCAATCGAGGACCACTAAATCTGTCAATTAAATTGGCCGCAGGGAGTGAGGGGGAAAGGCGTCGGCGGAAGGTGAGCCCGCTTCCTTAGATCTGTGTTCAGACGTGATTATGGCCCCTATGCCTATGCCTATGCGGGATATTGATGTTTGCGGTGGCAAATGCGCAATTGAGTTGCAATTGCGAGCACGAACACGGACGCAATCTTTGAGATACACGCACACAGCAGATGCACACACATACTACATATGCAAGTTTGTATGTATGCATCTGCATCTGCAACTGGCAAACGGCAGCCTGCAGACTGCAGACTGCAGCCCGAATTGCAATTGAAGTCGCAATTGTGTGTGCGTGTGTGGTTATCAAATTTTGAGATACACGTTTAGGGTGTGCACATGGCACACCCACAACCCCATCCAACAGCCCCAGCCCCAGCCCATACCCCACCCCGGACAGTATCTTATGGCCACGCAGTGGGCCCGAAGCCGCCTGCCTGCCTTCGGCTCCTCGAAGCATTCGCATTTTCAATTTTTCCCAAATATCCTTGGCTGGAGCGGGGGGCAATCAGTTTTTAATTGCTTTTCGGTGGCACAACCGAAAGAGGTGAGGAGAGGAGAGGTGAGTGGAGGCACTTCAACTGCATCCGTATAGGAGCAGGTGGCACTTGGTAATCGACTTGGCTTGAGAGTTCGCTTGGGAAACCACTTGCCCCTGCTCTCGCCCCGTGCCCCGTACCCGGTACCCGGGCCAAAACGATGTGCCATGCGGAATGTGTTGCATGAAGGATCGGTTCACATCGCAGTGCATCGCATCTGATCGAGGGATTCGTGGCGCGTACAGCCTACCAAATTGTACTCCAGCATACGAGTAATTGTGCCCCGAAAACTCACCCTGGGAAAGGGGCCCCCCCGTTGGTGAAATTTCTGCCAGATCGCCGATAAAATCGGCTTACCGGACAGGCTTAAGCCTCACGCACAGTTTATGTGCCCGATTTATGCTCGATTTTTGGTAATTGTGGCTTGCAAGCGCAACTCTCAATGGCCGCCCGATGATCTGATGATCTGAGAAGTGGAACGGGCCCATGCAAACTGCAAGCTGGAAACTGGTTTGGTTGGGTCCGACATGGAGGCCTCTCTTACGCATGCGCAGGGCCCCGCTCGTCATTAAAATAATTCATTGCCGCGGCGGTTGCTGGGGGATTGCGATTGCGGTAGCTGACGCTGCAACAGGTAGCTGGGTCCTGGACGGGTCCCAGGGCCACTGACCAGAGAGCAGGCTGCTCGGTTCTGAGTTATGACTGGGCCTGCTGAGCATGCAATTCAGTTGGGACTGTCCCTATTTTGGGGGAGCAGCAGCAGCCGCGAGGAGGCAGGAGACCAGTGATGAAAGCAGATACCCAGCACCCCTTTCTGGTATCGATCTCTGTTTGGTGAACTCCTTTTCCGATAGAAGCCAATCAACAATGGGGGTAATTTTCAAAAGTTTTCGTAAGTTTTCACTTTCATGTTGAGGGCCTCAACGGCATCCCGTTCGACAGTCTATCAAATTGAATTTGGCTGCCATGTCACGGCAATTAAAACCAAATTTGTGCTGGAATGAATACATTTGACGGTTTGTTGTCTCTATTTTGAATGTGAATTGTATAATAATGCCATCATCAGTCTTTGGATGGTTCACACTGGCAGGGCAGGGAGCCGACTGACCCAGTGCCCCATCCCCAAGTCCAAGCTTCAGCCTAGGCCCAGAGCGCGACGAAGCTGAACGCGGCATTTGATGTGGGTTTATCTTAATAGCTCAATTAATGAGCGATGCGAACGGCCCTGCCCTGCCGTACCCCTTTCTCCTAGGGGGCGATCCAAAAAAAATTCAAGCGTCACGCCATTTCCATACTTGCAAAGACCCAAACCATGTAGGGCCGTGCATGTGTGTGTATGTGTGTGGAACGCCTTCTCATCGTGCTTTAACCTCGGCGTCATCATTAAAATAATCAACGACTCTATTTTGGCTCCGTTTCAAGTTCTATTTCCATTTCCAGTTTCATCTTCAGAGACACAGATACAGACACAGACACAGCCATAGCCATAGAAGCAGAGGCACACACACAGCCACGGACGAGCGACAGCTGGCGGAACGCATCGATAGAGATACAGATACGGATACTGATACTGATACAGATACAGATACATTTACAGATACGAAGACGAAATTTTAACAGTTCAAATACGAAACACAGCAGAGGCATTTCAAGAAGATGCGGACAGAGCGTGACTACGAGAAGATGAAGTTGTTCAATGGGGGATTTCTGTGCAGCCAAAAGCGCCAAATCCACAGCCAGAGATGGCGGACGGCATCGGACTTGGATCGGACGGGACCGGACGGACGGACATCGAATAAATAAATAAGTGGCACGATGTCAAGCTGTTTCATATCTGCGGAGAGCATCGCAGGCAGGACGACGATGCTGCCCCCGGCCAGTCGGACGACGACGCTGCCACTCGCTGAATACATATATTCTCGATTTCAGAGCTCATTAGACAAAAACTAAAAACGCACAACTCACACAAATTCGCCCGGATAGATACGATTCGGTGGATGGGTCTGGTCTGGTCTGGTCTGGTCTGACGTCAGTCTGCCCCCGATAATTATCGATTGGAGTTATGGCGGCTCTGCTCTGCTCGGGTCTCGGGTCGGGAACGGAAATGTGCAACATTTCCGCACTTTACCCAAAACGGCCCAATACTCGTACAAATCAGCGCCAAGTGTCAAATCTAACTACCGATTGCCGGCAAGCGAAATGCTTCGTACGAGTGTTTATGAATGACGAAAATGGCTGCCGCTCCGCACCGATAAGACTCTGGCTGGAATGGAATTGTTTACGAGTGTGTCTGAGGGGGCATCTGAATGGAGCAGATACATATCGGACGGCGGCTGCAACGCCATTTCGTGTATCTGTATCTTTTAATTGCACGCGAGTGCGCCCCTCATCTGATCTGTCCCGCCCACTCGTTTGAGACTCTGCTTTACTGCGGCCTCTTCTCCCGTTCTGCTCCCTTATCCAGCCGGCAAATCGCCCTGAATGTGTTTTTAATTGCCTCTTCGATATCGCAGAATGGCCAAGGACTGAATAAATCTCAGCTTTGCGATAAGCTCGGGCATAAATGGAAATCAGTTTATCATTTCCAGCGTATTGAAATTAATTCGTGAAAAATATGCATTTCCATATCTCATTCGGGGCTGAGTAGTTTCACTTGTGGATAAGATCCAACTTGCAATTGGGACAACTGCTTCTTGGAGCCGATTAATTCCAGAGTGTTGATCATTAGGGAAAAGCACTCCATAAAAGATACAATCCCCATCTTCGCTTAGTCAAATTTCGAGTGTAGGTGCCCAACTTTGGCTAATTACCAGTAGAAAGCTCCGATTATCCCATCCACTCCACACTCATCCAATATCGTGCAACACCTTAGCTCGTATTACCCATTAGCCCTGCATGTCCTCCGTCTGAGGTGAACGGGACCCTCGACACATGTGTGGCGAGGGGGGTGTGCGGTGGCTGTGCGGTGGGTGGGTGTGGGTGTGGGTGTGGGTGCAGCCGAAACTTCATTAAGGGCACATAAAAGTAAACAAGCGAAAAGTGTCGGAATTTCACACATAATTGGCACTTGAAGTTTTTACTTTTATTTGGCCCCAACTGAACGACAAACTTATGGTCCGTCCGACTGTGCAAGTCGCATGAGCAGGCAGAGCGAGAGCCAGTCCTGGTCCTGCAGTGGAGCAGGAGATGGGGCAGGAGATGGGGCAATTCGGTTCGGCTGGGTGTCGAATTCTGGCTGGGGTCTGTGTTCGGTCTTTTGGGGTCACAGCAGCTGCTTCCCGGCTGCGTTTTTCTTTCTTTTCCTCCCTCTCTCTCTGTCTCTCCCTGTCTGTTGTTTCTACTGTGAAAAAGTGAAAGTTAAGAGCAACAATTCTTTTCCTGTTCGTATTTGTTGTTGTTTTTTGAGCCCCCTCTCCCGGCTGCTAGAACGTGTGAAACTAACAGTTAATTTCGAGGCTGCAGTCGCAGCTCCCCCTCCTGTCGCCGTGTCACCAATGCCGATACCAACACCAATTCCGGGTCCGAATCCTGCGCGTCCTCTGCGAAAGTTGCAGTCTGCTCTGCTCTCCTCTCCTCCTCTCCTCTGGCTCTCCCCCGCGTGTGGATGTGCTTGGCTGTATTGGCGAGAGTGTGAGTGTAAGGATGTGTCCAAGCATGTGTGTGTGTGCGGCGAGTTTGTCGTTGGGAAGATTTATGTTCAAATTGCTTTTGCACCAACTGGAACAAAACGCCAAACGATGCACAGATACAGTGGGGCAAATCGTATGGCAAACAGATATTTATTTATAGACACACTTTTTTCTATTTTTCATCTTTGTATCCTTTATTACATCTTCAGTTCTGCAAGAACTTTTGGAACGGATACTTTTTAATTTTGCCACGCCCACATTTGATTCCTTTTTATTCCATTGCAGCATTGTAGCTGCTGCTGCTGCACTGTTCCCATCCTTTTTGCAATCAATAACATTTTCGCAAGTGAATTACTTGCCATTGTTTCGCTCATCCCTCAGACAAGGAAGTTACGGCTCAGCGGGGAGGGGAAAGTGCCCAGCAAGGAGGAGGGGAAGGGCTCTGTTCTGGGAGAAGAAAGTGCCAAAGTTGAAATTTCCATTTCCATTGTAAGTTGTAGTCGGCTGCTCTCTCTCCTGCCCAGATTTATGATGGTTTATAATGAACTTGTAAAGTAATTATGCGCTGCGACGCGTACGCACGAGTACGAGTGTGTATGTGCCACCTTGCCGGAGGTGGAACCACCCCCAAAGCAGCGCCTCCGTCACCTCCACACCCGGGCATAACTCAGGCGCAACCCTTTTCAAAAAATGGCTCTCGTCGTGTGATTTTTGGTCCGCCACCACCGTCCACCCACCGCGGAGTCTTTGGCTGCCGTTTACGCTTGTAATTACACGCTTCATTGTTGAAAGGGCCCAGAAAAAGGAACGAGGACTTGGGGCAGGGGCAGGGGCAGGAGCAGTCATCTTGGATGGCCCCGCTTGCGTCGAGGGTCTCCATTTTGCATGTTGTTTCGTCGCCTCGCTCTGGTGTCGTATATCTTGCTTCTAATTGGGTTTCGTTGTGCGCAGTGCCCGCTAATGTCAACCTTGCTGCTGTTGTCGTTGTCGTTCTCGTTGTCGTTGTCCCAGCCCCATGCGTGCTCCGGACTCCGTCTCAGACTCCCGATTCACTTAGCCTGCACATGCAAAAGACGATCCCCAACCGCCAAGCACTGTGCCCGGCCAGAGCCATTAAAAGTGGGTGGCAGAGGGCGCTGCTGCTCCCGCTGCTGCTGCTGCTGTTGCTGGAGTGCTGCTTGAGGAAACGGAAACGTTGAGCTTCGTCGCTTCTTGGGATGCTGTCCTCTCCACCATAACCCTCTCATGTGTGCTGTGTGTGTGTGCTGTGTGCATTGGGGAGCCAAGGAGCTGGCTGGCGTCTGGTGAGTTATGTTGCATGCTTTTAGGTGATTTAGCCCACGTTTGTATGCACAAACCAAACGTCTGCAAGGTTTTGGTTTATGTTTTGTTTAACTAATATTTTGTGAAATCTTCTTCGGAAATTATGAACTTGGCTGGCTGGCTGGCTGGCTGGCTGGGTTGGCTTGCTGGGTTGGCTGGCCACAACTGCAAACTTCCCCACCGTGCTGCCACCCACCCACTCCTCTATGTCCTTTCCGGCTGGCCAAAAGTTTTTCATTTTGCTCTTTGCCAATTTCACACTCTGCCAAACGCTGCAGGGCGGGCAATAATTTCCAGCCAATAGGTTGCTGAGGAATGAGGTGCGCCAAGGGGTTAGAGCGCTAGGGACATGGTCCGAAAATGTGGAAAATATTGTGACATTTCTTGATGCTCCCACAAGGGGTTCGCTCCATGTGCAGGTTCCTAGTGAAGCGCCGCAGTTATTTCCCATTTAAAGAGCCAGAAACCAGCTCAGATCAGGGCGTATGTATGTCGAAGAACTCTTCTTAAAGTAATATTAATAACTAAATCTGAATTTAAATCATTAATATTCGATGAGAAGGATGTTCTTTCCCGTTTAAATTCGAAACTATCAGGCAGTAGCTCTCTCTATTGCCTGTTTCTATCCGGCTATCCGGCGGAGTGATTGTATGTATTATTCTTTGCCTGGCACGCTTATTAACTAAAGCGAAAGCGAATGGCGGCCGGCTGTCTCTCGTAAATCAGACCCCGCCCCAGCTCGGTTCTTTGCGCTGGCTGGAGCGCCTCCTCCTGGGGCTCGCTGGCTGTGCTCAAGTCTTTTCTCACATGTTAAAAAAGATGGGAGCAGGGAGAAAACCGAAACCGAAACAGAAAAAATCCCTACAACGCTTTGCATAAAAAATAAAGCAACCGAGTCATGTGTGTGTGACATCATATCGTATATTGTCGCATGAATTTACGTGACCATATGTTGTCGCCGGAGCGCATAAATTGCAAGTGGGGCACAGACGGCTCGGCTCGGCTCGGGCTCGACTCGGCTTGGCTGGGCTTCTGTGCCTCAAGTGCCGCCCCAACCCTTCACCCGCCTCCCATTTACCAAGTGCTGATATTTCGTTCGATGCTCGTTTGACTTCTGCAAGTGCGCAAAAAAATACACCAAAAATTTATTGAATTTAATTTGAATTCGCAGAATGGCCCCCGCAACAGCTGCCACTTGATGGCCAGCATCCCCATCCGCATCTGTATCTCTGTCTATATCTATATCTCGCACCTATATCATTCCTCATTCCGCATTAGATCGAAGCGGGGCCCATATGAATATTTAAGCCGGCAACTGGATACCGCCTCCAACTGGGATCCATCCTCCGCCAACGCCTAATGAAGCCGCGCAAAATTCGTTTTTAATTGCCATCGCGAAATCCCGAAGAAGGCGGCGGGCAGAAAAATTTCCTTTTAATTGCTGCCCAGAATCCCGAGTACCGGGACCCCAGACTCCAGCAGAAATATTGCCACTTGTGTTTTTTAGTCCCGCTGTACTGTGTCGGTCTCTGTCTCCCCCTCGCTCTGGTCCTGGTACTCAGTGGGCAAAAAACTCGATTTTCCAGCTAATGGATGAAGGCAGAATTGTTGCTTTTGGAAAAGGAGGAGGAGGACTGGGGCTGAGGCTGAGGCTGGTGCTGGTGCTTGGTCTGTGTCTGGGATTGGGTCTGGGTGCTGGGTCTGGTGTTGGGTCTGGGCATGGGCATCGGCATCGGCTTCGACATCGGCACAGCAGCCAATTAAAGGCATGACATAAATCCAGCTGTGACTTGTATTGGGTGTTTCCGCCTGCGGCCCACATTCTCCATTCGCCATTCGCCATTCTCCGTTCCCATTCCCCATTCCCCATTCTCCATTCTCCATGGCAAAGACAGCGCCAAAATGTTCAAGATTGTTGCAAGCCCAAACAAAACAGAGGAACGGAACGAGCGGATCGGAGAGCGGAAAAAACGTGAAGCGAGTAGAGCTGGAGTACTCTAGAATAGGAAAGGAAAACTTTGCCCAACCATCCAACGAACCAACCAGACCCACCGACCAGCCTGGCTGGGACTCTCGTTCGCTTTTCATGCTCACGCCCGTTGCTTCATTTTACAATGTGCTTTTTTCTGTTTCGGTTTTCCTGTTGTCTGTTTTCTGTTTTTCGTTTTTCGTATTTTGTTGTATTATTGCATTGTACGAGTATTTTTCTACTTGAGTTGGCACCACCGTCCGTCCGCCCAGAGCTTCGATTGTTGCTGGTTTTCCGTTGGCTGTTGCTTTTTCTGCTGCCGCGAACATGCACTTCGGCAAAAGGAACCGCAGCTTATGCTAGGCCTTCGCCTTCGCCATCCCATCCCCTCCCATCCCGCACCAAAAAAAAATGTGTCAGTTCTGGGCCCCCCTGGGGTTCAGAGTTCACCCACATTAAAATTCTTGAGCGAAACACCAGCCACGAGTTTGAGTCCAAGTTAACTAATTTATGTCGCAGGACTTTGAATTAATGAATGAATGGAGAGGGCGCCCAGATGGATCGTCGTGGGTCGGGTGTGGGGTGGAAATATGTAAATTACTTGCAAAAACACACACAAAAGTAAATAAAAACATTAAACAGAGAAACGAAACGAAACAAAAGGAAACAAAAGAAAAAGGCCCACACGCCATCCAGGGAGGGCCATGAAAACTTTTGTCTTATAAAGTGAAAATTCCGCGGGCTTGGGCCGCCCCGAGTCTCGAGCAGCTGCCAATGAATGCTCTTTGTGCACCCTCCCCCCCACCCACCAGGACGCACTTGTCCGAAACGAAACTTTTTGGAAAAGAAAACTTGGCGAGTTATGAGAGGGATGCCATGGAAGTGACATCATGAATATGGTAAATAGGCAATCAAATTAAATAAATATATTTTTAATTGGGGGCGTGATCAGCGTGGGATTGGGGGGCGAATAGGGCGATTTGTGTTCGCCCAACAACAACAACAATGATTATAAAAGTAGACTTTGGTCTTGAATCTCCATTTGTTCTTAGTCCATGTCCAGAAAATGTCTAAAAGGTATACGAAAAGGCATACGAAAGGTATATTTCCACGATAAATTTAATATGATTCCATCGTATGTTTCGTGGTATATCTCCGGATTTGCCATCACCAATCAGATATCGGATATCCAGAGAACAAACCAAACGGGAGCCAGCAGATCCAGATGGGTAACCAATAAAATTAATAATCATAATAATTAATATGATTTGTTCTCCAGTGCGAGGGGCGCAATTAAATTTGCCAGCCATAAATCGAGGCTGGGAGGGTTCGAGAGATTTGAATGGCTCTTCGCCCAGGCCCGCATTTCTCGACCCACTCCTGCCCCCAGCCACCCTATCAGCCATCGGGAAAAGTTCGGCAATTAAGATGGTTCAACACATGACGACAGTCGGCTGGGAAGAGGGAGTGGGTGAGGGGGTGAGGAGAGTACAAATAGCAAGTAGCAAGAAGACAGTGGCAGGGAGACACACAGTCGCAGCCTGGCATTATCTTTGGGCAAACAGACATGACAACGAGGAACAAATAAATCGCATAAAATATAATTATGAAATTTGTAGCTTGAAGGAGGGCGTGGAATGCGGTTGGGGTGGCTGAGTGGGTGGGCGGGCGAGTGGATGCACTGCCTTGAGTTAATACGCGCCTTGTAATTAACTTGTGATTTATTGGCTCAAGTTTTTAGCGGTCTTCCTTCTTCCTTGTCTGCTTTGGTCTGAGGGTCCGCGCTTCATTTGGCGGCCTCTTCTTTTATATTCTTTGCTTTTCTTGGGTGTTTGTTTCCCTTTTCCTTTTCCTTTTTCATTTTTTCGGTTTTCGGTTTTTGGTTTCGTTCTCCTCCCTGCACTTGGTCTCCCATGCCCTGGTTCGTTTTGGAAACTTTCTCCTGGCGCTGCTTTATTCGCAACAAAATGTCTCGGAAAATAAAGCTAATTTATATGGGGTCCGCCTCCTCGGTGCGTCCCTCTACCGCCGCCACCGCCGCAACCACCGCATCCGCCCACCTTTAATATTAAATGTTACACCAGGGACACATTTCGATGAAATATTTCGTAAAAAGTGTCTACGAGAGAAAAATTTGCTCCCGCTCTTTGGATTCTCTATGGCGACTTCACCTTTGGCCAACGCCGGAGTCTCAGCTTCAACCTCTCTCAACCTTCTCTGCCCGTCTCTGTCCCTTTCTGGGGCCATGCGTCTTGCTCAAGTTGCGTTCGCTGGTCGCACAAAACTTTCTCCTTGCGGCGCTCCACGCCTTCTGCCTCAGCCTCACGCACGTGGCAACAGGAGGTGGAGGAGGAGGAGAAGGAGGAGGATGAAGCAGGAGCAGAAACAGAAGATGCTGCCGCCTGGCATTCCTTTTGTTTTACTCCGAGTGTGCCTGGTGCGAGGGTGTGGTGAGGGGGGGGCGTACTATGAAGCAGTGGGGGTGGGTTCTTGGGCCTGGCACAGCCCAAGAATTATTACCGACCAAATAAGCGATATTTCTCGAGGGATGAATGTGCTTTGGTGCGTGTTTTATTTTATTTCGTTGAGTTACAATCCACCGTCTAACGGTACACGCTCTCCCTTCTGCCTAGGGGTGGGTGGCGGTGCCGCAGGGCGGGGTGGGAGCTGGGACGGAGTGGAGTGGAGTGCGGTGCGGTGCGCTGCGCATGCCAGAAGGAGGTGCACGGCAAATGTCGAATGCGAAATTAAGAAAACATGGCAGTAAAATTGGGTAATAAATCATTGGGGGGCCTCAAAGTGTTACTTCCACACAGAGTGCGGGTACTCCGGCACAGTTGGAATTTGCTTGGCTACAAATTATATGGGGCCTGCAACACATCCTTCGGGGAGAGTGGAGTGGCTGGGATGGATGATGCGACACATGCCAGCAGTGCAAATGGCTCGGAAACCCGATTTCTGCTTATCATTATAGCCAGGGAAAGAGGTTCCAGTTGCTCGAGGATCGATTAAGAGTGTAAAACATCTCGAATCAGTTGAGGTTCCGAGAGTCCATCCGTTGGCCTCTTCCATTCACAGGTTGTAAGCTGTCTGGGCCAGGTCCCAATACCCCAATCGAAAAGCAAACCTCCTAATCCCCCATATCACCCCCAGCTTCCACCCTGCAGCACTCTGCGGCTGTACGCTTCCCTGTGTGCGTGTGAGAGTGTGATTAAAATGGCGATATGAATGCATAATAATATGAGAGTTATGACCCGGCCAGACCCCGCCGTCCAGTCTCCACCCCCACCCCCCACTGCCGATCGGAGGCATACAACTGCAGCAAACTAAAGCGCTGCAGCTCCCCCATCCATGGAGCCATGGACCCATCCACCCATCGACCCATCCACCCATCGGTCCTTCAGAGTGCTGCCCCGTCCTTCCCCAACCATCATCGCCGGGTGAGTAAGTGAGCTGAACTTTGATGCCGCCACATTCTATTCGCATTTGCGCTCCAACTACCTATGGCCATATATCTCTTCTGGCCGGACTAGGACCGACCGACCGACTCGCTCCAGTGCCAGCGGGCCGAGCCGCCTGTTATTCCTTTTTTTTTTGGCGAGTCGACTCCGAGTACGAAGCTCAAAAGCCGTAAAGCCTTGAATGGGGAATCGTCAGAGGGGAGTTGGGTTCTGGGAGCTGGGACGGTGGACGGTGGATGGTGGATGGTGGGGTAGGCGCAGTGGCAAAGAGTGCCGCCTCGTCCGCCGTTGCCCCTGGAAGATTTATGCAGTTCATATTCACATTTTCCAAACGCCGCATACCAGACCCAGCAGCAGCAGCAGCAGCAGCAGCAACATTCGAAGCGCACACGGATGCAGGCACACGGGTGGAACGGACAGGGAGACGAGAGGAAATGGGATGAGGATGTGGCACGGACACTGCAAGCGTGCGTCTGTGAATGTGTTATTGCATATGTGTTCGGGGCCTGCCTGTCCATGTGTGGGTATCGGGCTGCGTGTGTGCATCTGTGTGCGGGAGGGGGAGAGTAAGTCCAGCCGCAATTGTTGGAGCTTTTTTGGGCGCCAAATGTGCGCTGAGCATTGCAGTCTGCCGTTGTTGTTTTTGCTGGGCTAAAGTACAGTGGGACGGAGAACAGCTTAGCCAGGTAAATACTCCATTGAAAGCAGCGTTAAAGGACATTGACATCGAAAGCGACTACCAAATTCTGTTACAGAATGAACACATAAAATACATTAAATGCCTTTCTTTGCTAACTTTTCGGCGCTCTTTCGACCATCAGTTCCACTGTGCCTGGCCTAGCCCTAGCAGTGGAGAAGGGATGAGAAGGCAGGGAGGCCTGGTGCCTGGTGGAGTGGAGTCTGGGGCCAGGCTTTGGTGGATGACTGCAGGCCCGGCTCGCTCGGGCAAGTGTTGGAGCACACTGCATATTAAGTTATTGTATATTAGGTGTTAAATCAGATAAATTTTCGCATAATACCGCATACAGCACTCGGATTTTCAAAGATTAACGTGGCGCACACACAGTCAGTTGTTGGCCAGTGCAGTTGTTGCTGCTGTTGCTGCTGCTGCTGCTGCCCCTCGTGTTGTTGCCTCTTCTTGTTGCCGTTGTTTGAGCCCGGCTGAACGGAGCTATGGCTGTGCGGCTGTGTGGCTGTGTGGCTATGGCTGCAGCATTTTGGAGCTGTTTTAATCATTTGAATGCTGCACATTGTTTTCGGCCAGGGGGCAGGCGGGAGTCTCTAAACAGTGTTGCAGTTTATTTGCATCGCCGGTGCATCGGACGATGGTTATTTGTTGGGCTGTGTCGTCTGGGCAGTCATTGATAAACCTTTTGCTCCGCAGTTTGCTTTCCATGGTCTCTCTGGCTGCAGTCCGATGATGTGCGGCATGCAATCGCATTTCTCTGCCTTCCCAGATTGCCTTTCTGTGCAATCCGCAGTTAACAGATTATTAAAGCGAGCATAAATTAATGCAAATTATTAATTGCAGAACTCGGAAAAAACAAAAGTGGAAATCGAAGCCCATGAAATGGTCTGGGCCGCGGCTTCATTAAGGCTGCCACTGCCGCTGGTTGCTCCCACAGCAACCGGCTGCTGTTGTTGTTGTTTCTGTTTCTGTTTCTGTTTGTGCTGCTGCTTTTGTTGCATATTTAAAAATAAATCGCACCGTTATTAAACAAAAGCTATTGTGTTTTATGAAAAGCGCATAAATAAAAGCAGCAAAAAGCAGCACAGCGCCAGCAACAATTTATTATGACAAGTTGCCCTGGCACTTTTATCTCCACACACACAAATTTCTGCAGTCATCCAGCTACCCATACAAAGACACCGATAGACGTACATGTATACAGTACACACATATATACAGTATACATATATATATATGTATGTTTTTTTCGTTTGGTATTAATGCTGTAGTTGCTCCTCGTATAACACAAAATATATGCCATAAAATAGCCACAAAACAAACTCTGCCCTAAAATGCTGAATGCTGCTGCAGCAGAAACTAACTAGAAAAGGCATCCAGCATATACATACATACATACGTACATACGTACGTACGTAGAGTGTGTGTGACAGCAACAAAAACGTGACCAGAGCCAACAGGATTTGACAAATAAGTTGCTGCAAAAAAAGCTCATTTTTAATTAGTTGAGCCACAGAATATTTTCCAATTTAAAGGGAACATTCAGCTTATTTAGATATGCAATTTAAGAGAAGAACATTTGAACATTTTGCTTGGATGTTGTTAGCAGAATAGTTTAAAGAGGAAATGTTATTTTAATGTATACGAGATATTCCCAGAAATGATCAGGGCCATTGTACTCATTCTTTACATTATTATTATCGCAGGGATATGTTTCGGAATGCGAGTATTAATTGGATTAATTTAATTTTCGTTGTCTAGGATTTTCTCACAGTGAGAGAGCATCTGTAAACGAGACTGCAATTGAAAGTAAGTGAAATGTGTGTTTAAAGAAATCCCATTCTCCGCCTTCCACTCCCTACTCGCCGCTCGGCCATTGCATTTACTAATCCATGGCTCAGTTGATTAACGCAGCGAGGAGGCTTCTATTTATTATAAATTTGCAATTTGAGCAACAAGCAACAACAACTGCGAATTATGCACGCCGAGGGCAGCCAGAGTTGATTGCACTTGCCACGAGAGGCAGGGGCGGGGGCAGGGACAGGGACAGGCTGAGGGGGAGGGGAGCCCCAACAATTTAGTCCGACATTGCATATTTTTGCACGCTCCCTCTCCCTCTGCGTGGCATGCACCGCATGCGAGGCGGCATAACCGAACACGGGCCATGGCCATGGGACAGGAGACAGGGGACAGGGGATGGGGGATGGGGGACAGGGATATGCTCCTGGGCGCGTGAATAAAGGAACGAAGTCCGATGACCATCGCAATGATGATGGCCAGAAGAGTGTGCTCGGACTGGTCAGCAGGTTGCTCTGTCTCTGGCCCTGGCTCTCAGTCTGGATGTTGGTGTTGCTGCTGCTCTTGCTGTTTCTGTTGATTTGTTTGGGCCAGTTGTTGCTCTTGTTGTTGTTGTTCTCTTTTAAATTGCCCGTCGCACGCTGCCCCGTTGTCCGTTGCCACGTTGCCGGTTTGCCAGTTTGCCGGGTGAGTAAAACGATTACCCGCCGGCTAGGAGGCTCGCTTTTTGGTATGTGTCGGAACAACTATTATTAAGCGGGTACTCTCCTTGCTGTTGTTTTTTTTACAAGTGCAACGCCATCCCCATGCACGTCCCCCATGCCCCTTGTTGCGGCCATTGTTCTGCTTTGGCTGGAAATTATTATTCGCATGCCAAAATGAATTGAGCAGCCGGGTCCGAGGAACAACTAGCAGCAGCAGGAGAAGCAGGCCAAGTAGAAGAGCTTTCTGTGGCATGCAACATGTTTAGTGGGTACACATGCGTCGCGTCCCCCATTCAAATTGCCCAGTTATTAAGTAAATTGATTTTAAGTATGTTTGGAAATTATTTGCTTCTAAATGTTTTGCTGCTCGCATTCGTCGCAGCTGCGGCCGCCGATTCCTTTGTCGCGATAAAGCCAGCCCAGAGCCGGCCCAGAGCCGACCCGAACCGAACCGAGCTGGCCAAATTGATTGTTAACATTGCATGCAATTTGTTGCTGTTCCTTCGATCTCCATTAAGATATCCGGACGTGCAGGGAGCGCGGAATTGCCATGCAAATAAGAAAGGAGCTGCCCCGGGGGGCTCTAGAAAGCATTTCTGTTCTGTACCTATCTCTCTTGATAAGCGTAATAATAATGGCAGTAACGCCAGTCCCCCCCATTTGTTCCGACAGCACTCTTCGCCCAGCTGGCATATGCATTTTCTATTAACTGACGTTAAATTTAATTTAATTTAAAACTCACTCACAAGCCAAACAACATGGTCGGAATGGTTCCGCGGCATGCGAAATGCTAATAGGAGAGGGGGATACCAATTCCGATACCGAATGCAACCAAGCCGACTGCTCTGCTCTCCATAAACAGTGCAATTAAACTAATGACTGTGCTTAGGCCCCGCGATCGCCAGTGGGCAGGGGCAGTGGCAGGGGCTTGGGCAGGGAAGGGGCATGCCTCATAGACATGGTACAACGGAGACCACACACAGGCTGATCCGAGACTGGCCAAACCGGCTCGTCGTCAGCACTTGCGCATATGATTAACCTGTGGCTGTGGCATGCCACTTCTAAGTACGTGGAGATGTGGGGATAGTGCCACGTGGAGGAGCGCGATGGCCTGCCTAATGGGTCGCCAAAAGGAGGGCCGAAAGCTCCCCGAGATGCAACTGATGAATTGCCCGCTGCTCGCATTTGGCCAGGTTAAATGGTTTCCATTGCAGCAGCAGCAGCAGCAGCAACAAGAGCAACAACAACAGCAGACGCGGCAGACGAACAGCAGACGAACCGGTTTCCCAAGGCAGGTAGACAGAGTCCGGCAGCCGGTTGTCGTCGTCTTGGCCATGGTTGTCCCATGTCGGTGGTGGCTTTAATGGCTTCCGCCAACGATCATAGGAGTGAAATAAATGGCCAGACGCAGCCAATAAACGTCGCGCGTTATGCCCCGGCTCTTTCGTCGCTTGGCCAGGCTAAATGAGTTAAGAACTGTGGACAGTTGGATGCGATTTACGAGGAGTGGAGTGCGAGAGCGTGGAAGAGCGACGGCAGAAGGTATCGGTGTCCTGAGCGGGAGGACATTCCTGCTGGCCTCGTAATAGCACATTCTGCATTATAATAATATCAGTCTGTAATTTACGAAACATATATATTGCCTAGGCACCCATCAATCAGTTCGGGATTTAAAGGAATTGACCTGCACCGTGCACTCTGTCGCTCCCCTCCGGCTGGAAAACCATGGCCAGTCCAGTCTAGTCCGCTGCTCGGACTAGTCCCAGTCCCGGTCCCGGTCCCTGTCCGGTTCAATAATAAAAGTAATCGCTCTTTACCCTTTAGGGTTAGCGAGTGGAGCAAATTGCAAGTTGAATGCCAAGCAAGTCGTTGGCCAAGCAAGTCGTCGGCTCTGGTGGGGGAGGGGGGAGGGGTGAGTTCGCTTTTCTATAAGCATAAAAATTGCTATAATTTGTTGAAAATTACATTTTATACATAACCATGGCCCCCTGCTTGGCCCCAGCCGCAGCCCGAGCCGCAGCCCAGCCTGCCCGGAGACCCGCAATTTATTTTCCCTACCTTTAATCAATATACGGACAATATGGCAGCTCCGACCATTATCCGAGATGGATTGCAGTGCTGGATTGGCTCAGTGAAGGGCTGGAAAATGGATGGTCCGAAAGTCAGGAACTGGAGCGGGGCAATCAAAAATATTGAAACCCATTTGATCAAGCCATCAAGATTAGCGAAATACTCAACTGGGGCCAAAGGGGAATTGGAGTTATGGGAATTTTGTGCTGCCCCCGAACATTTTTCCAAAGTCGATAAATATAGAAATCAAGCAGAGTCTCCCGATGCCGTGTGCTCGATAGGAAGACACAAAAATCGTTGTCCCTTTTCATTAATTAAATTCACTTGTTGCCGAACATTAAATAGCTCTTACTTGTAATTTCGATGCTGCAGGTACACGTTCTTTAATTATAAACCTTCAGCCAGGGACAATAGATCTTCTGCTTCCGTTGTTGTCTGGTTTTTTTCAGATTATCCCCAGAATTAATTACCCCTTTGGTGTCGTACCCCTTTGCGCTGGTTTAAGGAGCATATGGCAATGGAAATTTATGCAAATTACTTAATAAAATGTTGTCAACAACAAAATACATTTTCAATAGGCCAATATCAGCCCTCTCTTCCTCTCCCTTTCCCTCTCTCACAGTCCCTGTCCGTCTCGCTCTGTCGGCCAAGGGGCGTTAGTGTTTGGCCATTATGGTTTACCCTTGTGCCTGGACTGGCCCAACCCCTTTCGGGCCGCCATGTCGAACCCTGAGCAAGGGGTGGCGGCACAAATCTCTTGTGTGACACAGTTCCCGGGAATGATAGACCTGCTATTGTGCCTGTGCCTGTGCCTGCGCCTGTTCATGCGCCTGTTCATGCGCTGCTCCTGTTTCGATGGAGATCCAATTAAACCTTCTTTTTTCTTCTCAGCTTTCTGTTTTTCCTCATAAATTGTGCATTAACCTGATGCGGCATAGCCCCGTAAAGCAGAGACATAAATCCTGGGGAACTTTGAGAGCCACCCTCGACCATGTCTCACGTGCGGCGCACGTTGCCACCCTCCTGGCCCTGCGTCTGCGACTGTCTCTGCCTCCGCCCGCTCCTGTTTACCATCTTTCGCTTCTGTGCCGATTTCAGCCGAAAGATAAATAATCTGCTGCCGTTCTACCGCTCTACCGCTCCACCCAGACGCAGTCATATTTGCGGTTGCCCCATCCTCGTCCCATTCCCGGCCCAAGCGCCGCACGAACCTGGCTTCTTCTTGGCATTTTCGCAATAAAATCGTAATAAAACACATTGGTCACGTAATTTCGTTTGTCTGTGGGATTTTATTGCCATTTTTTCGAGCAATTTTAAATTGTTATAAATGTGACTGCGACGGCCCGGACCCGTGTGTTTACTCAGCCAGCCTTCAGCCCTCCGTCCTCTGCCGTCCGCCGCACTTTGCTTACTTATATATTTATGATGTGGAAAATATCTTGAAAACTGCACAGGCAGGCATCAAGGAAGGCTTCCGGGCAGGCAAAATCGATAATGATGATGGGGAGATCTTCTCTGCTCTGCTCTGCCCCGCTCTGAACCACATTTATCAGGATAATTACACTTGTCCTTGGCCAGAGCAGGGCAAATGAACAGGACATGCCCTCGGCCCTCGTTCCTGGCTCTGGCTCTGCCTCTGGATCACACTCCCACAACACTCTCCTCCCACAACAGTCAAAACTTTCACTGGCCAAACACCGCACAAACGACAATTAAGCAACAAAACTTTGATAAATTGCTTCCTTGCTCGCATTTTACGAGTTGGCCCAGAGAGTGGTTCGGGGTTCGGGGTTCGGGGCTTCTTTACACTAATTAAGGGTCTCGGGGTTTCCTGCAAATATTTGCTATCTGCCTCTGGCTGCCACAAACCGAAAGCCGGGCCACCAGCAGCAGCAGCATCCACAACAATGGGGGACAGTTATGTGGCGCCACAGGCGGGAGGAGACTTCGAATATTTGTGCTCCATTGAGCAAAGTTTGCTATAAACTCGGAATAGTTGGAATTGTGTTCGTTTGTTCGAAACTCGATGGCAAAACAATTTCTGTGACTTTTTCAAAGCCGAGAAATATTCGAAATAAGCAATTTTCGGCATCTATATAGAAATCGATGGGAGGATGGGAGTGCCCTCCCCTCTCTGTTATACATATAACAAATTTGTGTTTCCTAATCGTTAATTGTGTTTCGGATAAATACGAATTCCTCTTAAAGTTGTGGCCCGTCTTGCACACTCAAAGATTCGTCTATTAATCAATTTATTGAAATTAAAATTCATGCAAAATCTCTGTCAAAGAACTGTTGGACCCCCGGCTCCGCTTCCCCGCCGCTAATCCATGGGGAAGACATTTTGGATGCGAAAAGTCCGCTCGCCAATAAAAATGATAAAGTTTTTTGCGGAAATATAAAATTGAATTATTGCATGCAATTTAAAAACCAACAAAAGCTGACAGAAGTCGCAGCTAAAAGCCGGGCGAAGGCAGCAGCCCCAACAACAGCAACGACTGCCAAAAAATTTGTCAAAATAATGGCGTCATTCTGCAGTGGTCGCCGGCGAACCGGAGAGGGGTAGCAGAATGGGGGTGGTGGTCGACCAAGACGCCAAGAGGATCCGCTAGGACGAGCACACACTCACACACACACATGCCGCCGGCGACGCTTTGGTTTATCCTTTATCCTTATGCCTTTTTGCACATTATTTGCTTTTGCAATTCAAAGCGATTAAGTGCGACATCGCCGAGGAGGAGGACGCGACTCTACTCGACTCGACTCGAGAGTCGCCTCGAGACTCGACGCTGTCTCTGGCTCTGCTCCGGGGTCATTAGGGGCGACATAAACCATGTTTTTGTTGCAGTGGCCGACAGTATGTACGGGTTTCTACCATATAGAATATATTGCATGCCTAATGGCAAAGTCATCCAATAACTCAATGCGCCCGAAAGGCTTTCAAACCGCCTCAAACTGTCTCTGGCCATTAGCGCAGGCTGGGCGTCCAAAAAATACAAAAAATAAGAGCAGCGTAAGCCCATTTAATAGAGCAATTATGAGCAGTTGAAAGTCGGGAACAGTCGACCGATGTCGGCCATATTTCAAAGTGTTTGGCCGTAACTAATTAAGCAATTAATTTCCGAGCAGCGGGCCGTGCCGGGCCGGGCTGGTAGTCCCGCAGACCCACAGTTCCGCAGTACAATGGGGAAGTTCAACAAACTTTTGCCCGAAAAATTATTTACAGGCTGCTCGCGTCGCGGAGCATCGCATCGCGTCGCGTACACCTCTCCATGTGGCGTAATTTAGTGAAATTATTTATGCCTGGGTCCGGCGGTACAGCAACAGCCACAGCCTCCGCCTCCGCCTCCCGAAGTGCTGCAGAGCAACGAGAAACCCTTTCACATGCGTGCGCCGCGGAGTATGCAGCACTTTCTGCGCGCCTGCCATAAAGCATGTTAAACGCCCCGAACGCCCGAGGGTGTGAAAACTTGAATCAAAACCGAACCGAACCACTCTGAATATTTATGATGCGATTAGCAGGAGTCAGACCCAGTTGTTGCTGTTACTGTTGCTGTTGCTGCTGGTGTGTTGTGCTGCTGCTGGCATTGCTCAGGTTGCAAGGAGTTGGGAGGGAGATTTACGTGGCCAAATAAGAAGGCTGCCAATTAAAGCTGTGGATTGCAGGGGCGGGGGAGTGCACCGCATGAATATGTAAATAAAAAGAGGTAATAAGTGGGTGTTTAATAACCGGATGGCCCAAACCAGACCCACAGACGCACGGACGCACGGACCCACAGACCCACAGAAGGAGAGCGCGCGGGCGCACTTTGTCAACCGGCAAAAGGTAAAAAATCAGTAGGCAAGGCAACCGAGAAGCCGAGCAGCCGAGCAGCCAACAACAGTAAAGGACATGCCGCGTGGCAGGGCAGGGGCAGGCCCGAAAAAAGGTAGCATGTTTAATTTGCGTGGCATTTGCAGCTGCCTGCGGCAAAAAGATAACGAAAATAAAACGTTTGTCGTCCCCCAGCTGGAGACGGAGAAGGAGCAATGGAGGTGAATAAAAAGTGTGTGAGTGAGAGCGAAAGATACTCGGAAAATTTGTAGAGAAGTGCAAACTAATTAAACGACCGGGCCGAGTGCTGCACGAGAAATAAATTCCCACCGGAATTATGATTAACATTTAATTTAGCGAAAATAATCAAGCGTGCTTTGATTAACTCCGAAATTGCGCGCCATTAAAACTCTCGTATGTATTTATGTATAAATTCGAAAATCATTCGGCGCACGACGCATTAAATTCATTAAAATTCAATTAAAATCGAAAATCAAAAATGGAAAAACCGAATAAAAACTAATAATAATCGAGAGTTAATGGGGCCCCTCAACGGCTGTGATAATCATTTGTCCTAGTGTCCTGAGCGGGGCGGAAAGGATCGGAACGGGTGGGGTCGGGTCGAGTCGGGTTCCTGTCCCTCTCTCACCCGGCCACGTCCAGAGCATTTATTCATTCATTAAACGCAGACAATTAAGTGTCAGGAATTTTGCAGGACTATAAATTGTGCGGGGGTCGAGGGAGCAGGAAGATGGGTGGGCTCGGCTTTTTGTCAGGTCAGCCGAAAATCTCCATATGCACTGACCAAACAACTATAAAACTATGTGCGCCCAGGGGTGGGGGGTGTTCTGCGAAATTTCAATTTAAATTTTCCCTCTGTGGCAGCCATTTTGCAATGTCCGCGACTGTTATGGCCTCGCAAAATGGTGCCCGCCCCGCACCCCCTAGAACTGCTGCCTGTGAGTGTGGAGTGGGGGAGAGGGCTTGACTGAGCTGACAATCGGTTAATTGAAAATTCTCCAGAAATCAAATTAGAAAACGTGGAAAATAGTTTCTGGCAAACAGGGACAATAATGGCAAATTAGTACGTGTGGAAATGGCAATAAATCCCGTTCTGATGATGACTCTGCTACATTCCGGTCTATGAATAAATGTGGCATTCATGTTTTATATTTTTCGATATATTGTGGAGGTATTATGCGGCATGTACTTCTGGAATGGTGGCATTTCTTCGCAATTTTTAATGAATTCTTTTAAAGTAAACATTAAATGCTGGCATAAATAATGCGAGAATCAACAAGCCAAAAATTTCAAATTCATTTGCATTTTTTTATGTATTAAAAAAAACATTTGATCTTTTTCTAGGCCGACTGATACCTGCAAAGATTATAACCAACCCTTCTGAACTCTAAAGTTCTTTAATTTTCCCTATAATTACGAGCGTTTCAGGTCTCGCAAGTTTTCTTCAATTTTTGCGGAGTCTTCTTCTGCCACTCTCGTTCCCTGTTGTCGGCCGATTCGCACGCTTATCGATGACTGGGAAATGTGGCTCATGACGTGTCCTCCGCTGATACTGGCTTTCTATCCCTCGCCCTCGCATTTTTCACTGCTGGTCGGGCCCTTTTCCCCGGATTCTGTGTGTGTTTTGCTCGGAAGACATCAAATTACTTTCGTATGCAAATCAGCGGCTTTCTGCAGACTTTTTTGTATGTGCCACCGCCTCCCAAAGCTGCCACACGGCAGCCGACAGACGCCGATGCCGCCGCCGACGACGATGCCCCCCCGCCTCAAGCCCTTCGCCCGGGACAGTTGATCGGCACCAAATTTATCTCAATGATATGCAGATAAAACTAACAAGTACCAACGTTTCTTTTTCATTCCGTTTCGCTCCTCCATCTTCCTGCTTTGCTCTGCTCTGCCTCGCTGCACTTCTCTGGAGAAAAAGCAAGGGACAGAGGCAGAGATGGAGATGGAGAGGGGAGAGAGCAGCCAGAGTGGTGTGGAAAAACTACATTAGCAAATAAATTTATTTAGCATTACAAAAAATGAGGTAGCTAAGTGGCTGTGGGTGGCTGTCCCAGAGCGGGGCGGGGAATGCCACGGGGGTGTGTGTGTGTGTGTGTGTGGTGGGTGCCATGAATTTATTTAAGATACTTATTGATTGGATTTGATTTCATGCTATGGGAAAGTAAAGTTGTGCAAATAAATTTAAATGGGGGCGTTGAGTCCGCTTCGCTTCGTTTTCCCTCTCCCTTAAATTTGCAAGTTTTTCTGCCTTCGGGGCATGCCACGACCGAAAAAGGAAATCCCGTCATGTGTGGGTGTGTGGGTGTGGGGGCGTGGGTGTGGCACCCCCCAGCACGCATGAGTAATTTTCCAATTTTTGTTTCACGTCTTCTGCTAATCTGGAAAATGGTTTTCTTCTGTCGATGATGCTAGATGGGGATTGGTTAAGGGGATTACAACCCGTGCAGCTGCTGGTGTGCTACTTCCCTCTCTTTCTCTCTTATACATGTATTTATCTACTCACTTTGTCAATGTTTTTTTGTAGGGATATATGGGAGTAATTTGTTTGACACTTACCTAAAAAAAGAGAAGAACAAATAAAATCATTTAGTTTAAAGGGCATTTATTAATTTATGTCAAGAGTGTGTACATACACGGATACGAGTATGCGTACGTACGAGAAGAAGTTGAGCATCTACTTGCGTTAATCATGCAGATAGAGAATAATTAAGTCTGAAGTTTTACCGTTCCAATTAGTTGCAAAGCCATTTTTCAGCCAACAAGATTTCAAGCACTATTTTTCAAGATTTTATTTCCGTTCTGCTCTGTTCGTGTAATTGCGGAAAATGAAATAATTAAAATGGAAATACAGCCACGACAACGCGTAAAGCAAGTTGCAGTTGCAGTTGCAGTGCCTTAACGACCTCCCTGTTAATAACGCAAAGTGCAAATGTTGCCACCTGCAACTGTCCCCAACAGCAATAACGATGCGTAAGTGCAACTGCCCTCCGACTCCCTCCGGGCAGCGCCACACGCAATTTTCATTTCATTTTCCTCTTGTTATTAAGTGATAATTGAATTTTTATGCCTTCCCTTCTGTTCTCTTCTGCTCCATCCGGAGCTCCTCCACCAGGTCAGAGCCCGCAGCAGCACCCAGACAATCTCGCAGTTCTTTTGCTACAGAGTGACCTGCTCTGCTGCTGTTGCTGCTGCTGTCCTCGTATTCCGATCAATTTATCCTGCCATAAATCAGACTGGTCTTTTGGGCCGATTTCCGAGCAGGGCATGTAACGCACTTTCTAAACAGCACAAAACATGAGAACCCCTCCAACCTGGCATTCTATTGTTCCGGAATTTGTATAAGAAATGCCAAAAAAAAAAAGAAAAAAGATATGAAATATTCGCTGCAGCTGTTTTATGGCACTCCCGTTCAGAGTTCGACCTTTTTTGCAAACCGCAAACTGTGCAAAAATTATGAAAATTCATATTTCGGCACGCACTTGGCCGGCCTGGGAAATTGAAAACCCTCCGTCCCGTACCTGCTGCAGGGCAGTCGGTGAAAGCGGCAGTGGCAACGGCAACGGCAACGGCAACTTACACAAAACAAGGCCAGCAGGCGGCGCAGCGTGAAATTTGCATGCGTCAATAGAATTTTGACAATTTTGCAACTGTTGCCAAAAGGAAAAGTGTCCCTGATTTACAACCTGTAAGCAGGACGGCCCATAAATCTCCTTCCGCTATTTGTTGTGCGGCAAATATTTTGGTTGCTGCGATTTCATGCCCTCAAATTGCAATTGCATTTAATTTTGCTCTTTTTGCAACGCGGCAAAAAAGAGGGATATGTCTGACAACAGGCAGGGGGCAGCTACAGAGGCAGGGGAAGAGAGAAACTCGCACACATTTCATGCGGCTTCCACAAAAGGTAAGAGCCCGGGACTGAACAACGACAACGAAAAGCAATTTACGAAAAGCACGCAGCGTTTAGATCAAAAGCAAAGACGACGACGACGACGACGACAATCGCCATTTGCCGGGACGGAGACTGGACAGAAGCGAGGATGGGGCAAGAGGGCCCCCGCAGAACCGCTCGCTCAACGATGCTATACAACGCAAAACACATCATTAAGTATAAAATTCTTAAAATGGAATTTTAAATCATTAAAAGGCAGCGAGCAGCAGCAGCAGGGAAAGCCACAAAAAGAGTCAACAACGGCAGACAAGGAATTCGCAATGCGTTTGCTTTATTTGGCGGTGGCTGCTGCTGGGCTGCTGCTGCTGGGAGCTGCTGATGCTGATGCAACAGCAACTGCGGCAACATGCAATGGCAACCATTCCCGCTGCCCAGTCGCATTGTCCAAAATGGTCCGGACTGAGGCTGGGGCTGAGGCTACAGCAGAGGTTGAGGTTGGGGTTGGGGCAGCTTTTTTGTGCTTTTGTATTTTTTTATGTACACGCCAAGCCAAACAGCTTGAATGGAAGTAATGATGCTGGCCGACCGTCCTCGTCGTCGTCGTCGTCCCCGTCCCCGTATCCAGTATCCAGTATCAGAGTCTTGAGAAAGGCGCGCAGTTGTGTTGCATTTGCAATGAGTGGCCGCTGCAACAACCACGGCAACGGCAACGGCAACAGCAGCAGCAACGGCAATGGCAATCTGCAACATGGCCGCCTGAGCAGCAAACGAAGCTGAACTACCATCGTTGCTTTTATCGGCGTTTTAGCTGCTGCTGCTGCTGCTGCTGCCGCGCCGCTACATGCCCCAACTCCTTAGCTCCCTCCACCGCCACCTCCACCTCCCCGACCGCATTCCCTTCCATTCGGTAACATGTTGCTGCCGTGCATTGCATGTTGCTGCCGCCGCACGAATTCTATGTTGCACTTGGAATTTGAAGTAAATAATTCTTGGCCGTTCGCTTTTGCTTTTGAGCATTTTGCAAGTGCCTTCTGCTCGTTAAGCATTTTGTGTGCGATTTCTTTTATTTTTCGTTTCATTTGTGGCAGCTCCTGCTGGCGCTGCTGCTGCTGCTGCTCCGCTCATCATGCACCACCCAACGGAAGTGGAGGCGAAGAAAGGGCGCGTCAGCTGCGAAAAGTGGTTCCGTTTCGTTTATCTCATGTTTTGGGTGCGTTGTACAATGCGCTTTGTGCACAGATACTTTTGCGTTTAAGCGTGGAATGCGCTGCCTCTCGGGGAGGAGATCGTTCGCCACCGATTCGGCAAAGATTTGTCTTCGTTGGGACCCGCATATGATGATTGACAATTCTCGCAGAGCCAGCCTCTCTTGGGTCTACGACTGCCCTTCATGATGCATGCCCCAAGAGTGTGTGCCCCATGCCTCACCCTCCTCTCCAAATACCCAACATTGCTGGCAATCAGACAAGCCCAAACCGCTGTAAGCCATAAAAGGCAAACTCTTCTGGGTTCCTCTTCTGTTTTCTGCTTTCTGTTCCCATTTTGGCTCTGTCTCCATCTTGGCCAATGCATTCACCGGCGACATTTGCGAGCGAATAAATTCAATTTGCTGCTGGTCAGAGGGAGCTGCGACAGGTTTTTGTCGCATTTATCATCGCATCAGCGACAACGGATGGGAGATGGAGTATGGAGGATGGAGGATGGAGGATGGCGGCTGGCGGATGGAGCTGGCACAGAGCTCCAAATGAAACGCCATTTACCAATTTATTTATTTATATAAGGCGAATATATTTTATAACCCGAAGCAAATGCAGCCCGAGCCCAGTCCGGCGAGCGGTTTCTGACTCTTGCTCTGCCTCTGTCTCTGCCTGCCCCAGCAGAGCAAAAAATGTTGTATGAAGTGACCAAACTAGTTCGTTAAAATAAATTCGAGAGCCACTAACAATGTTGAGCGGACAGACGGATCGGATGGGACGGGACGGGATGCTACGGGATGGTACGGGATGGGTTGGGATGGTGGATGGACAGCGGATGGGCAACATGCAACATAGCAGCCATGCCCGGGTCCAAGTGAGCTCCCAGTCTCGCTCTCAGTCTCAGTCTCGGTCCCAGTTCCAGCCAGCCAGCCAGCCAGCCAGCCAGCCATGTCGATGTGCGAGTATGCGGCAGGGCGAAGATGTATTCCTTTTGGGATGTTTTTAATTTTTCTTTAAAGTCGTTAAGCGACGTCGTTCGTTTTTTGCGCCTGTCTCTGGCTCCGACTCCGATCCCTGCCACTGCCACTGCCTTTGCCTTTGCCTCCTTTGTGTTGGCCTTCGTTAGCTGCCATGAGCGCGCCATTTGCTTCCTTTGCCTTTCTAATGGAGTTTTGCAGATAACAGAGCCTGCAACAACAACGGCAACAACGGAGCCGACTCCTGCCCCAGCATAAACACACACTTAAGCGTACTTGGGGCACTGGTACGGCGCAGCGCGAGACGGCGAGATGGGTCGATGGGGAGAGGGGAACGCGAAACTCGAAATGAAATTAAACCCTTTTTGGCGGCTGCTGCTGCTGGTGCTGCTGGTGGTGCTGCTGCTGCATGAAGGACCGAGGAGCGAGGCAAATAGTTGCAAAAAATTAACATTATTGCAGTTTTGCAGCTTCAACCAACAAGCCGTGCCCCAAGGGAGGACTCACTTGGACTCATACCTGGACGGGAGACGGAATATAATTGAAGAAGATGTTGGATGTTGGCTGTTGGATGTTGGCTGTTGCTTGTTGCAACAAAAGTGGCAATAAATTTAAAATCGTTTAGAAAATTAAAGAAATTGCTGGAATAGATGCCCTGGCCATGTCTCAACTCCGGGCTCGTATTTCTGTGCAAGTTTTCCCCTGCCACAGAACGGGAATGCCAACAGTTGCAGCGCCAAATGGACAAACAAACAACAATGCGAAGGCCTTGCAGGAGGCAAGGGCAAGTGGAGCAAAACAAGAAACAGAAACCAAACAAAAGAGGAAAATGCTAAGAAGTTCTTGCCGCCGCGCCACGCCACGCCGCTCCTCGTTTCGCGCTGCCGACAGGCGGCATATGCAAATTTCTTCCAGAAATGCAACTAAACTTGAGCTTGAGCATGCGGTGCGACGGGGCAGTGGCTGGCAATGGGCGGGTGGGGGAGAGGCAGAGTAATGAAGATACTCCTTAAAGAATACGTTTCCCTGTTCATGGTACTTGGGGCTCACTCGGGGAAATATATTTTACTGGAAACTCCGTTCGACTGGCATCACAGATTTAATGGCAAATGTTTCTCGATAGCAAACTTCATGGGGCAAATCTGGAATGTGTTCTTTAGGTATATTTTAAGGGTGGAGCATTGATGGATTGGACTTGCGTCCAAGCCCCAAGCGAGTGCCCACTTTATATAGAGAAATGTCAGACTTACTTGAGGCACCGGATCCGGATCGGGATCATGCGGGCTGTGCCCCAATATTCAATTCGAAGCTTAGATTCAGTGGACACTCACTCTATGATTCGTGTGGTAGCAACTGCCGCTGCGCTCGCTGCCCGCTGTGTTTGCAATGATAACACGAGGCACAGGCTCAGACACAGACAGGCCTCGGCCGCCCATTGCTGCTCCCTGTCCGTAGAGCCCCCTAGGCCGCCCGCAGAAATGGTGTAGCATGCCCCCGGCCCTGCCTGACTGGCCCGTTTCTAATCTGTCTTCGCGTGCTGTTTGCTGTTGCATGCGAGAATTGCAGAACACGGCCAACATGCAATGCACTCCAATGTCCGGGCCCACTCCCCACCCGCCCCACTTGCCACTCGCCACTCGAACAACATCAACAAGGCTGCCACATGCTGCGCCTCTGCTGCTGTCCCTAGCTCCGTCTCCCTCGCGCGGCTCCAGCTGCCATCCCGCTCTCCCCACTGCAGTGGGGGGAAAACATTTATGCAAATGTCTGCGCGCCATCATAAAATTGGATTTGGCAGCCGATTCGGAATAGGATTCGTATTCGGATTCGGATTCAGATTGAGATTCTGCCTCTGATTCGACAGCTATTTTAAGCCCCCTGAAATCGTCGACACACACACTAGCACACACACACACTCGAACCCCCCCATAGGCGACATTTTTCAAACAAAATATTCGCTTTGCAATATAGAAATAAAATTAATTTCGGTGTCGCCCGCTAATGTTTGCCTCTGTTTATATTTATTTTTAGTTTTCCCAGCCGCATTTTCCGTTCATTTCGGGCTCTTTTTCCCGTGTTGTGCCTTATTTTTAGTCGCATTTTTGTCGCATTGCGAATCTCTCGCGACCTCCGCCTGGGCCGACTAAATAAATTTCGTTTTAAGCGTTTTCGCCACACTCCATATACAAGGAAGGGCAAGAGGCGAGATGGAGGCTCGGGATGGCGGGGGCTGGGACTGCCACAGGGGGCAGGAGCAGCAGCAGGAGCAGGAGCAGCGCAAGGAGCAGCAAATAGCCAAAGATAATAAAATAAACAAAAGGTTTGCCGCCGCCGCCGCCAGCTTTGGCTTTGGCCAGCGAGCGGCGCAGAAAGCAGAGAGCAGAGCAGAGAGCAGAGTAGAGAGCAGAGTAAAGAGGAAGAAAACGCAACCAAGAAGCTGATACAAACGGTGGTAGAAGGGACTAGCACTGGGGCAGCCCAAGCGGCAAGGGGCAGCCAAAGGTGAGTCGCAGTTTGCTGCAGGTCTGCAAGTTTTATTTGTGTGTTTTATTGTGGGCATATCTCAAAAGCAAATCTTTTGGCAAGTCCGACAGCATTTCGAACTCCGAGGAACGACGCTCAAAGGGGAACAAGGGGCGATGGGAAGGGAAGTGCATGTGGGGAAGAGATACACGGAACCACCAAATATGCCAAAACAATGGAAAGACCGGCCTCAAATGCAAAGAAAAGGATTCGAGGTGAATCGGCAGGCAGAGAAGTCCCTAAATCGAATCCCGCATGCTCTTTAAACTTATCCAGCACAGACTGACAGTCTTCAGTCTGCAAGAAAGTTCTCTGCAGTGTCTTTAAGCTCTGCATGGCCAACAGCTGTGGTTTCACAGGATGCGAGACACATAGGATGCCCCATTCTGCCGTTAAGTAACTCCCCGAGAATCAAACATCTCTCACCACTGGCCATAAATCTATTCCCTTTGTGGGATAGCTCATAGCTCATGCTGCAAGAACCTTCTGGCATTCGAAGGCGTCTCAAAATTTCCCCAAAACTTTATTAATTCCTCCATTTTAAACTTGAATTCCTCTTCCCGCTCCCCAGTCCCCAGTCCCCACTCCCCGCTCACCGTTGCAGTTGCATCTTCGTCGTGGATGCTGATTTGCATTTCCCCTGCATTCACCCACACCCAGAAACCATCTCCACCATCTGTCTGCCTCTGTGCGCAGCTCCCATTCCCCACCCTCCCCTTGGATGCGGCGTCGTAGTATGCAAATAAAGCAACACGCGGTGCAACATGCAGCATGCGGTATGCAGCATGCACCATGCAACATGCGAGTTGCCATTGCACGTTCCGGGAATAGGAATGGAAATGGGACTGGGACTGCACCTTGAACCACCATGGGCAGGGAGGATGCCTCTTCCCTTCGCTGCTCCTGCCTTTGCTCCCCCTCCTCTGGCTGCTGCTGCTGCTGCATCCTCAGCTGCTCCGTGTATCGAAGATGAATAAGGAGCTATTTTTACTTTTAAATCTCAAGCAGGCATTTCTACCTTTCCTTTCCTTTTCTTTCCTGTGCTCTGTGCTGGATGTTAGTATCGATGTCATCGAACTATTGCCAAGTTCTTTATGGGCATGGGAAATGATCGGAGAGGGAGGGAGTGGGGGTTCACTGCTCATTGCATAATATAATCATGTGAGCTCGGTCCCTCAATCCTTCCGTAATCCGCTTGAAAAGTGCCAGCCATCTTTTGGCCGACTTGTATGCCAACTCTGGGATCACAGCGGCAATTTATGCAGACTCTTGGGTTTTTAGTTGGCCTTTAGTTGTTTAGCTAATTCCTTGCGGTTGTTGGACACTGCCAAAGATGCCGAGAGTCGGCTAGCCAGTCCGGAATTCAATTGCTTGCCAAGAGAAGCACCCACTGACCAGAGACATGTACTACATGCATGTACATTTGGCCCAGACGGCTGAAATCCTCGTGTGATTTAATGCAATTAGCACTCAACTAAGTCTGGCAAATGAACGATGGACTAGAGCAGATCTGCCTCTGCCTCGGGGTCTGCCCCCTGCACCTATCGAGAGACGTAGACAGAGGGAGAGGGAGAGGGAGGGTCCCTACCCACCAGAACTCACATTACAATGCATTTCCACGGAAAAATATCGCTCACAACTGTTCGGGGGGGTAATTGGACGTGGCTTTGGAACCCCAGAACCGATCGGGTTTTATTTTACCACAGTCATAGCAGCGGCAGCAGCAGCAGGGCCGATTGGTAGGCAGTTTTAATGCATATTTCATTTGAATTGTTGTAATGCCTGTTCAAACTCTTCCTTCGGCCGGGCATCGGGAGTGGGGGGCTGTACTCCATATTGAGTTATGATTTATGATTGGAACATGTTGTAGCCGGCTCAAGGGTACTTAGTCCATATCCCTCCACCTCTCAAAATGAGCGGGAGAGAGAGAGAATGAGAGAGAGAAATGTGCGCATATGTGCTAGTTAGTGAGACATTTCCCCGGGCGAAGGAGAAGTGGTGGGAAGTACTCGAACATCGGAATCGACCAAAAATAGCGACATTTGTGTGCGGCACTTGAGTAATGGCTGCCATGTTATCCAAAGACAAGGATCTAGGACGTTTCCATGTTTCTTTTTTTTTCCAACATGAGAGGGAGACAGAGATAGAAGCAAATGGAATTGTTGTAATTGGAGTTCGAATGACTTTCATGGCCTGACAACTATCTCTGACGATAAGAGAACGTTGAAAGTCTCTTGAGGCTTATCAGTTGCCCATTGTCAAGAAACGATAGGAAAGAGCACCAGTTCTTCTGGAGCGTAACCCAAGACTTGGCTTCCTGAATGGGGATCGGTCGTATGATTCTCAGCACACCAGAATAAATCTTAAGTAAACCCTTTCCCCAGTGATTAAGTATACTTTCCACATTGGAGGAAACTATCGCCAGTTCCAGCTGTCAGTTCCACTCAGCTCGCCATCCTCTGCCGACAATGAGGGTCGAGTCAGGGGCCATTCAAGTGTCGTTGTATTTTAACACGTGAATGACTTTTGTCCGCGGCCATTCAGAGGGGGAGCTGGGTGGAGCGAGCTAGGAGATGAGCCCCGAGATGGCAGAGAGAGGACACATTTTAAAATTCCAACCCAGGCGCAACAAAAATTCACACATTTGCGTGTCGCTGGGAGGGACCTGGGGAGCGGTTGCGGTTGCAGTTGCTCACGAAGGTGGTGGAGGAGAGGTGTCATACTCGTACGACCGTATAAAAGTCCCATATAAATGTGACACTCTAAATGCCAACGACTAAAATAGTTGCGAGTGGGGCAGAGAGGGCCACTTCACGTGGACGGACGGAAGGACGGTGACGAATTCGTGACGTGGCCAGCAGCGAGAAGGGGCTGAAAAATGACAAAACTTACATTTATTTGCATTTTCAAGTCGGTGGAAAGCGTTTTCCACTTTTTCTACCCCTCTCCACGCTCAACGCTCTGAACTTTTTCTTTTTTTTTTTGCGATGGCTCGCTCTGTCGGGCACATTCTTCATTTCGTTTCGTTTCGTTTCGTTTGCCCAGCAGTTCCTTCCTTCCGTTTTGCGGGTTCTCCACCGCGGCGGGACCGGGCCAGCAGAAAAACATTTTCCACAAGAATGAGCCAACGAGTACGAGCTGGCGACATTTGCATATGTGTGTGTGTGTGTGTGTGTGTGTGTCTATCTGCGAACTGTCAACGCGCCATAGAACTGTCAACTTGATGGTAATTCTGAACAAAGCCATGAAAACTGCAAAGGAGCTGGATCCCCATCCAGAGGCTTCCCTTCCCTGCCCTCTTCACTTGTCGCGCGTTGTCTGGTATTTTTCCGCACCTCTTCGCCTTCTCTATGCCGCCTTTTTATGGTGCCAGTCAAGACAAAGGATCCTCCATCGCTGATGGATTCCATACAAATTAAATGCCATGTTTTTCTGTATTTTCGGCACAGACAACATTTCATTTCGAATTCATGCAAAACATGTCGTATTTATGAGGTCGAGGACCCAGGTCCTTGCACGTCTACCCCTACCCCCTACCCCCTGGGAAAAGCCCAGCCCAGCCAAGCCGAGCGAAGGGCAATTAGTGCCTTGTCTGCAGGCATTTCCGCTGCATCTTGAGTGCAACATCCGCATCCGTTGGGGAAACAGACGTTGTCCAGGACAGGCCCAGGAGCAGAAATGTAAATCAAATCTATCTCTAGTGGATCTGAGAGTTTTCACACAATTTGTCCAACTCTGAACGGTGGCCGTCAACACTGTTAATTAATCTCATTATTGTGGTTTATGGGGAAAACTAATTTATTTTGTATGCACATTCCTGCTGCCCTGCCTTGCCCTCTCATAAATCCCCACGATTTATGCTTATTGCCAATTTATTGCAAGATTGGAAAAAACATCCATCGAAGCGCCAGGCCATGCCATGGCAGGCCAGGCAGAGTTCAAACAATCAACGCCATTGTCCAGGGGCCTGCGACTCTGTTCATTTTATCCAGACTCGGCTCCGTTTTTCTGCCTCGATATTGCACAATTTACTATCAGCAACAGCCTGCCACATTGAGAGCAGCAACAATGCGAACGGCTCGACGGACGATGGCGGCAAAAAATCGAAATATTATAAAGTCCCAAAGCTGCACTTCAATTAAAATGCATTTTCGCAGTTTATGAGCTTAATCTCATAAACAATTTTTGTATTGTTGCGAATGGTGTGCTCCCTTTCCCCCCTCTGCCATTCGATTTGGCTCTGATTGTCAGCAGAAGGTTGGAAAAACATTTTCAACAAAAAGTATTTAAATTATGCCAAGAATGAGAGTGGGAAGAAAACATAATCAAATTTCGGAACTACTCGCAAGTATAAGTATCAGAAAAACAAATTATAGAGCTACGGAGAGAGCTACGGATAATGGTTCCATTAATGGGGAACCAACTACAGTTTGAAGATCAATCAATACGTTTATAATTTATTTCCATCTACTTGGTATGTGTACAAAGCGAAATTCCATTCCATTGCAAAGCAACACAGCAAGACTGCATCGAAAAGTCTTAGATTCCATTCCCTTCTTGTTTATTACTCTAAAAATACTTATTTCAATCCTATTGAGTTAAAACTCTCCCAGATAATAGTGTTGCCTTTTGCCTGTGTTATAAACTTGTCGAGCCGTTGGCCAATGCACTTGCGCCACTGTTCCACCCTCTGTACGACCCATCCTCGGAGTTGTACCTGTTGTCGATTGTCCCTGCTATCTCCTCTCTGTGGTGCTGCGCCGGAACGCTGTTCCCTTTTAATAACTTTATAATGGCGTGTTGCATCACGCGCTGCAACTTCGTGTGGACACGCCCACTCGGGGGGCAACCCCCAACATCCAACATCCAATGCCTCCCTCCGCTGACAACAATTGGTGAGCGGAGTGGAGCGGAGCGCGTGTTTGTTGTTGCTTGTTGGCTGGTTGTTGCGGCAGTTCGTGCGATTCTTTTTCGGTTATCGCCGATTTTCAATCTATGCGCATAACTCAAGTGCAACAACAACGGCAATCCGACACCACCGGCCCGGCGACCCCGGCCCGCATCATCGGATCGGATCGGGTCCGAGGCATATGTGCAACTTCCGTGCGATGTTGGCTGGGAGCTTAACTGATGCTGGGCCCTGGACAGAGCCGGACCCCATCAAACTTGGCAATAGGCAGCGCACGGCAAACAAAGGAAGGAGAGCAGCCAGCAGCCAGCAGGCAGCAGGCAGCAGCCCGGCCACAGCAGAATACAAAAAAAATAGAACGGCAGCAACAGCGAAATAATATCGGCAACATTTTATTGCTCTCTGACCTAGAGCATCCGCTGACTGGGGTATGTATGTGAGTATGTGAGGGAGGAGATACGGGGGCCACGACCTGCTCAAATTTGACTCCAAACATCCTGCCGGACGCTCGAGGACTATCGCACCAGCGTCATCTCTCTGCCGTCCAGCCGTCCACCCACCCGCCTTATCGCTCACGTCAATAACGCCCGCCACCCACTGATGCTAGCCCAGTCCCTCCCATCCACCCCCCCTTTAACACAACATTCATTCTATGTGTCTTCTCCCTCTCTCTCCGCATTCCATATCCTTGTGCGTTGTCTCGTTTTACTGCAAAATTTACATCCTGTATGGCTGATGGTCATTTTACTGTTTCCGTGCTGGTAGAGAGACAGGGGCAGGCACAGGGGCAGCACTCTGGCCAGGACTCCGGGACACACTAGCCCAGGCGAGCCCAGGCCAGACCAGCCAAGGACAGGACAGGACAGGAGTGGATGTGGCCGAGGACTGTGAGGAAGCGACGCATATGAATATTTTGCAGCAGGCAGCAATAAAATCCATGACATCATAAATATCGATGCGTTGCCGTCGTAACGAAAATTTTCGGTGCGGGCTTAGCTCCCAACCAGGCCAGAACCCATTCATTTGGCTAGAGGGGTGTAGGGGTGGAGGGAGGGGGATGCACCCGCAGCAAGGCGCCGCGCGATAACTTGATAATTATGTCCGCTTTTGTTTATTTCGCACATCGATTACAATTGCGAGTGCCCCTCTGCCCCTCTCCCACTCGCCCTTTGCCATCGCTATCCCCAATGGCCGCATTCCGGGTTTTGGCCATTTGAGAGGCCGTAGAGGTCGTCCGACCAGCATATGCAGGGGATGACCCCCGGGTCGGCGGGAGTCGGCGTGGGTCAGGTAGTTGTGCATACGTCACATGAGCTCCGACACGGCCACTGGCGGAATTTACAAACTCCATTCGGCGATGGTCTCCAGCAGGACATAAATGCAACGATGCCCAGGGCGAAGGGGGGTCGAGTTCCCACCATTCCCCTTCCCGTTCCTGTTCCCGTTCCAGGTGTGGAGTGTGCTGCTGTCTGGCGTCGCCCGCTTCTCATAAGTAAAACGCTTGCGAGCAAAGTTTTATAAATTATCCTTGCGAGAATCCTTATTTATGGCGCGTGTGCAATTTTCATTTTATCGCAGTAAAAGCAAAGTTAAGTTAAGCTCCGGCCGCTCCCGTTTCCAACTTTGCCCACAGTTTGCAAATGGAGGCGTTGCAGCAGCAAAGCCACCAACAACACTCAGCTGAGACTCTCCACGTCCCTATCAGTCTCTCTCTCTCTCTCTCTCTCTCTCTCTCTCTCTCTTTTCTATCGCTCTCCCCGTCCTGCTCGCACTTTTTGCCCACTTTTTATATTTTCGCCGGCGAACTTCAATTGTTCGGCAGCAAACACAAACAAGCGGGAAAGGGGCAGGGACAGGGACACGGATGGGGACGTGGCGCTGCTTGGCTCTCGACTCGACTCGACTTGAGTCTCGTATATTGCACAAATGTCTGCCCAACAATCGAGCGTTGCATTATGGGGTAAGTACTATGGGACTGTGTGGAGAATAATTCATCAAAATACATCTGAGGCACAGCCAGATGAATGTACAAATAACAAATTAAAGTGGGACTGGTTTATCTATCTTTTCATTTAATAATCTGAGTCCGAGAACGTCTTCCAATATTTTACCAATTTTACCATGAGAAATAAACTATATACATATGCTATATAAATTGCGTGCACTTGTACGTAATTTCTAATGATTAATCGATCATATTCTTAATCTTCTTAGTTGTGGTCCGTTAAGGAGAGATCGAATACACATTGCTGGCATATTTACATTTTTGACAATAATTCATGTTCGCTCGACCACTGTGGCTGTCTCTAGGTGGGTGGGGCGGGGAGACGACTGGGCGTGGAGGGATGTCGGTACGTCGGAAGAAGATCTCTCGTTGAGCTGCCAAAGTTTTTTATGGCCTGCATATGAATATTATGCGCTCGAGTATAAAATGTTGTTGGCCACACTTCCTACGTTCCACTTCCTGCACTCCACTCGAGCTGCATCCACACAGATACTACGTACATCTATCTGCATCCATATCTATACATCTCCGCATATACAGACACACACGTATCTATGCTTTCTCGTACAACAATACACAATAGCACGAGAAACAACTGGGAATGTCTCTTCGGGCTAAAACTTTAAGATGTGTTTAACTGGAGATTTTTGGCCCGAGGCTAAAAAGCAAAATCGAGCACGAAATACTAAGAAGGAGGATGAACAACTTGAATCCAAAAATCCTGCACTCTCTGAAGTCTGAAGTTTTCTTTGTTTTCCCTGGGAGTCCCCGCTCCGCAACTCCCCCCGGTCGGCCCACCAGCCAGGGTGTGTGCAAAAAATATTTAGCTAGCAAAGTTTTATTGGCAAAATCTGTTTATGGCTTTTGAATTTTAATTAGTTTACATTATGTCGAAATGTTGGCGCTGCCGAGAGCGTCCCCCTTCCCTCTGAGTACACCCCAGCGCACACACACAAACACACACACATACACATATAGACGAACAATGGAAAGCCGGGAGCTGCAACAGAAGAAATAGTGTCCTGGCAGTCGAGAAGAGTTTTCATTACTATTTGTCTGCTGCCTTTCCGCACAGCAGCCGCAGCCGCAATTTTATGCGCAGGATACAAATGTACATGAATAACTAAGCAAGGCGGGGCAGTCGAAGAGGAGGAGGAGTGCGGAAGGAAGTGGAGGCAAGTGGGTCGTCCTGGGGCAGGATCAGCGGCAGGGCAGCAAACTTTGGCGCTCGCCGAAACGTGCCTTGTAGCAAATTTTAATTCGACAAAAACACGAAACTCAAAACTGTTATTGGGATGTTGTTTGCCTGCAAGTTTTCATTGAGTTTTCCCTCTGTCTGTGGCTCTCTGTGGCTCGCATTTATCCTCACTCTCCATGGACAGCAACAAACATCACCAGAAGTATGATGTTGCCGTTTCAAAAGATACCAAATTAGCTGCCACACTCGTATCTAATTATTTATTTGTGCCAGCCTTGCGATATGGATTGTTATTAAAATAATAAATACCCAAAGCTTTCTCCCCTTGTTTTTTTTAGAGGAAAAAAACTTTAAAATTGTTATATATTTAGCTGCACTTTCTGAAGTTTCTTCAGGATGTAGGCGTACAGTTAGGGAGGATTTTGATGGGCGCGGATAAAGATACATGGGTACTATAACTGGTAAGTAAATTGAAATCTACTCTTAGTCGTATTTCAACTGCAGGAGCAGAATGGGAAACAGTTTATCCCCAGATGATCATTACTTTAACTGCGACTCATCAAACAGACAGCCAAGCCGAATTTCTATTCGTTAGCTCCGAATTACCTAAACGTTGGCAGGCTATAGAATTTAATGATGGATTGCATCCACTTATATGGAGAGCAGCTAACGATGTTGCAGCTGCACCGTCGCAAAAGGAAAAGCAAGCTCAGGAAAGCTCAGCCCAAAAATGGCGACAAATCAGAGACTGAGACGCAGAGCCGCTGACGAATGAAAACCTTTTCTCTTGCCGAGTTGCTGTGGTGCAGCCTCCAATTTTGATGCAGTGCAGCCGAGCGGCAACAGCAGCAGCAACAGGAACCAACCAGCAGCCGCAGTCAGCAAAACAAAACAAAAAATGCGAATTAAATTAAAGTTTTTTGTGGCTGCTGCTGTTGCTGTTGCTGCTGTTGCTGGTGCTTTTGTTTTGAGAGCTCTAGAGTGTTTTTGCTACTGTTTCCAGTTCATTTTCAAATCGTCTTGTTTGCTTTGTATGCATTTTTATTTAATTCATTTTTCACGTTTTTGCTGCCGCTGCCGCTACCGCCACTGCTGCTGCTGCTGCTGCTGCCCCTGATGTCGTCGTAGTCGCCGTCGTTTGGGGCTGCAAATGTGCAATTAAAGAAACAGGTTACACGCCCATAAATCTTGAAATGCTGGCGACGTCGTCGTTGTCGTTGTCGTTGTCGCCATCGTCTCGGCAACTGCAACGGCAGCAACTTTGTATCTGTATCTGTGGCTGTTGTTGCTTTTGCTGTTGCTGCTGCTGCAAATGTATTCGTATTCACATGTCTTAATGTTGACAGCATTTTTGTGATTGTCTGACTTATTGCCAGCCGATTGATGACAAATAAATTACATGCACTTTTTGTCTTCGGCTCGGCTTTTTCTTGTATTTCAACTGTCGTTTTCCGATTTTGGTATCGCCTGTGCCTCTGCTGCTGTGGCCTGCTGCTGCTGTTGCTGCTGCGTTAATGACTCTGGTAATTACTTTTAATTGCCATTGTAAAGTTTTTCGCATCGCCACCAAAAATGGTAGCGGCCCTGACCACTCTGCGCCGGACAGATTGGCACTGTTCCTCCGATTCCTCCTCCTCCCAACTGGCGCCTCGATTTCGCTGCTGCTGATCGATGACTTGTCTAAAAATAGGCGCTAACTGCTCGACCTGCCTTCCGATCGATCATTAAACCGACCCGTAATGACTAACGAAATAATTGCCAAGTGCTAATCAAGCTCAATTGGAACTGAATAAACAATAATTAAATCAAGTACTACATTCGCATCGCAGTCGTTTAGCTTTCATAATAGAGCTCTCTCCCATACCTGCACACAAACATTTTCGAATCCGTAACAAGGCATCGCGAAACAAAGCCTTTGCCACGTGTTATTTGGTAAATAAATTTTCTATGCACATATTATTATGTATGTCCTGTGGATCCGAGAAACGGTTGATTGAATTTCAATGGGTACCACTTGAAACATAATTGAAGGCCCGTTTAAACTGTTTTTCGATGCGCACACGTCTCCCAACTTCATCTGACTCCACCTCCACGGACAACTCAATTGCTGACTGAATTCCTGCCATGATTATAAGAAATAAATTTTAATTATGCGTCTCACGATTTTGTACACAATTTGAATTGGGTTGACAGCGGGCGTCGGCAGCGAGAGTCGACGAAATAACTCGAAACTCGAATATTTTTTTTATCTTATTTAGTTGATGGCGGCCGTTGGGTTTTGGAGTTTCAGGTAAGCGTAAGCGTAAGCCCCAACGTGAAACTCGAAAGATGTATGCTTTATAAGTATATAGAAATATCAAGAGACTTGCAGTCGACATCTTTATAAATGGCCCTCCGCATAAATCAAACGAGACTTTTGTTTTGGGATTTTGTGGAAATTCTGCGGGCGTGCAGCGATCAAAATCAGCGTTCGACGCGACTCGTACACTGAGCGAAAATGCTGGGGACTCTTCCCCCATTCCGCTGTGGTCATTTGCATCGAACTGTGAATCGCATTCGAGGCTTTGTCTAAGCGCTCGTTTGTCACGAAATGTTTTATATGTATCTCCGCGCATATTTAAACATTTTCTTCTCGGTTCGTTAGCTGGCCCCGTCCCCGTCCCCGTCACCGTCACCGTCCCCGTCACATCCACGGGTGAAACATTTTAAACAATCATAGCGAAAATCACGAAGTCCTTACATACGACCACCTCCACGGGGGGTGGACGGAAGGAGCGGTCTCGGAGAGGGTTACCAACTGCGGCAAAGGAAATGATTGCATTTAAAATTCAAACTCGAGCGCGGTCCAAGCCGGGTCGGTTCGGTTCGGGTCGGGTCGGAGGCAGGAAGAAAGGAAAACAGCTGAAGTCGGCACAAAGCCATGTCGCCATCGCCATCTCCTACGACGACGTTCTCAGGCCCAGGCACAGGCCCAGTTCAAGTCCCAATCCCAGACCCCAGTCAGCCATTTAGGCCGCGCCAAGTCAGGCAACTACAATACAAAGGCAGCGAAAAAAGTCAACAACTGAATAAAAAACATTTTCGAATACAAATGTTGGCATTGCATAACAAACGTTTTCTAAATGAGGCTAACTAAGCAGCGGCGACGTCGGCTGAGCAGTGGCAGCGACTCGGGCAGAGGCGTGCATATGTTTGAATTGCCGATGACGATGACTTTTTCCTTGTACGTCCGTTTGAGCCCCTGCCACTGCCACTGCCACTACCTCTGCCTCTGCCCCTTCACTCTGCACTCTCCTCCCCCATTCCGTTTGGCCTTTTTTAACTGTTTCGTGTTTGGTCTCAGCTGACTTTTTTCCCTCTTGTGTGTCGTGGTGGCTCTTTCGTCCGTTCGACTCCACTCCACTCCACACGAGTCGCCTTGGTCTGGTGGTGGTCCCACTCTGTACACTTTTTTTCGACTCGTTCGTTTCTTTTTTGTTTTTTCTTTTTCTTCTTGCATAATAAGACCACAAAACTAACGGTTAAATGGCTGGTCTGGCCCGTCCTAGCCCCATCCTGGCCAGGCAAATATTTGATTTGGTCTAAAGGTTTTTCATTTGTGGCTTCCCCTCCCCTTCTACGACTGCCACTGCCTCTTCTACTGTCTCTGTTTTCCTTTCGACATTTCTATGACTGATTTAATCAGCAAACTTTGACAAGAGTCAGGAAGTCAGGCGTCGTCCGTTCACGTCCACGTCCGCGTCCCCTTCAGCTCCACCTGAGTCTCGGACATTTTTGTCGACTCAGGCCCTTACTCCATGGAAAGGAAAGGGGAGGGAGGGAGGTAGCTGGGGGTGGCTGGGCGACTGGGCAGACGGGGCAGAATTAAATTAATTAGAAATCTGATAAGAATTCCACTCGAATTGCGCCTCAGTTAATTTGCTTTAACAAAGCTCTCGAGTGGTGTGGTTCCTGTGTTGGCTTTTGTTCTCGTCGCTGCCCCTGTCTCAGTCCCAGAGTTTTCTTATCGAGGCACCAGAGAAGAGGCGATAAGTTAAGGTAGAATATCTACGCTCCTACTTGAAACATGCATTTAAAGGCTTACAATAATTCCATACGAAAGTGAATGCATTTTTGTGAGACATTAAAAATGTAAGAACGGAATTCCAAATAAAAAGCGATTGCAAAAAATTATTCTTGGCCAAAATCATTACCAAATTGTATTCAAAACATTTCATTGTGGATTTTGTTATCTCATCGAGGGACAGATATAGTGGAAAATATTAATTTATATATTTTATTTGAAATGTTGGCGCGCACTATGATAAGAAAATCGACCACAAGGGCTGTCCTTAGCGTCCCGCACTGATCTCGCAATACGTCCGATCAATTAAAAGTCAGATCCTGTACTGCATAGCAGGTCTGGGTACACTCATCAGGTGATGGCCTAACAGGGAGTGCAATTTGAAGCATTTACCTGCTGCTATATTCTTTTTGTGTCTGTGTTTTTTTTGCACTGCTACTATTGCGTCTCCTGCTGGCAGTTGCCAGTGGGCCCATAAAAAACTGCCAAATGCAGTGGTCCATCTACCTAAATGGCAATGGAGGGCGAGGACAGCGTGTGTCCTGGCCATGTCCGTGTCGTAGTCCTATCTGGCAGCATCCTGCGGCACTGAGTTTTCGGCGGAAGTGCAAATTAGCAGCTCTGCCTCCGTTTCAACGCGCGCGTTTTGTTTATGACGCCGACCGAGCAGACACTTAGCATTGCACTTTTTATGGCATCGTAAAAAAATTGCACACATTTTTCCCGCTGTTGCTTGATTGTCGATCCAAGGCTGCGAAAGGGCCTGAATTTCAAGGAACTGGAACTGGTACTGGAGGACCGACCTTGACATCGCATTGGTGCTGGCAATGGCATCGCCGTCAAGAAGTTAATGATCCAGCACTAAAAAATGCTGAATGTCTTTCATGTGTTGCTCAGACGCTGGCCAGAGATAGTCGCTAAAAAATGTATGTTGTTTCTTAAAAAAACCAAAAAGACAATGAATAAGTCAAGGATAACTCTAACGATTGTTTGGCGGAAATCGGGTTTGGGTTCGAATTCGTGCTGGCCGAGAATTTACAACGTTTTCCCGCTGAAATCCGCAGAGAAATATCGTGGCATGGGCAACATTTCTCATTTGGCCCGACTCGAGCACGAAAATCTTGTCATGATTCGATCGCTGCTCTGGCCCAGCGAGGACTCAGACTCAGACGTCGCATAGAGACAGAGACAGGGACACGACGCGACGGCAGATGGAGAAACAATGTTCTCACATGCGGCCCCCGGGGTCAGCGGGGTTCAGCTGGGAGTCGTGGTCGTGCACCGAAGAATATCTCTAGACCCCAAACGATACTTTTTGAAAGTTGAGCCCGCGGAGAATGGTAACGGAAGGAATGGACCGATTTCCAGACAGGAAACGTCTTTTAAAACAGAAATGAGTATTGTACAAATAAAATACCATTGCCAAAGTAACTCTGGGGATTTATAAAAAGCGGTGGAAATATCTCTGATTGTATCTGCCTATTCGATATGAAATAAATATGGGATATACCATACATATGACGAAGATACACTTCGAACTTGTGCAAAAAGTCTGGTTATGTACACATGCAACATTCTTAATATATATTTTTTATGAGTTCAATTTTGAGAGGAAAACAATATCCCATTTATCCGAAAAAATCTGCAATTATTCCTTGAGCGAACTACTCAATAGTAAAGACTTTGAATTTCAAAATAATAAATTTTCCCATTAATTCCGTTTAAATTACGAGTATATCTCTCAAAACTGAGAAATTGGAATTCTTAATTTATATTTCTTATTGGTTGTCTTGTAACTGAGCTCTTACAAAATCGAGAATTCGCTGCAGCACTAAAATGGTCTATTCAATATCATAAATCGACTAATTGGGGATCCATAAAACTCTTTCTCGAATCAATTAACACTTCTCGGGGACCCAAGAATAATTCCACATACAGATTTATTTACTCCGCTCCCGTTTGGTATTTCCACAGAACTTCACCCTTGATGATCTCGTAGTTTGAAAAACATCGAAAAATAAAATACTGGGCCCAATAAATCAGGGGAATGTGACAGGAAATGCGATAAAAAACAAAATTTGGTTTAACTGATAAAATGAAAACAAAATTAAAAACAAAAAAAACGAGAATGAGACTTCAAAAAGAAGATGGGAACAAGAGAAATACAACATTTTAATAAAGACTCATAAATCCGGGCGGCGACGACAACAAAAGCGACAAAAACGACCTGGACTTGGAAGATGAGCGCTAAAAATAAATAAAACTATTAATCAGACGACGAAGAAGAGGAAAATGAGAATGAAGATGAGGAGTTTTCCCCCTTCGTAGCCGGGGAAAATGAACAGCGTCAGCAGCGCGGCCATAAACAATTTTTAAAACAACTCTTTTTGCCAAGAAGATGCAGAGGAAGAGGCAACGACGCTTTGCTCTGCCAATTGTGGCGCGGTTTCTCAACTGATGCCAAGAAAAACGCAAGAAAAGAAAACCCCGAGAGCCGGAGGAAAGAAAAGTGCAGTGCATCAGCAGCAGCAGCAGCAGCAGCAACAGGAAAACAGTCCAAACAGCGAATGCGAGTGAAAAAGGGGGCGGGCGTTTGTTGGCCGTCGGCGTTATTAGGGCCGAGACGACGACGACGACGACGACTACGACGATTGCCATAAGAAATGCCACTTTGCGAATATTGTGTGCCAACGATAAACACTTCAGAGCGGCCATTAAAATCACAGTGAGCGAGAGAGCGAGTGAATGCCGAGAGAGAGAGCACACATACACTCGCTCCAAGTGAGAAATGAACACACGAGTGAAAGAGAGCGCATGGGAAGGCAAATGAATAATGGCGCTGCCGCAAGACAAATAACACTGTTGCCGTCCCGCTCTGGCCCACGCTTTGACTTATGGGAAATAAATCAGCCGTTCGGAGAGCAGCTCTCTCACTCTCACTGCTGCGGCACACCAGACACTGTCGCGCAATTAATAAATGTTTTTAAATAATATTCCAGGCATTTATTTCTTAATTATCGGTCGCGTCGCTGCTTAATTTACTTGTCAGCAGTCTTGTTTTATTCAAAACGCTCAAATGCCGCTTTGTAAAATCGTTGACCATTTCTCGCGGTGTATTTGCGTGCGATTTACGAGCAACAATAACTCAATAATTCAACAATAATTCAACTACAATTCCTTGACGTAAACAATTTGGTTTTTTTTGCAAATGTCAACGAATTCGCATTAAAAGTATTAAGCACGTCTTCTGCCGCGATTTATGTGTGAATGTTCCCACCCAGCCCCACTGTGCCGGCGACTCAGTAACAAATTTGTACACAAGAACGGGACGCGCGCTTTTGCGATTTCGATTTCGTTTCTGGTTTCCGCTCTGTTTTCGTTTTAATCTCACTTTTACTTGCATTGTAAATGTTTTTCTTGGCTAAAAACAATACAAATACAATAAATATATTTAATTTTCAGCACACGCGGCGCGACGTTATGCTGCTTCTTCGCTTCGGTTTTTGCGCATGTTCCGTGGAATGGCTTGGCCACAAAATAACGAGAATTACTCAACTGCAGCCCGCCACATGGTTTATGTGCCGCAGGGCTCCACAATTTATCGCACTTGCCGCACTCCCCATAAATCGCGCGCAGAGAGAGAGCGTGCGAGAGCGACTCTGCAATGTTTTATTAACTTTTAAACTAATCCTTATCGCATTTCTCAGCGCGGAAGCCACATTTTGTTGCAGAGTGTCCGTCCGCGGAACAAAACAAAACAAAACACAACAAAATAAAACAAATCAATATCTTCTATTATTATTATTGCCTGCTAGCGGCGCCGCTCGAACTCACATCGATTTTATTTATGAACGCAAAACGACTCGAGAACAGAGCTGCGAAACGACTTGAGAGTTCGCTCTCGAGTGATTCTTTGCATAAGCTGCGAGCCATAAAGCACTCATCTGCTCTCGCTCCCCATCACCGCTATCGTCGTGGAACGGACGGGACGGGACGGCATTCAGAGCGTTATATGGGTCATTCCATTGGGAATAGGCTCGACTGGACTGGGTGGCGGGGCCTGCTCTGCCAGTGTGCGTGTGGGTGGGTGGGTGTATGGTTATGGGGCGAGTCAATTATATAATCGGCGATTGCATGAATTGACATTCAGTTTTTGATTTTCGTTAACGTACTGTTATTTAAATTACAGTCGACACCTCATCAAAACGAATGTTTTTCCACCCGTGCGTGGGGGCGTGCGATGCATTTTAATTTCCCAGAGTCTGGTCTGTCTCTGTGTGCGTGTGTGTCGGGGAGAGGATGTGGTCACATCCGAGTGCTGTGCTGCACAGTGTAACAGATCCGATCCCGTAAGCTCGCGCTCAGCCAAAGCTCGTCATTGCCGTCCTGCCGTGGTGCCGCCGCTGGCCGGCAGAGGGCCCTGCTGGAGGAACAGGAACGGCTGGCTGAGCATGAACTCGTTTGCCACTGCGCGTCTCTAACCCTTCTCCTTCAGTCACCACAATCTGAAGAGAAACCCAAAAACTGTATAAGCAGCAACGGGCCAAGCCCTCGAAGCTATTTTCGGGCTCTCCACACGCACGAGGGCGTCATCACCAAGCGGCCAGATGGTGGAGGGCTCAACGTGCGTATAGCCAAACCAAACCATTCTGCCCAAATCCGCTCCGACCTGAGAGTTGTTTATGGGTTCTTTGAGTCGGAGCACACGGGGCATTTGCAATGAGGTTTGCTGAAAAGTTTTGCGAGCTGCGAAAGATGGGAGGCGACAATTTACGAAATTTGTGTATTAATAAATAAGCCATTAAATAAAATATGTATCGTGTTATGGTTCCCTATTATTTATGTTTTGTATTTCAGATTTGTTATTGGACCCACGGGATCTCTCAGATCGTATTTGTTTCGTTTTCGAAAATGTTTTGAAAGTTTTCCTATAAAAACTATTGGTACCCATCAGAGCCCAAAAAGTCAGCATTATATAGAGAATTTGCCGCACCTCTTCGGGTTTCGGGTGTCAGCTATCTGGCATGTCTCTCCCTCTAACGGCGGCGGCACCCAAAAGACACAAGAAACAATAACGACAATTATGATTAATAAAATATCGTTGATTATAGACATGATGCTCCATGGGAAATGTCAAAGGCCTGAAATAGTAGATGCAGGGAAAACACAAAGTATTTTGAAGAAGGTCGCATCGCAGAGTTGTTGTAAGGGCTGGGTAATTTCTGCAAGTGTATAAATTGTGTGGGTGGAACTACGTGTTTGTGTGTGCTAGTGTGTGTGCGACTGAAGGCACAATGATAAATGTGCGGAGCGAAAGGAACAACAAAAAAATAGAAATTGGGTGAATAAATAGCCCAGATTCCGTCGAGCAAGCAGAAAAAAAGGAACTCCGAGCCGAGCGCGGCGAGAGAAAGCCGGATCCAGGCAAGTGGAAACAAGCAAACATTTCGCCGTCGGCGAAGCGGGCTGAGACTGCGACGGCGACTGCGAAAGGACAAAACGGCTAAAAGCAGTGCGAAAAGCGCAAGAGCAAAGTGGCAGTAGAAGTAGAAGAGCAGGAAGAAGAAGTCGACTCGGAGAGCAATAAAATCAACAAACTCGGAGTAAAATGCCATTTATCAATGGCAAGAGGAATGCGGCGCGGAAAGCCAAAAACACAGTGTTGTTGTTGACCGGTCCCACGGAGAGGGGAGGGAAGTAGTCCAATGGTTAATGCGACAGAGAGCAGCTGAGCCAGAAGGGGAATACGGAAGAGTGAAAGAAATGGCCGATTTTCTAAGCAGGTTAACTGGGTCTGTGGAGCGGAGCGAATGTTCGCTCACCGGATATATCGGATATAAGAACCAGCACCGCATCTATCGTGAATACTCAACAGTTTATTATTAAAGCAGGATCTTGGAACTCTTGGAACCCATGAGTCGCATACTTTCGGTTTAAACTTTAAAGCCATCAGCCTTACTTTTGGTAATGGCTTTTTCTGGATGGAATCAATTTGAAAATAACGCTGCATAGGAATCTTCACAGGAATCTGTGCCATAGACCGCTTCTAACGATGATGAAATTGTTCAACCCCATAGGACATATATAGTTGCCCATGTGCTAGAGGGAGATGGCTATGCAGTAGTTATGGCTGCCATCCCTTGAATGGAAGGCTCAAAGGGTGGGTGACTTACTTAAATGCGAATGGATCATGTTTTACCATCTATGAAGCGAAACTCAAATCGAATTTGATGGTTGGGATTGGTTTTATTTGAGGAGCGATTCGAAAGCAATCCAACATGTACATATGCATGCTGACACATTCCGACACAAGTTCTTTCCAGTTTTTCCCCATTTGATAGCCGATTTTTAACCCAGGCACACTCTGTTCGCACCCTCGGAGCCCGCACGCAATGGATATATAAAAAAGAGATATTTCTGCATGAGGGCAGCGACATAAATAAATAATTTTTTCTATGCCTATGGCTCTGTCTCCCTGGGTATACGTACATATGCACACATGTATGGCACTGTGCCCGTGTGCGGGTGTATGCCGTGCGAAACAAGGATAACATGACTGATTATGTAAGCAAAAGCGGCAAGGACTCGCTCACAACAAAAGCGTACAGCCAAGCACATTTGGGCTCTGTTCTGGCATTTGCGGGTCCCTTTTTCCGGCAGTTTGCCGCAGCAGGTTGATGTCCGGGGCAGGAGAGGCATACACACCCACTTATTGTGCTGCGGCAGTTGTTGTTGTGTGCGTGTTTTTGAGAAAGTGGCACAATTTTTATTTTACGAACGCCTAATGTAATAAAGCCCGCCCCAAATCCAGAGCCACAGCCAGCGGCAGAGGCGAGTAGGATATGGGCGAGGAGCGGGGAAATGGATTGCCTGCGTTTAGCATTCGGAGCGATAAAAGGACAAGCCAGCATCAGGATCGTCCTCCACCTCCACCTCCACCTCCCCACGCCCATCCAGAAGCCGTAACAAATCTGAGGTTGGCAGCCACCAGGCGCGCGGGTGGCTCCGCTCCGGCCATGTGTGCGCTTAAGGTGGCCCGGAGCAGGGTCAGCGGCCATAAATCAAACCGAAAATTATACGCATTCATCTGCTGAGCTGGCAAAAGAAGAAGAAAAGTATCTGCCACATTGCTTTCGGCAATGGGGAGATGGCAGCTGAGAGTGGGTGGGGGTGTGGGTGTGGGTGCCGGTCCTTTCAAGGGGGAGTGGATCTCCCAGCCGCCCTGGCAAATGGCGGAAAATATGGGTAACTGTGCAAAATCTAATGGCCTACAAAAATCAATAAAGGCTATCCAGTCCCCGGATAAGCCTGTTCCCCGTTCACCTGGCAGAGCCGGAGTCAGTGGCAGTGGCGGTGGCAGGGCGAGTGTTTTAATTGCGTGCGAATGGAGTGGCAGAGCGGCAGAATGGACGAGGCACATTCATTGCTGTGTTCACATTTCGGTAGATGCCAAGTTTACTTATTAAAATTGTTTTTCAAATTCGTTGGCCATCAATCAAACTGCGAAGTTCAGCGACATTGAATGAATATTATTAATATTAAATAATCATAATTTATGGTCAATGAGGAATCCAGAATGCTCTACTGAAGGATGGGTATGACATGATGAGGCGTGAGTTGGGTGGTCTGCATCTGGGAGTGGGTAATGATTCCAGCTATACCTTCCCCAATGTTTCTTTGCCTCTCAGAGATACGGGGCAAGCAAGTTGCAGCCAGCGAGAGCAGTTCAAAGTGAACTGTCCGCCAATTAACTAATTTGCAGAGCTCCTCTCGAAGGGGCAATTAAACGGACACGGACAACGACCAGATAGGGAAGCGCACACACATGCGAATACGCGTGGGTGTACGAGTGCGAGTGGGTACTTGCAGATAATTCAACTTGTTGCAGTTGGAATTTGTTCCTGTCTGCGTGCCATTGGCCATTGGCCCTGGGTCACCTGCTCATGTTGAAAGTCAAGAAAACTGATAGTTTCCATAGAACAAAGTTGGAAGAGAAATACCGGAAATGGTCGACTGGCGCAGGTAGGGAAAAGTTGGCGATAGTCAGGTGAAACAAAAGAGAGGAGAGCCACTCCACAAGTATTCCGGATATATCGAAAATGTGGGCCAATGCCCATTCACAATTACCATTCTACCAAATGGAACGGCTCTCCAATTGCTTTGTTTCATGTTTATCTGCAAAGTGGCGCCAAAGTTTATCAACAATTCAACAAATTAAGATACTTTATTGCACATTATTATGTTATTACGAGTCTTGTGAATGGCGTGCCATTCGCTATCTGTCTGTCTCTGTCTCCGTCTGTGTGGGTGAGTGGGGCTGATGGGTAGAGGGGTGAGCAGGGACGGGGGCGCCGTCGCGGCGATCTCGTCGAGACATTTGCTCCATTCAAGCTCTTCCACTTATAAATAGACCCAATCCGCATGATAATGAAGAGAACTCCACCGAGGAGTGTGCAAACATCTGGCCAACAGAGCGATCAAAGTGCCTGGCAAAGGGGGATACATGCAGTTGTACATATGAACATACATACATACATACATATGTATGTACGTATTCCATGTAAATATCTTGTGAACAAGTTATGTTATTCAGTAGAGTGGATAATTATCTTTAACAAAATAACTCGTAATTTTATAGCCCCGAAAGACAGTATTAGATATATGTGTATATTTATGCTAATTACTGAGCTTATAAATTATAAATATAACTACGATTATGCCCCACATAATGAGCATATAGTATTTATAGAGCGATATAATATAATATCAAAATCTAAGAATAAAAAGAAAAATATGACTGGAATAAATACATATCTCATTCGAAACAATTAGAACCACTCAATAGCTGTTTCTACTTATTTCTGTTGACATTTGAAAAACATCCATGTCCTTCCCATGCCATGCAACATCTGCGACCAGCTAATGGATTATCCTTAAGAGCCCAGCAACAACAGCTACTAAAACGCCTCCCACAAACGAAGCACTACAGACAAAGAAACATTATTATAATCAATGGGATTATTTCATTCTATTAGCGTCGGCATTATATACATTTGCCCCTCAAAAAACAGTCACAAATTTTGTGTACATGACAAAAAATGAGCCAATGGGGGGGACGGGAAACAGAGATTGGCAGGGGAGAATGGAAACCGCATTCATAGGAATACATTTCCCTCCATAGACTTTATTAATTTTCTAATGGATTTTACGTTTTCTGCAGTTGAAGATTTCCACATTCCACATTTCAGATAAATATTTATGCGTACAGCACTTCTGGGGGCAGGAGGATACGGATACGGATACGGGTACTGCCTTGGAGCTGGCTCGACGACTGTCACTGTCGGCGACAGGACTCTTTAGTTCGTGGCCCTCTCCCTGGTTCCTTTTTTATAGACACACACACACACAGCACAAGAATTGATTACGATTGGCAAATGGCATTCGGTGGAAGGAAGTTTTGTTTATGTTTGTACTGGTAATTTATACGATTGTATAAATTGCCAATAAACATATAGGAAACTGCAGAGGTTGCATATACGTATATTCATATGTATGTACATATGTATGTCTGTGTACCCATTGGCTCTTTGTATCTGCCCCTTGGTGTCTGCCACTCCTGGCAGTCGAGTGTTTGGTTAACATAACTAAAAGCAGGAATTAACAACAATTCAAGTGCCTAAGCGGGCATGGCAAACAAAAGTAAATTAAATGTGTGTTTAATTGGTCGTGTGTCGGGAGGCACTACTGTACTGCCGAGCTGCCGAGCTGCCTAGCTGCCCAACCGCCGCTCTGCTGCAGTGGCATATGGACGGACTGGCGTGCCCCGGGGCGATTCCTGTCAAGTGCAACATGCTGAAAAATTGCTAACAAAATGATACGCTTTGTGAAATTCGCAGGCGGGCATCACCAATTTTCTCGCTGATTTTCTTTGCGTGCCAAGTGATACTTTTCCCGGGCTTTTTCTCCGCGATGGGTGGTGCGGTGGGTGGCTGGCTGGCTCGCTTTTTAATTGTGCCCCGAAGAAAGCCTTTCACTGGAATCGTGTGTATTTTCTGGTATGTGTGTGTGTGTGTGTCTGGTGTTATACTCGTGTGTGTGTGTGTTTGCTCCGAGTTGACAAACTGAATAATTGGCAATTATTTTGGGCAAATTTTACGAGCTGATAATTTCACATATTACGAGTACGAGTAGGAGTAGGAGTAGGAGTAGAAGTAGGAGTACGAATATTTGTAGGTATGTACAGGAACAGAATGCTTTAGTTTATTTGGCCAGCGCCTAGGCAGGGCAGGGACTATTGGGGGGCATGCACATGCTGAACGCTCACAGAAACATAGATATGTATGTATGTATGTACATTGAGTAGGTTCTAAGAGTATATTGGGAGGTATTTACGAGTATGGGGAGTATTTATGCACACAACACAAACTTACAAAGATTTATTGGAATTTGAATTGGCTTTACCTCTCGAACTCTTGCAGGGGCGGAGGCGCTTCCTTGACTGACACAAAACGAAGACAAATGATGATCATGATGATGATGGTGATGATGATGCGGCAACATCAACAGCAGCAACAACAACCAAACGCAAAAATCAACACAAAATTCAAAGAAGCTCGGTTCGATTTAATTCAAATCGACTGGATTGTTGGTTGGTTTTTTGTTTGGTTGGATGGTATTTTGGAGAGTGGGACAGCTTGGAGAATTGGAGCAGAGGATAAGGGGATCAGGGGAGCAGAGGAAGGGTAGAGTTTCGTGTGTTGCTGGTGTAGATCTCAGAAAGATGGCTGGGGTGGGGATTTGGCATTCTCAAAATCAAAAGAGACTTTTCTCAAATTATAAATGGCTTTGCAACGCATAAGAAATGTGGAACGAAAAATCGCAAAATACAAAAATTATATTCTCATAAAAATCGAAAATAAATCATAGGTGAAACTATAAGCTAAGGATACACAAAATAGAACAAAACGTCGACTTACCTAGCCAGTCTGGTAGAAGAGAGCCCGCAAGAGATTCTGAGTATCTCTTACCTGGAAAGCAGAAGGAGAAATATTGGGTTTAATCGGGAGTATGGTGATTGGGAAAATGCCTCAAATGGTTAGTTCAGTTGCATAAAATAAAATAGCTAATAAATAATATAAAATAATATTTAATAGATACAAAAAAAATAAAATGGTTCAAAATAAAAATAAAATAGTTAGTACGAAAACAAAAATAGATTAGGAAATAAAATGCTGATTAAAATATAGTTGAATAATTTATATATAAATTTAAGAAATTACATAATTCCAAGATATTATGGATGTGATTTAAATGATTTTAAGTCAAGATTAAAGAGAAGAAAAATAATCAAAGTTCAAGCGGCATAAATGCTTTAGAAATGTATGTGTATGCGTATGTGTTTTTGAAAACTTCCACTTTTTGTTTAAAATTAAAGAAATTAAAACGTTTGCGAAAGCTGTAGCCGCGGGCGAAGCTGCTGTGCTGTTCTTCCTTGAGGAACTATGCTCGTAAAAGCCACATGACTCGCCTCAAAGTGAGTTAACTTTTTCATAAATTTGCACAATTTGAGGCTGTTCTGGGTCTTCCTTTATATGCATGTAAATAACCCCAGGTAAATCATAATTCTAAGCTCAGCACCGGAATGGCGCCCCCTCCGGTCCTGCCTTCGCTCTAATGCTAATCTAATAACTTTAGCCGTCTTCGGAATTTATTTGGCTCAACAGCAGCGCACAAAATTATGCACGGAGGCACGCCTTGGACAAGTACAGTACCCGAATCCTGCTCCCTGTCCCTGTCCCTGTCCCTTAACCAAGGAGCTGCCTCAGGAAGACGTTGAAGCGCGTCAGGTGTGCGCATTAAAAAAGAGATCCCTCCTATTCCCATTCCCTCCCTATTCCCCTTCTGGCACGGCAATCTAGTAAATTCCGTACAAAGTTTTAAATAATCGAAAACGACACGACGCACTTGGCGAGAAAGTTGAAACATGTAAAATTTGCATAAATAACAACTAAATGCAACTTGACGCTCGCCAAAATGTTGCCAAATGATGAATTGAGCGAACAGGAGGACGACTTTGAATGGGATGAAAGGAAGAGATATTTTGTTGAATACTCGTAGTAAGAAGTTACATCTACATGAAGAGCAATCTGACATCAGCTCGATGCTTGATAAAACCATTTAAGCAAATCTGATTCGGATTTGATGTTGATTTGAAAATTTATTATTTGCATGTAAGGATTTCAATGTATTTTCTAGTATTAAATCTATTGAAGGTAACCAATTTACAATTTGTCTTTGTGTAAAATTCAGCAATGCAGAAACGTTTCGCAATTTGTTTTTAGTTACATTTTTACCTGGCTTTGGAACGACTTATTCGATTCTGATTTATGCATACCGTTTCCTTCCTATTTAAGTTTTTTTATATTAATTTTTTGAAATCTTTTGCTCTTAATTCTCTCGTACTTTGATTTTTGGATTTGGATTTTGGATGTACTGTTCATGAACTCCAGCATCCCACTAACACCCTGCCCTCGACACGGTCCCCAGTTGGCAATCGACGCGTAGAAGTCGGCGTCAAAAATGGGCGGAGCGCTCGCTGGATCTGGCTCTGGCTCTGTCGCAAGGCCACGAACAGAGGGGGGGGAATGCTTTTTTGCTGGTGTTTGCTGCGCTTTTGTATGCAAATAAATCAGAGGCGCCCCATCATATGTCGTGTTCGAGAGGGGCAGGGAAGGGCGGGGAGGGTGGCGGTTACTGCTGCAGTGCGCAAAAACATTCCTCACACTACTCGTATTTGTCATGCTCTTAGATACTCGTACTTTTATTTTTAAATAAATTGCAAACTCTTTTGCGACTGTCGCCTGGCTCTCCACCCATCCCTCCCCACCCCCACCACATGCCTTCCCAGAACAATATTTTATAATGAAAATCCTCTGTCCGTGTCCGTGTCTGTATCTGTGCTTGTGTGAGTGAGCGGAATGCAGTGGAAATGCAGCAACACAATTTTCGCATTTGACTCAATTTATCGCACGACAGTTCGGGATTTTCGAATTGGAATAAATGCGCACCAATGAAAGCGGCAGACAATAAATAAATAAAATTAATGGCTGCGTGTTGTCTAATTTTTTGTAGCTGCAACTACTTCCGCGCCCTCATCTACTGCCACATCCCACCCCATCGCTGCCCAAAGCCCAGAATTGTACTTGCCGGATTGACGGTTAATAAAATTAGCCAAATTTACGTCTCCTTACCCATTTAGCCATTAACAATGGCCGAAAACAACCCAATCCCTGACCCCAACTCCAATACAGATCCCCGATCCAATCCTATCTAGAACCCTTTCGCCTGCACCCCTCGACAGCGGCATCCCGAGCCCGTCCCAATCTGTTACTCTCTGTGCTGCCAAGCGTGAGAGAGTAAAGTCCCTTGCCTGGATTTATTATTTTTACAAGATAAATGCAACATTTTACATTGGAATTTACGGGCGTGCGGCGAAAAAAACAAAACCCAACAAAAGCAACAGCAACACCCAAGGCAAAGGCAGAAACAAACAATGACAAAGTCAAAAGTCGGGACACAGTGGGCCGATTTGCAAAGCTTCTGGCAGATATGTATGTAGTTGCACAGTGGGTGAATGTCTGTTTCCATTGACTACTTTTGTTCCGTTGAACTGGTAAGAAGTGGACCCGCCCCGTGGCCTGAGAGCATAGAAGCCACAAACTGAAAGCCATCAAAAGAAAGATTTTCAATAGTCCAATACTGATTCGAATCGATTTATTACTTATTTATTTATTTATTGAGATAAGAACCCTCACAGAATTTGTAATTTTTTAGAGATCTTGAAGAGTTTTAAATTGTTTTTTGTAGCTCAATACTCAATACTCAGACAATACTCAATAATCATTACACGAAACTTGCAGTAGCTTAGCTTAACGGAACGCCCCTTAATTGTTATATAGGAATTTTCGTAAACGATGTCATCGCATCGCATCTTTCCCGCTTTCCATCCACTGTGCATTGAGGATGTATTTCACGTGAGTACAAGGGGCAGGATCTGGCAGCAGCAGCAACAACAACAGCAACAACAACAGCAACAACAGCAACAACAACAACAACAGCAACGGGAACAGCAATGACCAGCGGCCTTTTGGCCATTTTCGATAAAACACATTTAAACAAATGAAAATCCTTTAAACGAGGATAGCACACAGAGAGCACGTCCATGCTCGGCTTAACCCCATGACTCCTCCAGCCACCCCCTGGGCGAGGGTTGCCTCCCCGGACTCACTTGAGTGTGTAATTGTGTATTTATTTGCGTTATTTGACAAAATATCAACAAGCACAATCAATCCTCAGCAGTCAGTGGAGTCGCCATGCATGGAGTCCGACCTCCATCCATTCCGGCCAACCCCCGCCAGCCCGACCAACCCCAAGCTGGAATGGCAAATGCTGCCATATGTCTGCCGGCCCGGACAGGGACATGGACAGGGAGAGGGACAGGGATGCCGGCGGAGAAATCCATTTAAATTAAAGCTGAGTTGAGCTGCATTCGAAAACGCATAAATATGGGTGTCCGTGTCTGTGTCCGTCTCCCTCTGCGTGTGTGCGTGCCAGCCTGTGTGTGTGTTGGGATATATGTATTGGGAGAGTATCTGTGTGTGCGCGTTTGGAAACTTTCAATTTGAGCTGAATTCAAATTTAGTCCGGGACCAGGCACTGGCAATAAAACTGCACAAAAAAATTGTGTGCTCCTCTTGCGGGCTGCCTCTGCCGCTGCCTCTTACCCTACTGCGGCTGCTGTTGTTGCCTCTGAACTTTGGCTCAATTCTCGCCCAAATTTACAGACTTCAAGACTGTGGCACAGAAGAGGGGCAGAGCTGCCTGGGCCAGGGTAAGGGAAGGGTAAGGGTAAGGGGTGTGCAATTGTATCTTATGCAAATTTACGTAAATTAAACAAAATCTTGGAAAACAGAAAAATAAGTTTCGAATTTATATGCGAAACTTGTGTATCGAAACCTAAATTATTGGTCCAACTTCAGACTTCTATTCCGATTCAGTCCCAGGCCTAGGTCTCCCAGGTCCCTCCCTCTCCTCGCCTAGCCACGGAGTAGTTGCTGAAATGCCTCACCCTTACCTCCCCCATACCCTTGCCCCACCAGCTCAGGACAGGAAGAGTAGAGTTCAGCAGTGTCTGCCACAGTGTGTGTGTGTGTGTGTGTGGCACTGTGTGCTGGTGTGTGTACAATGCGACAAAGACTTATGGTTTCAGTGCCGGAATTAGAAGCTTTCCCTGCCTGCATTTCCACATTTCCACCGAACAGTGCACTTGTTGTTGCTGCTGCTGCTGCTATTGGTGTTGGTGTTGCTGTTGCTGTTGCTGTCGGTGGAACATTTGTCGTCCTTGTTGCTGCTGCTGTTGCCCGTTGCAAAATATATTGCAAATAATTCTCAATATATCGTAAAATGTCTGCTGGCAGTACAGTAAATATGCAAAGCTCGTTTAGCGCAAACAGTCGAGAGGGTGGGCACTGTGGCTGGGGCTGGGACTGGGTCTGATTGGGGCTGTGCGGAGGGTGGGAGCCGTGTGGCCGTGCCAGCGAATAGGGGCGAGTTTCGGTCACTGATTGAGGGCATTGGGCACTTTTAGTACGAGCACTAACCCGATAATACTCAAAACTTTGCATCAGGAAAACATTGATCATGGCTTTAAGAAAAGTAGTTTTGGGATGGAAATGGAACTTTGCAATGGAAAATAAGGAATTTAAAGTATTTTCTTGCAGTGAGCAGTGATAATGAATCATCAAATCCGAAACTCGGCCCAGAAGCGATTGACTTTGCCTCAACAATAATTCGTAGCATTAAGTTCGAGCTATTCAATGCCCGATGGGAGAGCTTTAACCATGGCCATGCTAACCCTCAGTGCTAAGGGTTCAATTTGAATACCTTCCACACGCACCCCACTCTGCCGAATGGGTGGGGGGAAACATATGGCATGCGACGGGGGACGGGGACGGGGACTGACTGCGAGTACATTGACGATGGGTCGCACACTTTGACAGTTAATTTTGCAATTGTATTTCAATAACAATAAATTGGCATGTACCACATAAAGTACGGCTGTGTGTGTGTGTGTGAGCACACCACCCGACCCGACCCGACCAGAACCATGGTAGATGATAAAGCCTAAACTGTGCGCGTTTGGTGCATGCCCCGGCTGCAACTACTCGTGCAACAACAAATGTGGAATCTAATTAAATTTGAGCTGCATTACGCACACCAACGCACGAGCATGCAAATGGGCACAAAAGGCCAGCAGCAACAGCAGGAGCAGCGACAGCGGCAGCGACAGGCGCACTCCCGTTGCATACACATTGATCAATTAACAGACAATATTTTCATTTCGCCAATGGGTTAATTTATAAGCAAATCAACGGCGCCCCACTCTCTGCGCCTGCCAGTGACCATGACCATGCCCCTGCCCATGCCACTACACGCCCACACATGACAGTTGCGCCTCATTTCCTCCTGCCAGAACGAGGGCGAACCACTGCGGACCAAACCATATTGTTAATGGCGCAAAATCCGGGGAAGCAAATAAAGCGACAAACACGCGACGTTGACTGCGGCCGAGACGCTGCTGCACGGCACGAGATGGCCGACAGGTGCTGCAATGGCCGACCGTCTGAGTGGGCCTCCGCCTCCCGCTGCCATCCCATGCCATCTCTACCCCCGACTCTCTCTCTCTCACCCTTACCCACTCACCAAGCAGAGGGTTGGGTTGCGTGGCTTCATCCCTTCTTTTCCACTTCTGCTGTTTCCACTTCTGCTGTAACTGTTTCCGTCTTGTTGCTGCTGTTTGGGTGCTCTCTGGAATTCCATGGCAGTCGACTCGACTCGAGTCGAGTCGAGTCGAGGAATGCCAAAAGTGCATTGCTGTCTGTTTCTATGTCTCTCTCTATCCCTCTCTCTCTCACTCTGTTTCGCTCTGTGCTGGTTTGGCCTGGCCTGCAATTGTTTTCCAAAGAAGCCCCCGGAACCGTGTGCTAAATGTCAAGTTCAAATGGCAAAGTTCTTCAAATGAAATGAGGCTCCGAGTTGAAAGGGGAAGACGAGACTGAAGCTGGAGCTGGAGCTGGAACTGGTACTGCTCCACCTTTGGCTGTTGCTCGTTGCTCGCTCACTTTATGATCTGTGAATTTGTTGCCAATTTGCAATTGTTGCCTTAACCGTTCAGTTAATTTGCCCCGAAAGTTTTACTCAGCTGTGGGGAACTCGTGCTAGTTAGGCAATGGCTCTTTAAATAGTCATTTAATCGGTTTAGGAATTACCCAGATATATTTTGGTTGGATGTTATGGGTAAATATATTCAATAGAATTTTTCAATATCGTGTCAGTTTCTTTCTTTAAATGTATGCAGTGTATAGACTCCATTTGGCATTCACCATTTATCGTTTAATGAGATATAATTCTTGGCTTGCTTTTGAGTGTTGGTTTCATCTATTCTCATGGAATCCCGAATCTGGAATGTCCCGTCGGAAGCTCCGTAACTAAATCTGAAACTTGCACTCGAATGTTCCAAATATGTTCGTGGACTATTCACCTTTTCTCTGCATAAGAAATGTATCCTTCTGACCCCGTGTGGCACTTGGCACCCTAGAAATTCTCATTATATTGTTTGGTCTCCTTGTCAAGCTCCTAAATGTGTCTTTTTCGCACATACACACCAAGTGGCAGGGCGTTTCATGAAAGAGCATGAGAGTGTATGAGTGTGTGTGTCTGTCTGTCTTCTACTTGGGCGCGTGTGTTAAGCTTCACTTGAATGTGATTTATGTGATCCGTTGCAAATTTATGGCCCCAAGTTTTGTTTGCTTGCACACAAACACACACTCGTGCATCTGTGTGTGTGTGTGTGTGTGTGTGTCTCTTCATGAGTGTATGCGTGTGGGAAACTCTTTCATGGCAGAATTACCGCGTGGCTCCCATGTTACTGTTGTGGCTGCAATTGTTGCCATTGTTGTTGCAAATGCACCCCCCACCACACCCCACCGTCCAGTCCTACGAGCGAGCCCTGCCAAGTGTCACGAACAAACAAAAGAATGAAAATAAAAGGGGACAAGTCTCGTAGCTGCAACATGGAGAAAACTATTTTCTATACAGCTCGGCCAGCAGTTCCAGCTGAAGCGGCGCCCAGTGGGCAGCCAGGCCCTTGGTGGGCAAGAGCTTTCGATGATTGAATTGTCAACCCCGCGTCCGTCCGTCCACTTCCTCCGCAGGCGGTCCGAGTCCGCGGCGGGACTGCCAGATGATCCTCTGCAGCGTAGTAGATCACTTAGCTGCAACATCGACGCGCTGCGAATACCAAATGTTGGACTCTGCTGTACGTTCTACAGAGCCAATGTCAAGTGTGGCCCCTGCGCCACACCTCCCTCGAGCTCCCCTCAGAGTTATGAAATTGCTATGCGTCCGCGGCGTTTGCAACTCTAAGTGACATTTCTGTGACAGACATGTGCGCGTGCATCCGTGAGTCCGCTCCGTGTCACACGCGCCTGTCAGGAGGGGGTGGGTGCAGGGGGGTAGGTCCCAGAGAATCCAAGAATGTAACTCTAGATGGCATGGTCCCGCTCTACATTCGTCAGACTACGATCTGGCGAAGCTCTCCTCCACTCTCGCAGCGAAGAGAGTGGGGGCCAGAGATTCGCTTATGGATCAGGCCAGGCCGAACGAACGGTTAGCAATTTGTTGTGACATATGTAAGCGGCACGCCGGCCATGGCAATGGCAGCGGCAACGGCAACAACTCATTAACCCATGCTGAACTCTGCAACATCTGTAAGGGCAGGAGAGGAGAGCCACTGACAGCTACAAAATTGAGTTAGTTAACAGTTTTATACGCAGACGCGAAGATTTTGCGTGTTTCGTGAGCCAGGAATTCACAGCCAGGGCCGCAGCCAGAGCCGCAGTCAGAGCCGCAGCCAGAGTCAGAGCCAGAGGAGACATGGTCTCTGGGCCCGAGATGCAACCGCAGCGAAACTGAAGACGGTCGACGGGACAGATAACACCCAAGTCTCGGACCCAGGTCCCCAACAAAGCAGCCCAAGTGACACTCACAAAATCTGACAGAGGCAGCAGCGGCTTTAGCCGGTTGCCGTTGAGCCATTGTTGTTGTTGTTGTTGCTGTTGTTGGCTGTTTCTGCTCTTGTAGTTGCTGTTGCTGCTGAGCGACTTGCGCGCATGCTCAGCCGTTTTGCTTTATTACAAGGACGGGGCCTGTGCTGCGGGGCTGGCTGGGACGCGTGCGCAGGCGCGCCAAGTGACACATGAAAACGAAACGAAAATGACAGCAGCAAGTGACACTTGGCCGGGAGCAGGAGCAGGAGCAACCAGCAAGCAGCAGAGGATCGGAATGGGGGATTGGGGGACTGGGTGATGGGGGTCGGTCGGACGGGCAGACCATTGTAATTTCATTTGTAATTAGCTGAATGCAGTACTGGGCCGAGTGTCGCATGGCACAGTGGGCCACGTGGGGCCCAAAACCGCGCAGAGTGCCAAAAAAAAGAAACGGAGCAGAGATCCAGCGCTCTGGTGCGACATTTTGGTGCGCCGCTTGCCATATTTTATTTCCATTGCCAAAAGTGTCATGTTACAGAGATTTATGTGCGCTGTCACGCCGGACGACGGCGACGACGACGACGTCGCCTGCTTTTTGAGCCATGTTGTTGTTGCCAGTTCTCTCTCTCTTTCTCTCTCTCTCCCTTTGCCAGAGTGTGTGTGTGTGTGTGTGTGTGTGTGTGTGTTTTTGTTTGTTTGTGTGGCGTTCACGCCCAAAAATTTGGTCATGTTTTGTGTTTGTGACACACCACACCGAAATTCTCGTATAAATAAAAACAGAAATACTTTGACCAATTCCAAATGCACACTGTGCGATAAACAGACCGAGATACTTTGGCCAGTTATCGTGCCCCGGCACTGCCTCGGGCTACGGATCGGGTTTGATGCCCCCACCCCACCCCCCACATGCGGGCAATCAGTGATTTATGGCCGAAAGTGTTCTTACCGCAAACACACCCTACCCTACCCTACCCTACCCTACCCTACCCTACCCACCTACCTGTTCTATCAATGCGAACCGATATCGGACAGAGAGAGAGAGAGAGAGAACTCTAATTCCAGATCCACTTTCTTTTCCTTCATCAGCATCCAACTCAAAACTTGGCCTGCTCAGGTGTCAATACACTCACATACGGCAGCCGCAGAGGCGTCCCAATCCCAATCCCAGTCGCTGTCCAACCCCAGACACAGACCCAGACCAAGACCCAGCTGACAATGACATATTTGGCTGGCACTTTCATCGTACGTCCATGTTAATATGCCAAAGATTTATAGTCCCCTCCGGACAAAGGAAATGGCATTCACTCTCCCTCTCGCATTGTAGTTGTAGTTGTGGTTGCAGTGGATGTGGATGGGGATGTGAATGTATGTGGCCATCCATTTTGTAGCTGCAGCGGAAAGTTGCATAATTTTTATGGACACTCGTTAATAGATCACCGATTGAGATTACAGGGAATTGTCCTATTCCACTGTGCGGCGGGTCCCTGCCCGTCCCGGTGAAATTCCGGCGAAGAGAGGCAACAAATTGGAACGTGATGGAGCAGATCAATCTGTGCTTTCAGGTATATGATATTTGTAACAATCTAATTGTTTCTCTCGACCACAGCATAGGGGAGCATGGCAGACACCTCTGTATTGCCAGATATTCCAAGCAAACTTTAATAAAGGCTACCTTCATATTTTTTAGAGCCAATTTCTACTTGATTAAAATCGGACTTGGCAACTAACCTTTGGAATATTTATGTTGAATTGAATTAAAGTTCGATTGGATTACGTTTTATTCGTACTAGCTGCATTTTAGCAGGCGGATGAAATATTTAAAAACCCAAATTTAATTCACTTAAATTGTTAATTTGATTATCTGCATTTTATTATTTGTTAATTGATAATTTCAGTCATATTTCCCTGCCTTGCAAAAGCTGACAGCTGCAAACAGTTTATCCCATGCGATTTAGCCCAATCGAAATTCACATTTTAAGGAACTAGATCTGCCCAGGTGAGAAACTACCTGTATAACAATATGTACAGGAATATCTTCAAGATTCCCATCACAATTTCTGATCAGAAGAGCCGCACTCGAATGAACAGCTGCGAATATCGTATACGGTAAACGGGCGCATGCACACTCGGGTATAATATTCCAATTCGAATTCTCGCTCGATGAGAGCACAGCGTGCACGTAAATTAGTGGCCAGGTAGGCATGGCGAGGGGCGAAAACCGGCTGAGATGATCGATCATCACCCCAAAGAGCAGAGAGCGACGGAGAGCTGCAAAGCCAAAGAAGAGAGCGATAATGGTAGAGGGCGCGCATACCTGTACGCTGGGTCGGCTGATGGAGTGGAATGAGTAGTGATGGTGGGGAGGGGAGAGTGAGAGTGAGCAGCAGCAGCAGCATCAGGTGACGTTTCGCCCGTGTTTTGTTATGTTTGTTCTCTATTCTCTCACACACACACACACACACACACACACACACACACACATGATAGCAAATGCAGTTTTGAGTCATCTGTTAGAGATCTCCTTTGAAGTGCCATTTCATTCGACTGCCACAGGCAGCGGTTCTTCGTCGTCGTCTTCTTTCTTCTTTCGGCTGTGGATGTGGATCAGCTGATCATGATGGCCGCCAAAAGCAGGTTTCGGTTGATCGTTATTAATCATATCTGGGCTAAGGTGAGAGCGGGAGAGAGGGAGAGAGTGGGCAAGCGAGTGAGCGAGCGAGCGAGCGAGCGAGAGCACGTGGCAGCAGCTTTGAAACTATTTGAGAAACATTTTGGAACACATTTTGGAAAATTTATGGCCTGAAGCCCGCAAAGCCAAGCCGACGGCAAGCAGTCCGCGACATGCACAAAAGTCATTTATTTTTTATTATATTCTTATTTTTGTGATTTTGTTTTTGCTTTTGCTTTGCTTTTCCCACCGGCGAATGACCTAGAAAATCGGTCAGCGCGGAGAACTCGCGCAGTAAACTCGAGTAGCTGCGATTCGTATCTGCAAGATATGCACACACACACACACACACACACCCAACACACACACACCAACGGAGCACGCACTTCCGCTGATGATGAGCGGGTTGAAAGGGGCGAGGAAGGGGCTGCCGCTGAACCCATAAATTATCTGCAGCACATTTTCCCACTGAATGAATGGGTATGAATGCCGCATTCAGATACAGATCCAGATCCAGCTCGAGTTCAAGTTCGAGCTGCTTTCCTCCTTTTCAAATCACAAGTTTCAAGCGGTTCTCTGAAGGTTTGGCCACCTTCAGCCCGACAGGACTACCCAGGGCTCTTCATTTGCCATCTGACCAACGCGTCGAACGGACACGGACACGGACACGCACCGATCCGATCCGATGCGATCCGACTCGGCCACAGCCTCGGTCTGGCCAGGGCCGGGACCCGTTTACCGCCGGCATTTCGCAATCTTCTGCGTTCGTTCCCCACTCCGAGTGGGTCTGTGTGTTTGTTTGTGTGTGTTCTTGTTGATCTGGAGCAAATTGCTTTTTGGCGGTTAATAAATTTTCAAATTAATTGACTAATTGCATACCTACAGCGTCGAGAGCCCGAACAACCCAGAGTGCTGGAGTGTGGAGCGGGGAGCCGGGAGCCGGGAAAGAGAATGCGATCCAGAGATGGACTGCGCGGAATGAGCGCGGAACTGCCGCTGATTCCCCACTGATAAGACTGGCTCCGGGACGAGCCACATATCTTCTAATTGCCGCTGAGTAAATATTGCATTGCTTTCGCCCAAGTGCCATCAAATGCGGCAGTTGCAATGCACTCCCCATGGAGTGGGCGTCGCCCGACTCCGATTCATAGCTGCAAGCTCTCGGACGAACATAAGCCAGGCAGGCAAACCGTTCATTAGTCGTCCATACAGGGGACACGGGCGACAGATAACATGATAAGCTGTAATGACACAATGGAATGGGACTCCTAATACCCTGCAATCAAAGCAGCGGCTAAATGGACTCTAAAGTGTAGCATTAATGGACACAAGTTTATGGCTTTATTTGGTGTGGCACGAGTATCTGTGTGCCAATAAAATAGCTTAGTCAGCATAGTTGTTTGAGGTTTTCTGTGAGTTCTGTCATGCATTTAAATGTTCAAAGACTCTTCGCCAATTCCCTTAGTTCTCCGGTTGAAGGGTTAATTGTGGGGAGTGCAAAATTAATTTAATTTTTTGTATTTTTACAATTCGAAAGCAAGTTATGGGTCTTAAGTATTATCCCATTCCATTCTGTACTACATCTCGTAGACTGATTCTATCTCCGATTCCCCAACACCTGAGCTCGTATAATTAGCAAAACTCCCTCCGCCCTCCTCCTCTCCGGCAGTCCCCTCCCTCCCCAAAGTGTTCATTACAGCAATGAAGCCAAAATTACTAATTCATTAATTGAAACCTGCCCTGGCTGCCCGCCCTCAGCGCAGGTCCAGGCAGGACACACCAGGAAAGTCCGGCCCGGCCCAGATGTCCCTTCCCTCAGCATCACACTCGCAGGCGACACATGCCATGGACCGTGGACCATAGACCCCTCTCCCGTTTCCCCCACTATCTGGACCTATCCTATCCACATGCTGCACATGCCAACGGTAAAAACGAAAGTGCCGTGTTGCCATTTTATGAACTGTTTCTGCTCTGCTCTGTTCTGCTCTGTTCTGTTGGAGAGGACACGGCACTTACACTTGCCACACAAAATGCTCCCCAGTTAATAATTTCGAAGTGTGTAAAATCAAATTGCTGGCACGTTGTGGATGTTCGGATGTGGGGAGACTAGGTATCTCTCAGATACTTTGTGTCTGTATGTCTGTGTCTCTGGTGCTGTATCTGTCGCTGGCCTAATTTGCCCGTGATTCCATCAACTTAATGGCAATACTCTTCCAGATCTCTGAATGGGTAATTTATGCATAAGCGTGGCGTTGCTCTCTCTCGCTCTGTCTCTGTCTCCTCTTGGATTCTCCATCTATCGTCAATGGATTCTCACTGGCATATGTGGAATTTTTGCACTTTGCTGGCACTTAAACTCTGCTCTGCACATTTTTTGCTCGACTTTCCTCTTCGGGTGTAGTATTCGGACAGGACAGACATTTGTCCGTATTGCAGGTGCTGTCGTTTGTTTGTCTGGACTCTGTCTCTCTCTTTCTCTCTTTCTCTTTTCCACTCTTTCCCTCTCGCTCTCTCTGTGTCCCTGTGTCCCTGTCTCTCTGCTTGGTGTTGTTGTGTAATGTCTATGAATATGAATTATGGAAATTGCCCCGCAACGGCAAGGAGTACGACAAGGACAACGACCAGCACAGCCAGAGGACAGCAGACAGCAGACAGGGGACAGAGCAAGCCCTAGTCGGAATATTCGCACTCTACTCACACTCGGATTCACAATACTCACATTCACACTCACACCCAGACTCAATCGCATTTGGCACATTTTTTGCACCGCTTTTGTCATTTGTTTGCAAATTTAAAAACTCTCTTGGGAGGGGTTTCCATTTTTTCGTTCGGGGGTCTTGAGGCTTTGAGGTCGTTGGAACAGTGACCGACTTTTGGTGGGTTGCTTCAAGTTAACAGACGCGCAAAATGGACAAAGAATACCCCTAATATGTCCAGTGTGTCCACCCATTCGTATGGTCTGCCTGCCGTAATTGCATGCCCATGCGGCGCTCCGCTATTAAAATCGCATAAATTCAATTATAAATAAATAAGACCCAAAACATGCTCAAAGCAAGCTGAAAATTGGAAAATTATGCAAAAAGAACTCGCTCGCCCCCGACTGGCCCCGCCCCGTCGGACATCCGCCACTGACATTTACATTTAATGCTTGCAAATTTAACAAATAATATTCAATTAACAATTTGAATACGAATTTATTACAGGGTGCCAGCCGACGGCGTCCGACGGAGGCCGGCCGGCTGGCCGGCCGCGCGTTCAAAGTGGTAACAACTTCGACATCGGCATCGACAAGTGCGGTGGCAGGGGACAGGGACAGGTACAACGGACAGAGGACAGGGGGCTCTCTGGGGGAAGTAACGAGTTGGCCAAGTGGCCGACTTGTTTACCCTGCCACTGCCACTGGCAGCAGCAGAAGCAGCAGAAGCAGTGGCTGCGGCAGCAACAAAACATACAAAACACAAACAGAACAAAACAAAGTAAAGTAAAACAGAAAAAGTTATGTGAAAAAGGTGGGAAAATGCAAGCATTGTTAGCCTTTTGGCCAGGCAACGAGGCAGAGGTAACGAAGCATGCAGCACTGGGGACGCAGAGGAGATGTGGATGTGGCTGGGGATGGGGATGTGGCAGCCACTGACTGACTGGCTGACTGACGGACGGAGGAAGCCGCGCAGGAAGCGCAAGGAGCAGAGCACAATTCCTGGCAGGCCGCACATTTCAATAATTATTAACTGCAACATGCAACATGGCCCTGGCCGGCCCCAGTCCAGCCCAGCACAGTCCAGCCCTGCCCTGCCCTGCCCTGCCCTGACAGTGTGCAACATGCGACGTGGTACGAGTGAGTGTAAGTACGTGCAACGTGCCGCACAGTAGCCGGTGCACCACCACCACCACCAGCAGCAACAGCAGCAGCACGCGGAGACGCGACTCGCGGACCTGCAATTATCAAAACTTGTCCAAAATGACATTTTTGCTGGCCATTTGGTTCGGGCCAGGTGGACGGACGCACAAATATGGAGCGGGGGGCGATGGCCCGTTGGCCATTGCATTTTGGCACGTTGCGGATTTTGAAATGCAAACACGGCATTTAATTCTATTAGAGCCGCAATTTAATTATCTCTCGCGGCGGCAGCCCCAAACGCCACGTTCAATGTCGGCGAGCCGGAAGAGAATGTCTGGCCCTGCCCCTGCCCCTGTCCCTGCCCCAGCCCCTGCTTCTGCTGCTGATGCTGCTGCTGCCTAAGTGCAGCTATCTAGGCATCCCGTAATCCACAGCTGCAGTAGCTCCTGTGGTAGCACCTACTTGGAGCCGCTTATCCGGCGATCTTATCTGTGAGTGCCAAAAGTGCTGCCCACCCGAGGAGCATAGAGCTGAGATCGTGGATCGTGGATCGCTGGGAGAAGCGAAGCCCACTTGTTGCGCCTGTGCCAATATTTAGCTACCGATTTGCACGAGATTATCAATTGAATATAAATAATAAGTGGGAGCAGCCCCACCAGCAGCTACAGGAGACCCTGGGTGGCTCTCTCGTGAATGCCTCTGCAATTTTGCGCCTCAATGCGCTGCCATCAATGCCTGTAATTTGAGAGGCCCCTGCCCCCTGCCCCCTGCCGCTGCCCAGCTCCAGCCGCTGCCCCACAACGAGAACATGACTGCGGCTGATCAGCGCCCTCTGCCCATGGCCCTCCCTCTCCACGTGTGTAATTGGATTTTAAGAAGTAGCTGCTTGACTCGTCCGGGCCGACCACGCTGATTGATAACCTCGCATCAAGAGGTCCCAAACAACAGACTGGCATACACGCCTGCAGTGGCTCTGGGGCTTTGATGTTCTGCTGCAGCAGCGGCCGCGGCGGCGGCAGAGGCAGTCGCTTTAAGATCAATTTTAAACGAATTCGAAATTCCCTTACCAAATGGTAGGGTACCTAAGCGAGGGCCCAGAGGGCAGCGGCGTCGCCTAAGAACGATTGCAACGCCACACCAGTCAGTTTGATGGTTGGCTTTTAACAGTCCAACGCCATAGTCAGTGAGATAGTCAGTCTGCACCTCCCAGTGTAGGGTAGGCACACAAGCCAGGCATTCGGCTGCGTTGCCCGATCAGCAGCAGCAACAGCAGCAGCAAGAACAAATGCTGATAGCACCGGGGCCGATAGTGAGCCAACGACGAGGTGGCGGTGGGTCCCAACCAGAGCACAGCAGAGCAGAGCTGAGCATCGGCTCCCCTTCCGCTGTGCGTGTCAGCCCGCGTCGGCTTTGTTGGCCAATTGAATTGCCATGTTTAATATTAATTGCCAGCAGGAGAGCGGGCAACATGGCTGGCTTTTAGCTAATCAGCGGAGAGTGAATCAATCATTTCCACACGCGGCCTCCAGGGTTTCCCGGTCCACCCACATTAACGCCTCCACTGCATAAATATTCATCTCGGGCGATCGCCTAGCTATATGCTAGGGTAATGAGGGCCAACACCAAGACCAGCACCATTGTAATTAGTTTCTAGGATAGCATTAGTAGACATGCCCACACTCTACCTCCGCCGACTCTACGCTAGTCCGCTGAGCTACTACGTATTTTTCGCAACTTAAGAGAATAATGAAACAGAATAAAAGTGGAAATTTTCTTACCCATGTCTGTTGATATGCCGCCGTATTGTGTTAAATCAGATCTTATCTTACCTGAAAATGCAGCCAAAGCAGAGAGGAGAAACGTTTAAAAAATGTGGAATCAAAATTGTTTGCTCTCCGGAGAGATCTGCGGAGAGATCTGCGGGAGCCGGGACAGTGGAGGGATGTGGAGGGATGTGTAGGGAGCTGGGAGCTTTCAGGTTAAGCAGCCGCACGTGTTGCACAGCCGGTTGAGATTTACTAAACAGAGCTTTGTTGTTCTTGTCGGTTGGTGTGCACTGTACACTGTACACTGTACAGTGTTCACTCTTCAGGTGCGAATAGAGTGGGAAGGTAAAGAGAGATAGGCTACTGATGGCTCTGGCTTATATTTATTTTATTTATTTATTTGACTACTTTAGTTACAACTAAAATCTGTCTGTCTCCTGCACTGACTGACTCCATAATGAAGGATACTCAAAGCAGTCAATAGTTTTTATTAGCAGGTGCAACAAAGTTTGTACTCTGAACTGCACTTGAACGGGTCGTCTGGCACCACGAGGGTGCATATATGTGTATGTACATAGGCCAACAATCAATCCCCCTTCAGCCTGATTCATGGACATTGCAATGCCGCTCCCCTTGCCCACATTCTCTCTCCTTTTTTCACGATATTTAGCGCCGTCTCCGTTTGTTTATGCCACGAAAGTGCAAAATGTAAACAATCAGAAATGCCAACGCCTGGCACTGGCGGAGGGCGTGAGGGGGCGTCGGCAGTTTTCCATAGAAAAGGTAAAAGTATAAAAATATGATTTAATGGCAGCGATAAAACACGTGTGTATTTAAATATGCGCGCCCGGCGCCTGAGTAAACGTAATTTTCCAGCAGAGGAGCAGCGCCCCGAGGACCCGCGCTCGACGAAGAGACAGGGCCAGAAGCAGAACCAGAGCCAGACAGATGCCCATCCAGACCCATAGACAAAAAGGAAACAACAAAGAAAATATGAAATTAAAATGAAAAGAAAAGAAACCAAAACCAAATAGCAAACAGCAAGAAGCAAAAAGAAGCAGCCGAAAACTATGGTTGTTGGGAAGGGGGTGAGGGGCGAATGGAAAATTTGACAAACGCTGTTTAATTTTTTTTTGCAGTGGCAGCCGCAAATGAAAATTATGAAAAGCCAAAAAGGGGAAAACTAAAAAACAAACTGCGGTGGGGGCAGGGCCAGGGGCAGCCACTTTAGACAAATTCAAACAAACGGCTGGAACGGCGGATGGTGGATGTCGGCTGGCGGATGGCGGAGTGGTGGTGGTGCAAGTAGGGGGGTCCGGGGAGTGTTTACATGCGACGAGACTTGTAAAAATTAAACATTTAGCTTGCGGTCTCCAGCCAGACTCCGACTCCGACTCCTGGCCCCCGAAGGAGTCACCGCCACCCCTCCCAACCTTCGGAGCACTGCGTTTTCACACCTTTTGGCCCGTGCGGCAATGTGACTGAGGACGGGGCACAGGCAGGGGCAAGGGGCAATAAAATGATTTTTATGACTCTTTAAGGCGGCGCACGCCTCGTTCTGTGGGAGGATTAGTCGCCAGCCGCATAAATGAGGCAGCCAGCGACAGAGAGAGAGAGAGAGAGAGAGAGAGAGGGAGACTGCACCCTGAGTGGGAGAGAGAGCGTGATTTGCTCCATTTTATGGCTGCAGCTTGCGGCGTCTTTGGGCTTTTGTTGCCCCATCAAAGGGGCAGATATAAATCTTAATTGCCGACCCAAATAAATAGACGCCAAGCACATGGCAGTGGCAGTGGCAGTGGCAGAGGCATCGCATCGACTGAGCCAAGTGTCTGATGCTGATCCGAAACTTTTGGGAGACAATGCATCCCGAACGAGACACTTCAGTTGCAGCCTCAATTCACTTCACTTCACTTTGAGGGGAAAACTCGTTAGCTGTTTAGCATAAACACTTTCCCAGCCGGCCGACAAGTTTGACCAGGCCCAGATAACAACTTCCAGCCAACAACAAGTTCCAGCCAAAGAAGTCATTAAGGAAACATTAAATTGACATTAATGTGGGAGGGAGTTGGGAGATGGGTGCTGGGTGCTGGGAGCCAGGATCCCCACGGAGGGGTCCGTCGAGTCGACCTCCTACGGAACTGAAACCGAATTTAGGACCGAGTTCAACGTACGACAGAATAAATCAAAGTATTGCCTATAAATTATGTTGCATAAGCAAATACAAATACAAATGTTCGCAGGGCGCTACGAACAAATCGATTCGATGACCCAGCAACGAAAAAATGTTGCGGCTCGGGCGGCTATAACAGTTACCCACATTTCGGCCGAGCAACCAGCCGCGTAAATCACAGAAACAGAGGAAAAACATGCTCAGGCTACCGTGGAAGATGGCCCGATCGAAGGGCATCAACGAAAGTGGCAAGGCATGGCCTACAACTCAATCGGTACAGTATTTCGACAGAGATATCGACGGTTGTTTTGGTAATTTAAAGCATTGTTTTGTCCAGAGAGTCCACAAACCTGGCTGACGAAATTTGTATGATGATGTTGACTTTTATAGCTTGATATTCATTCACCTTTTGGCCTGGTCCACAAACGGGCTAACGCGATGATCTCAAGCAAGGTGATTACTCCTTCTATCCGAGCCTATGGAACGAACATGTGTAGCAGCTGCCGCTGTCCACTGTCCGCTCAGAGTCTACGTCTATCGGAAGAGCCACCTCCAGGCAGCCGCTGAACAATTGTGAACCCATTAATCTTTGTCTCCTTAGTCTTTGAGATTTCTATCTTAATTGAAGCTCATTATAATATGCGTTTCCTACCAGCCTAGCGCAACTTCTGTTACAAAACCCGAAGACAACCGATATTCAAACGAGATCGTGGGCAGGCAGCTTTTGCACCCTGGCAGCTGGGGGGAGTCGGAGCGGAGAGTGTAGAGTGGAGAGCGGAGAGCGGTGCTCTAGCCGGAGATCAGATCGCAATCAGGCAGCGAGGCAGCGAGGCGGAGGCCCAATCCCGGCGAGAGCGGAGCCCACCACCAATGAATTATTAATAATAAATAAATCATTATTAAAATCAAAATAATACGCAAATATGCATATTATCCGAAACTACATGGAACCGGGAGTCCGTCCAGGTCGTTTCATGTTTACGCCACTTTCTCAGACATTCTCATATATGCACATACACACAGCCATACGTGCATACATACATATGTACATCCCCATACACACAAGTGGTTATAATGAATGATTTGTTGTTTTATAATAAACACGCCGAACGCCGAGCACCGGACAGCGACGCCGACGCCGTCGTCGTCGGAGTGGCGTGGCAATGGCTATGACGTAGCCAGAACTGGGGGACTTTGGAGTTCGGGGTACGGGGTGCGGGGTCCGGGTCTCCGCTTTATGTTTTGGTCACTAACGGCTGCCTCTGTACCCCGCCTTCTGAGCTTCCCCGCTTCCTACTCCCCCATTCAGAGCTTGGCCCTTTTTGGCATGGCGCGTTTTCAATGCAGTTCTTCTCTCTCTTTCGGCCTCGACTTCTCTGCCCTGTCTCGCTCTTTCTTTGGATGTGTTGTCGGGCCGTGTTGTTGTTTTTATTAGGTATCAAAAACACCTTAAAACATGATTTTGCAACTGCCACGAAAAGACGGCTGCACAGTGGGCTGACATTGATGTGAAATATGTTTACGTTTTATCTATATACATATAGTATTTATGATTGTGAACATATTAGTTATTTATACATTTTATTTTTTTATTTATTTATAACTAATGCAAAGATGCACAAATGCGCAAATAATCATTTTCATATCAATGTTTATTTAAAAAACAAACAACAAAAATTAACATTATGTGAACGTTAAATGTTTGCATAAAAACTATTTAATTTCTACACTTTTACTTTATTTACTTTTGTTTTTAAGTTTCGAAAGTAGACTGTGTCTTGCAAGTTTCTTATACTTTTATTTTAAATTTTTACTTACATCCAAATATATTAAATTTGTAGCTTATATCCCTCGTGATTTACAGGCTCTATAAATGGATTGGGTTTCTTTGGGCACAACTTGCAGTGGTAGTAGCTAGTTATTGACTTAATTTGCTGTTTGTACAAATAATTAAATATGGAATATAGAATTCATATGGAATTCTCTGCACTCTTGAAGCTACGCTCGAGGGCTTTATATTCTTAAACTAATTTTTATTAAGCAAAAAGCCGTGTGTATTTTTTGTAACCAAAATCGCTTGCATTTGCCCATAGTTTGTGAGCGGGAATCGGGAAGAAAAGGAAAGAACCAAAATTGCTGCAGTCAACGTCGCTGCTGGGCCATGTGTCTGGGCCACTTTGTGTTGTCGTCGTTGTCGAAGTCTTGCAACGCGGACCCGTGGTCGGAGTCCAGCGACTTGAGGACCGCCAAGGTGCTTATTAAATTCCTTATTTAAAAATACATTAAAAAAATGCAAGAAGCTGCGCCAGAGCCCGAAAACCAATCCCCGAAAAAGAAGCGCACGGCGAGGGGGATCAGTTCCGACCCTGGGTCCCAGGGTCCCAGGGTCCCAGGGCCCCGTGCCCCATCAGCTGCTCCAACGCATCCGCCGCAACAAAATTGTTTCTGAAGCGCTTTGATTCGTTTCTGATTTTGCATTTTGCATTTCGCATTTTTCGATTCGTGTTGTTGTTGTTATTTGATATTGTGTGGCGAAAAAATGATTAAAAGCGCGCGTTGAAATGCTTTCCTGTGTGTGTTTTGCACTCGCATTTACATAATCATCATCGGCATCAGCATCAACATCATCGTCTGGCTTCCTCTCTCTGCTGCAAGGGGCGGCGGCGGTGGTGTTGGTGGTGGTGGCAGTGCCACTTGCGGCCTATTAATGGCATGTTGCAAGTGCTCTAACTGTTGCATGACACGCTGCAGTTGCAGTGCAATGGCATTTGACCGAGCCACAAAACACTGTCCATCCGCGATCCACAATGCACAATGCACATCCACATTGCACAGCACATTAACCTTGAGCGGACCTGACGTGCCTTCGGCCATTGTACGTGCGGACCACAATTGCAATGGTGGTGCAGGTAGTGGAATAGGGCTCGGCCTGGTCTGGTCTGGTCTGGCTAAGGACAACGCAAACGCATCCTGATAATTGCGTCACAGCGGGAAGGGACTGCGGCAAATATGAATTATGATTGCTCGATACGTGTCAATTGCAGGCCTGGCCGGAGATTCTCAAGGTCATTGGGTGACAAAAAAAATACGGACCGCTCTGCGCTGCGCGGGTATCGGTCCTTTGGAGTGGACCAAAACTGCAGGCCCAAATTAGGCACTACTTGTACAAATTTGGGACAGCAGCCCCACTGCCACAGCGAGCATTTGAACAGCCAGAGGGCCAGGCGGACAGACGGACAGACGAACCTATAAACCACTTCAACATCCACCTCACACGCTGGCCTGGCCAAATAAAGCAAATTTACGAATTTATGTTGAAATTTATCGATAATGACTTAAAAGCCTTCAGGACAATGATTTAATGCGCCTCTACTGCCGCTCGCCGTGTTCGCACATACAGGAACAGCAACAGCAACAGTCACCGGCACTGGGCACTGGCACAGCCACATATACGGGGCACCCAGAACAGCGTAGCAGCAACTTGGGGCACCACCAACACAAGCCCCTACACAAGCCCCAACTCCTACTCCAACTTGAGAGCCGGAGACGGAGCCAAACACTGATGTAGGTTTTCAAATCTGAAACCATGTTTAGATACGATAAAATTGAATTCGGTTTGCATTTTGGCCGGCGATCAGCGGCAAATGATCGATGATCGCTGCAAGTGTGCGCCGATTTATTTATGACTTGATTTCCCGTTCCTCCGATCGATTTAATCAGCCTGCTCTGAGCGGATCGGTGGAAATTAAATTATTTTCACATTATATGCCTGGATTTGGGTTGCGAATAAATCAAACTGGCGATAGCAATTGACGAATGGTCATTGATATTGATTTTGGCTGGATGAAATGGAGATAGGCAGCTGCGATAGTGAGAGAGAATACAATCAGCATACATCAATCTGTTTGTCCGAATGGCTGCGAATTGCCAGCGAATTGCCAGCGAATTCTCAGCGAATTCTCAGCGAATTGTTTGTTAGAATCGAGTATATTTCTGTTCATTATGTGGCTAATCATACAACTTAAATAGCGACCCGATAGTAAATCCCTTACAAAGACAATTTTGAAAATAAAATAAATGTATCTTTCAAGGTGCTAACGATCACCAATATGAACTCACCTATTGGTGAATACCGTATCTTACGATCGTATCGTTTTCTTATCAGAAGCAGATTCAAGTCAGATTCAAGAAGACAGAAAACGTGTATCGTATAAGGTACAAGAAAAAGGTGTTATAATTAACTGCGGCTCAGGTAAGAGGATTTTCTATTAGAACTTCTTCCCTTGGAATCCCACTGAGTGTTGTAGCACTGAAGGTTTGGTGGCTGCCCGTTCGAGACACCCTGTACGGAGAGTTTTCGGCAAGGGACTGAGACCGGGACCGGCCTGGCCAATTCATCACCGACACTACAGACTGGGCTGGAGATGGGGCTCTGGATGGGGCTGGGACAGCGCATAAATTTCATTACGCTGATCATCTCGCTGCCTTATAAACGGAATCGATTGATTGAGCTCCATTGCGGCGGGCCGGGCAGATTGTTGTCTGGAAACCTGTCGCCTCTCAGTCTTGGGGCCTCTCAGCGGCCTGCCCTTAGTTTCGTATTTAGTTCAACTTTAATTGTTTTTTAACCAGCTCTTTGCGGTCCCTGGTTCCTGTAAGTGAAATTTGATTGATTTTCTGAGTGCGTTCAGGTGCTCATTCAGTAGAGAGCCAGCTCGGAGCTCTAGAGTACAATTTATGTTCGATCGTTGACCGCCTAGATTCCGCTAAGGGCCTGAAGAGGAATCGGAATCACTCCGGTGACCTACTCGTGCTCCAGCCATTGTTCTGACCCTCACTGGAATCTCAAACTCAAGCCGTTCGCCTCGCACGGCTGGTGGCTTCCCTGCTGGCTGGCTACGAGGTCCTGAACATAATTACATAATGGCGTAGTTAACTGTAATAAGCGCGACTTCTGCTCCCAGTGTGTGTCCTGAAAGGATTCGTTTTTCCTTGTTCCTGGCCTTTTCTGAAAAAGAGCTGGCTCCTGTGGCTGCTCTGTGGCTGTTGCTGCTGCTGTTGCTATTTCGCAGCTCTTTCAGCAGCATGCCATAATTTACGCTGCTCGCTGTTCGCCGTGTGCTGTTCATGTTGCCGACTCGCAGCTCTCTTGTTGCACAAATTGCAGCTCACTTTTGTTGCCACTTTTGCCGACATTGCAACAATTACTGACGACGACTACGACTAGGACGCTGCCTCCGTCGCCCCCGTCGCCGCCACTGCACTGCTGCTGCTGCTGAGCATCATTAAAAGCAAAGGTGACAAAAATTAGTAAACAAAGTGTTGAAAATTATGAGGCAGCCGGAGCGCTGCAAGGTGTGAGGCGGCCGAGGAGCGAGACTCCTGCAGGTGGAAGAGGACGGATCGATCTCGGCTCAGTCTCGGGGTGCCAGAGGAACCGTGGCTCATGGGGCTTATTTATGTGCTGGCTGTGCTGGCTGAGCTCGCTTGGAGTGATTGAATCGCTTAAATTGCCCGACAACGAATAAACCATCTACAGATTGAAGGCTTTAAATAGAATAATTGGAAGTCGTTTTTCACTCTATTCAGATTATTTTAAAAAGGACAAGAATCTGGCTCTATCTATTTTTTATTTCTCAGTTGATTTTGGTTTGTATTTATTTTAGTAGTTTAAACTGTTTAAAATTTCTGTCTACTCTTTCGTTGAATCGGCAATGATTGCAATGTATTGTACGTCCACTTAATTTCTGCGAAATTAAGGTTTCTACTATTTCATACTATTATTTTTAATAAGTCAAAGAAAGAGTTGCAAGTTGCAGCGCACATTTTGTTGATTCACTTGGGGGCAGAAGAAGCTTTCTATTTATTTAGTTTGCCTGCTATTATTTTAGTTGTTTGATGTTCTGCATTCACTAATAAATAAAGCATGTCATTTGTACCTTCCATGGAGTCAAACGATTTTTCCCGTCTGGTTTGGCCACCCACTGAATATAGTTAGTCACATGATTACTGTTGTTTTAGCTGACAAAATCTGTTGAGTTGAGTCCGATGCCTAATAGATCACACCCCCATCGCTTCATCGCTTCATCGCTGCTTCGCCCCATCGATAACAACTGGGAACACACACGGCGAAGAACAACAAAGCTTTGTCAGGGGGTTGGGTGGGGTGGACAAGGACAGGGGATGGGCGGGTTCGGGGATTGAGCAATGAGGAGTTGGCACAGTGGACACTCACTTTTGGTCGGATCTTCAGGGCACTCACCTGCGATAGCCATCCAGGGGTAGAATGTGTGATTGCTCGCCTGGTGTAAGCTGCTGGCGGCCGCTGTCTGGGCCGCTGCGGCGCCCGAGATGGTGCAGTTGGCGTTCCAGGCGGTGCCTGCTCCCACGCTCCCGACGCCCACTCCGACGCCCACGCCTGGAGCGCCGCTTTGACCGCTCTGGCCTCCTCCGCCGGCGCTTACGTTGCCCCCGGCGCTGCCGCCGCGATGGCTGACTGGGCTGCCGCCCGATGTGTCCAAGTAGCCACCGACGCGTGAGTCGGGGGTGCAGGCGGATGGGCGCACGGGCATGCCGCCCGCGGCGTTGTTCTGTCCGTTGGCGGCGTTGGCCGCGTTCGATCCGTTGGACGCATTGCCACCGGCTCCACCTCCGCCCCCTCCGCCTCCTGTGCCTCCGCCGTTGGAGCCGCCCGTGTTCCAGATGTCCTTGTAGCCGTTGACGGCGTCCGCCTTGATGTTGAGGCAGTCCTGCTTGTAGGCGCTGGCCCCATCGCCGTAGATCTTGTTGCAGGCGGCCGTGATGCTGGCGTCGTAGGGCGAGTCCTGGGTGGTGCGCTGCAGATGGTGGTTGGCGTACGGCGACATGCCCAGCGAGAGGGGAAAGCCCCGGTAGGCAGCCGCTGCGGCGCTGGCCGTCTGGTCGTGGTGGCCGCCGCTGCCCATGGCCATGCCCGTGGCCTGGTGCGGATGGCCGTAGAAGCCGGAGGCCTGCTCAAAGTACGAGTTCATGTTGCTGCTGGCGGTGAGAATCTTGGCGGTTGGGCTGCTGCTGCTGGCAGCTCCTTCAAGTAGCTGATCCTTGCGGTGCGATCTGGATCGGAATCGGGATCGGGCTCGGGATCGGGATCGAGGGGGAACTATTAAATTTTTTCAGATTTAGATTTGGGCTTGCTTCGGTTCGGATGGAGTTGACTTTCGGTAGCACTTGACGGAATTATCCTATTTTAAATATTGCACTTTCCGCTGGCATAGTACCGCAATGCGAGTATTTAATGTAATTAAATTAAATTTGGATATTTGTTCACAAGTTTTTCGTACTTAGTTTCGATTCCAATTGCACTTGCTCTTGCTCTTGGACTTCTCTTCACTCATTCGCGTCGCAGGGGCACTTCCACTTGTTTGGATTTCTGGGGCACTATCGAGGGCTCGTTAGCGTTACGATTACTGTTATGCTTATTGTTATTGCAATTATTATTATTATTATTTTTATGTTTATTTTTATTTTTATTGTTGCTGTAGCTGTTGCTGTTGCTTCTGCTGACCGAACGACCGACGACAGCGACAAGCGCGCGGTTCCAAAACAAACTCACGAATGCCGCTCGAAATTCAAATTCAAATTCAAACTCAAGTTGTGATTCAGATTCGGATTCTGATTGAGATTCAGATTTAGATTCAGATTGAGATTCAGATGGATGTGGAGTCGCACTGGCGGATGGATATTCGCGCGGCCACTGCGAGTGCATTCACGAATAGGCGCGTGGGCAGAAGACAGTGCCACTAACGATAATGTCGCTGATAATGTGGATTGTGGATAATAAAACAAAGCGCGCGCCTTCTAGCCAACCGAACCGAACGAATTCGCTGCTATCGAGTGAATGGGCCACCAAACTCTCAGTTGGCCGTATTTTGACGTCGCAGTCGACTTTCCCTCCACCCCCCTCCCCAACCAACGAAAGCCAAAGAAGAAGCATCCAAAACAGAGAGAAAATAACGCGAGTGAGCGAAACCGAAACCGAAGCAGAACGAGACACGAGATTGAGGAATGAACGCCCAAAAACACTCAAGCGCTGCGTTTATTTGAGTTTGCGTTCATTCTCACTCTGAACATGTTTTGAGCGCTGCCCGCTCTGCTCTCTCTCTTTCCTCTCTTTCTGGGTGGAAAATTCATCATGAGGGCTGATTTTCTTATAGGCGGCACTCTCTCCACTCCACTCCACTCAAACGAGTTTCACTCGACTCGAATCCGACACCAACTGGCAGCCAGCAAATGCTGCTCGGCACGATGCACTGAATTGTGTGCCCACATCCGCTTCAAAAAATGTTCTTTTTACAAAAATACACTTGTCTCGCTTGGTCTTTGCGTTTATTAATTATTAAATTAAACCGCCTTGACCGCTTAAGCTAAACGCTGTGAGAATTATTGAGGTTTGAGCTATTGAACCAGACAGTTGAATACTCCCATGGCATAAGAAAGTAATTGTAGCATTCTATTCAACCCGAAACCATAGCCTTGATGCCGTGCGGTATAATCCTCCACCATGGAGCATTTGACTTTACATTCGTTTTATCAAGTGTGATTACCACATGCTGCAGGGAGCTGCTACAGAAATAGTTTCAATATTTTTCTCCTTGGTTATTTCAACAGCCCTAAAATATACCAGACGATTTAATATTCATTAACCAACAAATGTATCGGAATAAATGTTAGACGTTCACCTACAAACAAATTTAATTAATCTGGATTAATTAACATTCAACTCCATTTGATTTATCGGCAGTGATACCTCGTAAGATTTTTTAAACAAAAATCGGAGTAAAGTGACGAAATTTAGATTGCCTTCAGACTTCAAAATTAGAAAAACAGTAAAATGGCAGCTTAAATGATTATTCAGGAGATTTTCCATCGTGATTTTGGAAGGAATAAATTATTTTATCCGATATACAAGACCATTTTATGCAATATTGTTAGATTTCATTAATAAGCGTAATTTTATTACGCTATTTTGTATAGTTTTTGGACGGAGAAAGATATAAAACTAGGCGAAAAAAGGTATTGGGCACACTTAGTTTTCAATGAGCTTCTTGTTCGTAATTTGTCCATATTTTCACTATTTGTATTTAGACAAGGATTCACGCTCAGTTCCATTTCTGTGGAAAAATACTTTCACCGGTTGCCAAAACGCTCAAATTTTGAGAAACGAGAGCTAAAGAAAAAGTAACCAAAGAATCTCAAAGGAAAATCATTCAGCCTTTTCCCAACCAAAGAAAATTGTATGCTAAGATTGGCGAAATTACAGAGAGAGTTATAGACTTCCTTTCGGAGCCTCATGCAACGGCTCAAAGGAGCAACAACATTATAAAGTTTGAAACGCAGAAGAATATCTTATCGATAAATAATTTTGTACACAGACATGAAGTTAATTTAAATTTTTCTTTTACAACAATGCTTTTATGTTTTTTAAATAATTGCAATCAATTCAGTTATTTTCTTCTCCATTCTACTGCCCACGGTACTTCTACGTGAATATATTTTATACATATTCAGACAACAAGAAGGTCAGAAACTAAAGAACTGAATTTCTACTGAAATTCTTGACGAGTCGGGCTAATATTATTTCCTATAAACTGAAGAATATAAACGGAACAATGACAAACCAAATAGTTCCTTTTTACAGTTTTGACTATATTTTAAATCTATATTTACAAATGCAAACAAATTTATTTTAGAATCCAACTGTTTGGCTGCAGTAAGCTTACGCTCATCATGTGTCATAAATGAATTATCTGAATTATCATCTGAATGTTTAGCTAAAACTATGATAACTAAACTATAAAGTGTGATTCTAGCTTGGTTTGTGTGTGTGTGTGCGCTGCGGTTTTCATAATCGGATTCAAATTCAATTGCCGAATCCGTTTGGCTCTACTCTGAATGGGATATTAATGTCAATGTAAATATGGCCGAGAATAGATGCTAATAAATTCGAATGCATACTGCAAATAGATCGGCTCCCGTCCATCCTGCATCGGAACGCAGAGCAGAGCAGCGCAGCGCAATACGCAGAGCCATTCGCGAAAGTTTCGCAAATATTTGTCAAAGTTTCCACATTCGCACAAACGGCTCGTAGATTAAGCCAGAAGCCAGAAACCAGAAGCAGAAAGACGACGAACAAACAAAGTTGCTTGCCACAAGTGTTTGCAAAATAAACTTATTATAAGAAGAAATTTACTTTTGCCGCCCCTGCCCATATGCCAGTGTGTGTCTGAGATGGCTCGATGGAAACTCGCGTTCTGTGCCAAGTCTGTAAAATCAACAACAAGCGAGAGATACAAAAACTTGCACAAAGCGCACGGATGTCCACACACAGAGCTACCCAGATACACAGATACACACAGTCGCAAACACAGGCCAGCACAAAGAGAGAGAGACATCGAAGTCGGAGACGCGGCGACATTTTCCAAAAATGCGGCCAGCCAAAGGAAGCCCCCAGCCACAGCCCCAAGGAGCGGCAAGGAGCGACGACAAGCGGAAAGCGATGGCAAAAGCAAGTCCAACCGAAGGAAAGCAAAAAGTAAAACGGAGAAGTAAAAATCGCAGTCGCAACTGCAAACTAAATATTGTGAGTCGGAACCAGGACCCGGACCCGGACCCGGACCAGTACTCGCACCCGTACCCGTACACAGTCCACAGACCACAGGAGCAGCCCTGCCGAAGCGGGGATGACAGAGAAAATAGCCTCATAACCATTTGAAGCCATTCGAAGGCGCATAAAAGGATCACAACAATCGCCGAAATGAGCCATAATGAGCTCGTAAAAATTTTGCTACCTAATATACTCGGGAATCTTACGAGTACGAGTATATTCAAACTTGCTACGTTATGGGGTATGCAATGGGGCTGACTGTGGCTCTGGCTCTTGCTTGTGTGACTGCCGTTGCTGGGGCTGCTGCTCCTGTGCTCCTGTAGGAGCTACGTGTGCACAGGACATGATTCGATGAGTGTTTTTGCATGGAATCGATGATTGTTTTTTCTGTGGCTGGTGGGGAAAGAAATTTGTTATGCGGTTACGTTACATTTTGTGATTGATCGGAATATTTTTCGAATTAAAAGAAGCGCCTTAAAGCTGGAATTGAATCACAGTTTCACTTCAGCTAAAAGTGTTTGCTTTAATGCTTTAGTTGTACTGCACTCATAGGATATCGGACACCTTGATTGGTTTTCGGAATACGTAATAAGAATTTTGTTAAAAAGCAGTTTTATATTTTCTAAATGAGCGTAGATTGATACAATAATAATTATCATCTATTCCATTACAATAGAACACAAATAGCGTGTTAGCTGGATAAATTTAACTTTCATTTAGTCACAAGAAAAGTGATGTGGAAAGAAAGCTAAACTATTTGACACTATATCCATCCGGTTCTTAAATTAAATCTCTGGTAGCTGATTGATTGATTTGGAAACTGTTCCGATTTATTTAATTCTATTCCCGATTTTACAGATAATGCTATCAATAATATTTGCAAATGCTATTTCTAAGATAAATGATTTTTTCTGGATCCTATCTTTCTTTAGTTGCCAAAATATATAATTGTTTCTAGCTAGATCAAGCCAAAGAAGTTTTATTTTTTATGTATTTATTTTTTATCTAGGAAGGGCTTGCTCGCCCGCCCTCGCCCAGCCACTACTTGAATCTTTGCTTGTCTTTGAGAAAGCTCCCATCGAGTTTGTGCACTTTGATTCCCAGTCATTTGCATACAAAGCGATCTCATTTTCAAAGTGGCCCTCCCCGCATGCGCTCCCTGCCAGCTCTGTCAACGGTAGCTTGTTGCGAAAATTTACGGGAGCTTCCGTTCTGTCCTGGTCTGGCTTGGGGGCAGAAAAGCTCACACCTGAGCTGTCCGAAGTGCCCATTGGACATGGACAGAGCTAAGCGCGGCCAATTAGCCCCAAAGGCAGACGTACCTTCCACGACTCCGGCATGGCTCCTCCTCCACCCCGGCCCCCGATTTGGGTGATTGATGGGCCCTCAGCTGTGGGGGTTGGGGCCTCAGGCGCTTTTGAAAACTGGTGCACGGCAATTAGGTAAGCAATTTAATTGCCGCCCCACCCTCGTGCCCCATTGCTCCCGTCCCTGCTGTTTTATTGGCCATAATCGCTCAAATCAAGCGATGCGACCAAGGGATAGGTGCAGACAATCTAATCAAAGTCCAAAACAGATATCGGAACAGATATCCACTCGGAGCAGGGCCAACTGTGGCTGCGGGGAGCGGCAGCCAGCCACTTACGCAGCTAATAAAGCAGCAATTCGGCAGCTGGAAGCGCCAGCGCTGACGCCAGTCCAAACATCAAAAGGCCAGTGCCAGCTCTCCTCTCCTCCCAGAGATCAAACGCACAGAAATGGAGGTTTATTTACAAAAGAAGTGTTCAACAGAATACACGTATTCGTATTCGTACTCGTACTCGAAGCCGAAGCCCCGCCACACAGCCTACACTACTTGTCTTTGTTTATGCATTGTCTATACAGATTTTGGCTCTTTTTCGGGTGGCTGCTGGCGCTTATCCTCCTCCTCCCTCGGCACCTGTTGGATGCTGGACGCTAAATGGGGGATGTGGCGTGTTCGATATTGTTTTGAAGGGCGCTTTTATCGCCACTCTCCAGATTTATCACACCAATCGTTCACAATTTTCAAAGTCAATACATTTCGCTGTCAGAATGGGCTTTGAAGGGACCGGGACCGAATCCGTTGATCTTCGATGGTGTTGACAACTTGATGGGGCGACAAATGGGCGAATTTGACGCATGCAGCATTCAGTCTCAATTGATTGGCTGTGAAGTGCCTTCCACGGATCAACTCAACGAAACAAACAACCGATTTAATGAATGGAATCTGAACTTCGCCGCTCCCGAAATTGCGTAGAATTATTTTTCCATTATTTTATTATGCATTTTGTGTTCGCATCGAATTCCCACCCACGCGCACTTATTTTTCAAACATTTCCCCACGTAATAGTCATAATTTACTCATTCTTAAAACTGGGAAATCCAACGCTTTTATCTAAAACTTGTCTCTGAAAATCGAGCTTCTTGCCGGAATTGCTGTGTAGTTGTTCATTCTGCACATAAAAGTGCTCAGTTCGAATTTACAGAAGAGTTCCCTCCCATTGTTGTGCCGGGATAAACAATGTGGAGGATTAAAGATACTAAAACTACATGAAATTATTAAAATAAATTTCACGAGAAACATTTTGCACACATGGCTAGCCCCTGCTCGCAGACATTCCTCCGAAAAATTTAATGAAAAATGTAATCCACAAAAAATGAGAGAGAAATGGAACTACCGGGCGCACTTCCTCTGCAAATTTGAATGGCCCGGCCTGGCCCGGCCCTGCCCTGCCCTGCCCGGCTGCCACGGCCATAATGTACGCATGGATTAACCAATTACATTGCAATTTTAATTTGCAGGCTGGCGAAATTTTATTGCGAAATTGGCGAGGGCACAAATGAAATCGGCGCGCCGCGAATATGGAACGCATTGATAAGGAAATCCTGAGGGCCGGTCCTCTGTGCGGGGTCTGCTCTTCTGCCAGGACGCGACCCAAAAGCGGGCCCAGGCAAACAGAGAGCGAAAAGAGCACAAACAGAATGCAGAATGCGAAATGCGAAATGCAATCCAACGGATTTAAGTTCTTTATTAACACTTAATAAATCATAGGAGGGGCCATGGGGCCGACTGGATGGGCGGAGGAGGGGCGGAGAGGAGTGAAGTGGAGTGGAGTGTGGCCAGCAGAGTTCGTTTTCATTCCATTGACGACGCTTCGTCGGCGCATGGGGAAGTGGACGCCATAAAACTAGCGCCACTGGATAGAGGCCGCGGGCAGGGCTGTAAATGCTTGTCCATTCATCCATCCATCTGCTGTCCGAGCTGTCCGGCACTATCTGCCACATTGGGACAGTGTCAAGCATAAATCCTCATCATAATTCAAAGCATTGATCATCGTCTCCTCCTGCGCGTCCTCCTACGCCAAGTATCCGCACCCACCGCTACTCGGCCGGCTGAGCTGGAGAGGCAAAAAATGACAAATTGTTTGGCGCTCGATTGGCCAGCGACGCTGCCACAGCCGCATGTGGCGCCTGCCCGTGCACGTGTGTTGCAACTGCCACTGCCAGTGCGACTGCCACTGCAACTGCAACTGCAACGAGCACAAATAAAATACTCGTAAAATGCTGCAGCGTGGAGTAAATGCGGAAAAAATATCCCGTTTCGATTTTAAATGAAAGTTTATTATGGTTTTTGTGTGACAAGATAAGGTAAAAGTCGTAAAATTTTATTATGTATTTATGCATTAAGCATTCTGCATTCTGCATTATGAATTTAATACGGATTTATAAATGTTTGCGGATTTAAACTTAACGCCGATTTGTGTGCGAACATCGTCAAATGCAGGTGAATCGAAGGGCCGATGGCCTGAGCTGCCTGGTGGTGCGGGGCGGGGCACAGTGCGATTCACAAAGTTGAATATTTAGTGCCACAGGCCATTGGTTGTCCCACAATCATTCTAGCTTAATCAGCGTGTTAAATTAACAGCTCTCCAAAAATAGCCCAATTCTGTCAGAAATCGAAAATAGCAATCCAAAAAATATCTGAAAATAAAACAAAAGAAATTATTTCAACAAAATCAGTAGACAGGGACATTATCTCCACTCCACCCATTGCTGTGGCTATTGGGCACCCGAACTCGATTTACTGAGTTTTTGCTCCAAACAAATCGCAAAGAAGATTCACAAATCAAAACATCTGATCCCATGGCCTATGCCTGGGGCAACGGCATCCTTCCAGTTTATCTTGTTTATGGCCAAGACGCCTCTTAGTCGTGTTAACGGAACATCTTGGCTCATTTGAAGCTGGTTGTTGCGTTATTTGAATTTGGCCAAAGATTCACGACCTGAGCACAGAAATCCGAGAATATTCCTGCGCTCCGTTGGCGGAAAATCAATAAAGCCAAGGCCCGAGAAACGGACAAGCCATACAAATTTTCCAATTAAGCAGAACACGTTTCCTAACGACTATTTTATACAATCGAATCGAAGCCAATTAAGACTATCGACGACTGCAGAAGCGATTGCGATTGTGCCTTGCGAATAAATCGTGAGGGGATTCCAAAGCGAGTCTCGGATTTGATGGATTAATGAATAAGTTGACGTGCCGCAGGCGAGCCGAGCCGAGCCGAGCCGCCTGTCAACTCTACCCGTGCTCGTACTCGTACTCGTATGTGCAACAATTGGGCGTGCATTCGTTAGGAGTTGCCTGCCACCAACGTTGGTGGCGGTAATTGAAAAGCGTGGGTGTGGGTTGGGGTGGGCCAGCGCAGACCTACCTCACAGAGCAAGATTTCTTGACGAGCTGCAGCGCTTAAAATGTGTTTCCGAGATTGCATTCGGGAGATACGAATGCCCGTACCCGCGACTGCCACTGACTGACTGCTTCAGTGCTTCACTGCTTCGACAATGGCCAGGCGCGCGATTCCCATTTTATGCCCAGCATTTCCACAATTCAAATTTGCACACAAAGTGGCAATTTGGCCCAAAACCGTTGCCAGCGCCTTTTATGGCCCGGACAGGGGTCGGAGTTGGACACGCCGTTGGAGTCGGAGACGGAGCTGGAATCACAGTTGGAGCTGCAACTGCAACTCTAGTACTTGAGGAGAGGCAACAGTGGAGAGCGGCTGCCAAGCGGCGCATAATTGAATTGAAGCGTTCTTCGCCTTTCTTCAAATGAACGTCAATTAAAAATGCATCATAACCGCCCCCAGCGCCATTCCATAAACGTTGGCTTAATTTATTCCCCCAGCCGTGGGCCGAGGCCTGAGCCAACGCAGCAACTGTTCGGGCCATAAAGCAAACCAGTCTCAGTCAGCTCTGCGGCCGGTAATAGTTGCGTATTAGTGCTATGGCAGAACTCGATCTCGCCCCGACTGACTGCAGTTGACGTGTGCCGAGCAGATACACTTGCGATAGATGCCAGCCTGTTCATAGATGATTGGAAGATTGGCCTGATGGATTCGTAATGTGTATCTAAGAAGCAAATTATTTCTGGGCCCGACTGACGTGCGCGAAATTGATTGGAATTGATAAGCTGCGTGCTAAAAATTTAATCAGATCTCCATGGCTTCATATTAGGCGTCATTAGCAGATGCCGGCGCTGTAAACAGCTCTTGCCATTTATTGCATGCCGCTAACCTGGAGCTGGAGGACCTATACTTAAGCCATATACCATAAACCATAAATTTTGAGCAATACATCTGCCCATCTGTACTACATCTGTAATTGTGATTAATCCTGTTCAATGTCAACAGAGACTCAAAGCCAAGCATCGACATCAGTCCTGATGTGCTAATTGCGAGTATCACTGCGGTTGCAGTGCTTACTCCCGCACCAACCCTACGTGCCATCAATAACTATCTGGCAAATGGCTTAATTAGAAAGTTCACAAGTGCCTGGGCTCTGTCTGTCTGCTTGTCTGTGCGGTTGCCTTCATCTGCGCCTCTGCCCTTAAAAATTCCCTTGGCCGAACTATTCCGCCAGAATAGTATTGCCTGCTTGGCCCTGCATGCCCCCAGCTTATCCCTTGCCAGCCCGAGTGCAATCATCAGCGCCTTTGCCTTGGCGTGTTTGTGTGCAAAGCAGTCATAAAAATTACAATAAACAATCATCATTTCGATCCGTTTACACCCACTTTGCACGTTTTCGCAAGCCCCGCTCGGCCGGGAAAAGTGAAAAAGGATTCCGTTCGGCTTACTCCGGTTAATAACGGTGTGTAGGCGGGCCGGGCCGGGCCGGGCCAGGTCGGCACCCAGACCTGGCCAACCAGTTGGCTGTGTTGTAGGCCAACAAGTAGGCGAAAACCGTGAGCCACCGCAGTCAACAAAAGTGCTCAATTAGTCGCCTTCGCCCTGGCACAGGACTCTCGGTCGGATGGTCGGATGGTGGGATGATCGAATAGAAAGGGAGAAGAGCCTAGCCGAGCCGAGCCGAGCCGTCGACAGCCACATGCAAATGCCCTGCCAATTGTTTGATGAATTGCGGCCAGAAGTCAAGGGTTCATTGGCAGGATTAGTAGGTAAGAGCAGCAGCTGAGACGAATGTCTTCATTGTGTCCGACTGACCCACCACTGGCTCTAACACTGGCACTGGCATCTCTTTTCTCTGTACCGGGCCTTTGTGGTGTTTTGCATAAGCAGTTGGTTCACAGCATTTCGGAGGCGGTCGGTGCTCGGCTCGGGACTGCAATTGATTCCTGACCTCGTAATGAGCACCATGCCCGGCACCAGTGAGCCACTTTGCGGTGGATTAAGTCATCAAGCTGGTGGGAAAAGGGGAAGATTTTCCGCTGGTGCTTCTTGTGTTTGCTTTGAAGGTTGGGGAACCAGCCAGGGAATATGGCATGGAAATATTCATGACGAGTATTTATCACTTACTCTAGCGCAAAAAAAGATTTCTTGGCGCATTAAAAATAAAATTTCACAAACAAAAGATAACCAAAGGGATTCAAAATCAAATTAGTTTTAATTTATAATAAAAAAAAACTATTGTTACATATTACACCTGCGAAACTCGCACACTCTAGCTGACAATAAATACCGTAACAACTGCAATATTAGAATATTTAGTAGAGATAAGATTTGGCCGTAATGATTTTCAAAATATTACTTAAGCCAGAGAAAATCTTAAATTAAAAGTATTTGTTTTAATTCGATTTTAAAATAATAATGATAAATTAAATAATAATATGATTAATTTGTTTCCCTATTAGATATTAAGGATTCGAAGCTATCAACAGCGTGATATTGGTACTTTGGGCAATCACAACGAAATTCCTGTTCATATTGAAGTGTTACTAAAAGTTACTTAAATGATGAATACTTTGATGAATGATACACTTCTGCACGGATTACTGTCTTCCGATTCTTTATTCGGAGCTCGTTAGCAATAAAACAGAAGCAGAAACATACGCTTATGAGTAGTTTATGTGACCAGCCATTTAGAACCTGTTGCTGAGTTTGGTTTGGTTCAGATCCATTTGTCACCCCTTGCTCCCGTACCTGTGTGGTACCAAATGCCAAGTGAAACCATTTAAATTGTCGTTAAATAAATTTTATTGGCTCGTAAAAAGAAAAGCTGGCAGTCGACAATTAAATGCTAAGCAGAACAAGATGGAACGGCATTTTAACAACTATATAAACAAATTGCGGCTAATACCAAACAGAGGCCAAATTTTACGGCCTTTTTATGACTTGACGCCACTTCCCACTTCCCCTTGAGCGGCAGCGACTGAAAGTCACTCAGAGCGGTAACGATCCAGCTCATCATCCGTTGCCTCTGGGTGAGTCGGAGTTGGAGTCGGCTTGTGGTCCTGCCTGATCCTGAGTGCTTAGTGCCCAAGGGATGAGGACTTCATCGCTCACTCTGGTAATGCACTCACTCGCTCGCTCGCTCGCCCTACCATGGCCATTCCATTGGCCCATTGGCCCAGGCAGAGACAGAGCGAGAGTCCCGTCTTCGGATTTTACGACTTTTTTACGATCTGTTAGTGTGACACGATGACAATCAATATAAAAGATATAAAAACCCAAGTTCCGTGACGTATGCCATAATTATTGTGATATCCCCTTCGCTCCTCGCATCCGTGCGCAGATACAAATGTATCCATCAGATGCTGATGCTGATGGCCCATAGACGTCATTACTTTTATGAGGTGCCTCGGATGTTGCCGCCGTTAGTTTGATGATGCTCCTGCTGATGATGCTCGAGGAAATGGTGGTAAAATTTTATTCGAATGCATTTGCCTTGGCTCTTGTTTAGTGATTGCATATGGATGTGGACTCCTCCTCCTCCTCTGAGAGTTTTATTGCATTTTAACGATTTGTTTTGACGTCGGATTTGGCCAGAAACTGGATGGGCTCTCGGCAAGGTCGCAGCTCGTTGACGCCATGATTTACGCACTGTACCGGGAAAGGGCTAAAATATATAAGTAAGATTCCATTAAGATTGTCCATTTGCTGTTCCATCATCTCCGATACGTACGGACTGAACACCCAAATGCTTCGCTGTTCTCATTTTTAAATGGAATCCTCCTACTTTGGAACCGCTTCATCGGGGCATCACTTTTCAAGATGGAGGCCACTGTCACTCTCGTCCAGGGTTTTCTTTCAACTGCTTCAACGCTTCAGTTGCAACATATGTGGGGTGCCTGGTCTGGGCTGGTCTGGCATCGAGGAGAATGCATCTGAAGTGGTCTGCCCCAAGCACGTATATCTCACGTGTGTGTGTGTGTGTGTGTGTGTGTGTGTGCAAGTACATCCATACTCGTATATGCGGTTACATTAAATCATCTGCTTGTAGTAAATCATGTGGACCAGCCCTGAGAATGTGGCGGGAACGGGAGCGGGTGCAACTGCAAGTACAGCACTGACATCTGTGGCAAGACTCATGTTGCATATGGCGTGTATGACCTGAAAATGAAGTCATCTCTGTCCAATGGGAAGTGTTAATGTGCTGCGGATTAGAAAGAAACAAAGGGCTATAGTTTATTCAAATTGTAATGGATGATTGGATGAATAATGGTGGACTTATCAGCCCAGTTGTAAGACTACAAATATGGTTTTTATTCTGACCCTGTCCCTTCCCATTACAGCTTGAAGATTCCATTGCATTCATCATTTAAATGCAGACACAGGCACAGGAGCAGGCACAGGAACACAATTCCAGGCGCCTCTTACTGACAACAGTACAAATAAATCTTCAGAGGAGAGAATATTTCGAAAATAAATCAAAATTCTCATATTTGACAAGGCGAGCGACGCATCGCTTGAGGATGAATGCGGCCCAAATCAGATGATGCTAAAGAGAAAGTTGTTGGCCTTTGTTTCCGTGGGCATCGGCCATGCTGGTGGTTTTGTTATCAGATGTTCGAGGGCGCGATCGTCGCAGCGTCCCGTACCTACAGAGGGATACCGGAGAGATGCCACCACCGCAGAGTTGAAGCCAGGGCGAGAGCAATTTTACAGGGGATTTAGGATTCCACCGTGTAACGAGGCAGCATTCCCTACTCAGATCTGTGCGACTAAACATATTTTTATGATTTATTGCCGGGGCGGCAATAATCGAACTGGCAAAGGGAGACAATACCACCGTATCTGTACCATTCCGTCCTGCGTGTCGTCTTTCGGATCGTTGCGGCTCTGGCGAGATGCGATAACAGGCCTCGGCTAGGAGTCAAAACAAATCTCCTAAGGTCAGCCAAAAGTCCTCTCCTCTCTCCGTGATCCTTGAGCATTTTTTACGTTCTCGAGGACATGTTGAAAGGCAGCTTCATACTCCTGCCTGGATGTGGCTGTTGTTTTTCCATTTCCACTGCCATTTCCATTTATGGCTGTTATTATTGCAGGCGACAGAAATATTTTTTATGACACATTTTTATGATTTATGAATTGATTTGGTTTCCAGTGCAGACCCCTCAACGCCGATCGTCCCGTTCCGTCCCGTTCATTCTTCTTTTTTGGAATGTCGACCTTCGAGCCCTGGGAGGGCCTAGTCTCAAACCGATAGCCGAGGCATATTGGTACTATGATTACCTTCGGCGGACCAGCCCATAATTGTTCTCGTGAAATTGGGCGTTCTAATGTGACTTGTATAGAAATGGTTGGAGAATGCTAATAAGGTGGATAAGTACCTCAGGAGTACTTGGAAGTTATAGATCAGCCCGTCCTCTGGGCACCAACGAAAATCCATCATTATATGATGTGATAATAAAATATGGTCTATATTATTGTTGCCAAACTCATACATACAGACATGTATGTATACATACAGCTGTGGTTATGGAACTTTCAGGACTGTTTTTGAGTCACTTCCAGCATCCCAAATGTACAGTGTGCACTGCACATACGAGTGTGTCTAGGATGGTAGGTGGAAAGTAGTTAAAGATCTGTCGCTAAATTAAAATAAAGTCGATGCATCCAACATATTTTTGTGCTGTCCTCGCATCTGAAAATCTCTCGCAAAGGAGTTTGCGGTGCCTCGTCCTCGTGCAGCCGATGTAGATTCTGACTAACGGTCCGCGCAGAACTCAAACTATAATAAAAATCGAGCATTGTTTAACCGAAAACCCGACATGTTGGCCATCTCTGCGCTGGAACTCTCCAGTGTTTACATTGGGAAAACAATTGAAATCATAACAATAAAATCAAATTCGAAATTTCTGAGTGGAGAGTGCACAGAGCGTGGAAGAGAAGACAGCGGTGAGCGGGCCAATGGGCAACCAGTTGCGTCAGAGACGAAGAGCCGTGGAGCAGAGGCGCTGCGTGCCCCGTGAGCTGCGATGTGAGAAAATGTCTTGAACCAGCCGAAATATACAAAGGTAAATGGGTGAAATGCTCAAGAAAATAAGCTCGACGAGCTCCAAAACCAGAGAAACGGCCACGGACCGGCCCCACAAGCAACATCGAAACCGCAAGACAGTGAAACGAACGAAATGGCCATAAACTTAAGCCAAACTGCTCCCTCCGAGAGGTGGTACTGGCGAGGGTATGGGCAGGGGCAGGGCCAGGGCCAGGGGCAGGCCAGACTCAGACCCATCCAACCAGTTCGACGACGCGAACTCCGAACTTAATCGAAACATCAAGGGAGCATCAGCCAGGCAGAAGAAAGCCAGGAACAACAACCGCCACAAACTTATTAAAAACAACAAGTGCAACGTGCCCCCAGCGGGGAGGGGAGGTATCCGTGCTGCTTGTGCAGTGGCAGCACGTTCCCAGCCCAACCCAACCAACTTGACGGCCGTCCCCTGTCCGCACACTGCACCGAGCTGGGCCAAATATCAGTTATAGGGGTGATGAGAAGGAGGGAGCCACGGAGGAGCAGAGAGCAACAGAAAGCAGCAGCAGCAGCACTCAAAATGGGCACTTTCGGTCGCAATAACCACGACATTTACGATTATTTTACGGCCACTAAAAATCAAAAGTGTAATTTACGGAACCAAACCAAACTGAACCGAGACGAACAATGAGCCGGAGACAGGAACAGAACATCAGTAGACAGACGGACAGGAAAACAGAGACAGAGACAGACACGGAACCAGAACGGAGCCAAAACTGAGCAGCGGATCTGTGTTTGTGTTGGTGTTGCATCAGCTTAGATGAGGCATCTAAGGAGCTGCTTGTGTCAATGTGGCGTTGCCTACAGCGCTTGGCGCTTGTCCTGGTGGAGTGCGTCGGAGTCGACGTTTCATAGGCATTATTGCAGTATTGTACGAGTTGTTAGGTGCTACAAATAAATATATTTATGCAGTACTCATTCAAATTAAATCCCTGCCTATCCTAGACGGTATTTTTCAAATGTTAAAATGTTTTAAATAAATGCATCTCAAAATGGTTTCAGATCTTTATATGTTTTTCACAATGGAATGGCTTGTGTGTGTTTCGGGGTGGTGTGGCGAGGGCTAGATGGAGATTCAAAGAGGGGCAAAACCAGTTGATGTCGAACTGGATGCTCCGCCATGGCAGCGTCGCGTGCATTGCATTTGTGGACAGCGCCAGCAGCGAAATACAAAGCAGAAAAGGAACGCAAGTCGAGTCGAGGGCTGCGGCATCGTCTTGGTCTTGGTCTTCTTCGGGTTATCTCTCCGCACTTGCTGGCTGCTTGCGTGGAAAGACCTGGCCTGGACGGGTCTCACATATGAATCCTGAACGCCTCGACACCCACCTCCCACCTCACCTGATTGCGATTGGTGTCTTGGTGGTTGGATGCTGCCTGTCGCGGCCAAAGCGCATCGCGTTGAAAGATGATTTTCATGTTTTTCCCCTTCGTCAGCCCTGAGTCTTCTCGATGGCGGGGGAGCGGGAGCTTGCCCATTCTGATCGGGCATTTCCCCCAGAGAAAGACGGAGGAGACTGCAAGTCAGAGTCAGAGTCGTGGTCCTAACGATGCTCAAAGTAATTTTGTTGTCTTAGCCGCGCGTACTGACATCTTGATGCCTTGATTGCTCCGATTTTGAATGGAATCGTTTGCGTTGCAACACCCGCACTTGGGTTTTATGCGCCATTTCCATTATCGTCTCTGGCAGGTCGGGGCAAATTGAATCGAAGTCTTTGATTGGCAATATGCTCCGCTCCGTTGACCCTTGCCAGTTGCTAGATGCTCTCCAATCAATGTGGGTAAATGATGAACGCAGCAGTATGAAAATGCATGTGTTTGATTTGAAAATGCATGTGCATTTGTATTCCCGATTTACTCGATTTCAGTTAAGTTAAAGCAGAGACTATACAATACCAAGATGCTGCATGAACGACCAAAAAGCTGTTCTATGGCGAGGCTTACCGGTGCGCCCTATTGACAGAGGGAGCGCGCGGGGTTCAATTCTCTTTTCGGCTATGCTTCGTCTCTAACCGCGAGCCCGCTGCCCGACATCTTCGTCTATTCGTAAGAAACGGGCCGAGCGAGCTCGAGACCGCTCAGCAGATGCGCACAGTGGGCCCAGCTTGATAAATTAGAAAGTAAAAAGGGGTTCAGTACATTTTTGTACATTTCAATTTCATATCATATGTATATCTGCTCAAATCTCCTAAGCTAAAATTATATTGAAAATTAGATACGCTAAAACTCTGGAAAATTTTCTATTAGAAGTGTAGATTTATTTAAAAGCGTTAATAAAATAATTTTTAATTTTGCCACCTTTAAATTTTAAAGTTTAAAACCAAAATCGACCTATTCAGGGCCGGATCAACCCTCAACCGGGTAGGGCCCGGCAACCATCAATCTGGGCCCACCATTTTTTCACACCAGCTGCCTTCATTATTCATTTGAAATAAAAACTCATAAAATGATTGTATGATTAATTTTTATGTTTATCAGTGGCTATTATATTGTGTATCCATTATTTGGAGTTGGGCTGGCCCATCATGCAATTATATAAGGTGGTCTCGTCGGCTGCCGAATCGTTCGGTTTTTAGTCCCTTAACGTTCAGACCGTGCTCGCTTGTTGAAGAAAAAGGTTGTGCACAACAAAAATGACGCATTGTAGTTCTTGCCGCAAGCACGTGCAAAGAACAGTTTAGCATAACAAATGTTACACAAAAATTGTTAATGGCCTCTGAAACAGTTAAAATTAATTAAATACAAAAACGTTTTATTTTAAGATTAGAATTTATTTTAGAATTAACAAAAGAATATCTATCCAAAAACAAAAGCAACGTTTAATTTCAAATTCAAAATGATTAAAAATTAAATTATTAAAAATATCAAATGTTTCTATTATGACAGGCAACTTTAAGCCCCATGGTCCATCTGAGGGTTAATCCACACGCTCTATTGTTGTTTTACTCACACTTACTGCGGTGAGCCCTTTCACTCGCACTTATTGTAAGAATTGTTAAGGGACTACTTTTGCCAACGAGACCACCTTATATAATTGCATCATGCCATGAAGGACTTAATTTTGGATATCATTAACCAGCAACGAAACAAACACTTCACCGATGCCAAAACTGCAAGCGGGCAATTTTTTGAAGCTATTTTATCACACATTGAGCGGCCGAAGCGTGTGAAGGAGTTGGATGAAGGATACATAAACTTCATGAATCAACTTCAGAACTTCGATGGACATGCATTTTACCTGCAAATCGATGTATTGCATGTAGACCAGCATCACCCATGGCCCAGCCTCAGCCAATGCATACGAATTATTCACCAATTTGAAGTTATTTGTATGTATTTGCTTGGAAATCAATATTTGTTTATATTATTATAATCCTCAGCGAATCACCATTATCAATCATGGCGGTTAATGTACCGGAGAAGGACGTCCACATGGTCATAAGCGGATGTAAGATAATGCAAATACGTGCCATCACCGGGGCCGAAATCAAGGTGGAGAGGCAAATCAAGAACCAGCCGCAATCCATTAAGCTCCAAGGATCGAAGCAGATGCTGGAGCAGGCGCACCTGTACTTATTAAAATTAATAGAAAATCCAGATTTGGTTATTTTGGATTTTGTGCTGCTGTCCGGATCGCCGGTCGCTAGATCGGAGACCAAATCGAAGCGACAGCTGGACAGCAGCAAAATAACAAAGAAAAATTTGGACAAAGTTCAAAAATGAAAATGTAACGAAAATATGAGGAAACTTTTGGAAGAGTCAAGAGTCAAAATTCCCCATTACAAAAAAGGTATATCGCATTTATATACATATATATACTAGCAGTACCCGGCCACGTTTCACTGTGGCACATTGTAGTTGCATAATTGAGAAGTGAGTCGAATAATACCTTCAACGTTCCATAATTGGAGGGTATAAAATACACAATATTCCATTCCCGTTTCCATCATCTTAAGTTAATCGACTTCCCATTCCCAGAGAAGGAAATTTTTCCGGCCCCATAAATAAAGTATATATATTCTTGATCAGGTAGACACCTGACACAGACGTCCGTCTTGATGAGCGCCTAGATCCCAGAGACTATAAGAGCTGGAGAAACCAAATTTGGTTTCCAGACTGATGTGATATCACACTGCTACAAATATCAAAATTCCGCCCCGCCCCTCACAAAGAAGAAACAAAATTGCATCTTTTACAGCGTCTGCTATTAACAGAGCTAAGGAGTTACAATGACTCTAAAACTGCATATGAGCGGATGGAGCGGCACAAGCAATAGATGGCGCGCGCAGGCACTTCACTGCACTGCCATCTGGCGTAAGAAAGCGGCAGCTTCAGCAGCTCATTCAGGTAAGAAGAAGCATTACCATTTTGTATTTGATTGTTTAATTATTATTTACGTTTTTTTTTAATTTCGTATTTATGTTTTTTTTTTTATATTTATTATTACTATTTTTTTATTTATAATTTGTTATTGTTTTTACACAATTAATTTTTTTTTACTTTTTCTTCCGCCCCAGAAAGAACGTCTGCGCCGCTGCGAGGCCAAAGTGAAAATGGGCTTGGTTTTAGGGGGATGGATGTTATTATGTGTATATGAGTTTCGAGCTCCCAGTCCAGTCCGACATGTTTTTTCTTTTTCGTTGTCTCTCTTCTCTCTTATTCTCTCTTTGCCGTAGCACATGAATGCGCCATGAGTGCCTCGGACCTTTCAAATTGAAAGCATGATACCTTCTGAACGAATTAAGATATTTTCATGAAATAAAGTGGATTTAAAGGAAAAATCTTCAAAGTTTTTGTCTGCATGTGTGCATAGTTCTACGATTATTAGAAGCTTCACAGTACGTTGGAATATTTAGACTTTTTGCCGGCGCATGTTTCGACTGTGTAAACAGCCAAATTTTAATCTTTTGCATCGAATCAATTTAGAACGTAAAATAATTTTATATTCAATGCATCTTTAAGAAGAAGCCCTGAAATAGAGAATACGAATGGATTGGCAAATCAAATAATTTTTTATTTAATAATTTATTAATTATTATTAATTAATTTTACAAAAACTAACAAATCAATTGGAAGGGGAAGTCCAGAAACTGGGAGATATTGATATTCAAATCATCTTTTTATAGTAGTCAAAATAACTCAAAAATGATCCCCCCAAGTAATTTTTTGAGTAGTAAAGCCTCAGTTCAGATAAAATATTCTAAAGTCTGACTGACTGAGTACCGGGTATAAAGTAGACGCGGCTCCCAACGTTCTACCTCGCTTAAGAATCTGATTGCCTTGAATTTTGCATTTCTAAACACTCTCTGGAAAATGTTTTATTTGTTGTCTCTGATTTAGGCAAAGAGATCAAAATGAATATAAAATATCCTTTTTTGTTAAACCTCGATACTTATATGGAGAATAGGAATAGGAATATTCGATATTCATGCGCGTTTGCACTTTCAGGTTTGCCGCCCAACTCAATTGAATCAAGGGAGTGGAATATGGCAAATAGCAGGCGGATGCTGCCCTTGGAGAGGTGACAAGTCCATAAAGTATCGCATGAAAGCGAGTTGGGTCTGGACATCCTTGACGGCCTGAACCTCCGTTGGAGAGCTGGGAAATCGTTTTATTTGAATTTAATTCAAAGTGTTTCTAATTTCCATGAGCATTAATAATTTCGCAGGAATCGGTTCGGGTTGGGTCTGGTCTGGGGAGAAGGGGCTTCGAGATGAAGTCGTCACTGGGAATGGACCATGGAGTAATTTCATTTCACGCTGCCTGAAACGAAGTACGCAGTTCTGGGGTCGATTCCGGCTTGCCACCATCGAAGCCAGCGCGTCACAATGGTGGAACGGGGCGAGCCGACAGATGAATTAAGTTTTTGTACAAATTTTGATATTTTTATATTTACCCTGCACCACAAAACGGTGCCAGACAATGGAAACTGCTTCAAGATAGCTGGGAGAATCACAAAGCGCACCCCAGGAGCGTCTCCGACCCCGACACTGCTTCGTGGTGATTATGGACTCGGGTAGAAAAAAAGGGCAGATAAGTTATTGTAACGAGTGAGAGAGAAGCAACGCAAGAGCAACCCCTGCAAGGCCCCGTAAAAATAGGACAAGATACTCGTACTACCCGGAGGGTGCGTCGTAAAAATGAGTTACGATTCCTGCCATTTTAAATTAAAATAGCAGGCAGCATCAGTTGTGGGGCGCAGAGCAGCGCAAGATGGAAGAAGCAAAAAGGTCAAAGGCCACATTTCCACCCCGAAAACCAATCGAGAAACCTAAGGTCTGTCTCGCTACAAAATGGTCATGTTGACAGAAGTAAATCTTTTGAATTATCGCATTAGAAAGCCGCATTCGCATTCTCACAGATAAATTTGCTGCCCTGCCCGATGAAGCCATGTCGTAAATAATCTGGCTCGGAACGTCGCCAGGGTATTATAAAGGATTTTCGGATGGCCGTTTCCCGCACTGTTGATTTAAGCATTCTTCTGAATTTAGTTAGCATTTGAAAGGGTTCAGGCTCAGGTTCAGCTCATCGTTACCCCATAAACGACGGCAGGACTCCCTTCCTTGTATTATATTGTTGGACCCACACACACACGCACGCACATAGAACAGTTGATTCTAACATGATAATAAAACGAACGCCTCCTCCAGTCGATCCGTCGACTCAGTTGCAGATCCAGCCGGCTACTGCACCACGGTTATGGTGAAATACTCTTCGGGGGCCACCAGATACTCGAACTTGCGCGTGGCGACCCGCAGGAAGCACAGCTTGTTGGTGGGATCCAGGTCCCGGATCACACTCTGGCACGAGCTGACGAGAACCCCGTGCAAGTGCTTCACGATCGCCTGGGCTCCGGTGTTGTCGAAGGAGGTCTCGGCCACGGCATTGGCCGTGTTGTCTGCCACCACGTATCCAGCCGCATTCTCGCTCGTTATGCGTTCGACTGTTGCGGCGTTCTTGTGGATGACATCCTCCAGAATACGATTCATCTTGTCAGAAATGTATGTTGCGTAAAAGTATTTAATTTTTGATTTTTGTATTATTTGTTTGCTTGGAGAGCGGAGTATAGTGATCCGTTCGAGGTCTTTGAGTGTATTGAATTTATCGAAGGATCCAAATGCCTTTTGCAAAGGGTTCAACGCCTACTACAATCGAGAGAAACCCGCCTGAATGGAAATATGGCAACTAGATACATATATGGAGGGAGTTCCTCCTTTTTCATTCCCATATTCGTATGTACATATGTAATTATGTCCCATTTATAATTAGAGCACACATCGCGTTGATTAGGTTAATGTTGGTTCGCTCTAGCATCGCAACAGATGGAGGAGGATCGAATAAATTTGGCTTATCGGAATTCCGTATCGCATTATTCACTCTGGTTCCCCGCTGGGATGCCATTGAACCTGAACTCTGCTTGTCTGCCCGCTTGGGGTCAGCTCAAATGACTGGCCCCGCTGCCTGCCCCAGCTGCCTCAAGTTCAAGTGGTCGCGTGTCTGCCTGGTCCGCCATGCTCAGCACTACGCCCCCACTCGCACCCTCCCGCAGGCCGCATCATCAAGCCGTTTTCATTTAATTTTCATGCACATTTAATGGCGTCTGTTATTGACTTTTAACGAGATTTCCACTTCATCCAGCCGCCGGCGGGGACTCGCATCTCCATTGCCCCGATTCGATGTATTTTTACGTATCCGCTGTGGTGCGGGTCCGGGCCCGGTACTGGTCCAGCCTCGGGCTGTATTCTTCATCAGAAGCTAATTGACTTTTTGACTTTGAACCGCTTTTGTGTGCGCGGATCGTTACAGTTTCGTTCGCGGAAGGTCGTTGACACGGCCCAGGCACAGGCACAGGCGACTCCAACTAATTGCAACTGCGGGATTAGCTCAAAGTCCCAGTGCCAAAGCCCCTTGCAGCTGTCATAAATCAGCGCCGCATTAGAGCTGCAAATACTTGAGAGTGTTTAGTATTTAGTACAACACTCATCTGCCTCTGCTCATCTGTATTCAGGGCTCCTCCGCAGGCTCGGCCGACCAAGTGGTTGTCGGACAAGCCGGCGAGTGGAGTGCATATGCACTCCTGCCAGTCCCCGGGTCGACCCAAAATGGCCACTTGAGCGCCCACAACGGCCATAAAACACTTTTGGACACGTTGTTGTGGCAACAACCAGCCCAACTTTGACTCCGCAGTGCTCTTTTCCCCTGTCTCTGCGTTGGTCAATAAAATGTGCATAAATTCCGATGCAACCCGAAACTGGAAGTTGGAAGTTGGCCTGACTCAGGCTGGAATTTAACGGGCTGCGCCCGAACGGGATAAAGCCCACAGTACCAGTACCAGAGTACAGTGGGACAGTGGATACATATCGCGGCAATCAGGATTTCATTCCCAATCACACATACTTCCAGGTGTAACAGAGACTCGAAGTGAATCGCTTTACCTGAACACATTTGGAGACATTGGGTGTGTTCGATCTAGGACTTTCCCCGTGCATTTTCCATTGTACAAGTTTGATATTTTTCAACTGCATGCCCTCGGGCTGCAGTCCGCTGCCAACCGTGATTCATGGCCGCCAAATGCAAAACGGGAGATTTGTATGCCGAGGAAAATGAATTGTGTCCAAGTTGGTGCTTTGTGCCATTTCAAACTATGCAAAATTCGAGCTCGTAAATCGCCAGACCAGAGCGCAGCCGTATCTCTGGCCCTGTCTCTGTCTACGGCTCTGTCCCTGGGCGGGATTAGGCGGCAAACGTTTATCTGAAGCCAAAGTACTGGCATTATGCCGGCGCCATAGCTCATTTAATTAGATGGCTATCGGTGGTGGGAGTAGGAGGCTCTGAGTAGGGCATAGCTCATCCACCAATGGACGGAATTCACGGACCCATAATGCGAAGAGGTCAAAGGGTCGGTGCGGAAAGTATAGCCATCGAAAAGGAGCAACAAAAACCACGAGTATATGTAAATTACACAAAAAATAACTCACGAAATGAAAAATTCTTCTGTTAATTGGAAAAACCAACACCCAAATGGCAGCTGAAATTAAAAAACAAACTCACGGAGAGAAACAGAGAGATTCGGAGAGACAGACAGGCCGAAGATAGAGAAGCCATTTCAGGCAACACTTTCCCTGTTTCTGGTTCTGTTGCGTTACCGTTTGCAGAATATGCAAATGAGCTTTTCGAGCAGGCCCAGAGACTCGTGTGGGTCTACGTCTGGATCTGGGTTCGGTCAATGGCCAGCGGTCAGGGCTTGCTCCCGCTCCTGCTCCGCTCCGCCTCTCACCTACATTTGGCTGCGCCCGAAACTGGAACCGTGTCTGCATCTGGTTTTTTGTGCTTTGTTTTGGGCCCTTTATTTGGGCGACTCTGCATGAAAACGGAAGGGAGAGAGTTGGGCACATCGCACACATGGCACAAATTGGCCAGGGACGGTCGAGTGGCCTAAATATCCTTCGTGTCGTTCTACCCCACAGGCACACTGACCCACTGGCCAATCTCCGTTTCACCACATATCATCAGCATCATACTCTGCTCCATACAGGGTTCCCTTTTGATTAAAAACCCGACTCCTGGGCCGGGCACTCAGAAGGACTCGTGAATAATACGATTCATGGGCTCTCAGATATTTCACATACTCGTACACATTCATATGGGGACTCGCCCAATCGCGTTTGGAATTTTTAATACGCCCAAAATGGAAAACACATCCGTAGCAGTATCCGAGAAAGAGGCTATGTTCTCTGTAATTGACAATGAACTGTACAGTGTTAAATTAGAACAGGGACATTTGAGGAACACCGTGGAGTAAAATCTACTTGTGATTAATACATTTAGAACTATTTTCTGGGACGTCAGTCCGAGTGTGTATTATTCGCTTGTGTATTATTAATCGGATCTTAAACTTTACTGTGGATTCATTAACTGTTGTTATTTTAATGATCTTGGATTCGGCCTACCAATTAGCGGATTTCATTGAGAAATGATTTTAGTATGCCAAATGCGTTGGGATCAATAAAAGCTGAGGAGATATCGCAGCTCCAAATTCGTAATCCCATTGACAAATGGCATTATTTGTTTTTGCAATTTATGTTATGGACTTCTAAATAACAACCAATTTAAGGTATTTATCTTTAAGAAGCGTAATTTCGAATGCAAATTCTGTGGCAGTTGGGGTCGCTAATTTATGGCTGACTCCGCGGACTTGGCCTGTCGCAGATCGAAGCCGATCTGGTTTCGGCCAGTTGACAAATAATAATATTTGTGGCCAGACAATGCAAATTTTTATTAGCCATGAAGTCGGCCATAAATGCCATTTGGAACCGTCCGAAATCACTGCTCCGCGTGGCTAAAAATTGTTAGAAGCTTCTCCGAATCAACAAATGAGTCGAGTCCCAAATGAAAAGGTGCAAAAATGCCCGATCAAATAAATCTGGACGGGCTAATTTTAATAACTTCATGATACCCGTTTCTCAGCAGAAAGAAACAACAACAACGCTCGCAAATAATTTAAAAATTTATAAAAAACAAACAAAACTTGGAGTATCAGGTTTCGATGTGATGGCAATCTTAGAACTGGAAGCGAGGCGTTTGCCAAAACAAAGCGAACGGAATTCATTTCGTTTTATTGGCCCGAAAGGTGGGAGATGCCAGACAAGTTACATCGGAGCAACCAAAGGCCACAAAGGGAGAGGCACATGGGAAGGCGCATTCAAAAGATAAATTTCTTAATTTAAATTCAAAAGACCCAAGCGACTCGATTCGAGTTGAGTCTTGTCTGTTGAGTCCCTCCCCTGAAGCGTGGAGCTAACGATTGGATTGGTTTTCATTTCCGTTACAAATGCTTTTCAATTTTGCCGGAGATGAACTGAAAAGAAACAGAAACAGAAACACAAACACAAACAGACGAAGCCAGAGCCAGAGCCAGAGAGAGAACCAAAGAAACCGAAATTCAATTTTCAAACGCTTTATTTCGACAATGTTTTGATTTAGTCGCGTTCGCTTTGAATATTTTACGAATGCGTTCGATTTGGGTGTGGATGTGGAATTGGAATTGTTTTTGGATTCGGGCCTGGTCTGGGGCTGGGGCTGGGGCTGTGGCTGGCACTCCGGATGGGTATCCATTTTCTCGCTTTGTGTGTTTGTGTAACTATGAAATATTTATTATTTAAATTTCTCTACTGCGACTCGGGGCCCCTAAATCATGCGACAGGCTCATTCATGCATACACTCACTCCCGAAACACTCGCACACTCGAATACATATACTCGTGCATACATTCGTACATATTCGTAAGTTGTTGTTTTTTCGACGCATGATTTAGGTGCAGCCATAAATTCCATGTTAAGCTTTTTGGTATTTCATTTCGGCTGTGGCTCTGACCGAGTGCGGGATCTGGTTTGGGCTCCGGGTACTGGTGCGGGTCCGAGGCCAAGATAAACACTTGACAACGTGCTAAGGCCGGCAAGAGCAACGGCAACTGGCAACTGGCAGCGCGATAAGCGCATAAATAAAGTCCCCCCGTAATAAATTCAGCGTTACATTTGACGCCGCCATCGCATCTGTCTACCCACCACGAGAGCCGGAGAGCTTGGCTCTGCGGAGCGACAGCCATGACTCTCCAGTTCCACTTCTGACCTCTCGAGTTGTCCAGTAGAGTAGATGAAGAGCGCCAGAGAGAACCACAAACCTGGTTAACAGTGTACAGAGTGTCGTAAGGGAAAACTTGATGATCTCCTCCCAATGAACTTCCTCTCAATGACAATGAGTGTCACTTGCATGAAAAAACTTTAAATGTGTTATTCCACCTATTTAGTCGTGTGTGGATTTGTCAGTCGAATTATATATATTAATTAGATATTCTTGTATAAGAAAATCAATGATTGAAATTCCCATTCCATCCGGTAGGGATTCTGCCAGCTGGTCAGCTGCTGTCCCATAATTGCCTGGGACAGCTCATCCTCAACCAACACAGCAACTATATGAATACGACATCTGTGACGTGGAAGAACGGAGCGGAAAGGATAAAAATCCTGCAGCAAGCAATTCACGGCAATCAAACAGCGCGGAATGCGAGTGCGACCTAAAAGGTTTGTAAAAGGATCTCCTGGCAGGCCGTGCGCAGTGTGAGAGTGTAAAGTCCATTAAAAGGACATTCCACGTAACCGATCCGTGGCAGCGACTGACTGCAGGCAGCGCCACATGCGTCCACTGGCTGGACGGTCCGTGGACCGGACCAGGACGTGCCGTGCGGTGCCGTGCCACAGAGGACACGCGGACCACTGCAGCAGGCAGTTTGTTTGTTTTGTTTGTGACGTTTTCATATTTCCCGTTTATGTTTTTTGTTGTTTCCTTTTCCATTGCAGCAAATTGAAAATTGTGTGACCGTCTACCTCGGATACGGATGCCAGAGCGAGTGCGATCCGACAGCATTGCGTGGCAATTACATGAGCCTGGGCCTGTCATAAATTTCATCCTTTCACGCGGCAGCCGAAAGGAGTAGGACCCCTGAGCCAGGCGGGGGGTCTGAATCTGCCGCTGCTGCTTTGAGGTGGCCAGAGTGGCGTGTGGCGCGGGGCCCGAGACATGCGGCATGTTTCAGGGTAAGTAGATGGCGATGGCGATGGCCACATTTCATGTCGTGTTTACACTCACTTCCCGATCGTTCCTTCAGAAAGGGGACAAGGATATTAAAAAACTTCAATTAACTCGGCCCATTCTCCGCGCCATAATTGGCCAGGGTTCCTCGGCCAGGGTTCCTCTTGCGACAGTTGCGGCCCCGACTTATTTATATTATTAAGTTTCTTTTTTATAATTTATCAATTTACTCTTTCCTGCGCTCGACCACATGCTCGTAATGGAAGTCAAGCGCATGAAAACATTAATATTAAAGCACCCATTTATGATTTCTGAGCACTCGTATGGGTCTCTCTGTGGGTTTCGCTTCAGTGGAATCAAGTTCTTGAGGCATACATCAAACCAACCAAGTCGTGTATTTCCCAAACATTTCATAAATCTAATATAATCTAATGGGAAGGAGAAAGCCCACCCAAAAAGCAAAAGGGAAGAAAGCTTGAACCGAACGCACCCGTATTTCAGTTCTTTGACCCAATTAAAGTGCATATGCGAGTGGTTAGGGGGATTTCACGGCTATTTCCAATTCTGAATTCGCCAATTAAATGTTTATCTCTGCCTAATTACCGGCGCGACGCCGACGCCTTCGGACTATGTACGGGCCGGCCATAAGAAACCCAACAAACAGCCGACGCCGTCGGCCGGGCTCGGCCGCTGGGGCATTATTCAATTAAAAGTGGTTGTTGCTGCTGTTCGTTTTTGGCACGCACTAAACCCCATAAAAGTCATAAAGACCCGCATAAAAACCATAAAATGAAAATGAAAAGAATCTTAAAAAGCGGCATGGCAGCAGAGCAACAAGATACTCGCAGCACGAACAGCAGAAGGGCACGGGGGGAGAACACAGAATGAACAGAATAATAGGTGGAGAGGAAGGGGGTGTGGGAAACTAGAAACAAACAAGTTTGAGCTTATATCAAGGTGTAGCTAGGCCGCCTCGGAGCAGTGCTGTGATTGATAACAGCAGAGGGAAATCCACTCGCAACGTGCTGGCCTCCCTCAGCCCCTGCCAGGCAGCGGGCCGAGGCGGAATGAACTCTCAGCGCATTTCCACTCAAAGGAAAACCGAGTGGAAAAGCTGGAAAACAGGTTCGATTTTCTGCCTGTTGCCGACGCAACGCCTGCTCTGCTCTTGGGAGCGCTGCGCTGCTGCTCTTCTCAGCTCCACTCTGCTGTGCTCCCTCTGCTTATTTCAATCAGTGCCGGAGCACAATGATTTTTATTTTTATGCGCAACGTAACGATCTCGTTTCCACTTACTTAAATCTACATTTTAACTGCCTGGCACATTTTATGTCCCATTCTCGCAGCCGTGCCCAGATGGAGGATGCGCGCGCTTTTTGGCGCTCTCTCCCGCATTCCTTCGCCTGTCGGGCACTGCAGGGGAGAGCAGCGAAAAAAGCTCCCCCGAAAAGAGCCATCTCAAAGAGCGAAGGAATCGAATGGAGTTCTGGTGGAGCAGTCGGGCAGTCAAGTGGTCAATAGCTAATTAAATCAATACTAATTAATCCCCGGCAAACATCACAAGAGAACAACAACGAAAGGTGTGAGAGAGAGTGGAGAGGGTGAGAGCATTGCCCAAAACGCTTGCTCTCTTCTCTTCGCGCAATTGAGCCACATTCAGTCGCACTTACAATGGCCATAAGCGACGACAGTTATGGCGTCGGCGCGGGGGTGGCAGAGAGCTCACGAACGAGAATAAAATCCGAAAGAGCAAGACCGGTTCACGGTACGTATGTGTATGCTCAACGGGCGATTTACTTGCTTAATGCCAGTGGGAAAGAGACCACACTATAGACCACTCTAGACTCCGCCCCGTTTTGGTGCATGGCCGTTTTCCCACAGTTGCTTTTGAGTTATCGGCACTTTGCTTGCCCGTTATGGCTTCCGTGTGCGCTGCGCTGCGCTGCCATCGTGGCGTCGCTGCGGATGGGCGTGGCCTAGCGTTGTGGCGTTGTGTGGCTTGTCTTGGCCCCAGCGCAGTAGCATTTCGCACTGGGGTTTTATGTTCGTTTTATGGCTCATTTTGGGCCTCCGTCCGTTGCGGCAGCAACAGCAACAGAAACAGAAACTGAGAGCTGTCTGCCTCGCTGCTGCTTTGACATTTGCCGTCGCTTTGGCGGCGTTGGAATTGTTTGTTTGGATAATTATTTGGATTGTTATTAGATTGTTGCAGCAACTATAAAAAGGCCATAAAGAATACTTTTATTTCGCCTTAAATGATTTTTAGTGGCCATTCGCCTGCCGTCGCCCTCTCCTTGCGGTGACAAATTGCCCCAAAAGATTATGCGTCTAATCACCGTCTTGACGAGGGGCGGCTTTGCCTTGACATTGACCCCGCCGCCCATCAAACCAAAGTAGGACAGTGTAGAAAGTGCTTTTCGGGTGCCTCTTGAATCAATTGTCAATTCGAGTGCCTATGAATGACATTGTGGATCGTTAGATGGATCGTTAAGTTGGAGGTTCGCTTCGTCCTTATAGGGGTTTCGGATTTCTTGAGGTTTATGTTGTCAATATTTGTACGGAGATCAATTGTAAAATTTAGTTTGTGTAAATAATATATAAATGAAAAAGAATACTTGGATCTGTAGTAAATTTCTGTACATTGAATTATTTTCAGAAAATAACTATATAAGTACATATGTATGTATGTTTGTAAGTATATAAGAAATTCATGTTCATAATCACAGTAATGCCCTCTAGTTGTACATACATATATTATATAAAATATGCCAAATGGCGATCGTTTTTATATAAACCTCTTTAGATTTGAATACTCTTAAGGGGTTTAATGGCGAAACAGAAAACTTGTTCTTATTTCTACACATCCAGCACTTTGGAATGTGAATTTATTTTGATAAGGGGCTGATATTCCCATGTGACATTATTGGGTAAAAGTTGAGTAGGAATTTGACTTTTATATTTTATTTACGGATTCTAATACATAAATACATGTATATGTGTATAATGATGCCCAAAAGCTTGTTAATTTCTTTTGCCTCGCTCGAAAATGAATGAATTAATTACATTTTAATATACATAATCTATTTGAATTAGTATGTAATGTTTAGTTGTGTATAATGTATAATAACATATATAATTGGAATTCAGTTTCGATTTCAGTTAAAAAAAGCTACCTAACGGTATAGCTATAGCTAAAATACCATTCGCATTCGAAATTGTTTATTTATTTATTTTTCATACAGAAAACATAATTCTTGTGGAATTCGAAAAGCCAGTCGAAACAAAACCCCAACACAGAAAATAAGTCAGATGGAGAAAAAACATTTTAACGAAACTGTCACGACTGGGGACGTGAGTTCCGTGATTGGATTGCCCAATAAATGTTTATCGAACGTCGAACAAATGCGTATCTATCCCATGAATGTTTGGTGTGTGAGTGTGTGTGTGTGTGTTGGGAGTTCTTTTTGGTAAAGAAAACATTTCGGTTCCAGATTGGGGCTGGTTCGGGTACGGTCCCGACCCCAGCTGGCGGGAAAGCAAACAAAAGACACGTTTCCAACAGACAATAATGAACAGAAGCTGAAATAGCTGCCGGCAAGATATTTTTATGAAATTAATATTGAGTGCCCCGATCCGGCTGAGTCCAAAATGGGTAATTAAAATAATAAAAGCATTTTTCGGCTCTGCGATGCACTCGGAATCTTAATTAAAAAGTCGCATTGGTCGAACTGGTATTATAAATTCTGCACTGCGACATTCTGAATGGCCGCTGGGAATGTTTTCGTAAACAAATATTGTATTAAGACGATTTTCCTCCGGGAAAATGCGTTTTTAAGTAGCCGTCTGCTCAGTCCCACTCCCACTCCCAAAAGCGGTTCCATAAATTCAGTCTGCAGAGCATCTCATTCATTTTAATTGACTCGGTCTGTTTGACTAATTTTGGAATTCATCTCTGGCTTCGTCTCCCTCTTGGCTCTTTGTGCCGTTCGCTTTGCTCCCTACCCAGTCACAAGTCCATCATCGCACCGCCCTGCTCCTCCGGCAGCTGCTCTTGGCCATTTCCTCTGCACTCCATGCACTCCGCTCCCCTTTCTCTCCTATTCCACTCGCTTATGAATGTGTCTGTGGATATTTATGAGCATTTTCCAATGTTTTCCTCTTGTCTTTCCTTTTTTTGTTGGTTGTTCTTTGAAAATGTGCGACTTGTCATTCAGCAGCAGCAGCATTTCTGCCTGTCCACCTCCACCCTCTCTACTCACGGGTCAGGCATCCCGTTGTCGTTCCATGACTCGTCTGCCCCTTCCATTCCTTCTTTGCTTAATTATCTGCTTTCCCAATGTCATTTTTTATGTTGCACCTTTTGATTTGTATCGCCGTGCGATGACGTTTTTTCCGTTTCTCGTTTCGTTTTTGGCCATACCTGTATTCTTTATTGCCTTCTTTCTTTTTACGAACTGCCATTTACCATTTACCTTTACCCAACAGTGTCGCTCTGTTGGCCGCATTTTTTGCTGCTTCAAGGTCAGCGAGTGAGTGACGTAGACCTGTATTTATATCACCCAAGTGGAGTATTCGACAAACTTTACTCTGAGAAAGATTATTTTGCGATCCTTTATTTCTAACTTTCAATTTTTATTTGGGGAGTTTGTGGAGCAAGCTTAAAAGTTAAATAATTAATCTAGCTGCTGGCATTATTCGGACAAATGTCTATATTGCTTATTTTTTAATCTCATTGCAACTTATCATTCTTATGCGCTTTGCACTCAAGTGCATTTTAAAGAGAAAACAACAGTAACAAATTATATACATTTCACATGAGCATCCTGGATATGCCTCTCCCCGGCGGCCATCTACTTTCATCAATTACGAAAGAGTCCAGGTCCAGGCGAGCCGGGCAGGGCAGGGCAGATCGGAGATGGGCCGTGCAGCTGCCCGGCGGCCAAATTATCCGAACGCCATTAAAGTCATTAAAGCCATTATTCGACGAGTAAAGCGTTTAAGTGAAAATACATCTTCTCGATGTGGCTGCGATGGGATGGAACGGGATGGGATGGGCTCGCATCGGATCGGATCGGATGGGTTGTCCACCAGCGACAAACGCACACACGAGTGAGTGTCCTGCCCCCGTTTCTTCTGATCGGCGAGCAGTTGCGTCTGTTATTACGAAAGTTTCACACAAAAGGAGTTGCATTCGAGTTGATTTTGAGGAAAACTTGTACAGTTTTTTAATTCGTACTCACTCGGGCAAGAGCTGGTGAGAGCGGGGACCGGGGACCGGACCACACACATATAATTTGGACAATTCTGGTAATCAGCGCGGGCATTTGCTTAAATGGAATTATCGATCGATAACCCATTGGTGGATGCAGTGAGAAAAACGAAACACTCAGTAGAGATTTTTTAGAAGTACAAGCATTACAATTTGTAATTCTATGTTCAAAAATGGCAATCCCAAATGAAGAACTAACTTAAAAAACAAATTAAAATTTAAGCAATTACAATGAAAAATATTATGCAGCCAATTTTGACTCTGTACTATGAAACTAAGTCTACCAGAACGTGTCGGTTTCTGTCAAGGTAAAAATAAATAGATATATTTAAAATCATTCTTCGAGACTTACTGTACTCACAACGACAGAATGTTTGAATGGTTTATGCTGTTCCTTAATTTCGATCCCAATTTATTAAATAATTAATAAAACATACCAAGGGGGGAGATAAAAGTGTTTCAATTCGTTTTCTAAGACTGGTCAATGGATAGATAGATCTGACCATATCAAACGTACCTTTTCTCGAAGTGTATCCGATATTGTTGCGCTTGCAGTTGCATGCCCCATCGATAATGGCTGACCACGTACTTCCACGTACTGCATTCTGGTCTGGTCTTTCTCCCACTTCGCCCCCTCCCACTCTGATTGTAATATAATCCATTTGACTAAAAAGAAACCATCTCGCCGCCCCGTCGAATGGAAGGAAGCTGCTGTTGGAGCTTGCCTTGCCTGTCCAGACTCGAGTGTCAGGTGTTCGTTCGTGTTAAAATGGCAACTAATTTCAGTGTTTTGGGCCGATCGATTCAGGTCGACCATGTAATCAATGGGGCCAGAGCAGAGTGCGCCCGTTTTTCGGGCGCATAATGAAAACAAACCCATTATACCCTCATACTTAATACTTAATACAAGTTTTTAAGCACAAAAAGTTGTCGCAGGAAATGGCTCCTGCCGTACAGCTGGGAAGGAGCAGGAGAAGGGACATGGACAGGGGTCGATGGCGAGGGCTGGGCGTGGTCAGCGTTTTGTTCTTATCGAGCCAGGCCATCTGAACTCAGCCAAGTTTGCACACGTTCCCGGCTCTTCGCCTTCTGCTCTGGCTCAGGCTCAGGCTGCTTAGTCAGCGCAACGAATGTCAACGAATTTTATTTGCAGCGTTGTCGTCGTTTTTGTCATTGTTGCTGCTGCTGTTCGGTCGGTGAATGTGGGTGGAAATGTCCGCATGCATGTGTGAGCTGCCTAAATTATGATACACGGCCATGATAAAGTGCCAACAAACGTCAGCAGTCTCGCTACAACTTGCAATTGCCATTCCATGGATGTATCTGTGGCTGCTGGCGGGCACTCAGAGTTGAACGCCTCCACAGTGTTTCGATCTGGCCAATGCGACTGAAATGCCAGGAACTAGATCCCAACTCCGACCGACGAGAGGACGTGAGTAGCCAGTTCTGCACTCAGGCAAACGACTCTGATGGCGTCAGAGGATAGTAGCAATATTTAATAATGATTAACAACGAGTTTGGTGGCTGGAAACGGCGACACCTACTGCCCAATGGAGATCTTATAATAATCCATAAATTAATTTTAATGGAATAGACCTGTGGTCAGTATCGACCAAAGTAAGCCAATCAAAAGATAATGTAAATAAGTGATATGTACAAAAAGCATATGGCATACAATGAAGACTGTATTTTAATATTTTCTAATACATGTTATCCTCTGGATTGAGCTATGATTGACCGCAACAGGAGCTTAGAATATGTATTAGAGGCAGTAATGGGAAAACTCTCTCCTTTGCTGCAATAATTATTCTTTGCTTACCCATGGATTGATTAGCAAACCACAAAGGAACAGAAAATCTTGTAGGTCATATCTGATTTGATTTTGTTAAAATCCGCCCACACGTTGGCGTTCTCCCTGTTGATGGAAGCAAATTGATAAACGAGCCATTCGACACTGCGAAGCGATGTCTATGGGCCATCAAAACTGTCTGCTGAGTCAAATCTCAAAGCATAGAGCTCAACTAGCTTCTGGCCCCCAAGCTGGGAACTATGAAATATTGCGTATACGCCCACGACGCCGGGCAGTAAATAATACAGATAACTTTGTAAAAAGTTTTTGGGGTCGGCACTGCTTTTATCTTTTCCCAAACTAAAGAAATACCCCTCGTGTGAGCGAAACACAAACAGAAGAACAAACAAACAGAGAAAGACGAGGGAGCTTCAGCCCAGGCAGCTGCCCTTCTTAAAACTGAAGCCAGTTGGCGGGTGGCGGGTGGCGGGGTCGGAGTCGGAGTCGGGGCATTCGTCTAATAAATAAATTGACAGTAAATTTGAAATTATCTTTTGAAATTGGAATTGCAGCACATTACTTAAGCTCCCATAAATACTCGTAAACAATATAAAAATTGAGTAAGTCTGCGGCGAGCAATAACCGTGGAGCAGAAACAGAGAGAAATAAATAAAAGCCCCAGTAACGGCAACGGGCAGAATAAAGGCCAAATAAAAAGAAACATTAACGACCAATTCAATGGGCCCATTAAATTGGACGCGTCGAGCCGCCGTCTGGCCGGGAACGGGATCGGGACAGGAGCTGAGTAGCCACAAAAGAGAACTCCAAATCGGAATCGAAATGGCAGGCGGGGGGTCTCAGAAGTAGAAGACGGAGACGTCACGATCACGGATCAGTCTTCGTTTTCGATTTCTTTGCACTTTGCATATCATTTGGGCCGAATATTTATAATTTCATTGAGCGGTTCCAGTGGTTCAGTTCCCTCGGTGCGGCTGTCCGTGCGTCGGTTCGTTTCATTATTGAAATTAAGCAATTTGGCGTAATTTAACAACACTTTCGATGCATAAGTTTGGACTCGCCGCTGCCATTGCAATGATAACAATGAGCCAACAGCCAGTCAGCAGCAGCGACTGGGACTGTAACTGGGTCTGGGTCTGGGGATCGCAATGGAAATGGAAACCAAAATCGGAGTGGGGCTGTCGCTGCGCCTTGGTCAGTCGCTATTTGTTGGATGACGATGACCGACACCGACACCGACCAGTGCGTCGAGTCGAGTGTCCATAGTCACGTCATTACTTCAATTGTTCGCTGTTCATTGTCCGCAGCTCGCAGTTCTCTGTTGTCTGCTGTCTGAGGTCTGACGTCTGCTCACTGGCCCTGGTTATCAACACGTCTTCGAGTGAGCTAATAATGGAGACCGGGCACGATATGGACAAGGGACTTACGCTTTGTTGGTTCTATCAGACGCTCAATAATTAGTTTGCTTAGGGTACCTTTAGATCTTAATCAGTTCAAGGGATTCAACACATGGAAAAATCATTAATAGTGCTTTTAGTTGATGGTTGGGAAATTAATCTAAATGGAAATTAATCCTCCATAGATGATGCACAATATTCTGTGGGTAGCCCGCCCCTACTATGTCTCGTTGTACCCACTCAATTCTGGACAATTTGCCAGAGTCCAGAGCCCAACTGCAACGGGAGGCAATTATCCGGCATATGCTTCATCCGCCTCCGTAGATTGATCGTCCTTTTATGGCCCGATGGCGAGCAGACGTAATTATCCTTATCAAATCAGAACGAACCCAATCGCTCACACAATCCGTACAGACAACAGGGAAGGAAGGACACGTATGTCCCCCAAATACTTGCGGTGACTCCTTGGGCGCCACTCTTGTTTATAGCCCTTTTACGGCTCTTTCAAGTGGCTGCGGGAATATGGTGGATTTTACGATGCTGCACTTGAACCACATCCGATGCGAGCTGGAAGTCGGAGCAGCAATCGGAGCAGCAAGCCGGTGTCGTGGTCCACAAGACACTTGTCTGACTTGTCTGGCTGGAGGAACTCGTCCTGGAGGCATTTCAACACGTCGTAAAATCATCTGCCCGGCTGTTAGTGCTGCTTTTACGATCTATAAAACGCACATAAATCGCCGGGGTGCTGATAGGCCGGAGGGAGGTCCGCCCTGCACTGCGCTGCGCTGCACTTTCGCTTTCGCTCTCAAATCAACTTGATGATGGCGTTTAATTGTCGAGCAGTCCATGTCCGTGTCCGTATCTGAGTCCGTGCGATGTGCGGGGTCATAAAAACCTGAGCGTGTGCCCCGGCTCCTGTGCAAGCCAGAGAGAGGCAGTCGGACGGGCGAGAACAAGACAGAAGGAGCCATCAAACAAATCGACGGCAGTGTTTTGTTTACGGCATTTGTCGAGTACTAAAAATGTCGTAAACGAAATTGTTATGAATTGCGGCAAATTAAATAAACATCAAATGCCAAACGCTTGCAGAAGCGAGCAGACCGTCTGGTCTGTGGAGTGGCAGCTCTGGTTGTTCTGTAGGGTTTAATGTCTTGCTGCTCATTGAATTTTTATGTCTGGCACGGCACTGATTTCTCCGCAAATCTGGTCTAAAATGTCGTTAAGTATTCGAATATGATTTACAGTCTTAGCCAATTATTAGAGGAAGCCGCTTGTCTTGTGGTAGTCGCAGTGTGATGGGTGGAGAAATGTGGGGCTTAGCAGACACACGATATCCGCACACAATCTCAATGGCAACGACCAACACTGGTCTGGCCAACAAAGAAAATGTCTTTCGTGTGCTCCTCTTACCTGCGGAGCACGAAAATGTGACCCCAAAATAAAAATTACAAAAAAGGAGCGGGGGAAATCTGGCTGCAATCGCAGATGGAGATAAAGGGTACGAGAAGAAGCCATAAAGGAGACAAACAACAGGCAGGCCAAACAGCCAGCGGACTCGACACGAAGAGGCCAAGAGGCCAAGCTCCAGCTCAGCACAAGATTACGCTGCACTGTGGAAGGCAGCCTGAAATGAGTGGTTAAAAACACAGGGCTGTATTCCGGAGTAACTGTAATAAAAGTAGTGCTGATTCCGATCATGTAATCTGCCAATGTAAAGGGCACAAATATTATATGGGCATGTCCGCTGAGTATTGATTGCTAATGATACTCAGATATTTATTTATTTAATCCTTTATAGTGTTTATGTTTTATAAAATTCCCTACTTGATCCTCAAGTATATTTTTCATTTATAATTAACTCGTGCGCGCCCCATAGTGCAGTGGAGTTGGAGTTGGGGGTGCCAGTGCCTTGGCACTTTCTACCTAAGAAACGGCTCGGGCTCGGGTCTGCTATCGGCGGCCGAGGCCGGACCAGGCCAGGCCAAGCCAAGCCAAGCCTTTAAAGTAGCCAGAACCCTGTTCTGCATTCCAGCATAGCAATGACCGCAACAGACACGGGACTGGGACTGAGATTGTGATAGTGTTAGTCGTTTGGTCGCTGCCAAACAAATGAAAAAAAACAACCAAACAACAAAAACACAAAGGAAATGTCTTCGGGAAGAGCAGTAGAAGCAGCAGCAGCAGCAAGAGGGTTCCATAATGGCTGCGACATTCATCCGCATTCGTATCTGTGAGTGCATCTGTATTGGTATCTGTGTATCTGCGCATCTGTGTGGGACGGCAAGTCGCAAGATTTAAGATTGTCAACCATGTTGTTTATTGCTCTCTCGAGATTTGTCGCTGCCCGATCTTGTGGCTGTGTTGCTTGGCTGTACCTGGAGCTGGTTTGGGAGGTGGAGGCTGTCCGACTGCTTTGTCGCTTATTCCGCGGAATTACTCAAAACGCTGAGAAAATAAGAGGGAATATAGGGACCGCCGAACCGAAATGTTGCTCGATGAGATGCGCACGCATGCTTTGTCTGTGATTTATTTCAGCCATTTTCCCTTTTTGCTGCACGTTTTGGTATTCTCCTTTGCCCTGGTATGGCATTTTAAAAGGGCTGAGAGAGCCCTTGAAAGCCCCCTTTGCAGTTCCACTAAATGCTGACTTGGGTTATCCCCCGTTCATCGTCCATTTAATTAACTAAAATATTATTTAATTTAATCAAAGGCTGAAAACAAGGGTTTCTACTAACAAATTATGATATGCCTATGCGTCCTTTAGTTGCTCGATTTGCTCAAAAGAATTTAATGGAGATTTTCATATTTAATACTAAAGGTTTATTCGTGCAAGAACAGAGACCATGATAATCAAAATAAAATTAACATTATTCAAACACAATTCTATAATATTTTTAAAAACGGATCAAGGAAAGATGTAAATGATGCCTAAGGGAACATCGGCAGAGTATTTTTCTTACTGCCATTTCCAATCTCAGTAAGTTGACTCAAAAAACTCAATGATAAGGTAAGTAGTAACGTATTAAGCCATTCCAAGGTGAGAATTGAAATGTCGACTGTTTCCACGTGGGGACTGAGCACTGGTAACTTACCATCAATCTGAAGGTAAATGTATAGTTCCATGCATCCAAGGATATTATATAGATTCTTTGGCGAGACAGAGTCTGTAATCCCCTTTATGACCTAAGGCAAACGCGCCAGAAACACATGGATACCGTATTGACCCGCGGGACTCGCTCAAACTCAACACTTTTTCGCATGCAACTCGTCGGAGCATATGCCATTTATGGCCTCTTATGTTTTCTGCACAACATATTAAACTCATTTCACATTTTTTGTTTAACAAAAATCGGTGTTTTCGCTGCGTTTTTTAGTCGATCCGCCACGTCCAAGCAGCCGGGACCAGGAACTCAAACTGAGTGTTTACAAAACAGCAGCCGCCGATTCCGAATCGAATCCCTGCACCGATCCCTGGCTCCTGGACCGCATGCAAAGGGGTCACGTCACAGATGTGTACCCCGATTCGGACATGGCTATAAATCATAAATTTCCAAAGGTTGCAGCTAAAAAACCAAATCCAAAACGGTTACCCGCGCAACGGGAACACACAACACTCTCTGCCGCCCTGCCTGATCGCCATAAAAAATATGCTGCCTTTCCGCTTAAAAATTCGCACCAAGGTCAAGTTCGCTGGCGGCCATTAAAAAGGTGCGTCGCGTCGGGGCAGAGGCAGAGTCATAGCCAGCGGTAGAGATCGCTCATTAGCAGCAGCACTTGTGTCTTTTTAATGAAGAACCTGCCCGGGCCTGGGCCTTGACCTTGGCGAGCATTTTTTAATGGTAACGACAAAAAATTATGATTGTTTTTTGTGTTTCCAAATATCATAATTTTTGACACCGTGCGAAATTACGCAACCTGCCTAATGATGTTTGAAGGGAAGTTTTCTTTTACCTTGAGGTATCCTCAAGGTAGTTACCAGTTGTGACCATTCGTTCCATGTCTGAACAGCTCCGCTACATTCCGAGCTGAATTGACTAGACCCTCCACGACCATCCACCACGACTCCTTTGAATCTACTCCCAGACCAGACCAGACCAGACCCGATCCAGCCTCTCGATGCCGATGTCTGCACTTTGGAGCAGGCGTTGCACCGACATGCAAATTTACATGCACATGAAAACATTACGCAATTAACTTTATTTTATGTACTTACTCGTGTGCGGAGTGGTCTGGGAAACAACAGCTTGGCTTCGCTACAAATTCATTGACTTCATTTCCCCACGTTCTTTAATGAACCTGAAAACACGAATATATTTCTGAATATAAATAGTATTCATCAGCTCAATTCAGCTCAAAACTGATCTATTCTTGCACTCTTTAATTGTAAATATTTAATATGGATTTCCGTTGACTTAAGGGACGCTTCCCTTAATGTTTGGAAAGTGTGAGGAAATTATTGCTTATTTTCTGTTTTGTTGGGCGGAATATAATACCGCTTTAAAATATTTTTGTATACTAAGCCAACGAGTTATGCTCAAATTCCCATCACGCACATGAGCCCTGCAATATTTTGACGTGTGGCATTAACTTTAATGGGGAGTCCTATCCGCGCGGCACATAATTTGAAAATTGGTTTTTTCCACACTGGAGTCGCGTTATTAGCCTATCCATATCATAATTAATCCTAAACACGCAATTTGTGCCAAATAATTACATTTAATACGGCGAAGCCCCCGCTCCGCTCCGTCCCACTGCCCGCAGTCCACAGCATGCCCGTTCCGCGGTGCAGTGCGGGGAAATTTGCATTGAAATGCTTAAAGTGAAATATATGACGTAATTAAAATGCATTTTACATTTTACATTTACTGCCCATCCGCCCCAAGTGCCATGCCACGGCTGCTGCTTTTTCTCCCAGTGCATGGCCATAATGGCGAGTGCATTAACAATTAGTTGACCGCATTCATTAGGCTCTTCTCCGCCATGACCACACGACCATCCGTCCAGTCCCGTAGCGTCCCGTCCCGTCCCCCGTGGAAGCACGATTCTGCGGTGCCAGAGTCCAAGCCGTCCTAGAGCAGACCCGTATCTCCGGCGACCGCCCACAACTCCATTCCAATTCCCTTCTGGCCGGCAGCAGGACAAGAGGACAGATTTATGCGGCCCGGCTGCTCGGCTTGTAAATCTCGGCCCCTGGCTGCGGGCAATAAACACGCGTTTGCCCAAGACACCGCCGCACACCCACCTCCGGCCCCACCGACACACCATCGACACCAAACACCAACACCACCAACACCACCGCCACAATCAGAAACAGCAACAACGCCCACCGCGAAGGCTCGTTTGGCCAGCTTCGCTTTGGGGCCGACGAAATCTCCAGTTCAGCCCAAGATGATGGCCAAAAGGCCTAACAAATACCATTACATAAATACATGTATACACACACATATATACATATGTACTCTTGCATGCATATACACTCGTACAGCATGTAAGCTGTTGTTGTAACAAGATTTAATTTCGTAAAAAAGTTACTCATGAAATTTACGAGGAGTACATGGGTTGAGGTTGCGATTTTTCGCTGGTGTGTTTGTGTGTTCGCATAAAGTGTTGCCGCCGAGATTTATGCGTCATGAATAAACCCCAGGGGGGGCCTAAGGAACCAACAACGACAACAACGACAACAATGTCGCCACAAGTTGGCCAGAAACAACTTTGACGGGGAAAAAACAAAGGCCAAAGTAAAGTTTCTCAGCTCCGCGGGCTAACACAAACATTTCCAATAAATGAATTCGTTACGAGTACATAAGGAAATGCGTTGGCCCAGAAACACAACAAAAAATCGATTTACTCCAACATACGAGTATTCGTATGTATTCGTAGATGATATATGCAAGGGTATAAGAATACATTTATATAAATCAAACGGGCGTGCCAATTTCCGATTCCCAAACATTGCCAATTTGGGAAAAAGTGTTTAAATATTACTTTGTTAGGCTTGAGATTTTCTTGGGAGTTCTGCAACTATTTTCAGGGTTTGAACACTGAAATTTGGAAACATTTTTGGTAAAGTTTAAGGGTTGCATTGCAAAAAGCATTGGACTATATGTTACGTATTTAAATCTGATCTGGCTATTTTTAGGTGCTGAAAATCAATCCTTATAAGTATTATCCAATAGATATAACATATTCTTAGTTCTCGATCTTCCCATTGTTTAGAGCGATCAAATATATGTGCGAATGGTCCAGGCTGAGTGCGTGGATAATTGAAGAGAGGCGCAGAACAAGTAAAAACAATTGCATGTGTAGCACACAATTTATTGCATTGGCCAAATCAGAAGGATCTGTCAGGGGATGGGAATGGGGATGAGCCCCGAACCAGGGCTAGGCTTTGCTGGATAGGAGTGGTCGGACTGTGCTGGCAATAATCCAGTAGAACGCCATAAAAGCTGTTTATGGTTTCGCGCTCCTTGTGCGCCATAAATCGGGCAGGAAACGGAGGAGAGGCCCGTTCTGGGCCGGGCCTCATAGCTGGATCCGTGGCTAAAAGGCTGGAGCTGAGGTTGAATCCGATTCTTGATCTGGTTCTAGAGCGAGGAGCAAGGAGCAAGGAGCGAGATGCCGTGGGCTGCAAGACAGGCGTATATAATTTAGTTATAAAAATAACTGCAACAGTCGCAGCTGTAAGATGAGATCTCCTGGAAGGGGCAGACTCCAAGATTCGGTCACGAGAAGGGGCCACGGATGTGGGTCTAGCCGAGAATTTGAACATGGTCGGGCGGCGTCATTGTAAATTAAAAATAAATGAAGTGCGTGTTTTCCATTTTCCGCTTTCGGTTCTATTCTATGGCTCTGAGCAGCGGCGGGCAGTGGAAAAATTTCGATTAAATTATTTATCAGTTTTTTTGCATCGCCGCATCCACGATTTATGCGCGGTAGCGAAATGCGATTCGGATTCGATTTTTCAGATGCAGCCGCAGCCGCAGCCACAGCGCCCGCGAGAGTAAAAAGCCAATTAAGTATTTTTATCAGTAGATTGCAATGCGGATGAGTAATTTTATTATTTATGCGCTTTCTGTGCAAAAAACTGAAATTAAAACCGAAGTTGGTTTCAATTTGCAGTCCCCGTATGAAAGATGGCTGCCCCATACAGGGTATGGGGGAGGGTCCATAAATAATCCTTGACACAATTGCAGCGGCAACATGAACGAGGATGTGGAGAGGGAGGTTTATTTGAGCCTGCAACGAGTGTTAAATAAATTTTGTCAGACAAATTAAAAACGCCAACGTCCGGCTCCTGCCCTCTCCCTCTGAGATTTCCATTTCCATTTTGCATTTCCTTTTCGTGCAGCTGATGCACTGTTCGCAGTCCTCCCTGCGCCGCGACCCCTTCGGTGGGACTATTATTAGAAGCATTTGCAGATATTTATGCGACGCGTGACGCTTCTTCTCCTGGTTACTCCTCCTCCACACCTTCCTCATACTATGCTCATGGCGTCCGCTTTCCCATTTGCATAATCGCTTTCGATTCCTCGCACGGCCCTCGCCTCAAATGAGTTATTCGCGAGAGTGTCGCCGAGTCCGCGCCATTCCCACTGCTGTGCCGTCCCCATTGCCGTTTCGATTAGTGAATCAATAAGGATCTGCTCTGCATTTTAATGCGATTTATGGTCGGACGGAGCACAACAATTCTGCCGTCTAACCGAGAGACCTTGGCAGATTGTCGCATAATTTTATTCCAACTCTGATTCGTTTTTTATTTCGCTGCACGAGAATAAAAATAATTTCAATTGTGGGCATTATCTCAAGCGAGTCCCAACATGTCGGAAGATTTTTTCTCCTTTGGTTTGAGGTTGCAGAAAAAACTTTTTTGATTAATTTACTTTGATTTAATTCCATTTTCATTGTTGCTTCATGTAGTGCTTTAAGAAGCCAGCATCTTGCTACTAAAAAAACGCACCTTTGCAGTAAGCCTTTCTAAGAAATCCAGCCGAGAAGGTATATGTGTATATGTACCACAAAGTGGTTATATTTGATGTGCAAAATTCATATCAAAAGTCCTACCAAGAGCGGAATTAAAAGTTTAACAAATATTCGAGATATACAGATTTATATTTCAAGTCTGGTGCTGTTGCTGGGACTTGGAAATCGTCTGAAACTCGATGAAATTTACATTTATGTGGTGATGTTTTCCATTGTTGAGCAGAGGGGAGATGCGACAGTGAAATAAATATTCATTATATTATTTTTAGAGGCAACTCCCACACGTCGGAGCATTGACAGAAATGAATAGCCCACTGCAGATTTAATTAAAACATTTTCGAACTTATGGCGAGTGGTGAGAAATTTACGATTCTGCGATGCATGAGAGGCGGGATCGGATCGGATCGGCTCGGCTCGGCCGACGCTTCGTTGGGCTTGGAGGTGGCTGAAAAACGAGCTGCGTTACAGTTTCGCTGATTGCGTACAATTGCAGGAGATACAGATACAATTTACATGCAGCAGAGACACAGAGCCGCATCCGTGGCCCGAGCCAGAGCCAGAGCTCAAGCCAAAGCTACAGCCAGAGACGGCGCAGGAGAGACAACAATGGCAATCAGCAGAGCGTCTGAAATTTATAGTTCACTCGCGGCGCAGAGCCAAAGTTCATAAAGTTTCATCAGGCCGAGGGAGGGAGGCAGAAAGGGCTTCGAGAAAGGCATAGAAAGGAGCCTGGGGCGAGGGGCACGGATATTGGAAAGCAGCAAAGACGGAGACGAAGATGGCGCAAAATATATTTCGCAGCGAGCTCCCTAAAATATGCAAATGAAGAAATAAATTTGCATCCTTTTTGTGCTCGCACACAGCTGCACTCCACACGTAGCACTGTGTGTGTTTGTGTGGAGATCGCTCCGAAGTGCAGTCAGTCACGACAAACACAGATACGTAGCCGTAGCCAAGGAGCGCCTGGGTCTCACGTACCGGGCATAAATAGCACTAGCATATTCAAAGCCTCCAGAGGCAGCGGGCCTCGCTCTCCTGCTCGCCGCAGAGTCAAAAGATTAAGACACAAAATTCTTTATATGCTAAAACGCAAATAACATTAAATTAAGCAACTTTTTGTGCCCGGCCATCATCCTGCCTCCCCTGCGCTCTTTTCAGCTTTTCTGCTTCTCCGCCTTTCTGCTGTCTGTGGGCCTTCGGAGACGCCGGACTGAAGCTGAAGTTGAAGCTGTATCTGTATCTGAGGCCGAAACTGAGGATGATGCCGATGCCGATGCTGGAGTCAAGCCAAGGCTAAAGTTTCTTGCGGTTAACGGCGATTTATGCATTTCGGGGTTTAATTCTAAAACTGTGACTCACATCAGGCGCACTCATGGAATTCGGCTACGAACCTAATGGCTCTGGTCGGACAGAGGCAGCGACAGGGCCAGGACCTCCGGCAGGGACGTGTAGCAATTACTGCGCTTGTGTTTCAAACTTTTACTTACCCTGAAACGTGAGCCCCGCCCCGCCCATGGAAATGGGCGATTGGATGAGCAGACTTGAGCTCACTTTACATACGAGTGAGCAGACTGCCCTCCACCCACCCTGTCCACGGCCTGGGATGCGAGGGATGCACTTTTGGTCTGAGGAGTTACAGGCAAACAGGAATAAGGAAATTGAGAAATCCCAGCTAGAAGCAAACACATTCAAGTCTGGGGCTAAAAACTCTCAAAGGATTCATTCCCCACTCATCCGCACATTCGGTCTACCTCAGAATATATTGCTATAAGGGTCCCTTGGCATGTTGCTGTCTAGGCTGACAAGTAATTTAATTTTCAGTTTAGCTGAACTAATCACAATCTACAATTATGAGTGAATGCATAGTAATTTAGTAATGCATAAGTAGTCGAAATTCCTTTCTTACTTATCTCTGTAAATGAAAAACGCACCAAAGCTTAGCATAAAACCTTCCTTACCTCGCCAAATATGCAGTTGAAGCAGCCAATTTCATTCCGTTTAGCAGAGCCCACGTTCATTATACATATCACTGGGATCTGGCTGGGAAGAGGCTCATTCCGTGGCAATCCCAGCTCATTAAAATTAAATGGCTGAAATCTCATGAGGAACAGCAGCAGCAATTCGCCTTGGAGGGGATAAAACAATGGAGACTGCTTGCACCGTACGATAGGCGATAAACGGCAGTTGAGGAGCCATCGGGGCAGAGTTACGACAATGTGAGGCTGGAGCTGACTTCAATTTGCCACCAAGGATGCGGCCATTAATGGAAATATGTGCAATGGCCCGCCGCGGCTTAGACGGTCTGCTCGGAGGAGCGGAGCCTCTCCCTGATCGGACGGAGATGGCTGAGTGCAGGTCCCAATTCCCGTTTCCATTCCCAAATGGCGTGTTGATGCGCTGCCAAATTGGCCGACGACTGCAGAATGCGTGCGAGCATCCAAATTACATTAAATCATGCATTAACCATGAGCCGGAGCCCGAGCCCGACTCCACTCCAGCCAGCTCCTGCTGGTCGTGCTCCATCTGAGCCACAGCCGAAGCAGCCACTTGCCCAACGCAAGAGCGATTTGACAGCCATCCTTTGTTCTCCCGCTTCTGCAGACAATGTTTAATACATTGTCTGGCTGTGGCACTCGGCGAAATGAATTTTTATTTGCAGCGAGAATCTTTTGACATTCCCTAGAATTTCATGAATTTTTCAGTTCTCTCGGCGCTGTCTCACCTTCTCGCCTTTTCGCCTTCTCTCGGCGGGAGTGTGGGATGGATGTGAGCAGTATGTCTGTCTCGCCCACTCTTCGTCCTCACACTCGCATGTACCGCCCGATAATAACTTAATATGAGTTTTTAATCCGAGAGTGTCGTCCTGGCCCTGGCCCTGGCCCTGGCCACCATGGAGCGAGCGCAGGGACTCCGCAGCAAATCCACTTTGATGATTAAAAATGATAAAATTGTTTAGTGCCGGCGGCAATGGGTCTCCCGGGTGCCCTAAGCTGCTATACACACATTATAAAATGGTCGCCGGGATCAGGTCGTCGAAAAGGGACAGGACGTGTGTCTGATTGCGGACCCTGCATCCAACGGCAACGGCTGTCCGTCCGTCCGTCCGTCCGTCCGTCCGTCCGCCCGTCCGTTCGTTCGCAGAAGCATCCAATGTGCGTGCCAAAGCAAACAGGAAAATGTCAAAATTTAAGCTCACACAGAGCCATGAATGCTTAATTGTGTCGCATGTTTCTCGCACTCTCTGGCTTGCTGGTCTGGTGGTCTGGTGTGGGCGGAACGAGTTCGGGATTGGATTGGGATTGGTATTGGGATTGGACTGGGGCTGGGGCTGGGCGGTGAAGCGTAATTAAAGCAGGCTTACGGCAGCCATATACTCGGACGACTTGATGGGCTGCTGAAAAAGGGTTCAAGTCAAGGGGTTGCGTGCTGGCGCTTTATCAATGTGATTTGTGATATTGGATATAGTCCGGGCCGGCCAGGACAAACCGGGGCTTATGTGGGTTTATTGCGGTCTTAGCGGTCGTATGGATGTACCCTGCCCCTTCCACTGTCACTGTCCTAATCCCTAATCCCTAGCCCTAGTACGTCGTATATCAGGAAAGTTTAACAAATTAATTCCGCAAAGTTTTTGCAACTTTGCACAATTTGGCGTGGCTCCAGGACCGCACAGCAGAGCACTTGACCACACACGAGTATCAATTTCTTGCCAAAATTCCCTCCATAAATTCATCTGTCGAGTGCATTACCATTACGGCGTAGTCCATTGCAATTAACAAGAGAATTGCAAATAATAATTACGGAGCGGAGTATTAAATTCCAGAAAATGTCAATTCTTTGGTTCTGCGATTAAAGCGCCCCTGTGATTGGGGCCAATCTTAAAGCCTAACCTGTTCTGAACATTCCCCGTTTATCGATTCTTCATATTTCCCCCAGTACCCGTTCCCCTCGAACACATTTCAAATCCTTTGCTTACCGAAACAGCGAAATGACTAACAGGCGACCCGAAAATAAATACTCGGGGAGAACCACATATCGTGATTGGTCTGCGTTAATCAACTGCCAGAAAGTCGCACAACTGGCGTGGCCCGAAAGGTGAGCCAGGAGCTGTTACAAAGGGTACAGAGGAAAAACAAAGGGAAGGGAATGCGAAACCCGGCACGAACGTTGACATCACAGAGTAACATATACACACATACGTATGTGCTGGGATCCCTTTGCTCCGCCGTGGTTGTCCTGTCCGGATTGCCGGGCCACCGAAGTTTGTTTCGAACTTTTCCCATGCATTCCCGTCCCATGAAAGAAATGCCGCAACTTCTCTTCCATGCAGGGTTGGGTACAGGAGAGAGGCCCAGAAGGACAAAACGTGTTTTTAATTACTCGTACTTCCCTGCGGCCCGGGCCCCCTTCACTATTTACGAGTGTGTCGGACATTATCCAGCATAAAGTTTACATTCAGCCAACAAAACTTTGCCGAGCCAAGGGATTTCGTCCCGTGCCGCGTCCCCCTTGGCACCGTTTGGGTCTCGGTTTTGGCTGCATTTACCAAAGCTGGAAATCGCAACAATTTCGAATCGTATGGTATGGTTCAATGGCGCATTAAAAACCGATTGCCGCTGTTGCCTCGATTGCGATTGGACGCCAGGGCTGGCGGCAATGCCAGCGGCCTTCGGTTCGAGCCCAGCACGGCGCGGCACATAAATTCAATTTCCGCGCCATGAATTCCAATCCCATTAATTCCACTAAATTGACCCGCGCGCCATCTAGCGGCATGTGGACGCACTGCGGCGCGGGTCCCCTCTTCCTCTCACTATCCACACCACACTCCACTTTTAAGTTTGGCTTGTCGATGGAAAAGCAACCAAAGAAACCAGTTTCCGGCACAGGAGCGAACCTTGAAGCGAAGCGGGTTCTAGGCCCTTGAATCGAATCCTTAACATTTTTAGCTTTTATCAATCAACCGAATGTCAAGTGGGTCGGAAGGACCAGTTCAGCAACTTAACTAGACATTTATTATGAACCTCAATGATTGCCGAGCCTCCAACGGGATTTGGTTGGCTCTGTGACGCAGTCAAACGATTTTACCTATTCTATGCTCTCGCAATCAAACAGATTTATACAAATACTGCATCAGGGACAAGGCAATTAATTGCACGATGAGATGTAGATAGTATTAACAGCAAACGGATATTTGTCGACACGGGATCTTGTAAAGTATATGTCGGAGTTAAATCTATTTCATATGGATTGACGTCCAAACGGTTTTAAAATTTAAATGTAGATAAGATATTCATAGGTAGTTTGAGTATCTGAGTATGATTTCTCTGTTGACTGCCATGGGTATGGGCTTATTAGTTCCAAGCCTACTTACAAACCTTACCCTGACAAGTCCCATATGCACATCTAGCTATGTGTTGCACGTTCTATGGTTTTTCAAACAAATTATCTCCCAGACTATGTTCAACAGTGAACACTGTTACCCGACATAGCCCGGCAGGCCTATCCAATCTCACCCACAAATCGAATGCTGAGAACACTTCGCTCTGACCATAACAATTACAGCTACAACATAAATTGTAGCAGCACCCAAACACAATTAAAGTAACTGTCATTGTATTGGCATTAAATGTCAGTTTAAGCGAGTGCGTGTCATTCGCGGCCTGTCGCCCCGCCCTCCATCGACAGCCGCCGCTGCGCTCGGCGGGTCTGTCTAGCAGATTGTAAGTCAGGAGTCGTTCCGTTCCGTTCTGTTCCCTCCTCACTCTCACCAGGCAATGAGATTTCCGTATCACTCCGCGCTCGGTGCTTCTTCTGCTGCACTGAGTAAATATTTTCACAGGACGCGGACAAGATTTGGAAGTTTTCGGCAGCGGTCGGGGTCCAGTCCAGCCACACATTCAATAGATTTTCATCACTTGCACTGCGGAAAATTAAACAAACATCCCCCAGATGTGCCTGGTGGTCCCGGGCACATATCAGGGTGGCTGGTGGCCATGTTGTCGTTGTCGTTGTCCCTGCTGCTGTTGCCATTGCTGATATCGATTTTCCATGTTGCTCTTTCGCCGCCTCTCCTTGGGGGAGTCTTCCATAGCGAACAGGATTTCCTCTTGTGCGCGTGTAGATACCAGAAGGCATTGTGCCCTGCCCCTGTGGCGGCTACCCATCCAGCTTCACATTCAGTACGGTCGATCAGCCTGCTACTGTCACAGTCTGCGACATTCATATATGGCCATGTCGCATAAACTCCCACGACTCTGCACGATTTATCTAATTAAAGTGCTACAAATCTGAGAAATATTGTTATAGTGGTTTTCTATAGCGGTAAAATGAAAGTCAGCTATGGTGCTCCCTTATGGCTGCCTCAAGTTCTTATCTCAAGAAGGAAATTATTTTGTATATGTATTAACCCATTCCTAGCCCATTCATACCATTCATTCATTCATTCCTAGCCCATTCATACCCATGCGAGCACAGAAAAACGGCCACCTTCAAATAGTAGTTTCTTTAACTAGGCAAATCATTTTTAAAAATTCTTGCTGCGTTTCAATCCCACACTTTGTGCTTTACAGCTGGGTATATTTAAAGGAGCTACAACGAATAACGGTTCTTATTATTTTGCATTCTTCTGACACGTCTTTGGCCATTTTGCGCATTTTGAGTAATTCACTATTTCGTAAGTAGACTATTATTTTTTTGGAATTTAGAAAGAAAAAAGCCAGTTTGTTTATATAAAGACAATTAAATTTCGAAAAAATGTTTGTTTTATTTGTTTAATCCTTTTACCAGGATTTTGTACTGTTATTTTAAAAGTTAAGAAAAGGCAACCTACAAAAATTATGGATCACTTAAAAATGACTGAAAATAGGCAAATTGAAACAGGACCAAATATCATCAGCATGGGACGGACTGTACCTCTCACCATTTAAGCAGAACAAAAGCGCCGATACACTGCACATCACTCTCCATTCAAATCGACTACCGGGCTTCCCAATGGCAACGACCATGCCATCGCTTCCTGCCGGAGGCCACCCCCAGGGGGCCAACGGCCATTCGCAGGCGAGAACCGACTCGTTCCTGGGTCATGAATCAGGCGGGTGGCCATAATTCTATCGGCAGATAAAGCTATTACCGCCATGCCGGATAAGTGCGCAACCGGCGCTCCAAGCTCTGCTCTGTTGTCCCCGTTAGATTAGAATTTAAATCCAGCAGCAGCGCACAACAGCCCACCCACCCATCCACCCATTCAGCCAACCCACCACCCACCGCTCCACAGAGGACGGGCGCGTGTGTGCAGAGCCAACACAAAGCAAGGCGGTGGACGGAGTCCCTTGCTCAACCATTACGGATATCACCCCAAATGGCCAGGAACTGCGCTTTCTTCCGCCGCCGCCGTGATGGCCGTCGCTGTAGCTGTCGCTGCGATGGAGAGGCAGACTCTGATGGCGGCGGGTTGGCCGTGGTTTCGTGGCCGTTGTCCTGTCCGGACAGCGCAGCTTAATACACACATTGAATAAATCTCGTTTTGGCGTTTATTTTAATTTCTTTGTAAGCATAAACTACGAGCGCCATGGGAGAGACGGGCTTTTGCCGAGAAGTACCGGCAGCACGGGGCACCCAGCAGGATATAGCCGGATGTCGGGGAACCAGTTCGTTAGTTTATTTATGCCCCTCTCTCTGTCTCAGTTTGAAAGGCGGTTTTAATTTCTCCTGTTAACAAAGATATTTATTACTTTAATTGGAATTGCAATTAAATAAATGAATCTGCATATTAGATTCCATTTTTTTCAGAAAGATACCTTGAGAATGTTGTTGAAATGTAAGCAGTAAAAGACTTCTCTCGATCCAACTTTACAAATATAAGAATATCAGCAATCACAACTGATATACGCGCACGAGTAAATGTTCCATTTAGCCAAATCAAAAACTTGCTTCATAGGCCTAATTAGCAGCATGAGCAGCGAGTTGTTGTTGGAGAATATATATAAGTAGTTTGATTTTGTAAAATGAATATGCAAACGTATTTTTGATCTAATTTCGCATAATTTTTAAATGAACTCTGATTTATAAAAATAACAGTCAATGGCCCTGCATCTAAGGAATTTATTTGCGGCATTTGCATGCATAATGACTAATTAATATTTATCCATCGTTATTCCTGTTCTGCTTCACAGCCAGAGACACCCCGAAGACGTTCAATAACCTTTTCGTACCCAATTGCAATCGCCGTTCAAATGTTACCCTAATGAACTGCTGCCACTCGAGGCCTGGATACAGGTCCCCCTGGTCCGCAAAAGGGGAGGAAAAATCAGCAGCTTAATGTTGCATTTTATCGCCGAGACGCTCGGGCCTCACCTTGCTTATCGCAGACAGGGCAGGGAAAGAGATAGGACAGGGCAGATGAGGCTGAGGTTTCTTTCTGTCGGTTCAGACTCCGGCTTCTAGTTCTCCCCTCACGTTAGTGGTGGCAATGGGAATGGGAAACGGAAAGCGAACGAGCTCGGGGCGTGTAATTCAGCAGCATGTTTGTATAAATTTTTTATAGGTAATACACTTAGGGAAACGACACTTAGAGTCATCATTACAAGCGCTTCTGCTGCAATAACAGGCCATCTTGCACATAGTTTTCGCAATTTACTTGATCCCTGGCGTGCGGCAGGGTCCCTGGCGGCGCAGATGGGGGAGCCTGGTAACTGCTGGCCTCAAGTGCCCGTGGCAGTCGATTAGCAATATTTAGGCAAACTTCGGTCCGCATCGGATGGCGTTTTCATCATTGCTATTGGCCATAAAGGACACCGGTGGCAGGTCACGAGCTTAACGCAAAATATGGGGAATTTTCATTCTTTAAGAATCCTGTGCCAGTATCTCGCCCGACCTCTGTAGACACTGACATCCCAGACTTTCCCTTTCACGCCCCAGCGATTCCGAACTGCTTCTAATAATGCAATTGATTCTTGATTTGCGCTCTCCATTCTGATATTAGCCGCCGGCCACCAAGGGCAAGGGCGAAGGACTTCGAGACTCGGGGGCGATGACGAAGTCGACGACGACGACGACGGTCCGCGAGGGCAACGTGCACATTTCATAAATCCCAGCTTCATTTTCGCTACATTAAACGTCAAAATATGAACCCATTTGTGAAACATTTTTGCCGCTCCCAGCGACCAGAATGCCACTAGCCATTATAACTACAACAACAAGGGCCGCAAGAGCACCAACAACAGAACAGCACAAAACAGAACAGAACAGAAGCCCAGCCCGTGCACGGAGCCAACTACATTACGGCCATAACGAACGGACAAAAGGAAAACTAGAAAGCGCATGGGAGCAGGGGAGCAGGGGAGCAGGGCAGCAGCGGAAGGGAATGAATCCGAATGGGAGATGGTCGAATAGCGAGTGTGCTGCAATAGTATTCAGAGGAAAGCGAAAATAATTCCAAAATTTGTTAGCTGAGGAAAACAGATTAAAATAAAACTAATTGAATACTGCTTGGAGTGCAATATACATACATATGCATAAGTACGCATGAACCCACTACTAAAAGCGCGAATACAATGATTCTGTAGAGTATGTATGGCATGGGAGAATATTTCAATTTGGAGTAGTTCTATTGAGGGTTCGCTTTTCAGAAATTACTGAAATGGTTCCAATGTGTCCTGAACAAAAAGCCGAATTTAATGAGCCACAATATTAATTTGTGCACTCCTTAAATTTCCTATTTGGTGACTCAACTTTAAAAGGAAAAGTTCTTCATCGATATCTTTGAAAATTGCTGTAAGGACAGGCTGCTCTGAGAGCAATTCCATCTTCTTATTCATGAATTTCTGCCGGAACGAGTCCACTGAGTATCATCCTGCTGTTGTCCTCCGCTGGAGGCAAGAGAAGGGAAGGTCTAAGTCGGAATCGAGTCGATGCGCACGTTCCACAACAGCAGCAACAACAGCAACAGCAACAATAACAACTCATATGGGGCATGCACCATGGCAGTCTCGAGGGGCTTTGGCCCCGTTGCAATTACGAGTATTTTTTAACTGCTTATTGCGTTTTTGTCGTCCCCGCCAGCCAGGCAGCCAGGCAGCCCAATCGCCGGGCACACTCAGCCCACACGGATATGAGCCCCAGCAACAAGCAACCCACCAACAACTGAATTTCATTCGATTTCAATGCGAAGGGGGTCTCGAAAGCTCTCCAATAAAAATTAATGATACACGCACATACTCGCACAGTTCACAAAATTCTGTGCCGACCTTCTCCCTCCCCCTTTACGGGGTGGGTGGGTCTTTGGATGGTTCGAAATTTCAATTTTGCTGAAAACTGAATTGCGCTCCCTACATACATACGTACATATATGTATGTACATCTGTGTATATACTATTACTATTGTAATTTCTTCCGTCTTGAAGGAAGAAAATGCTGCGAATAAACTCTTCAAGAGCGATTCTTAAGGTACAAGGAAAGGCGCATGGAAAGCAATTTAGATTCAATAATTTGATATTGTGGTGGTTTGATATTCCATCACAATGTTCACGTGCCGTAGTTTAGTTTAAACAACTAAAATTCCTCTTAAATATATAAGGCAAGGCCTAATTGTGTTTAAATAGTTTTTATTTTGATGGAAAATTAAATTAAAATATATTTGAATTTAAAAACAAACCCAGTATAAAATATATAATAATATAATATAATATAATATAATATAATATAATAATAATAGTTAAAATAAATATACATCTATGACCAAATAACAGAATTTTATATCCGATTTGCCCGTTTCTATCAGTCTGCAAATGAAGCTTGAAGATGCGGCGAGGACTGGAATGACAAGATATTATTTGGCTGTATTTAATGAGAGACTCAGATAAGAGATATTAGCGAAATGATTAACTTAGGTAAATATTAACACACATTTATTTTTACTAGAATGTTTCGAGACAACGTTCTACTACCCCATCATTTACAAAAAGATATCCACACATAGCAACGGGGGAATTTCCTATGAGTTTTCTCCTGAGCAAACCCGGTGCCAAGCGACAGCACAGCTCTGCTCCCCCCAGCCAACAACAGCAGCGACAACATCATTAAAAATCGCTGCTTCACTTTTCTCAATTAACTACTCGAGTATCGTAATTTTGCGACTAAAATCTAATTTAGTTCGATGGCCGGGATATGTTCCAAGGAAAAGGAGCGAATCTCCCTGCACATAAACGGAGGGGAGCGATGGAGCACAGGAACACAGGAGCACAAGAGCACAAGAGGTCGTAACAATATTTTCACGTTTTGCCTAAGTCCGGAATGAGTTTTTGAAATTTATATGACCGTCGTGGGGTGTTCTGACAGTCCCAACTCCGAGGACGAGCCATCCAATCCGCAAAAACGGCCTTGCAGCGGCACAAGCAGAGTCAGCGAAGGCAACCAACAGGCGACTGCCATTATTTTGATACTCAGGGCTATTAACGTTAATTTTCGTTAGTTGCGTAATACGTATTCGAAAGCACCTTACGCCCACCCACCACACACACACGCACCCACAGCCTCACCACACGGACCGGAACACATCGAGTTCCATTACGAAACTCCCCGAACCCAAAAGGCGGCCACATCCACATTCGACTTCCTCTCGGGGGTAAACAAGCATCCACCATGACATGGTGGACTGTGGACTGTGTGCTCCATCCCCATCCCGCCACCTGATCCTTCCTCAGCTCCCGTTCTCAGTTGGGTCGGGTCTCTCTGTGTGTCCGGAGGCTGCCGGCATTAAGCAGATTTACGAGTACATGATTTTGCATGTTCGGTGCCCCCGATGCCATTTAGATTCGCTTAGGTACATTTTCATCCTTGCACCCACATAAGCTCGTTTAGACATCCAAACACACACACATGTGGGTGGGTGTGGGTGGTTACGTGTGTGTATTTGCGTACGCATTTAATGGCCCATTAGTGCTATCAAATACGCATAAATATCTGCACTCTGCCAGCAATACACACGGACACATACACATACAGACTGACACTCGCACAAATTCAAAATACAGCTCCGGATGTGAATACGAAATACGGAAAACCGAATACGGGAGTATAGCAGGAGAGCAGGAGAGCAGGGGACATTGGCAGCGTATATGTGAGCTCTCTCGTTGTTGATCCTGAAAGCAAACAAATATTTGCAGATGCCAGTTTATTGCTGAATTGGTGTCCCCCCCATGGTACTTTACCCGGCAGTAAGGGATTTAGAAATGCAATATTGTAAATATTGTTCGCCCACACACACTCCCCTGCCCGTTCAGCAGATATGGCGATGCCCTTTCCCTGGTAGTGCCTACAGTGAGTTGTATAATTACTTGTTGTGCCGTCCGGATACAGTGATTCAACCTTTTAGCTCTTTCTAGTTTGTATCTTTGCAAGTGACAGCTGACAACTCGGGGCTAAAGATCCACCCAGTTAATGAGTAGTATTTTGATCGAGTGTCAATGAATAATTTAATGTATAGGGCATCAAAATTTTGCTATTTACTCCGAGCAATACTAACAAATCGAATCGCTTCCTCGAACCTGTATTTTATTCGGTCCCCACACCCTCTTCATGGCGTATTAAATAGGGAAACGTAGCCGTAAAACAGGTAAAACCTCCAAGTCTGCACAGTTTCTTGCACTTGATATTTTCTGTACTTTTCCCAGACTAGAGTTCACGGGCACAGAAGATATTTTTGGACATTTGAGGCAGAGATTATGGTGTTGGGGTGGTGTTGGGGTCAAGCGGAAACTGAACCAGAGCGCCCGTCCAAAACAGAGACCCGTGGAACAGAGCATCAAGCGTCCCAGCCACCCGCAATGGCCGCAGCAGGGGACCCACCACCTCCAGTGGGGCCCATAATCAAACCAATTATCCACACTGTACCGTCCAGGATCAGTGACATTACCGCGGGCGAAGACAATACGGGGCAGTGTCTGGCAACGGTAGTGAGCAATATCGGGACCTTTTGCTTCGGCATCGCCATTGGCTGGTCGGCGCCGGCTGAGGCGCTAGTTATGCACCACAATGCTTACAGCTTCACCCCCTCGAAGCAGGAGTGGTCGTGGGTGTGTGCATTGCTGACTATTGGAGCGGCAACCTGGAGCATTCCGATGGGACTGCTGATGAAGAGGAACGGCTGCAAGAGGGTCATGATCCTGCAGCTGGTGCCCATTGGGCTGGGCTGGAGCATGCTGATCTTCGCCAACAGTGTTTACATGCTCTACGTGGGACGCTTCATGCAGGGAATGTGCGGCGCGCTCTGCGTGGTGGTGCCCGCCTACACCGTCGAGATTAGCCACATCCGCCATCGTGGGGCGCTGGTCTCTGTCTTCCATGGGGCTTTCATGCTGGGCGTGATGTACAGCTACGCCATAGGCACATTCCTGGATCTGTGGATCATCAACGTCTCCAACCTGGTGCTGCTGCTCCTCGGCCTGCTGCAGCTTCTGATCCCCGAGTCGCCCGCCTACTACTGGGCGCGCGGTAAATCCTCCGCGGCCGATGAGTCCTTGCGCTGGCTGCGTGGCAAGAAGTACGACACCAGCAGGGAGATGCGGCAGCTGATGCTCGAGGGAACGAGAAGCGATATGGCGATAAATCAAAACATTATGCTCGGATTCAAGCGCAAAAAGACGAGGCGCAGCCTGTGCCGGGCGTCGGCGCTGACCATCATGCAGACACTGAGCGGCTCCACAGTCCTGATCTTCTACTCGATCCACATCCTGCTCAGCATGCACTTGAGCTACGAGTGCTCTGCTGCCCTGGCTGTAGCCGAGATATTCGGCTTTCTAGTCTGCTTTATGCTGGTGGACCTAGTCGGGCGTCGGCCGCTGTTGATCATCACTTCGCTCGCTACCTTCTTCTGCACATTGTATCTGGGCATCTGCTTCAAGCTCAAGCTGATAACCGACCATGAGAACAGCGTCCCGGGGGCATCTCTGGTTTCCATGTCCTTGGCCGCGCTCGCCTACACGGCTGGTCTTGGCCCGCTGACGTGGCTGATCAACGTGGAACTCTTCGTGAAACCAATGCGCCCGCTCGGCTGCTCCTTGAGTGCCACCCTAAACTGGCTGACGGCATTCACTGTGATCATGTGGTACGGCTCTGGCCACGAGCACAGGCTGGCCAAGCCGGGAGTCTTCTTCCTGATGGCCACAGTCTCGCTGCTCGTTTGCATATATGGCATCATATTTTTACCCGAAACCAAGGGTCTGACGCCCCACATGATCCAGCAGAGGCTCGGGGGCTTTATGAACCAGAGGAATGTGCCAACGATCGATTCCAGCAGCGATGATTCTGACGATTAAGTCATGGTCTCCCAATAAATCTTAAATGTATTAATCTCTTTGTAATATGGTACGCACAAACGATTAAGGAATGAATGTCCTATACGATAAACGGACATTTTATCATGATTTAAAAAGCAAAAGCTGTTTCTCTATAAGATGTGGAACGAAATACTTAATTTTTTGTTATTCTTTACTTCAAAATCGACCGGGAAAAGACGTTTTCCTCAATTGTGAGCCTAATACATTGCATAGGTACCATTTCTATGAGAGATTTACCCGAAAAAGCTTAAAAAGGGACAGGACTGTACAAAAATTGCGATGGGAATATATACTGAGACAACAACATTTTTCGAATAAGGTATTTTGATTGGGCATAGGATTAATGGCGGATTATGCTCACAATTTAGGAAAAAGTCTGTTTGGCTATTAAGAGTTTTTAATAGCCGTTGAAACTCAGTTATTATAAAGAAAAAGTCTAGCGTTTCAATGGGTAATGTTGTACAATTTATTTCATTGGTAAGGTCAGTATGACCGAGCTCTCTACTAACTACAAGGGCAGATGGGCCGACTTGTCAGCCCCATATGCAGCAAGTCTTGAAAGAAAGCGAAAGCGAGGATGAAAGGAGAGCAGCTCGGGCAGATGCTGAGACGATCACGAACGTCATATAGAGCACGAGAGAGACCAGCTTAGATGATGCAACTGCAACGAAGAAGGCGAAGAAGGCAAGATAGAAATGAAAGAGCGGCCGCTGCCGTGCATAGACATAGGGTAATTAACAGTGATTAGTACAGTGATTAGTACAGTGGAAAGTGCAAATAATAAACAATGAAGATGATTTACGCTCAACTAGTTATTATCTAAAGAATTTACGACTAAATAACGGGCTGGGAAAAGACTTTGTTTTCCCGATATATTTTCAAGTAAATTTGAATTTTTCTGTTTGAAAGGTATCTTGAATCATTTTGTAATATTAAATGCTCTTTTGGCTCATTTAAAATCTAGCCGTGGCCTTCCCGAATTTTTGTGACCAGGCTAAACATTACGGGACCTTATATTTATAAAGTGCACAGTAGATTTGCATTTTCCAACCAATGTGGCGCTTTTTCGAACAAGTTTTCTTCAAGTTACTTCCCTGGGGGAGACATTTTTTTTTTTTTTAATTACGTGATTTTATTTATCGAATCTTCCCTAATAGAGACTTACGACAAGTATGCAAATCTTAATCTAATATGTTTATTTAATTAATTACACTTAATTACTTAGAGTACGTCCCTAGCTAGATATTATTGCTGGGTGGGGAGGTCTCTTCGCCGGAGTCGTGTATGGCTAGTGTGCCAAGTTAAAGACTGCGCAAGTCTATTAGGATGGGCTTGAAGCTTGGCCTGATACTTTGCTTTCACTTTGGCAATTTCATCTTTAACTGATCCTACATTTAAGTCTTTATGGATATTTTCATTCCGTATGTACCATGGTGCCCCAGGGATAGTTCTTAGTATCTTCGATTGAGCTCTCTGGATTCTTTCTAAATTACTGACGCAAGCATTTCCCCATAGCTCGGAGCCGTATGTCCAGATGGGTTTGAGAACTGCATTGTACAAAAGTACTTTATACTCCAGTTTTAGTGGTGAACGGGTATTTATTAGCCAATGTAGATTACTAGCTTTAAATTTAAGTAGATTTCTTTTCGCTTCGATGTGTTTACGCCAAGTAAGCCTTCTATCCAGATGTGGAATGTTGATGTTGTTCAGATGTAATGGAGGGCAAGGGGGAGACATCAAACATTTTTTTTGGGTCAGGCAGATGCCAGGCAACCAGCCGACAAATGTGATAAGAAAAACAGTTTTTTTGAGGGGTTGTTATAGAAAAATTGGGATTTTCCATTGGCACTTCTGCCCTGTCCGATTATGCGTTGAATCTCAAAAATTACTTTACTTTTTTCCTTTCCGATTAAAACTATCTGTTCTCACTAAAAATAATGTGTTTTACATAGATTTATATGATTTATATAGATACTACTATGAAGCTACTATATAGTAAAAGTTAAAGAAGAACAACAGCATTTCTGTATACTTTTTGAGCATATTTGTAGTTTGTGAACAAGTGTCCGATTATGCGACGGAGCCACTCTATGTATCAATACTTCATTACCTAGGCAGCTCTTTATAAAGCTTATAAAAAAGCGCTAATTGTGTCGGGTTATCTTTATAAACAATAACGTTTTCCCAGTCGTTCTTAGTGCAGCTATGAGGAGTCTAAATCTGTCTCATCTGTCTTTACAGGAAAGACATTTTTTTAATAGTTAGAAAAGAAACACATGAACGACGAACATGCCTCGATCGACACTTAATATTACCCTGTTCGTGACTATATATATAATCGTAAGTGTACAGCGACTATCGAAAGTATTGCACAGCAATAACATGTCAGCTTTGTGATTTTTCTTGTTTTTTAAAGGAGTAATTTCATTCTATTAATAAATAACAATTTTCTACAATTTTAACAAGCGCAATCGCATTTTATTTAAAATTTCCTAAATGAAGAAAAATGTATTATCACGCCGAAAAACTTTGAAAGTATTCCCAGTATTCCATTGATTATTCGGATTCGGGGGTGCCTCCAGTTTTGGCAACTCTCCTACTGCCATTGCGAAATTACTTATAAACGATATTACAGGATCTTAATTCACTTGAGCTTTTCTTGGGCGTTCACTTAGCTTCATTCACATCGCTTTCTGTTTTCTGCACATTTTTCCATGCTCACGTAATTAAAAGTTATGTTTTACAATGTAAATTCATTGGGAATCGTGGCACATTTATGAATTTATGCGCCGTGTTCGCTGAAAGCTGCTTCGAGGCCGAGGCGGGCAGAAACTGGAAGAAGTCCAAGCGAGGGAGCAGAATCAAGTTCCAGAGCGGCGACGTCGGACGACTATTTGCTTGGATACTTGAGTGTATAAATATTAATTTGCATTTTGTCACATGATTTAGACGGCCATTAAGTGCAATTAATGAGCCACTGCAATGACGCCAACGCAGAGACTCGTCGCTGACCCTGCGGCTCATTGAGATAAACGGGCCCCTGATAGTCGCCATTTCCCCGCACGATCATGTTCGATGGACTCATACTCATAACTGTCCGCTGGCTGGCTTCCACTTGGATTATTTCAATTGCAGTCCTGACTTGGCCTGGCTTGGCCTGGCTGATTATTTATCCCCTATTAATCCAACATATGCGTCTGCTCACCTGTCGCCATAGACGCAGCGTTACCCGATTCGATGCCCAGATGCGCGTACCTTCCCACGAGCTCCGCTCCGCATGCAAATCGAACCTAGTCGGACCAGCCTATGGCAGGGTGACATTTTGTGGCCGCAAATATATGAGGGACCGTAAAAATAGTTTACGACTTTTAATTACGGACGCAGCGTGAGGTAGCCAGGTCCGAGTGCCCCTCAGAGTCAGAGACGTAGTCGGAGTCCAAGACCGAGTGAGCCGTCGACGTCCACCGCCGCGCTTGCTTCTGGACAGAGGCAGGCGGCAGGCAGTAGTCCGAGACAAAGACAGAGACAGAGCGGCCAATGGCAGAGCGGGCGGACAGATGCCTGGAAAAGGGATGGGACTACAACTTTTGTTTTTGTGGGTTTTTGTGTTTTTTCCTGCGTAATTTATTATTTTTTAAGCCTCCATTTTGGTGCTGGTCCTGGCCTTTATAATTCCCTTGAATTATATCTCAATTCATTCCCCCCAATAAATTTGATAAATTTCTCATTTCGCTTACCTGACCCGCTGGGTTCTCCGAACCGATCGCCATGCCGCTGGGGCATAAATTAATGGAGGACTCCGCCATGTGGCCATGTGCCAGTCCCAGGGGCTGATTAAAATGTTCGGCTCGAGCTGTCTTACGTTGCTCGATCGTTAATTATTAAGGTGACTCGCCTGCTTGTGCACTGCTCGACGTTAATTTAAATGTATAATTTCGTTGGCTGAAATGGAAAATTAATTATTCGAGTAAGCGCTCACAGCGGAATGAACAAAGACAATTCAAATTGAATCATAATGAGTTGCATTCGCTAATTGTATCGACATTCAAAGATCCCATCGGAGATGAAACTTGATGAACTGAACTGCAGAGTTGCGGGATGCATAAAAGCCTACTCAGAGTACATGTCTGTACATGATAGACTCTGATGACAGACTCTGATGGGTCTATAACAATATGTGTGCCATTTCCGATGGTACATATCTGTCTCATCAGTTGCTCTTCATTCAAAAGAAGGTCCGTGGCCATGTACTCGCACATATGTGCATGGGTGTATGTATGTATGGATAAATCCGCATCTGATAAACCCCGAATACACTCAATTTGTGTGAACTGACTTCATTTCGCCTTAAGACGCTGTTTGCCATGTCCAATGCCACTTCTTGCCCGGGGAAAGGAGTCCAAACGAAGCGCATGTGCATAACCGCCCACTTGTGCGGAGCCAACTTTTCTTTGGCTGCGCTTTGGCGAGAAGGACGGCAAGACGCCAGTGCCAGAGCCAACGAAGGTGAAACCGAAAACCACTCGCTGTGCGCTGCTCCCCGACTGTGGCAGGAGCCAGTACTCGTATTGATTTTAGTGGCGCTTTTACGCGCGATTATCGTTTAGTCGGCGATGCCCGAAGTATTACGAGAATTGTTATGGCCACCGAAATGGCTCCAAACGATGCTCCCAGCATTTGGCGTCGAAGACGAAGACGAGGACAACGACGACGACAACGACTACAGCGACGTCGTCTTCGGCTTGAGGCCACCAGAGTGGCAGAGAGAAGCAGATCCATGAACCAGACGACAACAGCCGGCGGGCTCCGATTCGCGGTAGGGGAGGAGAACGTGATAGCCTGGAAAAGTTGAGCCACCAATGAGTGGTTGTCATTTTACCGTCGGGAGATGTGTGTCCATATCTAGGGATATAATATCTTTCACCGTTAAAATTAAATCTGTTTATGTCATTAGGTGTCCAAGGTCAAGTACCCAGACCGGAATTGTGCCAATTTTACAACTAAGATATAAAAATGCACCAAAACTACTTGAGATACTCGTAGCTTTATCCTTTATTTTATTGTTGTATATAAATTTATGATTTATATATATAAATATAAACTTCTCAAACAGAAACTACATCTAAATTGAGAACTGCCATAATTATATACATATGTACATATTTAGGTTCTCCTTTCATGGCAAGGGTTTGAGCATTCCATATAAAAATTAAAACTTTTCTCAGGGTAAAAATAAAGTTTAAAATATCGCCCAATGCTGTTTAAAACTTTGGGGTCTCTTTAAAATTTTTTATCAATAAATAATACATCTAAAGGAACAGTAAAACTAATTAATTCTTTTATTGAGTGCTTTTGCTGAAACCACTTCGATTTGTCCGTGGACAGCAGCCAAGCCACCTCGAAGCCGAAACACGTGAAGATAGGCGACCCAAGGGCAGAAGAATTGGAAAAAACGGGAACACGCTGCTGAGCCGAAAGGATGCATGGAAATTGCTTTCATATTTCAGGTGATAATGGTTTCCTTATGTGAATTTACAAAACATTAAAGCTTCTGCTGCCGTGTTCGAGTCCGTGTTCGTGTTCGTGTTCGGGGCATACATAATTTGGGCAAAAAGCAATTCACGTTAATGGCGCAAAATCCCAAAAGGATAAGGCGGCGAAAAAAGTGCTCGCCCGCGTCCCTGCGCTGCCAACGAACGGAAATGGCAAAAGGACATCCGAAGATACCAACACGATACGCGGTTCGGTATGCCCGGCCCTGGGTGGAGCGTCTACAACTCCTGCCCCAGTCATGGCGTCGCCAGCGCCTAGTTGTTTATTGTAATGGGCGTTGTAGCGGCGCCGCAGGACGAAGGACCCTGGGCCTCCCACCACGCCCGGCTTTTTGGGGGCTGCGTTCCCTGCCAAGGATGTACGAGGCCATAAACGAGATTAAGAATGCTGCTCGCGGTGGCTGAGGCTGCGCCAAGGAAAAAGTCAGGGAAAAGAAAAACGATATGCACAGGGCACAGCAGGGCAGGGCAGGAAAGTGGAACCGAGCCAGGTACTGGGGTCCTTGCGCTGCTCCTGGCCCTGGCACTTCGTGACTTGGATTCGATTTTCTTCTATTGGTCTTGTGGGAAATGCCAAGAATAATTTCGAGCATCTTTTTACATTCCCACTCCCACTTTCTTGTGTATTTTTTACGCTCCGGCAGCGAGGGGCACACGGTGGCGCAAGGACTCGCCTTTGCATTTGTGTGCGTCCGTGAGCATTTACGCAACCCTCCAGCCAGTATCATCCCACTGTGCTGCACCTTGTGTCTGTTCGGGTTTCCGCAGTTCCAATCCCAAGTGCAAACTTCCTGGCTCGTTGCCGTGAAATATGAAATATTTTCTCTTTTTATGTTCCTGCCAATTAACCTTGGTCGAATTTTTACCGGCATGGTCCTGGTTACTAAGTGCAAAAAAATGATGAGCACCTTGCCGAGAGCAACCTGCTATTGAAGGCTAGAAACAATGGCTCGTCCTTGGAAAACCAGCGACAGCACTAAAACAGTAATGTAAATTATGATCTGTGTCTGGGGTCGGTCTCTTGTGCACAACTACAGCATGCACAATTATTTCATAAGAGTAAAGTCACCACAGTTGCAGGTACGAGTATACATGTGTACGAGCATGTACAATTGTTAGATGCATTTCTTGAAAAATATTAAGAACTAATTAATGAATTGTATTTCTTTCATATTTCACTTCCTTCAAATAACCACTGCTCAGAATAAGTTGTAGTCTTCAACGCAAAATTGTAACTTCCTTTTAATTCAAAGTCGTAATATAACAAAATTTATAGTGAAAATATCAAAGTGTTATATTGTATATAAATGAAATGCTGCACCTAATTATTTTCTGTCTGAAACTATTAACATATTTGAATTAGATCGATTCTTTTTAGCTTTCTCATTACTCTTATGTAATCTCCCAAAAGCCAAAATATTTTTTCATTTTCAGATATGTAGAATGCACTTTTCTAACGAAATTCTAATTGCAGGTTAATTCTGAGCTGTTTTGTTGTGTTTTTTATTGATTGAAATTTTCCAAGTTCGTGCCATTTTAATCATTATTTAAGCTCCATTGCAAGTTACAAGTGGATAAGATTGTGTCCCAGGCCTGCTTCCCAAGAGAACGCAAAAAATAGCCACAATGTTGTTTACCTGAGACTGAGATCTAGCCAAGTTCCAGTGGCAGCCATATCCGAGCTAACGACTACATCCTGTTGCATACCAAGTGTTCGGGGGAGCTTAATCCGACCGTTCCAATGTTTATCTTTCAATATAGAGCGTCGTTAAGCTAAAGGCGAAACGCTCACAGAATTTTCAACGACTTAAGGCGGCCAAATTAGACAAGGCAGGGGAGGACAGTAACAGCTGCAAAAAATTAAATGCAAATTAGAAAAACTCTCAAAAATACAATCGCATTAGTCTCAGATGTGAGAAATGTGATATAGGAATATAGAAATCCCCTACCCTCCACAGATATTTATATGCAGTATCTTCGGGCACTACGGCTGTGTGTGTGTGTGTACAGCATTGTGTACGGGTACGGGTGTGCAAAGTAATTTTTCTTGAGACTCCATCCAGACCCATCCCATCTCCCAGCAGAAAAAGCAATTTAGTAAGCTGCTGGGCCGTGATGAGGGAGGTGTTGGGGGCGGGCGGCCAAGACTAACAGTGAAGCCAGGCCGCAGCGGGGAAAACGGAAGAGCAAACCCAATTTCCCTGCTTGGGGCCAAATGGAATCTGCTGCTGCTGCTGCTGTGGCGCAGGCTACGTGCGCCCCAAGAACGCGCGCGCGTCTTCCCAATAAATCTTCTTTACGAGCGCACACTCTGGCAACAATGGCCGTACCCGCAACCACCCTCACCGCCCTGCTGCTCATGCTCATGCTCTGCCTCCAGCCCACCCACAGAAAATGAACCTAAGCAAACTATTCGAATGGCATCTCAGACCCTAAGACGATGCGGCACTGCTGCTGCTCCGGCGGAAGAAGAAACAGTTGGCTGCCAAAGAAATGCTGCAAAGCAAACAACGGACATAGGGGTGGGTTCTGGCGTGGCAACCAGCCATCTTCCTCTCTACCGCCATCCTGCTCTCCGGGCTGCTGCTCTCAACCCGCGCAGCCACCCCCGGAGCAGCAGCAGCATCGGCTTCCGGCAGCGTTGGCGGCAGCTGCCCGAATGCGAACGCACGAAATGGAAAAAAATGGCATTTAAGAAAAGCGAAACGAGAAAAATAAGGAGCTAAACGACTTTGGAAATTCCATTTGAGCAAACAACAGGCAGCGCCTCCCGCTCCCGCTCCCACCCCCACCCAGCCTCTGCGACTTGGCATTTCACAAGAGGCAAAGAAGGAGGGGGCTGGGTCCTGCTTTCTTCTGCTCTGCCAGAACCAGGTTCGACTCCACCAATAAGTGGACGGAGCAATTTTCCAGCTTTAAGTTTGGTACATGAATCATAGATATAGATCGAATATACTTGTGTAGGTAGATCCTTCCAAACATCGCCAACTAATCAGTTTTTTTTAATTTTTTCCAGTGATGATCTAAACAACAAAGAACTACACCGCTGAATGTGACATTCAATGGGGCATGTGGCACCAGAACAAGTGATATTCGAGCAGTCATGTCATGCTGTCGGTGGTTTTAATATGCTTGGATTTAACTTAGTAAACCATACAAAATATACTTACCATTTATTCAACATACATGCATACATACATACATAAAAGCTCATAGACATAGTCATAGACATGTCTTTATATACTTGATCACATTCTTGTGCAAGTGCATAGCTGAGAATTGAAGCACAGTCAGATAGTCACACAGATACTCGCATACGAGTATGTACTTACTCGTACTCCGTATACGGATACACATGTGTGCACTTTGTGTGGAGAAGGAGCCGCAATAATGCAAATGGCAAAAGACCCGAGCCATCGGCATCCGATCCAATATTTGCGCCAATAAATAAATTTAATGTACAAACTCCGGGCATGCGAGAGCATATTAAAAATGAAAATTATCTTCTGCCCGAAGCTTGCCAAGCACGCATATTCATGTCCACACAGGCACCCCCAGACCACCCCAGACCCGCCCACACATGCTCGGCTGGATGGGGGTGCGGGGTCTGCACATTTGCATAAATATAATTACGGGACGGGAAATTTAAAATTGCATCCAGTGGAAAAAAATATTCATGCGCAAATTGAAATTATTATGCTGAATACCATTAAAGTGCACAAATAAAACGAGCGAAGCGGATGGAGTCGGAGTCCGCGTAAGCAAACTGGCAATTCCTCTGGAACTCCTCGGCCTTAATTATAAAAGATACCCCAAATACCTACTTATTTATTGTAGGGCAGACAGTAAAGTTCAAAGGGTCCCATGATATTATTAGAAATATTTCCGCATGTCTAACAGTTAAATGTGTAGATTTCTTATCAATTATATTGAAATATATTTACATACACTGCATACAAATACCACTGTAATAGTGTCAATATCTAAATACGAGTATGATTTTCCATGTCGGGAATTGTCCCTGTATCCTGACCGAGATCTAGCCGAGATTAGATCGCTATCCACCAGATGTCGAATGTGAGCAATTTACAGGCACAGCCGGCATATTATATTCCATGTGTATGTGGCATGTCGCGCCAATATTAAAAGTAGAAATGAAAGCTTCCAAGACAATGCGTGCGCCTTAACGACCTCAAAGACAATCCCGAACACACTCCCAGTGTCTGCCCTGTCTACTGCTCTTCCAGGTTTCGGGAGAGTAGGAGGCACGACACGCAAGCCAATTGAATGGCCAAAGAGCGGAGAGCACCCGAAGGTGTGGGTGTGGGTGGGGCTTGAGAATGGCATTCATATTTATGCATTTTAAGGACATTAGATGCTCGCACATCAGCTTCGATGGTACACACTCTGTACGTGTTAATATCCCCGAGTCGCATGCCGCCCCCTGCATGGACCGTTGTAAAAATGAAATGCCATTGCAGTTGTTTCTGGGTTTCATCTGGGGCTGGAGTTGGTGGTGTTGGACTGGTGTTGGACTGGTGTTGGGGCTGGCACAACTCCTACTGGGCGTTCGTTCCCGTTGCCATGTACATGGGGGACAAGTGGTGCGTATTCATTAAAACTTTATAATCACCAAACATGAACGATACGTGATTCGATTGGCAAGTGCGTCGCACCACCCATTTATCGTACATGAACATGAACCACCCGAACATATGGAGAGGTTGAAAATGTTTCAAGTTTACACATTTCATATATTTTATGTACGTTCATGGGAAACTTGGGTATGCTGAATGCAAGTGGGATGCAGATGCTCACGGCTCATAGTAGAGTAGATCGATTTCCACGTTTCCAAAGATCGATGTGACTGTAATTATTATTACACCCACAAGAATCACACCTAAAAGCACTTCCTATGTATTTGCATATGTATTATTTGTATCGCATATGTCTACATTTTTCTACACCCCTTCCCCACCCTTACACTCATCATATTAGTAATATATAATATTTGTTGATTTATTTACAAAATTTACCCTAAGATGAATCCTGCAGTACTATTTATGGTTATAGCCAGAGCTACATATCTTATTTCTTATGGCAAAAATAAATTTATGCATGTATTGTGTATATTTATTTTTAAATTTAGTATATTTGTAAATCGTGTAAAAATATATAGAGACCTTACTAGCTTGCTTCACTAGCTTGCACAAAATCGGAGGCTTAATTCCAAGCTGAGGAACCCCATTTCGCATTATCGAATTCGGGTAGGGCTCAGCTCTCGAATTGAATTTAAACTTTTGCGATTCCAGTGCAAACTGCTGCGAGTTGTTGCCTGAACAACACGGATTGGAGACGAGACCCACAGTTGCGAAAGGATCAACAATTGCAATCGAGAAAGGATTCGGCCAAAGAGTTTCGCTCGCCGTTGAATGAATCCCCGAAGCGGCTTTATGCGCAAAAGTTTTGCTTGTTATTTTTAATGGCCGGCAATAATCGTTAAATGTGTCGACTGTGTCGTCGTCGTCGTCGGCGTCTGCGTCAACTGCGGCAGAGCTGCCCCGCTGCCCCCAGTTTCTGTTCAGGCTTCGTTGCACTGTCCCCAGCAGCAGCAACTCAGCAGATTCCTCCTGCCCTGCTCGTCCCCAACCGACCCCAAATCGAGCGTTGGTGTGATAGGTGTTGGGTGGTAGGTGGCGCTCGGTTCGCTTGTGGCAACTCAACTGAAAATTTCATTTCGTTTGCCAAGAGATCCGACTCCGACTCCGACTGCTTCTCCTCTCCTTCCAGCCGGCCCGAAAGCGGACGAAAACTTTTTAGACTTTTTGTCGACTTTTCGCATTTCTAGCTGCGGCCAAGTTGAAAGTGCTGCCTCAGCAGCGGAGAGGGTTGAGTGTCAGAGTCAGAGACGATGCTGTGGCTGGCTCTGGCCCCTCCTCGCTCAAAATGTTAATTTCATAACCCGAATCGTGCCCGACTAACTGTAGTTCCATTTATTTGCGTTCTATGTAAATTCCCTGAGCTCACGTACGGCCTTCGCCCATGCTGGGCGTGGCGCTTGTTAACGTTCCGCCTGTCCCTGCCCCTCACCTGGTGTTCCAGCTCTGCTCAGTGCGCTGTGTTTTTATAAATATTTGAGAATTGTAATCAAGATCCAGTTGGTCCTCAGCACCACCCCCGACACAACCCACCATCCAGGGCCCCTTTCAAGTGGCGCAAATGTCGTGTTGATTCTTTTTTTTGTGGCGTTTTAATGCCCTGGCGAATGTGCACTTCAGAAACGAATTAAAACGGGAAACATCCCCAGCTGCAAGTGCTCCAAATGGATCCTGCATCTCGGGGAAGTTAGGCAACAACTATGAAAGGCAAATACATATACGCAAATCTGTTACACTCAACACAACATTCAAAATTGATCGATCATTAGTTATAAAATGGGAATCACATCACTCATCCCTTGGCCAAGGTAAATTCAATCGGATATTGATGATGCTTGGGCTGAGGCTTCATTTATGATATTCTGAAAATTCTGACGGACGAATTACGTAGTAAAAACATGCAAACATTCGGATAAGAAATGGATGGTAACTCTTAATCGATGCGTTTATCTATCCACTTTATATACATGGAAGCATTCACAGCTCCGCATTTGCATTCCACTCACGGGTGGTCAGACCTCTTAGGCATTGAGCTGAAACAAACGCCAAAACCAGAAATCCCAGGTATGTATAACAAAGATAAACCTATGAGCACTCCATTAATGGGAACATTAAGTGGATTTACGAGCCCGAAAAGACAGCTGAGGGGCCTTAGAGGCGGCATCGAAAAATAAACTCGTTTCGGTTTGAGCCACACCTCCGTCTTGGCCGTTGGCCATCTGGGCTTGGACCAATACAGAATTTGCCCACCACATTATTTAGTCGCAGGTCTGGCACAGTCTGGCCTGGCCAACAAGCGCTTGGGAATGACAAAGGTCGTAATTAAGAAGAACTCCGTACCACAGCACTGATGTTTTTAAACCCCTCTACGCCATAATTAATTTCGAACATTGCAACATGTCAGCGACATTGCTGGCGGTTCTGTTGATGTTGCTGTTGCTGTTGCTGTGTTCATTAGTTCAGGTAGAAACCACTCCGGGAACGGCCGACGAATGACACTGATGATGAAGTTGACTACCGAATTTATTGCCGGTTGGAGCACCATACCACCCCATCCCCATCAGATCCGGGCAGCATGGAAGGTGGTTCCATCTTTTTGTAGCTATCAGCCGACGTTTTATCTTTCTAATCAAGTTGTATCTTGGGGTGCTGTTGGCCGATACTTCCTACATATGTATGCATGTACATAAGGTACATGCACTGTACATGCATTCACAATGGGAAAGCAGATTGTGTTTGAAACTACTTGAACAATTACAGCCAAAATAAAGACATCAACTTCAAAATCACTTGCTATGGTTACGATGCTGGTACGAAACAGGAATATATGTTTTTTAATCTGAATATATGTAAGCACATGTGTATGTACGTACATACATTCGAGTTATTTCATAAAAAATCAGCACGATCAGACCATCCCGTGTACAAAAATACAGCTTAGCAAATATTTTTTGTTTTGGCTTTGGTCTTTGGAAGGAATTAATGATAACACACTGTAAAATAAGAGAATATTTTTCAGGCGATGATTGCCTTTGAAATTCGATGGTGTTTCAGGCACGTTCAAAGCCACATACATATGTATATGAATCATATATGCATACGTATTTATGTACATATATGCACATAGTTGTATCTCAAATTGCATTTTTTATAGCTACGTACAAATCATTAAGACTAATCATTTTGTTGCGGGTTATGTTACAACATAGGCTTTTGCCTATGCCTCATCATGATGATGACCTGCGTCTACCATGCACAGAGATACGAACACATCTCGGACGGTCTGCTTGTTAATTTAAGTTATTATGTAAGCCTGAAGCGATGCCTAAATAAATGGCCCTGGCGAAACCAATTTTTTTGTATTAATACAAAAAGTGTAAAAAGGTTGGACCGAGTGTAAGGAGTTCCAGGAAGACTAAGTGTAAGAATAAGAATAAAAATAAGAATAATATACCAAAATTATTCGATCCTTCACTTGATATTTTTGAAATTATTTATTGTATTTTATACGTAAGACGTCGCAGTGATATCCTACGACTTTCGATGACAAATGGGCGACAAAGATCTTAAAATTAAAATCTTTTTTTTTTCCCGTATTTGAAGACATAGTGAACCTGATGCTGACGACCAACTAGTGATCAAAGCCTCGTCACTTTTTGATTCATTTTCGAATATTTGATTTTTTTTTTAACAGGTATGCTACGAAACTGGTCGTCCAGCAGCACTAGATCGTGCTAAAAAAAAAATATGTTATTTATTTATATAAAAAATACTATAATAGTTTGGTATTGAGTTAGTTTAGAACTAGACTTTACTTGGACTTCGCTCCAAAGTATGCTTTTAAATCGAATTTTGTAAAAAAATTAAATATCACTTTCATTTCATTTTATATGACATGCCTGCAGCGCCCCGCATCGACAAGTAGCACAAGCACTGCGAAGCAGAGCCGCTCCTACCTATCCACAGATGGCGGTTTGCTCAAAATAATTTTTCCTGTCGGGGAAGAAAAGTCAAGTCGCGTCCCTGAAGCGATTCACACGTTCCTTCAGGATTTTTTTCGTTTTACTTTAATTTTTCTAGATTTTAATATTTGATATATATTAGATTTTACATGACAGGTAGCGCCATACACTAACAGGTAGCACAAGTACAGCTCCTAGCTATCCACAGATGGCGGTTTGCTCAGTATAATTTTTCATGTCGGTTTCATGCCGTTCACCTCTTGTCAGAATGACATTTTGAATATTCGAAATTATTGTCTAATATAATATCGAATGGAAATGCGATATCATTTTGTGTATTAATCTATATTCGATATCATATCCCCAGTACTTTCCATAGTTTTAGTTGATAATCGATTTCACGACTCACTGTAGAGTCGGTACTCGATATTATTTCTCAGTATAACTTTATATGCGATATTCTATATCTACGTACTCCAGTATTAATCCATATTCGATATATTTTCACAGTATTTTCCACTTCAATTGGGGAAAAATACCGTTAACATTCAAACCGTAAATTCCCAAAGTAAAAACAATAAAATATTTAGTATTTATTTAGAATGTACATATACATATATGTATGTCCATACATACATACTCATAATGTTTTTTTCTGTTTTGCTAATGTTGGCATTGTTTTTAAAGAAGAAATATTTTCCTTTATGAAATATTAGATTGGTTAATTGCTCAAATTATTTCGACAGAGTGACGGCTAGAAGTCCTAGATTTTTGGCATGTAAAGATTTAAAAGCTTAAAAAGTTTAAAATACTCTCAAAGATCGTTCCCATTGCAGCTGAAGGCATCGGCTGATCTGATTTCTCGACAATATTCGAGGACTTACTCGTAATATGAAAGGACATTACATAATCTTAATATTTTAAAAGGAAGCACTATCTTCTGTCAAAGCGAACCAAGGTCTGATTCCTCTATGAAACTAATAGATTTCATGGAGATCTGACGCTTCCTTGCCCCTTCCATGTGAGAGACCGGCTTGAAGAGACAAGTATAGGTGGGAATAGCAGTAAATATGAAGAGGATCGAAAGTGCTTTCTCTCTGTAAGAATACGTATTTATTACGATACCAATTTGAGTTTAATTAAAAAACTGAATTAGCCTATCAGAAGAGCCAAACTGTTATCGCCCCTGACAGAATCTGCACTCTCATTAGGGAGTTACTTTTGAATTTGAAATAAAATCAGACCACTCCCACTCCCCAGAGAGCGAGAGAGTGCAATTAAAATGTGTATTTTATGGGTCCGGTCCGATTATAACCTTAGCATCCATAAAATAAAAATAAAACACATTCTGAGTTGAGAAATAAAATTACCCAAATTGCTTCGTTGATTGTATCTTATTCATACAATTTTGCGACTTAATTTGTCCCCCCGTAACTCAACGCAATTAATTGCTGTATTCCCATGCGAGTAACCGTACAAAGTTTCGCCTTACTTCAAACTGGTTCTGGAATATGAATATGTAGTAACATGTTGATGGATAGATATGGACGTATAAATGTACTCTGATCCCAATGACAATGACTCAGACAATCGACAAATATTTTTGCCAAGAGTATGATGCTGTCAATGATACTGAACGAACTATCTAATGGGTGTGCTTCTGACTCTGAAACGTAGTCAGTAAATTTTAATTACATTTTAAAGGGGTTTCCAAATCTAGAATGCTGAACTAAACGTAGAGGAAGACAACAAATAATATTCTTACTTGGATGTACACCCAAAATATTTAAATTGACTTTTGGCTCAAAGTGTGTCTAGAGTGATTGGGTGCAGCATTTCCACAGACACCCAAACGAAAGCCACAAAGCATTTTGATTGCCGAAGTTGAAAGACAATGGCTGAAGTGATAGTGATACCCAAACTTAAGCTTATCTGGCGAAGATATCACTAATGGCCTCCACGACATTTTGCTTTCTTCGGGCATTTGTTCCCCTGCCCGGGGCCTGTGCTCTCTCCTTGCGTGTCTGGGCGAGTATCTGTGTGAGCTGCTCAAACTGTCCAAAGCCAAGTTACAACGGCCAATCAAGACGACAGCTCGGGATGTGGGGCGAGTATTTCAGTGCTTTAAATGGGCTCCATAAAAATGATTCAATTGGCGGCTGGGCTGGAATAAAAGCCGCCAACGGTTTTCGTTGTCGTTTTCGCTGTCGCTGTCTTTGGCGTCGCGTCTCGAAACAAGTTTCCACATCTACTTTGGCTCTGACTTGCTGGACCGGACTGAGTCGGGCCTTGCAGTTTCAATTTCTGGCTAAACGCCGACTTACATATAAGTATAATGCGCCTCCGATAAAGACGACGACGTCGATGCGAAATGTTAAAATAAAACAAATTTATGTTGCAATTAATGGCCGCGATAAATTTGTGCCTACGACATGTTGCGGTCCATAAAAACGTTGCAGAGCCGTCTCTGGCTGAATCTTGGATGGGAGCCGGAGCCGGAGCCGGAGCGGGAGCGGGACGGCCGGGTCTGGGCCGAGTCAGATTAACACATAATCAAGCTAACATGTGCGACATTTGCATACGGAATTGAATTAAATTTAATTCAAATTGAATACGGACTCACACTCTGCACATGAGCACATGAGCAACACGACAGGCGCGATTTAAAATTTTAATTAATTCGAGTGATGAGTGCAGGAAAAGTTTTCCACAGAATTTCGAAAACAAACATTCCCCAACTTGGCTCCAAGCGGGTTCTGTGCTTCCTCCTGGCCCGCAGGCGACCCGCTCGAAAGGGGTAAAATTGTAATCCGAAACCGCAGGGCAGAGCCCGAGATGGCAAAAAGTTTTGTGGCAAGGCTCCACACACACGGACTCACAGAAAGCCAGATACCAGATACCAGAGAGACATCCGACAGACAGAGAGCATGGGGAGAGAGAGGAAGGGACGGGACGGGACGGGACACAGAGGCAGCAGTGACACAAAGTTGAGTTTGAGTTTCAGTTTGTGGTGCAAGTTTTCGGTTTGTGGCCATAAATTATCACAGACAAAGTCATTCGTTCCATTTCGAGTGAAACGCTCAGAGTACGAGTAAAAGTCAGAGCCAGAGTTAGCGGAGCGGCGGACGGACATGGAGGCGGAGAGCCGTGGCGTGGAGTGGAGTGGGGAGCTCGAAGGCGACTGGACTGGGCTTAGGCTTATGGCTGGGTCTTGGTCCCGTTCTCGGTCTCGGTCTCAGTCTTGTATCTTCGGAATCACCATTCCATTTTAAATTAAAACCGAAACCGAACGCGTGGAGGCGCATAGCCATTCCAGAAACCAAAGACAGCCACAGCCACAGCCCCAGCCGCAGCCAGAGCCACAGCCATAGAAAGAGAACGAGAACCGACAGAATATGAACGGGGGAAAACGAATACAAAAGACCCAAGCTGCTAATAAGAGGAAGAAGACAAAGGCCAACGGCAAGATGGCCCATAAAGGGGCTACAAATAAGATAAATTGCATCTTTGGGATCACACGCACAGGTAGAGCCGCAGCGCTGGCACACAGATACATAAAAATATGCACATGATGGCCGATATCCGAGGCTCAAGTCGTCCAAAAAACGCGGGGGACTGCGCCTCGAATGGCTCGAATTGCAATGGATTCGACGACCAGGGTCGAGTAATCTGAGGAGCTCCCACATATCAAAGCTGGATACAGTCGCATGGACTGTGGTGTCACGCAATCTCTCCTTCGGATCTCTGTCGATGCATGGTATCGGTGCGGTGTTCATTATGCATGCATATCGAATAATCGGGCTGAGGTGTACACTGGTAGGGCCTGATAGGGACATACACGGGAACTGGGTGATGGCTGGCGGCATCTCGATCGTTCATTTTATCTTCCCCAACACTCATCTACATATCGCAGCGATCACATTCGCCTGAGCGCCTCAGAGCACGTGCAGGTGGTTCAGTAACAAACACTTAAGAGCTGAGCACATGCGCGATTGTATGAATCAAGTATGGAGGGTTTAACTGAGCTTTAACTCAAAATAATACTAGCTCTACTAGCAAGAGAACGGAAACCTTTCACTCGGGTCATTGATTTGTAATTTGGATTCGGAACTTTCTCCCGGGGAACAGGCGTCAGTCATGAATTCCAAGGCCATTCGAGTATGTCAAATCAGAGGAGATCCTCTCCCCAAGTATTGTCTGTAGCATGTGAATGTGCGAGAGAGTTCGTTTTATGAACTGTTTACTGTTTACTGTCGTTAAAGTCAGTTTAATGTGCAGTCCACAGTCATAACTGTCGCCGGAGACGGCGATGGGCTAGCGGAAATTGCTGGAGGTGCTGAGAGATATTCGGCGGTGCACAGAAGCTGCGCCAGGATCAAATTCGAGAGGGTTTTCTTGGATGGGAGACAGTTTATTGTCTGTTTACACTCATAAATGATGCCCAATTGCAGGCTAGAATCGAGAGGCAGTCGCACACAAAGCCGATGTGGTGTACTCGTACATATACATGTACCTGGATGTGGATGTGGATGTGGATGCGTATGTACACATGAAATTCCCAAATGAAAAGTGTCCACGGTCGGGCAATTAAAATTATAACCAGGGACGGGTCAGGGGCCAGTCGGACAGAGAGCCAACTGCCATGTTGGTGCGGAGGGCAGCACAATGGCCATGTCGTGGCTGCTGCCTCGTTGTCATCCTCGCTCACCGCATTTTACGACTTTTCCTTAATCTGACAGATACGTCACGGCCGCTCTTCCCAGGTATAGGCCCCTGTCGCCGTCTTCCATGGGCCCATGCCTCTGTTCGTGTGAGACGAGACAGTTGCTCATGAGAAGAGCCACACATAGGACCAGAGCACAGGGCACAGGGCACAGGAATGCGTTATTAAATATGATTGTATTGTATTGGGTGAAAGTCGAGAGAAATTCGCGCTGACATCTGTTCAAGTGGCTGCCACAGGCAGCGTAGCAGGAGCAGGCGGCTGCCCTCAAAGGGATAAGAATTATGAAAACTGTTAGTTGGCACAACAAGAGCGGCCATCGATAGCGGCTTCAAGGACTCGACGATTAGATGAGGCCCCCTGATAGAGTGGGAAAACGTTTTCCAAGAACGCAAACTGGAGAGCCTCGTAAATTGTCGCAGATCAAAACAATTGGCCACCGTACGGGTCGCTGGCGTCGTGCCGGAGTAGGTGCACGCCATAATGTTTATTAGTTGGCAAATTGTGTGCCCGAGCCTCCACTGCCAAGATGGCGATATCCATGCCCCCGTAGTCGAGGCAATTTTCAGCTTGGCAATATTATGCAATATAAATCAGCAAATGGCATCGGCACACACACAAGCCCACATTCACACACACAGAAAGATGGTGTAGAATGCCGAGGGTGGTTCTGGTGGCTGCCACAGCCACCACCCACCCACCCTCTCGGCGGATAAGCCTAGGTGAGCACGATGCTAGCAAGATGCGGAGGACGGGGCAACAGGCCAACATCGTAGCCAACTTTAATTCGAAATGATAACAGAAGTTCCGAAAATGTAACAAGCAACCGTGAAAGCAGAAGCAACACCGCCAGTTGCTCCACACAGTGGGCCCCGTGTCGCTTAGAAATGTGATTCAATGGGTGCCAGTAAATACATTGTGATCAGATACAAATTATATACCTCATGGGTCTACTTTACCTCTTGAAATGTTTAAGAAAAACCCAATCGACTTTTTGTTTTGTAAATAATAAATTTCATCAGTAATTTTCAACAGAATTAAATAAGTGCTCCTAAATGAATCTTTTGCTCTACTCAGCCCACTGTGCAGCCAACAAGGATGGCTGCGCTGTACCTGAAACCAATTCGGCCTCTCTTTTCGACTACCAACATTCCATATAAATTAGTCTCGTGGGTGCAATTTTATTAAATCAACAAAAATTTGCAATGTTGGCAACGTGTTTTAGCTTCAGTCCTCGTGTTCGCTTCCGTTTCCCTTTCAGCCCTGTTCTGCCCGGGTCGGAGTGCGAGGGAGCCCTAAGTAGCCGTAGTGAAAGTTCCATGCATGGGGTTGCTGGGTTGCTATCTGTATCTGTAGCTCTGTCTGTAGCTGTATCTGTGTCCCTGCTTTTGTGTGTGGCAACGGTGGTGGTTTCTCATATTAAAAAGATTGTGTTTCATTTGAATGCGGTGCGCATTTGTCGGTTGGTTTCTCGGTGGATTATTATAATATATTGAAGATCGCTTAGTTGAAATTTAGTGTTAATGTCAATGGGGTCGGACGGTAACAGCGCCATGATGGCTTGCTGAATGGCTACTCAGGCCGCTGAAAGATTGCCATCTATCTGTTAGATTCCCTTCTTGCTTATGTTTGTCTGCCATATTTTCCAGTTAGATCGGGTTTCATCATATCCACACACTTTTGGCTGGGTAGAAATGGTGCAAAATAAAATACTCCTGAATATGAAATCCTCTTTGCAATCCATTTGCCGTGGCAATGCCATGACTTCGCCATTTTCCCGCTCCCAGTCTACCATTTCCAATAAATGCAATTACAAACTTCACTTTTCAGTTCCCCTCCCGCTGTCGGGGAACATCGAAAGGCGAAAAGTGTGATAAATGTTCACCAAGGGGTTTAAAATTGGGCGCGTAGAGCGTCGAGCCAGAGAGCCGGAGAGGGAAAACTCATTTTTCTTAGTTAATAAATTATGATGTAGCAGCACGGCGGGATGTGCAATTTTGCAACAGAAAATAAAAGTGGAAAGACAACAACAACACCAACAGCGGAGAAAGTGTACACATTAAGGCCTACACGGCGGAGATGGAGTCTGCGACGGGCCGGGCCAATCTATTCCGGAGTCGCATGAAAAAGTGCCAGGGGATAAAGTCAACCTGTGCATTCGCAATGAGCTGCGAGCTGGGGGAGACACCCACACCCGTGCCCGTGCCCGACGAATCATCACAGCACAGACGCACCAGAGCAGAGGACAGCACTCACCGGCTGCCAATTTCCGGGGACGGGACGGGACGGGCCTCGTCTCGCCTCGACTGGGATTGCGATTTCGATTGGGAACGGGAATGAGAATGGACTAGGACCCTTTTTGCACACACATTGCACCCGGCTCCTGGTTCAGGTGGGAGTGGGGAGTGTCACGAGTGGAGTGGGGAGGGGGACTGTCGCTGTTTGCACTTGTTTGAAAAAACTCCCTTTGGTCCGCCATTAATGTGGGCTTCGGCCCGGTTCGAGGGTGCCATCGAACAGGGTGTTTTATGCCTTGTTTTATTTATGCAAAATTATGTTTCAATTAAACGAAACGCGCACTGTAATTGGCCGCCATTTTGCTGGCACAGACGCGGGGCAGGAACAGCCAGCCAGGAGCAGGAACAGGGTTCGCGCGGACGGCAACATCTGCGACGGGCTGTAATTAGGCCTCGCATATGCCGCGGCACCAACAGCATTCAACAGCATTCGCATCAGCCCCAGACGGGATGCTGAAACAGAATTTAAAGTAGGATCATCGCTTGGCGTTTGCGGCTTTGTTTGCCCTGTCAAAATATTGTAATTCTTTTCTGGCCAGGGCTCAACCCGCGAACGAATTTGAATGCCATAAATTGCCAGAGTTTATGTGCGATTTGGCATTAGAATTACACGGCCGACTAGCGTTGATCCGCGGGGTCGCGGGGTTGCGGGTCTCGCGACTGGGAGGTGGTGGATAAATGTATACGCACAATATGAATAAAACATATGGCGGGAATCGTTGTTCCAACGCCTCCAAATGTTGGGCATCTCGCTGGATTGGTGGGAACCAAGCCATCCAGTTGCCAGAAACTCCTCAAGTATCAAGAGAATTTTCTGAGGTACTCCGTATACTTCTTATTATAACAAAATATACTAAGGTGGGGGAATTATTCTGAAGATAAATGGAAAGTAAATACTCTATCGAAATATACATGCCAGATACACCGATAGATAGACCAAGATAGACATGCACCGACCTATCACACCTATTTGCACTCTCTTTCATGATTTAATGATACGACTCCTGGTCAGATGTTTGTAACGCAGAGAATCAAACAGGTTTGATCCCAGTCTGCATTTTCTTGATGAGTATTTACGCATTCTCTCTCGTTTTTAAAGATATCTCAAAGACTCTCTATACATTTTTTCCCAACTAAACAGGCAGATATTTTGTTGGAATCGCATAGTGTCATAGGGAAAATGTGTTGGATATCAACAGAACGGAGTGATAATCATATAGACATTGAGTTTTCGGGAAAAATCTCTTCGCATGAAGAACTATATCGCTGGCTGCATTAAACATTATTTAAGATTTATCCTTCTGGGGGAATATAAAAGTATAAAATGTATTGTGGGATTTTTGCGCACAGCATATGAAATAAAATATTTCAAACGTTGCCTTATCGCGTCGATGATCGCCTTTGGGACAGTTTAAGCGACACAAAAACTTTTCTAATAACAGCATCCAAATGTGAACTTATGCCCGGCACGGCATGGCACGGCCCGCTCCCATGCAGCCCTGCGTGCTCGTCCTACGTGCTCTGCATGGTGAGCAGAGACATCCGCCGTGAACCCAAGCCCGAGCTTGTGCCCATACCTTACTCTGGCTCCTACTCTCACTCCAAGCCGAGCCATGCCCAATCCCCCATCAATGGGGCAATCTTTGGAACGCCATTTTGACGTTTTCGAAAGTTTCTTTTATTGCATACATGAGCCATTTGGGTGCTTGGGCTTCCGTTTCCGCTGCCGTTGCCATTGGCGAGGACTCTGCTCGTTGACGCAGCCATTACGCCGTCGTTGCTTCGAACAGGACAAGGACATCGTCTGGAATCCTTCTCCTCCTTTTCCTGCGCCTGCGAATCTAACTGCGCTGGTCCTTGGTGCACATGTGTGTGCCATAAACGCCGTCGTTATGTGTGCGCTTATTATCATAATCCGTTGAGTTGTTGCCGCATTAATTAAATTTAATTAAAGGCGTTTTGCAACAGTTCAGGGTACGTGGCCACGCTGCAAATTGCAGAACTACATCTCCAGTCACAGCGAAAGCGAGAGTAGAGCCATCAGCCCCAATCACCCTTTGGACGAGCCATGAAATCAATTTCCATAAAACGGCATTCGTTAATTAATATTTGTGGCATCGGCATTAGCAAGCGAGAGTTTATGCCTCCAAAGGAACTCTATTGGATCAAGTCAATTTGAGGGGAAATCCAAATGAAACGTTCGCTTTAATATATGAGTAGTAAGGATTAAGTATGTGTCTGCTCTGCATACATGTGCAGATTAATTAGCACACAGAAGGAAATAACCATTGTGGATGAATGGAAGATCCATCACATTGGACGAGGAAGTCTTGAAACGAGCCCAGCAATTCGATTTCATATTTTATTAATAAGGAACACGAATACGCCGACTAATGGGATCAGACTGCTGTTATAATAATTATTTCCGAAATATCATCTGTCAGCAGGGGAATATCAGATCTATTTGCAGTTGATTGGGTAGTCTGAGGTTAAAAGTAAAAGCATAATATGATACTCCGGATGTAATTTGCTTCTTTCACATGCGCGAGTACAAGAGACACTGCATATCCCGATAAGGGGCTTCCCCACGGAAATAGGCCCACATATTCCCAGTTTTGGATATCCAGTTCGCACTCATAAACTCAAAGTATGAAGAATGTTTTCTCATAGCAGATTCAATTATTTGGAAAGATTTTCTTTAGTTTTTAGTTTTATTTATTTATTAATTCTTCACTTCAGTTGCTGGCTTATGCTTAAGTTATATCGTTTTCTTTTTTTTGGGGCGGGGTTCGCTTCAATCAGTGATTCATAAATCCATATTCAGCCCCTTGGCTCTGGCCATCACTCTGCGAACGCGGAGATGATTTGTTTGGTGTTGTGTTTGGGGTTAATCCACTTTCTTATTGTAAATAGTAGTTATGCAGTATTATGTACAAATACAATGGCAAATATTGGGCGCCCCTTCGCGCTCTAACTCTAGGATTTTTATAAAGTTCGAATATAATTCAGTTACGTATATTCCGGCTCTTGTCTCTTTCGCGATTCCCCAAATATCTCGCTTCGGTTTCTGTGAGGCTGGGTAAGTAAACTTGGTTGGCTAGTAAATACTCGTGTGTAGTTATCGACTTGGTTGCTACGTATATATGTTCTTTAGGTATTTGACTAGTGTTTAGTTTGATTTAGTTTCGAGTTTTGGGACCTTGGCAAGTGGGTCGCCGTTTGGATGGGTTCTTCTCTTTGCAGTTGTTTCCCAGTCGATGGGTGAGGCGGGGTGAGTGAAACAAAGGTGTTTAATTGTAGTTATTTTCGCATTCATTTGAAATCGCATAAAATTATATAATACACAATTCGTCACAACTAAACTTAAACTAAAATTAACAGAAGTGTTTAGCATTAAGGTTCAAACAAAATATTAATTATGCGCTAATTTGCTAGGCCATCCGAATGAGTCGAAACTTAACTGATCGTCGCAGCTTAAACCAAAGGAAACACAACTATACAGAAACGAAAACGAAAACGGAAACAGAAACATAATTTTCTTCAATCTTCAATCAGGTCTTGAAAAAAGGCAAAAGGTTGTCGCTACCCATTAATATCACTCGAACCAATGCAAACCAGGGGGACTAAGCAGACCTGAACTGAAGGGGTGTCCTAAAGCGAAAGATGTGCACAGGGTGGGGTGGGATGGGGCCGGGCGGGCGGGGCATGGGCATGCTGATTGGTGTGTGGTGTGCGGTGTGTGGGGGGGTGTGGAATAATATGACTCGACTTTGACTGCATTTAATGTTAACATTCTAGATACACATACATTTAGGTATTTATACAAACACATAAAGTTCATACTGTATATATTTGTAATATATATTCATATATATTTGTTATATATGTATATGCATATGTATATTTGTCATTAATTGTTTATGTAAATATGCGCAGTGCAAGCCCTCCTCCTCTATCCTCTATCCTCTATCGTCTGCTTCGGTTGTGTATAATAAATATATCTTGACTTTAGTTCAATTCTTTAATGCAATCCTCAAAGATTATGCTAGGTAAATTTAATTTCGGGAAGTGGAAATCTACGTATATGGGGTTCTGCCGCCTTCTCTCTCTCCCTCTCCTCTCTCTCTCTCTTAGTCGGCCTTCTCTCCGTATCTCTACGCCACAATCCACGATACACACTCCTCGACTCGACAGTTTGTCTGTTGTTGCAACCTTAAGCTAATACGTATTTCAGAGTTCTATTCAGAGTTTGTTATTATTTTGTAGATGTGTGGAGCTGTGCGCCCAGCAATCAATCAACGTCTAGTACACACTAGTCTAGTACATTACTTAACTGTAGTTAATTTAAAATTTTAGTCACTGGCAAAACGACAATTTATTTCGTAGCTTCGTCTGAATCCTTTTTCCATATATTTCATTAATTTTGTTTCGTCGTTTATCATTATTATTATTATTATTATTACGTATTTGAAATCGTGATTATGCTTTTGGTATGTTGCATACCGTTCGTTCTTACAACTTGTATTTATGGAAATATTTGCGCAATTTGCTTGCGTAGTTTTAGATGCTACGCTTCCGATGCTGCGATCGAGTTGAGTTGAATTAAGGTTAATATGGCATTGAAGAAATCGTTGTATTCAAAGCGTGGGCAATCAACAAAGTACGGCAAACACACACAGTAAACACCTTAAACAAACCTTAAACGGAACGGTGGAAGGGGCGTATCGAAGAACATAAACAGGGATAAACAAGGACTTCCAATAAATAGGTAAATACAAAAGGTACACTCTAACCCTAGATGTAAGCATATTCGTACATACATGGTCACATGTGCATGTGTTTGTTTGTATGTATGTTGTGTACTAGGTAATCCTACAGCAGTCGCAAATAATTATACAGTTGAACTCGTCTCGTTGCCCCTCTCGTGCGGTCTGGTATCGCCTGGCAACGCGGTTCTCTGACTATCAAAAATCGCTCATTTCGTCCGTAGATCGCGTCTAGTGCAAACTCCTCCTTTAAGCATGTACCGCTATCGCTATAGCTATCGCTAATCTAAGTAGTTCAAGTTATCTATTAATATTAGCAGGTTGCGCACTGCGGCCCATATCCGATTCGCGGGGGGTTGAAATCGATTGAGCGAGCCATGCCATTCCCTGGGGGTGGAAACGGCGAAGAAAATGGAAGAGGCTCCGTAGAGCTGCACTAAAATCGAATGTGTGACTCTGCCTATCAAATAGACAGCACCACTCCACTCCACTCCACTCCACGAAAGCTCGGGAAAGGTGCGAGGATGGCAGCACTCGAACGAACCCCTTCACTTCACCCCACGAACCGCATCGGAACCACAGTGCGCACTCATTGATTTCGCATGTGTGTGTGTGTACTGTACCGTACCTTCGTACGTATGTGTATGCTTATATATGTTTTTATATCCGTTAATTGTAGACTTATGCAACTATTTACTATGTAAAGGTTTACGTATTTTAGTTATCGAGTTTATCTTTCGCTTTCTCGCGCTACTCAGACGAAGAGAAAAAGACGAAAAAGAACGCCGAACGGGGGCGGTGGTGGCGTGGTGGCGTGGTGCCAATGGCGGAAGAGTGGCTGGCTGGTGGGGGCAGCTTAAGAGTTCACCTTACTGACCGCCTTCAGCAGATCGTGGTTGCTCTTGTCCAGTGCACTCATCATGCCCAGGTTTCCGCCGAGCCCGCCGCCCAGACCCGGACCGATTCCAGCGCCGACACCCACGCCCACGCCCATGCCCAGGCCGAGCTTGAGATCGTTCTGGCCCACGACGGAGTGGTGCAAATGGCCCGGATTGTGTGCGATGATCGAGTGGTGGTCCTGCTGCTGTTGCTGCTGCTGCTGGTGCTGCTGTTGCTGTTGCTGCTGCTGCTGCTGCTGTTGCTGCTGCTGCACTTGTTTGTTCTGCTGGGCGGATTTCATCGTCTCCTGGGCCTTCATCTTCTCCTGCTCCTCGCGGTCGCGTCGGGCCTTCAATGGGAGGGAAGGAGGAAAGAAAAGAGTTTTAGTTTTCCGCTCGACAGTCGATCTCTGACCCACTGCTAGAATGGGAGAGAGAGGGAATCGTGGCGTGGGGTGGGGCATCGACTCACCTGCTCGTTGATCTCCTTGACGGCGCGCAGCTCCTTCTTCAACTTCATGCGGCGGTTCTGGAACCAGATCTTGATCTGGCGCTCGGTCAGGCAGAGCGCGTGCGCGATCTCGATGCGCCGTCGCCGCGTCAAGTAGTGGTTGAAGTGGAACTCCTTCTCCAGCTCCAGCGTCTGGAAGCGCGTGTAGGTCTGTCTGCCGCGGCGGCGTGGGCATCCGTTGGGGCCTGTGGGCGGTAGAGAGAACAAAGAAAGTCACGTCAGTCACGCACTCATACTGCCTGCCAGCTGTCTGCTGCCTGCTGTCTGTACATTGGTGGGATGATGTTGTTCGGCTTCTTTGGGGCTGTCTTTTTTGGCAACTCTTAATGAGCCGCAAAGATGCTGTCCGACAGGCGGGAATGGAAGTCTGCCTCCACCGCCCTAACGGGCTGCAACACATGATTTGTGTCTGTGGCTGTGGCTGGGGATGGAGATGGGACGCTGGAAGGGGAGTGGGGAGTTCGAAGAGGAGGGCGAGAGAGAGTGCACTGCGAATGTCTAGCTGCGAATTACGAGCTAAACAAACAGTTTGTCTAACAATCATGCTGGAAGGGTGAGGCTAGCGAGACCTGACGTCAGAGACAGCAGCAGCAGCGGCAGCATCGGCAGGCGCCCCAGGACTTGGACTCCCCGGGGGGCGGGCAGGCTGACCCAGCGCTGATTCCGCCTCGGATTGCACGCAGTGCATGGAAGGGTGAAGCAACACACCACACCGACTCCCGCAGCGGCAGGTCTCGCCACGGTGGCCAGCAGTATCCGCCGAGCGCTTTTCACTCGATTTTCCTACGCTCCCATGCCATGCCAGGCAATTCTTATTTTTTTTAACGATTTTCCACGCTACCTGTGCGAATTTTTTGCGCGACGGTGCACGGGCTCCGTGTTTATGTTTCGGAAATCAAAATTTCGCTATCTACAAATTGCTGCCTCATCCTCTGGCTCAGAGCCTCTCACTTTGGCTCTACCGCTTGCCGTTTTATGGCTTGTATGCCGTCTCTCTCTCTCTCTCACTCCATCTCTCTCACTCTCACTCTGTCTCTGTTTTTTGTTTTGCTTTGTGTAGAGTTTTTCCTGTAAAAGGTTTTCGTGTCAGCAGCAATTTTTTATGGTCGCAAGTTGCGACTTTCCCACTGCAACGCAACAACAACCGAAGCGAACCGAGCCGAATAAAAAAAGGACAATTTTTGCGTAATATTGTGAAAGGTGCAGATCTTGCAGTTGCAGTTGCAGCTGTAAATCATTTCGGGTTTTCGAATATCCCATGCATCTTTTTATGATATTCGGCAGTTGGCAAAACATTTACGGATCGATTGACGCCGTGAAATGGGCGGCCAGGGGCGGCTCTACCTGAGCCGCTTATCAGCTCTGGTGAGTCATTCCCAGAGAAGAGAAGGACGGTGGGTCCCGTCCCCCCACCAGTCACCAGTCACCAGTCTTGTCATCCCGAACTGAAACTAATTCCATTCTCTGCTCTCTGCTCTGATATTTTTAATTTCAGGAAAGCTTCCGGGCACCATAAAATCGAGAAACATTCAGATCCTGCCTTCCGCGAAGTGGTCAGGACCAGGACCCAGTCGGGGAAAAGCAATTTCAATTCTAATCAACCTCCAGCCCTGCGGCGGAGCTCCTTCTCGGAGGCAGGGCTGTGCTGGGGGCACCGGAATACCGAACTAATCTAAATTATTTACACGCTACAATGAGCAGCTACAATTCGTCCCATAAATCACGACTCCCAGGACACACGCGCCCCTAAACGAGATTTACGAGCCCCGCAATGGCGGCTGCGGCGCACAGGTGCGAGCGAGACGGCTGCAGTGCGCACAGGAGTGATGGAATCCAACATGGCTGCCGCAGTGCTGTCTGTGTCGGACAGGTAGACACACGCACACAGCCATCGACTGCGAGAGCGCATGTGTGTGTGTGTGTGTGTGTGTGTGTGGCCATGCTCTCGTTGTCCGAGGGAGGGGGAAGGGAGCTCAGTGGTGAGTCGGCGCAGGAAAACCGGAATTTCGAGAGAGAGAGAGAGAGAGAGAGAGAGAGAGCACACATTGAGTCACATGGCAGCGAGAACTTGCCTTGCTATTGATTTTCCATTGAGCCGGACGAGGAAATCATTTTCACTCAATTCGTTTTCCAACTAGCATTCAAATCATGATTCGAACCCACACATTCAACTGCTCAAGAGACAAAATCCTACACTTGAAGCAGAAAACATTAGCTGAGTCGCAGCGGGGGAGTCTTTTAGGGTTCGTTGATCTTCACAAATCCTATTCGAAGTGAGGAATTATGAATAAAGGATTTATTTTACATTGATAGAAGGAAGAACTGGCCCGAAATCAGCTGCTATAGGGAGTATGAGTAGAGAGTCAGCCCGGGTTTCCCCCCGGCCGGTTTCCTTGGAGATTTGGGGACGTTCGATTGCGCTCCCACGATACATTTTCCTAGTGTCTCGATAGACTTGACAGACAGTCGCTGAGCAGATATCGCATGTCTTTGGGGAGGGGGCGGTGGGCCGTCTAACCGGTTCGTTGCACAATTGCGCAGAAAACCATTTCCATTTTCCAATTAAAAATCAATTAGCGCGCCGTAAATCGAGGCTAAACTTGACTGATGCGGCTGCTTCTGGCCCGAAATGCAACAAGTAAACAAATCAGCGAACTAGAACCAGAAACAGACAGAAATTCCAGACGCGGCGGCGTTGGCCAAATCGAGCAAGAGGTACAGTCGAAATCGGTGGCTGCCAGCGGAGCGGGAATTGAAATCAGAATCTGATTAAGACACGGGAGCGTGGTGCGTGGTGCGGGGACCGGCACCGGGGCCCGTAGTGACGAGGAATGACAAGACGAGATGATGGCCGTCCCAAGGCGCCGCTGTCAACGTTGTGAATGGGATTTTGGATGGTTATGTGAATGGTTATGGGGATGGGAATGGAAATGGGAATGGGAATGGGCCCAGACCCGGACAGCGTCTATAACAATGACATTAACAATTAAAAATATTAATAATCATAAACGTAAACGTAATTGTTCAATAAACAGCGGCGCGTATAAATAAGCGCAGAAACATACGAAAACGAGCCACAGAAAAGAAAAAAACAGCGCAGACTGAAACTTATGATGACATAAAAATCATAAAAACAATTCAAAGCGTACAATAAAGATACACAAACACAGACACACTCACACACCCGCCCAGAGGCAGGGTGGGGAGGTGAAAAGCACCATAGTTTATATGGGTGTGAGTGTTTGTATCTTTGCTGTTTCGTATCTGTGTGCACTCGAAAGTGGTTCCGTGGGGACGTTGGGACCGCGTCCCGCTCCCGCTCCCAGTCCCAGTCCCAGTCCCCGCCAAGCGACACAAAATCGTACAATAAACAAACATTCATTTTGTTGTATTTCGTGTTTAGTGTTTGGCTTCTCTTCTCTACCCCCTTCGCCTGCTCGCCCCTTTGTTTTTTGGAAAATAATAAACAAATTTACATATCGCTTGACACAGAACTCTCTGAGACATTGTGGTCAGGCCCCAGCCCCAGCCCCATCCCCAGCCCCAGTCGCGAGTGCTTGCTCGAGTGTTGTATGTACAATGTATGTACTTACTCGCACTCGCATTCGTACTCGCAATCGTAGCCTTGTTGTTTCAGTTGTGGCAATTAATTTGAATTCTTTGTCGGGCCTAACTGTTTGCCGGCCCATAAATTCCTGATTTTGCTGCTGTTGACCAGCCGAGAATTGGGGAATCGAAAGTTCCCCGCCACTCCACTCCGTCTGTTTGTTGACTTTTGGCGCGCAATTTTTTCAGTGTTTGTCTTTGAACGGAATTTGGGGAAATATTGGGAGGTTTTCTGCACATTCGGCTGATCTCACAGCTGGGGTTGCATTTCAGTGCGGGGCGTAAACAGTTCTTTGTTCGGAAAAGGAAACAGCGAGAAATGGATACCTTCAGTGGAGACCGCCCAAAATAAAGCGTACGAATACAGATAAAATGTATGAAAATAACTATTACTAATAAATAAAAATTCGCTTGCAAGCTGAAAACAATAAATGTTGCCTCTACTCTGAGAGAGGGTTCGATCTCTTTCATTTACATAATCAAAATCTAGAAATCATATAAATATGAATCCACTCACGGACAATGAATACACTATTCACACTCATAGTTTTTGATTGATTTATTTAACTAATTCCTTCCCAAATATTTTCCCTTTTCCCAGAAATCGTTTCTTCTGCGAGCTCCTGGGTACAACTATGTACATATGTCCATTGTACACATGTACACACGTACACGCCTACTATTCACGCCCTGTTGTATTTATCTGGTTGATTTTGGAGAAGCAGATACATATGTATCTATCTATCTCACTTGTGAGCTGTGTGTTCGTGGCTGGTTTGGTTGGCTATGTTTTATGCTGATTTGTTTATATTTGGTATGAATTTTGGAAACTAACTTCCCGGATGGCATGTTGAAAGATATATAAACAAACGGCGGACATTTAACATGCCCCAAGACCCACCCATACACACGCCTCATATGCGTATATACATATATGTGTGTATGTATGTATGAATGTATTTAAAAGTGAGGAATGTTGTCTGATGGCTCAAAGACTTGTGCTCCGTGGATTTGAGGGAGTTCATTGTTTCCGCGAGCTGGGGAGCTGGGGAGCGGGGCCGAATGGAATGATCTTTCGAGCATTTAGCGCAAATTGCAGTGTTCTCTGGTAAAGCGACATCCCCGGGGACCCGTGGACCCGGGAACCGCTCTGCACAGCCAGGGATATGCAAATGCGCGGAATGGAATCCTTGGAGCAGCGGGGCCAGAGTAGCAGCGACGAAGACTAATTAAAGTTTGAAAGAAAAGCCGCTTAAACGCTCCTTTGACAAGGCTCTCGGGCAACATCTGGCGCCTTTGTGCGGCTTTTAGCCGAGGGCGGCAGAGCAGGGGATGGGAAGGGCGGGGCAGGTAAGCGCCGCCATTAACTTGTGCTCGACTCGGGGGTGGCAGCCGGCAAGAGGCAGTGGCAGAGGGAGAGGAAGCTCCTGGCTGCCATTGCAAATAATTTATGTTTATTAAATTTATTTAAATTTAATCAGTCGCGCGAGCATTTCGTACGCACAAGCGCTGCTGGGCGCTGGGGGAGGACGGGCCAGAGGGGTGTGCTGTGTGTTCCTGCATTGGGGTTGGAGTTGGGGTTGGGCCGCATCTGGGGGGATGGGATGCTTTCCCTGCAATTTATGTGCAGCGCGTTGCCAATGTTGTTGTCTGTGCCATCAGATCCGCCACGCCCCCAGTCCTGTGTGCCTCTGCCCCCGGCAGGCCTGAGTGCCAGGACTGCTAATTGTGTGCTTAATCTTGGGAAATATATGGCTAGCTGTCTGCTGCCTCTTCTGGGCCGGTGCCAGGAAAATTGCCAACAAATGTTGCAAATACTCGTGTCTGCCGTTCCCCCAGCGCAGCTCCTGGGGGATTAATATATTCTCATCAAATATTTCACGCCATCATTGGAATTACTCCTTGTCGGATTGGACTGGATCAGTTAGGAAAGGGAAGCGAGTGGACTGGGAAACATTAGCTTTACTTTGAGCAACGACTAGGCATTAAAATTGAATCCGGGAGAAACAAAAGGAATTAAGGAATGGAAACACAAGAAGTTGGGGGAATCATTCAAGTCGGATATTTGCTTTGGAATTGCCAATAAACATTTTCTGCAAGAGTTTGCATAATTAATTCCAGGATAATTATCCTTCTGACTGAATTAAAGGTGAAATTATTCACTCTTAGATAGATCTTAGATATTCACATGGAACTAATGAAAGGAGAACGAATGAACGAACTCTTCCATGTGCCAGCAACAATTACAATCTCCTCCGGGCATCAGCTATCGATGCATTGTCGAGTTAAATATGTTTTCGACATTATCTCTGTTTGTATGCCCCTCAAAGTACAACCAGACCAGAACGCAGCCCTTAAGGCGCAGTCGAACAGGACCAGAGCCATGGCAACAACTTGGTAACAGCCGAATTCTCCTTTTTTTTCTGTCTCTTTTTGCACAGCGAAATGTGAGAAGGAAACGGGAATAGAGAGACTGAGGCAGAGGCAGAGGCAGGCAAAGAGAGAGTCAGAGAGAGAGCGAGAAAGAGAGACGGCGAATAACGGCAACGGCAGCCATTAGAGCCATTCACCCTTACTGTCTTTATGGCATTTTTAATCTCGTGGGTGGTTGGCGGCGCAACCTCCTCTACTTCCTCCACTCCACTCCACTCCACCCTCTCCCCCACCCACATGGCGCACAACGGAGACGGCATTTTTTGCACGCACTGCAAACACGAGGGTGTGATAAGACAAAATACCCGACATAAATGTGAAAAATATATGGCCAAAAGTGAAAAGGGAAAACGGAAGAAGCCCGCCACAGAACGGGCAGGAGCGACTGCCGCAGGAAGGGGTGGAGAGGGAAGGCAAGGCAAGGAATGGAATGGAATGAAAAGGAAACAAGCCAAATCAGACCTCGGTAGCAGCCCCGCCAGCCCCACTCCCCCCCATCGCATCACACCGAAGTGGTTTCAATAAATTTGTTGGCCCAGCCGAAGAGGGGAATGTGGTTGGCCATGGGATGGGGATGGGGGTGGGGCTGGCTCTGGGTCTGGGTCTGGGGCTCAACTAATTTCGGGCCGGCGGACGGACAAGACAGCTGGAGCATTTGTAGCGATGGCCTATAAATGGCATTAGGCGTCTAGAATTGGTAATCCCAAAGATTTTTGCAAACGGCGTCTGCGATGTCCTGTGCTTGACAGCAGTTGTTCCCGCCCCCTCTCTTCTATCAGCGTCTGACACTGCTGCAAGGGAGCTTCCGGCCCACACGTACACACGTACACGTGTGGCCAACTGACCGCAACTTGAGCACCCTCAGTGCGCCCCTGTCTGGGTCCGTGTCCGTGTCCGTGTCCGTGTCGCTTTCCGGCTCCGCTTTGGGCTGTCTGTGCGCCTCAATTTAATTGCAAATGAAAGGCGTTTAATGTGCGCCCGCTGCGATTAAAATCGCCGCGAATCGATGCGACACAATCAACGGCCATTCAATGATCACAATGAAGTGGCGCCACAGCGACTCTTTGTGAGGGTATGTGTGTATGTGTGAGTATGCATGTGTGCATGGGAGAGTGTGTCTGTGTGGGCCTGGAGTTGGGGAGTTCCCCAGCGCCCCTCCGTGGGGTTCATCAACACTTTTCGGGTCCTTTGTTCGCGCTTTGGTCGGATGTGAAGGGAGACAGACGAGACAAAGGTCTGAAGGAGACTAAAACTTTGCTTTTGGATGCTCTCAGTTGCTGAATACTCTTCGGAACCTACACTTCAGGCTTTGTGTTGTGAATCAACTAAAACCAAAATGGAGGCCTTCTTTCCACTACAGCTCTGCTCTGTGAGATCTCAGGTATTCCCCGTTGGATCATTCCAGTACAGATACCCTTTCGCCGCAGAGGGACAGAGTGGGTGGAGTGGGGAGGGGAGGGTACAAAAAAGGTTCAGCAGCAGTAAAATAACTGCAATTGGCCTCGTCTTGCCCTTTGGACGCCTCATTGGCTTTGGCGCTTGGGAACGGCGAGGAAACTGAATTGAAATTGATTGCCTTCATTGGCTGCCACTGCCACTGCTGCCACTGCCTCTGCCTCTGCCGCTGCTGCTGCTGCTGCTGGCCGTTTCCAAGTTCATTTGCCCGTTCTATGAACCTTGGCAAGCATTATATCGACTTTTATTGAAAATACATATAAATTGAGCCAACTGCTTGCGACGCAGCGCAGAACCCATCGCATTTTGGTATTGTTTGCTTTTCTTTCGCCTTTCGCCTTTTCCTTTTTCGGTTCATTTTCCCAATGCGTTCACGGCCCAGTGGGCACGGGTCTGGCCGGGTCTGGCCGGGTCCGGCTGGAGCTCGCCCCGAGGTGCGAGTATTCCTACTTGTATTTGGTGAAAACAAACACGAATTCCAAATTCCTATTCCTATTCCAATGCACAACTTGAGCAGATGTCGGCCATAACTTAGATTGCGTGGGCAGACTGGGGAAACGATGACGTATTAAAATGCCATTCCCCCCGCCTCAGCCACACCCCTCCCCCCTCCCTCCGCACAACGAAAACGTGACACTTAAACTCGTATAAAAAGCATCGATCGGCCGATGCGGGTTCTATATTTACCTAGGCGTGCACATAACTCATGCTTATCCCCAGTCCCGGCTCCCCAGCCCCAGCCCCACCTCCTGCCACACAGTCAGACAGTCAGACAGTCAGAGCCCAGTCCGTGGTCCCGCGGATACAAATTTCAATATGCGCGGGTCGCCCTGCAGCGAACAATGCCCGACTCGACAGCTCCCCCTCCCCCTAAACCGATCTGGCCTACAGTCCCAGTCCCCCCTCTGTGATGAGGTGTGGTCCTGTGGGCTCCTGAGAAATTGATTGTTGTCTGTCCCAGTCCCATTCCCAGTCCCGGTCCCGGTTTAAGTAAAAGTCAGAGTCGTAGAGGGACCACAGACCACAACGAACGTCTCTCGTTTTTTCCATTTCCTCCGGCATTTTCGTTGGCTGACAAAATTGATTAATGGCTCACACACACACACACACACGCACACAAGGCTGAGTTGGTCTTTTGTTAATGGCTGCATAAGAGTAATTCGAGAAAATGGAGGCTGATGCGACGGAGCCCTTCCATGATCCCAGCAGCCCTTTGTCACCGACAGGTTTTATTTCTCCGCATTGTTGAGCCCTTTCAAGCTTGGCCGTTACGAAACTACGAAGCTCTCCAAAGGGCTCCGAAATTACCTGAATGGCTTCATTAGGCGCTGCGCTGCGGATGGCGGAGCAAGGAGAAGGATTCCCACAATGGCGAGGACTGGAATAACGAGTTCATCCAGGGGAGGATTCCGAAATACAATAGACGTGATTGGAATCGACGAAGAGATTCTTCCAACTGCATAATTGGACAGGGGAGTGCTGCAACAACGAAATCAGAGATATTCTTCCCCAAAATTATATGGAATTATGTCGGCGACAGTCGGCGAGTAGTCGCAAACAAAATCGAAGCACTTTTCAGAATTTAGTTTATACTTATTTTTGTCTCAAAAGCAAAGATCTTTTTGCTTGGGAACTGCTGGCATACTCGTGATTATCTTACCAGAGAAGCGAACCTGAAGCTGCTCCGCTCAGTGCGACTGCCACTGCAACTGCAACTACTCCAAGTGCCTCGTAACCACCCACACTTCGAAATGGTTGTGGCGCATCGAGGGGAACAAAGTGCATCGTAAACAGCAGAATCTCAGCAATTAATCAGCAGAAATGATACATTATTTGTGGAGGAGAGCCGCACAAAGAGTGCATTAGCCGACACCGCGAGCGACTTGTATAATTCCACGATTAAATTAATATTAACTGCGCGCCCTCTTCAAATTAATTTCAACCTCATGAGAGACTTCCAAACGGAAGGAAGGTAACACGCAGGGCAGGCAGGACACGCGAAACGGAGAGTGGAAAGCGGAAAAGGGCAGGGGGAAAAGTGGAAAATCGCAAATGTCGCACCGCACGACAAATGCGGACTTGAGGCTCAGTTCTAAACGAAATCTCAATTCGTTAAATGAAATATTTAAATTAATGAAAATTAACAAACTTCGAGGATTACCCCGTCCATGTGCATACATACACACACATGCCTGGTTTGTATGTATGTATTTATAAGAGGGGAATAAACTTTAAACGAATATGATAGGGGGGTGGTGTATGGTATGGGGGATTGAGGGGAGCTTCAATTGTCTGTGGAACGTGTGCGCTTTTAATTTGATTTTGTCTGCGCAAATTTACATGTCTAGAGGACCAGGCATGGAACGCGCCAGTCTGGCTGCCATTTTGTTCATGTCTGTGCCACTCGCTCGCTCTCTCTCTCTCACTCTCTACGTCTCTCTTTCTGGCTGTGATGTGTAATTCAAACCCTTTCGCCAATTTGCGCCACTTGGGCATTAAAACCGCAGATTAACAGCCGCACGGGCAGTTAAAAAAGGGCAGGGAGCTCCGCTCGCACTCGCACTCGCAGAAACGTGTCATTTCGAATTTTCCGCCGCCGCAAATGAAAAAAAAACAACGACACGAAACGTGCCGATAACACGGTGTCGGTGTCGCACATGCCCCTCTCCAGCCCACCCTCCCCCAAGGGGTGGGAGAGAGCGCGCCAGATGTAAATACAACAACACAAAATAAAATAGAGAAGAAAAAAACGAAAACCGAACAGAAACAGAAACGGCGGGAAGGAAAACACAGAGAATCGGAAATTAAACAAAACCCGAAACGAAACGAAATGGAATTCGCTTATCGCGCCTCATAAATTAACCCTTGCAGCCTGTCCATGTCCAGGCCCACTCGCAGTCCGAATCGCATCCACATCCACATCCACGTCCACGTCCACGTCCACACCAACAGATACAGCCACACCACAGATATGTATGTACATACTCGTATTTACATGCAAGGGAGATAGCGCTACAGACAGTGCCGTTAAGTGGCTGGCGGGTCGGACAGGGTCGCGGCCTGCAGCGGCGTTTATCTGGGCGGGCGGAGATGGCGGAGACGCCTCGCCACTGGCATTGAGATTCCGTCGGGCACAGACAGATCCATCCCGATCATGACTGAAATCCGAATAATTGATATTCGCCGCCAGAGACGACATCGCAGATGAGACTGGACAGCGACAACCCCACCCCCACCACCCCCACTATGGTCCCTGAAGCAGGCGCTTGCATTTGACGAGTTTTCAATTCGAATCGGAATCCAGCGCGCTTATCAGGGGCTATAACTATGGCATGTAAAATTAATAAAAATAATTAATTTTTCTTATTTCGATCTGTGCTGTGCGAATGCGAATGGAGATGTCGCTGAGATGAAGTTCCCGGACTCCTATAGTGGTAAATACTCCCTATAGATTTCGATTTGGAGACGGAAACTCTCTCGAGATTCCAATCTCTTATCTTGCACTCAAGCTAAGAATATTATTTTTGTTTTCTTCGTAATTTGCATTAATAATAAAGATTCGATTTGAGTGATCGTTGATTGATTCATTTGTTCTCGTAGCGTACATCTAGCGCCGCTCTCCCTCTCTCACTCTGTGGTACTCGTATGCGAGTATGAATCATAATTTCCGAGACCTAAATAATTTGCTGGTTTTGCTTGCACTACAGAAAAAATCGCCCATGGAGATCTGCACAAGCAAACATTTTAACGTAACCCAAGACCCAAGAAACCCAGCAGCAAAAACCACAATCAGTGCAGAATGGCAGAATGGCAACTCGGGGAGTTAATTACTTGTCAAACAGCGGCTGTTAGTGCTGTAAATTGGCCGAATGACTCCGTTCAACGCCAACGCCAACGCCAGAGATTTATTTACAAAGCAAACACCAGAGGATCACCAGCAAGCGGAGAGTGGTGGAGGGGCGAGGGGAGGGATCTGGGGTCCGAACCCACTCGAATATCAAGCGATCTGTGACGTCGAAAGCAGAGCCACGGCACGTTCCAGCCCCACCACGAGCATTCGCACCAGAATCGCTGCGATCCCCACTCCGATTTCAGCCCTGGCTCAGACCGGCCAGACTCCGTGGAGTACTAGTACTGTTTTCCCAGTGGTCGAGCGCATTAAACGGTTCGCAATTACATGCCACAGTACCCAAGAAGGGAACGAAATACATTCAGGCAAAAGCAATCATTTTGGGACAGCTGATCGGATCATTTAGAGCACTCGATCACACCATTTGCTATACATCAATAAGTGTAACAACTAGACAATTATTAACCGATTAGCTTGGCAACAATGGGTGCCCTCTACTGCCGGTTATTGGTCAGAAGTGCATGGGAATCGAATGATAGTTTGCACTGGGGCAAGCAATCGAACCCATTAAAATTTGCATTACAGTAATTGATTTGGACAGATAATCGCGTATCAACAAAGTGTTAACTACGCCCTGAGTTACGAATCCCTCGACTGTAATGTGGAAATTCGAATCGTCATTCGACTACATGTGTAGCCATTCAGTCGATCAATTACTGTGGAGTGTTGTGGGAATGTGAATGCCGTGTGGTGACCGCCCATTGTAATTGTACCCCACCATCGCCAGTCGCTGTCTCCAGCTCTGGCTCTGATTGTGTGCCTGTCCACACATTTATTGTACTTGTACGGCAATGTCGTTGAACTAATTGTAACGAGCTGCACAGACCCCGAGCATATGGCCACCGATTCGCTAAACAATCGCCCAGAACTGCGGCAGCATAATCAGCGCCATTATCTCAGATCGGGCCCATTAAGCGGGGATCGGATCGGATCGTCTGTTGCGATGCGGTGTGGTGCGGTTCTCGTTGCGGTAGTCGTAGTCACCATCCCATCCCATCCCATCCCACACTACCAACAACATCGAGATGATCGTTATGCACGGCGCAAGACCATGCGTAAAATCGTAAATAGTTCATAAAATGATCATAAAAAGCCATTTAACGACGGCCAGAGCAACAGGCGCATCGCTGATCGGCGATAGGACCCGCTACGATCGGTCGAATCGATCAGTTGAGTGGAACTGAGTGAGTTTTGTCCGAGCCCAGCTCCGTAATTGTTATTGCCATCACACACAGTAGCAGAGCCGAGATTTTGGGGGGCCTCTGCCTCAATACAGATCCATTCGATCGATCGTCCATCAATGTGATTTACGGTTTCGTCTTGCTGCTTGATTGGCATGGCCGAGTCGGGCAGTCGGGCAGGTCGGTCTCCGCTCGCACTTTCACAGTTCAGACCAGACCAGACCAGACCAACCGATTAGCATGGAGAGCGTGCGCGGGCAGTTGCCGCCTGCCAGTTGCTCCTTCCTTTGGACGTTCGGGGACATTCGCAGGAAAATGACTTCAGCAAACAGAACAGAACAGAACAAAACAAAACAAAACAAAGCACAATGAATGCACAATGGCTGAGGCGGGACAAAGGCAGGGATTTATGACAGGCTGGCCAGGAGAGCAGAGCAGACAAGAGCGGTGAAAGTCGCCGAGTCAAGTCAGCAGGAGCGAGTGACGAATGAGGAGAGCGGGGAACAGATTGCCGGATGCAGTGGTGCAGGGTGTAGGGTGCAGGGTGAAGGGTTCGGCGAGTGAAAGTCGGAGGGAGGGCGGTAGGTAGGTGCTTGTCGGCGCTGTTCAAGGACATTCCGGCATTAAAAAATGAAAATTCGTTTCATATTCCTCGCTTGGTTAGTCGGATAACCCATTAGCGTCCGCATGCTGCGGACAGGACGGGTGGGTCAATGCCAGTCGGGGAATTAACTTCAAGGGTTTCCGGTAATTGCGGTACTTACCATTGAAATCGCCGCAAACGACGCGCTCGAAGGGACTTCCCATCCAGTCTGCAAGAGAAGAGAGTAAAATAATGGTTAATGGTTAACTTTTGGCCGTTGGTTTTTTCTGCGTCCACGCAAAGGATTCATATGCTGCCAATGTAAAATTCCACGCCCGTAAATCGATTGCTACAACCTTGAGGCGATCATGCTGGGCCACGGACTGCACAGACTGCAACAGACTGCAGTGACGATCTCTCAAATCATGCCCGGCTGTCCGGCTGTCCGGCTGCCCATCCCCTTCTGAATGGGGCAGCCCAGCCTCCATAAACCACTCAATCGGGCCGCTTTCAATTTAGTTGTCAGCGCCATCGACAAAAAGCAGAATTGGCTGGGCCCCTGCAATGAGTGGACCACCAGCAGAGTGGCGGCCTCTGTCCAGTTCGACCGGATCGGCATCGGCATTGGCCCCTGCCAAAGTAGACCACGTCGACGGCAGCGCCAGAGTCGACGACTCCTCCGCCGAAGCGACGCCTAATTAATAAGCAGATGAAGCTGCTTGCCAGCACTGGCGCATTTTTAATTAAAATACACAAATTTCTTTGCATTCGCCCGGTCGTTGCTGCCACTTTATTTGACACACGGACACACGGACGGATGGACGGAGGGAGGAACAGAACAATCTCCAGCCAGGGCTGGAGCGAGTCTTTCTTCTTTGTCGCATTGATGATTGCCCAATTTATGGCCAGCAGCTCTTATCTCCAGACATTGGCAAGGCAAGGCAGGGCAAGGCAGCATTCTGTGCACCCTGAGACAAGTCTGCACTGGGGAAAAACGTTTTGGAATCTACTGAAGAGATGTTTTGCCATTAAACTCGAAATAACTCAAGGTACCTCCACTGACTATTGAACATAAATTTGATTAAAATATTTCAGCTGGGAGCATGAGCTGGGAAATGCATTCATAGAGTCCCTTGCATAATTTCCTCCGTTTTCCATATTGTTCTCATAACCGATTTGTTCTTCTTTCCCTACAGTGGGCCCTGCCTCCCCTTCCCTGCCCTGCCCTGCAGCGCGTGCAGAGCTTGCAAATTTTCAGCGCAATAGATGGGAAAACCTCTCTCCATCCGCCTCCCGGGCTGCGCTTTTCCAGATAATTAAGAAAAGTTAACCTCTTTGCTTTCTTATCAGCATAATCAGGTACAGGCACGCCGCCCCTCCCCCTCCCCCTCCACCTACCCATCACCATCCACATGCCACGCCTCTGCCGCAGCAGACGATCCGCTGCAAGTTGCAACATTGTTGACGCTGTTGCCCGAGTCGGTTGGGTCGGTGCAACGATGTGAAAATGAAAATTCATTCAGACGCTTTGGCGTAAAATATTAAAATTCATTAGTTAAATTGCATTTGGCAAGCATTCAGCTGTAAAACGTTGCCGTTGTTGCTGTTGCCGTTGCCATTACGTCCGGGTCTTGGTCTTGGATGTGGTCTCTGGGTGGGTTTGGAGGCTTGGCTGCCACTGCAGGCAAAGTGAAAGCCAGCGCCAGACGTGGGGTAAAGAGTTTGCTGGAGGCAGCGGAGGCAGCGGAGACAGCGGAGGGACAGGGACGATTCTTGCGCGACTCCATCAAGTCCCGCGATTCACATGCAACTGCATGGATAAATGCATGTGTATCTATGTATCTACGAGAGTGCAGAGGTTTCCATGGTACAGGGTGGATGGTGCAGGGTGCAGGGTGGAGGGGCTGCGTCGACGTGTCGCGCACTTGGCTGCCATAATGGCGTCATGCTCGTATTTACTTTCATCGCAGCCAGTCGTCGCAGTCGTCGCAGTCGTCGCGTCGTCTATGATCTCGTTGACAATTTTATCGTCTTTGTGCTGTGAGCGGGAGATATGCAAAATATCTCATTGTGCGGAATACCGTTCGTTTATCTTTGGGCCCGAACGATGCCGATGCCAATGCCGATGCCGATGCGGCGGGTTTTTTTCGCTGGCCTGGCTCCACTGGGCCGCGACCGGGCACAACAGGTTTGGCTTGCAAATGGTTCTATTAACCGATTATATAAAAGGGCGTGTCGAAAGCATTCGCGATATCAATTCAACACTCCACTGCCCCACTCCACTGGATGCCCCGTTCTGTAATCGAAAATCAATTTATTGCGAATCTTCTGAGTGAAACTATTAGAAGATTATTAACACCCTGGAGGGGGTTTCATCTTTTTTTAGTGCTTATCTCAAATGGATTCAGTCGCCGATCTGCCACTAACAGAGTGAATAAACTGTGCCCGCTGTGCTCGCAAATTTGTTTCGCCTCCACCGTATTTTGTACATCATTTGAATGTGCCTCGAAACTCGTATCCAGCCGCAATTATTCATGCTTTTAATTCACATGCATTTGCCATAAATCCAGGCCGAGTCCCAGCCACTCCCGGGCAAATGGATCGCCCGATGTTTTCTCTATTTTGGCGACTGATGTGCAGTTCATAACTCAGGCCAATTGACAGTCTATTCATACGCTGTCCGCCGTAACTCAGGAGGCATTCAACCCGAGTCGTGGCGCTTGGGGAAAACTGAAGTCGTTCCATTCCTCCTTCTCTGGCATCGCGGAAATTGAGGGCAGTGCAGGGAAATGATAAACAAGTCTGCAGAAAGGCGAGCGAAAATGAGCGGATCGGATTGGATCGGATCGCGTAAATTAAAGTGACCCACATAAATTCCGAGCGGATCGCTCGTACTACGTTTGCCGCATAAAAAGAGATCGCCGAATCGCATCTGCATCTGTATCTGTGGCCGCGTATCCGCGTATCCGAGACTAGTTTGTATGCGTGTGGGCACAGCTGAATGTTTGGTGTGTGCGTGTGTGTGTGTGTGTGGTGTGGCAACCTTGAGGCTATTTAAATTATAAATCGACGCGCCGCACCACACACCAGCAAAGAGGGGCACATTTCAAACTATTTTCATTTTTATTTACTGCCAACTTTTGAGCTCTTTGTTCCCGTCTTGGCCCATCAGTCCCTCCCTCCCCCCACCCACACCACCCCCACCCGTTGAGGGAGAAACATTTCGTTTCGAATTTGAATCGCACGGGGAGCAGAGCTCTCGGCTGGAAGACTTATGCGAAATAAACGACTTGGAAGTGCCCCGACAAGTGTTCATTATGCTTCGGAATTGGATTCGATTCGGAATTGGGTTCGGGATCGGAATCGAAATGGAATTCAAATTGAAATGGGAAAACGTTTGCGCCACGTTTATCTAATGTTTATATGGGCCACCGGCCACCGGCCACCGGCAATCGGCCATCGAGGTGTGAATTCCCAGACAGTGCCAGTGGCCCGACTGAGTCACTGAAAGGTTTTGATTTATGCAGATCTAGCCGTGTACACAGTGCCGGATAAAGGGAATCAATCATTCGGCTGGGACTCACCTGTGAGCGTCATCCAGGGATACCGCGGCAGGTCACCAATGCCGCCCCCGCCACCGCCGGCCCCGGGCACCACCCCCGAGGAGGGCTGAGTGCAGGCGTTGCCCAGAGGGTCCACGCCCATGGCCCCAGCGTTGGCGGCTGACACTGCCGAGGCAGCGGCTGCGTGCTGATAGAACTGTGCGAAGCTGGCGGACGCCGAGGCAGGTACGTTCATCGACGGGTAGCTGTTCATCATGGTGTCCGTGTACCTGCTGCAGGAGAAGGAATACAGAGAGAGAGGGAGAGAGGAAGGCGATTAGCATAAGATCGTGTTTGTTTTCTGTATGCTTCCGGCGTAAGAGGCCGAAGTCAAATGCAAATTGAGCTGCCCAGCGGTCCCTGAGCAACCCTGACCAGCCCTGACCAGCCCTGACCAGCCCTAACTGGGACCATTCCATTCGCATCTCACTCCGACTGCGGTTTCCTCTAATTGCGCACTAATCGCCCCACACGCCCACCCAGCGGGAACACATTGTGACGGCACGGACCAATGTGATATGCAAATGGCCGCAGCGGAAGGTCAACGTGCGTGCGAATCCCGTGGCCGGGCGACAAATGGCCACCAGCAGCCACCGCAGCGCGCTCTAATTGTCCCATTCCGGTCGCTCCTTACGGCCATTCGATGTGAATTCTCAATGGGCACCAGCACCAGCACCCGAGGGCCGATGGATCAGGGCCGAGCCGATAATTAGAACACATTCGAAATGGATTTGTGGTTGCGGTCTGTGGATGTTTCCCCGATGGCATCTCTGGGCATTTCCGCTTGGCATTCGGGACATGCGTATTCGAGTTTACGAGTATTGGCCAGGAAGGCATGAAAAGTGAGTTCTAGGCCAGATTCTCCATGGAAAGTGGAAAGTAATTGAGATCGGAACTAGAAGAGGAAACAGATTTCTTCACCGGATATCTCTGACACGGAAGGTAACTAGCTACGGAATGCATATCTATTGGATCAGAGCACTAGAGGAGTGGGAATGGAAATTTCAGCTCAGTTCGGACAATATAAAGAATATAAATATAATTATAAAGAGAGATCGTGGACTCACCCGCAGGATTTGTCCTCCAGTCCGGAGAAGCCGGCCATGCCGGAGAGGCCTCCGTGGCTGCTGGGGTGGTTTGACACGTACGGATACATCTTGCTTGTGGGGATGGCAAACGAGGAGCTGGCCGCGGCTGCGGCGGCTGCAGCAGCTGCTGCGGCTGCTACGGAGCTGGCCGCGGATCCGGGAGAGTTGTCGTTGAGGCTGCGGTGCAGCGAGGAGCTGGCCGATGGCGAGGGGGAGCAGCTGCTGTCCCCGGTCTGCGAATTGCCGGCCGAGGGTGGGGTCAGCAGTAGTTGCTGATGCGCGTGGGCGTGCGAGTGGGCGTGGGAGCCCTGAGAGTTGACGGCGGCCGCTGCGGCGGCTAGCTTGTTGATGTGCTGCTGCTGCTGCAGCTGGAGGGCGGCGGAGAGCGAGGAGTACTGCGACTGCGACTGCTGGTGGAGCTGTTGCTGTTGGTGGTGCTGCTGCTGGGCCTGCTGCTGGAAGAGCGCCGCGGAGGAAGGCGACGAGGACGACACCGGCGAGTGGGAGGACTGGCTGAGGTGCTGCTGATGCAGTTGGTTGCCCAGGTGCAAGGCGCTGGATCCTGGCGAGAGCGAGCCGGTCTGCAGGCTGAGGTGGCTGCTGCCGCTGTTGGTGCTGCTGCTGGCGGTCGCCGAGGTGTTGGAGCTGGCTGAGACGGAGGCTGCGGCTGCTGCGAGGGCGGCTGCGACGGCTGCTGATGACGAGGTTGGAGGTGTGTTGGTTAGGTGCGAACTGATAAATGGCTGGAACTGTGGGTACTTTGGCAGCATACTATCGAAAACAAATTTTGACATTGCACATATCTTGCTCTCCGGCAGAGAATCGCCGAGTCGTCGAATCGTTGAATCGTCGAATCGTCGAATACGTCGGAGTCGAGTCTGTTCTGGATGTTTTATTTTCTTTTCTCTTCGTTTCTTTTATTTTGAGTCTTGGCTAGGATCGATTACTTCTGGGTATATTTTTTGTTCTTGGGAGCGTTCCGTCTTCGCTTTTCGTTTTTGTTTTTTGCTTATCTAGCTTGAGTCTTGCGAGCGGCTCGAGTAAAGATTCTGAATCGATCGGGGAGTGACTAGGTTGAGTGTTTGTGTTTTGCGAGTTCTCTTTAACAAATTTGGTTCGAATTCAGCTTGGAAATTCGCTCGATTTAAGCAGCGAAATGGGAATACTTTTCCGATTTGATTATCAAGTTGTCGGTTGCCTTTTCTCTCATATCAATTTTATGCCATTATAATGCAAAGGAAATCCCTCTATTCAACGTATAAATCAGGCACCAAATTGATCAACTTAAAGAGCACTAAAAATGCCATAAAGAAGAGAAAATAAACTTGAGATCCACTAAAAATTGTGGCAAACAAAAACCGAATACAGCCAAAACAAATGCTGACAACTGAGGAACGTTCGGAGAAGAATATATTATATGTATGTACATATGTATATTTAGATACTGTATCGGAAGAGATTGTTCGGAAAACATAAAAAGAACATTAGCCAAATTGAATATGTTTAGATGGGAGACATAAATCTCTCCGACTGCCACAAACGATTCGATGGAAATATTTGTTCATTTTGCTGCTTCAAATCGCATTTCTTTTTGCTTTGCGCTCAACAAATGTTCCCTGCACAATGCCAAAGGGTTAGTAGAACTACTGGGGGCTGTGAGCGGAGTGCCATCTCCTGGATTAGTACACTACGAGTATATAAATATAGTATGTGGGATGGCAAAGGAGTTAGTAGACTTTTAGCGGTACGAGGATAGATAGAGAGAGGTGTTGGTGGAGAGAAGAAACTTTGCCAGTTGCCCGAGTTTGTTCTACTTTCTGGTCTTGCAGATGGAGGGAAGAAGGTGAGAATGCATTTCGTTACCTTTCAGAGCTCGACTGGGCTCGCTATCAAAGTGGCTTGTGATTTATTGGAAAGCGCCTTCCAATTGGCGAGCAGTTTGTATTTGTTCAATGCTTTTCGACCGAAATTGAGGATTCACAACGAAATTTGTTAAATTTGCATATGGTTTCAGGTTTCCGTGTTGCTGCAGTTGCTGCTGTTGCTGTTGCTGTTGATGTGGTTCTGGTACTGTGGTGTGTGTGGGTGGGGACATTTATTTGTTGTAAAAGCAATTAAAAAGCGGCCATCAATTACGCGGAAAATAATGCACGGTTGGGGAGCTGGTGCTGGTGCTGGGGCTGGTGCTGGCCTGCCGTCGGGTGATTTATAGGCGCGGGACTTTTAATGGCGGCGACGGCACTCGAACGCGTTATGTTTTTACGGCTATTGGCTATGATTCACAGCGTTTCCTTTTACGACTCTTCAAGTGCGTGTGTGGCTCGGCGCTGGCACTGGGACTGGGACTGGGAGAAAGGCTTTCTCTGGCTCAGTTCTGCTTTAATTACTTTGTTTAAAATGCCGTAAAACACTTTGCTCTCTCTCTCTCTCTCTCTCTCTCTGGCCCCACAGGTAGAGGGCGGAATCGAACTCTCGAACCTTTTACGATGTCAACTTTATGACTTTTTAATTTTTATGTACTGCACACACACTTGTTTTGACAGTTTCTGGGGTCACGGTTTAATTCTTGATGGCTTTCGGAGTGTCAGTTTGGCCCGATCGACTTCTGATTTGGCATTATACTCGTCGTCGTTCTCGTATTGTTTTATTTCAGAGGATGTGTTGGATGTGATGTCGGGGCTCTGCGCTGTTGGTGTGTGTTTCGTGCCACTATAAAACTATAAACTATAAACCGCACTATAACAGTTAAGTGACAATAAGACGAGCACAAAATAATAATAAACACGGCGAATCGGAAACGGAATCGGAATCGGTCGAGTGGAGGCTGGAAGCTGAGCGTGGAGCGTGGAGCCTTGGCGATTGGAGCTGAGAGCTGAGCGAGCGCTGTTCCGCAGACACTACTGCGCGCCACGATAATAAATATTATAATAAAACGAAATTTTTAAAAGAGTATAAAAATTTCGTGTAATTGGTAATTCTTGCTGCCGGCGCTGGCAGAGCGGCGGTGGCCAAGGCTGAGGCTGAGGCAGAAGCAGAAGCAGAGACTGCGGCAGAGACGCGACTACGAAGAAGGCGGCGACGTCGGCGACGTGGAAAACGCGGGCGCTTTTGGAGAGTTTGTCTGTCTGGATGATTGCTGGTTGTTACATGCTTTTCCGTGGCGAGAGAGTGCCGCGACGGCCGTTGTGGCGTTACGAGCAGCGAAACGTTTATGGCGCAATACAAAAGCCATGCGAGCGTTCTTATGGGCCGCTGGATGCTGAGGCAGTGACAACAACAGTCCGCGGCGTCCGCCAGGCCAGGCCAGCAACAGCAACAGCAGCAGCAATTCATTTCAAGCACTCTGCCGTTGCGCATAAACACACGCATACCGTGTCGTGTCGCATATGCACCCATACACCACACTAGCGCTTTCTGCCAGCGCTGACGGCGACTGCGGCAATAAGAAAGATGGCAGCGCTGCTGGGCTGGGCACATCGGGTCGTCTCGCTCCCTCGCACTAATGTGGCGAATACAAAGAGTCGTCCGGTAGGTACGCTCTCTCTCTCTCTCTCTCCCCTCTCTCTCTCTCTGTCGTTCTCTCTGCCATGATGGCCGTCTGAGCGAAAGAGCGTCGAGTGGGAGTGATTGTTGAGTGGTTTCGCAGTTGGAGTCGTTTTGTGGGGCTTTCTTATACGATTTCGCTGGCTTTTAGTGCGCTCTCGAATGGATGCTTAATTTTGATGTTTATAACGTGAGAATGCGAATGCGCCGAGCGCCGACAAAAGCGGTCGCATTTGCTGAGCAAAACTATCTGCTTTGAGTGGCCTTTGAGTGCGATTTGAGTGAGTGCTTTCTTAAGCGTTTTATACTCCGTTTGGGCAAATGTTATTGTTCATTTCAAGCGCCCTGGCTCTGCTCTTTCTTAGTACAAATTAGCCTAAATTTAGTCGCAACAAATTTGTATTTCCCTTTTTTATTGCACACAAAACGAGCGGACCTCTCTCAGTCTCTCAGTTTGTCTCCTCTCCGTGATAGAAATCACGGAAAATCCATAAATTCGAGAGATGAAAAACGCCGACTCTGCAAAATCTCATTTCTTGTCCTTTATTTTCGGCCGCTGCCTTTTGTTGCTCTTCTCGTTGACGCCTTCTCCCTCACTCTCACTCACTCTCCCTCCCCGCCTTGTGCCCTTGTCAGTGGAATTGCTGTTATGACATTTTTATGAAAAATTTCAAATTTACGATTGGAATTGGACAACAACACAGACATTTCCCTCCCTGACTCTTCCACTCCTCTGACGATGCCACTGCCTCTGCCACTGCATAGAGCAGATTCCCCGTTTGGCTGCGAATTTATGCGGAAATGAAACGAATCTGCAATTTCTCAACTTGGCCACTTGTCTGGGCCGCCTGGCCTGTCATCCGACTCCGCCTCAGGGATGGCCTCCAGAAGCGGTCTCTTCTAGGATTAGTGGAATTTGGGATGTGGCTATTTTTTTTGTGATGGATTGAGTGAGTGGTAAACAATGGTAAAAAAACGCGTATGACTAAAACATCAACTTACACATCAAATCTCCTCTTTACTACATGTAATTTGTTGTATATAATACGGGTATATGCCGTATGTATCAATGATCTGAAAAATATGATTCAATTGCTTACCATTTTCTTATTGTACATGTATCCAAGTTGAGCTAAGGATTACAAATTTTAAATTCATTTTAAAAGCAAAATATAATTGGCAAACATTTCAATCTTTTATTTCCATATTCGGTATCACAATCATTTTTATTTTGAAACTTTAGCTTAGAATCTCATGCGAGTACATAGTTGAGTTAAAGTACATATTTCCAAGACTTATTCATGTTACAATCTATGCTTAAATTATGAACATTTCGTGTGTATATTTAATTCAGTTAAATTCGCCTACCACAAGCACTCTCTCTTTCTAAAGTAGCTGCCATTTATATGTACTATCCGATCAACCCGAATAATTCCATTGTAATTGGCTTTCGAGTAGTTTTATGGCCGTTGCCCAATTGGCCTGGCTCGGATTGCCAAATCCCGTGTTCGTGTGGAGCGATAACAATTGAATAATGATCAATCAGCGGAGTGGCTAAATAATCAAATTTTCGCGGAATCTTTTATGGCTTGGTGTGGGGTGGGGTGGGGGGAACAGCGTTAACGGACAACAGAGTATTTTAAAATTAATTGCTCATAAATTCCAAATTAAGCATTTTGCCACACTTTGTCTTAAGTTTATGGGTCATACTGCGAGTGTGAATGAGTGAGTGAGTGTCTGACCCACTGGGTGCACTCGAACATACTCGCGGAGAGCTCACAGCGGGCAGTGATTTACTGCCCCTCAGACATAGGCCATGGGCCATGGACCATGGGCAGGTGGTCCACCCAACGACCGGAAAAATGTAAAATGTTCATTTTGATAATCAAAACAAATAATAAAACAGCTTCACACGTTGCTCTGCTCAACAGCAGCAGCAGAAGCAACAACAAGAAATAACTACAACAACTTTAACAACAATAACGAGTGAGCGTCGGCGGTGCAAACGAGCCCCATTAAACGATAATAATCGTAATAAACTAATAAAAATTTGAAACTGGGTGAGCGGTGGCTTGGCTGAGCGGGAGCAGCGGCAAATAAAAAATAAATAACTGAAAGAATAATTTACAGCAATAAAACACTATTTTGAGTTGCTCCTCAAACCGAACGAGGGATGGAATTGACGGGATGAGTGGAATCGACTCGACTCGAGTAGCGTTGAGTTGAGTTGAGCAGGTGGTGGGATTGCGTGCGGATCCCCGGGACCCTTAAACAAAAGCGGAACAAACCATAAAAGAAACAGCTCCGTTGTAATCTCCCATGCGACAGGTTGTATCTAAAACAAAATAGGCATAAAAACAAGCCAGACCATGCAATGAGAAACACTTGTAAAATAATAAAGGCAACTTACAAAGTAGGGAGAATAAAGAGATGTACATACAGACATATACATATGTGTATGCTTTCATGTTTACTTTTGTTTACCTACCCATTCACCCAAAGTCCCACCGTAATAGTTTGACACGAAGAGGGACACATATTAATTTTGTTTAAAAATTGAGTTTAATTTCAAATGAGAAAAATCTGATTCAAAACTACGACGTGGTATCGATGTTTACCGTGAAACGATGCCTGGCCTGGCTCAGCGTAGTTGTAAAATAAATTCTACCGACACTTCTGCGGTGCACATTGGCATCAGACGTCAGTCCCTAATTTGATACACTTTTATAGCGTTGTTTTACGGCTTGTTTGGCTCGACTTGCGGTTCCCTTCCCCTTCTCCACGGATGAGCGGTTGGTAGGAACGAGTGTTTTGAGAAAGTGATTCGGATGACGATTACAAAATGCCTTCTCACGCTATCATTTTTTAATCCTCCGATGCTGTCGGGTTTATAGGTCACTTCTGTCACATCCCTCCCTGCCCAGCCCATTCCGGAATGTGGGTCTCTGTGCCATCCACACTCGCTCCCGAGTCAACTCCGAAGTACTCAATAAAATTTATACGAGTGCAAGCCAAATGGCTGCCCAATCCATCTATCCAGTCGGCTGCCTGTCTGTCTTGTCTTGTCTGTTTTGTCTTGGTTTTATTTGGCCGCGTTTATTGCGTTTTAATTGCATTAATGGTGCACCGTTTTGCAAATTGCACAAATGAAAATTATAAATCAGGAAAATAGTCGGAAAAAAACTAAAGACAAGACAATGATCGTAAAAATGAATGCATCCATCTGCTTATCCCGCTCTGTACTTAATATTTTCACTCACCAGTTGAGTGACTGCGGGACGTTTCCAATTATCATCTGAAAGAGAAGACCAAAATGATACATTATTAATTGAAATCGATTTATCCTGAAACATATTAGCGAGGCATTGATCGAGATGGATTCAGTCAGATATGTAATGGACAACGTCTTCGTCCAAATATTCGTATAAAATAAATAAACATTTTTGGTTTGCTACTAAACCCATGGATATCAAATGATGATAGTTCAGACTTAGTTAACAGTTTAGATCCTGTGATCAAATTATCCTTCTTAATAAAAACCTTACCCAGTAATGTGAAGTTTATTTGAGAAAAAACGTTGTTGTTAAAACGAAGTTCGAAAAAACTGAAAACAGTCTTCCCATTCAATACACAAGAGCTCCCTGTTGAATAATCATCAAAGATGCATCTCTTTGGGGGATCCCCAAGCTAGAGTCTAAGACCTTGGAAATGCTTTTGCATCTATTTTAAGAGCTTCATATACCGATAACTGAGATTTGTTAGTTTTAGGATACGAGTCCTTTCAATAGGGCATCAAAAGCCAAATTAAATTTCATTCAGCTTCATCAGCCCTTACAGCTCGAATTGGAGTACTCTGCATCGGCATCCCCCATCTCATCCCCATCCTCATCGTCATCGCAGCGAGTCGACATCATTTGCGCAATGCGATGACGAGCGTGTTTTATAGGCCTCAACAAGACATTAAAGCACACGCACCCGCCCCTTTGGGCGGTGGAGGATGAGTGTTGGAGTTGGAGAGGCAGGGGACCACGGCCATTATCATACCTGAGGCGGTTTTTCAGTTTTCCCCGGTAAATTTGAGCAAAGTGCAAGGCGAAGTCAGACACGAGTTGTGGGCCTCAGATGGTTGGTTTTGCCGGTTCGGTTTCCTCGCGACGATGTGGCCGGAGATGGCGATGATGGGCTCGCAGCGAAAGGAGATTTCAATATCATAAAAAATCGTATTAAGAGAATCTCATATTGGGAATCGTAAAGTTTTTACGACCGTTTAATGGACTCTACTCTTGCAGTAAGCGTGAGTATTTACGCGCTGCTTAAAAGCGGTAAAATATGGCCAAGTGCTGTCGTGGGACAGACACAGGCGCACGCACCGCGGCTGCCGGCTCCCACAGATACGGATACAGATGCAGATGCAGCGACAGCTGGTCCCTGGGAGGATGTGGAGGCCGCTATCCGGATAACATTTTAGCTGGAAAACCTAAATTAGAAGCGAAAAATAGCCTGGGCAAAAGTAACATTCAAAATTACTGCAAGTCCTGAGGGAAGACGGTTTAAAACAGAACGGACTAATAGCCTTACAATAAGTAGTGTAGTCAAAGTGGAACCTTTTTCTATTCCCTGCCTATGTAAAATTATTAAAACTCCAATTAGCGACATCTATTGGAGAAAACGTGTACCAGTTCAAGCAGTGTCAAGCAGTTTCAAGCAGTTTTTTTTGCAAATGTCCTGGCTAACATTTTTGCAGGACTAAGAGTTGAATTCGAGCCATATTGATAAGAACTATTTGCAATATATTTTAAAAGTAAATATGTACTTTCTGTGGGTGCGAAGATGGTACGAAATTTTCTCTCCTTTGAACGAATGGTTTGTCTGTAACTAACAAGTGCTATTGTCTACACTTCTCAACACGATTGTTTGATACGACTTTTTTTTCTACGGCAGAACTTTTTTTTAAAGTATTAAAAAATAAATGGTATTTTGTATGCTTTTTCCAGAGGTAGCGCGCCATTTTTTACATAACTTAAATATCTTATATCTGATTATAATAAACTCTGCCATTATGAAGAGCTAATAAATGCAGTAATAAATTGGACCACAGCACTTTGCTGTTTTCTCTTACCGTCTGGGAAATATTAAGCTTTCAAATGCAAAATTGATCATTTTTGTGTGTTTGACTTTAATTGTCCGGAAACTGATACCCCCCCCCCCAAACCATTTTATATTTCAACAAGCAATGCTTGTTTTGTCAGTTTGGAATTTTACATACATATGTAACACTTGGAATTAATATTAGTTCCAAACAATAAAATGTGAATTTCATATTATAAATTAAATTATAAATTAATTATCATATTAAATTTAATATTTATATCTATTGGAAATTAATATTCTCCCAAATTATATTACTTTTATTATTATTCAATTTTCACTATTAATCGGATCTATCAATTGGACATTTCGCAAGTTAATATGGATCTTTTATTTCACTGCATAAGGATATTTAAACAGGATATACAAAATTATTTTATGTTTATTTCCTCTTTATATAATATAGAGCTCAGAATCACACTAATTTGATTTTTAATTCGACAAATTTTAGCACTTTTTTCCTTCTAAAAATTTGAAGTTGATTTTGGCATTAAAGCCAACGTTGAATAGTTCGAGAAATATCTTTGCAAAGCATTGTGGCATTTCTAATCTTATTTCAGCATGTTTTTAAACCGATCCTAAGTATCGTTTTACAAATAACGCGCCCTTTCCTTACCGCATTGCCAAGGGTGGTACCACACAATATTTATTCATTACTAAATGTTGGAACTATATTGGTTTTGTTCGCATTTTATAGGAATCAAATATAATATTTTAATTAATATTAGTTTTGTTTTTTTTTAAAATTCGTTGCTGTATTTAAATTTTATTTTTCTTCCGTTTACTATTTTCCATAAATGTAATTTTTTTTGTTGAATATTTTAATGCGGTTTCAATTTTTGATTCCTAGTAACTAAATAGAATAAAAACTTATTTTAGATTTTTTCTACGAAACACACCTAATTTTTGCGAGCTTTCAATGTGTTCCCAAATATTAACTAAAAGTGATTAATTATTAATGCATGTTTTTAGATAGTTATGTATGTGTTGTTATTGTATTGTCCAATGTGTTGCTTGAGTGTATTTTTAGCTTTATACCAACAAAGTTATACTATTACTTCTGTATGGCACAACGAATCACCAAGGTTGATTTGAGATGTTTTCAGCCAATAATTATACAATCAAATGGTATTAATTCTTTTTGCTAGTTTTTGTTCGATTTCGGAAATATGCATTTTGCAGATGTCACTCATACAGCGCTGCTTGAGGTTTGGATCAACAGTAAAAGCGAAGCAGACGCTGTAAAATGTTATATTTTGTAAAATATTGATGAAAACTATATATTGAGCAATATATTGCCTATGTAAACAGCCACTAACCGAAATGCAATCGCCATTTTTAGCAAATAAAATAAAAACACAATCAATCAATAAAATATATTTTATTAAGCTCAAGCTCTTTGTATATTAGATTTGTGGTAAAAGTGGATGTATGTAACGCAGAGAAGGAAACGTTTCCGACCCCATAAAGTATATATATTCTTGATCAGCATCAATAGCCGAGTCGATAGAGCCATGTCCGTCTGTCCGTCTGTCCGTCTTGTTTGACGCCTGGTTCTCAGAGACTATAAGAGTTAGGGCAACCAAATTTGGTTTCAAGACTCATGTGATATCACACTGCTACAAGTGTATTTCAAAATTTCGCCCCGCCCCCTTCCGCCCCCACAAAGGACGAAAGTCTGTGGCAGCCACAATTTTAAAGATACGCTAAAACTAAAAACGCAGTATCATAGAGAATGCCCATATCTACCAGATTGCCGAATCTGAATCAGATCGGATTATTATAGCCAGAATGACGAAATTCATTCTCTGTTGGTTCCCCGCCCCCTCCAGCAAGAGACACGATACTCCATCTCCTTCTCGCTCGCACACTCTGCCGCGTTCAGTGCGCGAGCAACCCCTAGCGGTGGAGATGTAGAATATAAATGGTACATCTATAATATACATGTTAGATGTAAAATATACATTGTAGATGTAGATATCAGATGTAGCAAAAAAATGTAAAATGTAATATTTGTTTTTAAATACTAAAATTCGAAAAAATCATATGCTCAAAAATGTATATACTGACTGAGTATGGGTATAAGTAGAGTCGCGTCCCCAGAAGCGACTCACACGTTCAATCTCGTTTTTAAGTATTTTTATCATAAAACATTCATAAATGAGTTTTTGTTAGATGGGGGGCGGAAAGAAGTCGTGGTCCAAAAGACTAAATTTTGGTCCCAAATTCTAGTTTAGTCTAACTAGCATTCGTTCAAATTTGTAGAGGTCTAGCTTTATTTATTTTTTATAATAAATGGCCAACATTTTCGACTTTTTCCCCATGGTGCACTATGTGGACCACTATAGTGGTTTGGTCGCAATTACCGAACAACAAAAAATGTAGCATAGAGTTTTGTTTAAAATTCATTTAGCTGCAACAAAAAATAAATATTAGACGAAAGGGATAACATTTGAGGAACTCACTGACTAGAGAAGTCACAAATGCATGAAATTTTGTTTTGTCGCTGCTTGTAAATACGATCAGAAGATACCTGATATATGTTTGTAGCTAACAGATTAAATATTAAAATGTATTTAATATCCATTGGATTGGAAATTAATATTCATCCAGATTTTATTTTTATTTCGGTGAATAGGCTGGTATACTGATATTGTTCCAATGGAGTCTCAACGTTTTTTAGTTATTTAGTTAATGATTTTAGATAGTAGGTCGATAACGAAAGCTGATTTAGACTAAGGACACTATTCAAGTACGTTTTGACGTCTCTAGTCTGTTTTTAGTTTGATCAAATTGGTAAAATTGTTGTCTATAGAATATTATTTTTTACAGGTGATCTTTCATGTCTGTCCATTGATGTATAGGAAAATTCTTCAGTTCCAGTGGTAAATCATTAAATGAGACAAAAAGTTGATGAAGGCTCGACATGAGCAGTGAATACTCGTACAAGGGCTCTTATCTATTGGCATTACCCAATAGGGTACAGCCATTTCATTTCTATATTCAATCGCAGACAGCACAATTGATTCGTTGATTGCATTCCCCCACCGTGAAAAATCTCCGACTCCTCCTGCACACCTTCTCCACCACCTGCCATCCACCCAACTGCATGCCTTTCATTCCTGGCCAGGCTCATTGGATGCAATTCGTAGGTGCAGTCACGTAGAGCCGCCAAATGGTGGAAGTCTGGTGACAACGACCTGACGGCTTCATTAGACGCGGGCGTACATCAGCCGTGGGTCCGACTAACGATCGGCGAGAGTTATGTGACTGCTGGAAAGGATTTCCTATAATTTCCCGCGCTTCCCAATGTCGCGTACTCGGATAAATCATCTGCTGCCCTCCCCCACCAGAGCGTCTCTACAACAGGTCCCAACTCTGAGTGAGTCCGCTCTTGGGGAAATAAATCAAAATGTCTGTGTCAAGTGGAGGCCTGCTCTGGCTCTGGCTATGGCACTGGCACTGGCCTGCTCGTAAAACGAATTCCTCCGAATGTTTGTTAATTATGGTTTTGCGTAACTTTCGCATTTGTTGGACTGGCCTGGTCTGGTCCGGTCTTCCCGCTCTGAACCCGATCCAGAACCACTCGTGAGTAATTTGTATTTGGACTCGTTAAAGTGTCGAACGCAATAAAGTAGAAAAATTCGCTGGCAACTCGGACGAATTCTCCCTATATGCAGCGGCACGATCGCCATCACATCGCTCATGTATCTTTCCCAGCCCCCTTCCTTTGCCCATGGCCCTGGGAGCGTCTTCTGGAAAAGGCACGTCCGGCTAACAGCCCCCAACAATCCACTAAAATTTGCAACAATTTAAAGATTTTTCGCCACTGCCGTAAACGCAAACGCCAGCTCCGATAGCCGATAGCCGAATCGCCCGAGATTGCTCCATCGCAGACTCCGACTGTTATTGATGGCCTCGTAAAGTGCTCCGCACAGCCGCGGCTATGGGCAACGCAACGGCTAACGAGGCGTGGCCGGCGTCTGGTCAGTGGCGGCTATGTGGGATTACGATGGGGAACGAGGAATCTGCTGGCGCTTGTTAGGGATAGCCTAGGGTGAAGCTATGGGCCTGGGCAGGGCAGCATCGCATCTGGTTGCGAAAGAAGAGCGGCCCATGAAGTTGAGCTGGCGTCCGTGGAAGGAAGTTTTTTCCAGCAATTTGTTGGATTATGAGTGATAAAGTGCGCCATATCGGGAATTATTATAAACTGTGAGGATTCAAAGAGCTCCAATTCCACGTACCCCAATCATAGGAACGTTCTATAAGTAATTAGGGATCACTAGCTGACTGTTTGTAGAGCAGAGAAGAACCTATAAAGAATACATACATACATATATGTATATTCTTGGTAATTTTTACGAGTACGAGTCTAACTGGTGGGGAGAAAGCGATGGGGAGGAGGGAGCAACCGGAGCAACATGTGAAAGCAGAAAAACCGAGGACCTGACGATTTTTTTTTTTGGCACAATTAATAATTACTTCTTTAGACCCAAGTCTTCTCGTTTCCCCAGTCAGAATCAGATCAAAGACGTTTAAACCCAATAGCGGTGTTAGAGTATCCCACCAAACTCGGCCCTCTGGTAGGTATGGTCATTCTCTGCGATACTGCGTTTTTAGTTTTCTCGTATCTTCAAAATTATCGTCTTTTGTGGGGCGGAATTTTGAAATACACTTGTAGCAATGTGATATCACCATGAGTCTGATCAAGAATATTTATACTTTATGGGGTCGGAAACGTTTCCTTCTCTGCGTTACACACATCCACTTTTACCACAAATCTACTATATCCTTAACTCTTTTTGAGTACGGGTATAAAAATCCATATTTCTTAAACCATTTTAAAGCCCCAAATCTTTCAGAAAAAGTCGGTTTGGTTCCTTATTGAATAAAAAGTTCGATTTTGGCGAGTAGTGTAATGTGTCCACAGCCCTTTTAATTTTTTTAGTTCTCCTATGCGAATTGCCATACTGTGGGTGTGGCGTTGCACCATTGCAGGAGGAAGGATATACATCCTCTCCCACAACTCCATCGTTCCAGTTGGAGGGACCGCATATTTCACCAGCTGCGATTTTACATGGCTCCATACAGTTTTAAATCAGATTCATATCGGGAGATTGTGGTGGATACTTCATGGACTAGAATGTTTGCCTTGACATCCAATATTTGACTAAAAGGGACGTGTGTTCTGGGTCATTGTCTGGCTGATAAAAGGGAAGGGTATTGCAAAAAACAACGGGCAAATAAAAAATTTGAGAATTCGCAAAATAGAAGCAACATTAAAATAAATAAATCGAAATATATACATACTTACATATGTACTCCACTGCAAGAGAATGATATTATAATTACTTTTGTGGCAAGACTAATAACGAACGATTAACAGAACATTGTTTTTTAGATCAATTGAAATTCAATTTCAAATTGAAATCTTTTCAAAATAAAACTGTGGCACCGAATGAAGGCCTGGCACAAGAGGGCTATTTGAGTGCAAGGTTTACAAATTACCAAAGCTGCGCTCTATCTATTTCTAGTCTGCCTTAAACGACATTTCTCTCAGCATTTAATGTAGTCACTTGTGAGCCGGTGTTTGTGTTTTCTCAACTTACTAAACCTAATGTATTAAATATGTGAAGGGACTGATAAATTGTACACAGCTACAGTAGTAGATGTCGTATAATTACAGAAAGGAAAAACTGTTCACCCTCATCAATTAGTTTAAGTAATTCGCTGTAAAGTGAGACCGTAAATATTCGGCATATAATGCTCCATTAGATGGGGATTAATTGATGCAATTAATCGAATTAATTCCGAGTTTGATGTGAATGTTCATACTGAATTGACCATCACCAGGCACCTCGACGCTAATTGCCGAGGCGAATGCGATCGCTCCCATAGAAGTTCCCGAAGTATGTCTTTTCGATTCCATTTGCATTTGTCATGTGCCCACTTCGGGCCTGAATGTTTCCGAGTCGATTGGGCTAAGTGTGCATGCATAATCAGAGAACGGCACTCGACCGGCACTTGGTATTAATTTTGTGTACATGCCGGAGACCCACTGAGGTGGTTTCCGAGGCACCTGAGTGACCTTTGGCCGCGGCCAGACGAGCCCCAAATGGGCCCCAAACGAGCGGAGAGGGACACGACAGATTCACACGAAAGGCGAGCGCATTGGAGTCGGGTGGTGGGGGCGGGGGTGGCGGTCCCACAAACCGGATCAACCACTTCAAATGCGGCTATGGCTGTGGTGATGGCGGAGGCAATGGCTGTGATAAGAGGGCCGCCTCTTGACCGCCATGCTCTGGTTTGGCTTTGTCTTTAAGGCTCCGGTGCTCTGGTTCATAAATAGATTGAAATGAGAGTTCGCAAAGAGATATCACTTCATCCCCTTTCCCTGCGCACATCCTCCACTCTTTCTGCGCATTTCTCCCTGCCGCACTCACTTTCTTTGCCTGCCTCTCGCCCTCGCCTCGCCTCGCTCTCCCCGGCAGCCATGGCAGCCATGGCAGCGGCGTGGCCTTGCCTGGCCGTCTCGACCGGACCGAAACCCGTTTTCAGCCATTGACTTGACTCATCCATGCGGTCATCGAAGAGGTCGAGTCAGCGCCTTGGGCAGGGGACAGGCAAAGGGACAGCCTTAATGGGCTGTGTTGTTGAAGGAGCAGCAGTATCTATTGAATGCCTGGGTCATCGTCATCCGATTATCGATTGACCAAGTTATTGTTGACTGCTTGAATTCAAGAGCGAGGATTCCGCTCGAAGAGTGACAAACTGTCGCATAAATTGTGCATTGATTAAACACGCCTTGGTCTGTGCTCTGTCAGTGTTTCCCCCTGCTCCATCCCACACAGAACTAGAGCCCTTCCTTAGATATTCTACTCATAAAACCATCGCTAATAACCCCATGAGCATGGGAAGCGGGCATCCTAATTTCCTTAGTTGTTTGCGAATTTACGTGACGCTGACACTTGCTATCTGGAGCCATAAACTCCACGGGCTTATCATCGCCGCCGGCCATTAAAAGAGAGTTTTACTTGAGGAAAACGGCCATGGCACTCTGTGGCCCCACTCCGGACACAGACCCAGACCCGCCGCGTCTGGTCGGACTTTAAAGGAAACGCACGCCAATTATGTGCACAGTCGGACATGTCGTGTCCGCGCCACCTTCTTCACAGTCCCGTCCCGCCGCGCACCGTTCCGGCTTGGCTTGGCCTATCCCGCTTCACTTTGAGAGGAGACTTGGCGACCGTTGGCCAGTCCGCAAGGCGGAACAGAGGAGCAACAGCGGCCCAAGGTGGAATTTACGAGTTCTGTGAATGGGCCTGTGGTGGAGTGGCGGCGCCCCTCTCCACCATCGCAAGTAATTATGCGGCGGATTAACTTAACAAAAATAAATAATCCAGTCGGCTCGCACTCGCTCGCGACTCATACAATGTCTGCCAGCGACCTTTCCTCTCCCACATCGCGTGTCACATCGCGACGTGAGTTGAGAGGCCGCATTGAGATTACGCGCAGCTCCCTGAGCAGCGACTCCACACGGTCACATAATGTGGAATGTGGAATGCGAAACGACTGGCCGACAGGTACTTCCCACTTATAGAGTCTCGGAGTGGAGAAAATCTTTCAATTCGATCAACATGTGAATATTTACATATCGAAATTCCATTTATGATTTACATAAATATATAAATAATCGTATACTATATATCCCCTTTTATGGCAATTACATTTTTGTGCGGGGATTTAAATTGCCCACAGCATCTATGTAGCACTTATAGTAGATCCCACAGCACTGTTATTATTTTTTTGGTGAATCAGAATTTTATTTGGATATGCTCTGTTTTTTTTCCGTATGACAAGGCAACAGACACGTCCTTAAAGTTGCCAAAAGTTGTTTGTGATCTTGTTTCTACGCCTCACGATTTTTCCGTATTCAAAGACAAGAATCGGCCGCCATTTACCTCTCGCTTCCTTAGTTTCCGGTTATTCTTAGCCCATAAATCACAATCAAAAGGAGTCGTTGCGCGCAGAACCACGAAACGTGTATGCCTTTTGTTCCTGGGGCTTGGGACAATGGGTAGGGTAAGGTAAGGCAAGGTAAGGAGTAAACATACCAGATGGACGTGAAGGGTTAAACTGTCCAATTGCAAAAAGGCCGTAAAATGCCGGATTTTCGTTTCGTTTTCTGTGTTGCGTTGCTTGGAAACCCTTCTTGGAGTGACAATAAAATGGCAAACAAAAGTCGCGGTCCGCAGCGAAGCGACAGGGTGACCAGTTCGACCAAGTCCAGGCCAAGGCACAGGCCCACGTTGCTGGCAAGGATATGGCAAAAATATGGAAGCAACATCTTCGAAGTGTCACACCATGTTGTCGCGTTTTACGACTACCGCTCACCTTTTGTTTGGAGGTTTTATGGCCGCCACTCGGGGCTCGCTTCTCTCCGTCTGCCGCCTTTTAGCTGCTTCACTTTCGCTGACAACGACAACCAACCCGACTCTTTCTGCAGCGAAAAGCTGCATTAAAATACCCTTTCAAAGGTCCCACCAATCTCTGGTCAATCCTGCCGTTTCTAGTTTATCGATGTGAAAAAGTGGGTTTTGCTGTGCTGCCGGAGAGAAGAGCTGCAGCAGATCCCCTCGGTGAGAGCCATTAACCCGATGCATTTCGGCAAACGCTCGATAATAGCTTGCACCTTCAAGGACGCAGTTAAAAAACTTCATCCGGAGAAAGGATGTTATTTGGAAAGGGCCGCGGAGAAGGCTAACAGGTAGACCACCCGACAGCTGGCATAAAAAACAAAACCGTCCAACTAATTGCGCAACTCAAGGACTCAGAACGCTGCAGGACCTGCCGCTCGCTAAATGCGGCCCGTGCAAATCGCATAACCCTTAATGTACCCTCTATACGCCCGTGTCGATGTCCTTGGGTCTGGATTCGACACAATCTGCGAATGCATTGGAATTTATTTGCTAAAGAAGAACCTAAAGAAGAACCTCAAAGAACCTTAAAAGAAAAGAACCTTAACACTCGTCGGAAGACATTAATAACTTTACACGACCGACAATGCGACATATTGATTTGGAAAAGAAATTTGTCTGATCTATTACTTGTTTCGGATTAATAAACGAGACTCAGAGCAGAATCAAGTGTTTAATTGTTCTTTTGAATCGAAATGAATTACTAATTAACTCCAATCAAAATGGAAACAAGAGTCAAACACGACGTAAATTTGTTATTGGCTAATTCTACGAGTCCGTCACGGGCTTGTATCCAATCCGACTCTCAGTGTATTTCGGTTGGATCGTGGAGAGCGCAGCGCTTCTCTGTGGTCTGGTCGAGACTAGTCTGCCAATTCATTCATAATTCATTTTGTACGCCGCATAAATGTTTTTACTATCAATAAAAATGCAATTAAATTAACATTAAACTTATTTCGCTGGTCGGGCGACCATTCTCCACGCCCGAGGTGGCTTCTGCCCTTCATCCCTGCCCGCTGAGGTCGAAGCACGTAATTATTTTAAAATATTCCTACATTCCGTTATGCTATAAAAAATCCTCCACACGGTTGGGTGTCGTCTCCGATTTGCTCTTTTCGTTTGATTTGATGTGTCGAAAATCGCAGACCGTTTCTGTCAAAAATAGAAATTGCCTCGATCTGTGTGGGCGCCAACGCCTGTTGTTGTTCTTGCTCCGGCTCTATTTCTGTGAGATTTGTGGCTTTTATTCTGTTGCTTGCGATTCCCCATTCGCATTTTGTATTAATTTAAATGGCAAATGTGTCGCCAGCAGAGGCTTGTAGACATTTTCCTTACAATAGCAGAAATGTGCAATAAAAATTAATGAACGGCTTATGTAAATGCCCCGCAATTGCGGGTGGGCCAGCGGCTGCTTGCCGGACATTGGGTGTGAAAATTGCTGCTAAAACGAGCGTCTCTGCCATTTTCCATTTACCATTTGTACGGCCTGGAAGTGTGTTTCCTTAATTAGTTATTCTGTTAGGAATAATTTCTATTTTTATGCCAGTCACATGCTTTCATGATTTCGTCTGATGAGCATACAAAATGGTGCACCTCCAGCACTAAGGGAAGGGGGTGCTCGGGAATCTACATTATTTTTGGACGTTCGACCATAAATATGTCCAGATTGAAATCGAAAGAGAGCACCGCCAATGATTCCCTTTTAAATATGTATATATTTATTTACCCTTCGTATTTTCCATTTGTGGCTTCAAAAAAATTTTAATTGTTAAATTTAATCAGTGCATCCCTCTGGAAGACTTTAAATGATTCTGAATGTTATTTAAAAACTAAAACCGACGATTGAATCGGTAGGGGAAAGTCACAACATTACTTAAAGTAAAGCAGATCAAAAAAGTATATTTTGAAAGTGAAGGGTAAACTACTCGTATGATCGATTGATAATTACCAGAGTTTGAAAATATAAAATATTACACTAAAATTAATATTAAAAAATTATTACTTTTGTTGCCATTTGATTGTGTAGTCATGTCAGACCCAACGAATAATATTTCGTTAAAAAAAAATTTCAAATTCATATTTTTAGCTTAAAATTGTGTGGTAAAAAAATGGAATAAGAGAAACTAGTTGTTCCGGGCAATAAATGAATATTTTTGGATATTTGAGGGTGATTAATTGTTAGCGTCTTGATCGTGGACTCGCTCTGGGATTGATTCATGGACTTGGGGATTCCTTTGCGTCGAAGCAAGCGATTTCAATTATAATCCAATCGGGAACCACATCTGCAGGTGATTAAGCAGAGCATCCCCGGCAGTCGGCGGTCGTCCATGGCCCGCGGCCACGGGCTGCCTTCATGGACAAGTGCACATGGCATTGGCATTGCGACGGTGCTGGAGGGGTGGGGAGGGGCGGGATGCAATGCACTTGGGACACGATACACACATACCTCCACTTGAGCCAGTTGCTCATTACACTCGACTGGATAATTATTTCAATAAACGAGAGCAGAACCGTGTGCTCGGACTTGGCTCGAGCTCGGCATTATGAACTGTTTCCGAACAGTGCGCACATAATACCATATTTCAAATTTCAATTAAGACCGAGTGCTGAGAGAACTCCCCTCCCGACCGCCCCGCAAGCTACAGCAAGAGCCCTCGGCCAATGGCAGCTCCCAGAGCCGTTCGGCTTGATGATCTTTACGTTTCCTATTTGACTTTTGACTTCTCGAAATATAAACATTTTGTTTTATGGCTTTCAATCGATTTGCTCGGTGCGGGCCTAAAAGGGACTCAAGTGCAGGCCCTCGGAGATTTCCATCCACTTGGCCTGGTACGTTGCCAAATCCCCCGCCCAATTATAGGGGTACCAATTCCCGACCTGCTCCACCCCTTCCGTTGGAGATGGCATCTTAGGTTTTAATTAAAAACTAGTTTTTGCTTTGCATTTGAAACGAGCTCAGCTTGAGGAGACGAATCCGATCCGATCCGAAGTTGAGTCGAATATTTTTTTAATAAACCATAAAAACGTTTCCAAAGTGTCACACACAAAATTTGGGATGTCACATAAATTTCCACGACTTGAAGCAAATTCCAGCGATTAAAATCTTAAAATGGACAGCATTGACCACCTTCGACATTAGAGGCCGATTGAAAACCCAGACCAGAGCCAGGCCCAATCCCAAACCCCAAAATGAAACCGAATCTCGGACTGTGGTTGTGACTGTGACTGGCACTGGAACTGACGCTGACACTGACACTGAGACGGGGTCTAGGTCTGAGTGGTTCGTTTGGTGCGTATCTGCCAGATACAGATAGCCGTGGATTACATTAGGCAGCACTTGGATCTGGAGCCCAGTATGTATATATATGTATACGTATGGTTATTTATATGGGGAGCAAAGCATTTTAAAACAACAGAAAGCAAACTCGGTGCCCTTTTGCGACAGAAGACAAAGAAAGCGCTGTTCAAATTTACATTCCATTCCGAAAGAGTTTCTGGGAGCAGGAGTGGAATGGATTGGGTGTGTGTGCGGACTGGCGTCCCGCCTTCAGGACTGTTCGGTTGGGCAGGGGGCAGGGGGAAGGAGGAGGAAGGCAGATGGTGACTTTGTGTTGACTTAGGCAGATCCCGGCCGTCCAGCCCAAGAGTATTTTGCATATTCCATCGATTTTTCGACTCCGAAAACGAGTGCGCATAATAAGCTTGCGAGGGTGATGGGCAAGCGCAGAGCAAGATAGCGGGAGAGATAGAGAGAGAGAGAGAGAGAGAGAGAGAGAGAGTGAGAGCGAGCTGAATCCCGCTTTTCTGGGTGTGTCTCCGCCTGGAGAGGAGAAGGAGAAGGAAATGTGTCGCCAGAGAGGGTAATTTATTATCGATTCCCTATCATATTCCTGTCCCCGCCGCAGTTTAGACGCTGTTTCTAGCGAATCTAAGTCTCCCGGGCATAAATCTCGCTAATTTATGGAGGATGCGTGCGAAATGCCAACAAACTAACTCGCCCACGACCGGGTCCCACTCGGCCCGGACTCCACTTCACTCTACAGTCACGCAAGCGAATGTTCTGCATATCAAACTCAACTCGCGACTGGAGAACGCCAAAGAGCTGGAGCCAATGCACAACCATGTCCCTGTCCACGAATAAGTCCATGACCAAGACCATGTCCCTCTCAGTGGCGACCGTTGTCTCTGTGACATCTTTCGATTTATTTAACTGGCCATTCCTGTCGCACTTCGACTAACGATTTTCTATTCAAGTTCGCGTTCCGCGCAGAAATGTATGTGACTCGCCCGACATTCCGGCGATCATCGCCGGGGCAGAAGCTCAAGGGGCCTGGGCCTGAGCAGCGCGAGTGGGGACGATTTATGCAAATGTCTGGCATATTGATATTGTTATGCCTTTGTAATGGAAATGCTGGCAATTACCACTTGAAATTTCATTGTGTACTCTGTCGGCAATTAACACGAGTTAGTTCCCCGCGTCCTCCTGGCTCGAGAGGCAGAGAGAGCACTAATCGGGTATATTATTTATGAACCATCCAATATTGTCGTAGCCTACAACTAAAATATATCAAAAATATAGGCGACACTTTTAGAATTTATATAAATAAGTTAAATAAATACAACACCAAAATATTCAGACCAAAATTACAAATTTTCAATTTAAAATTTAATTAAAAGAGATTAGGCAATTTTGTATATTAAAAATCATACATACATTAATTATAACATTAATAAATTAAAATCTCAATTAAAAAAACATGTTAAAATTTCTGGACATTTTCTTTTTACAGAATATTCAGTGTAAAACATTAAAATGGCCGGTTCTAGTTTCTGGACAATTCTAATTTGTGAGAGTTCTGTTTTGTGAGATAAAATAAATAACTGTTTACTTTTCCCTACATACATACATATGTACATATGTACAATAATTATCCCATGAATCTAACTAGTGTTCTTTGAATATTTCCTTATTATTTTTTTATGTATTATTTCTAGTTAGCAATACTGCCTCGATTTATTGGAATAACTTTTCTACTTTTGAATGTATTTTGGTTCTTTAAATAAATTTATTAGCGCATAAGAATTGATATTAATTGGTATTCGTTTTTTATACCCGTACTCAAAAAAGAGTTAAGGGGTATATTAGATTTGTGGTAAAAGTGGATGTGTGTAACGCAGAGAAGGAAACGTTTCCGACCCCATAAAGTATATATATTCTTGATCAGCATCAATAGCCGAGTCGATATAGCCATGTCTGTCTGTCCGTCTGTCCGTCCGTCCGTCTGTCTGTCTGTCTGTCTGTCTGTCTGTCTGTCTGTCTGTCCGTCTTGTTGAGCGCCTAGATCTCAGAGACTATAAGAGCTAGGGTAACCAAATTTGGTTTCAAGACTCATGTGATATCACACTGCTGCAAGTGTATTTCAAATACCCTTCCGACCACTCAAAGGACGAAAATCTGGGGCAGGCACAATTTTAAAGATACGATAAAACTATCGATCGTAGAGAATGCCCATATCTATCAGATTGCCGAATCTGAATCAAATCGGATAATAATTATAGCCAGAATGAAGAAATTAATTTTCTGTTGGTTCCCCCGCCTCCTCCAGCCAGAGACACGCTACTATATCTCTCTCGCTCGCACATTCTGCCGCGTTCAGTGCGCGAGCAACCCCTAGAGGAGGAGATGTAGAATATAAATGGTACATTTAGAATCTACATGTTAGATGTAAAATATACATTGTAGATGTAGATGTAGATAACAGATGTAGCAAAAAAATGTAAAATGTAAAATTTTTTTTTTAATATTAAAATTCTAAAAAATTATGCTCCAAAATGTAAATACTGACTAAGTACGGGTATAAGTAGAGTCGCGTCCCCAGAAGCGACTCACACGTTCCTTCTCGTTTTTTTTGAGTTTTAAGAAATGTATTTAATATATTCATGTTTTCTATCCTCCTCCATTTAGCTGCATAATTGTTGAAATATTAATGGCTCCTTGTAGTAAATGTATTTTGCTGAATTTAAGCTATAGATGTTTTTAAATGATGTGTCTGGCCTCAAAGAAATATTTCGCCAACCTGCCATCCCCGCAGTTTCCTCACCATTAAGCGATCATCGCCGTAAATAATAATTCTGCAATTACGGACCCTAATGAGCTCACATGCGGGTGCAAATGTCATTGATTACGTATAATTAACGATTGTTATTTATATAGATGTGTTCTGTTGTTGTTTTTTGCATTTCCTCGAACTGAGATAGCGCTGGCACTAGCTTTGTCTCTGCCACGCTCTACGCCGACGCTTTGCTCGTCCACAGCCAATGAAGTCATAAAATTATTTAAATCTGTATTTAAGTGGCAATAAAGCACATTATGTACATTTAATGATAAGCGGCCATTGCGGAGTACGATTTGTACAGACGCTTCCCCAGACTCTCTTCTGCTTGAAACATACATTACACGTGTGTACATATGTACATATGTATGTGAATATAAATATATTCAGTACCATGTCTGGCCCGTGATAAACACCTTGTCATCCGAAACTCTTGATTGCTCGAAGTTCCTAATTGCAAAATCGCATGCATTTATTATTTATCGTATCAACCTTTTAGAGAGCTCTCAGAATTGTTTCGGCGCAGGTGGGGCCTAACGTGTGGAGTCGATCTTGCATACTCTTATCAGTAGGGACACTCAGCTACGAAAGCCAGGTACAATTTTTATGTTTAAAAATTAACTCTGTTCAAATGGGCAGACACTCAATTCGTGCAATGCTCATAATGTTTCTCTTCTCACATACATATTTAGAGCCGTTTGCCAAACATTTATTGACACATTTTTCAAATTTATAATAAAACCATTACGGCTTCATGAAATAAGTTCTTGTGGGTTCATTTGCACAAAGGGATTGCACACGATTACAAGCAGCACGATTTATTTGAATCAGAATATTCTGCTTATTTTTACATATGTAGTTGTGACCGTAAATGAATTAGTCTTATATTAAAGCCTCCAAGCCTAGGCGATCCATGCAAATCTGAATGTAAATTGCTCTGAAGTGCATCGCCCTAGTGTGATTCGACTGAGATACGACTGCCCCGACCGCTGCTGTTTTTGCTTCTTTGGCTCTCCCCAATAAAAATGTGTGATTACGAGCATTTAATGCAATATATTAATTACTGCGCCTTCGCACACCGTTTCCGATGGCGATTCCGCTGTTTGAATGTCCCACCCCCCGCTGCCGGCCATTGGGCAGATTAAAAACTGGAATAACGTCTTTGTCAGTATCTTCTTGGCTGCTGCCCCGCTGCAGAGGGGCTCCTCCTCTGATTCTCGCTGCGGAGCCTGTCGAGTGAAGGCTCCGCCAATGACGTGCCTGAACTTTGAAACTTTTGGTGGCAAGGTGGAAAGGGGCTGTCAGGCAGGGGTCGGGACGACATTCGTTTGCCAATTTACGAGCGACTAATGGCCATAACGAATACACTTTACGGCCTCGTCCATAATCGAATCGCAATGAAAACTGCACAAATCGTTCAATATCTGTGCGGCAGTGCAGGGGTCCCTGGAGATGCATATTTACACGGTCACCATCGGAGAGAAGCCCTGCATCCGACCTGCTCTGGCCCTGAATCAGATGTAGGTGGAATTCGGGCAGTGTTACGAAGCTTCAGGCTAAGCGTATTAGAAATGGCCGCAGTTGCCAAATTAAATCATAAAGTCCGAGCAAACAAAGCCTGGCCTGGTAAGCCTCGTAAAATGGTGTGCATATTTTTGTGAACAATTCCCATTAATGGTCGCTTCTGTCGGACAAGCACTCAAGTGGTGGTACGGGGTGTGGGATACGGTACGGATATGGCTACGGCACGCCGTCGGCTCGGACTTATAGGCAGGTTAATGGCTTTTTAAAGCGATTAAGTGAGAAATTTTAATGGATCGTCCGAGCGGGTCCGGACCATGTAGAATGATGATCGATTCATGCCCCAAAGCCGCCAGTCGGGATTAAATCATTTTGCAATTACGGATTATGCGCAACTCTTCGCAGCCTCTCCGCGCATAGACAAAAGGGTTTCACGACTACGGTGGCTGGACACGCCCATGGGGCGAAACTACATCAAATTCTGTTTGATTTATGCATCTTTGACATAATCTCCGGCTGGCTGCGCAGCGTCTGAAGCTCTCATCCAATCAAATGCATATTAGTATTAATTTCAATGCCAATAAAAGTATTAAAGCAAATATTTAAATTCGAATACCAACCCTTTGCTGGTGCGCTTTGTATCTCCGTGGGGAAGTGTAGCTTTTATGGGTATAATCCACAAATGCCATAAAAACACACAACCACACACACGCCTGGCACACACGGATCTGGAACGAGAAGAGGGGAAGCGAGAAGATTTAGTGGGTTTCTAGGAAAATATAATTGGAGTTCCAAATACGATTGATTCATTTGGTAGGAATTATAATTGCCTGCTGACGGAAGCTTAAAATATCTTAAAACGAACATCTCAAAGAAATGCCAGGGAAACTCGATTATAATTGGAATCGGAAGAGCCTAAGAGAAAAATGTTTCACCTACTGAAACTATCAGTATTTAAGTGCGGATCTGTCGGGATTGCGTTTTAAAATGTCTTCTTAGAAATAACTTATGCATAGGCTTATACTTTCCACATTTAAGTTTTACTACCAGATGGGCAATTTTCTTGTTTTCCCCCTAGCTCTCATTTGGTGGCAACTAATTGAACCTGAACCCAATCTAGTCCGTGCAGAAGTCGGCTGCCAAGTCGTCAGGTGTGCCCAACGAGCGCGCGGAGCACATTTGCACAGCTGAAACCCGTTTGGTTTTACTTTAATTTGAGTTGGAAAATCAATTTCGACAATGTGCTGCAAACTTGCAGCTGGATTCCGCCGGGGAGGCGTCTCTTGTCTCCGTCAGATTCCCACTCAAAACTTTTCGCTCAAGCTGGAACGAGCTCTCCCCGCGGCAATGGCATTTCTCTGGAGCCGCCACATTCCATCACAGCCGCCAGCCGCCAGCCGCCAGACCCGGAGACGAGACCCACTGAGGCTGAAAGTCTCCAATGCTGACCAGCTGCCGCAGTCGCAGTCAGCGCTGCAGTCTCTGCCGTAATCTGCGTTGGCGTCGAAGTTGACGTCGACATCGTCGTCGGCGGTTGTCTCTGTTGTCGGCGTGGACTATCGCGCTCGCTCCCACCAAAATGGCCGTTCTCGCTTCATCTCCCTCGTACTCACCACCGGCTGCATGGCAGGCGCTCTCTCTCCCTCTCTCTCGCGGCGGCTGTGCGAGCGGCACAGATGCAGCCAGCGCCGTGTGCGCAACAGGGTCCACACTATGGGTGCGAGTGACACGCCCACCCACCCACACGGCAGTCGCCCAAGTGTGTGGGGCTGCTGGCTTTCTGCCTCCGACAGTCGGGCGGCTGAGGTCTGCTGTCCGCTCGCACCGCTCGCACCGCTTATCGCCCGCGTTGCCGTCGGGCTGTTGCTGCTGCCGATATCTGTTATCAATTCTCCCGCGGATGGCCGATGGCCCGGGAGGAGATGTGTAGGCGGGGGGCACTTGACTCGACGCTTGGCAATTTCCAGTTGATTGGCTGCACTCCTCGAGATTTTCGATATCTTGTCACGGAAAATTTGCATCCAGCCCCCCAGCCCCAGCCCCAGCCCTCGTGGCTCGTTGATGCAGGGACACTTACTGCAGGAGCATCAGCGGCTGCTGCACTCATCCATGCGCACCCGACCATCATCTGCTGCTGCAGATCTCCATTTCCATCTCCTCCAGCAGTCCGTATGGTGCAAATGGCTTGAGCTCGTCGATGCGAAAAGTGAGAATGCAGTTTCGCATAATTTGATGCTTGCCAACTGCTGCCCAGGCTGTTCCCTAACCTCTTCTGCCCGCCCCGACCATGTCCGTATCCGTATCCCTATCCCTAGGCCATGTCCCTAGCCATCTCCGGTTCTGTGGCTGATGGTCGGATGCGTCCTGTCAAGACAATGCCCGCTCTCATCGCAATCATGGCTGCAATGTAATGGCAAAGGGCCAAGAGCCAAGAGCCTGGGCATCCCTTTCCTCACTACGCTGCTACGGTGGTTGTCCTTCGCTTGAATTGCATTTTTTTATGGCATTGCAATTAGGGGTAAGCGCATCGATGCACACACACACACACTACATGCTCACAGATAAAGGTTACTCAAGCAAGGGAGAGAGAGGAGCATAGGGCCAAGGGTTGTTAATTATCTACCGAGGGGTGAACACTGACACTGACACTGAGACCAACACCAGAGCCGAATGCAGGGAATGATTATCTGAAAATACCATATTGCAGTTCTCGGGAATGCTACAGCAATACATTTTGCGTGCAACTTGCTTTGAGCTCTTCTTCGATGGGGTGAAAATTACGAGCTCTCAGATATGTATGTACATACTCGTACTCTGTGGACAGGGCTACCACTGGTGTACACCATTCACAAGATGAAATTTGATTAGAAATGAATATAGAATAACCATGATTATTGTATGCATGTTCTTTGGAATTTATTTTCTCGATTTCGATATAAAATACTGTGTATTATTCTGCACTCTTCACATTATGCTGGCTCTTATCATTTAATTTCCCTGAGTGGGTAAAAATCTGCTGAATAAACGATCTATGGCTTCTTTGGACGTTACTCTTTATTTTACCGGCTCAATCATAGCTTCAAGCCCACGAATTGGAAACATGAAGCATACAAAGTCTTTGGCTTAATATTTCTTTTATTTACCTTTACCAATCATTGGAAGTAATACATGCACACATTCACATGTAAATATTTACATAGTTAAGCACTTTCGAGCGAATTATCAATTTTCTCCAAAAATAGAAAGAAGGTATAGTAGGTGAATATGTTCGAATGTATTTATGCGTGCATATTTTATTTGTCAATATTTAAAAACTGAAAGTAAGAGATTAAAAAATCATTCAACTTAGATTCGGCTCTTCAAAATTTCCACAATTACATGTTTTATTTTACATTGAAATTATTTAATGGTATAAAAAGGAGCACAAATGTCAAGCAATTGTACTATTCCCTGGGACTATAAAAGTTCTTGAAACTATTCAGGAGAAATTTAATATAAGTCGAGTGCAAAATTTATTATCAACAAACGATTTATTAAATGACAAACCCCACAATAAAATCTCCAAGCCATAGTGTACAATGCGCCTCAATCCCAATTCCAGTTCCAGTTCCTGTGCCATCCAAAGCCAAAGTGGAATGTGAAGGTGGCGGGGCTGGTGCTGGTGCTGGGGCTGGGGCTGGTAGGGTCAGAGGCAGAGGCAGGGGCGGCCGCAGCCGGGGTCGGCTGGCCCATTGTCGTCGTATTTGCGCATTGTGCAGAAGAGTCGTAAAAATTTTTGCTGTCTACGTTCGAAATGAATGGGAAAATGGGAAAAGAGAGACTGGGAACTGGCTGTGGATGCTGTATTCGGGCAGGAAGAGATCCGCCCGAGAAGTTGTACGCGCGGCCAGCAAACAATTCTTGTAAATTTTACGAGCGCAAATATAATTCAAATGGTCATTAATTGCAACGAGAGCCCCAGCAACGACTCCAATGGCCAAAGGAGAGAAACCAAACTCTGGATGGGACGTAGAAGTGGCCCATAAATGGATTTAGGTTCGGGTGTGGGTAAGGATGATGTAGATGGCGGGGCGGTGGGTTTATGTTGTGCTATGTACAATACAAGCAACAACAAAGTCGACGAGCTTTTTCGAACTGTGCAGCGGAAAAAGCACACAAGCCCTGGCTGGCCACGTGGATGTGGATGGGATATTTTTGAGCTGTTTGCCCCGAGGGAAATTTCCCGATTTCGAGTAGCATAACAGCGTAACTGTAACTGTGCTTGGATAAAGTACCAAAACGGTTAGACAGCTGGAGTCCGTCCAAGGGCTTGTGTGTGTAGGGAAATTTCGCTGCACGTGCGTGTAGCACACACACAGGCACGGCTACGGATATGTTATCTATGACCACGCGGCGTGGAGGGAAGTAAGTTGTGGCCGCTGCTGCGCGCATGAACAGCAACTGAAGCGGCAGAATACACACACACACGAGTTCGCAAGGGGGGGCAGACACAGATACGATATACGTGCGCTCACACAGATACTCGGCCGGGCCATGGCTGGATATCTGTGAGATACGCACAGACACAGACACGGCAGCGCTGCCGCCGTCGCAGTCGCAGCCGGCGACGCCGCCGTCCCAGACCTGAGGCTCAGCGGCGTACAAGAAATCGTCGGGCAACGGCTTCACATGGACGCAAAACGTCGAAAAGCAAACAACCGCAAAAAAGCCATCAGCTAAAAATAAAACTGCAACTTCAACAGTGAAACGTTCCCCAGAACAGTGCAAAAGTGTATCGCATCGGTGTATTTGGGCGGCGAAAATGTAGATGAGCTGTGATTCGTTTTTCATTCGTTTTATTTCGAAAATAATTTTCAATAATTTGTCATTAGTTGCTCGTGCGAGAGAGCTTTCTTTCCCTACTTTGCGGCTCGGTTCACCGTTAAAGCACAGCCGGAAACTGGTTTGAGCGTGCACGAGTGTGAGTGAGCATGCTTACACGTGTAAACCAGTTTCCGGCCGGCCCAGCGGAGCCTCGCCGCCTCCACCACCGATTGGGTGCATCCCACAGATGGCAATAATGCAAAACGTGTGTTCTCCCTCTTTTCAGATCCATCTATTGCCGCGTGGAGCAGCGGCGGCGGGCGGGGGCCCAAGCGACGCCATAAACACCAAATAACAAATATCCAGCCCACTTTTAGTTTGTCAAGCAAACGTCGCATGTCAAGGTCTTATTAAGCGTTCGGTTCGACTACTGGGGGAGGTTCAAGTGCCTCTTCCTCTGGCTGTGCCTCTGCCTGCCTGCCAGCACGAGCAACTTCTTCAGCTGTTCCAAAGAAAAAGCCCCAAACAATATGTTTCCATGTATGTATCTGTGTCTGTGTCTGTGTGTGTGCCATTGACATTGACTTATGGCCGTGATGGTATACCGTACATGGTTGCTGGGTCGGTTGGTCGGTTGGTCGGGGGGTTCAACGTCGACCCTTTGACAAAAACTTTTGTTTTGTCGCTTTTGTGCTCTCTGAGTTCGTTCTCTCGCGTTTCGTTTCTCTGTGTTTCTCCGCCTGCTACGCACATTTATGGTTTGTTTTGCTCTGACGACACACACACACACACACACCCAGGCCTACGCGGAGAAAGAGAAAGAAAGAGAGAGATAAAGATGAGGGACAGAGAGAGAGAGAGAGAGAGAAAGAGAGAGCGAGCGATAGAGATGGAGCGTCGTCTGGGATGATAAACGCTTCTTGCCTTTTTTGGCGGGTCCATGAATGAAACAATTGCCCTGAATGACTGACTGGCAGACTGGCAGACTGGCAGACTGACAGACTAGCAGACTGCCAGACTGATTGCTACCAATTGCCCACTGTGCCATGCGAAGGTCGGCAAGGGTGGGCGTGGCGTGGAGCAGAGCTGGGGGAGAGGGAAGCCGCCAGCAATAAACACTTTGCCACGACAAAAGTCTGATGATGTAGACGATGATGAACTAGATGCCGGGGATGATGCTGATGACGGCGAGGCAGATGATAATGAAAATGATTTTCATTTGCACATTCCCCCCATTTCGTTTGGGGACCACCATTCCGGCCTATCCCTCATTGGCCTTGCGCTGTAGCCGGCTTTCAGCCTCAGTTTGAATTCAGTGGGGCAGGTTATTTGTGAGAGTGTCATTTGCATTTGCTTTTTGAATGATCCGTAGTTCTTTTCTCTCTCTTTAGACAGAGTTTTCCATGAATTTCGCCCTGGCCGGAGTCCGCTGCGCATTTGATGGGTGAGTTCTGAAGCCATTTCTATTTACCGACTAAGTTCAATTGATATAGTTGTATACAGTATGCTTAAGAGTTGCATGATGTGTAATTTTAGCTTCATTCAGCATTTCAAAGCAGTTCAAACATTTCGAAAGTTCCCACGGCCCACGGGGCGTATGCGCAATGGAGATGCGCACCAAGTGCTGGGCCAGAAATCGGTCACATTACCACCTGGCTACTTATTAGCGGCACTAAATCAAGCCAGGACAGACCAGGCCATCCAGTTTACGAGCTGGAGTCGAATTTTTCACATGCGTATAAATCAATCAGATCGGTCCCAGAACGCCATCCAGAGACCGGCCCCCGACAAAGACCCCGACCACCACTCCGACTCTGACTCCGACTCCGGCCCAAGCTGAATCATAAACTGCAACAGCAATGGACGAGCAGAGCAGACGACAGCCATAAAGTTAACTTTTACGACTGCCGACGCATAATTACGCACTCTCGCACCTACACGGACACGGACACGGACACGGCAACGGGCGGCTCAGGCTCAGGGGCGGTTTTCGACACACACACACACAACGCACATACCCATGCCCATACCCATATCCACCCCTCTCATTGAGGTCCTCTGGAACTGCAAAATGGCAAACAACCCGTCTGATTTCCCTCCTTTTATCCCAGTTTTGATTGCGATATTCAGGACTCCTCCTGATGCGGACAGATGCAGGCGTGACGCACATGTGGCACAGGCAGAATACAGTGAACACTTCCAATAGCAAACAGTCTGCGGGGATGGCTTAATTTTCATATTTCAACGTCCCATTTGGCAAGCTTTGGGTTGGTCCTGCCGGCCTCTATCTACTTCGAATTCAGTGCATGAGCAGCACTGATCGGCTGACAATATGGCGAATTCTGTTATTTTTTTCGCAATTTATCAACCGTTACTTCCACACGCCACGCCATGATTTACAAGCCGATTCAAGGGGTGGTTGCTGAGAGGGAGGGTTGCCCTGCTAGACCCATAATGAAGCTGCAGGAATGCTAGGGATCGGAGATGGGGAAATTTACATGTGAGGCTGCCGCGCAGCACATTAAATTTGATGCCACTGAGATCTCAGTTGAGGGTGTGGGTGGCCTTGGGTATAATCAAATTGTCGAGCTCGTCTCGAACCCTGTGGATTCTGTAGCTCTGACTGCATAAATTGCGGAGAGACAGCCAGACTCTGCCAGGGGCAGTGGGGGCTGCAGAGGTCGTCTAATTTGGTCATTCAAATTGCAGCTCAGACAAGAGGCAATCATGATGGCTGCTGCTGCTGCTGCTCCGTGGAGCATAAATTGCACACTAATTGTGTCCATTTCTGTGCTCCGCTTTTGTTTGCCGGAGATGCCACCGCCTCCACCCACTCGGTTGCCCAGCCCCGGCCATTAGTCGTTTTAATAAAACAAAATAAACTAAAACACAGTGGCTTGCTCTGTGCGCAAGTGTCGTGGCCATCTTCAACCTCAGCCCCAGTCCCAGCCCCAGCCCACTCTCTATCTCAGTTTCGGTTTGAGCTTCAGTTTCAGTGCCAGTCTTGGTCTCTGTCTCTATCATCCTCCACTGTGGCACCACTCCTCGTCGTTGTCGTTGTCGCTGTCGCTGTCGCCATCGTCCCGTGTTTAGTTTGGGTGTGAAATCTAATTTGAAAAGTTTGTGTAGTCATTTTGATGCCGGAGCGCACTCAGCAGCATATGCTACCCGCCGCTCGGGTTTTCTTTTCTAATTTTGTTTGCAAGTCATTGACGCAATATTGCCCAGCTCCCCTGCCGCCTCCTCCGCCCACCAGCCACTCCTGTCCACCGGCTGCGACTCGAGCATTTTATAGGAACCGCAGAGAGAGAACACAACTGTGTTCAGGCATCGAACGTGAGCATTCGGAAATTTAAATTAGACTTCATATCAAATAGTTTCGCAGTGGGCGGGGGACTGGCTCATGGGCAAAAGGGGAAAGTGGTTCCAGAAATGGCAAATAGTTCCATTAGAAGCACAAGCACAAGCAGAAGCATAGTACGAACTTAAAGAATAAAATGAAATGGAACTAGTAATGGGGACCAAAAGGAATCTTAAAGATTGGTCAGGGAAATAATTCTTAGATCAAGAAATGCGCTGTCCCCCTCTGTCACTGTCTGGATATCATTTTCCTCTCTGGATATGACTCTCCTCTTTAGGATAACTGTCAAGCAAATGTTGGGGAGTCACTCCTGGTTTTTTGTAGAGATCAGGATGTTCCATTATGTGAGTCTTAGCAAAACCTTTCATCGCACAAGACGGTGGGGAGCAAAGTCAATCCGAGGTGAAACAAATTTAAAACTAAATTAAACTTCAATTCGTGAGACATAATCCCCGATGGGCGATAAAGAAATATACGCATAGCTCTTCGCCCGAGACTCCAGAGAAAGAACAGAATGGAACAGAATAGAATAGAATAATTGAGAAGACAAAAAAAAGAAGAAAAAAGGAAAAACTCATTTGAGAACTACGCCCCAAAGACAGAGAGGACGCAGAGGTGGCAAGTGCAGACGCAGCAGCGAAGCTGTAAAGCCCCGGAAGAGGAGGCAGGGAGGGGGCTCCCTGCTCGCTGGCAACTTTACAATTGTTGCAAGGGTCTGTGGGTTGTGGGTTGTGGGTGTGGGTGTGGCTCGGGCTGCTCACGAGCGTGGAAACAATCAACTGAAAGCGTTGATGGTGACGGTGACGGTGACGACGGCGGCATTGTGGTCCAGACCAGGTACAACAGCTGGGAGGGGGTTTTGGTTGTGGTTGTGGTTTGCGACGGCGATGGCGTTGGCCAGGGTGGGAGTACAATGCGTCTGCTGGCAACAATGGCGCAATGGCGTCTGTAATTCCGAGCAATTGTTTCCGTTTTCTGCGCGACGCTGCGACTGTCCAGGGCATCGTATCGTATGCCACACAGGAGACTCATCTCCAGGATTCGGCTCCATTTCCATCCGTTTAGCACCTTTGGCCACGTTTGCAACGATTTGCCATAAAGTCACGTACCGCACTATCGGACGATTCGGGGAACAAGAGATTTCTGGCAGATCCGCTGCCGGTGGTGGATCCATCTCCATCCCTTAGGATGCTTTAGTGACTGCTCCACACGGCTCGTTGCTTTTGCAAATTGTCGCACATTCTTAAGGGAGATTCGGCAGGGAGAGACGCTCTCCTCCAAGCCCAACTATCCCAAAACCTGAAACTGAAACTGAATCCGCCCTTGGCGCTCGTTATGTGGGCGGATGCGTCTACATCTCTCTGTCTGTCCGTCCCTCTGTGTGCACGTCCTCTGGGAGTCGGTCGGAGCATGTGGCAGGGGGGCATGGCGGCAAGAGGGCAAGGGGGCAGGGAAGGAGGCAGCATTTTGCATTGGAATTTGCTTTGCCAAATGCCGCCATTTAGGGTTGTGCCAATAAAAAAATGATATTTATGGATGTAACGGCCGTTTTGTGTGTACGCCTTCCCACACCCACACCCGCTCCGGCCACATCCCCTGACACCCACGAGTCCCGACAAGCCCACCAGCCACAAGACACACAAACGATGGCCGAGCACAGTGGGCGAAATCAATGCATTCACTGACAGAAAGGCAACGAATCGAGGTCGAAACTGTTGGCTCGGAGTCGCCTTTTATGATTATTATATATGCCGAATGCATTGTAATGGATCAAGAGGATAGACAAAGGCATCTGTTTGCCCGAAATAAAATACATTAGTTTAATTTTCGTTTGTTTAAATGATTTAAATAGAATCCAAAACATAATATTGGCTTGAGCTGAGCTGAATGATAATGCTAGTTCGAGATAGGCATATGGGAAGAGTTGTTTGGGACTAGTAGATAGAAGGAGATAGAAGCTGTCCTCGCTTAAATTAATTTGATTTCTTTGATTTTCAATCCCACATGAGAATTAATACTTATAGCCAGAGCAGCAAGGCCTTTCTGCTGGAATACGTACACTTCCGATTTATCCATAATATTAAATTTCGAGTTCTGCAAATGAAAATTCAATGGGAAGCAGCTGTAGTCCGTTGTGTTGCCACTGTGTCCGGGGGTTGCCTTTGCACACAAATGAAATCTCACAGGCATAACGAGCTCATGACTCTCTGCCGGCAAGGGTTGGGCACGGAACGGCTCGGCTCGGCACTGCACGGCCCAGGACTCGGGACTCGCACACAGAGACACATAGGCAAATGTACTCGCTTATACTCGTCCATGTATAGTGGCTGAGACTTCGGAGGCACATGCACACACACATACACATAGAAAAATATGGCACGTACTCCCCGAAAGCCATAAGTTTACGTTTTATATCGGGCAAACTGTGCGATATTATAAATTTTGAATTTTATCTCAGGCATTAGATTGCCAGAGAGCTGCCTGGTTGGCTCCCCCGACTCGTGTGGTACTCCGGTTCGGGTGGCGCCTCGAGCCGCCCCTTTCTGTTTCGGATTAAATGAAAGGACGTGCTCCTGAGCGTAAGTAGTGGCTGGGACAGACGTCGGGCGGGAAGGAAGGATGGAAGGAGTGGTTGGGGCAGGGTAATGGATGCCAACAAAGGGTGATTATCGCGATTGGCGAAATAGTTGCAGCACAAGGGGCAGGGCAGGGCAGGCAGGGCAGGGCTGGATCGGGATGGGGAGGGGGAATGCTAATGCCAGGTATCTGGGAACTTTGTGCGTAGTCGTAACTTATTAAACTTACTGTTCTCCCCGTTCTATATCTCTCTCTCTCTCTCTCTCTCTCTTTTTGGCTGTCTATTTCCAGCACGCGGAGCAGACGCCAACTGCCAGGAGTGAAGGTGGACAGCGAAGGACTCTGAGCACGTCTTATGTGACAAGTGCTGGCTAAACGTCTGAGGTTGTTGCAGTCATTTTCGATTCTCCTCCCCATTCTCGTCACCTTCCCTTGGCGCAGGAACAACTGAAAACTCTGAAGGAACCAAACACCAACCACCGCGAACAGTGTGCAGGCACAGGAGCAGGCACAGGAGCAGGGGACGACCGGAAGTCCCCAGGCCGTGGGCAGAGGAAAACGCTTGTAAAACGAGCACACGAGAGCACACGAGCCCAGAGGCGGTACGAAGGCTGGAAAGGAAAGGAAACGACAATTACGAGGACATGCCGTCTAGTCAGTCGCTGCCGTGCAATCGTCGGGTCAACACGCGGATATCGTTCGCTCGAGTCAAGAACTGAATGCTTCGAACTGTGAGCTGTGAGCTGGAACCACATCTGCAGATTCCTTTCGCCTGCATTCGTAATTTTGTTTCAGCGGTTATCTAGGATGAATCTGTGCGACTTCGTATACGTATACTGAATGTATCCTGAGTGTATCCTATCCGGTATACCTTCAGTATACGTAACACGAGGAAACACCAGCAACGCGGGACGTGTCGAACTGAATTCACTGTGATTTATTCTTGCACTTTGTAACACCTTTTCTTAGCCTCACTTTTATGCACTTTTCACTCTGTAATCGAATTAAATAAACTGAATAATTATCACTTAAAACATAAACAAATACCCATAGTCGTGTATTTATTCATTCGGATCGGATGGGTTTGGATGGGTTCTCTTCGCACTGAACGGCCAGGGGGCGGTCTTGGAAAGCTTCACATCGCTCAACCTGTTGCTGTCGATGGCCAGATGGGCGAACAGCTGACTTGAACTTGGCCCCGCAATTATGCAACAATGTTCTTCCCACGAGGAGTCAACTGTACGAGAAGGAATCGATGATTTATTCGGGGTCTAGTTTCGGGAACTAGCTCCAAAGATAACAAACACATTCGTGTTTCGTCTCACGTATAGGCAAAGATTTCAGTTTATTTATGCATTGAAATTATGAACTAATTAAAGTAATTAAAAGGCCATTAAAGACAATAATTCAATAAATTTGCGAGACTTTGAAGACAACGAAAATGGAATGCCTGTAAATTAAATTCTATGTGTGTATATATACCATTAAACATCTGTTGATGGCCTCATTATAGCCGCATATTTCAACAGAATAAATAACTTAGCTTAAATTTAGCAAATTGTCAAAGAAATTTCAAGTTCATCGGGATGCTCGTAAATAAAGATAAGATTCATTTCGTAAATAGAAATAAAATCATATATAATGAAAGCAAACATGTTTATCCAGTTTTGCTTAATTATTCGTTTCTGGCTGTCTCTTATAGCTAATATTAAACTATTTAAGTGCCACTATGTATGTATTAGGATGGGTGCTTCGACCAATCTGCAATGGCCTATTCCAGAGGGTATCCTCACACGAGGAGCAATGAACTCCCGATGTGCCGCGATTAGCTGTCGTACTACGGTGCCTATATTTGTATTATTTTTCATATTAAATACATCTAGTACTTATGTACATACATATATCTATTTGTGGCATTTCACCAAACGACAACAACGGCCGGCAGCTGTAAGCTGTAAGCTGGAGGGCGCCACCTATTGCACGAAAGGCGCAGCCTGCTGTTCGATTATTTGGCGCGCACAATCATATTCGAACTCCGAGGAAGGGCGGGAAGCAACGAACGAAGTTCTTATAAGAAAAGGAGTGGAGTTGAAGTATCTTTGCTATTAATTAATAAATCATTTCCAGGGGAACGAACAATAAAGTAATGGCGAATGATTGGCCAGAATCAGATCGAGTAATCACAATGAGATACATGTGTTTGTCTGCTTGCTTGTGTGTATGTATCTGCAAATAATTTCTCTCCTCTTCTCGCCGTCCGTCAAGCCAATGAACCTCAGCTGGCTGGCAACGGGCGCAGCGCTGGAGCATACAAAGTATTTCAGTCTCATATTCAGATACCCGTCTTGGCAGCTATGGCATGTCCAAAGGGGAAGGGAGGGGAACAGACAACACAACCGCAGAGATAACGAAACCAAAACGAAACTCGCTCGACAACAACAAGTAAATGAATTTATGAGCATGCCCAGCCATGATGGCCGCACCGAAGGAGCGCAAAGCGGAGACCGAGAGCATTTAATTCGGCCATATTTGATTTTGGAAATGCTGTCATTGCTGTGGTTGTTCCTGTTCTTCTTGTGTTCTTCTGTTCTTGTGTGCTGCTCTGCTCTGCTCTGCTCTGCTCTGCACGTTTTTCGGGGTGGTTTTGCTCGCCTGCTGTGCGGCTGCTCCGCATCTCTGGGCGTTTGCCGGACCGGCTTTCTCCTTCTCCGAGTGTATCTGTATCCATTGTTGATTCCGCCGGCCTTTCGCCTCTCTATTCCCATGGACTGTAGTTCTTCTAGCGGCTGAGCCATTCCATTGTGGCGTGGCTTTAACCCTTGGTGTAATTTCTTGGCTCATAGAACAGTGGGGATGGCGGAACTTAATGCCCGCCTGGCTTCCGAGGCACAATCATGGCATGTTAATCTCTTATTAATTTTACGGTTTCGCTATTGGGGAACTGTGTGCTAAACACGTCTTTAAAAACAAATAAATCAATTTCATGTCCCCTTCAGAGTCCTACTGTATTGTCAGACTCGCCTTTCAATACATTAGCAGTGTATCAGCAGGTATACTATTCCTGTGTATATATTAATATGCAACGAGAGGCTTATGCGCCTAAATGGCCATCGATTAACAATAAAATTGCCGATTTACGATTGCGCCTATAAAATCTTGATTCGCTGGAGCTGGAGTCGAATCGGTCGCACGTAACCGCTGAGTAGCAGCCAAGTGGGTTGGTGGTTGGATGGGGGGTTAGACTGGGGCTCGCGACTCCGTGGACGCACTATATAATCTATACACTATATATACATATATCGCTGGGGGAATTTATGGGAGAGTCAAAACATGTCGAAAATTGATTTACGACTTGTGTATGGCTTGAAATCGCTAACGAGGCAAAAGGGAATATTCTCTTAATATTGAAAAATATATTTTCATGCTGGTAAATAACATAAAAGAAGAGTCGGGCTTGATCTTTGTGCCTCTCAACAATCAATATTTATTTTATTTAATTAAGTATTAGTTTAAGATTAAAAATTGTTGTAATCTGTTTATATTTAACTACTGAGAGCGTGCAGTAGAGAGAGGCTTCGAACTACTTAGTAAGCTTCGCGGTGTAGTTGTATTGTGTTACCCTTACCTTGTATACCTGTACCCCCGTCGTCCGACCATCCCCTATATAAATATCTCCAACAAATTTGTGTTTCCCATTTTACTCTCTCTCACACTGCCTCCTCCTCCACACTTTTATGTTTCGTTTCTATGGCTTCTAAGTTGTACCAAAGACTATACAATACAATACAATATATGTATAGTCTTTGGTTGTACGATATAGCGGACCAATTTTCATTAAACAATACTGAGTTATTTCGGAACATAGCAACACAAAAATGAGCAATTGGATGAACTATCTCGGAATCGAATTGTGTTCTCACAATTCAAACTGCGAGACCCCTGCTGCGGATGGTCGTTCTTAGTGGGCGACTTTGAGGGAAAAACTAAGCTGTTCGTTGAGTTGATCTGTCGCTTAGTCAGGCGGTCAGTTAGTCGGGGACACAAGGATACCTGTTATTAATTAATAAATAAACTGCACAAATGCATAGTAAAAGCCAAGCTAAATCTATCTATGCCCACTATCTACTATGCTGTAATGCTGATTATGCCGATAATATTTAAGGGACAGGCCACATAGGTTTGGGTCTTTACGACGCTGCTCAAACCTTGAGGAGGAGCCATAAAAGATGGCTGGTTCCCAGCCAAGCGGATGCATGCGAATGCAGGGGACTCGAGTATGAGTGCAGATAATAAAATGATTACTTATCGACTGATGGATCAATTGCTATCACTTACGAGAGAGTCCAGAGTCCCATCTGCAGTCCGTCGAAGAGCTGCAAGGAAACGGAAGAGAGCGAGAGGCATTAAAAATCTTTGCAAGGCAGTAAACTTGAGTGAATCTTCAATTACTACTCGTACGAGTACTCTCTCATGCATTTGCAGTTGTGCTCTGCCCGATTTGTGCCTCTCGACTTTGGACACTGATAAGGCGCAATGAACTCCGCGAGACTGTCATGTGGGACGGGGGAGACCGCTCGGGCCAGGCCAATTGGTAGGGAGAAGAAGGCGTTGGCATCAATTTCAATAACGCGAGGGACGAGATTTTTAGGCTGTGCAACGCGGCGTGGGGTGAGGCGGGTCGGGGCGAGTGCCAGGCAGAATCATGACAGACAAGTCTGGTGCCTGTCGGAGGGGGAGGGAGGGGAGCAGCCGTAATTTATGCATTCTTTGTTCTGTCTGTCGTGGCACTCACTCATGATATTTACTTTTAAAAAACAACAGAAATATATTGTATAAACAATCCAAATGTGCACTTGGCATGGCAGACATCACTGGGCAGGCACTGGACTTGGAATGGGATTGGGTCTGGTTATGGGTATGGGTATGGGTATGGGTATGGGTCTGGGTCTGGCATTGCGATTGCCACTGACCACAGCACAGAATTCTGAATATGTAAATGCATTTGCACATCGGGGGACAGCGGACTCTGGGCCATAAGACATTGGAAACGGCAATAAATTGAAGACCATTGACAGGCGTCATTTCGAAATTCTCTGAGACACGATACGGACTCAACTCTGGTCCTGAGCTCGGCCGTGAGTGTGTGGGTAGGATGTGTCATTAGCTGCCATTCCTGCTCGCGGGGCTCCCACATACTAGCATGTGTGTGTGCTTCAATCTAAGAATAAACAAAGGCACACGTCACGGTGTTTGTTGCAGCAAAATAAACCGGGGAGTACCGCGGTCTGGCTTATTTTCTGCGACCTCGAGATCATAATTCAACATTTTATGGCTGCTTAAGTGCCATTAAGTCAACTCTTTTCCGCAACAGGCCGGCCTCGCCCGCGGCGTTTTCCGAGGACGAGCCACTTTCGTTTTTCCTTGAACATTTTCTGCCGGCAATTAAATATTTTGTAATTGCAACTCTTTGACGTAGCAGAACGGAACCAAACGGAATGGCTCGGAACCCGACCATCCCAAGCGATTTGGATTTTTTAGATTTTCACTCTATTTGCGGTGCTGCGCCCACTCATACATACATACTTACATACAGATAGACCAGCATGTACGAGTATATATGTACATCAGCAGCACACCCAAGCGCGACCCAGGGTGCCAGAGAGCGGGCAGGCGCAGGGGCAGTGGCAGTGGCAATGGCATGGGCATCCATTAAAACTGCTTTATGATCTCTAAAAACGAAAGCGAGAGTTCCGCACAGTTCCGGAGGGCAGGACATGGCAGGGCAGGGCAGTGAGGAAAACATGTGTAAGAGTTTCCTTGTTGCTCTTCATTTTCAGTTTGCTTTATTTCACGAATACGAATACGCAGCGGAAGGATTAATGTTTTAATGGGGCACTTTTCTGGCTGTTTGCTGAATTTTGCAACAAATTGTTTTATGACCCCCCACAGCAGCGCGACCTAAAATTAGAGGAGAGCTACGGGGCAATCTGGTGCTGAAAGCCAAAACACTTGCAGATATTATTAAATGGCGGAATGCTGGAAAGGATGGATCACGTTTCCACAGATTAAGCTAAAAAGAAACAAAGAGTCCACTTTAAAGTATGTCGAAGTACTCACACAGTAAACACACAATCCGACACAAAGATTGTACTATGAACAACGTGATTCGGAACTGTATCTTGCTTTCTGTTAAGCAATCGTTCGGAGACTTTATTTTATTTTGGCACGCTCTGGATATCGTGTTTAAATTAATATAAAATTTATTCTATATTGTAAGTGAAGTTAATATTAATACAATAATAATTATCGATCGCTCTAATTTCCCTTTTAATCTGTATAGATTCGTGGATGTTGTTTAATTAGGCGACTTTAGTACGAGCGATATCTAAGAATTGCCAATAGATATTCTGATCCATCTGCCAAAGTGTCAAATGGGTTTTGTATATGCCTAAAATCAGTACTTTAAAACCATCTTTGGCTCTCCCCACGCATTCTCATTAGCCAAGAGATTTGCATGCTAATTCTGCTGTTTCTATGCGCCATTGTTTCTGGGAAGCGTGAAAAACAGGGAACAAAAGACAAAAGGAATTGCCAAATATCACACGGAATCAATGACACCCCGCGCTTCGTTTCACCTGTGCCCAGCATTTGATAAGAGCAGCCCAGGCCACGCCCACCGCTGAATGCTTTCCCACTCCCTTTTCGGATTCCCCCAGTGATGGCGAACGGCTGCCTTTTATACGTACGAGTGAGTGCGGTTCGAAAGCGGCTAAAGTAAACATTTAATTGCGCCATTAATTGCGCGGTAAGTGTGCCAGATGCACATGCTCGCCCTGGGGAGGGATCCGATCCACAGAACCGCAGATGCACTGGCAGCAGACGGGCGAAGAGGCAGTGGTGAGTTGCACGGGGGGAGCACTGCCTAGTGGCCAGAGAAAACAAACAAATTCCTCTGGTTAAGTGCCCAGCGGTGCACTCGACAACCACCAGAAGAGTCTCAGCACCCCACTACGAGATGCTCTGCCCCAGGCACCAGGCCCCTGCCCGCTGACTTCCATTAAGGCGCTCCGGGCTCGTTCTCCTCCCCGGCTCCCCGCTTTCTCCAGTCCGGATCTTCTTTCGCTCCGCTCTTTCTCTCCTGCTGAGGCTGTCTCTGTCTGTAGCCCTGGCTCCACCTTGCAGCCGAGTGGAGTCGCTCGGCAACTTCTGGCGCATTAACTTTGTGTGTTTAATGCGGAGAATTATTGCCGATACAATCGGCTTTTTACGACGCTTAAGTTGACAGTTTTCTGCGGATGTTCCTGCATTATTGTTGGCTCTGCTGCCCGATCTTCCCATACCTCTTCTTGGCCTTGCTGGTCGATGCTTCAAGCCCATCGGTGAATTCATTTCAATATTGTTTTATAACTACAATCCGATTCAATAAATGATCTCTTTCATCATTTGAAATGGCTTAGAGATAATGCCCCGAACGGGGCAGAACACAGTTTTCTACGACCAGTCCATTCCGGAATTAGCAATAGCAGAATGGATAAGATGCATCCTTTTGGGATTCTACTGAGTGGTTAGCTGAGTTTTTGCGTGAAATTTGGCTTAATTTTGCAAGCAAATATTTTTCAGTAATTGAACAAGGATTTTCACATTGTTGCTGACATATTTTCTGGTTAGAAATGGTCAGAAAGGGTCAGAAATGTCATTGAACCATATTAGATCAAAATGAGGTGGCAACAAATCTAAAGATGGCGACCAAAGTCCTTCGCTTCCTTCATTTCTGTTAAGGTATTGAACATTTTATAACTGACTCTGTAAGTTTTTTGGATATATATAAATTATAAGCTGCATAAATATTCACAGTGATGCTAAAACAATTACAAAAGTGAATTATTATAATTTTAACGAACGCATCGCACTTAACTGAGTATAAAATACATTCTTATGGCCTGTCCCCACTGAAACGGCTAAGTAGCTCGTGGTTAATTGGCTTTCATGAAAATATAAATGCGAGACTCGCATGTGTATCGAGCAGGTGGACGTTCGCTATTCATGTGGGGAGCATTTCCGATCAAAACGAACTCGATTCGCCAAAAATTTAAAGGAAAGAGGAGACGGAAAAGCAGGGAAGTCCAGGGCCAAACTGCCGCACGGCGCGCCGCTTGTTGCCATTAACTTAATCGAATGGAAAACCAAACAAAAGCCGCAATTAACATTAAGCCCTTCCAAAGGGCAGGCAGGTCGTCAGGCTGGCTTGGACCCGCCGCAGAGTCCGGTTCTCAGCAATGCCCAGCCTGCGCCTGCGTTACTCCGCCCGAAAACCTGCGCGGCACGACCCATGGGAATTTATTCCACATGAGTTTGTGTGTGAGTGCGAGAGTGAATGTGAATGTGCTCCTGTTTGCCAATTTAAAATTCTGTAGCATAAGCACACGCACTCTCCTTCCCTTCCGCTTTCCATCCGCCGACCCATCCCGCAGCGGAGTACGAGGAGAGCTACATTAAATTTTAGAAAACACAAAATGCCGCTTTTCGTGTTGCTTCGCAAACAATTTCCCATAAATTTACGTTGAAATACAACCAACAATATGTACAAATGCACCAGGGGGACTGGGAATGGGACTGGGAGTGTCAGGAGTGGCAGGAGGGGGACATGAGTGGGGAGTACGCCAAAAGTGGTGCCTGGGTTGGGTTGGGTTGGGTGTTTCTCCATTTTTTGGCAAGCACGAAAATGTATTCCAGACACGCATCGGGCCATTTTGCAAACGTGCCACCGAATGAGGCTCAGCCTGGTCCCCTGCTCTCCTGCGCCACTCGCTCTGCCCTTGTCATCCGAGCAAACACACAACCGCAATGACATCCGCCCCGCAGTCAGGAGGACCCTGGACCGTGGACTCTTCGAAGAACTTTCCGGCTGACTTTGCTTTTATTTTCCCTCCCCATCACCGGATAGGTCTCCGCCAGCAACAAATCACGAACGGAAAGAAGGACAAACTTTCTTTTCTTTGCGAAAATAAGTAAAGTTTGAATTTGGCAGACAAAAATTACTTCTAGGGAGCTGGGGAGCTGGGCAGCTGCAGATCGGGGAGCAGCGGAGTCATTGCCTCCCCTAAGACCCCAACATAGTTTCCATGTTTTTTCCTTCTTTTCACATTTTATAATCGCGCCCGTTGCTGAATATATGAAATAAATAAATAATAAAATACACTGGATGCTGGGGAGCGGGAAATAGGGATGCCATTTGCCAGCGCCATTCGCCTGCCTCTCGTTTCATTTTCCCTGCCCCGCTCCCAACGAGCTCGGAAAAAGTTTTTCCTGTTATTGAAGTTGTTGTTGTTGTTGCTCCTGTCGGACCAAAGATACTTTGCGTTTGTAACTTATGGATACGACAGGAGCAGCAGCAGCAGCAGCAGCAGCAGCAGCAGCAAGGTGAGCAAATTGCCAGGCACGGAACGAGGACGAGGGCGTTGCCCACCTTGGGAAGCTGGCGTGTAATTTGTATCTAATCTTGCCTCATGTTTATATAAAAGCAACGACAGCCGGGGAGAGCGCTCCCTGCTCGGCCCGGGCGGCACAGGGGGAACGGAACTATGGTGGCCCACACAATTTCTGCAATATGGCACTGCCACTGCCACTGGCCCTGGCCCTGGCACTAGCACTGTCTCTGGCTGTGGAAGGAGGGTGTGGTTGGCTGGTTGTCCTTCGTCCTTGTCCAACTTAGAGTCGAGTCTGACTTGGAGTATAAGTGGAACTACATACATATATATTCATGGGTGCTGGGGAGTATGCCGGCGGGTGGGTTTTTGGAATTTTAATAAAATTGCAACATTTCCAACTAAAGATAGATACTTTTCGTGTAATTTACGATGATGGCAGAACAGCAATGATGTCGAACGATAGCGAAACGACAAAACTATTCTGGCGAGGCGAGGCAGGAGACCGAGGAGCAGCACTTGGGAATCCATTCCCCACTGAAGCCAGATGGGGCTGGGGCGAGAAATCAGTGACGAGAATCAGCTTTAAGAATCCAATTTGATGGTAAAAGTCTGGCAGTCTTACTGCAATCCATTATCATCGAAACGGTGGACTGAGAGCATGAAGAATGGATATACAAAATATTTAAATATGTTCGATAATATTGTTTGGATAAGTTCGGGATAAAAGAATCGAACTAAATAAAGAGCGTGAAGTTATTTAACCGTCTCGCATTGATTGATCTTGAGTCCTGATTATAATGGATCTCCATAACATCTTGCGAATGCAAAAGCTAATAGGTGAAATGTTTTATGCGAGTATCTGCAATAATTGGGAAAGTTTTGGTCCCCCCCGTTTTGGTCATCCAATCGCGCATTCATCGCTTTCCTCCTGTGTGAGTTTACTCATCCAACTTATGTCACAGGGCACTCAAGTCGACTCGACTTGACTCTAGTTAACGGAAGTCATGTCCGTGTGCCAGTCTGGCCAGGCTTACTTATTGATGAGCTCAACGGCACTTTGACATGAAACTCCCCAAAAACGTGGACGTGGAAGGTGGTCAGGGGGGGAGAGCCAACGGCAGGGCACCAAAGTGCCTCCTTAATTTTACCCAATTGATCAATTTACCGCCACTGGGTGGGAGGATGCGCATATGCAGATGGATGTGTCGTTGCCGTTGATTGGGCCACAAACTCGAGCAGAGCCCCTCAATAATGGCAATCATCATGCAAGCGGGAGCCAGCAGGACGGGCCTAATGTAATTGCAGAGGAGGAAGGGTCGTCCATCGGCCATCGGCCCAGTAATTGCCCGTGGGTGGGTTCATTTGCGCCAAATTGGAAGCCCATTCATCCGACGTAGTCGCTGTCGCTGTCTCCCCGCACTTATAATTACGCAGAATGGATTCTGAATCGAATTAACTTTCCCACCCAGTCCCAGCAGGCCGCCGATTTGGCTCGACGGCACTCGCTACCTACAGATCTGCACATCTACAGATCAAGAGAGAGAGAGAGTTCTCGTGAAGGATTTACCTGCCGTGAGCATCAGGTGACGCGAACGGGTTGCGACCTGTCCTGTGGCTTGTTGACCCCCCGTTTCCTTCAGCATATTGCGATGCGTAAAATTTGTTGTAGCAAAACATACAACATTTTCACGGTGCTGCTTCTGCTGCTGCACCAAGAGCGAAAAAACGGAGAAAGGCGCATATTCTTGAATTATATTTTATGATATGCCGCATAAATGGATTTAAAAATGCTGCCAAACAGGCAGCTGAGGCCCATTGTCTCCGTCTCCGTCCCCGGCTCGATCCCTTCAGCGCGGTTTTTTTGCCATTTCACTGGAACTGTGTCCGACTCCGTCGCCGTCGTCAGGTTGCAGGCGACGCGGCCGCACAAAGGGTTGCAGGACTGGGACTGGGACTGGGCCCGAGATGACAATTGTTGCAATTCCCTGGCTCAGGACGATGAAGTGAAGGAGAAGGAGAGGCAAAGCCGTAAATCAAAATTAGTGCGACGCAAAAGTGAAAGTTAGCAGCCAGAAGCGGATGTTCTTCGGCTTCCACCCTTCCACCAACGCTGCTGCCATGTTGAATTCGGCATGGAACCGCCACCCCATCCCATTCACCTGGTGGCACCGCAGGGCGGGGCGGATGGATGTGGTCGCGTCTGGGGTGGCTTTCTTTCGGCATGTAAATGTTTCGTTTAATCCTTGTAATGCCAGCATTTGCTGTTGCTCCCATGGAAATCGCGCAGCACCTTCGTGCCCTTCCTGCCCTGCCTGCCCTTCGGTTCCTTCTTCCTTCTGCCATCATCAGATAAACCGCAACAAAAGGATACAGCCACAGCCCCTTCGATGACGCCCATCTTGCTCCTCAGCTATTTATGAAATGCGCTTTACTTTCATTCCACTTAATCGCAGGGTGCCATTTGCTTTGAAATGCCTTCAATTGAAAGTGCTCGCCCTTTTGCGTTCGAGGGCGTGTCCTTGCTCCCGGGGTAAACACTGAAGATGGAATGGCAGCTGGATAAAAAACCAAAGGCTATCGGCGCAAATTTTGAAGTTTTCCCTTGGCCATCCATTTGGAAACCCCCAGCCCTTATTTGCGATGGGAATGGAACAGCAGCCATGAAAGTTGAAAATGATTAAAGATCTAAGTAAAACGAAAACAGCCTTTAATTTTAAGTGTATTTTGACACTCGTAACTCGTAGAGCTTCGCTCCCCAGAAAACAATACCCAATTTACTTAATCGCTTTCAGTGAACCTTTTCTATTATATATATGTATAACCTGTTTAACATACAAATATCTTTGATCGAATAAGTGTATGTGATCGGGGATCCTCCATTTTCCTCGCTTGGGTCTGCGTTAGGGAAGGGGAAAGGGGCAAGCAAGTTCCTTGATTGATTTACCGACTGCTCGGAGTGGCTGAGCGATAACCGAAAGGCATGCGATGCGACTTCCCAATGGCCAAAGTGCCAAGAGAAATATTAAAATTCAATGCATTGGACGAGAGACGAAAAAACTGAACCGCTTCATAAATTTCCCGCTGCAACTCCCCAGAGATGGGGCAGGGGGCACGGCGCAGATCTGTTGGCGTTAACGGAACATGTGTCAAATGAAGGATCGTAAAAATTGTGCCACAGATACAGATATGGCGATTGGGATGGGATATGGGATTGAGTTGAGTTGAGTTTTCGGCTGGTATAAACATTCACCAGATTCCAAATGGAGAATATAACAAAAACTGAAAACAAAACCCCAAACAAAGTAAACTATTTATTTATTTTAAATTTTTCCAAGATAAGGGACGAGTTAGGGTCATGGGCAGGGGAATGGGAAGGGGAAGGGGCGTCGGCCGTGTCGTTGGGTGTAGCTGTCAGTCTGGAATTCAGTAAATTACGAGCTGGAAATATGAAAATGGGAGACTTAGACAAGAGGAAGGAGGAAAGAGACCTGACCAGCAACAACAACAATGAGCCACAAATGTATTTGAAAATATTGAAAAACTAGTTTTCCATCGAACTCGTGACCATATCTATGGCTATGGCTATGTCTATGCTGGAGTCTATGCGGTATCTGAGTCTAGTCTGGGGATGGGGATGGGCAGGCCACTTGAGTCTCAAGTGTCAAGGGAGTCGGCCTGTTTTGGCATCCATATTGCAATTAGATCAGAGACATCGCTCATTCTGAAGTGGTTTCCCTAACCAAGCGCTGGGCTCTGGAAAGGGAGGAGGGCATGGAGCGGTTTCGAAACGAAATGAAATGAAAAATGGTGCTATACGAGTGGCATATTTATGCCTATTCCGATGCCGGGAATATCAACGAGTCGAGTGTTCTAAGGAGAAGCAGGAGGAGGAGTTGGAGCATGAGTCGAGCCCGATAAATGCAGCAAGTTTGCGTCTTGAATTTCAATGGCGGCCACAACTCTGCAATGGGTGTCCAGGGGAAAGAGTGGCAAACGGGGGGTAGAGGGTCCCACATCCCACATCGGATCGATCCGACTTTGACTCTCAGATGTACTTATAACGAGAGTCGAGTCAAGTGCGAGGCCGAACCGGAGGAGCCCCATCCCATCGCATCGCATCGCATTGCGTCGCCCATTTTAATGCGTTTCTTTGACAGGCCATGAAAATATGCCTCGAGATTTTTAAAATGTTTTAATTGAGGCCTCGCAGCAGACAAAATGTCTGTTTTCATTCTTGAGATGCAAAAGTGGCCCCAGACAATTAAAATTCTGAACGCATTCAATTGCTTGGAAATCTTTTCGTTATCTGCCCCCGCGCTCCTCTCCTGCCTCTCAGATCTCGTGGCAAGTAAATGGCGACGGCAAACCGAATCCCAACAGACACAAATAAGTTCTTAGTCGTGGCTTCTAATACCAGTATTTGTGAAATGTAACAAAGATTCATTTGATGTTCAAATAGCTTCCGCAAGGCAGCCAAATAAGTATCCATCTTTTATTTCATTTTAATCTGTGGGAAAAACATTTACGATGTTTTCTTTCCACGCGAGTTTGTGAGATTTGTTGACACAAATAAAACACTGCTCAGAAGTTCTAAGAGAATCCCTTTGGCCAATGGAAGCGTCGTAAAACTCAAAACTCTAAACAACTCAAAAGTTTTCCTTTGTCATGGAGTCTGGTTATTGGGCTACAAGTAGAATAATATTAATAAAAATCAGGCAATAACCAGAGAGTGACAATGTGTATAGAATTCTCTTTGAAAGCACAAGTTGTTTCCCTGAATAAATCGGATTAAATCGGATTTGATTGTTCAGTTAAGCTAAGGTACAACAAATATTTTGTGGATAAAAAATACATTTTATTTTACTCGAAAATAGAAGCTTTGTAATTGCAATATTCCATTCCATTTCCAATAGAGCGTTATGTACAGCTTTCTATCTGTTTCTATACGTACTGAAATCAATATTTTGTAACTCAAAATGTATTTTAAAGACTTTATAATGATTATTTACAAATTGTTATTGGCGGTTTTAATATCGGCTTCGTTGCACTCGAAATAAATATGACGCACGTCCCGCGAGTTTATTTCGCATTGCCAATGCCATTACCCAAAAATAAAAGAATAAATTGATAATTTTAGCGACACCATTTTACTGGTTAAAGTACAAGTTACAGCCTCTAATTGAACATTTTTCAGATTTCGACAGCCACATGGCCCGCGAGAGACACTTTCGAGAGGGTTTATGGAATTGAATTGGCCAATTTGCAGAGCTTCAATTTGCAATTATGAGTATAAATATTCAATATACGATCTGAGTCAAGCAGAACTTATATACATTAGTATGTATGCATATATCGATGATAACGACGAATGGCGAATGCAAAGTTGTCCTTAAGCAGAGTGCTCTGCCAACAGGTTCGGTTCGCGATAAGTCGGGGCGGGGTCATTAAGCGGCACTTGGCGGAGCCCAAGCCCCCTCCCCAAGCCACCGTCTACCCCATTGAATCATCGTAAAGTGTGAAGTTTATATCGAAAATTGAAATTAATATGCCGTTCGATGGATCGATTAAAATGTATAAAATAAAAACACACACTGCGAAGTCTTTGCGAGGGTACGCAGATACATACATATGTATGTATGTACCTGTGGTGGAACAAATAAATATGTACTCTTATGAGGGTAGCGGGAACAGGGCGTGGTAGCTGGAGGAGTGCTGTAAAAGTAAGAAAGGGCTTCAATTGATTTAAAGTTTGCTGCCTTTTTCCCAGGCAGTTCCTATGCAAATTGGCTGGGCGTCCTCTCGTTTCCCGTTTTATTGCGAATATTAAATGGAATTAATGAAATTTTCTGCGCCATAATCCTTTGCAAAACGCATAAATTTTCTCATTAAGTGTGCGCAAATATTGTATGTACTCCTCGCCCTGTACATATGTATTTATATTGATTTTTATCTCTCCGGCATGGCATCGAGGGATGTTGATGTGGCCTGCCGAGGCCCAACCATGTATCCCCCGTCTATGTACACGGCCAAGGCCTGCCCTGCGGATCCGTTACATGTGCAGAATAAGCTCCCCTTTACATAAGGACGACAAGCTTTCGGCTTGCTTTTTCGAAATTGCGAAAAGTTTGTCTGCAAAGGGTCGAAATTTAAAAGCAATTCCTCATCATTGGCAGCATACCAAACTATAAATATTCAAGGAAATTTCAGGGAATCAGGGATCATATCATATCCAATACTATATATTCTTCTATATATATTACTATATATAGACATGCCGTTAAAGACATAAAATTTCCATCTTTTTGCTAAGTAATATTTACATCTTAACTACATTTCTCAGTGGCGACATCTGACGACGCAGTCGACTCAAAATTTGACAAGTTTTTCCGCTGTTTTTATTCCTTGTTTAATTGGAAAAAAAATACTTTTTTGGTTTCAGTCGATCCTGATTCGGGTACAGATCAGGAATATATATGTTTACACTAACAAAACACTCCCCGAAATACTACATAAACATAGTTAAGACACAAAATAAAAAATTCCCAAAAAATTACCCATTTGCGCTGGCGCGCTCTGACGGACCACTTGCGCAGCTGCTGCTTGCCAGATCTCCCACCAGAGGACGCTGCACGCTTCTTCTTCTAGCAAAAGAGAGAGAGAGAGAGGGAGAACATTGCATCAACCAATTAGAATCAGTGCCCCGTCTCACTCCCACACGAAATACACAGCCGGCGGCCATTGTAATGGCCGCCCTGGGAATGTATGTGTGTGTATTGGTGAATTGTATCTGCAGCTTCGTTGCTGCGTCGCCGTCGGCGTCGTCATCCACGAACATGCGCAGTCGCTGGCTAGTCGCATTCTTTGTCCATTTTTGCTCGGCTCTGAATTCTAGTTTACGAGAATTATACTGCAGTCAAAACTTGGCTGAATGCAATCTTTAATGGCCTTTGCAAACGTGCGAGCGGAGAGCGGAGCTGAGAATGCAAATTCGGACAACTGCAGATGAACCTGCAACGTTCAGCGGCTGAGCTCTGAAAGTTAAGGATTTTGTAGATACGAAATCTCGGATTCCGCTCAAGACTCATTTGAATCTCTTTGCTTTCGCTTGAACAAAGAGCTATTCCGTGGCTCGCACGGAAAACTGGATTTCAGATACATATGCGTGACACGTCCGCATAATGCTGTCGAAAATTGTCAAATAAATCAATCATATTTATACAAATGCCCCTGATATCCGACTCGCAGGTTGACATCGCCATCGCCATGCCCAGTGTAGCGAGTCCACTGCCGTTGCCGTTGCCTTTGCCGTTGCCGGTTCTGGTTCTGGTGCCAGTTTGTCAGTGGTTGGCAATATGCAAATTAATGGAGCCCCCGTCTCCGTCTGGGCCTGCCCAAGATAAGCGGTTGCTGAAAACGTGTTTTGGCATTTGATTAGTTGCCAGCGGTACGCGGTCGCAGCAGACAAAGGGGCCCAACATGGCAGCGATGATGGGCCTGAGCTCCACAGCCGGCTGACGACTGTCTGCCATGCCATTGGATTGGTCGCCCACAGCACTCACTGCGGAATACGCAATGATACAGCTTCGAGGCAAAGGTGTGAAATGTCGTCCACGCCACGAAATCGTAAGTGGAATATTCGATTGTGATAGAGAGCAATAGAATATACAAATACAGAAATCCATTTTATAGAAATCCAAATAGTCTGATCGATCTTTGCACCTTCTCTCCACAATTCAGGGGAAGTAAAACAAATTTGATCAATGATATATTGAACAATTGAAGCCATCTTTTAGCTGTTAATCTACGTACCGGGCTTTTGCACTTTGTCTTGATTTTTGAAGAGAGACACAAAGTTTGCAATCGCCTTCCGAGTGGTACCAGTGAGTCTGCCACAGCACTGCCGCTGTGGTGCATAATGGGAAATTAAGCCAATAAAAAGCCGCTAAAAAAGCAACAAAAAGGAAGAGGAGAAAAGGGCATTTCATTCATAAAAACGCAGCCGCAAGTCGCGGCTCTTTTCCGGGCTGTATGGCGATGGGCGGGGGAGGTCTGGTCTCTGCATTTGGCTCGCGTGTTAGTCGCGCGCTTTTATGGGAGATGGATGACAAACCCACACCCGGACCCGGCCCGGCCCAGTCCCCACTCCCAGCCAAGGCCGCCGCTCAGCTTCCGCCGACATCTTGAGCGGCACTTGACTTGGAGTCGTCGTCTGCCTTCGTTTAATGGTTGCCATAATAATGCTTTATTTTACTGTCGCACGAGTGTGTGTGAGCGGTTCAGCCGGGCCAGCGGTGTGTGCGAAAGTGTGTCTAGGTGTCTGGCTGCCGTCTGCTGCTGACCGTAAAATTTTAATATCTCTTGACTGCTCCCACAGTCTCGTCAGAATTGTTAGTATTGTCAGTGCGTTTGCGGCCCCACAGCCACAGCCCCAGCCAGAGACACAGGCACAGCCGCCTCGCCGTGCTCTCCGCGCGGTCTAAATCAATCTGCGTCACCTTTATGGCCGTTTTATGTGATACACTTTTCACCTTGACATTGAATGAGGCTGCTTCATTGACCACGTCTCCGGAGAGCAGAGAGTCAAGAGCCGCGCGCCCGCAACCTGCCTCAACGTAGTGTCCCACATGGAAAGTGTCGTAAAACGTTAAGTGAATGATGAGAGTCGAGCCGGAGGGCAGCCAATGGGAGAGGGAGAGGGACTGGGACTGCGGCGCTAGCGGGAGCATAATCCATCATAAACATTTTTATGGGCTCGCTCTCGCATTTGGCCCGCTCCTGCCCCACCGTCTCTCCGCTGCGCTGGCGGCTTTGTTGGCGGTAGTAAAATTCGTTAAATGCTCAACAAATTGTTTATTACAGCAGTTTGGCAATAAATGCCCCCATTAACTCAGTTTAGGTGTTGCCACCGCACTTTTCTGTTTACCCACTTGTCGCGGACACTACGGGGAGGAGGCCCCGCCACACAATACAATGCGGCCACACTGAGGATAGTGTGGGAGTGGCTGCATAGTTTTCGGCAGCACTTCCAGGCTGTAACTATCAATGCGATGGGTGGCTGCATGACACTGGAAGCTGCAGAAGTTCGAGTCCAATGCTTTTGAAATAAATAGAACGACCAAGAACAGTTGAACCATAATTTTTGTACCCCTAAAAGCCACGTTCCGACACGCTCTTATAACTCCAAATGCATCCATAGTTGCTGAGGTAAGTGACGCTGCGTTACCTCAGGGGAAAGCCAACTTTTGACGCAATCAATTTGATTTCTTTGAAGTTTAAACCGAACGAGTCTCGAACTATGAATAGAATGCCAAATTTATCTTTGAATGTGGCGAACGGTAAGCAACTGGGTGAAGAAGACAACAGGATAATTAATGTGAATATCTTTGGATATGGCTGTGATGAATACTGCGTATGAGACACGAGTGATGCTTAGATAAGTGGATGTACATATGTACGTATGTATGCCGTATGAGTGTATGCATAAGTTATCTACCGTATGTTTGTATGGGTCCCAGCGGAGCTGTGGATTCAGTATCTGCTGTCTGTCCCCTTTGGAAATTGCGAACAGCATCGACGGCCGCATATACTGCTGGCACAAAAGAGCTTCGTCGGACCACCCGTTGTCCGGGCTGCCCGGACTGCCCGGGCCGCCCGTGGCAGAGCTCCCATTATAAGGAAGTTGAATGTGGCCATTTGTGTATGGATTCCATAAGCGAAGTCACATCCGCACGAGGCATTAAGATACACACAGTTCGGCATGCGGGCTCCCCAAATGAGATGCCCCACCACACCCTCAACCTCACCCACACCCACACCCACACAGCGCCAATTCCAATCCACCGAGAGAGAGAGAGCAGAGCAGAGGCGGCAGGGACAGCCTCCGAGAGCACGAGTGTGTGTGCGTGTTTATTTATATCTCTGCTGTAATGTGCCTGGCGATGTGTCACTCTTGGAACTCAACGGAACGGAGCGCCCTCGGTCGTGTCCGTGTCCGTCCGGCCGCATGTCCGTGACCTACTTGCCAGATTTCGGTTAGCGTCTGGCCGTACACATAGCGTGTCTGGCTGCGTATCTGTGTGCCACGTTGTTTATGGCCCAGAAAAAGAAAACTAATTGCGACGTCCACATTTTTGTCTTAGTTCCGTAATTAATTCTATTGGCTCTGATTGGACTAAATTAAAACGATCGTCGGCCTGCAGTCGGGCCACAGTCCCTGTCCAATTCCAATACCAGTCGGAGCCACTTGATCGCGTCGATCGATTGACGGCAAAGTGTAAATGCTAATGATGGTTAGCGCGTAGCTCCAGCGGACCAAGCCACCGATGCACCATGGGAGATGAGCACAAAAGCGAACACAAATACGAGTATCAGAGTCACTTGGATTATGTGCTAGTATGAATATACTCCAACGTCGTAGTTCCCCCAACTCGGGATCAGTTCGGCGGTCGTAGACCTCCCTCTAACCCCACTTGGACATCCTTTCCTGTCCTTTTGCTCAACGTCCGAGGAATGTTCAGTGCGGGTGAGCAGACAATAGCTTCCAGCCAATGGCTTGATTACTTTTGTTTAAAGTGGAGACAGGGCATTAAATTGATTTGTGCCCACTGTGCCCACTCAATCGCTCCACTGCCAGTCTTGGAACGAGGCCGTGGAGCTTTGCCTTCTGCCCTGCCCTGGCGGCATAATCTCTGGGAATTTTATCGAATTGTGGTTGTGGGTCTGCTACGGCTGGGATCGGGTCCCAGTCCCTCCCTGGGCCTGTCGAGCACAAAACTCATTTAAATTCAATTCGAATGTGACATTTTTGTGTTTTCTTTTATTTTTCCTCGCTTTGTTGTTGTTTTGTTTCTGGTATTGTTGGCATTTGGGGACTTTGATAAATGTCGCAAAGCTGCGCGGGACGGGGACGGTGATGGGGACGGTGACGGTGACGGGGAGCGATGGCAAAAGGCGACTCCGAGGAGTCACTGAACGCTTAAATCGAATTCCGATTCCACCTTTTCCACCGTTTGTGCTGCTCATTCTGCTTTTCCTCTTCTCGTTCTCTTGGCCCCGTTGTTTTGTTCTTTGTTGGCTGCCATTGTTATCCAAAATGGCTGCATTATTTGTACAGACTTTTTCATGTGTTACCCACTCGCACACGCATACATATGTGTGTACAGACGATATCTACAAAGGTTGTTTTGCTCTTTTCCCCCTTTGGGGAACCTGCTCAGAACCGCCTTTGACGGCGACTACGTCGCAGGACGTGATTCATGTGTGTGGGGCTGCTGCTACTGTCGTTTATATTGATGGGGTGTATTTTATTTTATTGCAGCGTATGGGTTTATACATATACATATGTATATGTACATATTAGGGGAACCACAGCTCGGACTTCTATGGAAAAGTTTCTGGCTTCGACTGCACTCTGCCCTCTGATGTTATCGTTTCTGTCTGACTGTTGGCCATTTTCATAAGCGAACTAAATAAAATTCATGCTTTCCACGCTTATTGTTTACTTTACCTCCAGCAACCCAGAACCCAGAACCCAGAAATCCTCAGGTTGAGTAACAGTAACCAACCAATATATTGAACTCCCCTCCCTCAGACGGGCATAAATGTGTTAGTCGAGTAAATGTTCGTATTTACCTGAAATGGGAAGAATATGTGAATGGATGTATGAATAACAAGATAAACGGTATAAACGGATCCCAAAAATAGCATAGAATATATTCTATACTTATTTCTCAGTTCGTTTATTTTTAAATTAGCAAATGGAGCGTAAGCCTGACGGACTTGTATTTTCAGCATTTGGGGATATAAATTAAGCAGTCAAATTTATGTATATGCTTTCAAGTGTACTTCCTTCCACAAAAGAAAATGACTCTTTTGCATAATCCATTCATGGCGAAAAAATAAACACGGACAGCCAGTCATTAAAGGATGCTTCTCTAATTATGATTGTCCTCTTTTTGTTTGGAAATAAGATAATTTCATGCAAATGCAGCTGGTGTCTGGCTATAAGAATCCATTAAACAGGGAGATCTGGACGAAGCCCACCCACCCCTCATGGGCAAGGAGGGCAACCAAGCGACATCCTTTTCCATGTACTCGTAATGCCATAATCCCCCTGCAAAAATGTAAGTAGAAACGCCCGAAAAAAGGAAGAAAAAATATATAAAATTAGTTCTGGCTGAGATTTTAAATCTGCCCGGCCATCTCTCTGCAAATGCAGAGAATCCGTCTCCGGATTCCCCGTCTGCTTGGGACAGGCAAAATATTAGTTTAATTTAATTAAGCTCCGGTCTGTGAGTGGCAAAACGCGGAGCACTGCAGAGTGGAAAGTGAGGTATGATTTGACACCCTCCATGTTTCTGGGATAGCACTGTCTTGGCACGCAGCTCCGCATATTTATATCCACGCGATACTATTTATCTTCAGATACATTTATTTAAAACGGACACCGACACGCAGATAATATTTCTGCACCATAAGTGGATGCAACATTCTCTGGGAAAGTAAGGGGACTTTGCCATGCCATGCTTTAATTGGAATCCAAGTTGAGGGCCCCGCCTGCGTGCGTCTGCCATCTGCAAAAAAATCTCGCCAATAATGCTCCAAGCAATGCACTTCATTTCACCTCAGGGCAGACCAGCTTCGGCAATGTAGCCTGATGTGAGTGGGTGAAACGGGGGGAAAATGGCAACAAATTTGCGACTGGCAGCAGCAACAAATGCTCGTATGTGAGAGCAGACACAGAGAGAGCTAGACACAGCGCCGGGGGCTAGAACAGATTCGAGGAAAGCTTAGAAAAATGCCAGACCAGACAAATTTTATATAAATAATTCATTGTTGTAACGTGCACAGCTCGTCGAGAGTATTTCAGTTAATTAATGAAACGCATCCAGGGCCAGGGCCAGGGACAAAGCAAAAGACCGAGACGAGACCGAGACGCAATTGACGCCAAATGGCCCCAGGCGGAGTCGCAGACTGGCAGGACCCGGAGAGATCGGCGGTGGAGCTGGAGGAGCAAGCCAGCCAAATTAATAACAGACGGAGGCAGCTCCGCAGAGCTCGAAATTTGAACAAATGGCGCAGCAAGGACTCTGCCTGGATGTGGATGTGCCTTCGTGTGAGGAAAGAGTTCGGGGCTGCGGCTGCCACGGGCACAGTGCAAATAACGGCGGCGTGAGCTCTATCCTCCAGTCGAGGTGGTGGTTGCAACTCCATTTCCACCACCATTAAACTTCCCTCACACTCGCACATACGCAACTACACCAACACACAGATACAGGCAGAGTCATGTTGGATTCATCTCCCACCCGCCATCGGTGGTGGTTGGCGAAGGTGGAACGTGGAACGCGGAATAAGCCAAACGATATTCAAATTTTCTGCACAAACTTTACGGAGCGCATCAGCAGCAACAGGGCGGGACTGGGCTGCGGTTGGGAGTGGGGAGGGTGATGGGGTTGGGTGTGGAGTGGCGTGGAGTTTGGGTCGTGGGCCCGTCACGTCACGAACCGCGGCTCCGGCATTAGCTAATAGTCAGGCAGCGGCAAAAGTTTTAGCCAGCACAAAAAAGAGAGCTAGCTGAGGAGAGTCCCATAGGTCGAAGCTGGGATACTCTTTCGCTTGTGCACGTAATATATATTTACACATCTCAACTGTATAATTCTGTATAATAAAGTGGAGGGGAATATGTATGTACGTGTAGGCTCATACAAGGAGCTAGTTCCTTTACCTACTCTTTATTCTTAGGGAAGGGTATAATGAACCATCCATGCGACGCCATGAGCTCGGTGTTCATTACACAAAATTTGCATTTAGACGCAAACATAACGTCATGGGGAGGGGGAGGGTATGGAAGGGGGTTGCGTGGAGCACGTGGGCGGTGGGTGGTGGTTTGTTTTGGGAAAAGGCAGCCCGAAAAGTGCACTTAACCATAACTCACGCTCGTGACATCGCGAAATTCTTCCATTAGTTCCTGCCGACCTGAGAACTGCGGGTGCATACGAAATTTGAGGGCATAATCGACAATGTTCCTCATCAAGGACATCGCCATTGCCCCATCTACATTATCGTAATCATCGCTATCGATGGATGCGCGAACGATGCGATTGCGATGGGGCACGGGCACGGGGACGGCGACTGGGACTGGGACTGGGAGGGACTCCCAGTGAGCTTGTTGTTTACGAGGCAATCCCAATCGATGGCCGCAGCGGGATGGGAACTGTGCAGGGGGGATGTCACTTGTCGGCTAATAAACTCATCGCTTGCCAACTTTATGGCCTGTCGCGATTTCGTAAGCGGCCACTGGCTGAGCCGCCGACTGATTTGCGATCCATTCAGATGCAAATGGCCCCCGAAGTCGAACGGAGAAATGGCTTAATTGGAGGATTCGATTCGATTCGCGATTCACCTGCCGCTGGACACAGTTTGCTATGCTAATTAATTCTCTTGTGATTTATCTTCAGACGTTATTTTAGCTGGAAGCAAACAAGCGACCAAACGCAGCCGCAATTTCCAAACACGAGGCACCCTGTGCGACCGAGCCACGAGAAAATCGGCCGAAGAGAGCGCCAAAAGCTCTCTTTAGCGACGAGAACTCTCTTAAAGTCTCATTTCGCAGCATATGTTTGGGTGGGGGTGGTGTGGGCAGGGCCTCAGGGCTGGTCCCAGTGTCAATAAACAAAATGTGAATAATTTAACAATTGGCATTCATTGAAAATTGAATATACGAATAAGATATAAGAATATAAGAATGAAAAATTCGAAAAACATTTAAAAAGAAATTAAACAATCCCACTAGAGAATGCGCCTGCATTTAATTTTATTATTTATTGCAATTCAGACAAAGGAGAACTGAAGAGGATTTTAGAGTCCTACTATTTGGCAGACACCCTTCCAGTATCTTAATAAAACATAGTATACATATAGATACACTATAGATTGACAATTGAGCCAATAGCCAGACACAAACGGATATTCCAACATTGTCCAATCCCCATCATTGTTCAGCTGCTTGATTTGGAATTTCCAAATCCAATTGAATTCCGCAAACAACTTTCGGGAGGTGGATGATGGATGCGAGCTGCAAGCTGCAAGCTGAGCTGCGGATTCCTTTCATGGAGCGAACCAATTTCTCGATTCAATTATTCTCAATGGCGAAGAAGTGTGAGGGAACTCAGAATGCGACCCGCTCCCAGCTGAAACGTGCAATTGGCCGAAGGAATTTTTCACTATTCTCCTGCTCCTCCTCCTCCTCCTCCTCTGACGGACCTCCGGACCTCTTGGCCATTTCTGTAAACTGCTGAGAAACGTCTGCGAGAAACACTTGTAATCAAAATGGTCGTCTGCGTAGCTCTCGATTCGCTCTCGCCAGAAGGTGTGGATAATTCATTTTGATGCAGTCCCAGTCCCAGTCCCAAGTTCAATCCAAGCTGCTCGGAATGCTGCCGATGAGTGCGTTGGCCCCGCTTGACCGACACGGACCGGTCCTCCCCGGCAGCAAGCTCCATTGAATTGAACGTAATTCGCCTGAACAGAAACAGAATCGAAAGCAAAGAGCAAAGATTTGTGCGCTCGGCTCGTCTCGGCTCGGAGCTAGACGCAGAAACGTGTTCAATTTGCGCTCATGAATGTTTCAGCATATAGTTATTGGATTTAGTTTCGGCACTTGGCACTTGGCACTAAGCATTTCTGCCATTTTGCTCCATTCTCACTGGGAGTCTCGTCTCCGCCCGACATCTCCGCTGGCTGCTGGCTGGCGAAGCGTGCTCGAAATTCGCAAATAAGCCAACTCGGGAAAAGTCTCATCAGGCATCGAGTGTGCGCGGCACCGGTATGGGAGCCAACCGAAAATATTAAATATTATATGCTGACGGGGAGGGGGCTCTGATTTTTCATCCGGACGTGCTTTTATTAAACTCCTGATTAGAAGCTTCAAAAAACTTCTTGGCCATAAAATGACATTTATCTGATTATTCTGGGATTAATGTTCGATTTTCGAAAGGGGCTCGCTCTTTCTCGCTCCACCAAGTAGCGGAACATGGAGAGGTCGCTGAACTCAATTCACAGATTCAAATGAGCCAGCAATAAAATTATTGATACAATTGCCAAGGTAACTCCCAGACAAAGTGGGTCAGTCGATGGCGATGAAGATGGGGGGCTTGGGCGATTATGGGGATGGCCCTGGCCCTGGCCCTGGCAATGAGGAGAGAGCCACAGAAGCAGCAGCAGCAGCAGCTCGGTGACAACTACGTCATAAAAAGCAACATAAAATTCCCTGCGACGACCTTGAGAAGCAGTAAAAATTTTTAATGACTCTCACTTTTTACGGCCAACTCTCGTAGACCGTAAAACTTCGAACTGTGACGGGCACAGGCACAGGCACACACAGAACACAGCACACAGCACTTCCAAGCCTGGCAGCATCGTAAAGCGGAAAGAAAGCAAAAGCAGACGAAGCGGCCAGACGAAGTGGCTCTGGCTCTGGCTCTGACTCTGCCAGAGAGAAGAGATCGCTCCGCTCGCTCGCCGCAAATTGTCAATGGCCCACTGTGCGCCCATAATGCGTAGATTTAAACTAGCCCTGTCAGGCACACACACACACACGTGTGTGGTCGTCGTGTGTTTGTTTCTGCCTTAATTTTTATGCCCCGACCTCGACGCCGAACGGTGCGCGGTTGTTCCTGTTTTATTGCCTTGCAGGCCTTACAGCCGCTAGCTCTAGCCTGCCTGACATTGGGCCCAACCCTTTGTCTAACCAAAAGAAGGTTCGGCTCTGGCTCTGGCTCTCGGGCTCAACCCTTTGGAGGAAGCGAACAACTAACGATAATTGCGCGCAAGTTGCGCCTAATTTAGTTTCAAGGTCTGCTATTTTTTGTGCTCTGGCAACGGCCTGGAAATTATCATTTCATACTTTATGGCAGCAATGAGGCAGGGCGGGGAACATTCTCTTAATTGGCCTTTCGAAACTAGAAGTAATTACACCCAAGACAAGGCCGAGCACAGTGTTGGCATTGACTGCCTCCTACACTGCCAACCAGATCTCAGTTTTCAACAGAGTACTGTAAGTGCAAGATCGACCAGAGATGACCCATGATGATTCATGATCCACTTTGATCCATTTTATCCATCGCCATCGCTTATTCCAAGCTGAGTTCACAGCTTGGCAATCGATCTAACCCAGATAAAAATAAAATAAACCATAAAGGGTTTACACGTACACTTAAAAAATAATAAATATATTTCCATAAGTTTAAATATATATATTTGTTGGATACGATTGTAAAAACAAAAATATAAAAATAAAATATAATATATATTGGAAAGAAATAATTTTTCGTAAGTTGTGTGGATTCAGAACACAATATGAAAACATTTTTCAATTATAGAAATAGTTAAATTAAAAAAAGAAAAATAATATTCCCTCCATCCCCATTCATCTATTCATTCTAACACTCATTCAAATCAATACATATTACATATGTAAATAGTAGTTGCGTATATATGTATATGTCTGTTTTCTTTGTTGTCCTTTCAGATCCGAAAACTGTGTTTATGAATTGTTTACCAATCCATGGCAAGGGAAATCGTATGATGCCTGGTTCCGCCAGTCTACTCAATAGCCAATCAATAGCCATAAACATTCTCCATATATTTATTATGCTACCGAAAAGAAAGTAGGATATTTATCTCTGCATTTACATGCATTTACCTACTGCGTAAGTAAAGCAAGTAATGGAAAGTGCCACAATCACCCCAACATCCTGCTCCAGCTCAGCGAAGTGAACCTTTTATTAATTAAGACACCCACATATCATTGGAGCATATCATAGCCGAACAAGCTGTCAGACACCTGTCTTGTCTTCCGATTTTCATGGCATTGGCTTTGTGCATTTTCCGTGTTCCGTGTTCCGCTGGGTTCATTATGGAAATGGCTTCTGTCTGCTGATAAGAATGTTTGTTGAGACAACAAAATGTCGAAAACTTTTAATGAGAAATGTCGCCAGTGCAAGCGGTGCGATGCGGTGCGATTCCATTTGGCTTTTCCCCCTGTTCACGTTCACGTTCCCGTTCTGGTTGTGGTGGTTCGGGTTCCATCCCAGTGGCGTTTGGCAAACTCGACAATTTTCGTTACGAGCGAGCATCTTGCCAAAATGAGAAAACTTTTGCCAACACCAAACGTGTCGACAGCCCAACCCAGCCCGTAGCCCGTAGAGGTGGAGCTGGCGAACGGAGGAGCAGGAGCTGCCTGCCACGCCCATAAAGCTCCCCGGGCACGGGCCACAACGTCACCAGCAGTTGCCCAAAGAAAATCTGTTTCGAGTGGCTGCAATCCCCGTGGACGTTGTAGGTGTTGTCTGAGCGCCCCCACAGCCCTTCCGCCCGCTCCCGGGAAATCCTTGTGTCCCATTATTTGCACAGCAGTTGCAACGAGCCAGCAAAACAGGATACGATAAGGACGATGGAGCCCGCTCCCCCAAGCGAACCACCCCCACGTCGGGGCAGCGGATGGGATGTATAGGCACTTATTCCGTGCCCTAGCCGGGCTGTGACTTTTCTTTTATTTGTGCATGAGCCAACGATTCGGAAGAATGGCTTCGTTCCCATTCCGGTCTGCCTGTGCTTGTGCTCATGATTGTACTTGTGCCCACACCCGCACCCGTACCCGTACCCTGACCTACGGAGGGGGAGCTCCCAGTCCCTACGGCTGGCTCCCCTCCCTGCTTGGATTTGTCGGACGGCGGTCGTTGCATTTTGGGTGAGTGACGTTCAACGGTCGTGCACAGGCAGAGGCCGAATCGGTTCCAGACTTCTCCTCCGTAACGGGCCAAAGGAATTCGAATGTTTTTGGCATGCATTTCTTTCAGTGCACGGAGCTTGCTCTGCGCTTCGTGTGTAAGTGCCTCAGTCGCTGGGATGTTGACATCTTTTTCGGCTGGAGGAACACACCCAAGTGTGCTCACGAAGGGAAGCAAACAAACCAAACTGGCAATGGAATGGCCGCCTAGATAAGCCCGGCAAGTATGAAAATACGAGTATGATTCCATTTGAGTCGGGCTGTTTCTGTTTGTTTTCGCTGGCTTTATGAATAGCACAGCCCGAAACGGAATACAAATTGGCCGGGAATCTCGAACGGGTCCTGCCATTGGCCTGCGCGGGCTCTGGGTGAAGGCAACTTAAAGGCGACCGTACTCCTGAGCCACTTGAGTTGGCTTCCTTTTTAATTTGGCTGCCAAAAGTGTTGGCCAATATTTTTGGTAAAGTTTTTATGTCCCCAACAGATTCCTCCCCGTTCTCGGTGCTATTTTGTCAGTCTGTTTGCCGGCCGGCCGTCTAATGAAATTCGTCACCTCGCCTCCACCTCCGCCTCCGCATCCACAACGGCATCGGCAGCGGCCTCCAGTTTCTTCCATATTGCGGAAACTTTGGCTCGCTTAATTATTTCCGGTTTGCGCTGTGTGTGGCAGCTGCTGAGGATAACTTTTACTTATCAAGTCGTTAACTGCGGGCACAGACCCACAAAGTGCACGCTGAGATGCGAATTGGATTTGGGTCCTGAGCGTGGCCCTGAGACTCTGACCGGAGGCGTGGAGCTCGGCCTCGCCCCGGGGCCTTTGTAAATCAGCGGGCGAATAGCTGGCCGCGCTTGGCTACCGCACCGTGGCAGGGCAGCCATATCGGATGTAAATCGAACACTTAATGGACTCACCTGCAGGGGATGGCGTACGTTTCCCCGCACAGCCAATAACTTTGCATGCATTATGAGCACGATATAAGTTACGAACTTTATTTGTGAATTAAACGTCGAATGAATTAACGTGACTGAAATATTCCATCTTGGCCGGCCGGGTCGGAGTCGGAGTCGGAGTCCGAGTCGGAGTCGGAGTAGAGGCATTTGCATAAATTGTTCCTGTAATTCTATCCTCTTCCGACTCGTCCGCCCCATCTTCACAGTGAAGCCTTCGTATTCCTATTCCTATTCGTGTTCACAGTGACTCTGACTGTGACTGTGAGTGTGAGTGCGTATAAAGAAGTACGTTTTATGCAATGATTAAATTAATATAAATTCTGCATTTAAGTTATGCAAATTCTGCTGGGCTTCTGCTGTCCACTGAATGAAGAACTCCGCTGCTATCAGAGGCACCCATACATATTCTTGATTTAAGCAATTGTCGCCTAAATTAGCCAAGGTTCGGGCATGGATCTAGTCCATCGGTGGCCTCTGCCCATCCAACTGAAATTACAATTTGTCCGCTAATTGTCAATTAGCTTGGTGTCAGTGTGTGGTGTGTGGTCCGAAGAATGACAATTTGCATAAATGCGAGTCGCGCTCGAGTCCAGAAAGGGGCATTCTTAATTGAGCTCCAAGTGCCGACGGCAAGACGCGTGTCGGCAGTGGGTTCAGTTGGGCCCTCTGTGCATGGTTGATTCTGTGTATTCTCCGGTGGGGGAAGGTTTCGGGTGCTTCGGTTGGGTGCCGGGACTATTGTAGTCCTAAGACTCAGCCTCAACTGGGATTGGAACCACATTTAGTGGAAGTCTAGTTATGCCAAATACAGAATTTGGGATTTGGGATACTCCCTGGAGATATTCGATTTTCAGAACTATTCGAATTCAGTTTTGAAAGTATATCCTGCCATATGGATTTGGATTCGACTTCCCTGCGCAAGGGATCGATGCTGGCTCGAGCTGTTGTGACGACCAGGGTGACGCCGCAGCCAAGACCCATTCCCTGTCTCGCTCTCCGCAGCATACTAGGGCCAGTCTGAGCCTCAGTCTCCGAGTCTCTGCTCTGCTCTGCCCCGGCGACCAACGCGCAGAGTTTCCATGGCAACGATGCCTCCAATAATGGAAGACACGCGCTGCGGTGCCAGTCCATTGGGAGGGGGAGGGAACGCGATGTCACTTTTGCGTTTGTGTTCGTGCGTGCATTGGTGTGCGTGGACGCCGCTGCCGCTGCTGCTGCTTCTGCTTCTGCTGCTAACGTCCGACGTCGATGGTCGCGTTGCCACGCCTGAATCGAGACTTCATGTGCGCCGACTGTCGGCGCATGTGCGAGAAAAGGACGCCGATGGTGGTGGATGTAGAAGTAGTCAGATAAATCCAGCATGGCCGCCGACAAAAGCCGTCCGCCACGCACACCAGTGCACCCACAAACACAAGCGTAGAGCAACCATCGCTCTCCCTCGACGACGCTACGCTCCCCAATTGGAGGCCGACTCGAGCGCCCTCTGGCGGAAAACCGTTTTTATCTGCTGATTGGAACTGAAGGGAAGGACATCTGCCACGCAGCTTCCCGGTTCGCCCGCCAGGCGTCTCTACTGCGAGGGCCAATTGGAACTTCGAGTGGGAATCGAATGAATATCAAAACGCTGTTGGGAACTCCTCAGATCCATTATTGGGCAACAAAACACCAACTCAACTCTTGGAAGGTGAAACTTCGGCTGTGATGCCACCACTAGATGAGGTATTTCCTTGGCGGATTCCATCCAAGATAACCTCGTGACTTCGAGTCTCCTCATCTAAGGCTTCCCTCCGTTCATTAGGTTGGAAGATAAAGCTGCACATTTATTAAACTGAGTGTTCACTTTTTCCATTTTATAAATCAGAAACATTTATTGAGATCCATTTCCAATGCTGGGCAGTGATGGATCCGGAACGAGTGATTGAGAAATGCAGTCCATTACGAAATGCAAGCTAAAAGCTGTTTCTGATAGCGGGAAGCGTTGTGGACAGCCCCACTGGCAATGCTATCGGCCAATTAGTGTTAATGCTTCAATCGCGGCCCTCTAAGTGGACCGTGAAAGTTGGAATCACCTTGGCTACCTGGAGATGAATGTGACACGAATAGGGTTCCCAATTCCAGAATATGAATTCCTTAGCTGGCATTATTCACTTGACTGCTCTGCTTAGTGAATAAAAAGAAACCCCAGACTTATTTTTGTACTTTTCAGCATTCACTCGCCATTTATGCACATTCTGGCAGATCGGGAAATCATTTTCTGTTGTAAGTCAGTATTCGAAGGGGCTTTTCCCTGGTGGAATTATTAGCCTTTGCTAGTGGGGAGCCCGCTCTCAAATGCGAATGTCTTGGAATTTATTCAGTTCACTTTGCCCATCGACTGCTGCAGTTAAAGTTATTGTAGGCACGTTTTTATTGATGGACAGGAGTAACCCTTGCAAATCGCCAAGGATTCCAGCAGAGCTTACGCCGAGGTCCCCATCGCGAGGAGGCAAAGGACACCCCTGGCGCACCCATGGAGCTCACTCGCGCACTTACCGGACAGGGTGGCCTGTGGAAGGGCACACTGCAAGGGGGCAATACAAATAATTTGTAATCAGCGGCGTTAACAATGCGACCCATAAATTTCTATTGACCTCTGTAGCCTCGGCGGAGTGAATCTTGGGCTGGAGCTGGGGCTGGGGATGGGGCGGGCGGGCGTAGGCTGCGCCTGCAGCGCCGTGAATTATGCAAGTGGAGCGATAAAAGCAAAGCCCAGCGAACTAAATTTATTGGATGCCATCCACTCATTAGCATCCAAATGCGGAGCGCAGGGCGCAGGGCGCGAACCGGAGACGAACGAACTCATTAACAGCCCCAGTGTCTGAGAGGCATGTCCCAGCCACAACCCAACCCATCGCTCAGCATCGGCAGCCCAGTCCGGACCTACTCCATGGCGCTGAATAAATAACAAAGTGACAACCACAAAAAACGACCACGACCAAGGTGCAGAAGGAGGAGAGGCAGTGGGAGGAGGAGGAGGCTGGCAAGACAAGAAAGTGTACAATAATTGGGCTCACAAATCACCAGACAGACCAGACCATACCAGACCAGGGCAGCACAGGAGTCTCTGTGGATCCCTGGATGGAGCATCGCAGCGGAGAGAGGGGATGGAGACGGGGAGGGAGACGGGGAGGGAGACGGGCCTGCAGCAGCCGGCACACAAATGAACACGAACCAAGTAAATTGAGATTCTTTAAATTTATGCACATATTTTTTTCAGAAGCAGTACGTGGAGCCACTTAAGCTCCTCCACGACCACGAGTCTCGGGCCATGCCCCGCCGCACCGCGCCCCTCCAGCGGCCCCCAAGGCCACACAAATCTGCGCAGGGGCGAGCAGGAGCCACCCAACCACATCCGCATCCGTTTGTCCCTGACTCCGATGCTGGTTGGCTTGGCTCCCAGGCCATTTGGTTGGTTGGCCTGGCCCTGGATGTGTGTGGCGTGGCATATTGATGAACCGCAACAAATTGGCTCCACGGTGGCAGCACCAGCACCAGCAGAACCACGAGCGGCAGCAGCAGCCGAAGTCTTGTGTCGAGCGCCGCACAGTGGGAGCAATAGCTAGACACAGATGTATCTATATCTATGTAAATGTAAAGGCAATGGCAGGTCACAGTATGCGACTGATTGGGGTTCAACTGAACCGCGTGAATCCGATTAAGCTCCGAGTTTTCTTCGCACTTTTATCCGATTCCATCGCATGCCGAGTCCACTGTGCTGTGCTGATTCCTGCCGTCTCGGGGATGGCACAACTTTTTCTATCCATTATACTCGAAGGAGAATTGTAAAAAACAAGCGGGAAAGAGAGAAAAATAAACGAAAATAAAAGTAGCCAGAAACGAGACAGACAGCCAGATACAGACAGACCCTCGCACTCTAGGAGCCGCGTTGCCCGCGTTGCCTGCCCAGTCGTCGTATCCCAGATCCATTTGAATCCCAATCTATCCCCTCCCCCTTGGACCACCGCTCTGCCACAGCGCAGTTTGTGTGTAGTTGCAGCTTGGCAATCTGCCATCATTTGGCACAAATCCCCCTTGATAAGACTCCACGATTGCTCCCCAAAGTTCGTCGCGCGCACTAAGCTACGCAGCATCGCAGAGCGGAGGGACAGATGGGGGTGGTGGGTGGTGGGTGGCGAAAAGTTCATAGTTCATAGTTGGTGCCCGCAACTACTCAGAAATAATATAAATTTTTAAAAAAGTTTGCTCATCCCTCAATGCCGACGGGAGCTCTAAGTGCGGCAATTTATATTCCACCTCGGTCGGGATCCTCCTTGGAGTCGTGGCCACAAAAGGCTGGGTTCAATGCACGACTCCCTGCCATTCATTGAGTGCCCGTGCCGGTGGCCGTGCCCGTGCCCATGCCCTGGTCTATTCTAATCTTAATCTCCCCTCGCTCGAAGATTGGCAGACATTGCGGTGCAGCACCGCAACTTAATTGCCGCTGCAACAAGGGTCATCAATCATATTTCATGGCCCCTTGGCAGCGGTTGGGGTTGTCTTGGGAACAGCTCACTTATCGATGATTAAGAGATGAACGAAAAACTCGTAAATGATTGATACTACAAAAATCCAAGTCCACATTCGCTGGGGATATATTAATATTTGTTTCCCAAATACAAATGAGAAACAGTGGTAGTAGATAGTAAACATATTTTCCATTCAAGAAATATCTGCCATTTACGCTGTGGCCACTTAAAAATAAATAAACTTGAGTTTAAAAATAAAAATAAAAAGAAAGAACTTGTTTGCGCTTTGTTTTCTTTATTGGGTGCATTAAAAAATGTAAGTAAATGTTCTCCGCCACGCAGACACACAAACAACACTGCTCTATGAGTCAGGCCGACACCCACACCCCCACCTCCCCCACACAGTCACCCAGAATTGTATGCAGCACTGAAACACAAACAATTTGAGTTTCCATACCCCGTGCCCGGAGAGGACAAGGGTATACTGTTTTTACGAGCTTCAAATATTATTAATTGCCAGCCAAACGGAGGGGACCCACTAAAGTCCATTCATTCTGGATCAGCATCGAGCTGTGGAGACTGTCGGGAGGGATCTTCCACTTGTGGAAGCATCCACAACGGGACTAACATATTTCAGACAAATAATTATAAAAGATTGATATTTATTACTCATCAACTGGACAAGACAGCTCGACATTAGGATACCATTAAAGATGGCTGCATACTCCCCCGATTACCGGGTATCACCGGGTATCTGCCGTGCCCCACTGAGGCAGGTTCACAAATGGGTCCGAACAACATTTAATTCCAACAACAGCAGAAGACATGAACAGATTTTCTGTTTGCCTCGATTCGGGCTCAAGTCAATCCCTGTCTCTGTGGTGTGAGGGGCGCTGCTTGCGCAGTTGAGTTCGAGTTCGAGTTGGTCGTGGCATGTTTGGTTTCACGGGGCAGGGGATATGGCTATGGCTGCCAGTTTCAATGGCCGCCACCAGCCCGAGAGCGCTACCTGTGTGTGTGTGTGGCGTGTGCGTGTGCGCGACAAGGACGCAACGTGTGCGCTCACTCCTGGCGGAGAGAGCGGGACAGGCTATGCTGTGCTGTCTCTGACTTGCAGTGGTTGCTCGTTGCTGTTGCCACGTGAGATTCCGTCTGCGACTGGGCTGGGCTGTGATTGCGGCACCTACTCGTACATTCTCCCACATATGTACGCACACTTCCACATTCGTGCGGAGGTGCGAAGCCATTACCATCACGGGGCCTTGTCTTGTCCGTGGCAGTGGCAGGCCAGAAATATGCAGCGCCCTCCCACCCCCACCCCCACTCCCACCGCTCCGTTCAACTCGCACCCGTTCGGGGCGCAGCTGTTTATGTCTGTCCGCGACTTGCGGCTGAACTGATTCTGTTTTTGTTGATATTGCTCCACTGTTGGCGCGGTTGTTCCGCGCCGTGCTCCCCCACACGTTTCATTAGCCGTGGCCTCCAGCATTCTGACGCAAATAAATCAAACGGGAACCGGACAAAATTCTCCCTCCGCTACTTTGGGATGCCGAGGTAGTTTTCTTCTACAAGTGCCGGGCTGTAGAATATTAACCCATTTTTCATGTGTTCACTCACCTCTCCCCTGCCCCCTGGTGGTCCTTCATAATCCACTGGAGAGTAAACTCTTTTAATAATCCCCGCAGCCTGGGAAGGTGCCGTGGGGAAGGCTCGAAATGGGCAGCACCTTCTGGCACTTAATGAAATTGAGTTCGAGCCACCCTTGCCATCTCCCTGCGAGCCTACGGACATGGCCTGTACTGTCACTGTCTGCGGGAGGCTGCGGGGCCTTTCTAATTGCGCATCCTTAATGTAATCAAGCCACTCGAAGCGGGAACGGCACGGCACGGCAGCGACGGAGTGGAGGGCTGCTTCCATGCAAATGTATCCAAGAAATTAGTTGAATTAATTCAACTTCGCCCGGCAATTGGAATTTTGCGCCACGCAGCGCTGATATAAATTTCAAGTGAAGTTCCCCACATCTGCCCCGGCGGACCTTCCCGCGTCACCTGCCCGGCACGGGCATCGGCATTGGCATCGGCATCCCTGCCACTTACATGGCCTCGTCTAGTACAGACGTAATTTCATTACTTATTTACAGCTGCTCAGACATGCCCAGCAAGAAGATAGATGGACCCCAAAACCTTCTTCGATGTTGCTTCAATAAATTTGTTGTATGAACTCCATATTAAATACAAGAACGAATTGCCAGGCCACAAACAGGCAGGCAAGAGAATTGCGACAATTTTAAATAGCGCTGAAAACTTCTCTTTGTCGAATTAATTCTCTTTACGATAGTTTGGATAGTTCATTGAGCGATTCCATTGGAAATTCCACCTGCTTCGACTGCAGTTTTATTACATGCAATATATACGAGTATATATTCGCGCAATATACGTTTACCTTCCGTTAACTGATCAATATACCGGCAGAGACAGAACTCACTCCTGCTTAACGATCTGCGGACTATTTAATTGGGTTTTGGCTTCGATGAAGAGGGGGAAGACATTTAATTAAAAGGCACAAAAGGCTGGCAAAGTGAAGCCACAAATAAAGCAACCAATTGAAGCGAGTGTGGAGAGCGCTTAATGAAACGAGAACAAGAGCCGCACACGGGCAAAAGTCAGGCAAATAAACGAGGTATTTATGTGCCGTCTAAAGACATCAGCCCCATGCCCCATGCCCCAGAGGGGGCAAAGGCAAAGAAGGTGGAGGCAGACATAGTCAGTCCGACCACAGAAGAAAGACTTCTTAGTGGAGGGAAAGTGGAGGGGAGGCGGAGCGGAGCGGAGCGACTTACATAATTGACTGACGGGATAATTCACTTCCGTGCACTTGCGTGTTTATTAAATTTCTGGGGTTGTCTCTGGGCATTGATTCCAGCAGAGCCCAGCGATGGGGGAGTGGTAGGGCAGCAGAGTAAGAGGGCTGAGCTGGAGCTGGAGCTGGGTTTCTGATATTGTGTAACCACATGTAATTACGTGTATTCCTCATTAGTTCGGAATCGTGACTGGCTTTGCTCAGCTTCCTCGCAAGATTTGCGATGTCAACGCACAGTGGAACGGAATGCTGACAGGGCTGAGAACTCGAACTCGACGGCTGCCAAGGTACTTCAACATATCAGCAGTGTGACAGATCGGATGAAAATTTACAATCAATCGAGGGGTTTCTCTGCGCTTTAAGAGATTTGTTGTGGTAAAGATAACAACAAAAGGGAACGTATGTTATCAGAGCTTTAATTCCCATGTACTTAGACCAGTTTGTGTTCTAAGTTTAACAAACAGGATACATCCCATCCCATTCATCATGTATTAACAACATCTCAAACCTCGATCCGATCCAACGAAGTTGATCAATCGCTATGCAAGCATTTCCTTTTTTATTTAAAGGTTGCTTTCAAGAAAAGTTCATTTGATGTGCCATGGTGCAGCAGTAACTCCGGCGAAGGAGACATGTGCTCTACATTATCGGGCCAGGGCGATGCCGGGCAGGGCAGGGCGAGTCACGTTCGTCGGCCAACCCATTTACTTAGCTAAGCGACGACGGGGGTTGTACCTGGCCCTGCAGCAACCCCATCCCATCCCTGCAGGACAGCCAGCGAAGGACCTCCCACCACCCTTAGATAGAGATTCGCACAACTTGTTACTCGGTCGCCCGGGCAGGCGATTTCTCTGCCCTTTCCCGTCCCGTCCCGTCCCGTCCCGTACCGACCCGCACCGTTCCGATTCGATTTGATGGAAATCTTTGAGCTACACGTTTCTGTTCTTATCGCTGGAATATGGAAATTTCGCCATTTATTTGATCAACTTTTGCCTTTTTTTCATACCGAGGCAGCCTTCGGCGCACTGGGTCTGGGCTCGGGTGGGGGAGGGTGTGCTAAACAAATGGCAAAAGGTACAACATTAGGTCCCAACTATTTCATATGCCGCACACACATCTACACATGCCGTGGGCCTGCCCCTCGTTTAGGAAAGTAATTTAGCAAAAATCATGTTTGCAAATAAAAATCGAAGCAGGCGTACGAAAGTTGCGCGTTTCAGGGATCTACTGGCACAACAAGCCGCGACTCCCTTTTTTCCCCAGTTGCACCTGCGGCTCGATTCAATTGGACAGCTCGGCAGTTGCCATATGCCATATGGGGCATTATTATTACTTTTATTCAGCACAAATGTATCCAAATATATGAGATGGAGACTCACCTGGAACAGCTGCAGCCTGGCGACATCCTCGCCCCGAGTGTTTCAGTTGGGGAATCCAACTGAAACGAGATGGACACCAAATAAATGCTGTTTAATTAAATAAAATCAAGAATAAATTGATCGATCTGTGAAATGTGAGTAATTATTTTATTGTTGAATTTCCATATGGGAAGGACATCCTGCGTCTGCCGGACATCAGGCAAGCGGACATCCCTTTATTTTGTTCTTTATTAGTAAATAAAATTGAACAATTTAAAAAAATTTTTATTTTGATGTTTGGGGGTTGCTATGCCGCTAAGCATAGTTTGAAAAAAAATTGAATTCGTTGCTTTTCAAAGAATACTGAATCTTAGGAACTAGTCCATTACTGTTTAAAAGTTAACGATTGGTGTAAATCAGGAAGTTCAGCTGAGGTTGATATATTCAGTTAACTTGACCGCGAAAACTTGTGCAGGTTTTTTACTGCCAATAACTGATTAATGACGATATTAATGGTATGAATATAAATGCAATAGATTTCAACAAAATTAAAAAAAATATTTTTTCTGAATGAGTTGGAATCATTCAGAAAAAATATTTATTTAAATTTTCTGGTTAACATTTTTTTTAATTCGGTAGCAGCCCCTAGAGAATTTTTTTAAATACAAATAAAAACTTAAATATTACTTTCAAAGCCAAGATAACGAATTTAAGGGGTTTCCCGTTTAAATTTCAAGCCAACAAGTTTTTGGCTCAACGTAATCCCTCATCCTAATGCCTCATCCTCACATGCAAAACACTTTTCACAGCCGATTACATGGATTACATAGCACGAATGACCGCATCCGGATCCGGATCCTGACCCAGTCCTTGTGTTCATTGGACGAGGCTGAGTGTCTTGTGAGCGAGCCGATTTATGCCGGATCACGCTCCTCATTATTATTTCACGCTTATCATTTTATTTCAATTCATTTCGGCCCAGCGACCAGCGCCCAGACCCAACCCAACCCAACCCATTACCTCGGAAAGTGCGCTTTCGTGTTTGCAGAAAGCAGAAATACTCGTACAATAAATTCATAGTTGTTTCCAGGGGACTGGGTCGTCGGTGGCACCGCTCACGCACCACAAGATACTTGTGGGCGTATTCCCACAGAGGCCGAACACACATATTGACATACGTGGAAGCGGGAAGATGCTCGAGATGCATTCATATTCCATGGGGTCCAGTTGTGGGTCTTCCATGCGCCCCATTACCCGTCGCTCATTCGATTATCCCAACATCGATGCTTCCTTCATTCACATACAGTCCCCCGCCTCAGTCCCAGTCCCAGCCCGAGCCCTATTTTATGCTCATATGTATAGGTCGTGTGGCCCTTTACACCCCGGCCACTGCCACTGCCACTGGCACTGGCACTGCCACTGTTACTGCTTCTGCCTCTGCTCCACCCGTTCGCCATTTTCCGCCCACTGTGGTACCGTCCTCTCGTCGAGTGGTTGCTGCTTGTTTGTCTATTTGTTTTCTCTGCCGCAGCCGAGCATCATCAGCCCTGGTCCCAGCTCCCGGGTCCCCATCGAGGGCGTCATCATTTTTTTCCTCCCATTCTCATGTGATGCTTTTTGCAAAACTTTTTAGTTTCCTTGTTCGATGGACAAACAGGCAGACAGAAAGAGCTCGCCCGACCTCGATTCGAATTCCCCAATGGAATATGCTTGTGTGCATAAATTCTAGTCAAGTACAAGTACAAGTATCTCCTCTCCTCCCCGGCTACCGTTCCCCGTCCGTCTGCCCAAAAAAACTGCTTTCATTTTCATAATGAGCAGCAGAGCCATGGGCCTGGGCCTGGGCCTCGGCCTGGGCCTGGCATGGGGACTGTGGCAGAGCCTGCCATCTCTTTGGAGTGCTTCGTGGTCCTCAGAGTAATTGGCAGCGCAACTTGTAAATGACAAACATGTCCATACCAAAGTGGAGGCTAACTAGCGCGTCTGTCTGTCTTTCTGTCTGTCTGTCCGTCCGTATAGAAATCCCATAAAAGGTCTACTCCGGCGGAGAAACTTTTGCTCATTAATATTTTCCATTTTCCGACGACTGGAGCCGTGCGGGCCAAATGGAAAACTAAAACGTTTCCCCATGTCTTCCCTCCGCTCTCCTCGTGTTGATTTGCTGTAAGTATTTACTCGTGTTCCGATTTATTTATGTATGCTCTCGTACGCTCGATGGTATCGTAACGAGGGTCACGAAGAAGCTCCGAGGCAAACGCCAATGGAACCACTTTAATTGGACGAACGAGACGGAGGTGTCACTTGAAATGCGCTGGATACAAGGGAGAAGCTTATTCGAGACTGTTCCACATCCATGTCTCTGCGTCTGCATTTCTGTGTCTTTCTAGCATTTGGTTTGTGGAACAAGGCCATTGGGCTCCATTTATTTATGCTAAATATTCAACTATGCAAACTTCTGAGTCGAGAAACCCTTTGGGCAGCAGTCTTAGCTGGAGTGAAAACTATTCCAAATACTGGTGCATTTCCCGCTTCAAGGAAAATATGGTTTTTATTGGTTGTCAGTCGCAATAAAGGCTCTCAGTCTGCCGACCACTGAGGATCGCACGACGCTGTCTTCGCCCGCTGCGGAAATGGAACGTCGGCGTCCGGCGGTGATCTCCGGCTGTGCCAGAAAGGGTTCAGGAGCGGGAATGTGTTTCTGCTGTGACCTGCGTCTGCTACGCTCTGAATGCAATTAAACCGTAAATCGGAAAAAAGACAGGGAGTTTGGTCAAAAAATGAAGCGTCTCTAACGTTCCGGGAAAAGTGAAAGCGACGCATCCCAGCCCCTGTTTATGGCAGCCATATAAATTGCAATTTTCTATATGTATATATGCATTCATTTTTTCGAACGGGTTGGGCTGCCACATGCCGACAGGCAGCACAAATATTTGCCCTCGTAAAGCGATCTGCTTCAGCTGCGCGGATTCCACTCCCCGACGACTCGGACTCTGACTGTCTGCCATGACAATTAGATGCACTTCATACGCCCATCGGCTAGTAGTTCCCCAGTTGACCATATTCGAGTGCGATGTCCAATCGACTAGAGAGCCAGTGCGGAGATGGAGAGTCGTTAAAGTTATGGAAACCAAATGCGAATGGGGGGCACTCTCGATGGCGGTGCATGGCGGCGCATGGCCGCCATCCCCATGGATCAACGAACCCAAAAATAACAGATGCAGATGCAGATGCAGTGGACGTCGCACATTTATTAGTTATGATTACTTAATTCAAATTGAAATGGAGCCTCCGTTTCGGGCCCTGCTCAGGGGCCTCGGATGCGCTGCGGAACGAGTTTTTCCACGCCGAACAGGGAAGGAGGAGCACTGGCTGGAGGGGGACTTGGCTTGCCGCTGGGCATAAATTGCAATTTACGGTAAGCGGCTCGGCTTTGGCGAATAAATTCCCTATCGATGGCAGCAAGGAACGAGTTTTGTCAATAATTTTAAATATTTTATTCGCGTTATTACTGCAAAAACGAGTGACTTTCTTTCGCGAGCCAAACTAAATTGCTGAGCACTTAAAACTTATCGAAATTAAAGTATTCTGCTCACTGTTCTAATGTCGTCCAAATTGGTACTGGAAATCGTAATCAGATCGTACCTTTTCGACAAAATCTTCGACGGATAATAACATTGAGCAGACCATAAAATGCAGCCCGCATCGATGCAATTGAAGCTTCGAGGTAGGTTTTTGGATCTGTTTAAATATAGCATTTTGTAGCATTTCAGGTGAAGCTAATGATAGAATATCAGGCATCGCGTGTGGGCTGCCCTTGCTGTTGGCACCACCACGTCCGCACTCCAACCACCGCCAATTCAGCGCCAACATTGGCACTGCGCATGTGCCAGTTTTCGCATTGCGACGAACCCGGGAACCTCTCGCTTTTCCGCTGATGGAAACTCTCGTGAATGACGCCACTTTAAAAGTTCTCAGTGGATGCCGCGCCATATGGCGATAGATATGGCAACAGCACATCGCACATGTGGCAGCTGTGTGGCTGTATGGGTGTGTTCCCGAGGTTGTGTGAGTGCGTGTCGCTATGGCTGCTGGCGAGGGAATAAATGCAACGCGGGGGGAGGGCCATATCATGGCGACCCAGTCGGCTTCATCATCATCGGCTTATGGCAGCCACGAATCCCCCGAGGGAGAGGGGCCGTGCCGGTGTTGCAATGCTGCGCTGGCATTCTCCGGTTGCTGCCTCACTTGCTTTTATACCAGATAAGCAGCCGCTCAGACAAATTGAACCCTGAGTTCGGGCCCGTGGGTTCTCCCAACTTCATCTCCATCTCCAACTCCCCTCCACTCCACTCTGGCATCCACATCCACATCAGTCATAATTTCCCCATGGCTAAACATTCGCTCTCATACTAAGTCCCGACTAGATTATTTTATATTTTAAAACCAAACTGAATTGGTGGCTTTGCGTTGGCCTCACTGAGATAGTGGAACATACCGCCCACAGCAACAATTGAATATAATTCCTTATCGCCTCAGCGGCTGTTACTGAGAGCTCTATCAACTCAGTTCACCTGGCACGCTCCAATTTGTCAAACTATTACTACGCCATTTAATTGATGGCTGGCCTCTAATCTGTTTATGTTTTATTGCATTTCCCTACATGTCACTCGGTATAATTTCGTTTGAGTTCCCTCCTGTTCATCGCAATCAGAAATCGAAGCCATCACATATTTAGTTCATATATTTGCTTTACTCTAGCAACCAATCACTCGTTTTAGAGTATACAAACTTCGACTAGTACGGCCAATCAAACTGTGCCGAGCAATGCTACGAGTATCTACGGATTTTTAAATACTGAAAGCCATGTTGGGATTGATTTATTTGTGGGTCTCTTCTCTCCCGAAGTAAAGAGAAGCGATTCACCTCTGGCAGATCCACGTTAGTTGCTACATCAACCTGATGGTCAATAAATGAAATCGATGAGCCCAGAAAAGAGCTAGGAACACGTATTCCCAAACTTGGATGTGACTTTCCATGCCTGCTCCTGCTCCTGCTTCTGCTGCCCTTTCTTTCAACGTTCATCGGCGCGTGCTTTGCTTACGGCACATTTGAGAAGTCCCCGAGGGAAATGGAACCTGGGAGACCTACACAGAGGGGCCGCACTAAATACAGGACACGAACTATGTGGGCGTCTCGGCCTGCTGAGCACGGGGCTGGGAGGAGCAGCCAAGGAAATTTGCAGTTCTTCTCTGGGCCATCCGGAGGAACGTGATTTTCAGTGGTGTTCCTTTGTTGTCGCCGCCGTCGAACGGAAAATTATGATGCGAAACGAAAATGCGAAAGAGACGAGTGCCAGTACGAGGCGAGAATGAGTGAGAAGGTGTGTCTACACTCGACCAAATATGTTCTGGATTTGTAATATGATAGAAAAAGGGTTTAAGTTAAAGCTCGAAAATATCAATTGGCAAATAGGTAATATTAAGGGAAATGTCATACCAAATAGTAGGTACTATATACCTAGGTATTCAATTCATTATTACTTTGCTTTGTTCTAAGTGTAGAGGAAGGGAAATGAAACGAAAATTGGCATGAAAAACAATATAGGAAAAACACAATGGGCGACCGTGCTGATGATGGTGATGATGATGATGATGATGATGATACGTAGTTGTAGTTGTTTCTGCTTCTGTGGGCAATGTGGAGGAATGAAATTGAAAACTAGACGGAATCAAAGAATATAAAATGGGGAAAACAACAAAAACAAGCTGCAGGCAGAGTGCCAAAAACAGAAACGAGAGCTGAATGTAGAAACGCTTTTAGACATTTCCCAGATACAGATACTGATACATATACAGATACACAAGCACGCACACACGCACATATGAATATACACAAGATATACACACACACACAGATACACACATAAAGCGGAATATATTTCCAGTTTCGTTCCTTTGCTTCGATTTTGTTTTTCCCTCTGCGCTTAAATATTTTATTTTGTCAAAAAAGACTAGAGAAGAGACCGGAATGCAACGGCAAGTAGCGGAAAGTGGGGAAAATGGAACCAGCTGCAGAAGCTTTTAAGTAAATTAAATAATTTTCCGTTTCATTCTCTTTTTAGTTGGAAATATTCGTGCTAGGAGAAGACGCAGCTGTCAACGGGGCTCTGCTGGACACTCGAGCGGAGCAGTCCATCAAAAACATTTTGACATTCCCGAGGACGGACGCCTTGTTTATTGCCTAACAACCTGCCTCATTTTCCCCGATTCCATGCTACCCATGCCAGCCAGTGACTGTTACTTCAGATACTTCAGATACTGCTCAAAGGAACTGCATATGGCCGCAGCGGAAATCCTTAATGGGAATCGCTGTGGGTTGGGTATGAGGACGGGCGCCATTATCGGCGTTGCATGTGTCCCGTGTGCACCGGATAATGTCAATCAGCGGACATTCTTCATTTTTGTTTACTCACCCCACCACCGCGCAGCGCACTTCTCTTCTGTTCTCCAGGCTGGGCTCCCGTTGGGGTGGAAATTCCTGGCACACTTCTTGGGCTCGGGCCACTAGCCATTTTATTTATTCCCGGAGAGAGCACCATTAGCAGAGGAGGGCCGCCGCACACTCCCGACGAAGACTGACTTTCAAATAAACATCGCCTCCGGCAGCTTGGACCTAGCTGCTCTGGCCGGGCCTGGCCTCGGCCCAATCGATTGGCCAAGCCTCGTTCGACCAGGCCTGCTCAATCAATGCCAATGACTACTGATGGCTGATAAGAGAGCTGCGATTCGACCTGCAAGGGGGACAATTGCAATTGGGTCTGGTGTGCGATTGCAACGAGCCGCAAATGCATTTTGCATACGATTCGGTTAATTGCGATAAGGCCCGTGCCTGGAAGAGCAATCGGTCCCCACATTTTGTGACCTTTCCATCAATCCTAATCAGTTTTACGACTATGGAGCCGTTCGATTCAGATTTGTTTCATTGCCTGCTGTCTGCTGTCTGCTGTCTGTTTCGCATTTGTTTTGTTTAATTCAGTTGCTCGCTCAATTGAGACACTCGTACGTACGCGTACGTCTGACGCGTATCTCCCTGTCTGTCTGTCTCCTGGCTATGGAGCCCACTCGATGTCTCCATTTTGGTGCCATCCATGGCTCGGCCATTACAGCAACAATTGACATTGTGATTTACGGCAATAAAAATTATCCACCTGCCCAGCGAGAGTGAGTAGCACATACATATACGGATCTGTGGACACACCTGAGCTCCAGCTCCAGCTCCAGCTGTAGAGCGCGGCAACGAAGTAGAGACCGCAGACGACGCTTTGTCATAAAAAATAAAACGAAACTGTCGTCACTTTTATTACTCCTACACAGGGCCAGGGACAGGGGCAGGGGCAGGGGCAGGAACAGGGACAGAGCCTGCTTCTGAATCTGGTTGTGTGCGTGCTGTGAGGGAAGTCGTATATTAGGCAGCTCCTTAAAAAGTCACTTGAACGGAAAACGCAATCCCAGCTCCAATATACTCGTCAGCCAGGGCAGAGGCAGGAGCCAAAAACAAGCAACAAACCGTTAAGCTTCTTGTATTTCGTCGACTTTTTTAATGAGCTGTCAGAATTATCATAAAGCAATTAAACGAATTTCACACTCATAACCGTAGGCGAGTATTCAATCTGCACGCACTGCCCCCGCACCCGCCCCCGCCCACCTACCACTGGGGAAGACTCTGCCACTGACACTAATTGGTTGCTTTATGGCCCAGTTAAATCGTAAAACTCAAATTTTATGCCTTGTCACTGGAACGATTATGACGTCCGCTCCGAGGCTGGCCCCTCCGCCCTCCCATTCGCGAGCTGCCAATACGGGATTGGGGAATCTCGGCAAGTGGCCTCATCTCCTGTGCCTTGCCTCCTTACCGCTCATCTGATTTACGTCTCTGCTCGGCTTGCAGATTGATTTCAGCCACAATTCTTCCAGCAGCCTGCCCTTGCACCTTCTCCGCATGCATTCCCCATGCTTTTTTAGCAGGGGGGTGATGACATCCGCTCTTGGCCCCATTCATATACAAAACACTTGGGCAGAATTTTAAGCACAGAACAGAAGCAGTATTCCATATTAATTATCGCTCTAAATGCGACAGTAATTAGTCTTTAAAAATATACATACATATGTACATACGTATAATATAAGAATATACATAACAATTGGAAATGAAAACAGCTATAAATAAAATTGAAGCGGAAATTAAACGAGAGCTAACTCGACCATTAAATTTCGGATCCTTAAAATATAACAAATTTAACAAGCGAATTAATTTTGTAAGCCTGCAACTGGCTGTGAAGGTCATGAGTACATTTGACCTCTCCGATCCGCACTCGAAGTATTCGAAGTATTCGAAGGTGCCATGGGTAAACAAAGCGAAAATGAATGTTTGCGTTCGATGCGTGCGATGTGTTCGAGTAAGCGCATTGTTTCAATAACAAACAAGCGATATATTTAAACATTTCCACACATGTGTGGGTTCCACACACTCAAACGGATTCACACTCTGGCATACAAACAGTGAAAAGATATGGTGCCCCCACCCTTTCTGGTCTGTTCTGATCTGATCTGATCTGATATATGGGTGAAGTTGAGAGGCTGTAACGAATCGGTGTGCAAATCATCACAAATTACTTATTTTAGTCGCAATAAATAAGTCTATATATGTAAATGCCTACCTATGTACGTATGTATGGACATATGTGGATTTCGATTACTTTGCGATTCATTGCTGTACCCTTAGCGGGTGCGCGAACCAATCCAATTGTCCAGTTGGACTATTATACCACCGTACTCAAAGAGCCCAGAGGGAAGCGTATTCCTGATCAGCATCATATACACCTCTTCTCTGCCAGCAGTTGGTGGCTGCTCGACATTGTTGTTGTGCATTCGGTGGCGCGATAGCACCAATCATTGTTATCAGCAGCGGCAGGAGCAGAAGCAGAAGCCACCCACAATGCATCTGCATCGGCAGCCGACTTTGTTGCCAAGTGAGCGAAAACTTATTATATCTTTCACTGATGCAATGCTCCACTCCACTGCACTCCACTGCCACCCCTCCGTGGGGCCCACAGCAAAACTCCGAAGCCAAGAAGTTGGGAATGCAAACCCAAAAAAGAGGGGAAAAGATGCTTTGGCTGAGGAAAATCGTAAAAAAGGAAATTGCATTTCCCCAAAGCCCGAAACTTGCGCAGGACTTTTGAGATTCCATTAAATTCTAACAAGATTTCAAGCTGCGCCATGGGATGTCGTTGCTGTTGTTAGTGTTGGGCGGGGGGCTCGAGGAACTGCATCGGCGTCCAATAAGCAAATGGCATCAGTCAGAGACGGAGCAGCAAAGAGCAGAAAGCGATGACTGAATAGGGTGGGGGCGGTGCAGAGAAAGCCAACGCAAACAAAAACAATGAACGCAACCAAGAGCACGAGAACAGGTGCAGAGAGCCAACCAAAGAGCGGCGGCAGCTAAGAGCGTCGCCCTTAAGAGAGTCGGCTAAGAGCAGCACCAACACAAGCAAACAGCTAAGAGAGCGCGCACGCACACTCTGACAGGAGTGGAAGAGAAGCGGAATTTGTTTGAGTGTGTTGGTGTTGGTGAGCAAGAGCGCCCAGCCAGAAATGGCTTGAAATATTCTCATTCTTCTCAAGTTTATTCATAGGCAAATATTGGAAATTCATTTAATTCTGTGATTCGTACATTTGAATGGAAAATGTTTTGGTAAGTAATTCGTATTGGATTCAATTTCTGTCAAACTTTTTCGTTCGTCCAACTAGAAATGTTAGCGGGGACAGGCACACAATGGTTCGTGCATTGGCTATGTGGAACAAAAAGGAAGCCATACTTTTCCACCCTCATTTACGCATTTACTCGTGTACTTACCCCCGAATGTCCTTGTTGGGATTCGAGTCCAGGTCCGGGCCCAGCGCCCGTCCTATTCCCGGGCCCCGACGCAGGCGCAGTTGGCCGCCACAGCCGCAACAGGAGCAGGAGCAGGAGCACTCGCCCGCACAACGATTGTATTGTCCTTTTCCCTGTCCCTGGCGCTGTCACAATTCGGATTTCTATACCGATCCCGGCCCGGGTTTGGCTCTTGGCTCCGACATTTTTTCAGTCACGTCACAGAACTTCACAACAGCCGCCGCCGCAGGTGAGTGCTAGCGGCAGCGTTTCGGGCAGCATGGCAGCTATTTCAGGGGCTCCAGAGAGAACGAGACGATGAGCAAGAGCAAGAGCAAGAGGAGAGCGAGAGGAGCGACGCTGTTTTTCTCTCATCCATGATGGCTGCCGCTGCTGTCGATAGGCAGCCATGACAGCGACAGCGACTGCGACGTCAGCGTAACGTCGGCGTATCGCAATCCGCGGTTCCTCTTCTTCTTCTTATGCCGGGCCATGATGGCGCATTTTTGCTGCCCGATTTCGTTCGGCTGGCATTTGGTTTAGCCCGACGGCATTTTGTCGGGGACTGACGCTGGAATAGAATGGGAATAATGAATTTTGTTGAATATTTTGAGATCTTGTTAATCTGAATACGTTAATGAATAATCTTCGAGCTTATACTCTGCATTTCATCCTGATTAAACTCTTTTCCTAGGCACTGAACCACAAAAATCACTTAAACTGTGTGCATGCAAACCGTATTTATCACAGAAATTTATGTTTGAAATTCCAGAGCTGGAGAACTAAGAAATTTCTGTGCAGAATATGTTCTTGTCTAACCTTAGTTAGCCTTATATGTATATGTACATATGTATAGTAAAACAGAAATAGAACATAGTAGAAACCCGTGCCATGGATTGCCATGGCTTGCAAGTGTTCATACATACATATGTACATATGTATTCTGTTTGTGGTTTATTTTTCGTTTATAAATTAGAATCCCAATTAATGTTTCCATATTGAGAATGGGATGTTCTTCATCTCTTGTGTGTTTTCAATTGCCTTTAGTCAGTCGGATGTGTTCAGTGAACGTTCTGGTGAGCTCCGATCCGCTCCACACTGCAACTTGAATTTACGGAATACATTAGCGAAACTATTTCCTTTGGATGGCCGTAAACCAAGCCGAAAGACCCTGGGTGGAACTAAAACTTTCCAATTTGATTTCCATTGCCATCGCAGAGCATGGGCTGGCACTCCGAGCAGCTGCCGAACAAAAGAATCGACGCCTCGTTGACATTTGCCAATAAAAATAAATAAAATACCATTTGTTCAGGAATCCGACATCGGTCCCCCAGCCCCATTCGCTCCTCGGGCATGTCCCTGCACACGGGTGGCGGCCACGAGAAGCGACTAAAAATAAATGCCGTCTTTTAGTCGAGCCATTCAAGGTTTGCCCGCCGCCAGGGAGCACTTTGAGGGGGCGCGAGGAGTGTGTGTGTGCGTTGCGCATTTTAATACAATTTAATGCCCCATCGTGTGCCACCTCGACCTCCAGCTACAGCTCCAGCTCCACTCGATCTCCCTGCTCCCATCAACAATTGAACGCGATAGCATCAGGCCTGGACCGGGGGCAGGAGCGGAGCGGGCCTGGGAGGATTCCTAGGCCTGCCATCTGAGAGCCAGAGCTAAAGCCGAATTTCCGGGACACTATCGGAGTCGTATTTTTATTGGAAATCGTTTATCCCGGCAACAAACGTGCCTCTGGTCGGGAAACTGTCGCTGGTAAACCCTGCACAGTGGGGTAAATCAGCGTTGACTGGTCCAAATGAACGTTGTTGCTTATGAAATGATAAACAAAAATGGAAATTTGGCTGAGGCTAACAGTTTTCTCCATTATAGGTACAATTTTCATCCGGATAATGTTTTGGTTTAATAAGTTATCAGCCAGTAAATGGGTTCTTATAATGCGACCTCCGCGTTCCAATCTTATGCCAAGATATTTGAAGAATCCAGCGCAAATGATTTTGGCTAATTAGATTTCCCTTTTTCCCTCCCTACCCACTGTATAAAATGCTTTAGCCCGCCCCCCGAGGAGCCTCTTTGTCTTCGGCCTCGCCATTTAACTCACAAACGACGGAATTAGTTTTCCGTTTCGTTGGCATTTCTATCGCTGGGCATTGTTTCGTGCCCGTGCCCGTGCCAGTGCCAGTGCCCATCCTCCCTCGCATCGACATGCGGGGAATGTCCCCATGCCCTCCCATTACACCTCCTCCATCCCAATCTCTGCCCCAGCCAGTCATCATTATGCGCTTCAGAGCTTTTCGGGATTTTCTACTTCATTGCTATTATCGGCCCCTGTGAATGGAAATGTAGGACGGAGGCGTGGATGGGGTTATGCGGGCTGGTCTCTTCTCGGTCTCCGCCTCATCTGGAATCGCACTAATTTGGTTCGGGAGAAGCGCGACCCTTCCCCTCCCCTCCCTTTCCTGATGTGAGGCGTGTATAGTTGTCGTTCCAGATTTTATGATGATGAGTTCAGAGTTCGGGCATGTTCTGCATTAATCGCACTGAGCCATTATTGCGTCGGAGAGGGGAACACTCACTAACCTGGGCAAGGACGAGGTCGTGGCGGACCCTGGCGCAGAAAAGAGTTCGAGTTTCATTGTCGATCCTCAGTGCATTCCTAGGGATTTCATAATGGCTTGTCATGACTGCGATAAGCCGTAAAAAAGAGTGCAGGGAAAGAAATGCCCCTGTCCCTGGGACAGTTTTCAGATGGAAACGAGAGCACTTCGAGTCGCAGTTCGATCAAATTTATTGCTGCCTGGTGACCTTCGACTCCGACAGGATTTAAATTTAATATTTCATGCTCACACATTCCCATCCCATCCCATCCATAACTGGAGCGACGTCGACATCGACCTCTGCTGCAAAGGATTCTCCTGCTGGCCAGGCTCTGGTTCGGGTTCTGGGCCAATAAAAGCGTTAATGACCATAACAAACGGCCTTTGTGCCGCTGCGGCGGTGCGGTGCCTCCTCCCGCGCGCCTCGAGGTCGTTCCCGCTGCGTATTTGGTGCGCGGCAGCCACGGAACGGCACTGCACAGCACTGCACTGTCCCGTTTCTTTCTCCGTTGCCTCTGCGCGATCGCTGTTCGAACTAACGCATTATCGATGTGTGTTATTTTTTTTTAAGAAATTCTTTGCGTATCTTGTGTCGTGTCTGTTTCTGGCGTCATAACGGGGCTGAGTTATGCGAGGCTGCGGCACCGCCATTACCCGATAAACCCGTTCTCCGCCTGCGAGTCGAACTCATTTAATCCACGAAACGAGAATGCTTTAAGCCAGCCTCCTCATGCCTCTGCCTCTGCCCCTGCCTCTGCACCAGCCCCTGCCCCACCAGAGCATGGAGCGTAGCTGGTTAGAAATTCTATTTTATGCTTGGGTTCCCATCGCCATCGTCTGCCAGCGAATGACGATGGCATCTTGCCATGCAATTCGAGCCAAGGGCGTGGATGTGGATGGGGCTGTGGCTGTGGATGTGCCTGTGGAGCCCTCTGGATCCTTCTTACTTGCTTAAATCGCGTTGGGCTTCTAAGTTTTTTCCCGACGATTTTATGCATGCGAACACTGCGCGAAATGCAAAGTAGATTTGTAATTAAACAATTTTATTTAGAAATAAATTGCGTAATCTTCAAACATATTTTTTACTTATTCTCTTCAACAGAATTCGCAAACGGAGAAGTCCATTCCTGGCACTACGAATGAAATTTGGGTAAAATCCAAGATATTCTGTATAAACTGAATACGGGATCCCATCCTCAGTTGACATAAATTTATCTCAGTGCATTTGTAATTTGAGCCAAAGAGCAAAATGTGAAAAACTGGAAAAAGGCAAAAATGTAAAAGGAGAAAAGGAGAAAAGAAAGACGAAAAATAAAAGCTGCTTCTCCTCGAGTCGACGTCGACATAAAACTTGCAAAATAAGTTTCGCATGTTTCAGCAAACTCAGGTGAGGAAGGGACGGGGAGTGGATAGGGGGGAGGTAAGGCGAGTCGGTGAGTTGGTGAGTGAAAGGCTCTCCCCTCCGCTCCTTGAATATGCAGCAAATATTCTTCAAACGGCTCTGGCGTTGGCTCCATTTTATATGCGCAGAGTGCGCAGAGGTGGGGTCCGCCTACCTTAACAACTCACCCCTTCGCCGCCCCGTCCCTCCACCATCTAGCCAAATGAAAAGATGGTCGCCGGATTCGTGGCCCGTAAGCCGCCATCCCCGGCTGATGGAAGGCGGATGGTGGTGGGGACGGGCAGGGGGAGCAGCACGAAATGTACTCCAATTTAATCAAGAATTCTATTCTGTAAATGACTTGCACAAAAACACGAGGCAATGGATGGGCGGGGCAGGGCCAAGGGATGGGGGAACCTCCTCCCTTCGACTCAACATCGCGAATTTCCATTTCGTGTTACAAAAGTGTAGGGTGGACCGAATTGCCTGTAGTTGGAGCCAGAGAGAGGGCAAATAATTCTGCATAAAATTCAATGCATACCTGAGTATGGCCTGCACAGATTCCCCGATTCCATATAAGGCGCAGACTGGGGGATGAGACTTCTAATTGCAAAATCCAGGAAGGGTCTACCGTTGAACCCGTAGACAAACTTTCTCTTTGATTTCTCACTAAACAGTCCCAAAAGATTATTATGGTGCTGATTAAATATTAAATATTTGGATACTCTTGAATTGATTAGCATCAGAACTGATAGGCATCATCATTTAATTTAATTAAGGGCAAAAACCTGCCACGTACCTACCTCAAAGCTTTTATTCACGCTTTAAAATTTGACTTGGATCTTTAGAGTCAATTTCTCGACTCATTTTGCTTTCTCATACGCCACAGCTTCATGTCGAATCTGTTGGAAAAACACTTTCCCCAAAACAGAACCCATCAGCATACATAAGAGCGCTCCATCGAAAATGTAAAAATATGTAGGACTGGCCTGGCCCCGAATTCTCGAAGCGCATAAATTTATATTCGAACACTTTCCCCTCCGCTCCGCTCCGCCGACGAACAGCAACAATACAGACCAATTCAGAGCCAGTACGAAATATCCGAGATGTGCGATGAAGTCACAAAGAAAACGAAGTCGAGCGCGTCCGGGAAAGATGGATGGGGATGGATGGGGATGGATGGGGATGGGGATGGAGATGGAGACGAATGGCTGGCGTTGTTATTGAAATAAATTATTATAAATAAATACGCAAGTCGAATTTATGAAGTCGTAGTTGTCGGTTATGACACCGTGATGTTTTCTCCCCGGTCGGTTTGGTTTGTGGGACTGGACTCTCTCGGTGGACGGAGCCGTGGCCTGGCTGCGAATTCAGCAATGGCTATGGCTCTGGCTCTGGCTGTGGCTCGGGTCGGGTGTCATTACTTTTGTTTATGCCCTGACATGCCGGGAGGGAGTTCGCCAGTGGAGGTGGAGGTGGAGGTGGAGTGGCATCGATGGCATGGTCCGGCCCAACGCGGAGCGCCGTTAAAACAAACAGCTTATTACGCCAATGACAGTCGGGGTCCGGTCCAGTGCGAACGTGGCCGGGGCGCCAATGACTGCCATTGATAACTGAAGAAGTTGAGCGGTCTGCAGGGCCTGCCTGCCTGCGCCTATGCCTGTGCCTGTGCCCCTGGCTGTAGCTCTGGCTGACTGATGGGTGGCATGGCTTTTGAATTTGTTTGTCTTTCGTTTGTCAACATCATGTCGATGGCGAACTCCGTCCATTCATCCATCCAGCCATCCGTCCATCAGTCCGTGAGTCCGCTCGTTTGGTTCGCTTGTTTATTTGTTTGTCTTGGCTCGACTTGGTTGCGCTGCCGCTGGTCTCTGTATCTGCGCCGATTGGATTCGTTTCAATTTATTTACTGCATCGAGAAGGGAAACTTTGTTTGTGCGTGGAGCAACATTTTTATGGCCCAGCCAGAGCTGGCGGGTCGGAGTCGGGGGCCCAATGACAGTTCAATTAGAAAACGAATTCGTAGGCCCGGACTTCTTTTGTTTTCTTTCTCTGTATGCAAAGATACATTCGATCCAAAGGAGCGCCCGCTGCTACCGGGAACAGGGTCCTGGGCAGGACTCAACGAATCCAGTGCCAGGCCGCGCGGTTAATTGTGGCCACGCCCCGCCCACCCCATACCCCATGCCCCATGCAATAATTTTCCCAGTGCGCCCTCTTTTTTATGGCGTAGAGATTCAAATAGTTTTGAACTTTTCGCATCTCCATCTCCGAGGACTCTTGATATTCGGCCAAAACTAGAAACTCCCATAAGAAGTTTACGAGGCGAGTGCCCCGGCCAGCGAAGCGCATATGTAAATACACAGAGGCGAATCGGTAAGGACCCCGCTGGGTGTCCCACCCACTGGGTGGATCGGACGCGAATAAGGCTCTCGATTGCCCCCGCCCGGCACCAATTAAAGGCCTCTTAACGGCCGTCCCGTGCCCAGTGGAATGCTGAAGTTTGGCCCGGCACTTTGGGCCTTTCCAGGAAATTTACTTGGAATTTAATCAGCAATTTCTGCTGCTTGCGGAGTCTCAAGCGTCTCAAGACGTTCGCTTCAAAAGCGATAGAGATAGGATTTTCCGAGCTTGGGTACTGAAGGTGCTGCCCTTCCACATGGCGTTTCTTGCAGTGCAACATTGCAAGGTCTTCTTGGCCCTCGTTGCTGCTTTGGACAACATTCGTTACGCTTCCTTGGCATCCGGAATTGCTTTGCCCAATAGCGCAGGGCAAAGCGCTCTGGGCTCCAACAGCGCCGTCAGCGATCTGTGGCTTTTACGATGCCTCCGCATCCCTGGCCTGCCCCGCGCATCGTCCTTGTTCGGGTCTTAAGCGTCGGGGCAACAAAACTGGAAATGCAACCAGCGCGAAATTGCACAAACAGCAGCAGAAGCAGCAGGAGCAGCAGGAGCAGCGGGTGCTCCCGGCCCGTCCGCCGGGGAGTGGCTAGGACAGAGGCGCCAGTTGGCTAAGCGCATATAAAAAAGTTTAGCTGGATTAAGGTGGGGCTCGAATGAAATCATTTACAGCTGCAGCGAAGGAGCTGCCAACCCAGCGACGCCTCCGAGCTGCTCCATCTACACTGCCCAACCGCGCGGGCCTGATTCGAGTATAGGCTACTCGGGTATTTATTTAATTTCGCTGAAATAAATAGAAATGTGAGTTTACATTCCCATCTATCCATCGATAATATTATTATTATTATTATTCCCCCCAATTATTCATCGTGTGGGCTAGTGTACGGCGAGGGTGGGGCAGCCAATCGATTGCAGAAATATAAGTTGGAGATCTGTGGGCGTGTGGGCGTGTGGGCGGGTGAGCTGTAAGCTGAGAGCTGAGAGCAGCTCTGTGCCATTGACGTTGACTGGGATTGGGCGTGGCATTTGCCGTGACTCGGTGACTTATTACATGTCATGCTGCTCTCGTTTCCGGCGCTGCTTGCTGCTTGCTGCTGGCTGCTTGCTGGTGGAGATGGAGATGCTGTCAAATAGAGTCGTAAAAAGATTGGGCAAAAAAACTTTTTGTGGGCCACTCGCAGAAATACATGCATATAAAAATGGCAAAGTTGGGATTAGTTTCATCAAGGATAAGCCAAATGGCTGGACCTGCTGGCTGACTGGCTGCCTGGCTGCCTGGCATATAAACGAGCCAAGGGTAAGCACTCCAGCATTTCGGCTGGACTGCCCGCTCGCTCCTGGTCCTCCTGCTCCTGTCGTATCCTATCCTATCCTATCCTGTGCTGGGCTGTCCTCTCCTGGCCATGTTGCTATTTGCGCGAGAACTTTTTATGCAGTTGGTGTCGTAGTATTCCGGCCACATGAAGCAGCATTACATAAACGGTCCACCTCCTCCCCCGCTTGCACGGACACACGGACAGGCGGACAGACTCGTATAAGGACATATGGTGATGGACCACCTCCACCCCTCCCCACTCCACGCCGAATGTGTGCCTGTGTGCTTGTGCTACCTTTATGGACGCACCATCTCGGGCTGCGGGTAAATGTCATCTAAGCACGTTTGCAGGATCTGCATAATTTATGTTTGCATGTAGGTACACCCCGCAGCCCACCTCTGGACAACTTCGGGGCCGGATGCTGGCGAGGATTACCCTAGGAAATTAGGTTTCCCATTTCGTGGAGGACGCGAACAGTGTCGCTCGTATAAAAACCCGGCACGACCTGGTCGCCATCTTCATAACGCTGCGGAGGGGTACCCTGCCGAGGGGTGGTGGGTACATACGTACATACATATGTATGTACGTATTTTTGTGTGCTCGTTTTATGACTAATATCTCGGAATATCTTTGGGAAACGACAACGGCAGGGAGGCAGGGCGACAGCAGCAGCCGCACTATCCTCCACCGCCCCCGGCCCAGCGCATATTTTGCAGCGCTGTGAAAAATAAAACAGCAAAATAAACCCGGCCAAAAAAAATAAGAGAAAACAAGTATAAAATTTGTTTTTCCAACATTTGTCAACGATGACGATGACACGAACTGCCTGCCGCTGCGGCACGCGGACACGGCTGGCACTGGGCGTCCATGGTCTTGCCCGTACCCAGTTCCCAGTTCCCAGCCCCCGGCCAATAATCTCTGTGCACATTTCCCCATCCCCAACCACCACCCCACCCCACCCCACCCCACGCCGCGCCGCGCCGTGTTATTGTCGTTGCTTGCATGTGGCGAACTCTCAGAGTGCTCGTTGCCATCGCCCTAGACGCCCCACGAGTTCCCAGGTGCCCCCGGGCCCCACCACTGCGGCACAGTGGGGGCTGTGAGTGGAGCTGCCAATGCGCCCATCTGCGTTGCAGCAAGAGTAAATTGATCCCGAACCAACCAATCGGATCCGAAGATCCAAAAACTTATTTGAAATGCCAATACTCTGCCTTATAATGGTAGGCAAAACGAAGGCCCCCGATCCCAACCGTATTCATTGACTTCTTTCGTAGACACTTATCATTTCTGTGTGTTGCGTTTCACAGCCTGTCCCACTGTTCGGCCTGGGACTGGGACAGAAGCAATGGCAGACCACCGCACATGTTGCAACCTTTAACATTCTTTTGCAGCTCCACTCTGCGCCGCCCCGCTCCGGTTGGTCGGGTCGGGTCGTCGTCTTGGTAGTGGTCCTGGCCGGATCAGAGCTCTTTGCTTATGCATGTCGCATGAGCAATAACAATATTTCCTCCGCCGTTGCCGTTGCCGCTGCCGCTGCCGTAGCCGTAGCCGTCGCTGCTTATTCTTTTCGATTTGCTTATTCGCATTTGGTTTTTTTCTTCTTTTTTCTTTTTTTTTGCTTTTGAATGGTCGTTTTTTACGTTTCTCATTCGCTTATTTGCAGGGATCATGATATGCGACGACGACTCACGGCAGTGGGGAGTGGGAGTGGCAATGGGAACACATGTATTTGGCTTTGCAGCGGGGCAGAAATGAGTGAAACGAGAAAAACAGAAACGAAATTTAAAATTTATGTGTAGTACATATATGAGTACGAATACGAGCAGGCAGCCATCCTCCCTCCGCACATGTGTGTCGGTCTGTGTATGCGGATTCAGCATGAGCCGGCCATGGGCCATGGGCCATGGGCCATGGCTCCTGCTCGGTCCCGTTCTCCTTCTCCGGCCACCGATGCTGATGTCGTCCCACGCGGGTCTAGGCGGGGGCATCCATAACTTTTTCCTGGGTCGACGTCGACGGCGACTCTGTTCCGTTCTGTTCTGTTCTGTTTCCCATAAATAAAATCCACGGAACGCGACACGTTTCGCTGATGTTCAATGTTCGTAAATTGAAAACAACAAAAGGAAAATATTGAAATTTCCGATGTGTCCGGAATATTGAGTTCAGTTCTCCGCAAATCTTCCCTAGACCACCACGAAGCGACCATCAAAGCAGAAGGATGCGTGCAGCACATGACGCAGGACACAGCAACAAACTTGTTGCGATGATTCACGAATCGTCGGGGCTTGTGGGATTTATTGTAGAACTGTTTTTTTCAGTCACTCGCACCACTATCATCGTCCCTCTCCTTGGTTGGGTTGGTGGGGGGCAGAATCTGTCAGAGAATTCACAATTGGCTTTTCGATTGTCCACGATATTCCGATTTGGAATACGAGTAACTGTTCCCACTACTTCTCGTGTAAGTATTCCCCATCAAATATTACAATTGATTGTCGAAGGCCTTCCATAGCTTCCCCCTCTCATTCCGTCATTCGCATGGGCCTCGTGGGGAACGTTGTGTCAGCTGCTTGCTCGTATGCCGGATTCTAATCACGCACTCCCTCCCGTTGGATTCCAGTCGCGGGCTTCGCCGCCATCGCAACCCTTTGATATGGGACAAGCGACTGGCGTGGATGCCTTTAGAGGCGAATGCCTTGGCTAATTGAGCGCTTAGCGATTGCATTCGGTTCCATTAAGAGGCATCGTCTGCCAGCCGGGACGGCGAATGCAAACGCGGCTCGGGCCTGGCATTCGAGCTCGAATTAAAATTGAATCATTATTGGAATACGTTTGGGCATTATGCGTCCCCGTACTCCGTATCGCCCGGACACCCGGCACTCGGCTGGCCCGGGCAGGCTCATTAAAATGGACAGCCACGGCAGCCACAGCAGCATCGAGGGACGGGGCTGGGACTGGGTCTGGGACTGCGGCTGCGGCTGCGGCTGGTGGATCGCGGCGAGCCAATGACGGTGGATGTGGATGTGGCCGGGCATGGCTGAGTGTATTTGCATTTGGCGAATTGTAAAATTTAATTCGCGTATCATGCGCGATAATCAGCGACGTACATTATAAGCCCATAAAATCGCAAAGCGCTGCCATAAACGCGCGGGGAGCAATTGTCGCGGCGGGCAGCGTCAATAAATATCCGTTTATATGGTAATTGGGAATGTGAGCTCGCTTCTAACTTTCGGCCTGTCCCGGCGGGTGCCAGTGCCAGTGGCTGTGGCTGTGCCTGGGCCGCCCTCTGGGCCTGCCAGAGCGGAAAATTTGCATTTCTGCACAGCTGCAAATGGCAAATGGGAAATTGAATGCAGCAGGATGGCAATGGCATATTCATTTTATTGGCGTGCCAATGGGTATCCTATACACAGTGCCCCCCTCCCCACCTCGTCTCTAAATTCGACATTAAATCTTGGACCAAAACAAAATGGCGCTGCGGAAGCATTAAAGGGACCGGCCACGGCGGAAGGTGAACGAGATGATGGATTGGGTGCGATGGGAGGTGGCCTGAGGAAGGGGCAAGGCGCTTGGTTTAATTTTCATGTCCATTAACCAAGCAGAATGGATATGGCCGAGACGGTTCGGTACGGTACGGGGATGGGCCATCAAGCAGCGAAAGGATAAGCGACCCGACCAGGCATGTCCTGAATTCTGATACGGCAACACCGAAGTCTAGATTTGGAAACTGGAGCCAGGGCGAGCATTCTCGTAAATTCAAATAAAGTTTAACGAAGCCAATCTTCAGTTTTTTGGGGAGCCAGAGCCGGAGCGGAGCCCCTGCCCTGACGGAGCCACCCCTGGAGGAGAAGGCAGCCCAGGTATGAGCCATGAAAATTATCAAAGCGTGTTATTACGGGCAACGAAGCGCAACGCGACTCGCAATGCGATGCTGAGCAGCCGCCTCAAGTGGTTGCGTTCCTGGAGAGCAGAGGAGATGAGAGGAGAGGCCATAGATGGAGATGAATCTGAAGAGGATGTGGATGTGGATGCGGCTGGGTCTGGGTCTGGGGATGACTGAGGATGGGGCAGCAGTCGCAGTCGCAGTCGCCGTCCCAGCCACTTGTGGTTGCTCGGATATAAATTTGTATTTTTTGTGGTCCCTCACGCACGAAAATAATCAAATGAAACGCATCAAATTGGTAGAAGGGATAAAAAACAACCAACAAAATGGTGGTCGATTTTTAAAAATACCCGTCCTCTGCCCCCTTTCATTTCCGCCCACTTGAATTTTGTCGAGTCAGCCCAAGAGACTTGAGGGCGGGGCGTGTCGTCCGATAAACTTCCTCCGAGTACCCGTGCAGGGAGATCTGAAAGAGCTGCACAGGTTTCACAGCTCCAGCCCCGAATTTTAATTCGATAAATACCCAATCGCACAGTGGGAAAATGTCACTAAAGGGAAAACATAATGAACTGGTCGAGCAGATATCTATATCTGAGTCATCTTGTGACCCCGAGCGCCAAAAGATCGGACGGGAAAGGCAACATTTCAGCTGTTATTCCTTCCAGTGCGAGTCCCACTGTTCACTGCCTCGCTCCACTGGAATACTCTCGAACGGCACGCCCTCCAAATAGGGCAAAACGGAAATCGACTTGGAGCTGGGACGAGCAGTGAGTGCGGTGCGTGGAGCGTGGTGCGTGGTGACGGTGACCCCGGGCAACTCCATTCGAGTATCTAGTTGAAGGCGAGCTCCTCACGTGCGGTGCGGGCTGCTGGAGGGAGGGGGAGCGGTTTCAGGGATTTTTAAAATAAAATTTACGGATTAAGTTATTGTGCGACGCATGTACATACATATATGTATATGTATGTGTGTATGCATGACTCCTGGGAGCAGCCGGGAGGAGGCGTTACGGTAAGGTCGATTACGTTTTACAGCGCAGCATAAAAGTTGATTGAAAATGCTTATTAGATGCAAGATTAGATGTGATATGCATCAGCGGACAGCGGACCGATCCGGGGTGCAGACCAGCCCGTTCCGGAATCAATGCCAAGCTCCAATCCGAGCATAAAAGTCTGCAGGAGCTGCGACGTGAGCAAATTTCGCTTGGGATTTTATACTCGTGTCTACCCTGAGGATGGGGCCATGGGCTGGGCAGGGCGGGGCGCGCGGGGCGAACTTAATTGAAATGTCGTGGTGGAAACTGTAAAGTTCGGAAAATTGAGGCGACCGGGGAGTAGACACGAAAAGCAGCCGAATGCTGCCAACGCAAAAATTAAGTCCACAAAAACTTTACAGCCGGCAGGTAATCTCATTAAGCCGGGATAATATTCCCACTCGGCGTGTGCCAGCCCCAAATTGAACATTCCGTCCTAGGGCAGGCTCTTACCTCCCCCGTCAAACGATGAAACAGAAAAATAAATAACCCAAACGGGAAAAAGGAAAGAAACAACAAAATCGTTTGGCCCACAAAAAGTTGCTTTTGATAACAGTGCCCATCAAAATTTCAGCTACAAGAAAAACTTTTTAAAAACAACAAATTCAAATGAAGAAACCACACACAGCGAACGTTCTGGCGGGTCAACCTCAAACGGCTGACGAAGGCCCGAAACAGGCCCTGGAATCCCATCTCAATGCACCGAAGAGTGGCTTCTCTTTCTGGTCCCAGTAGGCGGACCTGCCTCCCAGTCAGTGAGCTGTGGATATTTCATGAAATATTCAAGGCCCAAACGACACAGACGCGAACAAGAGCAACGGAATTAGGCAGACCCGACAAGGGCCAGCAAACAGACATCTTCCAAAGGCAGCAATACAAATACTTGCCCCAGTGCGTCAATTTGCCGCTCCCTGATCCGCGGTCCGGGGTCCATCAGCAGTTAATAAAAAACGGAACACGGGGGGCCAGCGGGAGCAGACCGAAAGTTAAATGGAAAAAGTTTGGGGCCCAACTAAAAGTGTGGCTTTATTAGCCGCAAGCAATTTCCACTGAAAGTGCAGGAGGGAAGTGGACCAAATATTTTTGTATTTTAATAAGATCACAGTGAATACTCCGCATGTGTGGCTGCAAGGAGTAACTTCCATTCCCATCGGATTGTAATTGATGGATATTTATATCTCCTTCTCCAAATACTAAGAGTTTACGGACTCGGCGATCCCATAGGAGGCATTCAAAAATGTTTCATCTCCATTTGTTTTGGTTTTTCACATGCTCACCCTGCTGCACGGAGAGAAATAAACACGACTAAAATATAGTTATTGGGAGTATAGTTGTGCGAAGTTGGTAATTATTTCTTAATTATTTTTTGATTTGTTTCAAAGTTTGTATTAATTGAAATTAATGGAAATTCATGCACTGAAAATTCCATGTTCCCCCCACTTAATAGATCTCAGAAGGAAGAGTTTTTCCCCGTGCATGTTCCACAGCAGCGAAAACCCACCCCACCCCGCATTTACATACAAATGTACATATGTATGTGTGCATGTATCTGTGGGTGCGAAAGTAGAGCAGCAGCCGATGGTGGTGGATTCTGGCGTGGCATGGCCGACGCGTTGGAGACGAGACCTTCCCCCACCCTCGCTGGCATCGATGGCTGCCCGGCTGGAGCGAGGCGTGGCGCGGTGCGGTGCGGCGAGGCGGCCATGCCATGGCTGACAGAGTGCCGGAATGCCGTCGGTGTATCTGACAGATACACAGCTAGCAGGGCACAACGCATGCACAGTGCGGATGGTCCTTGGGCGTGGCCCAGGCCGAAACTGATGGGGAAGACGGAACTCTGTCCGACTAAACTATTCTGATAGTTTGGGGCGGCTGGCTGGGGGAGCGACGATTGATGCAGGATTTCGGTGATTTGGTGAATGTCGCGGGTCTGCTTGTTCCCTGCGTCAGGTTGAACGAACCGCCTGTCGCTGAGTGATGTACAACGGGCGGCTTGAGGCGCATTTGCCTATTTGGCTTAATGCCCGTCCCGTGTGTAATTTACGAGCCAAGCCGAGCCGTGCCGAGCCGCTCGACGCACATATGTTGCCCTGTGCGTAGGTGTGCCGCGGCGCGAATGCTGAGGCACAGATTTATGGAGGCATCATAAAACAATTAACAAGACCGAAACTCGTGCCACTTAAACTGCTGCAGTTCCCACTTGGCTTGTGGCTTGTGGATTGTGTTACATTTCACAGCGTTTTATTATGAGTGTATCAGGGAATCGGCATCGGGGAGCAGAGCAGAGCAGGGCTTCGGCTTATGGGAGGGGATCAACTGCTCTTTCTGTTTCTTTTTAATTAACCGCACAAGATTTCTACTCATTTTCATATCGTAAACGTTTATCCAACTTAATAAGTCGTAAACGCCGCTGCTACATCCACATGGCCTCTAACAAAGTTTCAGCCTCTCCTCTCGCTCGGATTGGGGTTCAGGGCCCGTCAGCTCTGCCTGCATGTGTCTGGGATTTCGGTGGGCTTCTGCTGACTCCGCAGGTGAAAGTATCTGCACACGGCAGTGGCTCACTGGCGAGTGGATGGGACATCCGGCTCCTTTTGCACTCCCACTCCCCTCCCCACCCCACCCTGCCGCATACGCAGACCATTACATGACAACGCAAGCGGCAGCAATAAAATAAAACGTTAATAACCATGCAGAAGTCGGCTGGGAGCGGACAATGGGAGAGATCTCCCAACTGGCACAGCCCAACATCGGAGTGCCCGCGGCTCTACTTCTAGCCAGGCGATTCAATCTTTCAGGATTGTGATCACCAAACATACTCGTACTGGGGAGCAGAGCACTGGAGAATCCCAGAGGCATGCCAATCAGATGTGAAATCGATTTTCGCTCCGTAATTGATTGTGGTATTTACTCCGATTCTCTTGCAGCCTCAGAGTCTGCTTGGTTCTATTTGCCAGGACCCCATTGTGCAACTTAAAGTTAATTTCTCGAGCTGCGAGGGCCGGAATGGGGAATGCTGAAAGCGGAGCTCAAACCTCATTTAATATTCATTGCCGGCTCCTGCTGTTGCTGCTGCTGCTGCTGCAGGTGCTCGGGGTGCTCATGCAGCTTTTTGTTCCAGCACCTGACAATATTTTTTTAATGACAGCGATTAAGTTACAGCCCTCTGCCCCTTTCTGGGGCTGCCTCCAGCCCGTTCTGCGTTCTGGGCCGCACCACTCGATTTAATTAAGTCGTCGCCCCACGCTTCCTCCCAACCCGGGATGGGGCTCAGGACCCTCTTCGCCCCTGCTCTGCGCCAACTCTTTCCCGGAGCGAGAAATGTTGTGAAATTTTTTGCTGATTCCATTGTTTGCCCAATCTCTGTGTGCCCAGCGACCTCCCCAAGCTGTGCGCCATGTCAGCAGCTTTTTGCCCTGAGGGGCTGCCGTCGCCCCCCACACACCCACACACGCACATCTTAGATACACTCACACACGCAAGCAAAGGAGAGGGAAGGAAAGGGAACATAAAGATACACAAACATGGGAGTGGGAGTGGGAATGGGAATGGGGAAGAAGATACTGTCAACATGTTTGCTAATGCCATTTTGGAATTAACAAGTTCTGCCAGATAAACTTTGAATTTCATTTCAGGGCCGGGCTCGAATTGGCGGTGGATGGGCCTGTCCGCAGGTCCCTGTTCGTGGTCCCTGGGACCCCATTTGGGACATAAACTGTGCAGATTACGTTCCCTCCCGGACACATATGGATCGAATATCCTGTTAACCCTTTCCCGGCCAATGCCACGAATGATTGAGGATCCGCTGCTGCACGATCGGTGCCGTGCCGCCTCGGTGATTCTTGGAGTTTGAGCCATAAAATTATTTATGAGGCCATTAAATCATCATTATTGTCCAGGCGACCTTGAGCCACTACGCCGTCAGAGCGGAGGAAAATGAAAAGAAAGAGCCGGAGCGAAAGAGATAGAGGGAGAGAGCGAGAGGGCGAGAGGGCGAGAGTTACTTTCGCTCCCATTTTGAGACACATTCTCTTTCTTTCGTTTGCATTTCTTTTATTTCGCTTTTTATTGTTGTCGCCTGTTAATGGGACGTTTTCCTTTAAGCCTTCTGGGCTGTTGTTGGCTGTTTGTTCGGTTTTTTCCGCTTTTTATTTCTTCTTTTGCCTCGGCCTTAATTGGGCCAGCAATTCCATGATTTGTCTCGGCCAACGGCGAGCTAATTGCTGAGGAGGGCCCGAAAAGCGCCTTGAGACTGAATGGATGAATATTGTCCTTCCATGGAAACAACGTTCTTCCAAGGGTTCATTTGGAGTTACAAGTTCCCTTCCCAGTCAGTTGTTCATCTACTTTCAAGTATGACAGATCTCATCGGAAAAGTTGGCTTCCCTTGATTTGGATCTGCTGCTTCGCATGGCACCCCCAATCGAGCTTCAGACAGTTTTATTAGGTTGATGGAGACATTAGCCAATCGATGAGGGAGCTTTGGCATCATAAGAATTCAAGCGGAGACCTGCACTATGCCTAATTATTAATACCAAGAACATTTTCAGAGTAACCCAAGCCCCATCCGGAGCAATCCAGTGGGAGTGGGCCATTTGCTTTTACTTTGACTTGTGCGCTTTCTTCCTGTTTTGCTAGTGCGAATTTTCAGGCTGATGAAGCCATGGAAATGACGCGCACGAGCAATTTTGTCTTGACTTTCTTTGTGCCTCGAACACACTCCACTCCACTTCGGCTGGTTCCATTTGCCGTGGCGCTGCGCTGCGGTGCGGTGCTCGCTGCTCGCTGTTTGTGTAAGTTTTCCATTTGGATAATGGAAAAAGGCCATTTCATGCCATTTACTTGGCTTCGGACGGCGGCTGGGGGCAATTCGAGGCGCACTATTCTGAGAGGCGACCACGGCCACGTCGCGGAATAAGTGGGCGCGGCGCCATCGAGAGCCCCAGCTCCACTTGAGCTCCCCCGCCCTCACATTCACAACCACATCCACAGCCAGATCCATTTGCTAGATAGTTTGGCTTCCTTCGTTTGGCTGTTGTTTTGTGTTTTTTGTTGTCTCCTTTTTACATTTGCAAAATGAATTGTAATGAAGTGGAATGGGGCGTGTCTCATGCCACGCCTCTGAAGCTGCCCGCTCCCCGCTCCCCCTCACCGACCAGAGCAATGGCCGCCAACAATAAAATCATATTCGACGGGCGCCAGGCCAGCCATCTCATCTCTCGCGCACATTTTTGCACAGAAAGTCGTTTACAGTGTCTCATGCGCTCCACTTGCTCTCTGGGCTGGCTGCTCTGGGAGCCAGGGAGCGGGTCGCGTTGCTCTTGTTGTTTGGCACTGCTTTTATTGGTGTTATTAGGTTGAAAGCACTCTAATAATGGTCGCCTCTGCTGCTCCGATGCTGCTCTGCCGTCGGATGTGGGGCACTTAATGGGTTTCAGGTCAGCAGTCGCATAATGCGAATCACAGATCCGCTGCGGAGGAAGAGCCGAGCCATCATCAGGAGCAGCCGATAAAACTTGATTACCAACTGCTGCAGGGACACTGCGATTGGTGGCGGGGGGATGTGGATTCAGAACCAAAGCCAAAACCAGACCAGAGCGAGTGGATCGGATTGGAAACGGAGCAATCCAGCTCTCAGCGAACTCCACTCCACACCTCCCCCCGTGCACACTCCGCAGTGGACGCTTCCAATAATTTGTATAAAAAATACCATTTTGCTGCCATTCAACCCGCGAAGATAAAATGCGTAAGTAAATCAACGCAAATTTATGGCTCAAACAAGTTTGCATTGGCACTGGACGAGAAATGGGGCTCCGCACAGTGGAAGAGAACTGAAATTTGTCGAAGCAAATTTCCCCATGGGTGGTCCCACATCCACATTCGCCAGGCTGCCACTTTTTATTGGCTATTTTAGCTAAATCGAAGCTTGTTAACATTAATTTTATGTACTTTTCTCCATCGAGTCTGATTCAAGTCGAACAAATTTACTCAAAACGCATTCATTTGAGCTACTTTAAGTCCGAAAAAATAATGCCTGATATCTCTTATCTCTCTCTCTCTCGAAAACAACTCCCTAAAAATGTAATCACGAAACTCATTGAAAACTGTCAGGCACTTGCAGCTAATTATGTACAAGTCTTATACCATTTCAGCCATGAGAACATTTCCATGTGCTTACGAGTCTATCGATACTATATGTATAAGAAATTATGTTAAAAAAATTCATTGAATTTTTTTTTTTTATTTTGTATAGGGAACATCAAAGCCTAATTAATTTTCGTTTAATTTGAAACTTGCTAAAACGATTCACAAATCCCCCAAAGCGTATTTCTAGTTTAGTTCTAATACTGAACATATTTCTGTCCCAATATTGGTCTCAGAAAATATATTCGAAGATTACAAATAGATCTAAAATTTGTTTACATCTAAACCATTGCTGTAGGTTATTTATTTAACCATTTTTCCCACTGTTCCGATGCCTTTGTTTTTTCAGCCTTAAAGATTTCTTAATTATATATGTATATATGTATGTATGTATCGCAGTGTCTTTATTAATAAAACTATAGTCCGAAGATCTGGCAGCGGCGTAAAGCAATAATAACACCATTTGGCACTTCGTAAAGCGGAGCCTAAGAAACTGACGAATCGCAAACTAAACTGGCTTCTAAATCACTTCCAAATGCCGCAGAGTGGGCGTTTTGATGTTACTTGTAAGTGCATTATGGATGCATGTAATCATTGTACTGCCCCATTATGGTTAACGTCGAATTTACGACATCCTCTTGATTATTTTGACAAGCGAATTATTCCCTCTGACGAGGGTCCTGGTCCTTTCCAGAGAGAGTGCACTTGAGTGATCGGCAGTTGAATGCAGCCATTTGTCAAGTCAAGCAAGTTCTGATATCAGGGGGCGTGCAACATGGCGCACTAGGTTTCCATTTTCGATTTTACATTCAGCCAACGGACCCATAAAGATCCCAACTCATCCGCATCCAAATCCACATCCATCTGCGCGGACAAGTGCTGCACTTGAGGCCCAGCTCCATCGAACGATTGGAATTGTAATCAGACGAGGTTTTCCTTTTTCTTTTTGATTGTTTTTGAGATTCCAGACCCGTTGCCGCCCAAATTTATTGGCTACTTGAGTTTCCCCCTGAGCCCAGGCCTGACGGACGTCTCACTTGGGCTTCCTGCGATTCCTGCGCTGCGTAGGGTCTCTGTGTCTGGCTCTGGCTCGTAAATTATCATTTTCCCGCATGTTTCTGACGCTTGACAATTTGTTTAATTATTTCATAATGCTCGTACGATATTTCATTCCGTTTCTGTTTGATAGTTTAGTCGGCACACGTGTTCGGGCTTCCTATGCTCCGTTTCCCCATGCAACTTTTTATCATTTGATGTGCGCCATAAATCAATTGGAAAAACAATCCAAAGCAAACAGTTCCAATGTTTCAAATGGGCACCGATCCGATAAATAACCTGCTTCGGTTCGGAATGAATGGCGAATTCTCTCCTAATTTCATCTTCATCCAGGAATCGAAAAATGTACTGGAACTTGGTTCCGTAAATGATATGGATCGTAATAAAAGTCTATAGGGAGGAGTCTCCCCGCGAGCCAAATCCACGCCTCGTGGATATGTATTTTCCCCACCATATCTGAAGAATGTTTCGGAATGTGTTTCGATAAAATGTTCTGCTCGGAACTGTTCAGAAATCCAACGACGTTGAATCGCTGCCAGCGCCAACCGACACACAAACACATTCAAATTAAACTCACAAATACCGCGGCAAACTGGAGTTTGTGGGTGTGTGGGTGAGTCTCTCTGCCTCACCGAAAGAGAACGCAAGAAGAGAAAATTAAACAGAAAATGAGAAAAGAGAACGGAATAAAAACAGTTCGATGGCGCCATCTGGCCGTGGAAGAGCCAAACTAGGGCGCGCAATCAGCAGCGCTAGAGGTCGCTAGGCGGGGGTGTAAAGTACGTGTAGAGTCGACGCACAGTGGGACTGAAGTCTGATTAAAAACATTCGGAACAAAAACAGAGCGAACCTTACAGCAAACCATCCATTTCTGGGATGGTCAGTTAGGTTTAGACGTTCCGAAAATTTCCAAGTTATTCCACCACATTAATAATGACTGACATGAAGTAATGGAATATAACAACACACAGTCCAGCAGGCGTTTCAGTTTTTTTTTCCTATTAGAATAAAAAAAATGGAAGGAAAAGAAAGTGTTATATGTACTTTGTTTGATGGATAGTTGATTACTATAGTATATTATTTCACAGCCATTAGAAGCGGTCTGAAATTTGGGATTGAGGATTTGCAGGGACCTCGGAAGAATTCCACTACCTTGACTTTAACTGATTTATTATGTTGCTTTTGAACGACAGCAAAGAAAATTGGCAAACAATTTTCAAAAATATTTTCCGTTCTTGCTTAATAAACAAAAACATTTTCAGAATTTTGTTATTTAATGGATGGTGGATTGTATATTGGTATTTTGTTCTTTGTCATTTGACAAATTTGTGCCCATCATTTTAAAGTATTTAGCTTGTGGTATGGCAGAATGCACCGTACGGACGTAACCGGAACCGACTGGGCTAAAAATAATGTCAGCCTCGTCATTCGACCATTCCACTGACACCAAAGTAAGGGCAAATGTTGTCAACTACAAAACTTGGTGGCTGTTTGAGATGCCAAGCTTTTTTGGCACCTATATCTTTCGAAAATCAGTTAACACCCCTTCGATTTACAACGGCGGCTAGCTGCCCGGCCAGATAAATGTACACAAGAGGGGTTTCGGTATGCAACCTATGCGGCGAGAGATTAGCATAGAACTGACTTAGGCCACGACGGCCGATCAAAGCAAGAGCCGAAGCGGCAGGTGCAGAGCGCCCTTTAACAGGGCGAGCGCAGCAGCACTGCCGAACGCTGGAGACTATATAAGTTTAGGTTTAGATACTCTTATACAAAGAGGTACAGCTACATTTAATATTATGAAATCGACGCTTAAATAGCCGCTGGCCCGAACAGTGGCTGTTCGCTAAGTCCTCTGTTTCTTTAGTACAGTACTCAGTACCAACGTGGTACTCAGAAACCAGACTAATCCCAATGGCACCTACTATTTAACTGGGTAGAAGTGAAATATAGAAATGGTCTATCTTTCGATCGCGATACGCCACAAAATGGAGAGCAAGCGCACAAAAGTAAACCGGCAAATATACTTCACGTTTTAACCCATTCTAGATTTCATTTAATTGCGGTAAAAGCGCCTTTTAATCTGTCGTCCTCCTCCAGCGACACAGTAACAAAACCTTTTTGCTTGCAAAATGCTATTACAAGCAATTTACAAATGATTAGGGAACGAATGATGTATTTTTCGAATCAATCAGTTTCAAAAAAGGACCGCTCTATCCGGAAATAGGCTGCAACGGCATCACTGCTTCGCAATAGTACCGATCAAAATCATAAAACATTTTACATACATATGTCTTGTACATATGTATGTATGTGTATCAAATTAAACGTCATGCATACATACATATGTATGTACATATACGTATGTATGTAAGATGCTATTGTTAGATTCCGGAATATAAGAATGTATATATAAGAATATAACGTATTTTAATTATTTATTTAGAATAAGGTAATAGTGCATGAAGTTATACAGAATTGTGATGGCAGATGATCTGTCTTGAAATACCGACTGCGCTGACACCCTTTACACAAAATTATAACTACTCAAGAAACAGTATATCTCATTCACAGCATTTGGTTAGCATTTCTGATTGAATCAGCTGATGACATAATAGACGTGAGAAACAATTCAAGAATTTCTCACTTTGTCCCGTCATGTTTGAAAACTCATCGGTAACAAATCCATATTCCAGTCTAGAACATGCCAAAGCTACTGAACTTAATCGTTATTTAAATCGGTATTTCACATACATTTTAACACACATATCTGGCGGAAAGTGGTTCGTGTTGTTGTCGTACAGAAAGGCTCCAGTGGGAAGCAGATCGGAACCTGTTTAGGTATTCAAGATATTAAAGATTGGGATTGGAATACTTCAATGCAACATTATCTTTATTTTAAAGTGAAAGTCAAATTATATTTACTTCGTAGAAAATAGAAGATTAAAAACATTACCTTAACATATATTTTTGTACTTATACAAAGAATGTGCCCATCTACAACCTCTAAGAACATCTCGTTTTAACACCATGAGGTGGTTCAATCCCTTTTCGAACTCAACACTCGCAATATAAAATTGATAATCCGATACCCGAACACCTGTAATATCCTCAACACCATCTTACATCCGAAAACAAATTTATCAAACCTCTAAAATATTATACCCTACAATAATTTGTAAAAGGCCCCGTATCTTAAGGCCCCGTAGCTATAGCTAAGCGTAAGTTCGATGTATATTTCACATTGCAGCCGAACATAATATAAATAATAAATAAGCATAGATTATGGGCTTTAAAATTCGTGGACTTTAAATATTAAATGAAACATTAAATGTACATTTATTTTAGTTTTCTGGTTCTTTCTCTCATGTTTCAGTGAATAAATTTGTATAGCTTGGAATATGAGCAACTGCTTGGTGCTGGCTTCCATTGCTACCTTGTGGATTTGGAAAAAGAGCCGACTAAAGATACAAATTTTGTTAAATGTTTTGTTTAAACTATTGTAATGTTAAAGAGTAGAAAATTGCACAAAATTTAGTTCAGAAGCAAGAAAAATGTCTTGGCTATACACATATATTCCAAATATCTAAATTGCATGTTACGGAATTGGAACATTTCGCCTCAAACTTGTATACTATATAATATTTCAGCTGAAAAATAACTTTTGTATTACGTTGAAGTATTATGATTGGGAAAGTTTTTAAAAAATTAAATAAAAATGAAATCGGATCGGGTATATCGTATAGATAACATAGAGTAGACCGATCTCCAAGTTTACGATACATCCAACATCTTACACATAGCCCTGTCAACAAAATTGTTTTCGAAGACAACAGTTCCAACATAAGCTTTCGCTTTACTTTGGGGTCCGATACATACTTAAATTAGTGTTAATGCCGGTGCTACCGTTACCGTATAGGTAAGCTCCCAATCATGTTGGCGACATTCGCAGGTGTCAGATTTAACTGTAACAATCGCGCCTCTTCTGGAGGGAATGGAAACATTTAATATTTCAAATAGCTATAAGGAAACGAATTGGAATCGCTTCACATGAAATCTCTTTCAGACGCACGAGTATGCGGGCACTTGACGTTCCCAGAACCGAAAGAACTGTCGTGTCATGGATATTCGATATCTGGGCGCTCATCCCTCGCATGGGACCCTTTTCCTCTCGCCGCCTGTTTGACGGCTCTGCCTCCTTTCCGCAACGCTGTGCCGTAGCAGCAGGGGTCGAGCCTGAAACTCACCACAGCCACAGACACAGCCATGGCCCGTGGAGTCGGAGGCAACAACTTTAGCTCCGCCCATTTCATAATGGCCCCTGTTGGCAGAGCGGGGCATGCGCATGCGCATGGCTGGCGAAAGTGGAAGACAAAGCGGACATGGAAGAGGCAGTGGCTGTGGCTTCGTTCGAGCGGCGAAGTGAGACGGGACGAGACGACGTTTCGGGACCTGGGACCTGGAATTGGACTGGGAATTGGGGAGTTCAGAGCAAAGAAGAGGTGCGGAGCTGGCTTTTCCGTTGCTGATTTCCATTTGGATAAATTTATGCAAATGACGAGCGCTCAATGTGGAAAGGCCCCGGGGCCGTTGGCCGCGGCGTTCTAGTCGGGCAATTAAAATTCGAATGGCTTTATGATATTTTCTCGGTGCCGAGGACTAGGCGTCAACGGCGACATTCTACCTCCAAGCCGAGAGCGGGCCCGCCATTTTATTGTCTCGCTGCAACGGCCCCCATCTGCTGTTGCATTGCAACATGTGGCATTAATTATGCGGCGATAATGTCTTGCTTTGTTGCCGAGAGTTTGGTTTCTTTTTATGAAAGTGACGGAATAAATTACATTATTTTAAGCTGAGCTCACCCGCGCCCATGCCCATTCCAGGGAACTGATAAGACGGCACTTGGGCACAGAACAGACCAGAACAGAACAGAACTCATATGCCGCCATATCGCGCGGCTCTCCGTGGATGCTCTGGCGCTGAATTTTAATGAGAGTAGGCGGCGGGGGACGATTGCCTCCATGGCTGCGTGTCAGCATGTGTGTAGGTACACGGATATATATGCATGTACATTATCGTATTTATGTTCTTCTGAAACATATTCCCATTAATTTCTGTCACCATTTGGGGAGGGCTCGGAAATGGTCTCAGCACGCTCTATTTGCCCAACTCGTGGGTGGATGGGATGGGATGGGATGAACTTCTTCCCTCCGAGAGCGGGACAATTAAATTGTGACAGAACACCATTCTACACGTCATCAATTATGCCTTTTATGTATTCATTGGTTGTTCGATTGGCTCAAAGACCCGCGCAGGGCGGAGGAGAGGCAGGAAGTGCCATATGTTGCAGTTACATCATCGCACAGCACGGCGATCCAGTTTCTCCCTGCCTTACGGGAGGTACAACCCGATCTTCTGATCTCTTGCTGAGCATTCTCCACGGTCCCGGACTGTCCATTGTTCGAGGCAAAATATTTTGAGGCCCGAGCTGCTGTAAACACTTTATGAGTGGCCATAAAGGGCCGCCCGCCTTCACGCTTTCACCGGCCCAAGCCTCGCCTGAATTGAACTGAACTGAATTGACCCGGATCGTCATCAGCATAATCCAACAGCGTCCTGTGTCCGGATTTTGGTCGCATTTTGCGTCACGTCACTCCCTGCGCTGCGCCTTCGGTCCGCACCGCAGCTTGCACTGCCATAAATCATCGAGAGGATCGATCGGATCCCTACGAGCATAACATAACCCTTTGCTACATTTCCTACCTGCATCATATTCAAATATCATTCTTCCGGAATTTGTGCGTAAAACGGATTTTTGAGACGTCAAAATTCAAAGGAAAACCTAAACATTCATGTGGGTCAGACTACTATTCAGGTTTTCTTTGGAGTCCCTCCATGTGCAGGATAAACTGAATCACCTGCTCTTTGCATAGCTAATCTATTGGGTTGGCAAGAAAGCCGAGTCGTGTTTTATCATTTCAAACGGTTGTGGGTACCACAGGGCCAAAGTTGGGCATCGCTGAAGGCTCAAAGTCAAAGCTACTATCTATAGATAGTTGAAACTCATAGAGATATTTTATCGCACGTCAATTTATCAGATTTATCAGAGCTGTATTACGAAGAATGCCCCGACCTTGTACTGTCAGACAGTCATTTGTTCCGCGCTCTTTCAAACTCTTTGAAATAAAATATTCAACTCTGATGAGTCTGTCAAATACCAATTCAACCAATTTTTTCCGAAATTCCACAATCGAGAAACTAAGCTTATCAAAATATGGTCCAAAAGATGGTCCAAAAAATGGTCGAACGAAACATAATCCCAGGCAATGTTTATTCGACAAACGAGTAAATGAAGAACTTGTATTGCATTGCAACACATTTGAGTGTAATATAATCAGAGTCTCTGTGGGTATTTATAATATTTTTAAGTGCAAGTACGTCACTGTTTAATGTCATAATGGACTAAGATCGAATTACGATTGCTTTTAAGAATGCTATCCAATCTATTCAGTGAGAAAATATTTTGTTCTTATTGCAGTTTGCTTGATCAAGCACACTCATGTGCAACACTCGCGGACACAAATCCATCTATAAATAGTCATATTTGTGAGCAGAGTTAATTGAACATCGTTCCCCTAATCGTTCTCAACCTTAACGGCAAAATATACTCTGATATATACTTTTCCACTTATAAATGGCCAGAAACTTCTGGCTATAATGGAAGGTACTACAAGTAGCACAAGAATATTTCCCTAAGGAGAAATTTTTAGCGTCCAGCACCAATTTCTACATTTTTGAGCGTCTTAATTCGATATCGTATCTTTAGTATATAAAACAATGGCGGATGCGCTGCACTTGTGGGCTGCCGAATGCAATAATAATAGGGATATGAATACAATTTGACAAAATAGGTATCATCTAAGGTAAGAACGTGGTAATTGTTTCAGATGTACTCACCAGTCGAGGGGTCCCCAATGCAATCAGCCCCCTTAAGAGGCGATTTCGTGGCTCGGTGCGTGACTGGGCGACTTTGTTGGGTCGAGGACGTAGCTTTGCTGCCCCATGAATCAGGCTTACTATTTATGTCTCGAATGTCAAAAACGGAGGCCACAAATCACTTTAATTGAAGTCACGCCCAGCGCACACCACACGAGAGGCCGACCACTGCAGAATGGGGACTGGACGGCCGATACAGAGCGCAGAGCAAGAGCACTCCGTGGAGGAAATATTGTTAAATTCATTTTTCTGGCTTTTCTTTCTTCGCCTCGGCCTGGAGACGCACACGCGAAATTGTAATCCACATTCACAATTAGCCCCCGAACGCGCTCGGCGGGGGCCAACTAAAGTCACGGACACCGAAACGGACGCGAGGATGGAGATGGTGGTGAGAGATGGTGGTGGCAGTGGAGACGGAGACGGAGCCAGAATTGGAATCGGGGCGAGGTCGCAGTGCCTGTTCTTTGTCATTATTATAATTAATTCTTGTATTTTTGGCAACAAACGACCCCGAACCGGCTCGGGTTGATTTACAACCAGTTCTTGCCTTTCCTTGCCTTTTCTTCTCTTTTATTTCTCATTTTGTTTCGTGTCGAGTTCTTTCCCGATTTCAATTATACACAATTGGAACCACTCTCCGTTTGAATGGCCGCCGCCGACAATGGTCCGATGGCAGCCATGGCGGGTCCAAGCCGCAGCCGAATGCGACAACTGGCACAAAAGACTGAGCTGTCACTGCGGACAATGGATCCGGGTCGGGTCGGGTCGGGTCCGGTCCGGTCCGGACAGAGGGACCGCCACCTGGAGTTGCTGCTGGAGTTGGAGCTGGAGCTGGAGATGGAGCTTGTGTTGCAGCAGGAGCGGAGCAGGCACTCAACATCGACACGGACGGGTCATTTGCCTCGGCTTGGGCTGATATCAATCGAGGAGCAGGACGCCTCCTGGCTCTGGGCGACGCGGCGTCGACCTGATAGCAAAGTGTCCAAAAAATAATATTTGCTGTTCACTTTGACACAAGGCGGCGGTTCAGTTGCAGTGGCACTCGCCGCGGCAGAGACTGAGGCAGCGGCAGCGCGCCGGCGTCGGACGATGCGAGACGAGACGTGAACGAAGCGCAGCGCAGAGCAACAAAAACGGCGAACGAGAACGCGAACGGGAATGAGAATGAGAATATGGAGAAGCCAACATCGTCGGCCGGAGCCAGCTACAGATACAGATACGGATACGAGTATAGATACAGGCCGAGTCGTGTCCCCGGTCATGGGAAGGGGGCAGTGGCAGTGGCAGGGTAAAGGTGTCGTCGTCGCCTCCAGTTCGCTGGCGTTCTTCGCCGAGATGTGCTCGAGGACGAGGCCGAGGACGAGGATGCGAGGCGGACATGGCAAGAAGGTCGTAAACCCGCAGCAGCAGAGACCGGGCTGCGGCAGAGGCAGAGACGATGGCAACACTTTCGAGAACAGAACAGAACGCAACGCAAAGCAACGCCAAGGGAATGGAATGGAATGGCAGCGGGAGAGGCAACGAGCGGTGAGCACTGAGCAGAGACCGACCAGCAACGACCCAATGCCAAAAGATGAAAAGCCAAGCAAGAGGAGCAGCGGCAATAAAACGCGCGTGTATCTGGCCTCTCCCTCCCACAGGCAGCCGTCTCGCTTCCTCTCGCTGGCCGTCGGCGGCAAAACAACCACCCGAGCTGTGGCTCACACACACACACACAGTCCCACGGACATATGCGAGAGCGCACACACTGACACATGTCCAATCATTTTATATACGCCATTTGCTGTCTGCCGCAGATACATTTGTATCTTTATGTGCCAAACAAGTCCCTGGCCTGCCGCTCCGTCGACGCCGTCATCTCTCGTTGCCTGCCATTGACGCTGTGGCTGGGGCAGGGGCAGGGGCAGGGGTTAGGAGTCTGATGCTAAGACTGAACCTGACGCTGGCGACGAGTCAATTTTGGATTCCAGTTTCCCATCGCGGTGGTTGTTGCTGTAATCATTTGATTGTTATTCTTTCTACATTTCGCTCATCCCTGATTCCCCGTTCCCCATTAACTTCTACCCCCACCATGACTTTGCACCACCACCAGCGGCATCAGCACTACCACATACATATGTATGTACATATGTATGTTCACAGGGGTTCAGATGCCAGGCATCTCTCGCACGCTTATCTTTTGATTACCAGATCGAATTGTGTTGAATTAGGTACATAAGTATTCTTAGCCATCCACTGCCACGACAACTTTTAGCCATTTCCCCGCATATGCCACGACTTAGATTTGGATCCCTCGAAAATGAATTCCATTCTGAGAACAATCCAGCCAAGATTAATTAAAACCAACTTCATTTCAGTAGAGAAAGATATTCATCGATTCGAGAAACTTGTAGATAGTTGCAAAGAAATGCGAGGGAATAACAATCGTTGTTCACTTTGTTGCAGTGCAGATTTGCCGATTAATACGACGAAATTTACATCCAGAACATTGCTGTCATGCAACGCATGCAATGAGTATCCAGTATCCTATAAGGAATTTTCTTCAGAATAAGATCATTGCTCCGAGGCAATAAGAAGTGTATTTAGTTCAGATGTAGCTCCATTTCCAAAATATATTAAATTTCTAAGGACTGTTTGTGCTTCAAGTTATGTAGATACATAAATGTACATATAACTAAAAGAAGTGAAGTGCTGGGCAAGTAATGCTCATATTCCCTGCAAATAGTATCTGAGATACATATCTCTGCATTTAAATATATTAAAGAAGCATAAATTAAACGAAACTATAAGGGTATGAACTTTCGTTATTTTTACGCATTTATATACAAATTTTATGCTAATACGTGTATGCGTACATAAATATCAAGTTTAATTTGTTAAGCAAACAAATTAGTTAAACCTTACGTATGGTATGTACATATGTTCTTCGTACTCGTTTTAGTGAAACATTTTGGTGCTAGTCTATTCAGTCTATTAAACCAGATCTACGACACTTACCCCTCTCTGCATTACCTTTTATAGATTTCATTTTATTAATTTATACAAAATACAGACATACATAATATACACACTCGTAGAAGTGAGTCTATAGGTAGAAACCATTTTAGGCCAGTTTTGTAATGCACCATCAGAGGAAAGAAGTGCCCAGAAGGTAAAAAGTAATTTTAGACAGAGTTTAAAGTAACTTTTCAGGGACCTGCCACGACTTAAATGTGCTCACATTCGAATTTCAAAGTGCGCATCACTGAAAATAGTTGAAAACTACAATTGCAGGTTCGGTGGTTGTTCGCTTCGCCAGACTCAACCACCCACTCAGTCCATCCCCAATCCAATCGAGACATAGGCAACCCACTCCGTTTTGATGGGTGAAAGCATCTGCGTGTACATAAAGTAAAAAACGTCTGAGCCGAGCCGAACCGAACTCGGCCACACCGAGTCGAAGCACTTTATCTCCCAATCTGTGAACCTTCCGAACTGCCAATGTTTATATAGCTTGTATAGCAGGGTGTATTCTCCGGTGATGGGAAACTTCCCCTGCATCGATGAAAGCTTATTCAAATTCATGTGGATACATATCTACACGAATGGTTGTTATCAATCCTATGCGAGTATGTGCATACTTATGTACATATGTATGTATGTACATAAAATTCTGTGTATCTCGTGGGTACATTTACAGCGCGGGCTCAAATCTGTTTTCAACCCCCTTTTAGGGGTTGAATAAAATTTAAACAAACTCGAGTGTTGGGTTTACTTTTACGATGGCATGGAAATGTAATTAAAAATACAAACATTACATCGTAATATTGAACTGAACTCCTAATGGGCTCTTTAGCCAATGGTGCGGACTAGTTAGTTTTTGCGTAAATACACAATTCTTGTTTCGACAGCGTAGTCAATCGCGAACTAGATACCATTCAGATCCTGGGTACGCCTTTATTAATTAATTTGCCCCTGTAGCTTCTGTCAGGCACACTTAAACCAGACCCATTTTTCTATTATTGTATGGTAAAAGGAGTTTAAAAATAGTCTGAAAATGCAGCAGAATTTTATTGGTTTCATTTATGTAGCAAAAGAGAGGGGTCAAGTTAGATTTATTCATACCGTTTCTGGCTTGAGTATGCCTGGCAGAAGCTACAGAGGTGTAAAATACATCTAAATACGAAAAATATTTAGATCAAATATTCCATTTTAATTATTCACTCTCGGTACATATAAACATTTATAATGGGTCAGAAACGAGACTTTCCGGTTGTTATATGTACAAATAATCTTCCTATAGAGTATCGGAAATAATTAGCACCAGCACAGCTAAGCTACATATTATTGATTTAAATGTCCAGCTAGTTTTTAATTAAATGGAGGGAAATTGTAGAGCTCTGGGCGCAAACCATTGTTTTTTGTATTGTGCGGATTTGGACATTATGTAGATGTGAAAATCCTTTATTAAAACTATTGCAAATGATTTTTAAAGCTCGGCATCATGTTTTGCACGTGTCGCGGACATATTTTTCGGCGATTTCAAAATGGGAGACTTCATCGGCTTTCGACCACGATTTGATTTTTTGGCTGGTGTTCCCAACTTCAACAACCCAACTGGTTTCAATATACCATGCATAGACCAATGTCGATGCACTGGCATTGATTTTAATCCAAGAGTGGTTGTATTAAAATTGAATATTTTTCACTTCCATTTTGATATAAATATGAAAATATTTAAATTTAATATATTTCATATTTAAATTTAATATGTTTCATATTTAAAGTTAATATGCTCATATTTAAATTTAATGTGTTTCAAATTTAATTTAAAAATATTTTATGCTTAAATTTAATATGTTTCGTATTTATATTGAGTATATTTAAATTTTAGACTAATTGGTTAATATTTTGCATACGCGGACTACATTTCATGGTGTTAATTGGTTAAAGTTTTGAACTGGAAATAATCGCAACATGAGTAGAACTGCATTGGTTGTGATTATGCCCCTGGGCAAAGATAATTTAACTGTGTATTTAAGGCGGCAGCAGCTTGAACCAGTTGGGAATTCGAGGGAATTTAATATGGAATAATTAAAATGAAAAGTTTTTCCATTTGATTTTAATAGAATAATTTTGAAATCAAGTCAAAATAATATTCAATTTAAATATGAAACATATTAAACTACAAATTCAATATATTTTAGTTATTTTTAAGTGTTTTGTATTTAGATTAAATATGACCGTATTAAAAAAGCATTTTTAATACATTTATATTTGAATCAAAGTGAATTCTATTTAATTTTACTATGTTTGTATTTAAAAATCGCATATTAAATTCAAATATGAGTGCAGTTAATTTTACTATGCCTTTTTCCTATCAGTGTATTGTTGGAAATATGATGGTGTCACTGTCATACTGCGCGAATTTAGAAAATATTACCCTAAGTATATAGCCGGATAACTTCAACAGAATCGTTGTTACTTTCATGTTCTATATAGGATGGGAATCTATGCATCCATGCCGCCAAGTGCGGGACTCGGAACATTTCCCCCACTAAAATGTTGCATATTCCGAGTTTCCCTTCGCTTTTCCTTTCACTCAGATTTGGAATTTAACTTTAATTAAAAAACCAACTTGTTTTGGGAGGTAAGTTCTCGAATAACATTAAGTTATTGGCTGGAAATGGCATACCAATGCATTGGTAGGACCTAGATCTCTATACATATATGTATGTATGTATATGTATTTGCAATAAATCTGTTAACCTTCGGAAGAGGGGAAATGCCAATTTGGTGTGGTGGTGAGGTACAATTTCCCTAAACTCATCTTCTTATTTATACGTCTATTCTATGTCTATGTCTGTACAATACTTATGGCGAACTTAACAAATCAGTTCAAAAAATTTGTTTAAGAAGTCCCATTGCGTATCACAACAATGTTTAGTTGATAATGGCTTATGTTTATTTCGTTTCGCAGCTATTTTCAGGGTTTCAAGTCAGGCAGAGCAAAGTCCTGATGTTTCGTGTGATTTGTATGCAAAACTTGATAGCCCTGACTTGTTGTGTGGCATATACTACAGGATCCTATTAAATCCACCAGTAACTCTATTCCGTTTTTCCTAAACAGACCAAATTATTGCTATGCTCTGATTATATGTATCTACTACGTTTTACCTTCCTCTTCTTAAATAAATAATACTTACCTTACCTTACCTTACCCGTAATTAGTATCCTTTTCTTCTGTAATTTTGAATGTATTTGATAGCTCTTGTGTTTTCCTCGAATATTAGTCTGCCCATCTTTCGTGCATGTTCGTGACCGGCAGCGTGGGGCAGCGCCACTCGGTCGGTTGTGCAGGATCTGCCTGGGGTTCGCTTGTAACAGGCTTCGGATTAGTGATGCACTTGATGATGCACTTGATGATGCAGTCATTGCATATCAACGCCCAAAGGCTCATTGCCATGTGGAACAGACCACGTTCGGGGCTGTCAGGCAGGTCACGATTGCAGCACTACTTTACTTATACACCTTCAATCTCTACAGGCCAGTCTGCGGTGCGGTCCATCACTATCCCCAGACACTCAAAAATGTACAATACAGTACAGCCGTTTATAAGTATACACAGAGCGGGGGTGTTGAGGCGTCTTAGCCAAAAACATTGGCTGTCGGCTATAAAAGTATTCGCAAGTATTTCTTAGTTAAAGCTTCTCTAAAAAGAGGCCGCTCTTCGCTCGGAGGAGCACCTTACGGATCTCGGCACCGGTTAACACCGGTTAATTTTTTTGATTTTTTTAAGCTTAACAAAACAAATATGATTTTCTAACCCTTGGAGTTCAACGACTAGCAAAACTTAATTTTTTAACTTGATTAAAAAACTATGTATTCGTATCTGCTTAGTAATGGGTATTTATGATATTCAGATTCGGATTCGGTCACTCGCGTCGTGTGTCATGCAGCAGCTAGTTCTCATGGAAACAGATGAGCAAGACTCGGTTCGACTCGGCTGGTTGGTCCGATCAAGAATGTATAGATATATTATATAACTAAAACAACAGACCATATTCATTACAACTACAGAAGGATAAATCAACAGCTATTCGGAGTAACAGTTCCACTCTGCCCTGAACCTACAACCTAGGACGATGCTAAGCAAAGAAATACCAACATATTGGATGTATGTATACTCGAATTCCTTCCTTTGAAAACCGTATCAAAACATATCAGTGTCAACGTTTGATTCGGAAAGGGGTCATAATAATGCATCGCCGGATGACAAACGGATCATTATTGTTGGCCACCTAAAGAGCATAAGTTTAGCAGCTGGTTTCTCGCCTCCAGCCTCGTGCTCTTCCAGTGAAACTCGTACTCGTAAAAATATAGGTGCGTGTATCTCGATAAACAACGTTCTTGCTCCAACTCAACTTCCAATGGTCCAATAGGAATTTATCTACATAAATCATATAAAATTATACGCACATATGTACATACATATGTATTAATTAAAGTATGAACATAATTATGTAGCAGCCATAAGAACCATCGGTCGAAAAACAAATGATTGCACGACTCGTGTAGATATGTTAATATCTTAAATATCTTTCAATCCAAAAGAATTTACCTACATAAATATATGTACGACAGATATAGCAGAGATGTAGCAAGTAAACCATTGAACTATCCATTTTTCCAGGATGGAATTAGGCGGAGAGCTGTGTACTTGATTTAGCAAGCAAATCATATGCATCCAAAAGATAAGAGTTCAGGAAACACAGTTACATAATAATTTATTTAATCTTATGACATATTCGAAAACAAGACTATTAATTCTAGTTTTATTTTATTTAAGCGCTGTATTTATTAAGTTACCAATAGCGAAAGGAGAAACGAGACTCTAAGGAAAACTCAGTGAAACAAAGGACAAAAAAAAGGAAAACAAAAAGAATGGAAATAAAGCATAGGAAACGTTCTAAGGGGGGACGCCGAATCAGCCAGTTTCCTGTGGCATTCATGACTAAAGGTGTGCCGAATTTTGACAGAGCTACTCCTGTTCAGTACGTAATTCGATTTAAATTCTGTACGTGTAACAGTATGGATAAGATGTCTATGAATAAATTCGTTGCTGAGAGGTTGTTCTCCCCCCGGTGGGAGGCCGAGGTCCTCTAGGGTGTACTTACCGAAAGACAAGTGGAAGAACAGAAGAGAGTAGATGAAGAAATGAGGGGAAATGAAATGAAAACGAAATTGGGATGCGGATTTATGCGGATAAGTACAGTACAATGTTTCGGCGTGGTTGAGATACTTTTGAATTGTGTGTATATTTTGCACTTTTGCAACTTGTTGTATTTTATTCACAATAATTAACTTTTTAAAAAAGAGAATTGCTAATGCTAGATTAAAATTCACTAAACAAACTATAATCGAACATAATCATAAACATAACCGACTTTAGACTACAACTTATCGAGGGCTTTGAAATAATAATACAAGAACATGAATATAAAGCAGTGTGTGAAATCACATCTCCATCAGGTATGTATAGGCATAATTATACATATCTAATGAGAGGCGTAGGTAAAGGTAAAGGTATAGGCAAAGGTATAGGTATAGGTAAAGGTATAGGTTAAGCATAATAATATAATGCTCGGGGCAAAACATTAACAAAAATCGATAATTACACAACACAACTAAACTTAGACTTAATATCAGGATCAAGCGGAGTCGATACACATGAAAATATATGTGTGCATATGTACGTGTATTATAGTACTATGTATATTTAGTTATATATAAGTAGCTGTTACGGTATGCTAATTTACTTGCTCCTCAACTGCGCCCTCTCCTCTCCACGCCACTCCACTCCATTCCTCTCCTTCAGTAAATTGTATTCTTCTTTTCTCTTAAGTTTCCCTTTTGTTTCTTTAGCTTTTGCTTTAGCTTTACGAGTAGTTTTTGTTTGTTTGTTTGTTTGTTTGTTTGTTTTAAAGTTACGTTAGATCGAAAGCGACTTTAACTATGGAGTAAACATGCACACATCGAAATCTTACGAGGCTACCATTTGCTAAAATCGAATCCGAATTTCATTTTACACATTTAATATTCTTGTGTATGCTTTCCATATAGTAATGTATAGTATTGTATAGTATAGTAGTTCTCAAGTGTTCTCTGCGGCCCGGAATCGGACTGGCCCAATGTCTTAGTTTATATACAGGAACTTAGAAGGTATCAAAGGACACGACACAACGAACATTACACGACAAAATTGATCCTAAATTGTGGCCATATCTATCTGGATGTGGATTTGGATGTGGGCAAGTGTTTGAGTGATGTGTGCGAGTGTGAGTGTATCCGTGTGGTGGGGTGGGGTGGGCTGTGTGATGGGTGATGGGTGAGGCGACTGACAATTGTTAAACAATTTTTGTTTGTTTCAAGAACATTTTCTGGGTCTACGATGTGCTCAACCTAATTTAGCTGCAATCTAGCTGCACTTACAAAGATAATTATGGTAAAATCTACTACTCGAACGCTTGTTATTCATAATTTATACGGTTAATATTCACTGATGTTTAAGTATATTCATATTTATAGTTCTGAAAATTCATAGTGCTCGCTTAGGTTAATGAGAGCCTTGATAGATATAAATACATACATACATACTCGTACATACATATATATTTTCATACAAATTGCAAATTTGAAGTGTATCTTTCTCTGCATCTCTTGCCGGTCCTCGCTATTTCCTCATACACTACTACATACATATTCAACTACTGAACTAAGCTGCCATTATCGTCTATCTGCTCTGAATGGGTATCTGTTCTGTTCTGCTCTGCTCTGTTCTGAATGGTTGTGTCGTTCTTGCCAGTTGTGTCTGCTCGTTAATCGATCTCTAAGAACTGACTTATTAAATATATGCATTTCATTTAAGGTATTTTCTTCTCGTCTCCTCGGGGCCGCTCTGCTTTGGGTAACAGCGACGCCAGCTCATTCCAGGGCTACCTTCTCCGTCTCCGTCTCCTTCTCCATATCCATATCCAGACCCAGACCAGATCCCTTCCCTTCTTCCTCCTCCCTTGACATCCTGGCTAAAAAGAGCTCAGGTGCTTTGTACATTTGACCGAATTGCCTCAGAGTTGGTCGAGTCTTTCGGCTAGCATGGAAAGTCCAGGGCCAGCTCGTTCTTGATTAGATGGGCGTTCAGTTCGGGAGCTGGGTGCGGATTCATGTGAGGGTTCGGATTCGGGTTGGCTAACTGCTAGTAGGTGGGGAAGCCCATGGTGCCGGCGCTGCTGTTGTCCAAAGGTCACTGGTGCATCTTGGCGGCGTGGTGGCCCATGCTCAGACCCAAGTTCAGGTGGTGGTTGTTGTGGTGCTGCTGAGCCGTCTGCGAGTGGTTGTGATTGCTGCTGGAGTTGTTGTTGTTGTTCTGCTGATTAGCCTGCCGCTGCGAGTTCTTCTTATTCTTCATGCGTCGATTCTGGAACCAAATCTTGACCTGCAAACAAAGCGCAACAGAGTCCAATGAGTGAGCATTCGCCCTCCCCCCGTGTCCGCATGCGCCGCACTCACCTGACGCTCGGTCAACTGCAAGTTTCTGGCCAGCTCCCAGCGCTTCTGCTTGGACACGTATGCGTTGAACAGGAACTCCTTCTCCAGCTCCAGCGTCTGGAACTTCGAGTAGGGCTTTCGCTTTTTCCGCACCGACACCGCGCCGGTCCACTCGTGCAGCGCATTGGTCGGCGTGCAAGGACCCACAGCACCCACCGATAGACCTCCGGAGGCTCCTGGGGAAAAGCAGACAAAATTTCATTCAATATTTCCTTCATTGACTAGGTGCGGGTGGTCCAACAGTTGCGGTTGTCGTCGCTGCCACAGCAGATCGTTAAGTTTATAGAGCAATTAGGGAAATTGTTAAGCAATTAGCGTAATACAAAATTATTCAATTCAGCGTTTATGGTCTCTTAATTGATGCGGTAAAGGGGCTGGGGGGCCGAGTTGGCAGGAGGCCCATTCACACCCGAATGGTCAATGAATGCATTCGTTCCTGCCCATTGAGTACTCAAATGAAGCGGATCAGACGTGTTCTTCAAGCACTTGATCAATGTGTGGGAGCAAAAAGGAGCGAATAACCATTCGAAAGGTTATTTAAACGGTGGCTGGGAATAACACTAAGGGGTCCCCTTAAGCAAGTGCTAACCGCATTATCTGCTCTGAAGAGAATATTCTCAGTAGAAATCTATTTATTTTTGTATTTTCTGATTATTTTCATACACATCGAATCGCATACAGATTTGATTGACGAGGGGTCTACGATCATCAAGCTCAAACGCTGTTCGTAGTCAATGCTTGGGGCATGCCATGCCCCGCGAGCATAGCTCCTAAGTTCCACCGGCTTTCACACCCACTTTGAGGCGTAACGCCGACCAAACAGTCGGCATTAATTTATGAGGCATTTTGCAGTGCGCTAATTGAACGGCAAACTTGCAGTTTCGCAATGTGGCATTCGGACAGCGGCTGCGACAACAACGAGAACGTGCAGTGAAAAATCTGTGTGCATTTGGATATGCCTGCGTAGTACGTACCTGTGCTCGAGTACGCCTCGCCCGGGTATCCGCGCAGTCCCCCTGGGGACGAGTAGGTGGGCGTTTCGTAGCTGGACTGCGAGGTTCCCTCCACCGACTGTCGCGCCGCTGCCGCCGCGCTCACCGTCACATGGCGGTCGTCGGTGGCGCTCATGTAGGCCGCTGCTGCGGCGGAGGTCGGCTGATCACGGTAGTTGGCCCAGTACGGCTGCAGGGCGCACGGCATGGCATGGAGGATGGGATGGGAGGAAAAGCGACGATAAGAAATTGGCAATGAGTTGTTTACGAGACGATGGACGCGGTGCGGCAGTGCGGCAGTGCGGCAGTCGCGCTCGACCTCGAGCACTCACCTGAAACTGGGTGTCTGGGTAGTAGGGGAACATGGGCTTGCGGTCGCGCTGTTCCATATAGTATTGTGAGGCAGAGGCGTGGTACTGGTTGAAGCCGTCGTCGTTGTAGGGCCAGGGGGCCGCGTGCCGCTTAACAGCCACCGAGGCATCCGTCTCGAAGCCGGGGCCGGGCCTGATTGCGGGTATATGGAGTGGCGCTAATTGGATGGACATATTGATGTCTGAAAGCAGAGCAAGGGCATAAAATTACTTTTTATTCAATTCTCCAACATCCCCCCAAGTGGGACAAATACGATATTGCATAGTGGGCCTCCAGGATTACTAGATAGATCCCAACCCATCTAATACCAAATGAACTCCGACAACTCCATGGGAAATTAATTAGTGTTAATTATAACCAAAAACAAAAATGAATTCCAATATAGTTTATCTCTTTGCGCAATAAATGGGATTGGTTCCAAAATAAATGTTCGGGCTCGGTTAAAATTGATTTTCTCGTCGAGAACTGTGGAATGATTATTTCCAAGGGGAGAATTCAGTATCTACGAGCTGTGTGTATTTTCCATGCCAGCCATCGCGGGGAAACGCGCATGCAAGATTGAACTCAATCGCAGGCCGGGGAATGCAACCCATATCACAGGTCAATGCTGGCCCTCTTATCGCCCATGAGTACGGGGACACATATGTATACTGAAAGCCCAGATAGCCATTCGGGACGATAGTGGATTTGGGATCTGGGTGGATTCAGCTCTGGGCGAAAGCTTCAAAGGGCATGGGGCATGGGTCTGACTCTGCTCACCTTCCTTCTGGGAACTAACACTGGAGGGAGAAACGCTCGCCGTGCTCGGCGCCACGATTTGGGCCTGGCCAGATGCGACCGCAGAATTTTGCTGCTGCTGCTGTTGTTGTTGGAGCCCTGTCGAGGCGCCACTGGGTACGCTATTTGGGGTCTGCTGCTGCTGCTGCTGGGGCATTTGTTGGTGGTGCGGAGATGTGAGATGCTGTTGGGGCTGCTGCTGCTGCTGTTGTTGCTGCTGTTGCTGTTGGGCGGAGGATCCAGTGGGTGTCTGGGCAGGGCTGAGAGCGACAGACACTGGTGTTGTTGCCAACTGTTGTTGCTGCTGCTGTTGCTGCTGTTGCTGCTGCTGCTGGTGTTGCTGTTGTTGTTGAGGAGCGGGAAGATGCTGGAGAGCCGTCTGCTGCTGCACGGCGACGATTGGCACAGGTGGGGGATCCTCGTACATGACGGCATGCGTGGGCGTGGAATGTGTGGTGGGCGTAGTCTGCTGTTGTTGTTGCTGTTGCTGCTGCTGCTGCTGCTGGAGCACAGAGGATGGAGTGGACAACGCAACCGACGCGGATGAGACGACCGAGTGCTGCTGCAGGTGGGGATGCGCGCTCTGATGGTGGCTGGCGGTGTGGAGAGGCTGGGGCTGAGGCAGGTGGTGGTGCGCGTGGTGATGCAGTTGATGCAGGTGCTGCGAGGACTGCTGCAGCTGCTCTTGCTCCTGCAGGTGCAGCTGTTGTTGTTGCTGCTGCTGCTGCTGCTGCTGTTGTTGCTGCTGCTGTTGCTGATGGTGGTGCTGCATGGCAGGATGCGGATGCGGATGCGGGTGGGCGTGTGGGTGAGGGTGTGTGTGATGCCCCCACCACGCCCCGGCAGCGGCGTGCGACCCGACTGCCGAGACATCGTGGGGGTCGTAGAGAGCGCACGCCAGCGGGATGGTTGGGGTTTGGGGGAGGGGTGGAATATTTATGGTTATCTTGAACGCGTTTCAGTCAAGCGGTTGCAGCGAAATTCACGGCGCACACACGGAACGTGTGTGGATGGGGCTGCAGGCGCCGGTTTGGGGGCTGTGGTTGGGGATTTGTGGTACGATCGACTCGACCCACCGACCCAAGGCCCAAAATTTGTCTATCTCTTCCTCCCACGTTGCACCGTTGATGTATTTTTAATCGATGTATTTACACTCTCAATTCGAATCGATTCGATTCGGTTCGGTTCGGTTGGGTTCGCCTCGATTCAGTTTTTATTTGCAATCAAACCGTTTTCCAATAGTTTTTACCGTGCCGCACCGCACACGCACACTAACAAACACAAACACACACACACACACAGACGAGACGCGGAGCACGCACTCGACACGCACACCAACGCGCGTCCTGAGTAAAGAGCGGGTCGAAGAGAGAGTCGACGGACGTCAGAGGCACAGGCACGTATTTCGTCGGGCCGGTCAGGAAGGGGGCGGAAGTTGCTTCGATCGAAAGCCAAAGAGACACGGGGAGTGGAGTGCACAGGGTGTTCGTGGTGCCCAAAAAGTGGAGCAGTATTTTCAAATTGGGTTTTCCGAGTTGTTCCGTTGATTCTGTTGCAGCTCTTCTGCGATTTTGTCCAGCACAATTTTCACTTATCGTCCGGCTATTGTCTTTCAGTTTATTTAATATTTAATAGTTTATTATTGTAGACGCCTTCAGCAGTGGGTGTTATGCCGGCACAAATCGCGGACTCATTTCCATTGCGTACTGTTGACGGTTGACGGTTGGCGGTTAGCTGTTTGGGCTGGCTTTTTATGCTGTCGGCCATAAAATCCAATTTTACGACCAAAACAAACAATTAAACACAGCGCTTGGCTTGCAACAGTTAACCAAAAAGTTGCTATTTTTTATTCCCATCGCTGGTGTCTCGCTGTCGGATCAGGTTGGATATTTGTGATTGCGATCTGCGATTTTCGATTTTCGGTTTTGGATTTTTGATTTTTGATTTCCGAGGTGCGATATCCAAAAGGCTGAACTTATTTTGCGAGTCGCGCGAGAACTGCACTCAGAAGTGAATGGGAACCGAATACGAATACGAATATGACTACGAATGCGAATGCGAGTGCGAATAGGAATACGAAACACCCAAGTCCAGGTCGTCCTCCACGGTGGCTGCTTTGCTGTTGCTGTTGCTGTCGCTCTTTGTAGTTGTAGTTGTTGTTGCTTGGACGCCCGCACGCCTTCCAACCGAACAGAGCGAAGCACAAATTTACAATGCGACGACGTCTGCGACAGCAGCAGCGGCCACAGCGGCTACAGAACCAGAAACAGCAGCAGCGACGCGGCAGCGGCAGCGGTGGAGACTCGTCTTGTCTCGTCTCACTGCGACTCTCTCCCTCTCTCGTGGACGTGCCGTGCCGTAAGAGTCAGAAAAGTCAAGATGTGAACACAAAGGCGCACAGCCGGCCGTCCGTGCAAGAGAGTTCGCGCAGGCGCAGGCGCTGACTCTGACGCTGGCGCTGCTGCTGCTGTTGCTGCTGCTGCTCGTGGTGGTGGTTGTTGTTCTGCGCTCTCTTCTCGCGCAGTATGCACACGTACAGTGTGTACAGCGTGTGTGTGGATCCAACGCTGTCGCTGTGTGGGTGCGCGCCGAAGAGAGAATGGGACCCCAGCAACAGAAATACTCAGCCGCAGGCGAGAACGAGTCTGTTGGAGCTGCGGCTACGTATGTCCGTCCACCAGCAGCGGCCAGTGTTCAGCGTTCAGTGTTCAATGTTCAGTATCCACTGCTCAGAGCTCAGCAGGTGCCTGGTCTGGTGGCGCACGCATGCCAGCACACACACATGCACGCACACTGCACACTGCACAAGGCACACGTACACGTACAGTGTACAGTGTACGTGTGCATGCCCTTGCCTGGGTTGCTCTTTGCTGCCTGCCACTCTGCCACTCTGCCACTCGCTCTCCACCATCCACCACGTTCTCTCTTGCGCCTCGCCTGCTTGGGGGCTGATTTGAATATAGCATATAGCAGCGCCATCTATGGCCCACATTTGTCCAGAGGGGTCGGGGCATATACATTGTAGATGTACTGTAGTTGTTGGTGGCTCGCGATGTTGTTCTTTTTTTATCGATTGCGACTTGGGGCCGCCCCAACAGCAGCAGCAGCAGCAAAGAGTGCTGTGGCGGGGGCCGACTACTATTCTATGGGTTGGTTCAGGGAGGGGTGGGGTTCGGAGAGTTTTCCTTCGCGCTAATTAATGATAATGAGCCGAGCAAACAAATGCGTGCGCGGGCTCACTCGGAAAATTATGCCAGCAGCCAAATTGGGATCACAATTGCAAGCAACCCCGATGCGGCTGTATCTACGGGTCTCCGTCTTCGTCCCCGTCCCTGTCACCGTCCCAATTCAGACCAAACTTAACGCTGCAGTGGACAATTATGGGAATTTTATGGCCATTGCCATTGGGCAAAGAAAGGGACGGGCGCGGGGACAATGGCAGGGAAATGTTAACAAATCATAAAAAGGATGCAAGTGCCCGGAGCCGGTTCGAGGACAACTCTCAGCCCAACTCGGTTACTACTTCGACTGCAATTACTCGAGACTTCCAGTAAACGGTATTGACTTCACACCCGATCTTTAAACAATTCATTTGAATGACAATTTTAAGATGGAACACGCTACGAATCGAGCGAAAAAGAGATACAGACATACATACATACATACATATACATATATACATATGTATATATCCGATTCTACTAGAATTATGTACGAGTCGATTCTGTTATGTGGCGGAGAGGGTCAATTGTTGAATAAATTCGGCATTACTATCACATTTTTATGTATATTTCCCAAACGGATGAAGCCAGATTAGGCCAGATTAATACCCGACTATAAGTCTGACTGTGCACCCTAAAAATTGATATTTATAGATTCGACTCCAGGGTGGGAAAATTAGAAGAATTAGAATTGGAGATTTAGAAATGAAGGCAATTTCTGTGGGCCAAAGCCGTTGATGTCTATTTCGATCCTTCGTTCCTGAGGCATTTATCCGATTTTGAAATAAAATCTGCCGAGGAATCGAAATTCGATGCAATTGGCTGTAATTTCTTCATGATTCCACCGACTTTCTTTGTGGAAGCTTTCGAATTTGCCACGGATAGTTGCCACTCTGGTGGCAAGTTTTGATAGAAAAAGAAGGAACGGGACGGACGATCGACTAGGCTGTTTGCTACCTTTGACTCTGGTTATTTTGGGTGCAGAATATGGGGAAATGGAAGTAGGATTATGTATGGAGTAGGGTCTTACCTGTGGGATGGGAGTTGCCGCTGGAGGGTGAGATAATCGCCGCTGTCGGCGCAACGAGATGGTTATGGCCGGACGCCACCGCTGGGATTTGTGCTGATTCTGCGTTTCGTGTGTGCAGCGGAGACTGGGCTCCAGGTGTGGCTTGTCCGCTTCTGCCAGTAGAACTGAAATGGGGGGCAAACAAATACAAACATATGTAGGGAAACATTCCAAAATCCACATCAGAGGTAAGAAAGTTGATTGATATGCCTAAGTACTAAGTTCTCATCACTTAATGGAAATGATCGGTGAGTTCCTTCAGCAGGACTTCTTTGATAACAGCTTCACCATTTCCACACGAAAACAGGATATGCAGAGACACTTTTGTACGAGGGAAGCTGTCTGCACGATGCGCTCATGGTTAGCCATTTTCCTCATGAGCGGCTGGGTTGTCCTGCAGGGAGGAGGACGATGGAGGGGAAGTGCCAGCTCGAGCTGTCGTCATCTTTCGCCTTTATGGCCGGCGCAAACGTCTTGTTTGCATTTGACACCGCTCAGGTAATGATGCAAGGCAACTCAGCAGCCAACCAGGGAGCAGAAACATTCAGGGTGCAGCAGTCAGCAGCCAGAACCGGATGGAGGACGGAGGATGAAGGATGCCGCGCGCACTTACTGCGATTCCCCGCAGTGTCAGCACGGAAGTGAGCGCCGGGACCGGGACTGGGACTAGGAGCGCGGACGGGAGCGGGTGCGGGCCGGGGTTGAGGCAAGCAGACAAGGCAATAACGACGGACAGCCGTCAAACACGTCGTAAAATTTGTTTCCTCGTTTCGCATTTGCATGGTGCAACATGCTGCTGCTGCGGCTGCTGCTGCCTCTCACTGATTTCCCGAAGGCGGTATCAGGGTCAAAGTCAATTCCTACACACGACCATTTGTATTTTCATGCCCAACTGCCGCTCGGAGAGCTCCATGTGTCGCTCAAGAGTTTCGCCTTTGCTTTGATCGCCACTCGCTGGGGAACGGTCTGGACTCGCCTCGCACGTTCCACATACATACATATGTGGATACGTGTAAGCCCTTTGGGGCATACATTCCCAGCAGCATCCCATCCTGACCAAGTCCAGCCGATGGATCGAAGCGATCGCAGCTCATCGTGGGAAGATTGGTTTGTTGGGTGTCACAATTATCGTGAGTAATTTGTATTTTTGTCGCCAGCACAAAGTCTTTCATTCTTTTTTTGTTCTCCAGTCTCCGGGGGAACAGAGTAGAGCCATAAAAAGCATTTCTTCCATTTTTAACGATTCCCAAATTTGAATAAGTTAATTAACAAAATTAATATTCAAATAGGTTTATGGCCGCGATGGCGGCTTATGGCTTCATTATGTGAAGTCGTCCCAGACCCAGTCCCAGTCGCAGTCGCAGGCCGAGTCGAATTTTAAATTCAGACAACAATAAACCTACCACAAAATATAATCATTCCAAACAAATTCACATGCAATATGTCCAAAGAGGAGAAAGAATGAGAAATATGATGGTGAGAGAGAAGTTCATTGGCTCTGTCCGGTGGCCACTGCCACCATAAAAAAAAACAGAAAAGAAAAGAAAAACAAAAAAGAAACAAACAGCCAGACAGAAATTTCGGGTTCCCGGACTCTCTGGCTCGCGGTCTCAGATGCTGCGGACGAATTAAATGAGATAAAATGAAATTCATGTTATCCAATTAGACACAGCCACCCTCCTCCCGCCTCCCGCCACCCTCCTCCCACTGTGCCCTGTGCCACCCTAAAGGGGTACCGTCGTGCGATCTTTAATGATCTTTCTCCCAGCTAATTATGATGCGTCTCTCCATCGCGGCGAGCCTTTAATTGCCTTGAATTTCTTTATTCTCGGAACCCTTTGGACTGGCCTGGACTGGACTGGACCGTTTTCCGCGTAAAGAGCGGCAGTCGTGGAGGTAACCGAAGACGAATCAGAGATAGTATAGTAATAGGAGAATCCGATTCTGACGAAACTGAAAATCTAAGCTCAGGCTGGCGATGGAGCGTTTTGCTGCTTTTCCAGGGGCCGAGCAGGCCGAGATGGAGGTGGAGGCCAGCAAACGAGTTCTCTCATTCCTGTTTTCAGCAGATCATGAAAACGTGTTCTGTGCCTGTGCCTGTGTCTGTGGCTGTGCCTTTGCCTGGCCTTTGCTTTGCTTTGCTGTTGGATTCCTACGAAAAGAGCAAGCCAGAAAGAAATTGGGCAACAGCCGCCAGAATCATTCGACTGAAAGATACAAAATGCACACAGACAGACACACACTCGACGAGCCATATTTAGAACAAAGAACGAGCACGGAGAACGGCTAGGGAGGGGAGAAGCCAGGCAGCAAATGAAATATCGTGCTGACAGCTTCCATGCGAGACATTTTGTGGAGAGATGTCAGATGTCTGGCTGCCTGCCTGCCACCGCCATCCAGCGTGAGATACACGAGCAGTCGCATCGCCTCAACATGGCCACCGCCCCTTGCTCCCCGGCAAGAGCGATCTCCCCTGTTTCCCTTTACGACATTTGTCCCTCTGTTTGCTCAGCATTTGTTGCCCTTCCATTTTTGGCAACACAGCATCCTCTGGCCCGCTCGCATTGTGCCACAATTTATGATTGGAAATGGCTTTGTTTAATTATGTACACAAAACGACAGAGCCCTTTGTCCGCGGGACATGTAATTGATTGTGCAGTCACAGATCAGCAGACGCTGCTCCCTGCCAATGGGAATTTGTAGAACAAGACAGTTGCGACCCGTGAATTACGGGTAAGCTATCGCATAGATGCAGCCCATGGGTTGTCCGCTAGACATCTCAAAGTTGAAGTTGAAGTCTGGCAGGGCACACCATCCCAGTGCCAATTGAATGCACCGGTGTGTAAATTACTTGGGCAGCTTCAACTTCAGCTTCAGCTTTATTGTTCTGGACCATAACACCCCACTCAAGCTTGATCCCGCTGACCATGTGCCGCAGAACACTTGGGGCCTAAAGGTGGCTGATCTGTGCGCCAACCCTCTTAGGATGATTGGCCCCCTTAAAAGGGGCCAAGGTCGAGGTGTGCCGCCGAGCCTCGAGCAGGTGAGAGGTGATCCCTCAGCACTGTTCTGCTGAGCTCCCCTTGGGCAGTGTTTGCTGCAGTCCCATAGGCTGTACGCAAAGTGCACAGAAGTGGAAGAGGCCAATGCCAATATTAGCCACAATAAACATATGTATGTACAATCTAGTGGCCTGTTTATCGTTCGTCGTTCATCGTTTATCGTGGCTCCCATTCGTACAATACAGGTTTAAGTACCTGCGAAAGTGCCGTGTCTGTTGCTGGCTGTTGTACTTAAGCCATATTTTAGTACAATAAATCTAACTAGTTAACTGCCTTTTATTGCCAGCAAAGCGTTTTACGACAAACAGTCGGACGGGCGGGCGGACGGGCGGAGCGACAGACACAACTCTTTGAGTGAGTTGTGTGTGGCGAGGGGAATTGTATGTAGATTGCATTATATATTGTAATAAAAGTAAAATAAACACCCTGAAATTAAAGCAACACTTTCGGCCACTTTATGGGGAGTCGCTGCAGAATGGAAAGGAATGGTAGCTACAAATGTACCTACATATATACATACATACGTACACACATATGTGGTGGAGTGGAGTGGAGTGCAGTGGCATGCAGGGCCTGGCGCAGTGGTGGTTTTATGTTGGAAATTAACTCGACGGAAACTAGGAAGCGCCACGTCAAGACCCGAGTCTGTTTGCAGTTTCGTGCCTGGGCTGGCCTGTCCTGGGCTGGCCTGGGCTCAGCTGGCGTGAATGGAGCCATATAAAGACTGCGAGGGAGCTGCTTATTGGGTCACAAATTCGAGCATTACTTTCACCTCCCAGCGCAGAACAGTCGCCGTCTGCATCCCTCGTTCCCAGAGACAGTCAACGACCTTCGCGGGACATCGTAAGCTTAATTATACTTCCACACGGGAATAGGACTGGACCAATGGCAACAGATTCATTTGCAGTCAGGTCAGAGAGGCTCATCGATTCAGATTCAGGCCACTGGTCCAATAAATTGGTGGATTCGCCTGAACTTGAAAGCAGCGAACCCCGCGATCTCTTTATGGCATTTCTCGCCCCTCCACCAGCATGCCAATCGGAAGCGAACTCCATCTGACACTCTGTCTGATAGGTGGATTATGGCTGGTAAATGTTGCAGTACTCTAATTGATGTGCGATTCGCTTTCATTTGGTTCATTGACTGGCACCTTGGCCACTCAGCGACCTGGCTCGTTGTCTGACTTGCTTTATGACCAGTGGGCCAATGTGTTAATTGCTCTGCCCCACTCCACTCCCCTCCACTCCACTCCACACCACACCACACCACTCCACTCCAATAAGGTGTTAATACCATGTTTATGGGCATTAAATTGGCCACCAGTTAAAATTCCAGCAAACACGACGAGAGTTATGGTGTCGTTAGGCCATTTCATGGCGTCTCAGCTCAGCTCATCCCCATCCCCATCCCCCATCCGCATACACTCCATCCCCACATCCATCCCCACACACTTGTGCTCCAGCATCGGCATCTCCGCGTGTGATAAAAGACGAGCAGCCGAATGCAGAGCTGAGTTTTATGTCTGATTAATTGTCATAGAACCAGAAAGACACAAAAACCAAGCGGAGATTCCCTCTCCGGATAATTGCGCTGGCCGGAAGTGGAATCCGTTTCCGTATCAGAGTCGGGTCTGTGTCTGTGTTCGTACGCAAATTCCCCAACGGTTCTGGGCCCAATCATTTTTACACTTTTACAGTTTTCAGCGAAATTGAATTGGGGAAATCAATCCACCCCCCACCGCGCCACGGGTTCGGCCTTACGCTAAGCCGAGGCCCAGACATAAAGCTCATTCTGGCCAAAAATAAGTGAAATCATCAATTTCATTTCTCCCTATTCCATATACCCTCCACCCTCCACCCTCTGCTCACATTGGCATCCAGCCCGGCGGGGGATGCAAAGTTGGTTGGTTGGTTGGTTGGTTTGTTGGTTACATTGTCAGTTTCTTCTGGGAATTTGCTCGGTTCTCCTTCTTTTATCTCTCCTGCGCCCGAGCTCGAGGAGCCAGCACAAAGCACAAAGGCGGCTGGCTCATTTACATAAGCATAATTTCCACATAGAATAGTTACATGGCTAAAAGCCCCCCGCCACCAGACTCCCGACCTCCTTCCCGCCTCCCGCCTCCTGCCTGCCAAAGTCAGCAAAATATTTATTCAAATAGCGTGCGCGGCCCTTCCCCTTACGCTTCCCCTTTTCCCGTTCCACGACCAAAGGTTAATTTCAGTTTGGATATATCCACGGCCGCTGTCGCTGGGCCTGGCAACCCTGGCAGCCACCCACGCATCCCTTCCGATGACGCCGCTGGAGGCCAGAGCTGGCGAAAAGCCACCCCCGCAAATGGCAGGCAGTCGCGATAAGCAAAGTCAAAAGCATTCAAGGATAAAAGGAAAAATGTAGAGAGAGAGACAGAGAGAGAGAGAGTGAGAGTGAGAGAGAGGGAAAGTAAGAGTAAGGAGAGGATACAACGCTTTAGGGCGGCACACGAGCACGAACCACCCCAAAAAAGGAGTCCAGCAGGGGCGGTGGGAAGCCGAGGGTAGCCGAGTTTGAAAACACTTTTGCTGACGTTGTCGGTGGCTGTACACAAACACAAACACAAGCACACGCTGACAAACTCGTACTGCAGAGGGGGGTCCCAACCGAATGTTGATGGCGTTGGGGATGGTGGATGGGGGATGGGGTGAGGGTGTGGGTGTGGGTGTGGGTGGCAGTGCCGCCTGGCGTATTTGTTTGTGTTGAGGAATATCGATCCCTCTTGGGTCGTTGCCTGCACTCAATGAGTTCTCAATTTACTTTGTGCCCCGGCTTCCGCCCCACACTCCTCCGCCCTACAGCCTGCCATCCGACAGCCTTTGCTTTTCCGTTTCTCGGGTATACTATAGATTTGTATCCATAGACACATTCTGCCAGCCATCGGCTGGAGACAAAGACATTCCCGTATGGCCAGGCCAGGCCAGGCCGTATCTGCATCTGCAGCGAACCGAACCGAACCAAACCGAACCGAACCCACGCCAGTCGACTCCACAGGGGAACAGGGGACTCTGCTCAGATGCGCTGCACCAATGACATTATTAATTGAATTATAAATTCAAGGCTTTATTAATGTCTCCGCTCGAACCCAGCTGCAGGTTGCCCAGAGCAGAGCCGGAGACCCGAGCCGAGCCGAGCCTGAACCCTGCACCAGACCTCGCAACTCTGAGCGCGCTACGTGTTTGCCTAAAAATGTCCGACAGCCCCCGCCCCACTTAACATGTCTGTGTCTCCGTTTCCACGGAATTTCAGATGACTAACATGGCTGGGACTCCAGCTCATTTTCATTTGGGGTGCCCAGCTCTACCTCTAAGGAACACGACACAGAGGAGAAGGAACGAAGTCACATAAATGGCGAACAATGGGCCGAATTCGTTCCTTGGTGGCTACAAATATGGGGAAAGAGCACCGAAAGCCCTCCCCACAGGTATAAGTTGTGTCTTCCAGGGGATCTACTATAGATCGGCAGGGCTAATAGATTATTAATATATATCCCACATATAAGTCTCTCGAATTGTTGGCATTGAAGTGCCCGGCACATTCTCCCCTCTCATATCCACTGTGGCACCAGAACAGGGAGAAAATAAACAGTTCCCCGTCGGAGCGGAGCCCCAGGCTGAGCCCGAACCTCAGACCGAGCGCTGCTCGATTAGCCATCCGAGGGGAACAGGCGAGATAACAAGTTGAACCGGTCCGTTGGTCCGTTGGTCTGTTGGTCCGCAGTCCGCCGGACAGACAGTGCGAAGAGCAAAAGACATGTGAGTAGAAAGCCACAATCAGAAATTTAATAATGGCTGCACAAAAGGCAGCACGAAGCGCGTTGACGTGCACATATTTTATGGGTTTTATACTCGTACACAGGCAGTGCGGCAGTGAGGCAGTGAGGCAGTGCGGGTATCTGACGGATGCACATGTTACGCTCAGAGGGGAGAAAGGTGAAACGCCAGCGGCACAGGCAACAGCAACAGCAACAGCAGCAGCACCGAATGAAGTCATCGAAAATGGCCACCAGCGGATTCTAGCTCTCTGCCACTCCCACTCCCTACTGCTCTGTCCGGTGAAAGCAGCTCACCTGCTCACCTGCTCGACCTTTTGCCTGCCCTGCCCTGCCCTGCTGCCTGATCTGCTGATCGTAGGACGCGATGGCGTATGACAGAAGGCGGCAGAGCTGAGGGCTGGTCCAGGAGCAGTCCCGATTCCGATTTGCGCCACCGATAAAAGCAACCGACGTGTTTTCCATTTTATGACTTCATAAGTGGAACTTGGCTGCTTTTCTTGTTGTGCACGAATTTCCCTTTGTTCAGACGAAAGTCGTTAAAATTTTCGGATAAGCTACATGCACCGGCCCGAGATCGGGTTCACTTGGGAAAGTCTGCGGAACAATGGGAATGGAGTTGCACATAAACGTCAAAATTCTGAAATGCATCGCTTAATCGGGGATGCACCTGACTTCGATCCGATCCGATCCGATCCGAGCCCGGGTCCGACTCTGATCTGCATCTGGCATCGGTGCGGCTGCAGTCGCCGAACCTTAGATGCCGCCGATTGATGAGTCCGGCCCGTCCGCCCAGCCGATCGGAGCGTAATTAGCCCGTTTGTTCAATTTCTCACGCCCATTAAATAAATCACTTAAACTTTGAAATGAATTCTTCATTGGCCACCACCCAAGTGGTCACCGCCCCCTGGCCCCTGACCCCTTCTCCGTCTCGTCTCCCTTCTTCTCAAATCCACTCATAAGCGACTTTTTCCACGCTTTTGTGATTTTTGGCAATTGATTTAATGTGTCATTCATAGATTTTTATTGCACCGTTTTATTGCCGTCTTTAACTTCCGATTTACCACAATTGGCCCGCTTGGACACTGCCCCCCGCCCGGTGGCACTCCACCGCCCGCCAATGACATTCCCATTCTCACCCAGTCCCAGTCCCCGTCGCAGTCGCAGTCTCTGGCCCGGTCCTGTGTGGGATCTTAACAGGGAAATCATGTACTCGCCGTACTTTACTTTATTTATTGCCATTTTTAATACCGCTCGACTCGCCAGCCTGGACATTTTAACGCCCTGCACGCTGGCCCTGTTGTCGCGCCCAGGACCGGAACTGGGCGGACGACCCTGGGTGTGCGACCGGAGCAGGGGCCAGGGCCAGGGCCAGGCCACTTTATGTTACAATAATGTTCCCCCGACACTGGCCCCAGCCTGAAATCGAATTGTTTTGGCCATAAAAATCAAAAAGGTAATTCGAGCTACTCGGCCTGGCTCGGGTCCTTGGCTGCACCGCCACGCGTTTACTCAGAGCCGAGCAGTTCCGACGGGAACTGGCTTTCCACTCCCAAGCCGCCTACTCCCAATTATTGATTCAATTATTAAGCTAACAGTCTGACTCGGCTTACGTAATGTCGTCCACTTACCAGCTTATGTTTGAGGCAGTACAATTTGGCGAATGCTGCAGCGGGGAAAGTCAAATCTGAAAGAACCAGACACAAGTTTTGCCATTTAATTATTTTAATCCTTAGAAATGTATCCCCTCCATGTCTTCAATGTATAGAGTACAGAATGCTTATTAATATTATTAATTCGGGGCTTTCCGGAATGGGTTTTTACCTCCGAGTACCTTTGATCTGGTGGCAATGTGCTCCTCGATAAAGTTCATATCATTCGAGAATTACAGTTTTAATCTACACTTTCCAGTTGGTCAATTCAATTGCGCAACATCCTCAAGTCTTTGGTTTTGCAACAAATTAGAAATGATTTATTGGGAGAGTGGGAGAGGGCGAGTCCAGGAGCTTGAGCCCCGATGATACACACGAGCAATGTACTGGGGTGGGGTGGGGCGATAAGGCGCACTCTGATGACGGTTATGATTATTATAATATTCTCCGAATCTCTTCTAATTATGTGCTGACGAATTTTTAAATCGAAGCACTCGTATAATCCGTGGAAGATCACAGGGCAGGGCAGGGCAGGGCGTTGTAAACGATCCGGTGTAAATCCGATGCAGCTTTATTTGAGCTTCAATTTGTATTGTGTGCCCGAATCACGACGTAATGAACTTTTAAACATGTAAAACTTTAAATTCCCAAATTTATGGCCACTGGACAGCGATCGTTGGAACAGAAGCGTACGACATCATTTATGAACGACCCGACCCGCACACACTCGCACTCGCACTCGGCCTGGACCAATCGAGGCCCATCGAACCCGATTAGCGGTTGGTTCGAAGGCGGAATGGGAATCAAGATCGAGATCGGGATCAGTATACACTTGATGGCAGTCCAAAGAGCCGAAGCCAGGCCAGGGAAATAGCAGATCAGAGCGGAGGAGCAGGCGGCGTTAAGCACAACAGAAACAGAAACCAAAACGGAGGCGCGGACGCGAACGCGCATGCGATAACGACTCCGAAATTGTTAGAGAGCAACTAACACTAAAAAAATTAAATTCAATATTTTGTTGTTTAGACGAAACCCCAACTGAAACGAAATCTGAAAAGACTGGCAGACTGGCGAACCGAGCGCGAACGCGAATGGCGCTGTTCCCGAGCACCAGAGCTGGAGCCGGAGCGAGAGCGGTCTCCGGGCCCGAGCACGACAACGACGACGACGACGACGACGACGACCACGAGCGAGATCGCGAGTCGCAGCCAGTGGCATGGTGGCCATTGGAAGGGGGGGTCGGCACCGGTGGACCGGGTGGACCGGGGGACCGGGGGACGTCCAAGAAGAGAAACACACTAAACATTTTTTACATAGTATTATTTTGGGTTTTATGGCCTGGCGGATGGAGCGGACGGGGGGAGGGAGGGACGGGCCGAAAGAGACACAAAGACGCGAACAAGTGAACGTCCAAATGCGATCTGGGATCGCAGGCGGTGGGATCCAGGGGCGTCGGCAGGGGGCTCATCTCCACACAAAGCCAGCCGACAAAGTCCACGGAACCGAGTACGGTTCGAGTATTCGCCCGCCTGCTCGCTCTGCCCTCCTTCTCTGTGTTCCTTCCCTTTATTTTAATTATAACATTTCTGTTGTGGCCGCGAGTATCTGCAGCTGTAGCTGTATCTGTAGCTGTATCTGTGTGACTGCGGCCATTTCACATCACACAAACACATGCGAGCACGAGGGCCAAGCCAAGTACGAGTTTATTCATATTCCAGCGGCAGCTATAATGCCAGACGAAGGCAAACTTTGCACATCTCGACGGACTTTGCGGTTGGCTGGCAGAGCGTCTGGCAAACGTTGCGTGAAAAGTCGCAGGGAAATTCCACGAAACTGTGGAAAACTGCAAGCTGAAAACTGTTTCGTGGCTGATCGGAAACAGGCCTAAATGTGCCCGCTAGTGGAGGCAGTATCTTGTGGGAACTACAGAGTCCAACGGCTACGGGCCCCCACTCCGCCGGATGAAAGTCGAGTGCCAGCAGCTGCCCCCCTTGGCCCCTGCTCTTGCGGGCCGTCCAAGTGCCTGTAATTTGCTGGGGGAATCGTAAAACATCTTCGGCATCCTGATTCGCTTTGAAACCCGTTTGGCCCGTTTGGCTCTGGGCTGCCAATCACAGCCAAACCAGTTTCAGGCCAGCGCCAAGTGCGAAAACAAAAAGCAGCTCTGAAATTGCAACTAAACTGAAAATCAAGTTGAGCTTTAATTAAAAACCTGGAAAACACAATTAAAAATACCCGTCAGCCACAGCAACTTGTGCAATTAACTGCTGCTGCTGCTGCTGCTGCTTCGGCTGCTGCTGCCGAGGCGAGAGAAAAACGGACAAAAGCAAACAAAATTGTAGAAAAATCTTGGCTAAGCGTTGTGTGTAATTGGCCAACCAGCACCAGCTGGCGGTAGAAGTGGGGAAGGCTGAACCTGAAGCCGAAGCCGAAGCTGGGGCTGGCCATGAGCACAAACGCGGACGCTGATCAGCGACGCGTTGCCGCAGACCGCAGACCGCTGCTCCGCCCCTCGACAAGCGGCCTTGGAGACGCCACTGCCACTGATTGCGATTACCTATGCTCCATGCCTTACCTTGCCTTGCCCTGCCCTGCCCCACCTGGCCCTGGCGCAAGCGAAAAAGATGAGCGCGTAACGAGCGGCGGGCTTTGGGTTTTCGATGAGGATAGGATGGGGCCGGATCGGGCCTGTTGCAGGGGGGTCGGGAAGGAAGTGAGCTGAGCGTGTTTCATAAATTGAAAGCACTGCTGCGGCACTGAAAGCCGAAAATTATTAAGCCAAGCAGCTAGAGAGAGCTAGAAGCAGAAAAAACGCCATTTAGATGGCAATCTGGGGGCCAGCCAGCAAACAGCAACTGACGACGGACAGTGGGAAAGCGCTGGGCTTAAAATGGCAGTCAACGGGGGCAGTTGAAGAAGGGAAAGCAGCGGGGAAGCAGGGCAGCAGGGCAGCGGCAGGGGGCTGGACACACACTCACGAAACAAAAACTCGGCCATAAAACGCTTCAAAATTGCGGCTTTGAGCCACAAAAACGAAACAAAAAAACCTCCAAAGAAGCAGCTCACAAAAAATGCGAGTAATTATTTTTATTAAAGAAACAAAAAACGAAAAACGAAAAGTCCAACAGTGGCTAACGATGATTACGCCGCCGCCGCCTCGGCCCCACTCCCCGTCGCGGCTTTTTGTGCTGGTTTAATTAAGGCTGGTCCCACGTTCGAGGGGGCATGAGAGGGCGAGTGCTATGAGGGGAGAGAGTCCTGAGGGGGAGGACGAGGACTGAGACCCGAGATCGGCCAAAAGTCATGTCAGCTGCAGTTCTATCGGACACCCGCCGCTGATGGCTCAATCTCAGCTAAATAGAGTGGACCAACAATTACCCATCGGGCTGAGTGTAAACTGCGGAAATTTTCGAAATATGCGGCGGCAGCCAATCGCGAAAATGTCGAAAAGGAAGTGGGGGCGAGTCGGGTAGTCGGGTAGGCGAATGACTGTAGAAATGGCAGTTTTTCATCCGTCATAAATAATGCTAAGCTAAGCGCCACGGCTGAGGGAAAAACATGCACGGTCCATTAACTTTTGGCGGAGTGCGGCACGAGTGGTGGTGATGGTGACGGTGTTGGTGGTGTGGTGTGCCCCGCGTTCCTCGTCTCCATCCCAGCGGCCTCGACACCAGAGCCCATCGCCATCACCAGAGCCGCCGCGGCGGGGGCTGACTTCGTTTGGCTGACATTTTGAGAGCTGCGCAAGATTTGCAGCCAGAGGAGGACTGCCACAGGGGCAGGGTAGGGGGGTAGGGAGTAGGGAGTTGGGAGTAGGAGGAGACAAGCTCAAACGACTCAAGCCGACTCCCCGCTCGTGGCCACACAAAATCGGACTCCGATGCGTGTGTGTTGGGGCAAAGGTTACGCAAAGGTTAAGTGGATTCAGATCTGCGCTGAAATTTGCATTCGGCAAGCGTTTCTTTCTGCTCTGCTGCGCGACCGCCGCCGAGCAATTCCTTTTATTATGCATATTACCTTAATTATATTCGAGCGCTGTAGCGCTGTAGCGCTGCGTCGCCCGCAGCGCTCCTTCCTCTTAATCTTAAGTGCTAATAAAATTAATTGTGAAGTGCCTGAGGCGCCTAGGACTGTGCATTTAGCTACAAAGCGCAACTCGTTAAAGCTGCATCAAACGGTGTGAGTCACGCGGAGCTGGAGTCGGCTCCCTGCACAACCTGCACGCGCTGAGTGCACTCGTTGCAGGAGAGTCTGGGGCAGAGCAATCCTCCGAAGAGGCGGTCATTCCTGGTCGGTGGATTGGGACTAGGGAAGTCTTCACTTCTCTTGTGTTGCGCATCTCCGTTCGATTAGAAACTCATAACATTCGCAAAAACGGAAATCAACGGTCCCCCACCCATCAAACAAGTCAAGAGCGAACATTATAGCTGGTGTTTAAGGCTCATAAAATGGAACATAAATTATTCCGCCGTGTCGTTTTATGAGTAAAAGGTTCTACAATGAGATGCGATAATTGTAATGTAAAAATCATAGAGCAACTTCACATTTCAATTACTTTCTGCTGACTTGAATAACATTGGAATCGGTTGGTCCTCCACGAGTGCCTCGAGCACTTACAGAACTCCCTTCCATCCATTCAGCATCCACACGCAGCGGGGCCGAAGAGTCACGCCATGGCTGCCCCGCCCTTGACGCAGTCGCAGCGGAGCAGCCGCCATGAGTGTGCGCGGAACTCACCAAACAAAAACTCACCTCGAAATTCACGAACGGCCATGCTGCTCGCGTTGGCAGCGAGCGGAGCGACTGGAGCGTGAGTGCGAACGAGCCAACGATCGCCCGATCGCCCGATCGCACTCCGGTCGCGTGTGCGAGAGCGGGAGGCAAGACCAATGGCTGACTGAGGATGAGATGAGCCCTGCCCACTTTTCGAGTCGAGCGAGAGATAGACATATTGTACGAGCATTTCATTCCGGCAAATGCACCGCGCAAAATACACCCGAGTATAAAATAATAATAAAAAGTAAACGCTTTTTAATTGTTGCCAATGGCGATGCCGATGACGATGTCGATGAATCACAATCGAAATGTCGAGCACAAGCAATACCGAGCACAGAAACAACAAATCAAATCAAATCGCTTTTACTGTGGGCCTCACCGCCCGCGCACCCGCGCACCCGCGCCCTGAATGCCTGATGGAATTATTGCTATTATAAAAAATATTTTGTTGGCTCGTAAAAGCTGGCCTCCCCCCACGATTGGACCCGGCGGTGGGTGTGGGAGTGGCAAAGACTGCCCTGTCGTATGTGTGTGTGTGGGTGTTTGTGTGGGTGGCGGTCTTGGTGTTGTCTATTGACGGGGAATCCGCTGCGCTGCGACGCTGCGACGCTCGTCAAACGCCAAAACGCAAATACAATATTTTAAGGTCTAATTTTTTGACGAGTTTTTAAACGATTGTAAAACTCTTTTGCCGCCCGCTGCCGCTGTCCCGCTTTTACGAGTGCGAGGGCCATTCAAGTGTTCTGAGCGAGGCGAGTGAATTATGGGCCGGGCTAGGCGGGCTAGGCAGGAGATAGTCTGGTCCGTTGTGGCTGCCACTCGCTTTAGCCGATGGCGGATTTATGGGGCGGCCAGCGCCAGGGCCACGGGAGCGTAGAGCGGCGAGCGGAGAGCGGGAGAGCTCAGCGAGGCAGTGTGACAAAGCCGAGCAGGCTGTGTGGCGTTTATTACGTGAGTTATGACACCTTTGGCAGCCATTCCGGCCGCGGTCGTGCCAGACAAACTATTAACAATGGTAAATTAATTGCAAGCCAATAAAAGCCGCACTGAATACTGCATAGGAATAGGAATACGAATAGGAATACGAATAGGAATACGAATAGGAATAGGAATAGGAACGAGCGGAGGCGCTGGCCAGCGATTCCGAATGGAATCCGCATCGTCAGGTAGCCCTCGTAAAAATGCCAATTACAGAAATCACAACAAATCATAAAGTTTTTTAATTGCACGCTGCGGCGGCAGGCCTTTGCCATTCCCCCATTTCCCCATTCCCCCATTTCTCATTTCCCATGCCAGCCCATCAATCAGTCAGCCAGCCAGTCCAGTCCAATCAATCAATCAATCTTTGAGCTGCGAACCGCGCAAGACTTCGAGTGTTTATTTACCCAATAAATTGAAATATTCCCACAAAGTATTTATAAATAGTTTACAAGAAGAGTTGAGCTCAGTTAATGGAATCGAAGAGGTCAGGATGAGCGATTCATCCCGTCCCAGGGCCCCACGCAACCCACTCATAAATACACTTGTTCAGCGCCCCCATACCCCCGCATGAACGAACATACATATTGTAAAACAATTATCACCTGTTGCAAATTATATTCGGATTTTATGCCCGCCGCGTAATATCAGTGGCTGTTAAGCGGCCTTGCTCCACTCTCCCCTTGCTCCCTGCAACATCGTTCACTCATAAATGCTGCAGAGACATCATAAAAATGTTGAAGCAGTGCCGCCGAAAGCAGCAGCAGAAACAGAAACAGCAACCATAAATCCTGATTATGGTCTCTGGATTTATTGCACGTGGCAAGCGAAACTCTGGTCGGAATCACCCTGTGGCCCAGGCCACTCTGCACGGTCAGGGGGTCAGGACATCGTACGATTTCGACACTTGTAGCTACGAACGATTGCAAGGCAAGGCAGAAGGGCCGATCAGCAATCGAAGCCAGTTCAATGGCAGGGTCAGTAGCTCTCCCCCGAAGATGTGGAGCAGTCCCTGCTGACTGCATCAGCTCGAATTTATAGATATATTTTGTATACACATCCGATGCTTGGCTGTAAAACAATACTGCAGCAGTAGGTGAACGAGTTCCCTTGTCTCTCGGCCGCGGGGCATCTGCCGACCGAAATGCAGAGTTGTGTAAATAAAATCGGACAATGTTTATGGAAGCAATTCTGGCCAAATAAACAGCTCCCGGCCGCTGAATGCAATTGAACCGATTTAATTACTCTGGCGTTTTGGCCAGAGAGCCGCGCCAGTGGACACGCTGAGCTGCAGTTTGTTCACCTGCAGGAGGTTCACCGCTGCATCCGCGAAAATATCACATATCGGCCCGGAGGAAAACTCATTAGGCCATTCGAATGGACGCTGACTAATCAGAGGCCTGGCATCGCCATTACCCAGTCGACGAGGCTCTCCGACTGGGGCCATATAAAGTGTGACACTTTTATAGGGCACTTTGGAATGCGCCGCGGGCGTCGGACTATGCTATGGGCTATGGCCGAGCATAACCAGTCGTCGCGCGGCATTTGCATATGCCTCTGTATATCCATGTCTATGTCTATGTCCATACATATCTGCTTTTCATTTGCATACTCGTATGCATCTGCCAGATGCAGCCATTCCATTCCATTCCCATCCGCAGCTAACGAGGAGGAGACGCATTGTCGTCTGCTCGCCTCTGACAATACTGACAATATGTAGAAGCGTTTTATGGGGCCGTTGCTGGCACTGCCTAGCCCCAGTCCGGTTCCCGTTCCCGTTCCCGTTCCCACTGTCACTGGCAGTGACAAAGGCTTCCCTGTGGAACGGGTATCTGCATCTGTGTCCAATGGATGCGCGAAAGCCGTCCGGAATGTCCGAAATTTGTGAAGTTCCTGTAGGAACTAGGACACGGCCTGCACGCGCACCAAATCAAAATATACAAAATATGAATTTGTATATTTATACAACAGAAATGTCAAGCAAGTCGACCCGAACCCGAACCCCCGCCCGGCCACCCCGACTCCCCGCCGAGCTCTATTTGCGTCCAGTTAACGCTCAGAGGCCATAAAAGAAAGCCGTCCGTGCGTCAAACTGAAAACGAAACGGTATCATTGCAGCTACTCCCAGGGACCCGGGGACCAGAGCCCTGAGCTGAGATTCAAATTTTCCGTTTAGCATCCTCTTGCGTCTTCTGGTCCCGCTCTGCCCTATAGAAATCGTTTTATGATTTTATTGCATATCTACGCATATTGCCCCTCGATGCTGGACTGATTTATGGTGGCGACGGTTGGACGAACCGAGTCGAACCGAACCCTTTTCCACACACAGAACGGGTCCCTGCCTCTGCCTCTGCCTCTGCATATTCAAAACTCAAACAAAGGGCCAAGAGACCGTGAACAATGAAATTAGAGCAACACATTGAGGATTGAGGGTGGATTGACGGCAAGACAAGGCATGGCAAGGCAAGGAACCGGCCATGGGGATGAGGACACAAAGATGCACAAACGGATTGTTTGTGTTTCGACGTCGCTTATATAACTTTCTAAACGAGTCCCTTCCTGCTGGCCTGCTCGGTGCTGGCCTTTCCTTTGGGTCTGAGCCTGCGGGTGAATACTGTTATCAACGCTCTCGAATCGAACTGTGGCAGACAGCAAAATGCAAATGTCGAGGTGGAGGCTGAGACTGAGGTTTTCCACACTCGTCTCTTCAGAGAGCTGTCTCCAGCTTTATCCAGGGCCCAGCTCCCCCTAGCACAATTTCATTTTGATGAGATCAGCGGCACTAAAGACCAACTAATAACCACAGAAACTTCGAATGGAGTGGAATCTATCCAAGGCACGAAAAAGTTTAAAGAAGAGAGATAAGAGAACAGAAGAAGAACGAGAAGAAGCCACCTCAGAGTCAGTGTCAGAGTCAGAGCCAGAGCCAGCGAAAAGGCATAAAAAAGCATAGGCAAACACTGGCGAAGTGGAGAGTGGAGAGTGGCTGCCCAACCTCCATGCCTATAAATCCATCGAAATAATGGATCGGATAAGGGGCGCGCATTCGAGATGAGCTCCAGTCGCGCCGCCAAGTGGGTTGAGTGCCCACACGATGGCCGGCCTCAAGATACAGATACTGGGACAGACAGACTGAGAGACAGACAGAGAGACAGACAGAGAGAAAGACAGACAGATGGACGGACACTCTGCTCTCAATCAAGCCGCTGAGCCACCACAACGAATTGAGGAATGGAGGAATGGAGAGGCAGGCCACCAAATGGGGCCAGGGCAGGCAATCGCGCGCCCTGCCTCGTCGTCTGTGTCTCATGGATACACTTGGCTTGGCTCGGTTCAATGTTCGCTTCCTCGTGCGAACATGTGCAACGGCAACAAAAAGAGCCAAAGAAGCAGAAGCAGAAACAGAAACATCAACAGAAACGGAAATGGAAGTGGAAGTGGCAGCGACAACCAACAAGAGGAAAATGGCAACTGCCAACCCAACCCAACGCAACGCAACGCAACCCTCCCAAACTATAGCAAAGTACGAGCGCATCGAAAGTGGCTTTAACCCCTGCCTGCCACGGCCATATGCCGCCATTGCCATTGCCATCAGAGGACGTCGCACCACCGTCGCAGCCCAAATTCGTTCTCATTCTCATCCTCATCAAAAATTCCAAATACGTTTCAAATTTAATATGTGCATTTATCTGAGAGCCCAGCTCACAGTTTCTCCACTGATTGTGGGCTCGGATCGGGGAGTGGCAGGAGCAGTGGCAGGGGCTCTCCACTCCTTTACCTTCCTTTATGGGGCTTAAATATGTATAACCCCAGGGCTGTGTACGTGTCTGAGCTTGTGCTGGATGCGAGCATGTATAATATTTCGACTAAAAATTCACGCCCTGCGTTATTCTATCAACACCTCCGCATTGTTGTTGTCGTCCCTTGCCCCTCCAGCGCCATCCTCACCGCCGAGCGATGGCGGACACGCATACGAAATGAGATTTGTGGCAGCCAACTCGGAGCTGGCACTGGGACTGGGACTGGGACGGGACCCAGCCCAGGACTTCCCGGCGGGGGGCAGCCGAGGCGGCGGGTATTATGCCTAACTCCCGAGTTAAGCTCCCGTGTTGGCTGCGTATGAGTGTATACTCGCAACTACATAAATACATACATGCACACTCACATATTTGTATATAAAAATTCCTCTTTGGTTATTCATGAGATGAGCTGCGGGGACCGAACCAAAATCACCCAACCAAACGGAAAAGTTGCATGTAAGTACACACTCCTGGAACAAGACATGCATACCCATACAGCATACACGCATACGTGTATGTAACTAGAGGTAACCCTTCTTTATTGCCCACACAGATTGCAATTATAATCTCGAAGTGGAATTAATCATGAGACGGATTGCGATCAGGTATGCACTTCATTTCAAAGGTAATGTCTGTCCCATTGCTTATCCATTCCATTTCTTCAGCGATTGCTTGTGCCTGCAGTCCTCCAACAAATATTTATGTTATTGAACCCCCTGATACCCTATATTTGCCACTGAAATTTGTGCATTTGTCTGTGTTCATAATCGGCTCAGCATCGAGGCAAAAAGTTGACATTTCAAGCGGCGACGGAAAGCGAAAAATCAACAAAGCCAAAGAAACGGAATTATAGTTCGTGTAATGAAGTTATTACGAGTCTTAATGTTGAAATTTATGCGCGGCCATTAAAAATCGAAAGACACGTTTTTCGAATATTTTAGCTGTTGCCGTCGCATAAATTAGGCGACGTGACTTGTTTGCGCCGGCCGATAACGAACCGGGGTACGACGCTGGGCGAGGCTTACCTTACCTTGCCACTGCAGTCGCAGGGAGGAGAGGTGGCTGTGGCGGTGGGCGTGGGTAAGTCGACATCGGCCGATATCGGCCATAACATCGCTGGGGCTGAATTTACAATGCAAATTCCGAGCTTGGACTTAATCGAAGTGAGCAAAATGGAGGCTACACTCCTTTGGCAGCCTTTGGCGAGACAAGATCGGGGCACTCGCCCCAGCCAGACCTCCCTCCATCGCGATATCCGTGGAGCGGTTTGGGCGAGCTTTCAAGTCACTCGAGGCGACGGCTATCGGGGCGAACTTTGTTGCAGGTTGGCGGAACATATTAATTGCGTTTTATTGGCCTGGGCCTGGGACCTGGGGCCTGGAGACTGCGACTGCGACTGCGACAGAGACTAAGACTGAGAGTGAGTTTGGGGGCTGAGACCAAGACCGACACTGCTTGCAATTTAATAACGTGCATTAAAATCACAGATTTATGACTACACGCAATCCGATTTCACGACTGCGATTGCGATTGCGATGGCTCCGAAACCGCATTGGAGGATTGGGACTGGCAGCCACTGGCAGCCCACTCGAGGAGCTCTTCTAGCTGGTCGGAACAGCTGGCGACTGGCCGACATGCATATGGATGAGGCCTCCTTGCTCCTCTTCCTTTCCGACAAGCTGTCGTGGGGTTAGAGAGCCATTAAACAAACGCCAAGATAATTAAAATAGCTGAAAGCCTTCGCTGGGCTGGAAATTCCTCGCTGCAAAACGGCGCTTTTGCCAAATTTCATTAAACATTTTAATTGCCACCGTTTTGTGCCAGCGACTTTTGTTTCAAATTATTTGCATTCCGATTCCCAGAAAATAAAAAACGATTTCATTTGCCGCAGACGCCCGGGAATGCTTTTTAGAGAGGCAAAGGGGTTCGTTCTTCGCCCAGGACCCTTCGTCCCTTTTCCGTAATCACTTCCACACGCAACCCACCCAGCCAGACGCCCAATTTCAATTCCAATTTCGACTTCCAGCTCCAGCCCCGCCTCCAACTGCTATATTTTGCCCATAGAAAACACGCAATTTTAAAACAAGCCTCACGCATCTCCCAACCACACGGACACACCCCTGCTGGGACCCAGGACGAGAAGGTGGACGAGGACGAGGACAGGGCTAGGCTGTGGCGTTGTGGGTGTGGGTGAGGGTGAGGGTGAGGGTGAAGGTTCGGTGGGCTCAAGTGCGAAATGGCCCAAGGACTCCATCCATCCATCCATCCACCACCATTCGCTGGAAGCTCTGATTTTGCGTTTCCCACTCCCTTTGATTGCGTAACTTTCACGTTGCGGCGCGACGGCTGCTTCTCTATTCGCTGTCGTGCTCATTGTAAGTATATAATTTCCGGAGAGGGTGTTCCTCCAACAGCAGCCGCACTCTAAATTTAGTTAATGAACGTTGCCGCCTCGCTGCAGGAAGAGGGAAAAGTCCACGGACATGGACCCAAACTAGAACTGAGTTCCGTGGCCCGGCCCAAGCAGTTCCATGGGTGAATAAGCACCCGCACCAGCACCCGCACCAGCACACCAAAAATACAGATGGGGAGTGACATGGAAACACTCACGCACGCACATTTTTGAAGGTAAACAAAATTAGACAGACATGATTATGTTTGTGCCTCGGGACATAAAATAAATTGGCTCCACACTAATCCCAGCGAGCACGTGGAACGCCGGTCGTCTGCCTCAGTCGTCTGCCGGGTACGGTCTGGCCCTTGGCAGACTCAGAGGTCCGTGGCTTGTTCCTTTTTCTTCGCCGCCATCAAAATCCAGAAGCCATCATTTGGAAAATCGCACCAGCTCCCATAAACAACACAACTGACATCGAAGCTTGACAGAACAACAAACAATCAAAAACGAACAGACTTCGGCACTGAAAGGAAGCTCTCACCTTCCAGTAGACATTCTTCTTCTGAAAATATCCAAATCCAAATAGTTTTTGCACATTTTGCTATAATTTATTTTGCCCAATTGAGCGGAGTCCGTCGGCTAAGATTCCAACCAATCGCGTAATACTCGAATGGAATATTCATCGAGCCTCGAGCTATGTCACGCATCCAGCGCATACCTCTGACTCTTGTCATGTCTTTAAACATTTGTAATCTATGGAAAAGTAGCTAAAAACTGATCTAACTGAACCTTTTGGAGCGTTGCATAGTGAAAATGAAGAAAATCAGGAAATACTCGTGGAGAGATGGCTAATTATGTCTTCATATGTATTTTTAAGTGTGTGCTTCGGAAATCCATCTGACAGTTGGATGAATGAGAATAGATTGCTAGCCGAGGCCCATTTGGGACACTAACGGGAGGCAGGCTACCTACGTATGTGTGTATATACATAGCTATATGCATAGGAACATATGTCTATCGTAAAGTCGGCAAGAGAGGTATGTATGAAGAGCTCCTCACGGTCGGTGCCATATGCGGCCGCAGCGGAAGTCAGAGGCAGACGAGAGTCAGGGGCAAATGTGGAGCAGTCGCTGGCTGAGCGGTTCTGTCACTTCCACGAAACTGACAGCGACCGAGTTTTCCCAGGGAATTCAATTTGCGGCAAATGGAAATGGAAATATTCGCGAGCCACGACGCAGCAAAGCGGAGAGCAACGCAACGATGGGAGGCAAAGCAAGTTGTTGCCACGCTGCAGAACTTCTTGGAAGACGAATTTCGTCTGTACGTGCACACCCGGTCCGGTCCGGCCCGTTCATATGCCCTCTTCCTCAGAGCCACATCCACTCACATCCATTCAATTCCCACAACCCGCTTCCAGTCGACGTCGACAGTCCCGTGTCCGCTGTAGATACATGCTTGGATGACTCTGGATTCCTTCCTTCGCTCCGCCGCTAGCAAGCAGCACAGTACTTGAAACAGAGGACAACATGTCCCGCGGGGACTGGCGGAATAAGTGCTGGGGGCACCAGCAAGCGGCTCAAACTCTCCAACAATTGCAGTCGAAATTGTAAGGAGATAAAAACAAACAAGTAGATGGAGGAGGGAGGCTGGGGGCTGGACGGCTCGGTGTGGGGCGGGTGCTTTCGTCAACCGATGATGAGAACGTCCCTTTGCTTGTCGTTGCGCCATCCACAGTCCCCCCGTTGTTCTCTATCTGCGGTCCATCTAACTTCCCAAATTAAACGATCCCAGATTGTCCTCTTTGGCGAAATAAAACAAAACTTACAGAAATGGGATGCCAGACGTCCGGCTACTTTCGTCTTAAAAATGTGCATTTTTTCTTAATTTCCAGATGGTATACGAGTTCCAGAAACACTCGTATCAATTATTAATTGATGAATTGCCAATCTGACGAATTCTCCTAATTAGAAAGATTCATATTTAGCAAAGGTCATTCGGGCTTGTGACATTACATTGAAATTTAAAAAGTAATTATATCTATGAGTTTCCATATGACTGAAGCCAATTTTATACTCGTACTCGAATAGTTAAGGGGTATATTAAATTTGTGGTAAAATTAGATGGAAGGAAACGTTTCCGACACACACCCATAATGTATAAATTCTTGATCAGCCTAGTTCTCAGAGACTATAAGAGCTAGAGCAACCAAATTATGTTTCCATGTGTTAGATGACAGACGTAACTCACATATATACTGACTGAGTGCGGGTATAAAAGTAGAGTCGCGGCAACAGAAGCGACTCACAACGTTCGTTTTTGTATTTTTAACGAGTATGCTGGACACTCCTCAGTCGCTGGTAGCGACAATCTATAGATAAATACTTTACTTTATCTGTATATACTAACAAGCCAATAGCGTATGAAATACATACATAAGTACATAGATCGGCTGTTTGTGCTGATGAAGAATACATGGCTGTTAGTTAGGTTTGCACGAATGTCTACAAAAGTATCAGCCGGACTGATGATGGACCAATAAATCACGAGTAACATATACCTACTTGATGTGCGTTACAAACATCTTGCATAAATGAACATACCCACCCAAGTAAATAAAAACGTAAGATTGTCAACAAATCATAGATTTTGCAGGCAGATGGCGCTATTCCCTGGGTGCGCCACCTGCAGGACAGTCACTGCACCTATAAAATGTAACAGCGCCCTCTGGCGGAGCCAGTCAATCAAATGCGTGAGAGTAGAGAGTCTTATACGCACGCTCAGAGAGCAGAAACGCACACTAAAATACACTGGAAGAAAGAAGTGACTAAATGTGGATTCACTCTCAAGTAGACCAATGATTGCAGATTCAATAAATTCGAGGCTCATCGTTTTGTAGCCAACCAGAGTAAAGTGTCACAGTAAAGGTTAATTATTATTTTCCCAAATACATTTTTGCTTTTTATTGCAAATAGACAGCTTTTCCGAATTCATATATTTTATATATATTCTTGTACAGCATCAATAGCATAGTGGATATAGCCATCCCGTATGTGGATCCATCTGTCATTCTAGTTGAGAGCCTGGATATCAGAGACTGTATAGGCTAGAGTTATAAGACTTGTTGTTGGAGACTTCTGTGACAATAATGTGGATTTTCAATTATATTCTTTTCAGTGCACGCACACGCACAGCAGTAGTATAAACACGCCCCGAGCATACATACATAGGCAAGCCATCATGGCCGCCGATGGGGATGCGCAGAGCCATCGTTCTACGCATGACGAAGGACGACCGATACACAAAATTGGAACCAGACCTGAAGCGGTAGTATAGGTAGAAGAGGTAGCTGCTGAAAACCCATCGTTCTGTTTTCATTGCATTTTAATCAACTCGTTCAACTGCAGTTGGGTCTTATGGGGCCCAGGGGCAGTACGACGATAGCCGTCAGACCGTAAAAGTGAGGCGAGCGCATTGCGATTAAGAATATTTATGAAATTATTGCCGCAATTACTTCCCCCATTCCCATTCGAGCTGCCCTTGGAGGTGCGAGGTACCGAATGCCAAAACCGCACGCAACGTAGGGCACTGTCGATGGCGCTGTTTGATGGCCGATGACTGTGACTGGCGCTAATGACTTTAGTACCTCTCATAAATCCATTCAAGCACACAAACGGAATAAGAGCGAGCCGAGGAACGGGGACGGGCACGGGAACGGCACCGGCACCGGCAACGGGCTGGGCTGGGCATTCATTGAGTGGTTTCGCTATTAAGTGCGCCATCAACGATGGCGCTCAATTGAGGAGATTCCTCCATAAAACGAGCAAACGGCGAAAAGGCAAAGGTCCTTAGCGGGTCGGAATGCACTTAACACCTGATCGGTAATGAAGTGTGCCCGGGATAAAAGCACATAGTCCCACACCCACACCCCAGAGAGAACAATGTGTGACTGCTTTGAAGGCGTTTGAAGGGAACAGTTTCCAAGGGGTGAACAATTCTAAACACATTCCTAGACTTTATGTTTTTTTTTATATCCCTTTAGTTTAGGGAGCCGCCAGAAAGCGAGCCATATTTCATATCTCAAGTATTTCCTCTTTAAATATGTTTTCCCTTAAAAAGTACATAGTTTTATAATATATATAATGTATTTATGCTGGTGGAATACAAGTGGTGGAAACTGGAAATATCGAGAGAGACCGAGACCCAGTGTAACTTGTTTTCCTTATTGCTTATATTGCAATAATTGAAGATACGTGAACTTACTTAAAGAGTAGGTTTTATTTATATCCAATAAAGGGGACATAGGCCGAGTTATGTTATAAGAAGCAAAGCTTTTCCCCTACAGCTTTCGCCTTCTTTCTGTTCTATCCTTTTAATTACCCGAGTTTTCAGGGAATATCAATTTTTAAATTACCGGGCCAAGCTGAAGCCAAAGTGTGGTCATTTAGGTCTTTGACAATATACTTCTGAATATCAATCTCTTCGATTATATGCCTTTGATTTTGAACTGATACCGTACAAGAAGCAAAAAGCCGAAAATACTCTGCCCATTTTTATTTACGCCTCATCGAAAGTCTCTTTCTCGGGGAACTAAATTCATATGTACATAAACATAAACAGTATCTCAATCACATAATCTCTATCAGTGGGGAGAGAGTGACAGGTTTCGAATGTCGCATTGGACGATGGCTTTCAGTCGTGGTAAATTCTTGAATACTTTCTTGTTTATTGTTTATTGTTGAACGAAGTAGTTTGAAGTAGTTGCGTTGCAAAACAAACCGAAGTGACGTGGTAACTAGGTAATATATGACATATTTCTATAAAATTCCTATACGTGCATGCATGTACATACATACATACATAGCATATATGTATATTGAACAACAACATTTGTAGATACATCTTGAATACTCGACGTGGATACGTGAATGTAGGAACGACCTTGCAATCATCAGCAAGGAATTCCTGAGGATTGCTCATTTCTGTTATGCAACTTTCCACGGGCAGTTTAGGACGGACCCCAGCAGTTACATCTCGTTTGCGACCCAGCTACACAGTCCACTAACTCGACACTGGAATCATGGACTGCCCTGCCAGTCCTTGAAGCCGTGTGGAGTTAACACCTTCGCGTAGGCAGCCTTGGGTCGGTTTAATTACTCGTAATTATTCAGATTTGACACACCTTCGCACGGACACTTGTCGGGAAGCAGCAGCATCAGCAGCAGCAGCAGCAGCAGCCGAAGGTGTGCATTGATTGCGTTTGACTTACGTGACTTTAGCTGACGGATTTATTCGCCTGTCCGTGTGGCTTGCTGGCCACAAGCTCGTTAGCTCGTTGGCCGAATCTGAAGCGCCGGCGGTTAACGGTTGGAAGGGGTCCAGTCCAGCGACTCCTCACTTTGCCTGGGCCTGTCTAGTTTCGAAGAGCATGTTCGGCCGCGACACTTCACAATGGGCAAATATCACTTTAATCGGGGGCTATTATTCGCAATGAATGGCAGAGAGAGGGCGAGTGGGTGTTTCTCGTGGATTTGTTGTTCTTTTTTGCTGGTCACTCGATGGCGATTTGGGCCTGTGCTCCGTCTCCGCTCTCGCGCGCTGCGATCCGCTGTACACTAACAAGAAGTTTACGACCAAATGCCATAAAATCCGTTGTAAAAAGTCGACGAGGCTGGAAAATGTGTTTTCCGTTTGCTGCTGCGCCTCCGCTCCACTCTCGCGCCTCTCTCTCTTCTCTGCGTTGGCTCTTTGTGGTTTTCGTCGGTTGGCTCTCGGCGGTTCAGTCCATCCCTCCCTCTCGCTTGCTCCCTCGCATGCTCAGGCTGTCAGCATTCGTGCTCCCCTGCTCTCAGGCAGCCATCCATCGCGCTCGCACTCACGGGAGTGTATCTGTATCTGTATCTGCATCTGTGTCTGTGTCTGCGAGTGTATCCGTTGGTGTGTATCTCTTGCGTTCGTGTATCTCTAAAATAAAATAAACCACCTCCCTGCCCAGCCCTCTCCTGCTTTGGCCTTCCACTCCTATTCGCAGCCATTTTACTGCTCTCTCGCTTTGTGTTCTCTCTTTTGTCTGCCTCCCCGGCCCAGTTCCAGTGCCAGTGCCAGTGCCAGTCCAAGTCCAGCTCCACAGTCATCGGCAGAGACCACGAGTCCACGAGGCAGGGCCGTTTTCCTTCAGTCCGACAGCATTTCCAATCGGCCTCTTTGGGCATTTTCGGATGTTTTATATTGTGGGAGAGGAGCCAGGATTGACGCTTGATATTTGAGGAATTTTTCACTGGAGTCATTCGAACCCGTACGGGGAGCTAAAATATTTACCAGCCGAAAGTATGATAGTGGCCTAACGTGGGATACAATATCTGCGTACAAACGTGGAGGAAATAGATTACTTATTATTCCATAATGAAGTACAATTCCCGAGAGCTAGTCCAAGCATCTGTTGTGAACTATGAGTTCCGATTCAGTAAAATAGTAGAGTCCTAGTGTAATTCTGCAAGTTTAAATAACTTCACCCATGCCAAACTATGCAAGTAAACATTTAAGGGTCCTAGAAAGACTCCATCTGAATCTGTTCGAACAATCAGAAAGACGCAAACAAGCTCCAAAGCCCACGGTAAATGCAAACAGACCAGAACTGTGTTCACTTTTTCTGTCAACATGGACACGTGTGTTAATACACATTGCATAACGTATATGTATATGTGTGTATGTACATTTCGGAATGGCTGTGTGTGGCTTTTGGGGCAACATTACTTTCGCAGAATGCTAATGCAGAGCCCCTTGCCTCTGTTGGGGGTTGCGATTTTTATGGACGTTGCCCCTTCCCCGTTTTATGAGCCTCGGAAGCGGAACCAGAAGCAGAAGCAGAAGCATCATCCCCAAAGCCCCAAAACGAAGCCACACACCCTGGGCCCATGCATTTCTTTGGGCATTTTACGAGCTTAATTCGTTTGCCAGCCGAGTCCCAACCACCCCGGACGCGAAGGGTGAACAGCGCCATTTTCAGACCAACAGCAGTCGTGGGCCCACCCACCCACGCCCACACACACACATCAGGGACCCATTATAATTTTACAAAATCCGAAAGTTAATCAAACAAAATGCCACAGGCTCATGCTCGGAATCTGTCAGGGCAGAGGATTCGGGGCTTCGGGCTCCGGACTCCGGTCTCCGGTCTCTGAGCTTCAGGCTCTTGTATCCTGTATAATGTATCCCCCCAGGGAAAGGGAAATGGAAACTGCGCACTGCGGCTGCGGCTCATTTTGCTCGGACATAAGGCCATAAAAACCAGACCATACAGCTGCTGCCACTCGAGGAAATTTGGAAAAGCAAACAAAAGTTTGGATTAAAAATGGATTGGGAAAGAGCGTTACAAAACCGCCAACCTGAATCCATTCCCATTACGATTAAAGGCAATTAAAAATGGTCGAGCGCTTTGCGATTGGACTCCAAGATGCCGGAAAATGTCAAAGCGGCCATCTTTATGATTCAATTCGTCTTTTTTATCAATTTGCTGGTCACTCGTCGCTGGCCACTTCTCGCTCTCGGCGGTCCGCCCGCCATTCAATTTCAATTTAACGAGTACTTAATTTGAGCAAGTGTTTGCTTGGCTGTAAATATTTATTGCCATCGTATGTAGGTTTTTCGCTCTCGATTCTGCTCTCCCATGCGTCTATCTCTGCGCTGGGCGTTTCATAAATTTATTGTTTTATCGCCGGTATAATGCATTTATTTTATTGAGATAGTCGTAAATGGCCGACGCGAGCCGTCCCCAACTGCCAATTGGTCGGAGCGTAATTAGCTAAACGCCGTTTAGTCTGCCTAATTAGTGTCGGGTGCAGTGGCTGTGGCAGTGACATGTGGTCTCCGAATTGATCAAATGACAAAGCCGTCAAAATAATAATAGTACAAGTTTCATGGCTGTGCCGCCGAGCGGAACGTTCAGCGAATGGAAAGGAGTCTCTTCGAATTGGTTAGCGAAGTGGGAAATTTTGTAAAGTGTTTCTAATTAATTTGATTACAACGTGGACAAAATCGAGGGAACAAAAAGAATTGAATGATCAATTTTCAATGTATTATATTCCATAAACAGTGTTTGTATCTTGAAAATGCAGGCAATGCGATAATCAAAAGTCGTACAGTCCCCAAGGTACAGATGGAAACTCCAAAAACACATTTCATACTCATTGGTAAAGCAGAAGTAGAAGTACTAACAGACTCTGAAAATGTATGAACTTAAGTGGGACAACGCGCTTTAAACTTTGAGCCCAGATTCATGCAGTTTTGGGGAGTTAACTCTTTGGCGCACCAGCTTCAAGCTTAGTTATACTTTAGATTGTCTTGATGGTTAATTACCGGCTTACCGTCTTGTGGGTAACAATAATCTGCAATTATTCTGGAACTGTTACCGGGAATGATTTTCAGTACTTCTGCTTGAGTTGCCAGCGGAGTTTCCTCATGTTTCGTGTAGCACTTTGGTAGAACAGAACAGTTATCACTCAGCACTTATCAGGGGAATTCAATTGTCAATGCCTGCGAAGACGAAGACGTGTGCGTGCAGCATCATTGAACCATTTATGGACACGGCGGACTGGACCTGCAACAATTTATTTGCAAGCGCGGTTTTGATTTCCGATCGCAAATCGAACTAATTACTGCGATTGAGAGAGAGATTATGCCTAGTCGGCAGTGGAGTCGGAGTGGAGTCTAGTGCTTTATGGCTGACACTCCGCGCTTTTAATTTCGACTTTATGCGGCGATGATGACGACGACAATGACGACTCGCGGTACTAAAACTCCATTGTAAAGTGGTAAATACTCGGGCGGCGCACCGTAAAAAAACGCCAAGCGCCAAAACCAGAACAACAGGCACTAAAGACGTCTGTGTGTGTGTGCGTGAGTGAGTGCTTGTGTGTGAGTGAGTGCTTGTGTGTGTGTGAGAGAGCGAGGCAAATACGAAATCACCACTGTGCTCTCTTCAGCAGCTGTCGGCTCTTTCGCTCTCGGTAAAACTCTCGAATCAATCCGGCCGAGGTTTGGCTTTCTCGGCAGCGTAGGCAGCGTAGGAGTAGCACACAGCAATCAAGTTACAAGGATGGGAAAAGGAGTACACACACCGAATCCCGAATACCTGATATACCTGACAACACTGTACACACATATATTTATGAACGTATCTGGCCCATGATGCTACGAAGTCTAGCTACGAAAATAACTTCAATGTGGTTCTCCCTCAAACAAATGTATTTGGTGCATCACAGCAGTGCTCCTTTATATCCACATATCTCTTCCCAGTGAGCAACTTTAAATTTATTTGGAATAGATCCAAGTGCGTGGCACTTCGTATACTTTAATTATACATATATTGGTAAACTGTCATTTTGGGACATTTTAGCTTCATTTTGGATGGCGAATTACGATCCAATAATTCAGGATTCGATTCAGTGAGCTTGAAAATATTTAGCAATTTGCTGAAATTGTCGTTCGTCGTCGCCAACATTTTTGATATTTTAGGCGAGAAAATAAACCTCCCCAAAAGACAGAATCGTGCTCAAGGCGGTGGAGGAGGAGGAGGCGGAGCAGGGCAGTCCGCCATCTTGGGCGGACATTTTCCATTTGTTTTGTGTGTCGCATCGGCCAGAGGGGGAGGAACGGCAGGACAAGGGAGAGCGGAGCTGTTGTTCCGTGTCCTCGCGCACAAAAGGCGGCTGCTAATCGGCCTGGGCTGGGCTGGGCTGTGCGAGGCGATACATTTAGGAAATTGTAGCCGGCATTTTCGCATTCCATTTTCGTGGCATTTTCTTGGTGGTTCCAGGAGAAGGCAAACATTTTACGACTTATAAATTATCGTTGTTTTTCTTTTAGTTGCGCTGCCGTTTGCAGGACACCCAGAAGGGCTATGGTGCGACGAGTGGCCACAGTCTGCCCTTTGCGCTGTGTCCAGGGCCTTGGGCCTTGGGCCTTGGGCATCGGCTCTACTGATTGTGGAGTTTTGGGACATTAAGACACTGACAGGCGCAATTTATGGCCTCCGCAGTTGCTGGCGCAGGCGGCCACAGGGTTCGGCTGGTTTTGCCCTCATTCTCCGCGCTAGACTTTCGTAATTATTTATGTAGACCCACATGGACAGAGGGTCCCGTAAGATATTGGGCTTGGTCCTGCCATTCGGACTAGCAGACTAATAGCCAATCTTACTAATGGAAAATACATGCCGCATCAATACAATAGTCAAGAACTAAGTCCTCGTTCGCATCTCTGAACACACCCCCTAGCGAGTCTCTATCCAGCTGCAATCTTGCGGCAGGAGTTGACACTTTCTCCCGACTGCCGACATCAAATCGATTTTGCTAAGCTTGGTACTGTGGGAATTAGCTCCGATCGTATTCGGATTTAGATTTCTAGATTTAAGCCCATCTTCCACTCCATACAAGGTGCAAGGTCTTATCGACACGACACTCTCTTCTAGGACTCCTTCGGCATCATCATACTCAAGCTCTGCTTTCTATCCGTCAGACCATTAAATTTCGTATGCAAATCACATTTTGTATATATATATGTATGTATGGATGTATGTTCTTTTTTCTTTTGGTAAGCGCGCTATAAAATTCAAAAGGTTTTATTATAATTTGTTTTTCCCCGCGTGGGGTGTGCGGGCATCGGGGACAGTTCTAAAATTCATGCAATGCATTTGACATCAGCTGGCCGGGGCCATTTTAATGTTGCCGAAAAATGTAATTTCCGCTGTCGTCGTCTTTGCCACTGCCATAAAAGTGATGCACAACTTCATCGGATCGGCTCCATCAGGCTCATCAGCATTAAAGTCGCGACGGCGGAAGGGCAGGTTGGGCTGGCAACAAAGACGCGGGCGAGAGGCACTGACGAAATGTCCTGGCAATTCGAGCGGCAGCGGCGGCAGGAGAATGAATGGCCTACCAGGGATAAAATCCTCTCCATCATTGCGCATACGCCCTGTGGGCGAGTGCAGGGAAGCAGGAACGTGCGGTGGTCCTTCCTTCCCTGCAGCAGGTTAAAGTCGAGCGAGCGAGCGAGCAACAACAACTGCACGTCGACAACAACAGTTCCAAGAGCACTGCAGAGTTTTATTATTTTGTTTAATTGGCTATAACAGTTTTTTACAATCGGACGTCAGAAGTAGTCGCCTCTACCGCTAGCTCTACCTCTGCCACTGACTATATACTCTGACTGGCACTAGAGCTGTTTCGCTGCCGCCCCGTCATTATACACTCACTTGAAGCAGCTTAATGTGGTTGTAGGTCTAGGGCTTGTACTTTTATGGAGTCCGCTGGTATTGTAGCCAAATTGTTGCTGCCCATTCGCGCAGGGAAATATTATTGACTATCCCAGCTAATTGAGACATAAACTTAATTTGATGGCTGATTTCATGCAAACGACATTTAAGAATCAATGCAACGTGTTGTGTGAATCGAACCTGCCCCAGAAATCGCGTGAGCCGCCCCAGTCCCAGCCCCAGAGCAGAAATTGAATTTGCATAACAAAGCCCGACAACCAGGCAGGCAAACAGACAGGCAAACAGACAGACAGGCAGGCAGACAGGAGTAATTGAAACACACGAATGAGCATTCACATACATTTATTATCACAAGCTGCTAGGCCATAAAGTACATTCAATCATATTGGACTGTTTCGATGGCTGGGCCAAATGCGGCTTCGAATTTCGAATGTGACTCTGCTGATTCTGGGCAGACCATGAGAATGTCTTCCAGGAGTGAGACAAGCCGTCAGTGATGTGGCTGTTGTCTTTGAACTGCGCACTGGCCAATAGGAGTCCGAATCATAGAGCGAAATAAATTGTTACTGACTGCAAAATATACCTATGTTGATTGCTCGAATCTTCATTGAAAGCTCATAACATTGGATTGGCTTGGTGTCTATTTTGTCCGATGGGATACGCTTTTCTGTTCAGCAGTGCACTTGCCCTGAAATCGGAAATTGCGACCTGCTGTGAAAACGTTGAAACGCGTTCGCCCCAGCCACAGTCCCAGCCACAGCCACAGCCACAGTCAAAGCCTCCTGGGGACGGACGGGATGGGACAAGCACAGCACCCCAGGGTAAGACACGAAGGTTCTGGCGGAAAAGAGAATGAGTCGGCTGATGATAAGTCAAGATACTCGTATACAAAAGGAGGCTATAATTTATGTAAATGAGAGGTGCAGGGCCCGCAGCAGCATGACCATGGTTATCCGTTCGTGGGCTCCAAAACGACAAAATGGTGGACGCGCCCGGTGCTGTTGCTGTTGCCTGGTGTCTGGTGCCTGGAACCCGTGGACCTTGAGTGGCGATGGGCGCGGCAGTCGTCGAGGTATGCCTCAGCTGGACCAGCCCGCGCCTTGCGTTCAATTACAAACTCATAAATTCTCCTTTCCATTTGACACATGACATCCCATAAAACTTGTTAAAAAGTACGGCCACAAAGGCAAAACCTCTCGTTCTGGGTCTGAGCCCCGGATGGGAATGGATTCGATTTGATTGGAATGGAGAGTGGTGCGGAGCATGGAGGGACGCACACACACACACACACACACACACCACACATGAACAGTCAAAGAGCATGAAACACACACAAAACACTGCATCCAAAATGGTAAATTCTGCTTCACAATCTCAACTCAACGACTGACTCGGTGGCCGTAAAAAGGAGGTTGGTTCCCTCTTTATTCTTTTTACAGACGCCGAATGATATCAGATTTCTTTTCATTTCAGTGCACCATTTCAGTGCCTTTCGTTTTGGATGTGGATTTGGGCATGCATGCCTTGGGTTGAACTCGTTCCCGTTTGAGCTGCGCCGAGCCCAGCCGAACCGAGCCAAGTCGAGTCGAGTCGAGACGAGACGAAAGCAAATGGCGGTGGCATTAAGCGACTTGCATTTTATGGACTCCGGCCCGAGTAGCCTACAACGCGGAGCTCATTATATAAATCTCATTGATCCGCCATCAAAAGATACACTTTAAATGCCAGGCCTGGCCTGGCCTGGGCTGGGCATGAGAGTGCAACAAATACAGAAAATGCACAGCACCGCATTTTACGGCCTTGGACCCCAGGCCTGTAGCATTTCTGTTTTCATTTCTAAGAATGCAGCCCGACATTGGGGAAAACTAATAAGGAGATGTATTGGGATCGAACCACTAAGCCCACATGAACAGAAACCATCTATCCGGTGGGCACCCAGCAAACTCCACATCCAGCTACGAGTATCTGCGAATCGGCAACACAGTGTCTGCACCAGAAAACAACAAACTAACGTCTCAGGACGAGGGAAATCCACTTTGTGACAGCAATTCGCATAAGCTTCTCAAACATTTGATGCCATAAAAACGAAATTGACATTTTCGTAAAGTCCGTCGCTTGCAATAAATTTACTCCTTGCTGGAATTTCATTTTATTTCTACGAATTTCTCTGGCATTGCCAGACAAAAGCGCTCCTAACATTGTAAGGCGAGCTTCGGCTCTGCTGGGTTGGTGAGACATGGTCGAATGGTCGCTCCTTAAGCTGAATGTCGATTGCCCGCCGCCACATTCTCCATCTTTTACGAGTTCACGTACTTACGGGTCGAGCTCTGATACCACACCGCGCCCCTGGCCGGACAGTGCTGCACCTCGAAGACGATTAGGATTTACGAGGACGCTCCAAATCCGTTTAGATTGCGCATTCGACGGAGCACAAACTGAAGCCGATCCAGACACTTATGGCCCGTGAAGCGCCGCCGCCGGAACTTGTGGAAAACATCTCTTCCGATTTCTCTAACGCCAATGGTGCGGAACTCCTGGCCCGGACCCGAACGGCAATGAAATTCGAGCGATGATCGCGGAGAACACGTGTTGGTCACCGCTGAGCTCAAAAGCCGCACTGATTTGCATCGTGGACTCATCCACATCTGCACGGCGCGGGGCAAACTCGCCTCGCTGACCTTGAGGCGAAAACACACAGCTCGGTGGGATCTACAGAGGGGACCTAGGGCCCAGAACAGAACAGAACCCACGCCCAGGCCTCAACTCTTTTCATCGGATGAATTGAAATGGTTCTAGAAACCGGACCTTAATTGTATGTAAGTGCATTTGGTTCAAGGACACAACTGCTTCCCCGAGGCACTCTTAGCCTTTCTTGCGTAATGTTACGCTTCATTCGCCAAGGTCACAGCTAAATGTACCTACGTGTTGCAGTTCGTGAACTCTGAACTGCAATAATAATGAAATAGTGGACCCATTTGCCGAATTTATATATATGTATATATACTCGTGTGTACTTAGTTATATATTTTTATGTTCGCCTACAAGAGAACTTTACAATGTATACCTTTGTGCTTGTGGTCTATGAAAATATATTTTAACATGAAATATTATCCCTGTGTGGAAGCGAGCAACATTCATGGAGTTAGAGACCCTTGATCTATGTCTGTTACTCATATGTATATACATACGTACATACAGACAATTTATGGTAGCACACCCAGCCATCTATATTTTGTTACATTGGCAGATAATAGCACTTTATCATGTGCTATTATTTCGAAAAATCGTACACTGATAGAAAAATCTAAATTATAGTACGAGTATATGGGAATTCATCTGACGTCGAAGGGGACGGGACTTTCGTACGCATTGCAAGTTGTAGAAAGTTCAAACTATGACGGATTTTCAAAATATTTGATTGCATTATAACGCACTCGATGACTTGCCCCATAGCTGGTGCATAGGTCATTTTTGCAAAACAGTAGTGGTTTTCGCGCCGATCAATTCCAACACAGAATTCGGCGAAAGTTGAGGCAATATATTGATGCAAATTTCTTATAAATGTTCTACGTTGATTTCTCTTTAAAATGTTTTTCATTTTACGCAAATATGATTCGCAGTTTTGATTTAAATGAAGTTAAACCATATTCGCACGGGACATGTCGCACCGGTCAAAAATTCCTAGGTTAATAACAGTTTAAAAAATAAAGTTTGCCGAAATTGAACCATGTTTCTCGTTTTGTTTAGATAGTTTTATATGTTAGAAAGACTTTGTGAAAGAACTTTTCTCACGAATCATATCTCTTGTAGCAGATAATAGTAAAAGAAAACCACACTATAAAAATAACAACAAATACGGAAAAGGTGAATTTTTCGCATATTTTAACAGGTCTAGTTGACCGCGTCAGAGAACTGATTTTTTTAGTTTGTCTCCGTCCCGGAGAAGTCTTACATAAATCAAAAAATAAATTCAGTCGGTTCAGAGTGCTTATAGACTACAGAAGAAATACATCTATTTAGACCGATTTGGCAAATTGTCGAAGAGACAAAAAAAATTGTTTCAAAGTGCTTATTTGTTAAAACTTCGTAAAATTGTTTTGTGTGAGTATCATAAATTATCATAAATATATGTATATAGATTAATATAGATTCCGCGACCAAGAATACCTATTTTTTCCCCACGGAGCCGTAAAGAAATTGTGATACGGAACAGTGCGAAATAATTAACTGATGAAGAACAACAAATTTCACGAGAAGAGCCCCGCGTTGATGTGTCACGAAAGCTTGCTAGCATTGCGGGGCATTGAAGTTTTCAGGGGAAACGTCTTGATTGTGCTGCCTTAATGGCCAAGTGAAATTGTAAATCAATCGTAATGCTTAGTCTGAACAGTACCATAAGATGGTTTTCAAATACATATGAATGAGGAAGAACGGGAATTCGTACAAGAGATAATAGCACGATGCATCCATATGCGTAGCGAGAGACGGAATGGGAGTCGATCAACTGAAATGGGAAACGGGTATGGGATATTGGGTATTTTATACCCTCTAATTATTGCAAAAATTAATTATTACTGAATAAATATTGAATAAATACTTACGTAAATATATATTTATATAAGTGCATACACACATATGTACATCTGTACAGGTTTTACAGGTTAATATTTTTAAACTTTCATCAATTATATAATAAACAATAATTTATCTGACTTATGCAAAGAATACACAATTAAAATATATCATTTTATTCCACGAGTTCCATACGTACATACATAGAACGATTCAGATTTCGTTACCCAGTCACTTATTTATTTATTATTATTAATTATTTACCAGAATTTTAAGCAAAAACCAGCTTTACCAGGAACCATTTCAAAGATATCCTGGTTATACTTTTTTTCAACTTAAAAAACGTGGTTGAGTACATATTAATGGCACTATGCCTGGGGCAAATGTATATTGTATTTAATATATTTATTTTTGATTGCTCATGCAATATTCAGGTAATACCAAGGTCATAAAAATCCAATGAAGTGCAATCCGTAGCAATATTTCACTATATCAATTCATAAATACTTTATGCATCAAATAACATACAAATACATACAAGTTGAACACATAAAATCAATAAATTGGCGGCCATCATGGATTTTGACCCCGCCCATTTGGTATATGGCGGCCAGCTTTTGTCAGATCAATTTCTGGCATATCTGACAAAGGCTGAATTGTATGAAACTGCTACTTAAATTTACAAAAATGTGGCGCCAAGTAGCGGCCACATCTTGAACTCAGAACGTATGTAGAAAGCATGTAGAAGTGGTGTAGATTTTACTAAAAACATTCAGGGCTGCCGTCTTAGCTTATTTCTGCTAAATGTAGCATTTTTATACCCGTACTCAGAAAGAGTTGAGGGGTACATTAGATTTGTGGTAAAAGTGGATGTGTGTAACGCAAAGAAGGAAACGTTTCCGACCCCATAAAGTATATATATTCTTGATCAGCATCAATAGCCGAGTCGATATAGCCATGTCTGTCCGTCTGTTTGTCTGTCTCGATGAGCGCCTAGATCTCAAAACTATAAGAGCTAGAGAAACCAAATTTTGTTTCCAAACTCATGTGATATCACAATGCTACAAGTGTATTTCAAAATTTCGCCCCGCCCTCTTCCGCCCACACAAAGGACGAAAATCTGTGGCAGGCACAATTAAAAGATACGATAAAACTAAAAACGCAGTATCGTAGAGAATGACCATATCTACCAGATTGCCGTCTATAGTATTCAGGTAGAAAACGTTTCCATAAATTATATATTTTATATATGTTTGTCTGCGCATCACCATTAACAATTAAATCACAAACTAAAAAAAAAGGACGGTAAGCCGAAAAAACTAATCATTTTAATCACTCATTTATCATCGACTGCTCCCAAACCAAGCACGTAAGTGACTTAATTTATTTTGAAATCAATTTCTTTCTATGTTTTATCTCAGTTGTTTGCACAGTTGTTTTTGTGAACCGATTTTCGTATTCATATACATATGTGCAAGGTATTTTAGTTTAAGTTGGTCTTTTACAATTTATTGAGACAAATGTTTTAAAAGAGCTTCAAAAATGTGCTCTTCCTTGAGCTTCTCGGGCAGTATAGCGATGTATTGTACTGTTTAGGAACGAATGGGTAGGCTATCAGAACGTGTCCGCTGCTTTTGTATGCCGAGCTTATGAAGCTTAATAGCCTCATTAGGGATTTTGTTTGGTCCGTTCTGTACTTGTGCACTGACGTTAAGAAAAGCACAAACATTTTTTACAATGTACTTGACACATTTTTTGATTCTTGTGTCCCACTTTCTTGTCCGATTAGATCTGGGAAGCCTCCTTGGGTTACGAAAGAGTTATGCAAGTCTAAAAAGCTTAAGATCAAGACTTTATACAAATGTCGAGTATTTAGTTCTCCTTCTTATCTCTCTCGCTATGTAATAGCTCGGTCAAATTTCTCCGTTCTTAACGCTCAATACTATAAAATTACCTATCTCGATGCAGGATACACTTTTCACAGGACCCTAAACAGTTTTACAGCTTCGTAAACAGTAAGCGTAGAACGTCCGCACAAAAACGTCAGCCAACAATGATCAGCAATTGCCGATCTTTTTGCCAAATTTTTCCAAACAACCTATTCTCATGAAAGCTACTCTGGTCAGCCGTATCCATACAGTTTACCAAGGTCCAATGGAAATGAAGGGTCTCTGCTTCATGATCTTCGACTAGTTAAGCCCGTGTTTTCATTAGGTCCTGACGGAGGTCCCGGCAGTGTACTCAGGTACTGTGCGGACGCTCTGTGTGGACCCCGCATAAACTATTCATCCTATCCATTAACTCCTCATGCTTCCCCCCAATCTGGAAGGAATTATTTATTATTCCGTTCCATAAAAAGGGTAGAAAGTCTGATGCAAATAATTATAGAGGTATATCTAAGTTGTCCGCTATCCCTAAAATGTTTGAGAAAATAGTAACCATGCACTTGCAACATCTCTACAAATCACTTATATCTCCAGCTCAGCACGGCTTATAAATGCCGAAGATCAACAACCACAAATTTATTAAACTTAAATTCTTGTATCATTAAAGGCTTCCAAGGCAATTTTCAGACGGACGTTATTTACGCCGAATTCAGTCCTCTTCAAAAACTCCTTCTCTTGACCTGTTAAGGTTACTTCTGGAGTAGCACAGGGCAGCCATCTAGGCCCCCTACTTTTTACACTCTTTATTAATGACCTGCCTTCAGGTAAAATCTCGAGTACTCATGTATGCGGATGATGTTAAACTCTGTGTCCAGTATAAGGACATTTCATTTCACTCTCGCTTGAAATCCGATCTCAATAACTTTCAGTCATGTTGCTGTGCAAATATATCATCTCTCCAGCCCCTTATTGGCTCTCTCTTGAGAGAATTACGTTGGTTTATAAATAGGTGGTCAAAGGAGTTTGACGATCCCTATATAACGAAGACTCTCCATATCTCGCTTGTTCGTCCGATTTTGTCCGCCCTGACTTCACGATTCCTATTAGATCTACTGGAAACTTTATTCCTTGGTTCCTTCCACTTTATAGATCAAATTGTTCCTTGCATGAACCGTTTAGGGTCCTATGCTCGGACTTTAATTGCCTCTACCATATAATATCCACAACTAATTCCCTTCCTCTTCTTAAATCACTAATACTAACATACCTTTCCCGTAATTAGTACTTTTTCTTAGCTATCTTTGCATGTTTAACTCTTTGAGTTGTGTTTATTTTCCTCGAATTTTAGTCTAACAGGTAAATTTCCTGCATGAACAGAGCAATGATCAACTCAAATCAATCTGAATACCTGAATAATGTGAACTTTGTGCGGCTGAAGTTAGATCTCCTCCAATATGGTCTTAGATATCAAGCCGTTTATTAAATACCAGCAGGAGAACAACAAGTATACATACCAATGTACAGTTGTGTTCAATGAAATAGTAGTGCCGTACCTCATCACTTTCAAAAATCTTTTTAAGACACTTCCATCTTCTTGTTTTACATGACATAAGCTGAATACCCATGAAATATGCTGTTCAATGAAATAGTAGTTTTTATAGAAAATTGAAAAAAAAACTAAACTCAAATAAAAACATATTTCATGTTCTTCATGTTTCTTGAGCTTTACCTTTTAGTTTTTAATCAATTTGGTTTTCATTGCGAACTTCCACCGGCCGAACATGGGCCATTAATCTCTTGTGCACCCATGTACTCTCAGACCCAAACGCGGAGCTTTCTGGGACTTCTTGCATTCAAATATTGTGTAATCAACCGTCTACGAGCTGTCACATCACTGACAGAGCGATCTAAAAATGTTTGCATAATTTCTGAGGCCTGGTCTTGCCTTCGACAATCGCCGACCATCCTCTAAAAGATAAGTTTTTTTATACAAAATCGTTTTACAGTCTACTTCTTATAGTTAATTGGGTTACATACAAAAGTGAGACTGCATACAACTTAGTTTTTAATCCCATCATACTTCCTGCCTTAAGTTTTTAGTCGAACTCTTAGGTCTTCTCTTCTGGACCGAGCAATGATTTCTTCAACGCCCCAAAATCAAAAGAAATGCTATATCCAAAACTTTGTTCATCAAATTATTCGATATCTAAAGTGAGCTTACGGGTGGTGACTTATTAAAATTAATTTGTTTTGTTTTTTCGTTCTTAAAAATCAATTAAACCCAGCACTACTATTTCATTGAACAGCAGATATCATGGGTATGGTCTAAAGTCATGAGAAACAAGAAGATGAAATTTTTAAAGCTTACATTCCAGGCTTTCCGTAAAGGTATCACTTGTTCAATTTGAAAGACTAGAAATCTCTCAAAAAGAGTTTCGAAAGTAGTGAGGTGCGGCACTGCTATTTCATTGAACACAACTGTTGTGTGCCAGACAAGGCTGTGAAATCGTTTCGGAAATGCTTTCTCTGCGTTGCAAACATCCGGTAAAAACTGTAGTACCCATCTGCAAGGGTATTGAAACACAAATACGCAATTATATGTCACGATGCGCCATTACTTTTCACAACAAGCCCCGCCCACCGTGGAGAAGAAGCAATGAAAATTCGTTGCGTATCTTGTATGTGAACGGCAACAATGTGGCGGGGCGAGTCACACGCAAACATACTTAGGGGAAGATAAGGTGGTGGAAGCGCTGCGGCGGTTGGTAAAGATACCGTGCGTCCGCAGTCTTCGGGGGTTGGAAATGAAGAATGAATTGATATAAGCGGCGGCAATCCTTAAAGCCGCCATTTCGTTTTCCGTTATTAGCTCCAGGCTCAGAGTGTGCACTTTTATGGCCGTACGTGATCTCGTACTGCACTCCTTGGGCCCATCGGAAGCCGTGGGAATTTCTCAAATGCCATTTTACGCTAACCATAAACCGAAAATGGGGACCGGAAATCTGTTTGTCGTTTTTCCAGAGCGACGTGCCACAGAGATTGCTGCGAATAGTAACACGCCAACCCAGATAGTACAATCAAATTAAGAAGATATACTCGTAAAGCACTGCAATGATAACATTGTAGTTCTTTATGGGGTGGACACAGTTTCAGATACTTTGAAGGCTAGCAGGAAAAATTGATTTTCGAATTAAGTGCATGAATGCACGAGTACGATTTTAATTAGGAAGAGATGGAAAGCCGATTGAAAATATTCTCGACATTTACATAGTTTGGCCGGACACTTTTGCATTATTTTCCGACCCCATAAATTACTTATATCCGAGTCGGTACGAGTACATATACTCATGTAAGCTAATATCCAATCTAGTTCCTTCCCATATACTGAGAACAACTTTTTTTCATGTGACTATGGAGGAATCTTTCATTCCTTTCATTCCTTTTTATACTTATTTTATTTTAGGCCAGATGGTATCAAGATCTCAATTACAATAGATTAAACAAATCCAACTAAATTAGCTTGTCAGGCTAAATAGGAAATGATAAGTAAAATTAAATAAATTAAATAGCGGATCTCTTCTCCATCGATTTCCATGGTCAAAAATTTGTTTACTGCATTTCGTTGTGCCCGGAACAATTACAAACTATTACGCACATCCTGGACGCCCAGTTGTGGTCTTATACCCGAAGAATTTGAAAAATTTACGATATGGTGTTTGCCGTTCGGAGACTGAAATCGCAAGATGTTTTGGAAGCCATATGCAACTACACGGCTAAGTTGACTACATTTTAAATTATTACTTGTGCATGGAAAAGCTATGCGCAAGCTGGCTGCCGCGTTGGCTCGCAATCGAAAAAAAACGCACTCGTGGGACAACAATAAGGACGAGTGTTTTCGCCGTTTCGTTTGCGTGGATAAGCCGTGGATCCACCACAACACACCAGAGACCAAAGCAGTCAAAACAGAAGGTTTCTTAGGATAATTCTGGGCAAAAGAAGCCAAAGTTGGTTTTTAAAGGCAATAAAGTCATGGCGAACGTTCCTTTGGAATTAACCACATTGATTACCTTTAGAAATGGTAAAACAGACAATAGCGAATATTATGCCAACTTATTGGGTAAATTTAATGAGTATTGGAAAAGGAAAGGACTGCATTTGGCCAAGAAAAAAGGTTTTTTCCACCAGGACAATGCAAGGGTGCAGGCATGAGAAACGAATAGTTTCCCTAGTGACTATTTATTGATTCCAAACTTCAATTATTGGCTAGGCGGAAAACAAAGCCTATTTTGACGACATCGACAAAAGATTATTCAAACAAATACAAAAGAATAACTTTTAGATATACCGACTTTTAATCAGACCCCCATCGTATAATGGAATTGATAACTAAGTTGTATGCACTCTCACTTTTGTATTTAAAACCATTAACGATAAGAAGTAGACTGAACATCGATTTTGTATGCAAAAAAGTCCTCTTTTAGAGGATGCCAGGCCGCCGTAAATCGCATTGAAATCAAAAACTATATATTAAACCTCAAGAAACATTTAGAACTTTTAAAAATATGTTTTAATTTTGGTTTCGTTGTTTTTTTAGATTTTCTTTACTTTGGCTGTAACTTGGCTATTTTCATACAGAATTTGAAATATATTTATTTCAGGGTTCTAATGCTTACATTCCAGTCTGTTCAAAAAGGTATCATTTTTTTAATTTGGATAACTGGAAATGTCTCAAAAAGAGTTTTGAAAGTGGTGAGTTGTGGGAAAACTACTTCATTGAACACAGCTGTAAAACTTTTGTGTAAAACCCAAAACGAAGGCCTTCGATGACAGTGCTACTCACAATAATGTTAGTTAAAATGTTGATGGCCTAATACAATTAAATAAATAAAATAATATCATAAAGACCCAAAATGCCAATTTGGAAATTGTGAAAATATATTTGTTTCTAGTAAAATGTCCAATTAACCGCGCTGCATTAATATCGAAAACCAATACATTCCTCTCCCACTCGCTGTTCGCGATTTGTTTGTTAATGCGAGGAGGCGGATCTCTCCGCTATTTCTCTCTTCATTTTGATTGCACTTGTCATTGGAGATGGGATGAAGATAGAGAAAGAGAGGAACCGAGATCTGAGAACTAGGCGGACAGACAAAAGTATAAATACCCTAACGAATAGGCAGATAAAGTAGCTAGTCTTGGCTCTAATTGGTTTTGAACAACACATACATTTGTATCTAAAGTCTTCAATAATTGTAAAGGTAAGACTCGGTTTAAATAGCTCCATTCGGAAATACGCTTGGTAAAAACTTAAGGATACTTTAGGGAGTCGGAGAGCCGTGCATGATTTTAGTTAAATTAATCTTATTCTATGCACACGGGCACAGAGTTAGCTCCCCTTAGCTATTGCACATCTTTTATCCACAAGAGCCATTTATTTATGTGATACGATGATTATGTGCTCTTGTTATGATATAAAACATGCATATGAAATATCATTATTCTTACCAAAGCTAATTTCACACCTAAAGTAGGCTCCAAGTACATATGGGCATTTATTTATTACAAAATATTTATTACCGACACCCGACGCAAGGGCACAAGATATTCACAAACACTCAGACCCACTAGGCTGGGCAATGAAGACCTTCCGTCGGGGAAAGTCTGGATGAGAACAGCAGCACAGATAGTCGGAAGCTCGATGCCAGTTAACAGCCTAATAGCCTAATAGCCGCAATTATTAATAAAAGTGAGATTGGCTCTGGCCTGTCTGAAGAACATAGAACCGATTTAGTGGCGTTATAATTTAAAGTACACTGTCTCAGCGACTGTGACCGAACAGAGTCAAAGATTGCCGCGGAACGTATTGCATATTAAATTTTGTTAATGGAAGAATAGTCTGTTCTTTAAGTGACTATTACGACTGTTATAGTTCCATACCATAGTTGGCGTGGCGTCGATAGCCGTTGTTGTTGGTTTATTATTTTAACACTTTCGACAAAGCGCGCGACGGCGGCCTAGTATTTGAGCCAGTGGAGTTGGAGCTATGGTGCGGAACGTCATCGACTGAATGATGTGCGAGTTCTCCGCTGTCTGTGAATCGCTGTTAGTTTCCAGGAATCGCAGTCACAAGGGCCGCACTCCACTCTCGCGCTCTGCAACATGAGCATGAACCACACGGCTAACGACGCCGACGCCAAGAGTCACGTCACCAGAGCTAGGGCGACAGCAATGCCAATAGGACAGGAGCGGAGCAGTATCAGCGTGACGAACGGGGAGAGACCCGAACCCTGAACATGTGCGACAAAAGTCAGCGCACCAGGAAGATATAGCGCACAGTCTCGTCTTTGGTCGGGATCATAAATAGTAGATAAACAAATAAATAAGCCGACGCGTCGTGTGGAATGATGGGATGGGGGAGGGGTTGCAATGGACATACTGCTTAGATATATGACGGATATATATCTTTACATGTCTCACCCTCACCCAGGCAGGCACCCACACCCTCAGACCCTGACAAACTCGATATTCTTCGATTTCGGCTATCGAATACTCGTACATGTGAATGTGTTAGTTCGTGCTTGGCAGAGGGGGTTGCGGATACTTCGACGCGCAGTGACGCGCAGAAATCAACCACCGACCAATGACGCCCCCACAGTGAACCCATCTGTATCTGCGCACTGCTCATTTCAGTCAAGATGGAACGGAATTGCAGTCCCAGTTACTGTTACTGGCCCGCTCTGGCGCTCTCTAGGCCTGGCCACACGCAACGGTTCGTGTTCGTCCCTGTCTAAAATCAATCGCAATCGATGGATGAATTTTACTGTGCGCAAACTCAGCTTTTTGAAAAGCAACTTTTGGGGTGGACGCCCATATAACTTTTGGCCTTATTTACTGCTCAGTATGGATACGGATCATCAAAAATCGTAAATGCGGTCCAGACAAGAGGGGTCCTGCCGAATTCAGTTTTATCTCTAACGAAAACGAAAGTTCTCAATGTAAAATGGAAAACATACAAAGGAATCAAGGAGTAAATATATCCTAGCAGGGTATTCTTTAAACATATTTTAAATCCGAATAAGTAACACTACCATTACAGTACCAGGTAATAAATATATCCCAAATACTATCCGACAACACACACACATTTTTTAATGCAGTCTAGCAAGAATATTTTAAATGAAAGCTGAGAACCTTTACTGTCGCAAATAAAGCTTAGGAGCCAGAAAAATTCAATTCACTTGGCCAGCAATACATAACCAGATATTGGGAGAGTAACAGTCAAGACTTACGTTACCTTTTGGACTGAGTAAGTTCTTGAAACTGAAAGTTCAGGAAAGTTTCAAACAAAATTCTGCATCGAGCCCATGGAATTCTGCGGCGGTCCAGGTCAGTCAACTTATTATGGATCTGTAGTTAAGACAACAAGGGCCTGGTGCCAGTGCTTGTGTTTGTTCCCAACACGTTTTGACTCGACTGGGAATTCTACAAGCTGCATGGTGGGAAAGCGGGGGAAGGTAATAAGTACCGGACACAGCGCCATCACCACAGTCCAAAGAGGGAGAGACAGCTCCCCAGATATTTACCTGTGAAATGTGTTGCAAGCTTTGTGTTTCAGGGCACTTCCTTAAATACTGCTAGGCCTGCTAAGTGACTGGACAAATAACGCGTGCTAGAGTCGTTCGACATAGCCAAATTGTTCTTGTAAGGTGCAACGAAAACTAGATGCGGCCACTGTGTCCAACCAAGCTGGAGGGGAAAAATATATACATATACATATATGTATATATGTACGTGATATGCATGTACAATATTCGTCTGTTTTCTTTTATCAGTTGGTATGTTTTCTGTCTCAATGTCGTTGACGTCTCTTTGAGTTATTGAATTACCGGCGGCTTCCTTGCTACATTCAAGACTACAGAAAATGCGTAATTTTCCCTTTGTATCATTGTCTGAGTTAATAATAAAATTGAAACGAACTTTGCTACGGTGTTCCTGCGATGCTACAACGGCATGCATGGTGGGAAAATGAAAATCCAAACATCATCGAACAATCGGCCTCAGCCGTTTAAGATCTGGGATCTTATACAAAAATACGTACAGTACCATAAATATAAGATGATCCGTTGTCCTAGCTACCGCTCTCTTATAACACTTTACTCCTGAACTGATGATGCTTCCCTCTCCAACTTTCAACATTATGGGAGTGTTCTCGTATTTGGGAGATTTGTTCGCTAAGTGGTAAATGGTACAACATGTACCATCCCGACCTTTTGACTTTTGAATATTTCTTACATATAATTACATGAATAAAAATTTAAAAATAAATAAATATCCGACTTTACTTTTAGATCTGAACCTCATATTTGCACAAATTAAAACGTTTGTTTGCCCAGTATCAGATGGACATACTACAGCTCAAAGGAGTAGGTATTTAACTTAGCCTTATTTTAGTAGACGAAATTTGCTAAATCGGCGCGGCCATTTATGCTTCAAATGATGCTAAAATATACTTATATTTTATTAATCAGATGGAAAATTTGAGTTGAATAAATTACTCGAACGAATGTGTGGTTTATATCCGCATATTTTCGGGAATTCGCTAAACAATAAAAGTGTTGGAACAGCCCGCAGTGCTACCTGGAAACATTATTCTCGTGTTTTTCTCAATCACGCTCCTAGAAGGCTGCGAGGAGTCCAAATATTTTGACGGTCTGTTGTCAAAGAAACTTGAAGACACCGGAACAGATAGCGCGGTGTCCCAGAATTGGATCTGCTTAGGCCCGGGTCTGGGTCTTCTTAAGTGCCGACGCTGTTTAAAAGGGAAATCACACATTTTGCTTGATTTGCATTTGCTTGCGAGTGAGAAAACCTCTGGGCGTGATTTACGATCTGCAATCGATCTGACACTGGAAAGAGCAACAGCCTTCGTAGTTTTGTAGTCGTAGTTTTACATTTCTGGTTGAGTTCGAGGTGTGAAGTTTGGATGTCCAGCAGCTGACTATTGCTACTGTTTTCTAAAAGGTAAACGGATTTGGCACAGCCGTCGTTCCCGTTGTGGTCAGATCTATAATGGAATTAAAGATGGCCTCTTTCAAGCACTCCACCACCGCGAAATAGCCGCTGACAGAGCAGCTTGGCACCGGACGTCTAGATACTTATTGTGAGAAAATGGAAAATTCGATGTCGCCATTAACATTTATTGCTACTTTGGGAAAACTCGATTACAGGCGCTGCGTGCCCGTGCCCGTGCCCCTATACCACATTGCATTGCCATTGCCGCCATTTTATGAGTCGCGCCTGAGCACTTATGGCATCATCAGGGCTCGAGCTCCGGCTCTGATAGGATTGAGGAGGAGGCGCAGCACAGCCACCCCATCAGCGACATGGCTGGGGATGTAGAGCCATCAGCTCTCCTAAAACGGATTTTGCGCTTAGTCAGGATGCGTGCAGCAGTTTTATGGGTTGCTCCATTGATGCCAGCACTCGGAAAATGTATACAGTTTTCTTTTACTACCTTTGCGCTCCACTGCGCATGCAGCATCGCATCCACTGGCAGCCATAAAATATCGAAATGTTCGCAATCATAAAAGTTTATGAGTGCAGGCACCACCCAAATTGGGATTGTACAGAGAATAAGCCTGAGCAGAGAGTAGTGTAGGCAGCTCCTGTCGGGACGATGGAGAAACTTGTCAGAACTGGGAAGCATATCTTGGCAGAATCTACGGAATGGATAAATATATTGTATTATCGGTCTTTACCGCTTTCTGGCTGCTCTTTGCCGTGGGCGGGTGGTTGGTGGCCATGCGATTCGAGGACAGAGGAATCATCCGATGCTGCGTCGTACTAACAGCTGCCTGCTGCTATCTCGTCTGGCTGGTCACTTTTCTAATGCAAATGAATCCTTTGGTGGGGCCACGTGCCGATCAAAAAGTAATCTACGCCATCATGACCTACTGGACCAACTCCTTCATTCATTCGGAATCGGATCCTTAAAACGACAAGCTCTCTCTGCTGCTGAAATATATTTACACGACTATATTTTAAAGTGAACAAATGTTGACGCTATAAATAGGCTCCAGTTATTCCTTGTGCTGCTCGTAATTTCGAAAACCCTAATGATGAAATGATTTAAATTAAATTATGTCTCGAAAAATTACCTATTGTGTTCTATGGTTAGAAAATCCCGCTCTGGAAGGGTCAAAGACTCTGATACATTTTTCCTAATGGTCTCAATATTCTCATACCTTTAGTTGCTACTTCTCTCCCACAACGACGACCTGATTTTATTATTTTTTTAATTTTTCGATCTTCAGAAATCCTGGTATAATACTCGTTGCCAATATTTACATAAAAATGCTTCCACTTTTAGCTGTTGTGTCGGCGAAAGTGGGCAGACTCTCCAGGCAGTGGTATAACTCCGCTACGAATTTGAAAACCTTCCTATTTTCGGGTACTTTCTGCAGACACAAACACACGAAATCATTATTGTTCCGAACTCCCAGTGATTGAGCGACTATTACGCCATACTCCAACGTCTCTTGCCGATTCTTACACTTAAGGTACTTGGTGTCAATCAGTTTTGGGCGGTAGGAATGAATGATCGCACAAAGTGCGTGTCCGCTCTGCCAGGATGTGGAGAACTCATACATGGGTAAGCCATAGGGCTTAGTTTTCTCCTGACACCAGCGCAGTAGTTTTTGGCGGCGCTGGCCAAACGTTGTTCCTGAGTAGCCCTCCACTACAGTTGGCTTTTTTATGAGAGATGGACGCGATTCGGTACCCGTTAAGTTCTTTGGAGGAGCGTTGCCCATTTTATTTACTGCTGCCTTTTGCTTTTGACAGGATGGTTGGCCACATTTCTGTTGTATTTCCAGAAGTCTAGAGTTCTCTTTGAGTGCAGCTTGTAATTTTAGTTTTTCTTCTGTCAGACCACTGCTTAGCTCCAAAACGAGATTCTGCTGCTTTTTAAACTTCATTTCGGTCGCATGCTGAAAAAGAAGCGCTTTTCGGGTCAGTGTGTGTTCCTTCAGGAGCATTAGCTTATGGTCAACCTGCTCTAGTTCCATTTTTACTTCAAAATTTCTTAACTTGGCCGTCACTCGGCCAATCTCGTTTGTTGGACACGGTTTCCAGAGATTAAGTTCGTCTGAATTTAGTTTGTGAAAAGCCGGTTTATTAGCTGTGCCAGCCAAATTTACGCGAACGGCTGAGTGCTCTGGGTTTTCGTCGGACTTTTGCTTTTCACCGTATTCTGGTTTCATATACGCTGACATGAAATGATCTTTGACGACGCCCTCCAGCTCTGAAAATATAGCACTAAGTGAAAGTATAAAACTTGGTTTCACAACCTTATTCAACTGCATTTCCAACTGACCGCAAGGAAGTGTCAGATAAAGTCTCTTAATTTGTCCGGTGCCTACAGAGAACAGAGAAACGTTGAAAGGAGATTGAAAACGTTTCGGTGAGCACATACACTTTGCTAAAATTCTGGAAATGTTGACCAGCTGGTTGCAGTGACCACACCTTTCACGAAATCGGTCGGCCATTAGTCTGATCAACATAATTAGTTTTCCCATACAGAGCATAGGAGAGGAATCGTTCAGAGTGGTGTTCCATTCTAAGCACATTTCACTAGGCATGGAAGCAGCTTGTAAGTGATTAACTAATTCTCTTATCTCACAGAGATGTTCTTCCATTGCTTTCATTGTGCCGGAATATGCTTAAAGTCGAAACGAAATGAATTACAATATTTGACATTTTATGCAAATAAATCAAATAATTTCAAAGATCGAGTCGGAATTTAACCCTAGCTCCAGTCGAAGTGAACAGTGAATAAACAAAAACAAATCTTTCTATATCTGCATAAAGAATAAATTATTATAATAAACAGTTTTGTTGGTGTGTTAACAACAAATGAATCTAAGATAAGTTACAACCCAAAACACAAGATGTTCTCGGATTGCGGTTGGTGACAGGTACAGTGGATATTAAATAGTAAATACTAATTAGGCAAAATACAACAAATTAAATAATCAGTTAAAACTTTTTTCATAACAACACTTTAAGTGTACCTATTATTTTCTTGTATAACATTATCGTATACTATAATCAAGTTTATTTTGTTGAAAACAAATACTTACAGAATAAGTGAAAACAAATTTTAAGTTTTTGATATTTTACCTAGATGTGTGTATGTGTGTACATATATGTACGGTGTAGGCAGGCAAAGAAAATGGACCAAAAATATTTCCTATTATCCCCATAGAAACTGAAAGTTGACGGTTGTTCGGTCTCAACCATTTTTTCGTCTCGCGCCTTTCTCTCGATCGCTCTCTCGCAGCATCGCACTTTGGGAAATTTGACCACTTTTTCTGGCCAAAACCCATTTTTCAAAAGTAGTATCCGAATAACATTGATCTTTAATGTTACGCACTCCACTGTTAAATTAACAGCAGTTAAAGTTAGCTGTTTGCCATCGATAGGCGAATGTTGGTGCAAAAAGTTATTTTTTCATCTTGTAAAAAGGGCTAAAAAGTTATAAAGCCATCAATTTAAGTGCTTTCTTTACAATGTGTTCGATTCAGACAGGTATGTAATATATGTTTATGAGTTAGAACTGTGAAAATTTCACTCATAATTATGTTTAATGATTAATTTTTTAACAAGTATAAATTTGTGACAAAAATGTGTCTTTGAAGAGGCGTACAAAAATATTGACCACTCGTGGAACCAGTCATATGGTTGCATCTTGTAGAAAATTCAATTCTTGTTCCAATGTATATCAAGGATATCTGCGCGTGGGTGCATCTTCTATGCAATCTTGATTCTAAGACAAAAAAATTAGGACTGCAGCAACGTTTTAAACGGTAAAATGTGATTTTTGGAGTGTTGGTCAACCAATTTTAGCTAAGTCATTTCTTCATCGATTCTTATGAACAATACTTTAAACGATTCCCAATTGATGCATCTACACTCAAAAAATCTTTTCGATACTATTATCTCATCTGTTAACTTTGAAAGCAGAACACAAATGAAAACGAGAAGGAACGTGTGAGTTGCTTATACCCGTACCCGTAAAAAAAATATTTTACATTTTACATTTTTTTGCTACATCTGCTATCTACATCTACAATGTATATTTTACATCTAACATGTAGATTATAGATGTACCATTTATATTCTACATCTCCTCCGCTAGGGGTTGCTCGCGCACTGATTTGTTTTCTGTTTTATTTTGATTAAATTAATTTTTTATGTTTTTGTTACTTTTGTTTGTTATTTTATTTAAGAATAAATATATGAATAATATTGTAAAGGACTTCCCATGTTATATTATTTTAAAGTTGAAATTGTGTGACTTTTTTTACTTTGCAAGCAATTAGTTGACATACTGTACATTTAAATAATGTATGCGGCGGCATAAGAGTGACCGCCTGTAAATTATGCGCAGTTGAGATTTCCATGAAGACAAGTCGGGAGACCTGAGCCGCCACATACAGCGGAGGCATTGAGGATCAGGAGTAGCAACACTGCCGCCTTCGGCCAGGCAAACAATCAGTACGGACAGCACTGAATCTTCGGACAACAGCATCCACGAAACAAACCTTGTCAAAATTTGTGCCAGTGAAGACAGTGTTAACTTTTTAAAAAACTTTAAAAAACGCTGGAAGGAATCGTTAATTTATAGAGAAGCCAAAAAGTTGAAAGGAATAATAGCAGCATATTTTTTATCGAAACGAATTTTTTTTGCCGTAAATTTGTGCCCGCAATTTGAAAATTTTTCTCAGAGGAGGAGGGCAGCGGCAGGGAATGGCAGCAATATTTGACAAACGGCTTAGAATATTTGAGGGAAAATCAGTTTAACTTAACTGTGATCTAATATTTTTGAAGTTATATTGGCTTTATATTTGTCTTAGAGTTCTAAGTTATTTACAGATATCTATTTTATTACAATTTTTATTATTATTATTTTCTAATTATCCAACATTTTTATTTTTATTTGTTTTTAACTAATTTTTCGACATTTGATGTTTGATGGGTGCGAACGTTTTAGTCTACGTGGGATTTGAGGGTGTAGTAGACTTATGGATGCTTTATTTGGATGATTCGACAGCCGATCATTATATCGGCTGCTGTGATGGTTTATTTGATCACCAATTTTTGGGATGTGGAGATCTTTTTCTAAGATAGTGGTCCGTACAAACCAGGGGGCACCTGTCATCACCCTTAGGGTGCATTACTCTTATTTTATTAAGATGCGTTAAATGTTAGGTCCGGTGGGTGCTTACTTCTTAAAGAGAAATTTACGTTCATTTCATATTCTATTTTCTGCCCAGTTTTCCACGGATCCGAGGTAGATTTGAAGTTGTTCAGCAACGGCATTGTAGCATGTGGAAGATGAGAGAATGGCAGTGTCGTCTGCATAAGTTGCTACCAGTTGCGAGGTGGGGACATGTCGCATGTGAAGAGGTTATACAGGATTGGCCCCAGTACGCTGCCTTGAGGAACTCCGGCTCTGATCATTTTTATATCAGAGATCTCATCCTTGATTGAAGTGAAGAATGTTCTTTGAGTCAGGAACGATTTTAAAACTGAATACTGCGGATAGGAGAATCTTTAGTTTGTATAACAAGCCCTTATGCCAGACTTTATCGAAAGCTTTTTTGACATCTAGAAACACACCTGAGCAGTATTGTTTTGTTTCAAAAGCGTGGAGAATGTGATGAGCAACTCTGTGTACGTGTTCAGGAGTCCCGTGCTGCCTTCTGAATCCAAATTGGTGCTGTGGAATGGCTTCCTTTACGCCGCTTTCAGCTACCATTCTGCTTAAGAATATACTTTCAAATATTTTTGAGAAAACCGGGAGTTAACTTATGGGTCTATACGACTCAAGAGCTGTCGCTTGTTTGCCTGGCTTTAATATCATAACGATTAGGGCGCACTTCCACTGAGTGGGGAAATGACCGATGCGAAGGATGGCGTTGAATAGTACAACCAGAAACATGATTCCCTTGCGAGGAATCAATTTTGCGATGCGGGTGTCAATCAAGTCATGTCCAGAAGCTTTATTGTTCGCAAGGACCTTGATTTCAGCTAAAACTTCAGTAGGGGAGATCGGGTTAGTTGCTAACGACATCTGTAAGGGCGCTTCTAAGTACCTGGAGACTGCTCTCATGTTATTTATTGGTGCAAAATCGGCTGGCGTGAATCGGGTTTCTAGATTTCTAGCAAACGCTTCAGCTTTTTCCATGTCTGACTTGATCCACGTGTAATGGGTCGTTTGTCGAGTGGTGATGCATCCTAAAAGTAGGCACTGTTCGTGCATCGCAATGACTAATAGTATAACAGTTCTACTGGGCAAGGGGAAACGCAGCTGTAAGCTTTTAAATATATATTTATTTAAAGCTTACTGCGCTCGAATGCTGCTGAGCGAGGGCAATGACCGAAGATGGCCCGAAAGGCAAAGATGTATTCCAAAACGAAAACCATAAAACGGGGAAGAGCTGATAGGCCGGCACAACGCCCTGAACGCAAAGACAGGGGACACACTGTTCTGCAAGAACAGCTGATCAAATGTCAGTGGAAGCCTTGCCAGGGCCTTCTAAGTAGTTTCCGGAGCAAAACTCTTTCTTTCTCTTCTGACGATCGAATCGCTAAGTCACGTTTTCAATACCATCGCGAGGAAAAAAGAAGAGGAAGACCATATTCCCAAGAACTGGGCCACTATCTGATCAGCAAAGGCTTTTGGAGCCAGACAGCAGCCACGACCTTTTCAACTACACACAATAAATCTATGCAAGGTGCCATACCGGAAAAAGGGTAATTATTGCACCAGTCTCGTAGTTAGGGTTATATCCGATCCCCCCCGCTTATATGTCTTTCGGCTTTGTTTTCTTCTGTTTTACCTTAATTACCGCAGACTGGCACCTAGGCTATAGTCTGCTACATAGCTATAGGAGAAAGTTAACGGAAGTGCGCCAACCTCATCGGCCTATACGTCCCATACCGCGGAAAGAGTGTTTCGGCCAACTAATGTCAACTATAACCAAAAAATTGGTTTTTTGTTTGGTGTCTGTGCGTGTGTTAGTGATAGTGGGCAGAGCAAAGTCGAAAAAGAGAGCATTGGTTAGGAAGTTTACCCTGGTATAGTTTATATTAGTAGAGGAGATATTCCCTGTGGAAAATATGTAACGGGGCGAAAAGAAAAATGTGCGAAGTGTGGTAACAAAGTGAATTAAAAATTCCAGTAAAATCATAACCTCCCAGTGTAGTGGCTCCGAAGGCAGCAGAGGGCTAAGCTCCCCAAAAGCTCCCTGAAAGCTCAGTTCGCTCTCTCTCTCGTCGCCCTTTTTCGTTTTTCTTTCGCAGCTTCAGGTGGAACCTATATATTATATATTATATTAGATCGTATTGCATATCAATCAATTTCCTATACCTATTCCTAGATCTAGGTTGAGGTTGCTCCCCCTATTACTCTCCCGCACTTTAGGGAGTTGTCCGGAGTTCTCCCGCGCCAAGTTGTCAAGTTGCCTAGATCACAGAGACTAAAAGAGCTAGGGCAACCAAATTTGGTATCCAGGCTGCTGTGATATCACACTGCTACAAGTGTATTTCAAAATTTCGCCCCGCCCCTTCCGCCCCCACAAAGGACGAAAATCTGTGGCAGGCACAATTTTAAAGATACGATAAAACTAAAAAAAACAATGTATATTTTACATCTAACATGTAGATTATAGATGTACCATTTATATTCTGCATCTCCTCCGCTAGGGGTTGCTCGCGCACTGAACGCGTCAGAGTGTGCGAGCGAGAAAGAGATAGAGTAACGGTTCTCTGGCTGGCGGAGGCGGGGGAACCAACAGAAAATTCATTTCTTCATTCTGGCTGTAATAATGATCCGATCTGATTCATATTCGGCAATCTGGTAGATATGGGCATTCTCTACGATACTGCGTTTTTAGTTTTATCGTATCTTTAAAATTGTGCCTGCCACAGATTTTCGTCTTTTGTGGGGGCGGAAGGGGGCGAGTCGAAATTTTGAAATACACTTGTAGCAGTGTGATATCACATGAGTCTGGAAACCAAATTTGGTTGCCCTAGCTTTTATAGTCTCTGAGATCCAGGCGCTCAACAAGACAGACAGACGGACAGACGGACGGACGGACAGACAGACATGGCTCTATCGACTCGGCTATTGATGCTGATCAAGAATATATATACTTTATGGGGTCGGAAAATTTTCCTTCTCTATGTTACACACAACCACTTTTACCACAAATCTAATATACCCCTTAACTCTTTTTTGAGTACGGGTATAAAAATATAAATATTAAAAATACCGGGTGTAAATTAGAATTTAGTCAAACAGTGCATCCAAGCTAGTATTTATCATGTTCAGCAATTCGGTAATCCTGCTCATCCAATCACTTATAAAATTGACTGCGTGAAGATAGTTCAGCAATAAACTGTGCAGAAAGATCAGAAAAAAATGATTACAAATTTTTTGTTCCTCTTATTAATATAGTAAACAACATAACATACGGCTTACACGAGCGCTCAAAGCATAAATAAAAAAATAATGCTAGCTTTGTGGGCTGAAGATTTAAATACCTTTGCAGGTTGATTACTGCTGCTTCAGCTTTATGATACATATAGTATCCGATTTAAATACCATTCAGTTAGCTATGAAAAAAAAACTGAATCTTGTTGAATTTTTGTAACAAAAAATGTTATTCATATTCACATTCGTTGGAGTGTTCCCATGGCGTTACAGTAGAGAGTCAAAATACACATTGCACTTCTCCCTACCGCAAACACATGTTTGACGAGATGACGGAAAGCAGGTGACTTTACGAGTGCCACTACAAGTGAGTATTCGGTGGGTTGGCGAACGGAGTGGTGCGCTCTCTTCGTGCACTTCCCTTACAAGCCGGGGAGAAGGAGCGGGTCGAGAGAGTCTGTCACTCTTAGGAACTAAGTTTTAGACATTTGAAACCAACTTGATCTAGTATCACGATGCCTCTAGTTATCATGTGCTCTTTGAGTCCTGGGGTATAACGTTTATGTTCGACCTATGACAGCTCCAAACATACATATGTATGTACATACAAATGTTTCTATTATAAAGTCGCTGCTGGGGCCGAGTTTCTACTTTTGTAGCCGTATGTTGATATATGTGCGGTATGGTCGAAGTGGATGTGCGAAATACACAGAAGGAATAGTTTCGGACCCCGCATCCACAATTTTAAAGATACGAGAACGCAGATTCCTTGAGAATGACCATATCTACCAGCTTTGGTTCTGGATCTGGTTCAGATCGGATCATTATTATGGCCAAAATAAAGATTTGATGCGCAGTTGCTTGCCCTTAGTAATAATATTTACAGTAATATTAACAGGATACATTAGGTTGAGCCAAAAACGGGACTCCCCTTAAAATTTGTTATCTTGGGTTGATAGTAATATTTAAGATTTTATTTTTATTAATAATCTAATTTTACAAATATTTTTAGGAAAGAAAATTTAAAAATTGTTTGCTGAATGAATGAATATCCAATATTTGTTGAAATCTATTGAATATATATTGATACCCTTCATATCGTCATTAGTCAGTTATTGGCAGTAAAAAATCTGCACAAGTTTTTGCGATCAGTTAACTAAATATATCCCCTGAACGTTCTGATTTTCACCAATCGCTAATTTTTTAACAGTAACTAAAAAACAAAATAAAAATACCTTATTATCAATATGAACTATGTGAAAAAACCGACGAATTAAATTTGTATTTTTTTAATGAATATTTAACAAAAAAAAACGTGTATTTTCTTTTCGGCAACCCCCAAACATTAAAATACAAATTTGAAAAAAATTGTATAATATTCATTAACCAAGAAACAAAAAAGGGGGCGTGCGATAAAAAAAAAAATTGTTTGATCAAATTTTGGCCCAGCCTAATATCCATATGTACATACATACATATTTACGTTTAATGGTGCCTGAAAGCTTCTTTCTGTACGTTTCAAAGAAATATTCATAATCAAAACAGGTGCTGATTAGATATTGAACAACGTGGTCTTTAAGTTATAATAACGTTACCATGAATAAAAATAGGAAAAATTATTGGGAATGCACGAATATACATATATGTATCTAATAATCCCAGCCATTAATAAAGAACCTTTATTGATGTGGTTCAGTCGCTGCATTGTAAAATTCATTTTATGACACTAGATTATTTTTGCTTCTGCATATACTGCATATGCTGGCTCGTGCATATAGTACTTATTAACATTAGCATATGTGTACATATTTAGTTCATGACAATTATCATATACTCGTGCACATTCACTGGATCCATTGTTTTGTAGGTGCACCCAGGTGCATCCACATGCATATATTGTATGTACATACATATGTACCCTCCCGAACCGTATTTTAATGTTACGTCAGTTTGTGGAGGAGCCGTTTCCAAACATCTGCTCGCTTCGCACTCCACCAGGACCATGCGGCTTCGGGGATTGTTTGAGTCGAAAGAGATTCTTGAAGGCGAGTGTCGGTGTGGAAATTTTCCCACTGCCCGAGTGGCTCGTTGAGTCGTCTTGGCATTGTCCTTGGGATGGGGAGAGAGCAGAATGGCTTCCGTTACCGTTTTTTTGGGATACCGGCACCGGCACACCGTCAAGATATTTAAGATTGGGTAATACTTGAAGAATATAGTCGCGGGCGACAGCCATTTCGGCACCCTGCCTGCCGAAGACATTGCGGATTCCGGGGTTGCCCATGCACGATAGCTGTGCCAGCGCTGGGCAGTGACGTTCGATGCGGTGTATCCAGTCGGTTATGTTTGAGACATCGCAGTTGTTGATCCTAAATATAAAAATATAAAAAGTGTCAATGTGGCCATCGAAAGCAATGCAGATGGCGGTGACTTACCACAATATATTAAGGCTTGGCAGATACGGCAGTGTGTTCAAGTCCAAATTCACATTTCTGTCTAAGATCAGTGTGTCCAGGTCCTCGAAGAAGGAGAGAAATTTTAGATCGCGAAAATCATTATGACTAAGATCGAGGCACTTGGTCTGCGCTGCAAACTTGTCTGCAAGTCGGCGTGGAATACTTTTTAGATTTTCGTAGGCCAACGAAATACGGCCATTGTCCTCTAAGAAAACGTCTTCGCTGGCACAGCTGCTATTCGACACATTCCCGCTGAAGGAATACGGATTTGGGGAAAGCATCTTCCGCTCGTTGTAGTCGTAGCTGTGGGGCAGGCTCAAGCTTTCCAGCGATTGGATATCGGCACAGTTTCTGAGCACCTCGGTCAAGCAACTCTGTGAGTGGCTACGTCAGGGTGCGAGACCAAGATTCAAAAATCATTTGCTTCGCTGACGCGCAAGACCTACCTACCTGTCTTCAGAGTTAGAACGTTCAGATGTCGATGCTCGGGACATACCTTTATTTGATACTTACAACAGGGAAGTGTACAGTATTATTAAATACATATATGTACATATGTATGCTCTTCCGCGAGCGCTTTTATTTTAATTTATTTTGGTCCAATGATCAGAGCAGACGAAGGGAAAATGATAATTCATTCTCGCGCCGCGCAGATAATCTGAGTCTTTCCGCTGAGAGTGCAAACAAAATATAATATGTACATACATACAGTGATGGAAAAAATAATAAAAACGGCATGCGCATTCAAATTTAAAACCAAATATTTTATTTTTGGAGCAAATTGTTTGAATGAAAACAACTGTGCTTGGTTTCAGGATAATATGTGTTTACTTTGGATTCTCTTTTGGGCTCCTTTCGTAAAAATTATGAGCTAGGTACACTTATTTGTAGGAAGATCACGTTTTTGTCTTGGAAAAAATAATAGAAACGCATTCAAATTTTGTTCTTATATTGTAATAAAACGGTTAAAATCGGTTAAAGACAAAAGAAGATATGAAATACCTATTCCTGAGGATCCCGTTTTTGTTTTTGTTATTATTCGGTTCAGATTGGGTCGTGGCGTATATTGTAGGGATATTAAAAGAAAACATATCCTAAATCTACAAACTGTGTGGCCACACAAGGTAGTCGCACATATCTAAAATGGATTTAAAAAACGTGTTTACTGCGATTCAACACAGAAAATAGCGAGACACATGCGTATGAAAGCCCGCAACATGAATTCATTTCGACAGGCGCATTATTCGAAAATCCAAAAAAAGTACTTTTCTCTCGTCTGTAGATATCTAAAAAATGATCTTAATGCACGGGTTACTAGTCGTACTATAAGGAATAGGCTGATTGATGTCAATTTAAAAGGTCATATAGCTCAAAAAATATACCACTACTTTCCAAAAAAATTTAGAAACCGAGTAAATTTTGCTAAGGTGCATTTATGTCGTCCAAATTAGAAAAATGTGTTAAAGTCATATGAAACTAAGGTAAATGGGCTTATATTTGTTGGGGAACATCATATTAGGCATCTTAATACTACTTCTCTCGACCCAGGTATTCTCTTAAAGCGGGTGTGCATGGTTGTGGGCACATAATGTTGTGGGGATGCTTTATCCATTCGGTTATTGGTCCAATTCTTTGGATATAGAAAAAAATATGTGCCTCCGACTATGTAAATATACTCGACAGTATAATTCTGAATAGAAAATACCATTAAAGTGTTTGTTTGATTAGGATAATGACCCGAATCACTCCTAAATGCTGACCAAGAAATGGTTCCTGGACAAAGAAGTTTCCCTGATAGATTGGCCTGAAAGAATATCAGACCTTAACCGGCTAGTAGGTTAACTTTTTTGAAGCTAAAACCGGTTTTTCATAGCCTTAAGTCGACCGTTTCTGTTATTTTTTTCAGGCCCTAAAAATGAAAAAATTCATTTTTACTACACTATCATTTTTAAAATTATCATTTTGTTATGTTTTGATACATAACTGTATAGACTATCAATCAATTAAATCAATTATTAAACTTAATAAATAAAAATATTGACTGAAGAAAATTTTGAAAAGTGCGAAAAAAAATTTCTGTTTCTATTATTTTTTCCATCACTGTATGTACATACATGCATACATATGTACATATGTGAATACTTCTACGTACTTGTGTAAGAGTGTATGTATGCAAAGAGAGCTGTCATTACTGCGGACTGGAAGTACAATCAGACAATCAGACAATCACTCAACACACAGCGACAAATACAGCCCAGAGAACAGTACCTATTGTTTTCTCTCTGTTGATGCTGCTACCCCCTAACCACTGAACAAGCCTTATCGGCTGGGTATGATAATTACGGTAGGCGTAGGGATCAATTGGTCTCAATTTGTAGTGGCGCTGGTAGTTGCAGCTGAACAAAAATAATTAAGCGCAGTGAATGATATCATCGCATGCGATAAAATTGGATAAATTATGCTGGCAGAACCACGCTGCATAATTTCAGGCAAAGCAAAGCTTAGCTTTCAAACCAGCTGAGTGGGCGAAGCTTTCGTTAAATGACAGTTGTCAAAAGAAGCTTTTTAGAACATAGTTTAGCTCTTCCTATCGCATTTAAACGGCTCGATCCCAAGAAAAATTCTTCTTTTCGTATATCCAAAATTCGGATCGATTCGTGACCCGTTCTATAGTGAGCCAATTTTCGACAAACCACGTGTGTGAAAAATTTAAAACGAACGCCGTGCAGTGGTTTCAGTGAATTTAAATTTCACCTGGCCTAGAGCCATTCCAACATTTTTGGACTAGCGTGCACCCCATCCACGATCAATATACGGACAGAAGAAAGTGATAATTATCCACGGAAATCCCGGAAAGATCGGTAGGTCCAATGTGGCAGAGAACAAAGGTTCTTATAATAGCCTCTTGGCTGTATTCTGCCTGGCCTTCTTCACCCTTTCCAAAAAATTGGGTCTCCATGCCAGCTTGCTGTCCAGTACTATGCCGAGGTATTTGACTTGTGTTTTCTGGGTCAGCCTGGTTTTTTCAATTTTCGGGGGGATCCATGCCGGTACCTTGTATCTCTTGGTAAAGAGGATGAGGTCCGTCTTGTCCGCGTTGATACTGAGTCCTACTTTTCCCGCCCACTCACATATCTCCCTGAGTGTTGATTCCATTATGGAGCTTAGAGTCAATGGACATACTCCCGTAATAATTATGCTTATGTCATCAGCATAAGTTGTTATTTTTGGGACCAGATTCCATAGGAGGGGCGACAGGACCCCCTCTGAGGTGTGCCTCTGTGCGCCCCTTTCACCATGGAAGCGGTGCCCCACTCTGAGTACACCCGTCTACAACTTAGAAGGTTCTTTATCCAGAGGTTGATTGCGGGATGTATGTTGGTCGCTTCTAGGCGGTCCATTATTGCGTTGGTATTCACGTTATTGAATGCTCCGGATATATCAACGAACACTCCTAGTGCATACTTCTTATTTTGGAGGGCATTTTCGATGGTGGCTACTTTGGTGTAGGCATGCTGGTTGGTTGACATCCGCCCCCCTACATCGTTTCTGATGTGTAGATCCAGCAGCTTTTCTAGTTTTCTGCGTAGAAATGAGGTGAGGCTTATCGGTCTGTAGTCATTGGTGCTCATATGGCTGCACTTTCCTGCCTTTGGAAGGAAGACAATCCTCGAGGTCCGCCATTGAATAGGGATATAGCCCGTGCTCAGGCAAGCTGAGTATATTGCAGAGAGCCATGGGGTGATCCCGTCTTTGGTCGCCTGTAGCATGGCTGGAAATATACCGACTAGTCCATGGGCTTTCGTACCCACAAAGGAGTCTATAGCCCAGTGGATTTTCTTAGACGATATGAGACCTGTTGGGGGATGCTCTTCCTCAGTTACTAGGTCCTGATGCGTTGTAGCGTCAGCAACCTCGGTGCATCCTGGGAAGTGAGCTACCATTAGTGCTGTTAGGGCTTCTTCACTGCCCTCAGTCCACTGTCCATCTTCTCGCTTCAGATGACTCTGTATGGTAGGTTGCTTTGATAGCAGCTTCCGAAGTCTAGCCGTTTCTGGGACTTTCTCGATATTGAAGCAGAAGTTCCTCCACGAGTTTCTTTGTGTCCTGCGTATTTCCTTCTTGTACTCCCTGAGTAGGGTTTTGTATTCCTCATTGATTAAATTCGCACTTAAACTGGATGTACTTGTGGTCTGAGAAGGATGGTCTTTCAAGGACCCTCCAGCCAGATACCAAAGTACTTGTTCCCGCTACGAGTGTTAAATCTAGCATGTTTGAAGAGGTGGGACCTACAAAGGTGTATTCCTCTCCTACGTTTGCTACTTCTAGGTTAGTTGATAGTATGAAGTCTAGGAGGGACTCACCTCTATCGTTGATGTCGGGGCTTCCCCACACGTTGTGATGTGCGTTTGCGTCCGTACCGACGAGAAGTTGCTGGTCCTTCGGGCTGGATTCCGCCCCTAGATGCCTCAACTCTTCAGGTGGAGCCGGCCTGTCGTGTGCCATGTAGCAGGAGGCTACCATCAGGCGCCTTTCCTTGCTTTCTAGCATCACCACGGTCAGATCGTCAGTGCTGTAATGAGACATAAGGTGAGCATGGATTCCCTTTCGTACGAGTACGGCGGTTCTGTTCCTGCTTACCGATGGTGGATAGAACACGTTATAGTTTGAGGACTTTAGTCCGGCCACAGCATTGCCTGAGGCAACCCATGGCTCCTGGACTAAGGCTATGTCGGCGGGCCCTTGCTCCATGGCAAAGAGGAGCTCCGCCGACGCAATTTTACTTTTGTGGAGGTTGAGCTGCAGCACACTCACCATGTGCGTCTGGCTCAGCTCCACTCGACGGGTTGACTACTACCGTCAGGTCACCGTCCTCCCCCTCCTCCTCCGAGTCCAGCGCAAGACCCTGTGCGGCCTCCACGATGGTCTCCAGAGCAAGGTCCTTCTCCACCTCGCCCGCCTGCAGAGTGTGCGCATCTTTGTCCTCGGGGTGGCGCTTTTTCAGCCGCAGGTACACACTGCCCATCCCCCACGCCATCTTCCCGAATCTTGGGTACAGCAGGTCCTCTGCCTCCTTGCTGATCTGGATGATCGCACTCTGGCCCCCCTCATTGGGTAATGGGCTCCCGATATGCAGAATCCTCCAGTTAGCCGTTGGCACATCAGGGTTCTGCCGCTGTAGCAGCTTCAGCGCACGGTCCCCTTGGATTACGATGGGGAAGAGTACCTTTGCCTTTGGTATGGACGGGATTAGCTCCCTGTCCACCACCTCCAGCTTGGCCCCCTCCCACAACGCTTCCAGTTGGCAGATCGTTTGCGTCAGCCACTTGAGTGTGGGGTCGTCAGTACATTTAAGTATTTTGATCCCCAAGCCACCCTGCACCATCGAACGTGGGCATGGGGGCCGTTGGGTCCTCCTCCATTCTGGCAAACAGAGCATCCACGAGCCGCGAGTGCACCGTCTTCCACCGCGCCGCCGTTATTTTGCCGTTCTCTTCGCTCCGGTCAATGAGTGTCACTCTCGGTCGAGCGTTGCCTTTTGGTGGCGAGACTCTCATCCACCTTGTTGGCTAATCCCTCCGTCGATGCCTTCATCTGCGGCATCTGCGAGAAGTGCAGCCGTCCCTGCTTTATCCGTTGTTCGGCCCAGGTCATTTTGGCCTTCTCCTCCTCAGATAGGTCCTTCCTGCCCTGGAGCCGTCCCATGATCTTGAGGGCCGCTTTGTAATGCGCCTTCGCCTTCAACCCCTCCTTGGAACGCTTCGGCCCTTCCCTACGCAGGGAGCTGGAACCTGGTTCCGGGGAGCGGAGAAGGCTGTCTTCCTCCGTCTTGGTTACCGAGAGCACGCTCTCCAGGTCCGAGTCTGTATCGACCACGGCACCTGTGCGGCTCAACTTGGAGTGCGTCGTTTTTGTGGCAGTAACATTGCAACTGATATGACCTGCTCCCGTCCTGTCAGAGGTGTGGCCGCTGGCGACACGCAGAGAGGATTGCTCCTCCCCGTGCCTGCCGGTGGTAGCAGCCACGCTTTCCACCGACGTTTGGGTTGACATCCCAACCCTTGTTTCATCCTTCGTCCGCTCCATTGTTGGCCCAGAGGGTCCATGCTGGCTAATATTTTTCGGGGGGACCACCCCCTAGCGTTTTATGCCTACCCGCCAGGCACCTCCAGCCATGGCCATGGTTCAGTTCCCCCAAATTTTTGGTCGGGAAGACCTGGACCTGGCCTTGGCTAGACACTGCATTACCCCGGACAGAGCAAGCTGCAATGCATTACCCGATCCGGGATAATGCAGTGCCCATTGCCCAGCCGGCACCCTCTGGGAGGGTTTAGCTGGAGGATTTTCGCCGGCCTATTTAAGATATAAATAAATACATAATATGAATCCAGAGAGTATAATTTAGTATTTTCCAATCAGTCAATCGAGAAAAGATTTTCGAAGAAGTTTCAAAAAATCTTTTCGTCTCGAACATTGTTTGTTTTGCACAAGTACGCACACATATGCACTCACAAATGCGCATTCTATTCTATTTTTAGATTTTTATGCTCTCAAATTTGTGCGAGCGAGATGGCGCGAATTTCGTCGTTTGCCGAAAAATTACTTGCATATGGCAATTGAAATATATGAGCGTTACGCATCTTATTATTATATTGACTTTGGTACGAACGATCGCCTGGTTTGCTAACATTTAAGCATAGAAACTGAAAATTAAAGTCTTCATTCTGGCTATAAAAATAATCCAATCTTATCCAGATTCGGCAATCTTGTAGACATTAATATTCTTTATGATTCTACGTTTTCGGGTTTCCCAAGGCGGTGTGAAGTTTAGAAATACTCTTGTAACAGCGTCACATCACAGAAGTCTAAAACAAAATTTTCTCTAGCTCTTATAGTCCCTACGATTTAGGCACTCATCAAAACGGACGGACGGACATGGCTTTATCGACTCGTCGATTGATGCTGGTCAACAATATATGTATGTATATAGTTTATGAGATCGGAAACGCTTCCTTCTAGGCGTAACACACATCTACTTGATTATACAACTAATATATCCCCAAAACCCGGTATAATTTTGTATTCCCCCACCTCCTTCGCCAAGAGCCCCGCTACTCATTCTCTTTCTCGCTCGCACACTCTGGCTCGCTATGTACGCGAGCGCCCTCTAGCGGAGGAGATGTAGAATCTAAATGGTACATGTATAATCTACATGTTAGATGTAGAATATACATTGTAGATGTAAATAACAAATGTAGCAAAAAAATTTAAGATGTACAATTTTTTTTTAATTCTAAAAAATTATATGCTCAAAAATTTATACTGACTGAATACGGGTATAAGTAGAGTCGCGTCCCCAGAAGCCAAAAAATGGCAAAAAAGGGATTTCCCCGAAGAACCAACATCTTACTAACATACATTGACAGCAAACATACCGCAGAATTGAATTGTCGTACCAAATTTTAAAATGGGCCGTAAAAGTAAAAATTCGTCCTTGGAGCAGCGAAAACTTGTGCTCTAGTGGCATTTAGAGGGCAAGGCTTACAAGGAAATTGCCAAAATTCTGGAAATGAAGCCAAATACGGTCGGCGACATCGTACGAAGGTTCAAAAATGAGGGAAGAGTAGAGTCAAACCAGACAACCTTAAAAATTGACTAAGCGCGAAGAGGCCGAAATTGTTAGGAAAGTCAAGAATAATCCTCGACTTAGTGCTCCGGAATTGACGGTCGAACTCTGCCGACCACGGAAAGACCGTTTCAGCGCAAAGAATTAGGCGTACAATAAAAAAGCAAGGGTACAACGGTAGAGTCGCTCGGAAAAAGCCTTTGCTCTGTATCTTTGCTTTGCTTAGACGAAAGTAAATTCACCCTTTTCGGCAGTGACGGCAAGACCATGGTTTGGCGGAAACCAAATACTGAGCTGCAGAAGAAACACCTAAGACCAGCCGTGAAACACGGCGAGGGAAGTGTGATGATTTGGGGCTGCATTTCCACAAAAGGGGTGGGAAATCTTGTATTCATTGATGGCATAAGACAACCAAGAACCAAGACAAGTACCTGAACATTTTGAGAGAAAATTTTAAGCAGTCGGCAGAGAAAATGGGTATTGGCATCACATTCAAGCATTATCAGGACAATGACCAGAGACATAAGGCGCATAAAGTAGCGCATGGTAGCTTTATAACTGGAAACGCCGCCCCAGTCGCCTGATCTCAATCCTATTGAGAATTTGTGGAGTGGGTTGGACCGCCGTGTGCACAAAACGCCAATATCGTCCATTGCCGTCTTAAAGGAACGGCTTCCGGAAGAGTGGGCTAAAATTGCCCATGACTAAACGGAAAAAATTATAAAAAATATGCCAAATCGTCTAAGCGATACCATAAAAAATAATGGGTATCATACCCAATATTAGAGTACGTTTTTTTTAGATAAAAAAGGTTTTTTTCAATTATATAAGATAAAACCAAATATTATTTTTTTTGTTTATATATTTTTTTTACTATTAATTTGAAATAAAACACCAATATATGTACCTCTATGAAAAGGTAATATTACAAGCTTTAATATACCATTTTTCAATTTTTGTAAGTTATACAGTTTATTCGCGTTTGAAGTTGAAAAAAAAACCGAATATTAATGTTATTCACTGTAGATGAGCAAAATGAGTACAAAATGGCGTAATACAACGCCAGCACAAAAGCGAACGGCAGCGGCACGAGCCAGCTTAGCCTATTTCAGATATAGCTTTTAAAATTTGCACATCTATACTTTAATAATAAGTTCTTCTAAGTTTAATTAGTTAACATGTGTTTACAATTGCAAGAAAAAATTTTAAATTATAAAATATTTTACATTGTTTTTTTCTTTTTGGTGGCAAATAAATTGTTTTAAATTCTGATGTCAATAAAAATCAAAATAACAACAGACTTTTTTAATCAGATATAATTGTATTTCTACATATAACATTTATATATTTTCACAAAAAGAAAATTAATTTTTCAGTAAAAGTTCTTTGGGTTCATCCTACAAAGGCTTTGGCTTTTTAGATTCTTTAAACCTTAGAGTGCTAAAGATCTGAAGAATTAACAGATGATGTCTTGATTTGTCGATTTTCTGTTGGACATTCTGGAATTTTCTCTTCTAGCCTTTCCAAATATCTTGTTGTTACACTTTTGTGGCTCTTTAGACCATTTCATGACCATAATGAAATATTTTATGGACTGAAGGTGGTATGGATACCAGCCATATAAATTAGCCGTTAGTAAGGAATAGATTTTAAATTTATCACAATCAATCATTTCATTACAAGTTAAAACTTGGAAAATTGTATGTATCTTAACAATTAAATTTTTGTCTATACCTAGATATTTATCAACTTCCTCAGCTTGAGATAAAAAAAGAACGTGCAACGTTGCCAGTGTTAGTAGTTCCTGACCCTTGTTTCACAACATCAACCGTTAACGACAATTCAACAAAAATTGAATTTTTTTCTACCTTAAACTTTTTAATTCTTTTTATACCCGTACCCAAAAAGAGTTAAGGGGTATATTATATTTGTGGTAAAAGTGGATGTGTGTAACGCAGAGAAGGAAACGTGTCCGACCCCATAAAGTATATATATTCTTGAATAGCCGAGTCGATATAGCCATGTCCGTCTGTCTGTCCGTCTTTATGAGCGCCTAGATCTCAGAGACTATAGAAGCTAGAGCAACCAAATTTTGTTTCCAGACTCATGTGATGTCATACTGCTACAAGTGTATTTCAAAATTCGCCCCACCCCTATCGCCCACACAAAAGGCGAAAATCTGTGGCAGGCACAATTTTCAAGATACGATAAAACTGAACGCAGTATCGTAGAGAATGCCCAGAATGCAGAAATTAATTTTCAGTTGCTTCCCAATATACCCTCCTCCTTCACCAAGAGACCCGTTACTCATTCTCTTTCTCGCTCGCACACTCTGCCTCGTTATGTACACTAGCGCCCTCCAGCGGAAGAGATGTGGATTTAAATGGTACATCTAAATGTTAGATGTATATATACATAATATACATGTGAATATACATAATAGATAACAGACGTAGCAAAAAAATGTAAAAAATATAAAATTCCTTCTCGTTTTTAATTGAAGTGGTACAAAAGCAACTACAAACACAGAATTATCTGAAATATTTCTCGGTCTTGTATTAACAAAATAATAAGTATCAGTGTCGACAACAATGTTGCTGCAGGAAGCTGTGCACTGCATTTGTGAAGACCACTTTTGGCGAGTGGCTTGCTGTCCACTAGCACCATCCATTCCCCATTTTCTACTAAAATGAGTTTTGTATTCGAAAGCTTTTTTAGCTATTCGTTTTCCAAGTTTGCGAGGTTTCTCTTAGTAGTTTTGTGTAATAATGATATTGAATTTACTTCCGCTCTTAAATTTGATATGCTAATATCAAGTGGTGGATAGCAATAATTTTTTGCTTTTAAAATTGTATCGTAAGAAGGATACACCTGTGAACCAGTAAGTCGTTTGTTATGCAGCTTTAATTTTTTATATTTTCTTGCTGATAAGCTTAGATCCAAATACATTGCCAAATTTTGGGAATTATCTCTCTGCTTAGCATCAACATAAATAAGTTTACTTTCATTATCAAAGACAGGTTTAAAACTTATAGCTGTACAAAAATATGATCAATGAACAGAGAGTAATTTTTAATGACTGTAAATAAATTCGTTTCTCAACTCATAAAAAGGTTTTCGTCTCGAAAATCGTCTGCTTTGCACAAGTACGCACACATACGCACTTGCTGGTTCTGTGTCTACTCACACATGCAAGCGGATTCTATTTTTAGATTATTACGCTCTCAAATTTGTGCGAGCGAGATGGCGCGAATTTCGTCGCTTGTCGAAAAAGTGGCTTACATATGGACGCTTGTAGAAAGTGTAGGAAAGGATTTTGGTAAGTGCCTGAAAGTAGGCAGTATCGTTTTCGGGCTAATAGCCAGGTACCGGCATTAATTAGTTGTGTGGTATCATAAATTACATGCCATCTATGGGCCAATCTACGAATGGGGTTAAAACGAAAAGAAATTCCCCCACACTGTAACCAACCGTGCAGGGTGAATGGCGAAGGATCGGGTCAAAGGAAGATCCGGAGAACCGGAATTTTTCACAGTCAGTAGCCCAGTCTAGTATTTCTTTCTCCACGTGCCGCCACCAACACAATCATTTCCTCATCATCAGGCCTTTAAATTCAAACCGTTAACACGCTAAGGCCTGTCTCCAGCACTGCGGAAAATTGCTGCAAGGAATTTGCTAGTTATTCCGTGAGGGTGTGGAACATAGCTAAAACAGGGTCGATGAATCAGCTGTGTTTTGTAAACAGAACCAACTGTAAAATTCTGCTAAAATTAACAAAGGGGAAAAAATGCACTCTGATGAGGAAATAATAATTTTCATCTCTCTTTTTGGTTTAGCGGACAGTTTTTGCCTACATCTTGCACCATTCACTTAAGGAATAATTTTTGAACATATATTCCTGAGCTGGGTGTCAGCTGTTCTCTCAGTCCACATACGGTCCCGATAGGCAACTATCGATATACATCTGTGGATTCCGCTAGCGTTGCTGGATACACACTCGAGGAATACGCAAACGAAACATTCCTGTCACAGTTTTTTTTTATATGGAGTTTGACAGGAATTTTTCGATTTCGCGGTGCTGGATACTATGCTTAAAGAAAGGAAAAAAAAAACACAACAAGCAAAGACAAACTACGCGAAAGCTAGACTAACAAGGACAGGTTAGGATCGATGGGATAAAGAAATTGACTCGCGAGCGACCGCGTGTAAACCTAACCTAACTGTGCTGTGGTAAAAGACAAATTTTCAGAGCTGGCCTTCTGCTTAGTTAGAGACCAAATCATGCTGCTTGACCCCAGCACCTAGCTAATCGTTTAGATAAAGTGTATGTGTTAAGATTTAAATAATTTTTGTTTTGTTTTGGTTTTCAAACGAAAAGAGGAGCTTGAAAGCTTCCTATCGTCAGTGAGCATCTGTCATTCAGCACAGCACCCGTTCATAGTTTTTGGTTTGTTTAAATGAATTTAAAATGCACATTTAATACCCCCTCCCACAGTCACACAGAGAAACAAGCTCCGAAAGATGATATTTCCAATTATAATATATCCCCTAATAACGTGCTGAAGCAAACCTAAAATCGTGATCGTGGAAAAAGCTTCCCTTGCGCTGGATCAGTCCGAAGGTCGTAGACCTTAATAATTGTCGGACCAATTGTCGCGACACCAGCCAACAAACTAGCTGGCCGGTTATTTGTTTAGCACAGTCGTTTGACTCATTTATATATACCGTAGAATAAGTTTACATTTTCGCATAATGAAAATATTTAACTATATTACTACCCTATATACTTATATTACGTAACTATTTATAATTATATTTCTCACATATATAGCTATCTTTAGTACCTGTACCGGCTGGTTAGGACCGGCAGTTAATTTTTTTGCTTTGAATGATTCTTGTGGTTTGATTAGTTTCCCTTCTTTGTAGTGAAAGTTTCAATGTACCTTAGTATTTAATAAAATGTTTAATATTAGTGAAAGTATGTGCTAAAGAATACATTATTTGGGAACCATGCCGCCGTAGAACGAAGTAGGCTAGCCGATACCGGAGCCCCAGGGATCCTAAGATACTATACATTGGCTCCTCAGGATCATGGTAGGGTGGGCGTGGCACCAATCAGTGCCTGCAAATCGGAGAGCTCCGAATCGACGGTGGATCTGATCTCTATTCTTTCCTTTCCCTTCGGTTTCCTATATCTTACCCTTTCTAGTGAACCGGATCTCTACCTTTTCTTTCCCTGCCTCTCCCTGCCTTTTCTCCGTCCTCCCTAACCCGTAAACGCAGTACGCGAAAACAATAAAATAGTATACTTTAGGAACGAAGCAAACAACTGGAAGGTACCCCCCAACAAGAACCCATACCCCTATCCGACCAGAGACGAGCCGTATAAGCAAGCGCGTACTCCTTTCAACGTTGTCGACCGAAGATTTGCCCGAAGATTCTCTTCGTTAATCGTTACACATCTTATTATATTATAATATAAATTGGGCGCGTTCACCAGGACAACTTTATCAGCGATCTCATCCATCATGTTTTGAGTTCTGGTGAACGCATATGATCCATACTTTACTATCACGACGTTGCCAATAAAATCGGCTCAGAGCCTATCGATATTGGCTTAGAAGATTCGCGACTCGAAAAAAAAACGAGAAGGAACGTGTGAGTCGCTTCTGGGGACGCGACTCTACTTATACCCGCACTCAGTCAGCATATGATTTTTTAGAATTTTAGAAGAAAAAAAACAAAAAAAATTTTTTGCTACATCTGTTATCTACATCTACAATGTATATTTTACATCTAACATGTAGATAATAGATGTACCATTCATATTCAACATCGCCTCCGCTAGGGTTGCTCGTGCACTGAACGCGGCAGCGTGTGCGAGCGAGAAAGAGAATTAGTAGCGCGACTCTGGCTGAAGTAGGCGGGGTAACCAACAGGCTATTATTATGATCCGATCTGATTCAAATTCGGCAATCTGGTAGATATGGGCATTCTCCACGATACTGCATTTTGTGCCTGCCACAGATTTTCGTCCTTTGTGGGGGCGGGGCGTATCACATGAGTCTGGAATCAAAATTTGGTTGCCCTAGCTCTTATAGTTTCTGAGATCCAGGCGACAAGCGAGACGGACAAACAGACATAAACTCGGCTATTGATGCTGATCAAGAATATATATACTTTATGGGGTCGGAAACCTTTCCTTATCTGCGTTGCACACATCCACTTTTACCACAAATCTAATATACCCCCTAACTCTTTTTTGAGTACGGGTATAATTATTAATAAAGAGCAAAAGTACAATTGCAATGGCAATGGTGTCAAATCCATGTGAATACATCAATCAGTCATCTATTTTTTCCATTTTGCAATTAACATTTGTTTTGTTTCATTAAAAGCCGTTTACTTTTGAATTCTAGGAACCTAACATCTTTTCTTTGTACTTCTTTTGTACTTAATCCCTATATCGCTTAACAAGAGGTTTTCTAGGAACGTGTTAAGCGTGGGCCGGGTGTGTTTAGTTTTATATTTAGATCAGGTTAAAGGCGCCACTAGCGTCATATCGTAGCATTTGGCAAATTGTTGGCACTGTAAGAAAAGCCGCCAGTGGCGCCCTTCGATTCTAGCTTCGCAACATTTATTTACAGTAAATATTCGTTGAGTTGAGAGCACTGATGCCATTTCAGTCTTGTTCCTTCAAATCTGTTCCCCTATCCGGAAATCTATCCTGTTTTATGTTCGACTTGGCCTTTTTTAACATTTTTTGTTTTGCTAGAATATGTTAAAATTTGATCCAATATTAACCATGTGGCATCGCAATAATATATTCTGGTATGGCATAAATATGAAATATATATGAAAGACTGTACCACTTGAAAGATATTGCATGAAACCTAGTACTCAAATCCTAAAACTTTTTGCTAGCACAAAAGTGTCATATATGTATTCTTCTAGCGGCCAGTCGTTCTTCCCCAGGCATATTCAGGCCTCCCCAATATTTTATTGGCAAAATAAATGGCAGCAAATGGCGACGCCTCCCTTGCAACCGCCGGCGACCACCGTGAAGAAAACATGTTTTGAAAGCAATATTTTTTTTATATTTATGAAAATTAATAAAAATGTTATATTATAATATCCATATAATTGTCCTTTATATAATGCTGCATTAATTAGATTCTATTTGTCTTCATTATTAAAATATTTCATTTGGTTTTTTGTTCTCTTATTGCTAGGTTTGCTTCGTGTTTGCTGGCAAAAGATATTAAATTGATATCTTTTTCGAGGTGGGTCGAACCATACCAAAAAACCAATCAAATACTTCTGATACTTTTCCAGTATATACCGACCTTTTTGTTTTTCGATCTGAGTACTGCCACTAACCCTAAAGTATATAGATGCGCCAGTTCATACAACGAACGTGTCGCATCTGAGTTTTCTGTCCCAGCTCCCAGGGCCTTCGGCTCTGTGTGGCAGAGGCATTCGGCTCGGGAGCCAGGCCCATGCATGATGAAATTATATAAGGTGGTCTCGTCGGCTGCCGAATCGTTCTGGTTTCAGGACCTTAACGTTCAGTGCGCGCTCGCTTGTTGTAGTGAAAGGTTGGGTACGGACAAATTTTTTGCGGAAACCTTAACCCTTGTTCACAACAAAAATGGCGTATTGTAGTTTTTGCCGCAAACACGTACAAAGAACAGTTTAGCATAACAGAAAATGTAAAACAAAAATTGTTAATGGTCTCCTAAACAGTTAAAATAAATTTAGATGCAAAAACGTTTTATTTTAAGATTAGAATTTATTTTTGAATTAAGAGTCTTAACAAAAGAATATCTATCCAAAAACAAAAGAAACGTTTAATTTCAAATTCAAAATGATTAAAAATTTAATTATAAGAAAAATCAACTCTTTTATTATAACCGGCAACTTTAAGGTAACGCAGAGAAGGAAACGTTTCCGACCCCATAAATTATATATATTCTTGATCAGCATCAATAGCCGAGTTTATGTCTGTTTGTCCGTCTCGCTTGTCGCCTGGATCTCAGAAACTATAAGAGCTAGGGCAACCAAATTTTGATTCCAGACTCATGTGATACGCCCCGCCCCCACAAAGGACGAAAATCTGTGGCAGGCACAAAATGCAGTATCGTGGAGAATGCCCATATCTACCAGATTGCCGAATTTGAATCAGATCGGATCATAATAATAGCCTGTTGGTTACCCCGCCTACTTCAGCCAGAGTCGCGCTACTAATTCTCTTTCTCGCTCGCACACGCTGCCGCGTTCAGTGCACGAGCAACCCTAGCGGAGGCGATGTTGAATATGAATGGTACATCTATTATCTACATGTTAGATGTAAAATATACATTGTAGATGTAGATAACAGATGTAGCAAACAATTTTTTTTGTTTTTTTTCTTCTAAAATTCTAAAAAATCATATGCTGACTGAGTGCGGGTATAAGTAGAGTCGCGTCCCCAGAAGCGACTTACACGTTCCTTCTCGTTTTTTATTTATTTTTTTTTTATTTGATTTGATATTGCACACTTACATAAACATATCCCTGTTTTAGAAATGTTTATACTAAATAAAATGTACATGTACATAAGTATTGTGCAAATGACTCGGCTTTCGACTTTGAAAATTTGTCAATACATTCCTTTTTTTCGGCCTATTCAGGGCCGGATCAACCCCCAACCGGGCCCTGTGCAACCATCAATCTGGGGCCCTCCATTTTTTCACGCCAGTTCCTTCTCTTTTCATTTAAAATAAAAAACTTACAAACTAATCAAACAAACATTAAATTTATATGTTCGGTGTATGAACTGGCACATCTATACTGTATGGTTACTGCTTCCGTACAGAGCCTAGAAAACAGTTTTACTCGTAAAACATTTCTTATCGGTTTCATACGAATATCAACCCTGATTCTGTTCGCGAGGTGTTTTTTGATCTTTTTTGATCTGAGTACTAGGCTTTAAGCTTTTAGTTGTGTTCCGCACCGATTTCCAGGTTCATATTTGTTTTGATCATAGATGTATATCTTAAGATCTAAATAAAACAAGAAATATCTGCCTTTAGCCGCCTTTTCGGTACAATATGTCGATCGGAGTGCAACTGGTGTGTGTTATTTGTGTTTTTTTTGTAGTAATTGCTCTCTTATGTGTTTGTTTTTATTTATTTGTGTTTTAAATGTCAAATTCATATGTTTAATTTATAATTAACATTATTTCTTTCTTCATTTAAACTGTTATCGGATTTTCTTTTCAATGTAGTTCGATTAGTTGTAGATTTGATACAGCTGGAATTGGAAAATAAAGGATATGTTCCAGACCTAGGAAAATTATTAGCTTGTGCCGATGCTGTTTGCAAAAAAATATGCAAAGTGCGGCTAAACTACAACCGTACGAAGAAGGCAGTTCTACAGAGGCATTCGGATTGGCTTTGATGATTCAGTGAATGCACTCACCTTGATAGGAAAATGGGGTTTCGACGGTAGCACTGGACATAGCGAATACAAGCAGAAGTTTGTCAAAAATAATTCAGAAGACAGTTCTATATTTGTAACGTCTCATGTGCCCCTCAGACTAATTACTCGATCGCCAGTCCCGATAATTATATGTATGAACCCTTAGCCATCATCGACTCGCTTTTGTAGTCCAATTAGGTTTCAATTTACTAAGGAATCTACCCAATTGGCTAATGAAGAGGAAAATTGCATAAAAGAGCAAATACACAGTTTACGTTTTAGAAATAACTAAAATATGTATAGAAAACAGTCTCCAACTCACAATGGGGGACGGTAAAATATGCAATGCTTTAAGTGGAACGTCATCATCAAAATGTTACATTTGCGAGGCCAAGCCGACTGAAATGAATAACATAGAACACTGTCTCAACAAAAAATTTCACGAAAGTCGGTATGAATTTGGTTTATCACCGCTACACGCGTACATACGATTTTTTGTTTGGCGGTAGTGGCTCATCAGACGATGGAAACACGGCACGTCGATTTTTTAAAAACTCTAGCTTAGCTGGAATTATTACAGGCCTTGACAATAAACTAATCGACAGATGCGCCACCATTTTGCAGGCTTTAAATTCTGGCTATAAAATTAATTTAGATCAATTTCGAAATTTTGCGCTAGAGACAGCAAGAGGTCTAGTGGAAACATATCCGTTGTATTACTTGCCAGTTTCAGTGCATAAAATATTAATTCATGGTCCTGAAATTATTAATCGAGACAAAAATAAGGATTTAAAAATATATAGGTTACAGCATACTAGGAAAATTTTGCAGGTCACAACAAATACCTTATCAACAGATTGTTTCTTAGTTCAGACCCTCTTATAAGCGGATTAAGAAAATTACCATGTAAAAAGAAAACTTAACTAACAGTGTCTGTTTTTGATTTATTTGAACAATAAATATACCTTTAACTATTTTTTCTCCTGTAGTTTTTTTAGGAACAATATACTCGCTTTTTTTATTAAATAAAATTGGCTGCTGAAGGACATATGGGTTTATAACCACTCTCAAAATTAAAAAAAGTATTCTGGTAATTCAATAACGTATGGTTAAAATTATAGACCTGTATGTAAAGTAGAATTTTTGTCGCCTTCTTCCATACAAGTGCGCCCACTGTGGACTAGTTCATGGACTGTGGGATGAAGAATGAGGAAGAATTTTTTTAATTTTTAAAAGTGCTTTAAAAAGTGTTGATACTCAGTATACATTTGATTTTCAGTGTTGAGGTTGTTTAGAAGTTATACCACTTTTAAGTTTTTCTGTTCGTCTGGTTCATTTAGGCTGTATTTTGGATCAAATCTTGCTCATTTCCAACTGTAACCAGCTGAGAACTTATCTCCAGTTACCTTACTTAACTTCCATGAAGCATTTTTGGAGAAATTTGGTGAAAGGGATACGGAAACCCAAAATTTAATCGAAAGAATCCTTGAAAATGACTCTGCTTGTTTAGTGAGTCAATATTAATGCATAGGGCACTAATACCTTTGGGGACTTAGACTTATAGACATCAAAAAGAATGAATGTGGCATTCAAATTTAATATTCAAATATTACTTGAAGAACCAATCGACTGTGCTATTGACACCATAGTGTAATATTAAAAGACTTTTTTATGAACAGATAGTAGAAATGTTGATCTTTGATACTTTTCTTGTTTAACTTAACCGAACGCCAAGTTATAGGTGTTCAAACTAGAGTTATGAAGGTGTACGAATAATATGCGTGCTTACTGTGTGTCATAATCTCACATAATTTATATACTGACTGAGTACGCGTATAAAAGTAGTCGCGGGCAGAGCAGCGACTCACAACGTCCCTTCTCGTTTTGTATCAATATTTGCCACTCAGCCACTATTTTTAAGCAAACTCTACACCAAATGAGGATAAACATGTATTAACATTTTCGAAATCCCAAAAGACCATAAGCAAAAGTGCCGCGATGCTTGTCTAAAAAGCTAAGAATTCAAGGCTTGTATTAGCAAAGATGATACAGCTGGCATCTATTTCCCTCAAAATGTTATCATTGCCGTGGTCAACCGCGGAATTTTATAAATAGATTAATCTGGTTAAGTCTCAATTAAGGAATTCAGTGAACCTGCCAGGACCAAAAGGATTCTCTGCATAATTATGATGAGTTAATGGAGTTAATACTGTAAAAACACTATTAAGTATCTCACGTTACTAGACAAATTAGTAAATTACGTTTTTTATACCCGTACTCAAAAAGGATTTAAGGGGTATATTAGATTTGTGGTAAAAGTGGATGTGTGCAAACGCAGAGAAGGAAATGTTTCCGACCCCATAAAGTATATGTATATATTCTTAATCAGCATCAATAGCCGAGACGATATAGCCATGTCCGTCTATCCGTCCGTCCGTCTGTCCGTCTTGATGAGGGCCTGAATCTCAGAGACTATAAAAGCTAGGGCAATTTCGCCCCACCCCCTTCCGCCACCACAAAGGACGAATATCTGTGGCAGGCACAAGTTTAAAGATACGATAAAACTAAATACGCAGTATCGTAGAGAATGCCCATATCTACCAGATTGCCGAATCTGAATCAGATCGGATCATAATTATCTCGAATGATGTAGCAGATGTAGCAATGTAAAATGTAAACTTTTTTTTTATATTTAACAATTTTTTAAAATCATAAGCTCAAAAATGTATATACTGACTGAGTACGGGTATAAGTAGAGTCGCGTCCCCAGAAGCGACTCGCACGTTCCTTCTCGTTTTTTAAATTGTTCAGTTTTTTTGTCTTTTGTCTAATTTAGAAACGGTTTTTTAAATTTAAAAGTTGGCAGCCTAAGACCAGGGTTCCGTTGTTACATTAATCCAGGACGAATACTGGTGCTCGTACTCTTGCCTGTTTACGAGAGAGACTTTGGCACCGAATTTAATGGCATCGATCGTGGGGGTTATGTCCTCTTCTCTCTTTGTTCGACGGCCGCTTCTAGTCTCTCTTTCTGTTATTCGTTTTGTTATTAACTCCGTTAGCTCTACAGACTCTGCTAGTCTCCGTGGCTTCCCACCAAATACCCAATTTATTAGTTTAATAAAAAGTATACAATGTATCCCAACAATACAAAAACTTGGAGGATGAACTATTAAAGATCTATGCATCTATTATAATAATTTATACTCGGTATTCGAAGAGTTAGGTTAGGCGATGTATTCTTTTCAATTGTTATTGTTCTATTTGGTCGAAATATTCCGTTCTTGTTGTATTCAGTTTTTAAATTATATTAAACACCCTAGAGATGAAACTTGAATCATATCAAACAATAAGTTCGATAAGTTAGATAATATGTTTGTTGAATGCAGCGGATCAAAATTTGCCACCAATCGTCGCGATGGTCTTGAAAACTAGACAAAAAAATGATCAGAAGTTTCGCTCCTTCTTGCTTTAATAACATCAAAATACTGAAGAATAATAACAATAATGAATAAATATGCGAGTAATGTGATCAATATCTGTAAATAGAAATTATATTTTATTAATAGTAATGTCGATGCTATAATATAATGTAATACCTGTAGTAGTTAGCTTTGAAAGGCCCGGCCTTGTTTAATCCCATGAACTTGGCTTGCTCATCTGTCAGCTCCGTCAGGTGTGCTTCAAAAGTGGGCAGGTGCAGACTGGCTACGTATTCATCTGGTAAAAAATTTAATTTTACGTTAGACAAGCATGTCTGAATGCAAGAAACACGTTAACTTACCCATTTTCTTTGGCAGCAAGTAAACGTCCGACTTGTATCTTCCAGGCGAAGAGTAAAGTTCTATCAGCGCAAGAGCCTGGGTGGAGGAGGCCACGGACACAACAAACGACGAAATGGTTGAGCAGGAGAGGTTTACAAGTCGACCCTCGGCCAGCAGGATAATCATTCTTTTGTCTGGCCAAATTATGTGGTCTACTTGGGAGCGCACTCGTTCCCAAATCAGTTCAGGCGTGTGTAAACTGTTCTGGAACCAATAGAAATGATTTTGAATTTGCAATGGGAAATGGGAAATGTTTGTCGGACGTCATTCACCTACCACATCTATCTCGGAACTGGAATGTCCCATGTTGCAAAGAATGCAACCGTTTTTCATGCGATTCATGTTGTCACGAGTAATAACGTTCTTATTGCCCGTGGCCGTGATGACCACATCTACGTCCCGAATGACTTCGCTGAGGCGCACCACCCTAAACCCGTCCATAGCCGCCTGAAGAGCGCATATCGGATCAACCTCGGTGACATAGACGATGCATCCTTGGCCTTTCAGTGATTGTGCACAGCCCTTGCCAACATCCCCGTAGCCGCAGATGACGACCTGCTTGCCTCCAAACATTATATCCGTGGTGCGCTTTAGACTGGTAGTACCATAACCATAAATAAGAAATCCATCGATTGCAAGCTACACCCACCTGTCGAGAATGGAATCGCGGCAAGTGTAGAAGGTGTCAAACTTGTTCTTCGTAACCGAGTCGTTCACGTTGATTGCCGGGACGGTCAGTTTTCCGGCCTTTGATAGCATGTACAGCCGATGTACACCCGTCACGCTTTCCTCCACAATGCCCTTGATTGACTTGAAAAATTCCGGATACTTCTTCAGCATCAAGTGTGTGGCATCGCCGCCATCATCCAGTATCATATTCGGCTGCCAGCCCTCATTGTGGATACACTTGTCCAGGCACCACCAGAAGTCCTCCTCGGTCTCGCCGCGCCAGGCGAAGATCGGCACTCCTGCCTCAGCCAGCGCCGCAGCCACCGCGTTCTGGGTAGAGTAAATATTGCAGGCCGCCCAGCGGACGCTGGCCCCCAGCGCCACCAGGGTTTCAATGAGCACCGCCGTCTGGGCATTCACGTGTGTGCAGCCAACTATATTGGCATTCTTCAATGGCTTCTCCTCGGCGGCACGCTTGCGCAGGGCCATAATGCCGGGCATTTCCGACTCTGCAATATCGATCTCCCTGCGTCCAAACGCACTCTTGCTAATATTCTTTATACAAAAATCAGTGCTGCCGCTGGAGTTGCGCAGCCTGTTATCCTTAGGGGAGACTTCGTCCTCATCTGAACTGCCTGTGAAACAAGCTGATGGAAAATGTAATTATAGATCATTTAGGTTAGGGGTGGACTTAAGCTGAATAATAAAAAAAACAACTTACTGGAGCTAAACGAGCAAGTGGACACATCGGAAAAACGTCGAGCTATAATGCTCGACTTCTTAACTGCAGTCTGTAAAAAAATGTGAAAATAATTACAGACAATGTATTTGAAGAAGTGAATTAATCAGAATCTCAGATAACTATCGTACATACAGTAGCGGACAAAATCAAATGTGGACACTCTAAAATAATTGAATTTTTTGGTTTTATTTAATTGTTGTATTTCCCTCAAGAAAAAAGCTTATATAACCAAGCTAACAATATAAAAGACAAAATAAATACGTAATAAGTTTAAACTCAAGCCCTTGATTGATTGTGATTTTATTTGAATCGCTCCAATATGCGATTGTATTTCGGTAAGTGGTTGTTCATATAGGCACTCTCTTTGAAATGGCAATCGATTGGCCTTCAGTGAGATAGTTTTCATCAATAATTTCTAAAATATAACTTTTTCCAGCGTCTGCTTCGCGTTTGTTGTTGATCCAAACCTCAAGCAGCGTTGCATGAGTGAACTCATAGACATCTGCAAAATGCAATATTTCCCGAAAAGGGGCAAAAACGGTCCGAAAGCATAAATACCATTTGATTATATTTCAATTGGATAAAAACAGCCAACTTTGTTTGGTGATAAGTTGTGCTGTACAAAAGTAATATTCTACAGAACTACAGACCCAACTTTGTTGGTATACAGCTAAAAACACACTCGAACAACACATGGGGAAATTTAATAGCAACACATAACTATCTAAAAACATGTATTAACAATAAATCTATATACCGTGACCTTCTTTTTCCACCAAAACCACATTAAAATATTTAATACAAACAAAATTACATTAATGCCAAAATTGTCGAATTTATTCGCATAGTGCATCGGTTTAAACTTTAAAGTTAACTAACTTGAGTGTCCACCTATCATTGTCAGCTACTGTAAATACACACATATATACTCGTATAGTTACATAAGCCTAAGAAGTGTAGATAATATACGTATGTACAGCTGCGGTCAAAATAACAGTAGTGCCAATTTGACTTTTCAAATATCCTTTAAAAAAAAACCTACGAGCACTTCCCCATAAAAATTTTAGTTTTTTTAGAGACTACTTTAATTGCATATTGTAATAATAGAAAACAACTCAGAATAACCCATCAACATTTTCAGCAAACAATGAAAATGTTGAAGTACCTCAAAAACGGTCAAAATAATAGTAGAGCAATATTTCATAAGAGACAACGGTCTAATAAAATTTTCTAAGAGGGTTCTTTATATCCTATATAACAACTGTAAATTCGAAGCTAGTTTTAAGATTTATTTGATTAGCCAACTAAATTTTGGTAGCTTTCTACAGAAACCCTCCTCAATGACCTTTGTAAAATGTCGCACATAGCATCATAAATTCTTGACTTTGCATTATGGTTCTTATTTATCATAATTTCTGATCATAATTGTCAATTATATGTATTTGGCATCTCAAAATATTACTTTCCTACTAAAACGAGTCCTTTAAGCACGAACCCTTTTCCGCTCTAGAGTGTTTGCCACGCCCCATGACACCGGTACCAAATGACTAAAAATGAAACTTAAAAAGCTTGAAACTGTTCAATAAACCATTCAAGTTTTTTTTAACAACAAAAGTTGCTGTTGATTTCATAAATTTCAAAATTTTTGGTTGCACTATTATTATTTTGACCGCATCAAAATGGTGATATTTATCAAAAATCTCGATATAAAATGGAAAATAATGGGACATGCTTGTATAACTTTATCATCAAAGAAAGCAATGTATAATAGTTGTACGAGTAAAAAAACATATTTGATTGTTGAAGGAATAGCGGAAAAAATTAGCAATATGCAAATCCATTAGTGGCACTGTACTTGTGGCCCATCGAAATCTGTGTACGAATTCTAAGGAAATCCAAAAGGGAGAAAATATGTGAAGCCTGTCTCTAATTGGCATCGCTTAGCATGCGAGCGATAATTCGTCACGCCAATTGACCCAGGGAGATGTGAAACCGATCGTCTAGATCGGATCTCAATCGATTGCTTCCGAAGGTGTATGTAAACAGACGCCATTTGGAGGCTACAAATGTTTACCTTATCTTGGGTATTCGTATCTATTATCAGTTGCTTAAATTTCTTTGACCGAATGGAATAAAAATGAACTTGTTTTCTCTTAGAAACTCGTATGTATTGTTTCAAACCGCATATCTGTTGCACACTTTCAATTCATTCTTTTAGTAGGGTATTTTATAATTTTCCAAAGAAATTATTGAGGTCAGTCATCGTGAATTACGAACATTAAATTCGCACAGATGAGGTTATCATTGGTATTATTTAAAACAGTCTAATAAAGATGACCTTGTGGAATTTTTGCGAGTTTGATAGCCACAAATAAATTTTGGGGAGGAGTGTACTAACAGCTTCGGGGTGCTTTACTTGTCTCTACTCATTTCTAGCTGCTAAGTTTCGGATTTTGTTTACCTTTCGAGTAACGTCCGTCACGTGCTGTTTTCTATTTAATCGTTAAGATCTGCTATTCAGACTCCGCTGTTATTCTTTATATGATACCACTAGAACTCGTTAGATAACTTTAATGCAATACTTGCCTTATCTGCCAAGCTCAGGTCAGCGAAAGTTGTCTCCGGCACTTTGGTCATTTCGAAGCCAACTGAACTGAAATGGAACAGCCAAAAACACAACAAAATTGCTTCAACGTCAAACATTTTTAAAAACTCTTCAAAGACCGAGAGAACGACCTTGGGCGACTTACATTTAGACAGATTCGAAACAGGTTATTTGCTTCTCTCTGCCTCTGCGTCACGTTTGGGCTTTGTTTGCTTTCTGTTTTCGATTTATTATATTCTGTGCCCCAAGAGACTGGCTCTAATCAACAACTGCAAGTGTTCAGCTTGGCTGTTGGGTAATATATGTACATATGTATGTATGTATGTAACCTAACCAGAATGGCTCGATTTGAAGCAAAGGCGGAGGTATAGCGTCAGCTCCAGTGGAGATCAGTCGGCAGACTAGGTCGCGCTTACCCTCTGATCAATCGCACAGCACAGCGTTTGAATCTCCAACGAGATCGCAATGTTGGTCTCGAGCGCTTTACTACCGAGCTCTCTTTCTACGTATGTATTTGGGGCGTACAGCAATCTTGCTCCGCAGACGTCCTCACTCGGCTGGAGCAAACAATAAACTGATTCACATTCCCAGGTATACTGTGATCAGCACGATCGTATAGATATAAAGAAATAGTGCAAACAAAAAACAAAAACCGAAGCAATGAGACCACGATGCGAGTATCAGCACCAGCTCAAAGAAGAAAAATTCGTATGCAGCAACATGGGAATCTTATCATGGTTCCAGCTTTTATCGCTTTCGCCCGTCGAGCGGTTAGCTGGGCTAACCGAAGCCGAATCCACCCGTCGTCGTCACATTCATCCGCGTCAAAGTCTTATCAAGATCCAAATTCGCTCATTGCTGTCCCGTCCAGATAAGCCAATTCGGCGTAGGCCAAGACAGAGAGTAGAATGCCACTTTATGTGTGCTGTGTGTATTCATATTTATAAGTTCGTTTGCGACTCCAAAAAATTACCCTAAAGCTACATATATTAGAGATCACGAGCTTATCTGTTGAACAGTTTTAGCTCTACTTTACCCTCAGGCATAATTTTTTCGATTGCCGTTTCCATTAACTATAAACGATTGGAACGTTTTTTTTTAAGCACACGTGACTGAACATTAAGATACCGATCATTTTTTACATACGTAAACGGCAGAAAAATTTTCCTGCTCCTGTTCAGCTCTCAGAAGACGAAAGCTACAAAACTTATATACCGCCTTCCACAATATACCCAAAAAAAAAAGAAAACTTAAAAGGAGAATGCGGATGGGATAACTGCTGACATCGCGTCTCACAATGCTTATGTTTTGTTCATGCTGGATAAAATAATGATCGAATCTGACCCAGATACGTCCATCTGGTATATATGGTAATTGTGGATCCACAGATTTTCACCCTTTGTGGGTGCTGGGCGTTTTTGGTGCATTGGTGCATGCACTGGTAACAGTGTGAAAGCACAGGAAGTCTGGATAATAAATTTGGTTTCTCTAATTTTGATAGTCTCTGACGGTTAAGCATTCTGATATTGGACCAAAATGTATAAGGACATATTAATTAGATTGCTCCCATATCGAAAATGATATTCCTTAGATGAATTTTTGGTCTATCGCTAAGCAAGATCAAACGTGGTTGTATACAAGAAAAATTTAGTTGGAGGTTTATCCCAGAAAATACTGAACTTTTTAATGAATATGACCTAATCAGGTCCTAATCAGGCTAAAAGTGACATAGGCCAGAAACTTAAGTAGCAGTCCTCATATATTTGAACTCAAATCCCTTAGAAACGTTGCCAGGATCTTATTGACTCAATGCCACTACGGATCCAAGCGAGAAACTAAATTGATATGTATTGCGAAATTATTATGCATGCGTATGGACCAGCACTCATGGCCTTTATCACAGTCTTCTGTGCTATCCAACTGCTACAGGTGTATTTCAAATTTGTTCACGCTCCCACGATTTTGAAGATAAAACTCAGAATAATGGGGAATGAATATGTCTACCATTAAAGCCCAAACAAAGAAAAATATTTTGCGTTGCTGAGTCCCCTGGCACACACTCTTCCTCGTTCAGTATTTGAAGCACAATTCGAAGTTTTATCTAGTGTGATATCACAGTAGATAGATATATGTATCACAGCACTCAAAATTCACAAGACAGACAGACAGACATGGCTTTATCCACTTGGCTCTTCAAGAATATTTATTTATGTACAATGTACACAGTACATGAATGTTTTTTATAGGATCTACGATATTAATACTCCCATACCCTGTGAGCAAAAAAATAATTCGCGAATTTAAGCAATTTTTGCCTCTTACAGTTGTTGGCTTCGATTTTGAGCCGATTTAGTCACAAAACTGTTCATCATACATGCTATATTATATTTGTTTGCCTTTTCTTAGATTCTCGGTGGTTCGATGAATGTGTAGATTTCAATTAATATTAAAAGGAAGCAGCTGGTTTATTGTGGGACCGGGTTGGTCGTTAACATCATTTCTTTCGTGCCGCTCCGCCATTTTTACAAACTATACCCAATGAATTAATAGCGTACAATTTTATTGGATGTAAATGCGCTCTTTTAGCGTTGCCATAAACCACAAGAAAATTAATCAATCCGCCGAGATAGCATTACACCCTCAACTCTACCCTCTCCAGGAGCGCTGTGAAAGGGATGCTGCGTATGCGGGGGATGATTGTGATTGTTCCCCAAAATGACCCGTACCCGAGGGATGAACTGGTCCTACGGTCTAATTGGTTGCTGACGCTAATTCCAAGTAGAACCTCCAAATAAAATGAGCCGCAGCATTGTGTGCTGCCTGAATGTGATGAAAGGATTTCGTGCTAAGACACAGTAACAAAAGGCTCCAGTTAAAGGCAAGCATGTATTTTGTTTATTTATTACATTATCTTTATGATCTCCTGCAACAGCATTTAATATGGCATCAGCTGCACTCAAATAAACTTATGAGAGTTATAGATCCTATAACCTCATTTCATAATTGATATACATAAGTCACATCATTAACAAAAACGCTCTTTCAGCGTATAAAGTCATATTTACAGTGTACGGTACGCACTATTTACATTTAAAACTAATTTAAAATCTATGTTGTATATACACAAAAGTCTATTTAATACCGTCACGGATCGGATGTGCGTACATATTGTACATAAATGTAGTTAAGCCCTTTGCCGACAGTTTTCATATCGAGCCAACTCTCTCCATAAGATACCAGGGCAAAAACACTGTTGCGGCCACAACGGCAACACACGTGGCGCACAAAGCAATTGTAGTCGACAGATTTGACAGTGAGAAGTGATCTTCCTTTTCCTCAATCTCTTCATGTGGATGCTTTTCAAACTCAAGGACCTCGACATCAAACCGAAATCGAACTTTAGATTCTGGCGAGTCCTTGCGCCAAACCAAATGTCCCGACGACTCGCGTCTCTCCAGGCTCCATTTCGGATCGTGGACTGCAAAAAAAAACACATTGCGCTATTGATTAACAAGAAAGGTAGCCTTTTAAATATTCTAACATATGTACATATGCGTGTATGTATATATACATTTATTCATTATCAGAATAACGAGGTGAGTCGATATACGATAACCGTACGAGCCGTACGTACGAGCTACTGTAAGCTGTTTTACTGTTTACTGTAAGCTGTATATGTGCCTATACTATTTCGAATCTCGACGATCGGATGACTATACCACATAAGATAGTATAGGAACGATTCGTGGAAAAACAAGTTATTCGTGAGAAAAACTCTCTCTTTTCTGGAGATAATTTAACTAAATTCTGAAAATATACAACTCAACGAAAGGAATAAAAAGCGTATACCTATATAGTGCATCCAATTTATACCTTGCAAAGACTGTGTATTTTGATACTTTGATGTTCAGATTTAAATATTTAAATTTACCTGATCCAGTCATTATGCCTCTTTCACTTGCTGATATTCTTTAGAGTCTGAAATAACACAAAAGTAATATTAACGAGGTCGAACGGTAATCAGTCAGTCAAATATTAGAATATTTTATCTGTTTCCATTCTTCCGCTGTTCCTAATTCCGCTACATCTGTCTCTCTCTCTCTTTCCCTTTCTCTTATTACACCAACACGCCGTTCAAGCTTCTTGTAGATACATATGTCATTCGGTCATTCCCTACGATACTGCGCCTTCCGTTTTCTAGTCTCTTAAAAATTATAGATGCCACAGATTTTCGTCCTCTGCGGGGTCGTCAAGGGGCGTGGCAGAATTTTGAAACAAACTTGATTCAGTGTGATATCACATGAGTCTGGAAACAAGATTTGGTTGCTATAGCTCTTATAGTCTCTGAGAACTAGGCGTCAAACAAGACGGACGGACGGAAGGACAGACAGACATAGCCATATCGACTCGGCTAGTGATGCTGATCAAGAATATATATATACTTTATGACGTCGGAAAAGTTTCCTTCAGTGCGTTAGTGGGTGTAGTTAAATACATATGTATCTATGCATGTACTTGTGATGTACCTTGTACATGTGTCTAACTCAAAACGATATCATGAAAAGTATTTCGAGAAATGTGCTGCCCGATAACCTCAGGCAGTACCAGTGAGTTGATAGCCATGACAACGACAACTCACTCGTTCCAGCTGAAGTTCGTCCATCTCATTAGAATTTCTCGCACACTGCCAATTACTGAAAGCTTTACCCAACAGGCGTCGATTGTGTGAAACAGTATTGAAATGTGACTTAACATATCAATGCCTGACCCTGTCCTTCACCGTTCAATTGTCTCCAATGAAAAGTTACTGCCGATTGGGGCAGTGCCTAGAGCGAAGATAGTACATGAATTGAGCCCGTTTAGACTTTGATATGGTTGAAATTCCAACTTTTCCGTTTACTCACTCAAGCAGTTCAGTTCGAAAGACACCACCTGACTTTTAACACCCACTATACAAAGGTACATCGTTGCTATTAGCCTATTCATTTGACCGCCTATTCATTAATATTTAAAACGAAATGCGACTAAAATAAATATACAACAAAAATTGCCCATTTCTATATAATGAATTATGAAAATAAATGTTAAGGCCTAGAAGCTAGGGCCTAGAAATAAACGTTCATTCTTCTTTTGGTGCGACTCTTGAAGCCACAACAATAAACAATTAATTACATAAAATAGACATTCTGAAGAGTATGTAGGATATATGTACATATGTATGTACCTACATAAGTACATATATGTATGTATATTTGATGAGTACGGTTCAAAGCTATGTTTAAATATTACAATCCTGGTTAATTTTAGAGCCAAATCTACCAATACATAATATACCCTTTCTACTATACGAGAGATGGGTACACAACATAGTGGAATGTTTCTTTGTTTTCAATGCCATTTTAGCATATTTCACAAAGTGCTCGACTTCGAAACAACATGGGAAGGTCATAGTGCGAAATTAGCATTCCAACGATGGGGTTGGCCTTGAATCTTGAATGCCAGCAAAACGACAGCATAAAAACTCGACCTGACTGCAATTGAATAGCAAGACATCAAATTTTAAAACGATCAACAAGTAACAACAGCTGACCGCAGAACAAAATAGATATGGGCATATCCGCGGGTGGCGAACGTACGTTCGTATGCTTTTAATGCACAAAAAAGATAGAAAACAAAAACTTTCCAAGACTTTTTTTTTGCGTTTCAATAGCATTTTGTTAGCTCTATGCTTAGTGCAAATGATGGGGTTCATCGAGTTTTAGTTTTTAAAATAATTAAAAAAAACATGCGGTCGCGAACGTACGAAAAATAGAAGTCGACTTTGACTTAATCTAGAAAAATGCAATTATCTGCGAATTGGAACGGAATATTCTAAAACGATAAATTGACTTTAAAAGAGGATTAATGTATCTTTCTATAAAGTATATTCTCATAAAATTATCTCCACTGGTTTAACAAAAATTAAATTAAGTACCGGTCGCGAACGTACGGGTCGCGAACGTACGATTTTTCCATATGTATTTTAAATTTTTTCACCTTACGTTTTCCCTTGAATCAGTTCATATTCCCCTTAAAACCAACTTATTACTCCATTTTATGTACGTAATAATATTTATAGTAAGAAGAGAAAATTTTATTTAAAATGAAAAAAATAAATGATAACAAGAAATTTATTTATTTAACTTTTGTGAATCGCTTTTAATTTTATTGAGATATGGGGTCTGTTTTCCACTTGTTTTAGCCATCTACGAATATTTATATGCGTGTTAAACAATTAAAAGTTAAATTAACAAATAAAAAAAATACTTACGGTCGCGAACGTACGCTACTTCGAAAATCAAAATAAAAAGTTTGGTTAATAGTAACCCCAAAGTTATTTTATATTTAAAATAGTTACACAAAACTTACTTTGCACATGCAGTTTCAGCCACCTGCTTGCATTCAATGCGAAGCAATTACAATAAAATGATGTTTTCGGTCGCGAACGTACGATTAGAACATAGATAAGAAGCAAAATAAAAATTAATCGTTAACTGAAGATTTTTTCCGTCTCTTTGCATTTTTCTCTTCTTAAGAGATTGCAATAGAGAGATTTGGTAGAAAGAGTGCAAACATATCATATGTTTTGCATGCAAAATAATTAAATATAAAAATGCCTTCAAAAAAAGCTAAAAGTGAAGAAATCACATTTTTCAAGTTTTCAGGCAAATTTTCTTATGAAAACCACTGAGATATGCCATAAAACCATTGCAAAAAAAAACGATAATTATGAACATTTTATTTTTCGGTCCTGGTTGACCATTCGGCGGATATGCCCATATGCAATGTTATTTATTTTTTACTCAACAACACAGAACACATCGACGACCTGCTTCTGGACTTTGCTCCTCACAACGCGCTATTGCACAGTGCAATTCCCTACAATTAATTCCTTTAAAATAATGCGATGCTTACAAATACTTTCGATCGTCTTCCGATAACATAAAGCCATAAAAGAAACACACGCCACTCAAATGAGTTACTCTCTGGGGACCTATGTACATATAATGGGATTTTTCATTTGTGCTGCTACCGCTCTCTGATAAGATTCGCAAAGAAAGAAACGACAACGTCAGCTCAACACTTTAATCAATGAACTCACTCAGTTGGCCGCTACATAGAATAGACCACTCAGCTGATTGCGAGCTTTTGGCAGAAGCCAGTCCGTTCCACTGCGAGCACTGGTACAGTAATCACTTGTTCTAGCTAACAGAAGAGCTTTGCCATACGCAATTCCAAAAATCACATCCCGCAAAAAATTTAAAAGCCGAAAAATATACATCTTCACACTTTGTATGGTTTTTTGTTATGACAGTCAGAAGTCCCGCGGACTCTGAACCGAACCAAATTTTCACCACCTATTCCTTGAATAGTCACAACAGAATCATGTCGCACAAGCCAATGTCCACTGTGCTTAAAACACAGAAACAAAGGTCGAATGGTTGGGTTGCCACAAGTACAACTGCTATACATTTCACTAGGCACTAAAATTCACTGGAGGTACACACAACACGCGCCACCGAAAGATAAGAGCGGAAAGACCCTCATTCGGTTAATTGATGTACATTGTACATACACATACGCTTAAAGTGTTTATGAATATTTGGCATACGTCTATATGCATGTAAATATGTATGTGCATAGATCGTACATCGTATGTTTTCAATTAATCAATACGTTTAATGTCAATGAATGTTCCTGGACATGCCTCATGCCAATCGATTGTTCAAGGGTAGGAAAGTGGAGCCACTAGCAACCGAAATGAAAAACAACAATACTATTCTTTGTGCAACTTTTGTATTTCAAAGTCGATGCTCAGCTGCAGTTTATGTAAAGCTCGACGTGTTTTTGTTATTACCGCCTTGATTGATTTGAAAGCTCATCAGCGAGGCCGAGCACCGATTGCGGATTGCGGATTAGTCACACAAAACAGACAAAACACACTCTGCCACCGGGGTACAGCGGACGTCGCAGTTGATCTTGCAAGCTCTTGCCGAGTGTGCCCGCGCCGAACTATTGAAGTCCATGTATGAAACCAGACTGCCGATACCGCTCCGGCTACATTCCGTCGCAGCGCCAACAGTAGCAACGGAACGGGAGCCGCCGGCCCGAGAGTCACTGGGGGGCTCGCCCTCGCCTCACACCATTGTGCTGTGCTTTTTGCTTCTGCTCGTACCAACCAGAGTGGGGCCAACCAACTACAACTACCCCACCACTACCCCATTCGTTTCTCTCATCTTTGAATGGAATATGCTTTTAGATGTGAATATTTTGATTTGAGTTCGCCTTTCATCTCACTTTACGACTGTATAAATGTTCAACATAGTGTACCATCGATACCGTGCAAGAAGTATTATTAATTATTATCATTACTTAAAAAAGTATACATATACATATGTATGTCTGGCTCCATAAAGTATATATGTATATAGTATATTACTGGTCAGCATGAACCGCCGAGTGGATAAATGCTCAATCATTTAGCAGCCATAGGAAAGATCGGTCAAATCGGTGTTTGCCGGGTTTTGTGGAATGAACTATGCCCAAGGTAAATTTTCGTCAACCTTTTCGTTCACTTCTGATTTTAGAACATATTTAATAAATAAGTTCCTTGTAACGGAGGGTATTATGATTTTGACTAGTCAATTGACAACCCCTGGCACCCGTGATCACCTTAAATGTTAAATGGGTCCGTCTATTAAATATACTTACATATGTATGTATGTACAAGTATTTTCATGAAAACGAATTCAATATACCCCCGTACTGCCCGTAATTGATTACCTGGTATAAAAATGGGCATGCCTCCGCACAAATGTAGTTCTTAGTTGGTCAGTGGAAATTAGTGGCTAATTAAATCCACTAATTTCAAAAAATATTAAATATTTAAATATTATATCTAGGATTAAACAAAAGTCTCGTGATCTACATATGTATGTACATATGTAGATAGTGAGGTGGACGATAAGCCATTTCGTTGTTGCTTTCCCTATTGTTTTCAATAAGTAAAAGTAATGTGAAAACATATTAACAGCTGACATACATAAATAAGTACGTATGTACATATACATATTTAACGAGAGGGAATGTGTGAGTCGCTTCTGTGGACGCGACTCTACTTATACCCGTACTCAGTCAGTATTTACATTTTGGAGCATGATTTTTTAGAATTAAAAAAAAAAATTTTACATTTTACATTTTTTTTGCTACATCTGCTATATACATCTACCATGTATATTCTACATCTAACATGTAGATTATACATGTACCATTTAGATTCTACATCTCCTCCGCTAGGGGTTGCTCGCGCACTGAACGTGGCAGAGTGTGCGAGCGAGAAGGAGAATGAGTATCGTGTCTCTGGCTGTTGGTGGCGGGGGAACCAACAGAAAATTAATTTCTTCATTCTGGCTATAATTATGATCCGATCTGATTCATATTCGGCAATCTGGTAGATATGGGCATTCTCTACGATACTGCGTTTTAGTTTTATCGTATCTTTAAAATTGTGCCTGCCACAGATTTTCGTCCTTTGTGGGGGCGGAAGGGGGCGGGGCGAAATTTTGAAATACACTTGTAGCAGTGTGATATCACATGAGTCTTGAAACCAAATTTGGTTGCCCTAGCTCTTATAGTCTCTGAGATCCAGGCGCTCAACAAGACGGACAGACAGACAGACGGACAGACGGACTGACAGACATGGCTATATCGACTCGGCTATTGATGCTGATCAAGAATATATATACTTTATGGGGTCGGAAAATTTTCCTTCTCTGCGTTACACACATCCACTTTTACCACAAATCTAATATACCCCTTAACTCTTTTTTGAGTACGGGTATAAAAACAATCGATCTGTGTGGGTATCAAAAGCTTTGAGCCAGATGGTACCCTTCCCCTCCGTTATTTTTCAACAATTGAGCATCACACAACTGTCAAATATATGTAGAGTAGGTTGTTGTCATGAAAAAGAGTAATTGAGACCAATTGATCCCTACGCCTACCGTAATTATCATACCCAGCCGATAAGGCTTGTGCAGCGGTTAGGGGGTACCAGCATCAACAGAGAGAAAACAATAGGTACTGTTCTCTGGGCTGTATTTGTCGCTGTGTGTTGAGTGATTGTCTGATTGTACTTCCAGTCCGCAGTAATGACAGCTCTCTTTGCATACATACACTCTTACACAAGTACGTAGACGTATGCACATATGTATGTACATATTATATTTTGTTTGCACTCTCAGCGGAAAGACTCAGATTATCTGCGCGGCGCGAGAATGAATTATCATTTTCCCTTCGTCTGCCCTGATCATTGGACCAAAATAAATTAAAATAAAAGCGCTCGCGGAAGAGCATACATATGTACATATATGTATTTAATAATACTGTAAGTTGTAAGTATCAAATAAAGGTATGTCCCGAGCATCGACATCTGAACGTTCTAACTCTGAAGACAGGTAGGTAGGTCTTGCGCGTCAGCGAAGCAAATGATTTTTGAATCTTGGTCTCGCACCCTGACGTAGCCACTCACAGAGTTTCTTGACCGAGGTGCTCAGAAACTGTGCCGATATCCAATCGCTGGAAAGCTTGAGCCTGCCCCACAGCTACGACTACAACGAGCGGAAGATGCTTTCCCCAAATCCGTATTCCTTCAGCGGGAATGTGTCGAATAGCAGCTGTGCCAGCGAAGACGTTTTCTTCACAGAGGACAATGGCCGTATTTCGTTGGCCTACGAAAATCTAAAAAGTATTCCACGCCGACTTGCAGACAAGTTTGCAGCGCAGACCAAGTGCCTCGATCTTAGTCATAATGACTTTCGCGATCTAAAATTTCTCTCCTTCTTCGAGGACCTGGACACACTGATCTTAGACAGAAATGTGAATTTGGACTTGAACACACTGCCGTATCTGCCAAGCCTTAATATATTGTGGTAAGTCACCGCCATCTGCATTGCTTTCGATGGCCACATTGACACTTTTTATATTTAGGATCAACAACTGCGATGTCTCAAACATAACCGACTGGATACACCGCATCGAACGTCACTGCCCAGCGCTGGCACAGCTATCGTGCATGGGCAACCCCGGAATCCGCAACGTCTTCGGCAGTCAGGGTGCCGAAATGGCTGTCGCCCGCGACTATATTCTTCAAGTATTACCCAATCTTAAATATCTTGACGGTGTGCCGGTGCCGGTATCCCAAAAAAACGGTAACGGAAGCCATTCTGCTCTCTCCCCATCCCAAGGACAATGCCAAGACGACTCAACGAGCCACTCGGGCAGTGGGAAAATTTCCACACCGACACTCGCCTTCAAGAATCTCTTTCGACTCAAACAATCCCCGAAGCCGCATGGTCCTGGTGGAGTGCGAAGCGAGCAGATGTTTGGAAACGGCTCCTCCACAAACTGACGTAACATTAAAATACGGTTCGGGAGGGTACATATGTATGTACATACAATATATGCATGTGGATGCACCTGGGTGCACCTACAAAACAATGGATCCAGTGAATGTGCACGAGTATATGATAATTGTCATGAACTAAATATGTACACATATGCTAATGTTAATAAGTACTATATGCACGAGCCAGCATATGCAGTATATGCAGAAGCAAAAATAATCTAGTGTCATAAAATGAATTTTACAATGCAGCGACTGAACCACATCAATAAAGGTTCTTTATTAATGGCTGGGATTATTAGATACATATATGTATATTCGTGCATTCCCAATAATTTTTCCTATTTTTATTCATGGTAACGTTATTATAACTTAAAGACCACATTGTTCAATATCTAATCAGCACCTGTTTCGATTATGAATATTTCTTTGAAACGTACAGAAAGAAGCTTTCAGGCACCATTAAACGTAAATATGTATGTATGTACATATGGATATTAGGCTGTGCCAAAATTTGATCAAACAATTTTTTTTTTATCGCACGCCCCCTTTTTAGTTTCTTTGTTAATGAATATTATACAATTTTTTTCAAATTTGTATTTTAATGTTTGGGGGTTGCCGAAAAGAAAATACACGTTTTTTGTTTGTTAAATATTCATTAAAAAAAATACAAATTTAATTCGTCGGTTTTTTCACATAGTTCATATTGATAATAAGGTATTTTTATTTTGTTTTTTAGTTACTGTTAAAAAATTAGCGATTGGTGAAAATCAGAACGTTCAGGGGATATATTTAGTTAACTGATCGCAAAAACTTGTGCAGATTTTTTACTGCCAATAACTGACTAATGACGATATGAAGGGTATCAATATATATTCAATAGATTTCAACAAATATTGGATATTCATTCATTCAGCAAACAATTTTTAAATTTTCTTTCCTAAAAATATTTGAAAAAATAAGATTATTAATAAAAATAAAATCTTAAATATTACTATCAACCCAAGATAACAAATTTTAAGGGGAGTCCCGTTTTTGGCTCAACCTAATGTATCCTGTTAATATTACTGTAAATATTATTACTAAGGGCAAGCAACTGCGCATCAAATCTTTATTTTGGCCATAATAATGATCCGATCTGAACCAGATCCAGAACCAAAGCTGGTAGATATGGTCATTCTCAAGGAATCTGCGTTCTCGTATCTTTAAAATTGTGGATGCGGGGTCCGAAACTATTCCTTCTGTGTATTTCGCACATCCACTTCGACCATACCGCACATATATCAACATACGGCTACAAAAGTAGAAACTCGGCCCCAGCAGCGACTTTATAATAGAAACATTTGTATGTACATACATATGTATGTTTGGAGCTGTCATAGGTCGAACATAAACGTTATACCCCAGGACTCAAAGAGCACATGATAACTAGAGGCATCGTGATACTAGATCAAGTTGGTTTCAAATGTCTAAAACTTAGTTCCTAAGAGTGACAGACTCTCTCGACCCGCTCCTTCTCCCCGGCTTGTAAGGGAAGTGCACGAAGAGAGCGCACCACTCCGTTCGCCAACCCACCGAATACTCACTTGTAGTGGCACTCGTAAAGTCACCTGCTTTCCGTCATCTCGTCAAACATGTGTTTGCGGTAGGGAGAAGTGCAATGTGTATTTTGACTCTCTACTGTAACGCCATGGGAACACTCAAACGAATGTGAATATGAATAACATTTTTTGTTACAAAAATTCAACAAGATTCAGTTTTTTTCATAGCTAACTGAATGGTATTTAAATCGGATACTATATGTATCATAAAGCTGAAGCAGCAGTAATCAACCTGCAAAGGTATTTAAATCTTCAGCCCACAAAGCTAGCATTATTTTTTTATTTATGCTTTGAGCGCTCGTGTAAGCCGTATGTTATGTTGTTTACTATATTAATAAGAGGAACAAAAAATTTGTAATCATTTTTTTCTAATCTTTCTGCACAGTTTATTGCTGAACTATCTTCACGCAGTCAATTTTATAAGTGATTGGATGAGCAGGATTACCGAATTGCTGAACATGATAAATACTAGCTTGGATGCACTGTTTGACTAAATTCTAATTTACACCCGGTATTTTTAATATTTATATTTTTTAATTGTTGAAAACTTATTTTGGAGAATATTTGGAATTTTTTTTTAGACACATGTTGCATAAATAAATCGACCAATAATTGCATCTTTGGGTCAATTTGACTTTATTTCCAAGTTTCCTAATGCTGCCTCCAATGAGAGAATTAATTTCTCATTGTTTTTGATCGAAGACTGCTTGGCGGTATGGGACGAAACTTGTTCCAGGGCCCACTGTGCCAGCTTTTGCGACTCTTTGCGCTTGGAACTTACTGCTTTAGAATTGGCCAAAAAGTTGCAGCTCAAATAAAGGCCATAGAGGGCACGCAAATTGTGAGGATTCAACTTAAGAGCCTGCGAATAGTACGTACGAGCTGCTTCAACATTCTCAACGCCACCCTGCAAGGAATACAACTTATTGTCCATGTGTTTTTATGGCAAATTTTGGAAATAGCTTACCATAGTGTAACGAATCTCTGCGAGTCTCTGATGTATCAAATGGCTATGGGGATTGTGCAGCAAAACTTCCTCCATGCAAAATGATGCCTTTCCGTACTCGCCCTCGGCCAGGTACATGCTGCACAGCTCGTGCCATGCTTCCTGATCGGACATGAACCTGCAAATACAAAAAATTAGCGAGAATTCCTTTCCAATGTATTATACAGAAAGTGGTACTTTTTTAAATAATCGTTTAGTTCCTTGATGGCTTCCACCCGACGACCACGCGCCTTAAGTATAGCAATCTTCCGTTTCCGGGGCGCAGCATTTGTCTCATCTTTGGCTATTATGGCATCCAGCACTTCATCAGCCTCGTCATATTGTTCGAGTGCTTCATAGCGCATAGCTTTAAATTTCATCACGCGCAGACTACCGGGAAACTCCAGGCTCAGCTGCTTGGTGCAATTTGTGGCAATATCGAATCGCGCCGTATCCAGTGCAGCTATTATCACCTGCTCCAAAATCAGATGTCGCTCATTGCCAGTTTTATGAACTTTGTCCTCGAGTACCGCGACCCAAAGCTGGACAACCTCCTCGCTATGTCGTCCGGTTTCCTCGCGCCACTTTCTAAACTGGTCTCGCACATCTGAAAAGAAAGTGGATACGTTTTTACTTTGATTTTCCATCAGATTTAATTTAAATATTCCTAAATAAAATGTCATTTATATGTGCGTACACATGTACATAGAAGAAGAGGCATGCTTAATTCAATTAAAGTCCGACTATTAAATGAACGACAAAAACTTTACCTGACCAGCTCATTTCTTCGTAGTTCAGTGACATTTTTACTGAAGCGGGTTTATCTAATGATAAAATTTAATTTAATTTTTTTAATTTATTTCAATTGAGAAGGGGACAGTGTGACCGCGGGCTTATCGGCAAAATATACCTTTAGGTCCTGATAAATATACCGAATTTTCCTTATTTTCAAAATATACCGTAAATATATCGATATAACGAAAGTGACATTTCGCACGGTTCCCAGTGTGGTCACTGTTTGGTTTCTTTACAAATGGGATCTGTTAAAATTTCAAATTTTGTATTCAAGGAAGGACGTCATAAACACAAACTATCATAATCTACTTCATAAAAATTGTATTGTTGTAAAATAAATAATCAATTACTACCATCAAAAAAGTTGTTACATATAATGTATTTGCGTAACAGAAATTTGAATTCGAGGGGTGATGGGTGGTCCTCCAGTCCACCTTTGCCCCGCATTGCACCAAAAAAGTGCTGCAACTGATACTGCGATATACGGCTAGTGAAAAGGTATTTCATATTGTACCTATCCGCAACATACTTAAACAATTCGTCCCAAGAGTTATTACTAATAATAACATTGTTTTGAAAGGGCAATCTATTGCCATTTGGTACTATTACTTGGGACATAACATGGGACATCTAGATTCTAGACTGATCCTCTAGACTTTTTCTACAGCTTTACATTAAAAACTTCAAACCAGTCGTTTACCAATTGAATGAAGTCTGCCGCTTCGGATGCGTTGCATACATCCAAGCGCAATGAATAACAGTGCTTTATTGCACTGGCTGTGCGATTTGAAAACAGCTGAGCTGCAAGCTTGACTTTCTGTTTGCCTGCATAGCGCACGTTAAGGTGTTCATTTTCCATCAAGGAGATGACAAAATCTAAAATGCCTGGCTGTATTTCTACTGAGTGCAACCATCTATCCAAAGTGGATAAGGATGGAAGTGGAAACCCCTTATTGATCAATTGGATTGGCGATATGCCCGGGGAGCATCAGGATGGAGACAAATCGAATTCGAAATGTCATCGTGATTCCATTGGACTCTTTTTCCGCCGTTTTCAATTTTTCTGACTTGCGATTTTGTGTAAATAGTACTAAGGGAATCAGTCAGCGTCTGCATTCTTCCGAGTTGTTCAAGGAGCTTATCATTTTCGCGTTGTAGGTCAGAAACTTTCTTTTGCAAACGCAAATTTTCTAAGGCAAGTCCAGAATCAACAGCTTCTTTTCTGTAAATTAATCATATTAATAACCATAAAATTATAGCTGATATGTATACATACTCGGTTTGCGAGTTGAAATCAAAAACATTGTCACCACAAGCTAATGGCATGTATGCGGTGAACACTTGCTTGGCTTCTAGCTTCTGCGGTACGGCATTTGGCATCAGTCGTCTCCGTTTTTTTGCATTTTCAGACGAATGGTAAAAAAAGTCAGAGTCCTTGAAATGTTTTCTACAAATTTTACTCGTACTCGTAAATTTTACGCCGGTGCTCTTTGACCAGAGCTCCCTTCTGCTTTCGTCTCTTGGTACTGAAATAGTCCTTTCCAAAGTTTTCGACCGGATAGCATACAATATTTTGTGGACATGTTTATATCTAATAAGGAATCAAAGACATATATAAAATAGCACACACAGTATATTAACTAAATGGCGAGTTTATTCGTAAACAATGAAGAAGAACATGAAAAGAATCATGCGCTAGACAGCCTCTTTCAATAACGTTTTATCCATGATCCATAATGTATTTAAGGTGGTGTGGTTGAAGGGCGAGTTGAAAATGTGGATGGTCCATGGCAAAACTTATAGAAAGTAGTCTCATCGCGACATCTGCTCTCTTTTGAGGACGATATGTTTGCAGTATACAACAACTCTCAAAGAGTACTATCTCTTTCTTGCGCTTGTCTTTCTCATATCTGAGAGAAGAGTTAAAAATATATATGCTCCCATCATGGTCCTCACCATAGCGAACGAGACCAGACCACCTTGGGCCATGGATGGTCCTCAAAAGAGAGATGCCACCTTATATAGTTGCATCATGCTTGGGCATTTCCATTTCATTTCGGTATTCGGAGATTACATAGAATTTGATTCATAGCATTGTATATCCTTTACATACTTTTAATATAGCAATATAGCAGACTTTTGCATCAACATAAACTCCTTTCAAACACACACCAGCAATATAATATAAATAAAATACAAGACGGTGTTGGACACGTCTCCGGTCACACTGTATTGTACAGTGTGATCATCGATATTTAGTTGAAGCATCGATATGTCAATCCATCGCGTAACAATCATCTCTAGTTGTTTATAAGGCAGCAGCAGCATTCAAAATTTCCAGTTTATAAAACTAAAATTTGGTCTACAAAGCGGACAACTTTTGCTGCATGCTGTGAAGAAGACGTCCATTACTAGAGGAAACCGCGGCGAACGCGAAGCAAAGACAATGGGTCCTCCGCAATTAGGGCGTACATTTTTGGGCTTCGACTTGAGCACTCAGAAGGTAAAACGGTAGACACTGCCTACGTTGTATTTTGCGTTGCAGAGGCGTGTTGCTCGACGGCTTCTAATCCGTCTGCTTACGCATGCAGCTTCAAGCAAGCGCGTGTTATTGAGAGAGGTCAGACAACCTAGTGGCACACGAATCTCGTAACGGGCACTTCTTATCAATGACCCCTAGCCGTTCTCTATAGCTTATCTGTAGCCGCAATAATAGAGCTATAAGCGTATGTATTTTTATGCCCGACGCAGATGTGGCCGGTTAACCACCCAAAGAAGTGGAAAGTCGTACAAAATGACGCAATCTTTGAGACTTACTTGCCCTTAGAACCTAGCTAGATTCGATCGTTAGTTTTAAGGTGTGTCCAATGACTCTTTTCAGCTGAAAGCTGTTCTGCTGAGCTGCAGCCTGAAAGTTGTTGCCTCGGCTGAGGTCAAATTCGACAGCGACTTGCCGGAGTTTCGAACCACTGGTGGAGCAAGCCCCGGACCCAACAAACATGAGTACTAGACTAGACTCCTAAATATGACCTATACATGACCTATTCGTCAGATTCTTTGTGCAGCCAGTGATGTGGGTGAAGGCCATGGACATTGTTTTGGACCGTTTGGTGATGCAGGAGGCCGATTTGAGCACCGTTGCAGCCATCAGTGGGTCGGGACAGCAGCATGGCTCCTTGTACTGGTCCAGGCACGGCATTTCATCATTGCAAAATCTTGATCCCGAAAAGTTTCTCCACGCACAAATCGATGACTCGGCATTTGTGGTCAACCGCACGCCCATTTGGATGGATGCGTCCACCACCAAGCAATGCCTGGAGATGGAGACTGCCATTGGGGGGCATATCCAGATGGTTCAGCTGACGGGCTCCAAGTGCTACGAGCGATTTACGGGCCCTCAGATACGCAAGATCTACCAGCAGCGCACGCATGCCTATGAGGATTCCCAACGAATCTCTCTGGTCAGCAGCTTTTTGGCCTCTCTCTTTTTGGGAGCTGTGGCACCGATCGACTTCAGCGATGGCTCCGGAATGAACCTACTGGACATCCGCGAAAAAACCTGGTCCAAGGCCTGCTTGAATGCATGTGCCCCTGACCTAGACGAGCGTCTCGGCCAGGCGGTTAGTGCCAATACGGTCCTTGGCAACGTTTCAGAATATTTTGTGAAGCGCTTCTGCTTTCCGGCCTCATGCAAAGTCGTCGCTTGCACAGGAGACAATCCATCGGCCTTGGCAGGAATGCTACTGGACAATGCCTGGTTAAGTGTATCCCTTGGCACTAGCGACACTTTAATGATGAGTTTTGAAAAGCCGCCCAACTGGGAGGAGGGCCATGTGTTGTGTCATCCAACGCAGACGGACGAGTTCATGGGACTCTTATGGTAGGCCGTCCACCACTTATGGATCCAACGACACACTAATGTGCATTTTCTCATTCAGTTTTAGAAATGGCTCTTTGGTCCGTGAGGCCATGAACAATGCGGAGGCTGGAGGAAATTGGGTAAAGTTCAACGAGCTGCTTGAGTCGACACCGCGGGGAAACTTTGGCAATATGGCCATGCACTTCAACGACATGGAAATTATTCCCAAGGCAAAGGGCACATTGCGATGGAACAAGGATTGTTTGCCTAACTCCCCGGACGCTTCCAAGGGTGTAATTAAGTAATTATATTAAGGAGCTGGACATATATTCTAAACATGTGACTTACCAATTCGTTCTGATTGAACAGATTTAGCTCACCTCAAATCGAAATTCGTGCCTTAATCGAGGGCCAAATGCTGCATCATCGAGCTGTTGCCGAAGACATGGGCTTTCAGTTTGGAACAGACACGAAAGTCCTTGCTACTGGCGGAGCGTCCATAAACCAGTCTATTCTCCAAGTTATCGCTGACGTGTTCAACGCGCCCGTCCATATTCAGGTAAGCTCGTGTCTCCTTTGCCCTTGCAATGCTCCACTATTATTCAAATTGCCTTTTTCAGAACGAGAGTGAGGCTGCCCTAATGGGGGCCGCTTATAGAGCATCGTATGCTCTGTATCGGCATGAGCTTGATCAAACGGTGCCTGCCCTCAGCTATCGCGACCATATCCTCAGCCTGACGTCTAACAATCTGCAGCTTGTCTGCGAACCACACAAGGACAGCGAAGCAATTTACGCACCAATGCTGGACCGATACCGCGACATGGCGGGTATCCTGCAGAGCGGAAACCTATGAGCGAACGGAACCCAAGGCCACATTTTGTACTCCAATGCATTCCCGACTTACTCTTTACTTTTCTATTCCACCTGACACTAATAAGTATGACTAAAGTGCAATTAACAAAATTCTGTGATCGAGAATTTATTAATTATAAAAAATGTATGCGAAACCATAACTAATCAATCTCTGTATATGGAGCACACAACTATGCTGGGCTGCGACCTACTCGTCCGATTTGTTCTCCGGCTCGGAAGGCTTACTTCTTGCGACCGCCGCGCTCTTTCACCTGCAAATGCACCGTCATCCCGTTCAGGAGATTGTAGAACGCCATCGAATTGCTGTCTTTGAAGAACATTCCCTGAAAATCGAGGCAAATAATCGAGGTATATAATTCAGTCTAGCCAAAATACAAAGGCTCAACACTTACCTCGTAGAAGATTTTCTGCTTGGCCGGCGGCATGCCTGTTTCATCTTGCAGCTTTGCCTTGAGGTTAGCGATCGGGTCAGTGAGTGCCAGTGTTACAGCGATCATCTGTCCGTTTAACTTCCACTCGGACTTATCGGAGTTCGGCACATGAACCTGGATGGTGACGGGGCTCTGCAAGAAAGCGGAAAGGGCATACAAATTAACTTTTTCCAGTGGTAACATGAAGCAAGAAGATGAGTGTGTGCAAGGTCATATATCCTTAAAGCGTTGTGAAGATGCGGCAGATGATGCTGCCCGAAAATTTAAATGGATTACTAGTTCTCCTGCCCTTGAGTTTCAGACAGGTGTCCAAGTAAAAATGATAAGTAAAACAGACGGTAGCTAACCTTGTGCGTGGCAATGAATTCCGCTTCCGGGATTAGATTGTCCTCGGATCGTAATTTCTTCGTGGGTGGCTCATCCTCCACGGACAAAAGATCGACTGGCGGCGCAGGTGAGATTTGCGAGGGTCCTCCAGTGGGCTGCATGTTCATATAGCCTCCGGTGCCAGGGCCAAAGGGAGTTTCTGCAAGAGAAACACGTTTATGCAGGAAATTGGGTATTGTACATCATTTACTACATACGCATCATCAGAGGTCGCAGTTGCATCATCATGACCGGATTGGCCTGAGCCTGGGGCTGCTGGTGATGATGGGATGGATGCTGGTGGGTCTGGTGCTGCGGCGTTGATTGGTGCTGCTGGGGCGGATGATGATGGTGGAGATTGTGGTGCGCGTGGTGGCCACCTCCTTGATGATGCTGACTCTGGCCATGGCTGTGCTGGGGCTTGGAAGACGGCTGCGGCGGAGCCGATAGCGTGGCTTTGTTTCCCACAGGCTTGGGGCCAATCTTCTCCTTTTCCTCATCTGGCAGCAGTCCCTTGACCTTGTGAATTTGATGGATTTGGTCCTCCAGAGTGATGTTTGCACGTGCTGCTCTAGTGGCGGCCTCCACACTGGAAGTGTGGCCGTCCCAGGTAACGCGATCATCCTTTTTGGTCTCTTCTTCGCCAAGTTTTTTTCCAATGACCGTTTCCTCGTCGCCGACACCAAAAATATCTGTACGCCGCTCTGCTAGCTGCTTCAGGCTTGCCTCGATGGCAGTACCAGCAGCAAACACATTGTCCTGGTTGATTTTCTCGACAGTGTGCTTGTCCCGCTGTTCCACCCATCGCGGATCCAGTAGACCAATGCGCATGTGCTCCGACACCTTGGATGCCGGGATCTTTTCGCCTGTAATTGGAGAAATAAGGTACTCGTCCGTGGGCAAGGGCGCTGCTTTGGGTTGGGTGGCCTTAGGGTCGTACTTCTTGACCACAACCTTGTCGTGGGTCGGCGGCAGCATTGGGGCCACAGTGGGCTGCAGCTTGGCCGCAGGCGTGTCCTCGTCACTCGACGCTTCGTCCATGTCCTGCACCTGAGTATTGTCCCGTTTGGCGCCAACCGGCTGGCTGTACGATGCAACGTTCTTCATTTGGATGCCGACTCTGTTCTCCATTTGCGAAAGCTTGAGGCCACTCTCCAAATGGCTAGCCACCTGTGAGTCGTCTTCTTCGTCGGACTCGATTTGCATTTCTATGTCTCCCTCCTCTTCCATGAGGCGCTCCTCCATTAGGACTCGGGCACCTACCTCGTCTGGATTTGTAGGCGGAGGAAAGTTGCCCGACTCGAATGGTTGATAATCCACGGTCTCTACAACTACAAAATCATGCCAGTCAATCTGGGCGTATGCTACGCGCTCTCTCTCAATTTTTTCCTCTTCACGACGCCTCTGCGCCTCCTGGTGGCGTTGCCAGTTGGCGCGGTATTTCACCTGCTCCAGTACCTGGTTCATGCTGCTACGCCCTGGGGCGCTCTCTGTGCGAAGCTTTCCGAGCAAATCCTTGGGCGGAATGAGCACTTTCGTATACTGCTCCAACAACTTGGTGAAGTACTGAAAGAGCGAGTGCTGAGGTCTCAGAAAATCAAATTGAAAGTTTCGCTGCTCCCGACTCATCAGATTGGTAAGAAACTGCCGCCCGTTGCGGGCCACAAACTGAGCAGTTAGCTTCACAATGTCTCTGAAAGGAATTTAAATATTAAGTAGGGGGCCAGTGATTCTTGGTCCACAGTCACTTACAAGTCCAGAGCCGAAATCGAAGGGGGGTCAGCAATAAACTCAAACTCCTGTGGAGGCTCCTTCGGTACAAATTGCTGCTCCACCACTTGCTTCAAAAGTTCCTGCTGTCGCTGCTGGGCAGCACTAGTGACCGCCAGCTGTTTGACGGCTGTTATCCCGGCATCTGAAATAGGATTCACATAACATAACGCGTCGCAATTGAGTGGAGTCTCTTCTTACCATTTCCCTCTCGAAACTCGTTCACCTTGTGCCTATAGTAGGCGTGATAGGGATCTCCACCGTTCAGAAAGTTGAACTTTGGGTTGCCCAGCTCGTTTTGCCGAATGCGTGCCTCAAACTCCGGTCCATTGCGTGCCACAAAGCTTGCGGTCTTGTCAACGATATCTAATTTTTAAACTTTACTTACTGAGTATGTGGAAAACAAATTATACTGGCAATAACGTCAAAATATGTATGTATACTAAGACAAGTATTAATGGATAAAAAGGGTATTGTATTGTATTGTTTTGTAAAGGATGCTTCTAACTTCTGGTGGCGGATATATTATGCCAATAATTGGTCCGGACATTGGCTTCGATTGGTCATTTCCGAACTGCTCGTCGGTAGCTTCTGCATCTAGAGTTGGCATTGCAATTGGAAACTCTTTATTTTATTGATGAATTGATTAATTTGATTTGTTTTCAATTTATTTTGTACGTTTGGATGAAATAGAGGTGTCAAACCATCGATGGCACTATCGATAGTGTCGATATTTTGCCTCTACTATCGATGGTTTTGAGACTATCATGATAGTATCGAGCTACAGTCGTTGCGCTTTTAATATGTTTGGATTGGCTGCTATAAAATACGAAGACACATTTGTAAAAAAATCGACAGGTGGCATCTAATTTTTACAATGGACAAGTTCCTAAAAGGTTTCAATGTTTTTTAATAATTATTAGAGCTATCACGATAGTATCGATTCTTTTTTCAAAACATTCAACGTTGATATTCTTCGTTTTTGTTATTCCGTTTAATATTACTAGCTAGCTGAGACTCTCAGCCCTAAACAAATAATTTGATCCGATAGATACATCAATTTTCTATAAGATTAGCAAACTTTCAGAAGTCCTTTTTATTGGATTATTTACATATTTAGGTTCAAACAAAAACAACATAAAACGAATGTGTCATCGTTTTCTGGCGCTGCCAGACTCGTGCAATTCGTAATTGCGGCGGGCTGCCATACCATGATATTTTGTGATATGAAATTCGTCAATTTTGATATTCAGTTTAATATTACTTGCTAGTTGGCCTTCTGAGCCCTGAACAAATAATTTTATCCATTTCCTCAATAAATTTTGTTTAGGATTGGTTAGTTTTCAGAACTATTTTTAATGGGATTGTTTAGATAATAGGGTTCAAACAAAAACGGGCAAAGTATAAAACGTAAATGTTGACTAAATGTGACGTCAGTGTTGCTGGTCAACCAAGTTTCTTCTATGCGTATGGACTTTTGTATACCTTATTTCTTTTAATTGATGTTAAATGTTTTGTTCCAAGCTCCATTGAAACATTATTTATAATTTTATCCTAGATTGACATGTTTTTTACCTATTAATGCACATGTGTATGTTTTATAAATACATTTATTCCGGTTCTGATACCTATTATTGGTACCCGTGAGCTGCAAAACTTTGTTAATATCTTTAGAACAGAGACTGAGTTGTCTTATTTGAGCCCGATACTATCACGATATTATCGATTGTTTTTTTCAAAACATTCAAAACTATCGTTGGCTGAACTATCAATCGTTTGACACCTCTAGTACGTTTGTTTGGATGAAAATATGCTGCTTTTCGTGGAGATAAGAGATGGAAAATGGTCGATAGCAATCTGTTTTGAAACCATCGTTTTCTCTATCGATGCTTGTCATATATACATCGCTAGCGCGCGAGTGTGACCAGGGTACACACATTACGGTTTTACTGGAGTGCAGTCAACTGGGTTTTGATTAAAAATTAAAACTGTTGACAATTCAAATTCAGAAAAGTAAAGTACGGGTCGCACAGTTCAAACGGGGCTGACAAGACAATCATATCATCGCAGTGATGGACCAAATAAGTTGACCACTGCAGAATTGTGGTAGAAGATCCCCCCAAAATACTATTTGATGACCTTCAGAAGGTATACGATACGGTATTAGTAAAAGTACTGGGTACCCGCACGTTGACTTTCCTATTTATAGATATTGTGATTTCCAAATAGTTTTCGCATGTTTTAATAAACTCACAATAAATATATATGTAAATTGAGTTAAAACCTGTATATTTCGATTTAACCATTCTATCAATTGTCAATCATTGCTCTTGAAAATCGAATTGAAATGTTTCTAAATGTCACTTTTAAGTTGTATGCACAAATGCACTAATGATTAATATTTAATAAACATTGATGAAACAAAACAGAACTGCAAGGACTCAATCATCACAAGCAAACTATGGGCAAAAACAGAATTTTATTAAATTTTAAACACGAAATAGTATATGAATTGCATGTAATCCCATAGATGCTACATATATACCAAAGAGCGAAAGACAGGAATGTTTCTATGTGCGTTTGCTTATTCTAATGCTTATGTCCACTATATCGTAAAGCCTGTATACTATGACCCTGAGTGTTACTCGCGGCACCAATACCGTTCTTTTCAATAATGCCGCCATCTCGAGATTCCTCTAATACCCGATTTTCATACTGAGCGGAAGTGGTACCTTTATGATGGTGATGGCCTTGTGTGAGCTCCGGGAGAACGTGCACAGCGGCAACATACAAAAAAGTTCCTGCGGGAAACAGCATAGCTATCCCAGTAGCATTCACTGAATTCAAGGTCTCCTTCTGCTCCTGACCAATTCCGAAATACGTTAAAATCGTCAGAAGTGGGGCTGATAAGGAAAAAAGTGCCAAATGTCTGCGAATTTGTTGTCGCTCGACTTTCTCGTGCAGCAAAAAGCTAACCAAGCCAAATGCTGCAGGTGCCTTGTGTAGCATAATAGCTAGAAAAACTATTATTTCCACGTCCTGATGACTTGTCGTTGCAGCAGCACCTAACGCAATTCCATCAGCTACACAACCAAGGATGTAAGAAATAATAAATGTAAGTTCGAAAAACACGTATTAAAAGAAGGTAAGTACCTGCAGCATCCAAGAGTGAGCGTGGCAGTATTTTTCTCGTCATTTCCAATATTGCTCCTGCGTTGGGATACATCAACCAACATCATGAATACAAAACCAAGTACGAGGGAAAGTCCTATAGTTTGTGAGTAGTCAGGCTTGGGACCTGGCGTCAAATCTGTCGTTCGTTCACTATCCATATACAATGAACGAATACCTTCAGGTATAATATTATGGTTATGGTTATGGCCGCGCCAGTGCGCAGATCCAGCTCCGTTCGCACATCCACGGCATCGTTCTGCCGCTGGTCCGGCTGGTCCAGTTGCTGCAAGGCTCGCCGCACTGCAATGGTCGTAATCTCCGAAAAGTTGGCTCTATAAATAGTTAGATTATAAATTAATATATATATAATAATAATAATGAAACTGTTCCGGAAGAAACCACTCTTCCTCATCAGCGATCTTTCATTTCCAAATAAGGAAAATTAGGTCGATCGGACAGCTTTTCTCATAATAACGAGATTTTTATCTCGTAAAGACAAGATTTTTATCTCGTAAAGACAAGATTTTTATCTCGTAAAGACAAGATTTTTATCTCGTAAAGACAAGATTTTTATTATACCCGTACTCAAAAAAGAGTTAAGGGGTATATTAGATTTGTGGTAAAAGTGGATGTGTGCAACGCAGAGAAGGAAACGTTTCCGACCCCATAAAGTATATATATTCTTGATCAGCATCAATAGCCGAGTCGATATAGCCATGTCCGTCTGTCCGTCCGTCTGTCCGTCTGTCCGTCTGGCCGTCTGTCCGTCTTGTTGAGCGCCTGGATCTCAGAGACTATAAGAGTTAGGGCAACCAAATTTGGTTTCAAGACTCATGATATCACACTGCTACAGTGTATTTCAAAATTCGCCCCACCCCCTTCCGCCCCCACAAAGGACGAAAATCTGTGGCAGGCACAATTTGAAGATACGATAAAACTAAAAACGCAGTATCGTACAGAATGACCATATCTACCAGATTGCTGAATATGAATCAGATCGGATAATAATTATAGCCAGAATGAAGAAATTAATTTTCTGTTGGTTCCCCCGCCTCCTCCAGCCAGAGACACACTACTCTATCTCTTTCTCGCTCGCACACTCTGCCGCGTTCAGTGCGCGAGCAACCCCTAGCGGTGGAGATGCAGAATATAAATGGTACATCTATAATCTACATGTTAGATGTAAAATATACATTGTGGATGTAGATGTAGATAACAGATGTAGCAAAAATATGTAAAATTAAAATTTTTTTTCTAAAATTCTAAAAATCATATCTCAAAAATGTATATACTGACTGAGTACGGGTATAAGTAGAGTCGCGTCCCCAGAAGCGACTCACACGTTCCTTCTCGTTTTTAATTAAATTCATTAATATGCATTTCCCTTTTTACGGAACGTTCGTTCCATTTTAAAAGGTTTATTACAATTCCCACTACGGTGGTTAGATAATGTATTGGATGAGCTTTAACATCATCCAAATCTGCAAATGCCATAATATTTGCAACATTTTCTTTTATGGTCTTTCCTTTCAGCTCAAAGTTGGCGCTGATTAAATTCGATAAATTTATGTCACTATTAGAAGTGGCGAAATACCTTTCTAACAATTTTGTTATATTATCTACTTGAACGATGGCACTTTTTCTAAGTTTTTCCGACAATTGATGCTCATTTAATTTAGATATACGTTCTTTTATATCTATGCAAACTCTAAAATAAGTGGTTTTTGTAAATATTTGACTATACGTTAACTCTAACGCCACGTCTACATTGAGTGGGTGCCTGATATTCACACTCTTTAAGTGATCTTTATCTGCCAGTACTGGGAAATATGTACCAGCTGTGGAAATTGCAAAGGAATTAGCACGGCATTTGTCAGAAATGATCGCCATTAAGTTGCTTTCCATTTCATTATTAACAATTTGTTCTAAAACAGTTTGCACGGCTTCATTTATTATGAGAGAACCCAATTTAGATCAATATAACAAACTTTTTGTTCTCAAAAAACCGTAAATTATCCCTGAGATCTATAATCCCCTCCTCAACCAAATGAGAGCTCATTGAGAGCATTTGTATTATGGAATCTTGAATTGCCATTTTGGGAAACTTTACCTTTTTAGAATATTTTGTAAATATTTTAAACATAATTTTTTTTAAACTTGCCGTTTGAGTAGGTGAGATCACATGCATCATCCTCCACATGGATGATATCTGCTGCCTCATCTGCAGCGCGATCGATCGGCTCATTAGCCAGGGATGATTCCATTGCATCCTCATCGATCGGCTCATTAGCCAGGGATGATTCCATTGCATCCTCATCGATCGGCTCATTAGCCAGGGATGATTCCATTGCATCCTCATCGATCGGCTCATTAGCCAGGGATGATTCCTCCCGGCCAATCAGTATGCCCGTGATGGGGCACAACTGGACCTGTTGCTGGCGGGCATGGGCCAGGTGCTGGGCATATCGCCTGACAGCTCGCCGCTGAATCTCGGCGTCTCGTGCATCCTCCTCTGCATCCTCATATGTACGCGTACTCGCGTACATATGATCTCCACTAGCCGTATGTACTTGGCGGGAGGTGGAAGCTCTTGCTAGCTGCTGGCTACGTGCACGAGCCCTTGCTAGTTGCTCTTGCTGGCTACGTGCACGAGCTCTTGCTTGTATCTCCTGCTGGATACGCAGTGACGGCAAAACGTGTCGGGCGCGTTGGCAGCTGACACTGCATGGATATGGGAGCATTTGAAATCCTGCACGCTGTAAATGTATAAAACCATTAAAAACTCAGGGATAAGTATCATTGCATGGTCAAGGTGGTTCGAGATAAGTGCATTTAATGTAATGCGTTGGCCTGCTTAGTCGCCAGATATGAACACCCTGAAAAATCTTTGCGCTAAAGCTAAAAAATATGTTTCCAATACGAAACCAAGGAACAATATTGATCTTTGGGGTATCATGCATATTTGCATATTTAAACAAAAGACTGTATAAAGAAATGTCCAAATTTTCATAATGCAATGGTTTTATGGAATATCTCAGTGGTTTTCATGAGAAAATTTGCCTGAAAACTTGAAAAATGTGATTTCTTCACTTTTAGCTTTTTCTAAAGGCATTTTTATATTTAATTATTTTGCATGCAAAACATATGATATGACCGAAAATATCTTCACTTAACGGTTAATTTTTATCTCCTCCGTTAGGGGTTGCTCGCGCACTGAACGCGGCAGAGTGTGCGAGCGAGAAGGAGATATAGTAGCGTGTCTCTTGCAGGAGGAGGCGGGGGAACCAACAGAAAATTAATTTCTTCATTCTGGCTATAATTATGATCCGATCTGATTCAGATTCGGCAATCTGATAGATATAGTCATTCTCTACGATACTGAGAATCAGTAGCGTCAGCAGCGCTCAACAAGACGGACAGACACACAGACAGACAGACAGACAGACAGACATGGCTATACCCTAATGACAATTGCTGGTGTGTGAAGTCATGTATTAAATGTTTTATGAATGTATATTTACATATGTATGTACATATATCCGCACAATATATTCATACATTCTATATTTTAAAAACAAACTGTACATAAAATATATATATGAAAGACGATTCTTGATAACATTTATTCACCAAAGACTCTCTTACGTATTCAACTAGCTAAAAATAGAATTCGTATCGTAAGGCCAGTAACGTACAGTAACGTACATATGTATGTATGTAAGTTGCCCCCACGGACTTACTACACATAAACAGAAAAAGGTTTACTCTCAATATATAATATATTAGTATAAAAAATGATATTCAGATAGTCCTACCCGATTTTCAGACTTTTGCAATTTATTAAAAAAAAGCTGGAAACCACATATGTTTTTGGTTACGCAATGTCAGTTCATATTTTAATTGATGTCTATATAAGACCGTACGTTCGATTAGTGCTAATTTTATTAATTTTTTGGTCTATAGAAACTGTTCCTGAAAGAAGTTTTAGGCTCTGATGGCGTTGTTGACAACCAAGGCGCTGGCCTGCTAACGCTATAGTATAGTCTTTGAGATCCAGGCGCTCAATGCTGATCAAGAATACATATACTTTATGGGGTCGTTTCCTTCTCTGCGTTGCACACATTCAGTTCTACCACAAATCTAAAAAATCTTACCTCAAATCTTTTTTGAGGGTATAATAATAATAATATAAGAACACACAAGTGGCTCCCGATCGTCGATCGTTAAACTACATTTAGTTGACATTTGTCGACTGCTGTGCCAACAGCAAAAATTCCACCTACACACTAGAAACAAGAGCGGGCAATTTGTACACTAATAATATGTATGGTATGCTATGTGTAAGCTATATAATATGCTATGTATGTAATAGATCTTACCTTCCCATTTTCCCACAATTGATGGGGAAAACGTCGTTCGGAGCCATCTGAAATAAAAATTATTTGTGAATTTATTTTATATATATTTGTATATTTATGTTTATAATCTTACATCTTATGCCCGCATTGTGATTGAGCTTGCCGGCTTCTCCTGACTTATCCATTTTATTAAACTTTAAACTTTAACACTAAAGTGTGAACTAAACGGAACGGGTTGCGTGTTTGCGCGTGTTTTTTTTGTCTTTAAAAATATTCATACAACTTTCGATAGCATCCATATCGGATTAATCGTTAGTTTTATCGGTTGAAAAAAAATTTTCATTTTGTAGGTCTATAAAGTAAATAATAATAAGATAAGATAAGCCCTCGGTCGCAAAAAATGTCGGGCTTACTTTTGAAAGCACTTTAATTCGTAGATTGCAAAAATTATATTATATTATATTATCCGTTCCAAACATCGTGACATGATGGAATGGTCACACTCATTTTCTGAAAACGGGCGACGGTTTTATGTTTTGTTTATGTATGCTAAAAAGGTCAAATAAATAATAAATAAACACTGGAGATTAACCAAATCTAAGATTTAGATTTAGATTGAGATTAGCGGCATGGCATTTTCCACTGGTTGAAGGATATATATATATATATATCTTTTTGGCACTTGATCGGCGCAACGCAACCAAAAAAAACTGTATCATCGAATGTTGACAATGTTGTTTGCAACATAAAGGTGAGATATTTCATACATATTTCGGGGCCTGACCGTGCATTGCATCTCCTTCTTTGCAGTTGATGATATGACGCTGAAACCTTTGCACGATTCTCACCTGCATGGTCCACCAGGTGAGATTTCCCACGTATAGCAAGTCGATCTATCTATCTATCGCTCACACAAACAATTGCAAACCGTAGGCAAGGCCGGATATGGACCGGGAGATCAGGATTGGGGATTCGTCGACGTACGTCCAGGCGCCCACATGTTCTATTGGCTCTACTATATATCCAGCTATACAACAATGTATAGCAATGTATGCCAAGGTTTGGTTGCAAGAGGTTTTGTTGCCTCGTCTACAACTTCGAGGAGCTGGGACCCGTCGACCCGTGGCTACAGTTATGTGGACGGTACGGCTTATCAATATTATTATTATTATTATTATTAACAAGGGCAGTGGGAGGCGACCGATTCCAGAGGCAGCTGGCCTTGACACCCGAAGGTGAGTGCCTGGAAGTATAACTAAAATCGTGATATAAAATGGATCTCCTGCCAGAACGACAGTACCGCACCATGTTGAAGTTTGACATTGACGAAGATCGCGATCAGCTGCTGGAAGAACTGATGCGTGGCCCTGTGGCCGAGACCCTGGGCATACCATCGAATGTCGGAAAGCAGCAGCACCTTTGACATACACCGAACGGACTTCATGGTAAGGAACCTTAGAGATATTACTTCTGGTTGATAGCTATTTAATCATTATATTATACCAATCCACAGTTAATGAATTGCTGGAGAAGACTCCGCTCAAAGTGGTCGTCTTTTCTTGGTCTCCGAGACGAGCAGCACCTGCCGCGTGGAGTATATGGAGCTGAGGGGAGGAGAAGCGAATCTTCGACAGCACATCCAGGTTCCTGCGCGAGCCCTTCGGCTCCTTGGGCAGTCCTGCTCCCTTTTTCGTTGTCTTACAATAAAAAATACACAAAAATATTTATATTTTTTATTTATTATATATATATTTTATAACAATGGTATGGTATGGTATTATTATTATTATTATTATTATTATTACTGGTCCATTGGACAAATGTATGTATTATTGCTCCAGGCCTCCTGCGGCACATAATGGGCATGTTGTGCCTGTGCCTGCTGGAAAATATTAAATATTATATATATATATAATATATATATTATATATATTATATATATGGTAATACTTACGTTGTATTGGAGTGGTGCCTGGGCCTGCTGGGGGGGCCACGTATCGCACAACATTATGTTGCCTCAGGCGCTCCAGCAAGGCGCGCCCGTCGGCTGCCATGCCGCCCGTTTCGCCACGGTGGGCGGCCATCATCATGGCGAACGCTCTGTCGCAGATCTGCTGCCTGCGATCCTGCCTTTCCTTCAGGGTGTTTGTGCGGCCACCGCTACCTCCACCGCTACCTCCACCGCCACGGCCACCGCCACGGCCACCGCCAGCGCCGCCAAAATGAAAGTGTTGATGAAGGGACATCTGGAAAGGAAAATATGATATATATATAAATATATCATATTATATATATGGTAATACTTACGTTGAGAAAAAAAAGGAAAATGTGAAACCTTCTGTTGAACTGTATCTGTACTGTAGTTGAAGCCACGTGCTTTCCGTATGTTCAATGACGCCCGCCAAAAAAACCTAGAAGACCCCGGCCGCCGTCGACGCCGTTCAGTTGAGCTAAATGAGCGGCGCGGCTCAAATATTGAGCAGAAAATAAATATATATATTTTCTTTTTAAATTGACCTGCCAATCTACATATCATATATTGTTGGATTACATATCATTTTATTTTCATTTGTTTATATTTTCTAGAGCGAACAAACTTTAAGGTAAATTTAAAATTACCCGCAAAGTCAGCCATTTATAAATGGCTCATTTTGAGCACTTTGCGTCCATCCTTTTTCCACCGAGTTGGCATCATCTCATCTGCCTATCTGGTCACACTCATTTTTCTGCAAGCCGGCGCCGGTTTTCGTTTAGAGTTTTGTTAACTTTTTGCCACTTTCCTTTTAATATATATACATATATACATTATGAGTTCTTCTTCAAGCGATGAAGACCATCCAAGAACCTCCAACCTACCTCCATGGGACGAAAGGCCATGGAACAAGGACCTGCCCGTAACATTCGAAAGATGGGTTGAAGTGCATGGTCATGCGTCCAGTTTTTCAAGTTGCAGTTCTTCCAGCGATGTAAGTAAATTAAAGTATATGTAAGTATATTTTATATTTTCACTTATTTATATTTTCTAGAGCCAACTAGAATTAGGATTCGCAAGATGCGAACAATGCAAGAAAAAAATGATTAAAAATTCCTTACAACAACATAAACTCTATGCCTGTGCATTTGGACCAAAGGTCAAAGAGTTCGAATGCCCGCTCTGTCCATATAAGAGCGCTAAGAAAGTTGCTCTGAAGGAGCATCTCCATGACGTACACGACTCGCCTGAGCGATTTGAATCATCCCAATCGGAATTGAGCTCAAGTTCCGACAGCGACGACGTTCTAAGTAAGTACGAACCGAACATTATTAGAACAATATTTTATTTTTCATTTTATTTTTAGATGAAAAAATAAAGAAACTCAAACGCCGCATCTGTGCCCCAGGAGCCCCCAAAATACCATTGCAAGCCCATGTGCGGTTCACAAACGAAAGACGGAAGGAACTGAAACGCGAGCCTACCTGGCTGAAACTTTCGAAAATTCGCCGCGAAAGATTAATTTATGATAAATGGCATCAGCTTTCGAAAGAGTGCAAGGTTCCGTACATAGAAGCGGCCGCCAAAAGCCAAGCTATGTAAGTCAAGTTAAGTTAAGTTTACAGTGCAATGTAATAATTATTCTTACTTTCCTTCCATAGATACAAAAAGAAGTTGCGCCGATTTTTAAGGCAGAATCCAAACATTCTGGAAGAAGAGTTGGCGAACCTAAAGAAGAAGCAAGAAGAAAGAAGAACGAAAAGAAAGGCCGTCTCCAGCTCCAGCAGCGATTTGACTGGTAAGTACATTTTACAATGCAAGGTGTTTTTGTAAATTTATCCCCCTTTTTCAAGATGATGACGACCCACTTGATGATGACGACCCACATGATGATGAGTAAATAGCAGTATAGTATAAGAATATGAATATAAAGAAAAAATGTATTGGTTTTGTTTTACAGAGTTTTCTGTTCTAAGATATTCCTAATAATGTAATAAAAATAGCTATGCTATGTAAAATTAATTATGTGGTCGCCATCGATGTAGTCGTAGTTCTCGGAGCGGGTGCGACACGTCCAGACGCTCTTCCTGAGCTGCACGCGCATGTATATGGACGATGAAATCCTTTCGGAGTTTCAGATAACCCCAACTCTGAAGACGCCGCAGCTGCTGGATATTCTCGAGTTCCTGTGCTCGCGCTTCGATGCAGAGTGGGAGGTCAAAGAGATGGCAGTCAGTGAGTAGCAACTTATCACTTTGTCCCTGCCGTTTTACATACAGAATACAGACGAAACAGAATACACAAAATGAATTTTTAAAAACAGTTTATTTTTTGTTTTGTTTTGGATTTTTATTTTTTGTTGGTTGTTTGTTGCATAATTTAAATTTAAACTAATGCTCACTTTGCACAAAAATTTACACAATTTATTAATTTAATTTAATTTAATTTAATTAGACTTAAACGACTGCTCCACTTGCACTCCATCCAATTTGTTGTAAACTAATCCTAATATTTGTATAATTACACATTTTCTTTTTTGCTTTTGCCTGAGTTCTCAACCAGGTTGCTGCCGAGCCAACTCCACTCCAACTCTAATAATCCTCGCTGCTTGGACTTGGACAAGTTCAATGGCCACATCAGACACTGCCAAGAGTTTCGATGGGCCTTCAGCTGGTGCATCAGGGTGAATGACTTGGAGCATACGGCGCAACTAAAAGCACCAGACTGTGGTTCTGTGCGTAAAGAACGGATGGCTGTGTGCGTAAAGGCCTTGCCGCACTCCTTGCACTCGTAAGGGCGCGTGTTGGTGTGGACAAACTGGCGCACCCTTTCGCTGCGGTCATAAAAGTGACGCTCGCAATACAGACACTTGTAGGGTATGACGACGAATGTGGGCCCGCAGCTCTCCCATTTGGCGAAAGGATTGTCACAGATTCTACAATGACACAATGGTTAAGAAAAGTTGGCATGGTAAAAACGAAGCTTTCTTTGCTTACTCGCACTGGTGGGGTCGCCATCATGTGTGCGGTAAAAATGGACTTTTTGGTTGCACATAAATTTTGTGGGCGAGCGTTTAAACTCTGTTGCGGGCTGCCCGGGATTTCAACAAGATCTTGTGAACGTTTACAATTCAGTAGCTGCTCCCCGGTCAAGGTCCACAAAATTAATTGGTACATGTATTGTATTCCATAAACTCGGTATTGTTGACTTGCTTGAAATCCTCGGGGTGTCCGCCATCCGACGAGCATCCAAATAAACTTGAGGACCATTTGGCGAAAGCCACATCTGAACGGCACTTGCTGCACACCTTGGAAGAGTTGCGAACCTGTTCAGTTGAAGATTCAGAAACAAAAATGTACTATGATAATTTGCTTATTTGGCCCCTTACCTTAATCTGACAAGACAATGAAAAAAAACAGAACTCAAATTGTCCACTGAGATCTTCACTCCCGGCGTCCTCTGCATTTTCAATTCAATTCAAACAAGGCACTCATTGTCTCCCAGACATGTTCTGCATTTCAGTTTCCCCACAGGCGCATTGCAGATAGCCGCCAGCAGATAATTTTTGGGTATAAAAACAAAAATTATGTTTTGGATGTTGTCTAGTGATGGACGAAATGCAAGCAAATATCGACAGTCGATAAATGAAAAGCATGCGTGCAGGCGGAGGAAAGTTGCCCGACTCGAATGGTTGATAATCCACGGTCTCTACAACTACAAAATCATGCCAGTCAATCTGGGCGTATGCTACGCGCTCTCTCTCAATTTTTTCCTCTTCACGACGCCTCTGCGCCTCCTGGTAGCGTTGCCAGTTGGCGCGGTATTTCACCTGCTCCAGTACCTGGTTCATGCTGCTACGCCCTGGGGCGCTCTCTGTGCGAAGCTTTCCGAGCAAATCCTTGGGCGGAATGAGCACTTTCGTATACTGCTCCAACAACTTGGTGAAGTACTGAAAGAGCGAGTGCTGAGGTCTCAGAAAATCAAATTGAAAGTTTCGCTGCTCCCGACTCATCAGATTGGTAAGAAACTGCCGCCCGTTGCGGGCCACAAACTGAGCAGTTAGCTTCACAATGTCTCTGAAAGGAATTTAAATATTAAGTAGGGGGCCAGTGATTCTTGGTCCACAGTCACTTACAAGTCCAGAGCCGAAATCGAAGGGGGGTCAGCAATAAACTCAAACTCCTGTGGAGGCTCCTTCGGTACAAATTGCTGCTCCACCACTTGCTTCAAAAGTTCCTGCTGTCGCTGCTGGGCAGCACTAGTGACCGCCAGCTGTTTGACGGCTGTTATCCCGGCATCTGAAATAGGATTCACATAACATAACGCGTCGCAATTGAGTGGAGTCTCTTCTTACCATTTCCCTCTCGAAACTCGTTCACCTTGTGCCTATAGTAGGCGTGATAGGGATCTCCACCGTTCAGAAAGTTGAACTTTGGGTTGCCCAGCTCGTTTTGCCGAATGCGTGCCTCAAACTCCGGTCCATTGCGTGCCACAAAGCTTGCGGTCTTGTCAACGATATCTAATTTTTAAACTTTACTTACTGAGTATGTGGAAAACAAATTATACTGGCAATAACGTCAAAATATGTATGTATACTAAGACAAGTATTAATGGATAAAAAGGGTATTGTATTGTATTGTTTTGTAAAGGATGCTTCTAACTTCTGGTGGCGGATATATTATGCCAATAATTGGTCCGGACATTGGCTTCGATTGGTCATTTCCGAACTGCTCGTCGGTAGCTTCTGCATCTAGAGTTGGCATTGCAATTGGAAACTCTTTATTTTATTGATGAATTGATTAATTTCAATTTATTTTGTACGTTTGGATGAAATAGAGGTGTCCAACCATCGATGGCACTATCGATAGTATCGATATTTTGCCTCTACTATCGATGGTTTTGAGACTATCATGATAGTATCGAGCTACAGTCGTTGCGCTATGAGGAACGGTGGGAATATTTGACAGATGTGAAACTCCGATTCCCACTGCCACCATCCACCATCCATGAAAAATAGCTGTGCACACAATTTGGTGCGGCGGAAAATTTCTTCTTTTATAATTTAAATTAATATTAATAATATTGCAATGGTTGTGAATTTGATTCAGCACCAATATATATTCTTGCATAATCTAATCATGTTGCTGGACATGGATGATGATAATAATGTGGTCAACATGGGCGAGGAGAATTTATTGGAATGGATATTTGTTTTGAAAACACTGAAGCGTGGTCATTTGTGACTGCTTCTACTAAATTCAATCAATGTTTTAAATACAATTATATATTCTACGATTTTTGAAAAGCGGTTTGGAGTGAAGATATACCCGAAAATAACGAGGCGTTTTTTATGTAAAGTTTTGTATAGCCTATGGCTATGGCATTGTATACTTTGTGTTCTTTTTCTGAGTACAGAACAGTCGGAAAGCTATCAGCAAACAGCGTGTGCAATATACTGCATGAGATTTGCAGAGCATTCATAAAAGAATTCCCAGTCCACAAACTGAGTTTTTCTGCCTGAGACAATTCTGACATATCAGATGTTTTGTTGTTGTTTTATCCATTTTCCTGTCTGTCATTTTTTTCATTTTCGTAGTGAATTCCGATTTTTTTGTTGTGAATGTCATATATTTATGTTTGCATTTGACAATTATCGAAAAAATACCGCACAGAAACGTGCGTATTAGGAACATCCCAGATGGATGGTGGAATAACTGGGAAATTTTCGGAACGGCAAAACCTTACGGACCATCCCCGAAATGGATGGTGGATGGTGGCCTGTGGGAATAGGCTATAATATGTTTGGATTGGCTGCTATAAAATACGAAGACACATTTGTAAAAAAATCGACAGGTGGCATCTAATTTTTACAATGGACAAGTTCCTAAAAGGTTTCAATGGTTTTTTAATAATTATTAGAGCTATCACGATAGTATCGATTCTTTTTTCAAAACATTCAACGTTGATATTCTTCGTTTTTGTTATTCCGTTTAATATTACTAGCTAGCTGAGACTCTCAGCCCTAAACAAATAATTTTATCCGATAGATACATCAATTTTCTATAAGATTAGCAAACTTTCAGAAGTCCTTTTTATAGGATTATTTACATATTTAGGTTCAAACAAAAACAACATAAAACGAATGTGTCTTCGTTTTTTGGCGCTGCCAGACTCGTGCAATTCGTAATTGCGGCGGGCTGCCATACCAAGATATTTTGTGATATGAAATTCGTCAATTTTGATATTCAGTTTAATATTACTTGCTAGTTGGCCCTCTGAGCCCTGAACAAATAATTTTATCCATTTCCTCAATAAATTTTGTTTAGGATTGGTTAGTTTTCAGAACTATTTTTAATGGGATTGTTTAGATAATAGGGTTCAAACAAAAACGGGCAAAGTATAAAACGTAAATGTTGACTAAATGTGACGTCAGTGTTGCTGGTCAACCAAGTTTCTTCTATGCGTATGGACTTTTGTATACCTTATTTCTTTTAATTGATGTTAAATGTTTTGTTCCAAGCTCCATTGAAACATTATTTATAATTTTATCCTAGATTGACATGTTTTTTACCTATTAATGCACATGTGTATGTTTTATAAATACATTTATTCCGGTTCTGATACCTATTATTGGTACCCGTGAGCTGCAAAACTTTGTTAATATCTTTAGAACAGAGACTGAGTTGTCTTATTTGAGCCCGATACTATCACGATATTATCCATTGTTTTTTTCAAAACATTCAAAACTATCGTTGGCTGAACTATCAATCGTTTGACAGCTCTAGTACGTTTGTTTGGATGAAAATATGCTGCTTTTCGTGGAGATAAGAGATGGAAAATGGTCGATAGCAATCTGTTTTGAAACCATCGTTTTCTCTATCGATGCTTGTCATATATACATCGCTAGCGCGCGAGTGTGACCAGGGTACACACATTACGGTTTTACTGGAGTGCAGTCAACTGGGTTTTGATTAAAAATTAAAACTGTTGACAATTCAAATTCAGAAAAGTAAAGTACGGGTCGCACAGTTCAAACGGGGCTGACAAGACAATCATATCATCGCAGTGATGGACCAAATAAGTTGACCACTGCAGAATTGTGGTAGAAGATCCCCCCAAAATACTATTTGATGACCTTCAGAAGGTAAGAACAATTGCTATAAGATTCATTACATATGTGCAAAAAAGTTTGGAGTTGTTTCACAAGTAGATTTCGATCCGATTCAGACGAAAGAACAGCCAAATCAATTGACTGAAAGGGTCAAATCGACTTCCTGGTCATGGCGTCAATTTGTTGGAGTACGCGTGGGATATTGTATTTTATTAGCTTCAAAAAGGTAGAATAGACTATAAAGAGGAGCTATAGAATTTTTCTGGAAAAAGTGTAACGAGCTAGAGGGAAAAAGTTTTCACAAATTTTCTGGCTTGTCGTTGGTAGGCAGAGTACTTCTGGTATTACCCTCTTAAATATTACATACATAATTACATATGTAAATATGTTTGACCAAAAATTTATTAGATCGGATAGATACTTTTGTGCTACGAGTATACTGATGCTGGCAGCTGTAAGGGTGTTTATTCCGGATAGCTCTATCCAATTTGAATAATTTTCTACTAAGTGCCCTAGCGGGTACCTTACGGTCGCAAGTCGCCTTGATATTGCCGAGAGAGAATTCGCTCGCAGTCTGATTATGACGTTCATTGTGCCTGATAAATGATCGGCTCAGCGGTTCGAGCTTGTGGAAATTTTCAGGTATTCAGTAGTATATGAGCCGCTCTCAACCGTTGACGTCTCAATCAAATGATCGGAATAGCTCTGAGTTGCTTGTTCTGAAACGCAGTTCGACATACTTCCTTATCAGTCATTTGCTACGTGACTTATTACATTTACTTAATTAATCTTATTCATGAAATTCATTAAATCACATTTACATATGTGCTGAACCGTGTTTTTGTAGGCGCATCTTGTGAATCACATAAAAACACATTTTTATTGTTTGAGGCATCCATTCCCAAACAAAGAACAGTGAAATGTGTCTAAACATCTACCTTTGCATGCTGACTGCCGTAATAGGAACGTCAGCATATTCATTGACTAATCGGCTGGAGCTTCCACATCGTAAGTCACAGAACTTGAGAAATATTTTCCAAAACAATTTCTGGCACCCAGACATCTAGAATATTTTAATCTGTATTATTGGAACCTATTGATTTACTTTTAATTCGTATAATCAATTTATACTACTTATAATGTAATATAAAAAAAACAGACCCCTGTGGTCTTCGACCCTATTTGTGTACATGCTATTCGTAATTTTGTTTTTCTTTGAACACTTCTGTGACGCAGATCATGAATATATAAAACTTAAATTTTTCAAAGATCGACTTAACGATGTTCGACGAGCGGCGTTGATTCGCAGCTCAAAATTTCCCACAGACGAAGGACAATATGTATGTATTGTCAATATGTATTCATGCATATCAATTCAACTGATAATGGGCGAATTCTCTTCATTGGGATCATTTTGTTAAACTAAGATCTTACCCTGTTCCACATGAAACAGATTTACAGATGAAAATGAAAGCGGCTTTCCTGAGATGTTACATTTGACATGAGAGTGTGGACTGAAAATGTGCGACCAGTTGGAATACTTCGAATTTGCGGTATTTAAGCCGTCCAATGCCACAGACAAATGTAAATACACTTTTTAAATTTCCACTTAAACTGACCTAGTGGAAAACTTTCAAGACGTTGTTCCGAAAAGTTAAGACGTCTCTGTGTATTAAGAATTTTCTCTTTTTTTATTGTCTGAATAACATTCAATAATATTGGCGCAATTTCCGCGTGACGAGAAAGAGAAAGTCTGCACCATTCTAGCATCCTCAATCAACTTGCACTTATATAGTTACTTAGGAAAACTGGTGCATGGCTGCGAATTATAATTTAGTTCGAAATGTCTGGTTCAGCAAGAAAAATTCAGGAAACCACTGCAATTTTTGTCAGATCTTGATAATTGGGTCCCGTCTCCAAAATGCATGTGGACATTAGATGTATGTATACTACTACCTACGTGCATATATGTATATATACATATGTTGTCGAGCCCGTTATGGAGTCCAAAACGGCTGGTTTTAAGGCATATCTATATATGTATGTACATACATATATGATACAGGCTAAATAATATGAGGAATATATTATGTTTTATTGTATTTATGTTCGATTTAAAATTTTTTTTAGCACGAGAAGCGTTAAGGCTGGATGTACAAGCGCAATTAGACGGGCTTTCATCAGAAAAATGGCAAGAGCTCGTAAGCTCAGGCCTGGACTCGATCAACAGACAGAAACGGTTCGTATAAGTGCATACTAAAATACAGAAGATTTAATCACGCCAGAATCGTTATCACATACATGTACGTACATGTGTATGTATGTAACTGTCATTGAATAAATGGAAGGAAGAAGAACTCTGTTTCCAATTAATCCAATTAATATAAGACCAAAATCTATTTCTGTTTCCCGATCGCCTATTTATTTTCAAGCTGGTACCTCACCTTTGTAGTTATCTCTTTAATTATGTCATGCAAGGGTGAATTAAATAATAAATACGAGTCAATTCTCGTCGTGTCATTTCAGACTGGAGGAAAATCTTCTCAGCTCAGAAATTACCGTCCAGAACGGAAGTCTCTCGCATGTGCAACTACTGTACACATTGCCCGACAGGGCGTCAAAGGAAGACAGTGAAATTGCCCTACAGATCCTCAAGTCAAGCCTCTTCGTCTATAACACCCAGTGCCTGCCCCATGCCATTGAAGGGGACGAGTGTCGAGCGTATCTGGAAAACAAGCCCCTACCTGAGGGCAGCGTTCTTCGATCGGAATGCCTTAAGCTGCTGAAAAGCAAGAGGGACGGTCATCATGCCTTCAGGAGACTGCTTGACCACCACTACAAGAACGGATTCTATGAGGCACGTTTTGGAAGTTGGCGTCGGCTAGCAATGACTTCACTTATATACGTTGACGATTCCAGATTTTTGCAGATGATCGCCTGCCTACTGCATGGTCAATCAGTATGGGGCTTTATGAGCCCGACAACATTCAGAAGACTAAACAGGCGCGTGACCCAGAAAATGGAAACCTTAATTTGGGAATCGCGCAGTGGGCCCAGTTTGTGGAACACGATCTCAGCAAGCCCGTCTCACAATCGATGAGTAAGCTAACATCCAGGACCGATTGGCGTTGGGCATATATTGATGCTGAACTTCATAGTCCAGTTCCACAAAGGAGACAACGACTCTGAGTTTCAGCATCATTTAAAGATTTCTGTTTTCGCAGGCAATGGAGCTCCCATAGAGTGCTGTAACAAGGATCAGAACAAGCTTCAACCGAGGCACAACCATCCGGCCTGTGCGCCAATTACATCCGAGGCCAGCGGGAAGTACGGCAGGGCAAACTGTCTCAACTATGTAAGGAGCGCCCTCGCGGTCGGCGACTGCACCTTTGGCGGCGCTGAGCAGGTGGGTACAATTTGATTCTTGGCTTGCATGTATGGTTGGTGTTCTGATTTGTATCCGCCAATAGCTCAACCAGGCCACAGGATACTTGGATTTGTCCCAACTATATGGCTTCACGCCTGTCGCCGAGAGGAAGATGAGAACATTCGTTCGCGGAACCCTGAAGTCAACATCGAACGGGGCACACCTAAATGACCTTCTACCAATGACCGCCGATACCGACGACAAAGGACACTCGTTCTGTGCGTGGGGGGCTAGTGCCAATGCAACATGTTTTGCGGCAGGCGACTCGCGGGTGAACAGCAGTCCCTACTCCATATTAGTTTACACAATCTTCATGCGCAACCACAACCGCCTCACCGCCGAGCTGATGAAGCGATATCCAAACTGGACCGATGAGCAGCTTTTCCAGTCGGCCAAGGCGGTGAATGTGGATATCTATAGGCGCGTGATCATGAGGGAGTGGCTGCCGGAAGTGCTTGGATCGCAACTGGCCACAGAGGTACTAGCCACCCGTCAACCAATCAGTCGCCAAAGCGCTCCCGAGATATCCAACGAGTTCGGCGTGGCTGCCAGCCGCTTCTATTTCTCAATGCTACCGAATGAGCTCCACAACCTGGCCAAAAATGGTGACGATGACTATGTTCGAAAGTAGGTTTCTTCAGTATATCACTGACTGCTTTGCATTTGTACTTATGTGTCATTAATTTGCAGCAAAGTGCTGCCCCCTACTGACCTTTTTGTGCTGAAAGACGAAATTTTCAGGCCCCGACTTCAGTACACGGCGAAAAAGCTAGACGAAATCCTGCATAGTGTACTCAATCAACGGGCCATGAAAATGGATGCCTCCTACGCGGGTGGTGTAAGTTATAGCACACATCAGTCGATTCAACGCTCTAAGGCTTGTCGCTTGTCGCCCTTGCAGGTCGTTTGGTACGAGAACACGAAACCAACCCATGCTGATATTCTGGCGTTCGATGTTCAGCGAGGCAGGGACCACGGCCTCCAGCCCTATTATAAATACTTGCAAGTGTGCAGCCAGATTGAACGCGTGACTGGCTGGAGTGATTTCGAACAATTTATACCCAACAATGTAGGCATATTTCTAGTAGTTGCATGAGGATATCGTCATCGCACTTGCATACAAACAAGTGTACATACGTTGCTATCCATCCTTCAGTCAAGTCTACATGAATAATTGTTGTCCATTGAAAGGTTTTGGATAAGCTGAAAAACATCTATGCCAGTTGGACTGACGTGGACCTAATTGTGGGCGGGATCGCAGAACGAACTGTGAACGGAACTGTCGGCGCCACCTTTGGCTGCATACTCTGTAGGCTATCATACTATATAATACCCTGCTCGTATATGTTGTGTACTTTAATCCATGTGTTCGTTTCAGCCGAGCAATTTGCGAAGGTGCACCAGCGACATCTGCAAGAGCCAGATCTTCCGGCCTGGGCCGCCTCGTTGCTGGAGGAGTATCGTTACATGAACGGAAGCAAGCTCTTGTGCCTGAACTCAGAGTTGAGGGCTACGCCACAGAATATCTTTCAGTTGCCTTCCGCAAGGTCAGTGTATGTCGGTGGTGATGTCGCGCAGGCGCTTCTCCTGGTGCTCACAACAACAGCTCATTTGTCACCTGTTGGCTGAGCTGAGTCATAGCTGCAATGCGTGTACTTTGATTGAAATTGATATCTACCCGCAGTAATCACCTACCAATTACCTAATCATTGATTTTGTTCCTTTCTTCACAGCAATCTACTGATCGATTGCGACAATGTGGTCTAGCGGACGACGAAGCAAGAACCGGGCCCGGACACCAAGAAGACTTTACAATTGGCTTCCAAGCTCACATAATTACTAAATAGTTTGATACTGATCGAGGACGTTTTACCCTTGTTGCATATATATTTTAAATCCTAGCTGACAAAGGATCAATATCTTCTATCTAAAGTCATACCTCCATATGAGCGAATGTTCATTTTTTTGTGGTTTGTTTTGAAACAATACTAAAAATATCCAAATGTGAAGAAAATGTAAGATCTCGGTCATAAAAGAATCGTCACATGCTAGCAAGTGTCGTGATGGACGTGATGGAAAATTCGCATTCAGAGACACTTGTGTGGCTGTCAATGCCAATTCCCAATGGAAGATATCTTTTTACTAATCAATTAAAATACGTTTATCTGTATGCATGGCAAATATATTAGTACGAGTGTACCACGATCCATGTTATGCAGACGGGGTGGGCTGCAGACCTTTCGTTTTGTTTGCAGATATGCTAAAAATGTTTAAAGGAATTCGTAGCATTGATATCTAGCGCCAGCACCTGCTTATCTAACACCGACTCGTTGATTGGGTGTTTTGGGTTTCATGGGCGACTGCTGACCGTTTGATGCGATCACCTTGTGCGGCCGATACGGGGGCGCTCTGTGGTTGTTATTTCTGTTATTTTTCAGCAAGAACGGTCGGAGCGGAGCTGATAAGATTGCCAATAGTGCCAATGGGTATCAAGCGATACACAACACAATCGCAGCACAGGCGACCGCAGAGATAAAACGAACTTTTGCTTTTGCCTTTGCCATTGCTGGTCTCGAATCTCGAACATACACACAACTGAAGCAATTTCAGGCAATCAATTAATAGACGGGACGGTGTGCGTGGAGAGCCAGCCAGCTGATACCAAGCCGACGCGTTGGTGTGTGGCCCCTGCCATAACCAGTTAGTTTGAGTTCGAATTTGATTCGCTGCGGGTCGAGAGTGGAAGTTTTGGCCAGGAGCATCGTAGGAAATCGTGTGAAGCCCCAAGGTAACCAATCGCTCGTCCCGCGTGTCTGTATTCGTATCTTGACTCGTAAATCAAGACCAGACCCAGAATATGGGCCAAAGCCTGCTCTCCCCAGCAAACCCCTTTGGCGATACCATTGTTTATTTAGTATCTTGAGGATCTGATGTCATGCCAGTAGAAGTAATAAATCTGCAAAAGCTTTCACTAATTGGACGATAATCACAAACAAAATAATGACTATTTACTACATATATTTTTCGATTCGGGTCTTTATGTAATGGGCTTTCATTAAAGATTGCTTCATGTGCCAGGAATTTCCTGGCGAGTGTGAGTGTGATAGCTGCAATTGTACAACAAGCCAGCAAGGTGCAAAGCCAGTCGAAAAGTGGTGCTCAGTTTCTCTTATCTAATCGGAGCAGGCAGCCTACTCTGTCGTATGTCGTATATATAGGCCCAGGCCACAATTGAACCATTTGAATCTATCCTCTCCACATATGTACATATATATATGTATTCATGTATGGCTTATATAAATAAGAATGCAAGAGAACGATCTTTCATTTACAATAGTTTCTCTTAACGCTTTGATTTCGCTTGTTCTGCCGCACGTAGGCGAAATGGTCAAAGCAGGCTACAGAACCTTGAAATATTTCCGACCCATATCAGTTACGAATGGGTAAATATCCAGAGAGATAGGCCAGCAATTATAATATACAATAATAGAGAATAGATAAGTCGCTGACTCAGTCGGAACATTATTTGGTCCCTGCAATGCACCTCTCGCCTGTGCATTGCATTGGACTCTACATTCTATTGCATTTTCTACAGGATGCCACGTAACGGCTATGAGAATGGAGTCCCATCCAAAGAACTGGCGAACGGTGACTATGATGAGATAAAGCCTACATATGCATTGGAGCACTTAGCTACTTTCAAGCTGAAAAATGAGGCGGAAACAAAGCAGCCAAAGGAGAAGATCAAACTGCTTATTGAACTGGACAAGACGGGGGGCATTTGGCCTCACAAGATGTTTATGAGCTTCAACGGCCAGTGGCTGGTGATGCTGGACAACGAAATGAGGGAGATTGAGAACTTCCCCGGCAGCCTGATCACGGAGCCCACCGCGTTCATTAGCGAGGATCCGCAGGAGGCCTACAACAACATCTTGATATTTTCGGTTCCTGGTATCTCGCTGGGCAATACCGAGATGCACATCTTCCAGGTGAGCACGTCGAGTCCCCTAATATTCTTCCATACTACATACTCCACATCTGCTGTAGGTGGCCGATGTGAGCTCTGTGAACTTGGTGGAAGATCTGCGAACGGTAAGAATCACGCTCAGGCACACTGAAAGTTGAAATTTTCTTGAAACGCTGCATTCCTATGGCTGTTGTAGCTGAGCAAGGGTACGCCCGTCACGATCGACCGGAACAAAACGCCCATTCGCTTGCCCAAGCCCGATCGACCCGGTAACCAGCAACCCAAGGACCAGTACGGGATTGCGGCGGCCGTGGCCGGAATTGCTGCCGAGAAGAATGCGCTGGATCGCGGGCAAACCGAACGCGACGTCCAGGTGATTAACCACTGTTTTGAGGACATCGAGCGGTTCATGGCGAGGCTCCACTACGCGGCCGAGGCTCTTAACGAGCTCAAGTTGCGCAAGGAGCAGCACAATCCTCACGGAGAAGGTCTGCTCGTACTGCGGTCGCGGCCACCCATTGAGAGCGAGTTCCACGACATCCTGGCCAAAGTAAAGCTAGCTCTTATCTACTCTGTCAAGCTGCAAAACCACTTCACAAAGAGCTCGGATCCGATCCACAATGTTTTCATTTCGCTGCAAACCATTGTGACTGTCTGCAACGACATCTACTTAGACGCCAAGCTGCCGGAAGGCGTCGTTAATCCGCTGCTGCGACGCGAAACCATTGCCTTCCTCAGCGGAACGCTAGACTCTAACGAGAAGCAGCTGTGGCACAGTCTGGGACCCAACTGGACGGTGCCGAAAGATCAATTCAAGGACCACAAGAGTTCGTATCACCCTATTTTCTACGACGACTGGTCGCCGGACTGGGTTGTGGACGAAGAGGTGCAGTACCTTGCGCCCGCACTAAAGAAAACATCAACGCCCTCACCGATACCACTGCCTCCGAGTCCGGGCGGTAATCGCACCTGGCTGAATCGGTTGGAGAGCCGCAATGTCAAGATCGCGGAGGTGGCCTTCAACAAGTCGGCTACCAACGACAAAGAGCTGAAAGTAACGAAGGGCGAATACTTGGAGGTATGCAATTCCAGTCCGCTCAGCTTCAACCCCGTCTATGGGAGTCAGTCAACGTAAACTCCTGCAACTCCCTTTCCATTCGCAGATAATAGACGACTCCCGCAATTGGTGGAAGGCGCGCAACTCCTACGGAAATATTGGATACGTGCCTAACACCGTGCTGACGCCGTATAACTTTGAGCACGGTGGTATTTCCAACGGCCGCGACACGGAGTCATTGGCCTCAATTTCGCTGCAGGAGAACGGCGAGTCCAGTGAAGCCAACAATCCTCTGTACCGCAACACCATGACCTTATATGCGGCACCCACAGACCTGGAGCAACAGCAGCCAGTGGGCGGCGTGAAAGTCATGCCGCGATCGTACTCCATGCCCAATGTTCCCATTCCCCCACCAATGCCGCCGGCGGGCGAAAGCCAGCCAACAACTCCAAGTGGCACCCTAAAGCGCAACATGGCCGCGGCAGGAGCCCTGGCAGGTGAGTCCTTATCTCCATTTCCTGCTCGTAGCCTTTACTTACAGTACGAGTATGTGGATTCTGCCTCGCCTCATAGCGATGCGTGCGCGCAACGACTGCGATGCTGTGGATGAATCCTTCATTTTGCAGGACGATGTGAACGACGAACTGCGCCTCATGCTGCAGCAGCGGCAGAGGCGTAAGGACCTCGAAATCCTGAAGACGCCTGAAATATTCATTACCCAGCACTCCAAGCCCAGGGAGGTGGAGGAATGGCTGCGAGGCAAGGGCTTCTCCGACAACATAATCAAGCGTCTGCACTCCCTCAGCGGCGAGGAGATCTTCGCCCTCTCTCCGCACACCATCGAAAGCTACTTCGGGCAGCGGGAGAGTCGTCGTTTGATATCCCAGATCGTTCTGCAAAAGAACTTCTGCGAGGTAAGCATGCCTCTCTGCCTCTCTGAGCCCATCTTATTCAGTATTCTTCTCTGCCATTGCAGTACAAAACCATCCGCTCGTCAGAGTTATCCGCCAAGCTGGCTCGCGCTCGTCAAAAGGCTGACCAATCCAACGGCAGTGGCACCGGCAACGGCAACCCCAACGAAGTTTTCTAATTACATATTTTGATTGGAATAGCCTTGGTGCACAGCGAACTGGACCGGTGCTCAGATGCGCTCTGGTTGTGCCATTTATTTATTTATGCATAGCAATCTTTCATCTACTTTAAAGTTTAAACTATCAATGTTTACTAAAATCCATTAAAATATTTTAGAACCAAAATGCATGGAAACTAACTTTGATGGCCGATGAGCGTCTAGTTCTCAGAGACCATGTTTGCCCAATGACTGCCCAATCTGGTGCAGATAGGATGATTATTATGGCCAGAATGGCCAGGCGACCGCCCTCATACCCTGCAGCACTACTCATTCTCATTCACACACTCTGCCTTGTGCAGTGCGCATCCTCTGGTGTGAGGAGAGAGAGATATAGATGGAAATGGCAGATATTGCAGAAAAATGGAAACAGATAAAATATTCTAAATTCGACATAAATCATAAGCTCACATATCTCACATATGTACATATATTCTGACTGAGTGCCGGGTATAAGAGTAGAGTCGGGGCAACTGCTGAAACTCACAACGTTCCCTCTCGTTGGATTTTATGAAATTGCATGTAACAGACAGAAGCATTTGTTTGATGATACATATATTAATATGTATATGTTTAATAGTAGCCATCCGGCTGTGAATACTTGGTTACCGGATACTTAAGTACATGGAGCAACTAATTTGTCTGTGCATACTTTGTGACATCTAACCAAATGTTTCCTTTCGCTTCCAAAAATATAACTAGTCAAGTTTTTCTGAGAGATTTCGGGGACTTCGAGAGCTCATATTATTTACAGGGAACATAAACAGCGACGATTTTATTTTTAAATTAAAGATGGTGCCTATTTATGGAGTAATCAACAAATTCCGTTGATATCTGATTTCATATTGGTGGTCTAACTTCTAATAATTTCATTTCGAAAGGTAATGGCCTTGAAGAAAAAATCACTTCCTTGAGCTGTTAAAGCGGATGTTTGAGTTAACTAAACTAGTCAACTAAATATCAAAAAAGTGTCCAGCATTCGTTTATTACATTTGATTTGGATCGAAGTTCTGCTTACTGAGTGCGATGCTCCTCGTGCGAGCGGTTTGTCATTAATCAACGCAGAAAGATACGCTCACTGATCACTGATTCATTTGGGAATGGGTTAATTCGCATGTTTCAAGGCTCGACCGGTCGCCAGAACACATGGAGTGGAGCTACGATTGTGTGTATGTATCTTAATTGTAACGTCGCCATTTGGCTAGTCAAGAAAGAGAGAGTTATTCGAGTTTGTCCAGTTGCAGCCGCTGTTCAATTGTTTTGTGGTACGAGTATCTGTAGTCGTAGGCTTGCCAATTATCACGTATTCATTTGGTAATTACGCGCTTTTTGCCCAAATTCATTTGCAGCGTGCAATCCGGTCCACAGGTTATTCAGGGTTTAATAAATGATCAAATTGATTCAATTACTCTCAAATTTATTGTTAGCAGCGGAAACAAGTTTTGAGTGCTTTGCAAGTTTTCTTACCCAACGTTTCGATGCCAAATATGTCTTTAGTAATTGTTTGGTTTTGACAAGGCTTTTAAAAGAAACACGGTAAACAGTACTTTGCATCCCATCTGGGACATGCTGACCATTTCCACAATCGATATACATATGTAGCCGCACACATCCGCATGAGCTCCTGGTTGTCGGTGACTTTAATATCTGCAAGAACCAAATTAGGCACCCCGTAGTAGGTAGTAGTAGGGATGGAATACAAGAAACAACGGGCAGGCTGACATGGAAAATCGTTTATTCAAATTCGAATAGACTTCCACCGTGCTAATTTTCATCTGTCATACAGCGTTGTCAACTCTTTCAATACACCGATCTGAACAGACCCCGTAATGGAAAAGACGTGCTTTGCAATTGTAATCCCACGAAATGTGGTGTCCAGGTTACTGTCGATGTAATTGGATTGAAAAGTTCCAAGCGATGTACATTAGGCCCGAGGACGGTCCACATTTTTAATTAATGAAAACAATTAGCCATAACGACGGTCACGCAGAGCCAGCAGCAACAAGAGGTTTTGTAATGTTTTCGAAAGAAAATCTCCCTAGGTCACAGCTGGCGTCCCGTCCCATACGATGAGTTGCATTACAAAAGTTTGCACTTAAAAAGGTCAGAGGCTCGCATGAGTGCTCCTGTCTGTGTGTTCGTGTGGCTGCTTGTCCGCTTGGCAATACTTACAACCAACCAACTAATGGCGCTAAGCACACCGAGAATGACATCGCTATGCGAATCCTAGCCAAAAACGACAACTGTCCGACATAAATTACATAAAGCATAAAACTGTTTTTTCAATACCGCGGTCTGGGGCTCACTACATTGTATGTTCAAACTGGAGCAGGGCAAAAAGTAAGCAAGCTTTTTGATTTACACACTGGTTCCCGTACTGGAAGCCGCAGGTGAGCCGGTGCTCCACTCCGTCGCAGTGCCTGCTCTCGACTATGTCCAGGCCCAAACGGTGAATACGGTGAGGCTAACGCAAGCGCAGTTCGCCGCCGCCGCCGCAGCAGCCACTGAAGCTGCTGGCGCCGACGCTGCTGCTGTTGCTGTTGCTGCTGTGGATTCGGATTCGATATAAAAGGCCCAAAACCATCAGCAGCGCAGTCAGTTCGCCTTGGGCCTTGCCACAGTTAACCAAGCAAGCAACCAACCAAAGAACCGATCTGGTTCACCGCCACAAGCCATCGTCAACGTCCAGTCAACGGATTACCACTAGGCTCCACTACTGATGGGCAGGTGGCAGGTGTGCATAAGTGCATAAGTATAACATAACTGTGACGAGAGCCAGCTGCTAATTAATGTGTGAATTGTATCCGAGCCAATAGTAATTGAGGAAAACCAACATAATCTGTAATAGTCTGCTCCGCTCTGCTCTGCCCACCTTACCGTGGACTTCAAACTTGTGAATAGTTAAAACAGTGTTAAAATATATCTGAAGGAATATGCTTGGGCTCGTACGATAAAGTGGCAAGCTATACAAGTAAAAGAACGCAAAACTGAATCGTATAAAACAACCCGTTTAGTAACTGACTGTAAAAAGGATAAAAACAAAACCCATGGTGAGTGCGATTAAAACGAAGTATGGACTGGAGTGCCAACATCAGCAAGTGAAAAGTTACAGCCAAATATGTACATACAAACTTTACACAAATAAATTTGAAATCAATTCTAACATAAGTATACATATTTATACATATGTACATATGCATGTATATGTAGAACCCTTTGAAAGCCCGAAAACTCGAATAAAATCGGTTGGAAATAAATGTCAATAGCACTCATAGACTTTTAGTCATTTAGACCAGTTGCTTGCTTAGACGTTCACTGTCTGGTCTGTAAGCCGTTTTTGGGTTATTTGGTTCAAATGGTTGTTGCATCTGTCGATATGCCACACGGCTGTACATACGTATGTACAGACTTGTACGAGTATGTCTGACTGTATTAAAATGTCCGCATTAAGCTCACGTACTCGTATTTTTTAGCCACATGAAAACGAACTCTTTAAAACGAATTAGGTTGAGAGGTGTTTTGTTAATTGTTGTCCCTAAATCAGATAATTATCAAGCTGTACAGTCCCACAATGTGCTGCAGAGACCGGTTTCTTCGCCAGCAGTTGCTCATTTAAATATAAATTACGGTTAAATGTTGCTTGAAAATCCACTCCAACGTTACCACCAAACAACTATTGCCACCGGTGTCAAACAATTGCGTTGAAAGTTACCAATCTTTTTATTGTACCTAACTAAGACTATTTTTTTGATATTCCAAGCGAGTGACCTTCACGTTTCCGTTACTGGGCTATCGGCAAAGCCTTTCAATCCCATAAAGTCACATCGTTCGCCTCAGTCCAGCCCCTTCCCCCAAAAACAAACGCTCTGAACGGCTCGTTCCCCAAAAATGCCGTCTGTTGGTCACGCCCATCATTCAGAGTCTGTGGCGGCGACTTCAGTATTGGAGCATTGTTTAAATAATTACACACAGATATTGACATATGCGATTGACTTATTCGACATTTTCAAATTGGACAGACCTTGTTTTATTCTCTTAACCAGGTTTCGTCTGCTTGTGCCATAGACGCACATTTTTGTCTGTACACCTAAATAGTATGTAGTTTCCCATGGGCTTTACTTTCTCTCTCAATCGGAATCTTAAGCCTGTTATGCAAACCCGAGCCAATATTAATGTAAAAGTTAATACATAAATCTGAATGTGTATACGAGTATATGTACATATGTATGTAGTCTGTATGCGCTTGTCCACACTTTGACGACTTGCCATTCACTTGGCTTGAACATTAATTTCTGGTGTTGCCTTTTAATTGAAAAACCCAGAGAAGGAAGCCACGAACGGTCTTTGCACTTCAAGTATGTAAATTATGTTCGTATACATATGTAATATTCAAACACTAAAGCCAATGTATGACATGTCCGTGTTTGTTTGTTGATCCCATGCAATCACACATATGTTTGTACATATTTAAATAATATTAATAATTAATAGTAATTATTTAATTAATAATTAATATGATCCAAGGAAGTTCAGTTTTGGGCATCAGCGTCATGCATACATAGATCACCTAAAATTAGTAAATTGGATCCAGCATAAGGCACTGTACTTCTGGTGTCTATTGCCTTTCCACAACTATGTAATTGGAAAACAACGGAGAAGGTTGTGAGAGGCGATACAGTCGAAAATGCGAAAGCGAACATGTGGCTAACTTCGAAAATGACTAAATACTCGCTTAAATACTTTAAAATATTTTGAGAAATGGCATGCCGCATTAGCCAGGGTGTTAACTAGCAATTTCACATCAATAGAAGTGGGCGTACAAACGAACTGGATAATCGTAACCGTAGCACCGACAGCACATGGTATAGGACTGGTTGCAAATCAAAGACGTTGCAAGAAATTGAATTGCATTGCACTGCTCACGCCAAACAGGCCAGACAGACTGGCGCGTGAGCTGTGCACATGCCAGGGGTGGGGGCGGGTGTTTTGTGTTCAAGAACCACGAGTGCAACCAATTAATGAATAACTTTAACTAATAAAATAATTTCATCATTAATTAAGTTAAGCGCATGTGGAATGTAGTTGGTGGCTGGCTACTGGCTTTTATCACGTTTAGCATTTGTCTTACATCGGCTCACAAATATTGAAAATAATTCACAAGAAACCTAATACCTAATTTAACAAATCCTCTTTCTGTTTAATTTTATATTTTCGCACGCAAGACACTTTTACATATGGATAAACTTATGGACAAAATAATAGGTGTGCTTTTTTTTCTATTTCAACTTTTAATTTCTAATTCATATCTTCTATAATCTCAAAAAATCAAAGTTTTCCAAATCGTATATTAATTGTCTATAAAGAGAATGTAAAAACTTTAAAAAGTTTCATAGACCATTTAATTTACAAAAAAAATAAATATTTGGCTGGACACAATAATAGGTGTACGAAGATAAATGTTGAAATTAAATCGATATTTCACTATTTCAGGTCTTGTTTTATATTAAATTGAGCATCTGGCAGCTAATACCCGGTATATCCGCCATTATTTTGCAGGACTTTCTCCATTCCTCTTGGCATTGAGGATATTAACTTGCGACAAGTTCCAATTGGAATATATTGTACCATGCTCTTTGGACAATATCCCAAAGTTGATTTTTATTTTGTCAAAAGTCTTTCTGACCTCTCTTTTGAGTTCACCCCAGAGATTCTCGATGGTCCGGGGATTGATGTCCTGATGTCCGGGGATTGACTTGGCCACTCAAGAACATCCACATTTTGCTCTCGGAACCAATCCTTTACTACTCGAGAGGCGTGTTTTTTGTTTGTTTGTTTTTGATTTTTGATTTGTGGAGATTAGAGAAGATATGAATTATAAATTAAAAGTTATAAAGGAAATAAAAGCACACCTATTATTTTGCCCATAAGTGTATATCAAATTACATAAATATATTTTCGATATTCGTCATTCGTTCACTAATCGAAAACAAATTTAGATCGCGGTAATCTCTTTACTTTATTCAGGCCGAGCGGCAGTTAGCGAACTCCAAACACGAACCGAACTATCTGCACGCTGAAGAAAGCGAATGACGCCTCGAGACCAACCTGTTTGAGAGTTTCACTTTCAGTACTGTTTATCGTATGGATTCAGTGTCAAAGTCAAGGTCTTCATTATACCCCACATGCTTGTTGGCCAAAGCAAAGTCTGGAAAACGGTCAACGGCTATTGCCGGTAGTGACTAGCGGCAACAACATTATCCGTCCATAATTGGTCTCGATTACAACTTCACTTAGTCGGAACCCGTTGGTGGCGGCTGATTCATGAGACATTCGTGGCGTCATCGACACTATCTGCTAAAGACATTTCAATGCAACTTAAGCCATTTCATAACGGCTTCATAATTCATTACGGGCTCAGACGATTGATAATCAGAAGATTAACTGGAAGGGAATTAGGGAAGGGAATTGCCAAGATATTCGATAAAAGTGACCCGACATTGCTACATCATTCCGCATCCTACCAACGTGATTTCTTGTCTCGCGTGCTCATGTGTTTCTTCGCTTGCTTCCGTTATACATCTCTACATGCCCCTCCTGCGTGTTGGCTCTGCTCTGGTTGGCATTGTCACTGCCGTCGTGCTAACCGGACGCCACAATTGCGCGAAGACAGGCCATCATAATTACCTCAAATGTAATTGCACGAAACAATTGAAGTGAAGTGAAGTGGAGTGAGCAGTGTGCATTGGTCTTACCGCAGGTGCATGTTTCTGCTTACACTTTTACAATACACTTTTTGATAGTTATTATTCAAAGCAAAGCAAAAATTGTAAGCCATCGGATTCCGTCGGAGGTGATCATAACAGAAGATCGCGAATATTTAAGTGAAGTAGAAACAAAGAAAAGAAACAATACGGCCAGCCACACACCCAACCAAATCTTACTCCATTCCAAAAACTTAGAGACTTGCGTGTGGTTCAAGTACACAAGGGATTCAAAGCGTAATTCGAAATAGAATTACATATTTTTCCAGAGACTTTAAACTGTGAAAAACTTAAACTTAAACTAGTGAAAAACCCAGAAGGAACGTGAGAGTCGCTTCTCTGGACGCGACTCTACTTTTATACCCGTACTCAGTCAGTTAATTTGTAAGCTTATGATTTATGTAGAGTTTTACAAAATTGTTCATTTTTTTTCTACATCTCTTATCTACACACACAATGTACAGGGCAGAGTGCGTGCGACCAAGAAAGAGAATGATAGCGTCAGCAGCGCTGGAGGAGGTGGGGGAAGCAATTGAAATTTCTGATTAGTTTCTTTATTCTGGCTATAATAATGATCCGATCTTATTCAGATTTATGGTCATTCTCGACGATACTGCGTTTTAACTTTTCTGGTATCTTTAAAATTGTGCCTGCGACAGATTTTCGTCCTTTGTGGGGGCGGGACGAAATTTTGAAATACACTTGTAGCAGTGTGATATCACATGAGTCTGGAAACCAAACTTTGTTACCCTAGCTCTTATAGTCTCTAAGATCTAGGCGCTCATCAAGACGGACAGACGGACAGACATAGACTCGGCGATTGATGCTGATCAAGAATATATATACTTTAAGGGGTCGGAAACGTTTCCTTCTCTGCGTTGCACACATCCACTTTCACCACAAATACAATATACATACCCCTTAACTCTTTTTGAGTACGGGTATAATGAGTTTATTTCAGCTATTATCATGTCCCAGCACGTCACAGAATATATACCATATTATGTACATTTAGGTTGCCATTTCACCATGATTAATTAAAATTAAAATATTGCGCTATCCGTTAACTAAAATCTGAGCTTCTAAGATCGTCCTGCTTTGAGACGTGGACCGGTTGTGCAAGCACTATTTTTCAGTGCAAAATATAAGATTTAAGTAAATTAAACCAAAATTTAGAAGCAACCATTGTTTTTAAAAAGTATTTGTTTATAACTACATATATAACAGATCTACACTATGTGAGAAGCTCGCATGGCTTTCCGGGAGTTTGCTAAATGTTTAAATTTCTCGGCAGACTCGTGTGAGCTACATATACATATGTATATAGGCATTGACGAATATATATGTATACATACATCTGTATATAGGTGCATTTTATACATGCACTACATGACATAATGAAAAGTAAAGGAAACCGATTCTGGTCCGTGGAACGCTGTTGTCGTGATATGTCAGGCTGAGTGGCGAAAGGCAAAGGCAACAATTATTTACAATCTTTACTGCCTTGGATCAAGAACGCCAACCTCGTATACGGGTGCCGAGCTTTAAGTTTTGCGGTTTTCAATTGTAAATAAGCTGACAGGCACAGTGGCAAGAAGGGGGTCTAACTGCCCGAGATCTCGACCCATAGAATGCAGCGATAAGCTCAGACGACGACATTGCATTGGATGGAATACTTAGTCAATTTTCAATAGTTTGATTAAAGGTTCTCATTTATTTTTGCAATTCAAACTTTGAGCTTAATAATAAGCCAACAGACAGTGGGTTAGATATTCAGTTTGACGTTTTGAACAGCCTTCAAGGCGTCAGCGTAGCGGGCCAGCACAGGTTCCACTTCATCCGCAAGGAACTCGTCCACCTGATCGCTAGCTCGTCCAGTGAATGTCCGAGCATCCAGTATGTTGTCGAGCTGATTAAGTATAGGAGCAAAGTAAGGATCTTTGCGTACACGGTCCACCAAATCATTATCTTTTCCATACTGCTTGACTTGGGCTCCGGCTTCCTGCGAGAGGACACGAATCTTCTCATGGCAAATCTGGCGATCGCCGCCAGCCTTAACCATAGCCATTATTATGTTTTCCGTTGACATGAAGGGCAACTCCTGGGAAATGTGTCGTTCAATAACCTTGGGATAAACCACCAGACCCTGCGATATATTGAGCAGCGTGAGAAGGGCGGCATCCGCGGACAAAAATGCCTCGGACAAGGTAATTCGCCTGTTGGCTGAATCGTCCAGAGTGCGCTCCAGCCATTGCGTTGCGTGCGTGTTGGCAGCGTTGCTGAACAGGGTTATGAGGTGGCGAGCCAATGCACAGCAGCGTTCCGAGCGCATGGGGTTCCGCTTGTAGGGCATAGCAGAGGACCCAATTTGGGTGCTTTCGAATGGCTCCTCCAGCTCCTTTCGCGAAGCGAGAATGCGCAGGTCAGAACACATTTTGTGAATGCTAGTGCCAAGACTGGAGAGAGCGCCCACAACTTCCACGTCTACTTTCCTGGTATATGTTTGGCCTGTGACTGCGTACGCCTTTTGAAAGCCCGCCAGCTCGGTAACCAGTTGATCCAGTTGTTTCACCTTCTTTCCGTCGCCGTTAAATAATTGAAGAAATGAGGCCTGGGTGCCGGTAGTACCCTTCACTCCACGAAATCGCAGATCCTGCTGACAACGAGACAGCGCCCGTTCATCCATTAGCAAGTCCTGAATCCAAAGGCAAGCGCGCTTTCCCACAGTGGTTAACTGCGCTGGCTGCAGATGTGTAAATCCCAGCGTCGGTTGGTCCTTGTAGGTTTCTGCAAATTGCTTCAACCTCGACACCACAGATGCGATGCGAGGCAGCAGCAATTGGAGCGCGTCCCGAAGAACAATGAGGTCCGTGTTGTCGCCCACAAAACACGAGGTAGCCCCCAAATGAATGACGGGGGCGGCAGTGGGACACTGCTTGGCGAAGATGTGAACGTGCGCCATAACGTCATGCCTGGTGAGCCGCTCCTCCTCAGCAACCGCATCAAAATCGATGTTATGTATTTCCTTCTCCATTTCACTTATCTGCGCCTCACTTATCTCCAGACCCAGCGAGCTCTCAGCCTTGGCCAGCCATACCCAGAGCATCCGCCATGTCGAGAACTTATTTTGGTCGCTGAACAGAAACTGCATTTCCCGGCTGGCGTACCGTGTACTCAGTGGCGACTTGTATCCTTCGTATTGGCTTGCCATTTTCTTAGATATTTATATTCCACGCTAATCACCAAAGCAATTGCTAGCTCTCAGATGGCAGATTTAGTGCAGTCAAAGATAAGCAACAGGTGGTTTGAAATAGATGCGGTGTGCTTGCTTCACCACTTTGGGCTGAAATATAGCTCGTTTTGCGCTGAAACTGACTTCCGGATTTCTTGAATCTAAGATTGATAATGCAAAACGTTTCTTTACATTTTTTAATGTGAATTTTCCATTGGGCTCCCTAATTGTGACGATAACGATAAAAAATACCACTCGGCCAAAAAGTAAATACCATTAAATACCACTTCAGTTTCCAGAAATACCATTTAAATACCACAAATTTAATACATGAACTTCAAGGGTTTTTGTCTATTCCATAATTTTAATATTCAGTTCAATATTACTAGCTAGTTGGCCCTCTCAGCCCTAAACCATTAATTTTATCCCATTTCTCAATCAATTTTGTTCAGGATTGGCTAGTTTTCAGAACTATTTTTCATTGGATTGTTTACATAATAAGGTTCAAACAAAAACGGCCAAAGCATAAAACCTAAATTGTTGAATGCCGGATTTACTAAAACTATCCTAATGCGTTTTATAATTCAGTGTTGCACAATGTGTATTTAACTGCATTTTACTGCACATACACCAAATGTTATCGGGTTCAAATTCAAATTTATCGTTATAATTGAATTATTTTCATTTGTGTGCTATATAAACAATGTGAATGATTTTTTGTGGCAAATAACGCTATATATGTATTATAGAATATGAATGAATGAACATTTTTAAACGATAAAATGACTTGCGCTGAATGGACAAGTATGAGCTCCATTAGTCCACTACGCCAAAATAACTGCAAACAGAAATGGCGGTTGGGTTGGCTTCAACAAACTGGTTCAACAAATTCGGCGCAAGACAGTAAAGAATCAATTAGTGCGGCGCATCTACAAATAAGACCGCTTAGGCGGTTGAAAACAGTATTTGGCATGTGTGAAAATATCCAAAAAGCTATCAAATTTGCAAAGAAAAATAGCTTGTCTCCGTCTATGCGGGGACTGCTGGCGGCTCCCCTCCGCCATACGAATATCAAAAGTGTGGGCACCGGTGTGGTGTGCATGTGCGCCCAAGATCATGTGACTCTTGAGTACATAGTAGTACGGAGTACCCGGCTTAATATCTTGCGCAATCGACATGAGACTTTTGGCTATGAAATTGCATATTGACATCGTTTTGAGAAAAAGCTGTCATTGCCTTGCATAAATTTTATTTCAAGCTCAAAAAGTAGAAGTATTTTGTAATTAACGCGCAGGTTTCAAAAATTGCGTGGTGGTTACCACACTTTTGAGGCAACTTGAAATACCAGAGCAGTGACAGCTGCTTCTGATGTGCACGACTTTAAGGTGCTTGGGACACTTTCATTTTAAATGGCCATTTCAATTAGTGCTTGTTACTCTATCGGTCAGACAAATCGGAATGTTTTCGATTTGTGTGCGCACCACGTAGTGTTTCATGCCTGTAATCAGACTGCAATAATGTTGTACTGTACCCCTACACGTTGGTGCCCACAAAGCTTACTCTCTATATGGCAGCTGGTAAACTCAACCAGTAGTCTGCCAATAAATCAATCATTTCGTTGTCCATTTCTCCCCGCGTCTCATGGACTATTTTACACTTTAATGATCACCAAAAAGATCTGGATATGAATTCGTATTTAATTAGAAGTCGTTAAAGTTGTAAACAATTTGATCGAATTTTCCCAATTCGTTTTTTGTTGAGGCCAAAATCAGACATGGGATCCCAATCTTAGAGAATTTTGGCGCAAAGAGCTATGTAAGTAGCTTAAACTTGCGTGTATATGTATGTACATATGTTATATATCATTTGGTATGTGAATATATTATCTGCAAAGAATGCAGAATGACTCAATACTGAATAAATAGAACTTAGTGCTTTCAGAACAGCTCTATCATTCGGCTGTATGTACAATAGCTCGATAGCAAGATCAGATATTTGCGAATCATTCGTGATTGACTTTTGCACATACATACATACATATGAACATATAGTTGTACGGACGGCCGTGACCAACGGCTGCGGTGAGCCTTGGCGGGTCCGCCTCGAGTTGCAGTTGCAGTTCAAGTACTTTAGAGTTGAGTTAGAAACTCAAGCCAAGCTGGTCAATCGCCACTTTCAATCATTCAGTGACCCAGTTCAAAAACAAATTCACAACTGGCGCAGCTCTTGTTAGTTTCCTGGAACCGCGAAATGAAACCAGACATACATAGACTGAGACGCAGACACCGGGAGACAGGAGAGTGCAAGACTCATTGCGAGCTGGCACGAATTTGAATTAAAGTTGGTCCGATCAGACTGGTGCTGGCTGGCCCATTGTTCTGTGCAGCATGCAATTAAAACATTGACAGGGTTTGCCTTTGTTTCTGCCACGGCATCCGATATCTGCGCATTTGCATGCAGCTGGCCTTTGCTACAAAAGGTTGGGAATCGTGGTGCACGCGGCCGTAGTGGGAGGAGGCTGGCAGGGGAAGTGGCGGGGACTCACCTAAGTCAACAGAACGAAGTTGAGGCTGAGGCTGAGGCTGCGCGCAGACAAATTCATTATGTAAAGCCAACTATTACTGTCAATTCAGTCTGTTTACATAAGTAGCTTGCAAATTGGTCAAATATGCAGTTACCATAAAAACAATTATGAGACTTTTCACGCTTGCAGTCTGAGCACGAATCTGAATTGATTCCATTGTGCTTGGGGCTCTTGGGCAAATACGAATACGAGTACCAGCGCAGACTTTCAGCCCCAGTCTCCGCAATGAACATGTTTGTACTCGTACGAGTACCTACAGAAATGTCGCAATAAATAATAATGAATGCGCACCGAAATGGTGTCGAAACCTGTTGCGACCGTACCGTACCTGGCCACAGGAGTAGGAGTCCAGATAGATCGATGACTTAATGCAAAGGTTCCCCACAACAGGTTGGCAATGCGCGGACAAAAAATGCAAAGCGTTCCACTTTTATGTAGTTATAGTTCACTTGCTGCGAGTAGCCGGTTAACATGAATGTGTCCACGATGTCGGTGCTAGACGCTAGACTCCAATCACCACTTCGGCCCCAGCTGCACTATCAAGACCAGTCTGTATGTAGGTTACCGGAGAAGCAGTGGATGTTAGGACGGGTGACATACTAAACTCAGTTCAATACTCAATTTCAATCGATAGCATTTTGGCAAACTCCATTGTCAGATGTCAATAATCAATGGATAAAAGATAAAATGCCCGCTACCCAGATCGATATCCTGAAACATCGTTATTCTCAATTCCAGATGAACAGTGCACGAGAAGTACTGATTCTGACCCTTTTGGGATTCTCCTGCAATACACTGGGGCTCAAAGTTTCTACGGGCTACCACATTGTGCACAGCCAGCCGTCCTATCCCAACTTCCGTGCATTCAGCTATCTTCAGGGTTCAGCTCCGTACATAACTGGGTAAGTTCACGATGCAGTAACTAGAGCTGCAATTTTTCGGACTCCCGAGTATTTATTCTATTTTCTTTCTGTAAAGAAATGGACTGTCAAGTGCAGCAGGAGCTACCTCACCAGCCCCACAAACACCATTTGGATCGGCAGCTGGCCCTCCCGTTACTGCCTATGGTTACAGTTTTCCAACTCCGGGTCAAGTGTCATGCGCTCAATCACCCGCAGTGTGTGAGAAATCAGCATATCGTACATTGGATGGATCCTGCAACCATTTGGAGCAACCCGGACTAGGAGTCGCAAACAATAGGTAAGAAGTCCTCGACGCGCTCCGACTTTCGTCAGGCTGTCACATTTTGTCCCTAGGTATGGTCGTCTACTGACACCTAAATACGCTGACGGCATATCAGCACCTACTCGATCGGTTACTGGAGACGAACTTCCCAGCGCTCGCCTAGTCTCGTTGGTGGCTTTCGGGGAGGAGGACGTACCTGATCCAGAATTTACGCTCCACAATATGCAGTGGGGCCAAATCATGACGCACGACATGAGCATGCAAGCGGGTGGTACTCAATCAAGTAAGTGGGTCGCTCATGACTATAAGCCATTCTTAATTTATAATTGACTCTGCTCCCCGCAGAAAAACATCCGACTCGCTGCTGCACGGATGATGGCCGCCTTATTGGTCTAGATACGGCGCATAAGACTTGCTTCGCCATCATCGTACCTCCACACGATCCGGCATACTCCCAGGTGGGCACTGAATGCCTCAATTTTGTCCGAACACTCACAGATCGGGACTCGGGCTGCCAGTACGCGGGCGGACCTGCAGAGCAACTGACCGTGGTCACATCATATCTGGATCTATCGCTAGTCTACGGCAACTCAATACAGCAGAACAGCGATATTCGAGAGTTCCAAGGGGGTCGCATGATTGTGGAGGAGCGCAATGGAGGCAAGTGGCTACCACTATCCCGCAACGTTACCGGGGACTGTGATGCAGTTGATGCCAGCGAGGTCTGCTACAGGTCCGGCGATGTGCGTGTCAATCAGAATCCCGGCCTAGCGATCCTGCAAACAGTTCTTCTGCGCGAGCACAATCGAATAGCCGATTCCTTGGCAGCACTTAATCCCCACTATGATGACCGCACACTTTTCCAGGAGGCCCGCAAAATCAATATAGCCCAGTACCAGCAGATAAGCTACTATGAGTGGTTGCCGATTTTCCTGGGGGGCGAGAATATGTTAAAGAATCGGCTGATCTACAAGGCCCCAAGTGACAGCTATGTCAACGACTTCGATTTAAATATTGATCCCTCAGTTCTGAATGAGCACGCAACTGCTGCCTTTAGATATTTCCATTCGCAGATTGAAGGCAGATTAGAGTAAGTACAACTCTATACATTTTTTGGGAACACATATGTATGTAGAGATTTTCAAATCGCAAAAACCATCAATAACTAACTAACTATTGCCAATAAGCAATGTATGAAAAACAAATTCCAAGGGTTGGGTGAATCTTTGAAAATGATTTTTGCCCAAACCATTTGCTACAGCCATTCTCCCAGTACAGTACTCTATACCCCAGATTGATTCGACCTTTGTAGGCGTCCAAACTCAGAAACGAAGCTGATATCCAATTGAAACTTCCTACGCTAATAATTTTGGTCATTAATCGGTGTTTCGCCCAAATATTCCTGTAGTTGTAATAGAGTGAAACAAGAACTAGTTTTTTCACATTCAAAACGTCTTACAGAATTCCTTAAGCATTTTTATATTTTGGTTATTGCAATACGTAAGCCTACACGCATAACTAACTGATTGGATAATGATGCTTCCAGCCTTTTGTCAGAGATGCGAACAGTTCTCGGCTCACTTACTCTGAGCGATTGGTTCAATCGTCCCGGCATTATTGAAGTCGGTGACAATTTTGACTCTCTTACCAGAGGCCATGCCACACAGCCCGAAGAGTTGACGGATATTAACTTTGATAAACAGGTAAGTACGCATTCATCAACGAACAAGGCACTGAAGTAACTGAACTCCTTAAAATAGATCAAGCATTTCCTGTTCCGCCGAAACATGCCTTTTGGTTCCGACCTCAGATCGTTGGACATACAACGCAATCGTGATCATGGTCTTGCCTCATACAACGATATGAGAGAATTCTGTGGGCTCAGACGAGCTCATTCGTGGGAGGACTACTCCGACTTGATCAGCGTCCCCATAATTCAAAAACTTAAGTCGCTTTACGATAGCCACGAGGACGTTGACCTAACGGTGGGAGGCTCATTGGAGGCACATGTTGCTGGAGCTTTGGCAGGTCCAACATTCCTGTGCATCCTCACCGAACAATTTTACCGAACTCGCGTTGGTGATCGATTTTTCTTCGAAAACGGCGATAAGGTCACTGGCTTCACCCCTGGTACTTAAGCAGTCTATAATATAGATTTCCATGCAAGATTTCCATTAAACCTGATTATTCTTTCAGATCAACTTGTCGAGCTTCGTAAGGCAAGTATGGCACGTTTGCTGTGCGATAATGGAAATCACATTGCTTCAATGCAGCCTGAAGCATTCAGGACCGTTTCCGGATCGTAAGTAGAATTTGAGAAAATGTACGCAGGTCACTCATTAATGTTATTATTTTGCTCAGGAATCCTATTATGCCGTGCACAAATATTCAACAAATCGACCTGACCAAGTGGATTGATCAAAAGCCATATGCCACAGCAGACCCAACCGTTCATTATGGAAGAAAATGATTTAGATATTTGATTAACTAGTTCAATATAAAAAACACCTTTAGCCTAATCAGTATAATGATCATTAATATGATTGCCCTGTATCATATCCCCCAATTGATGTACAGAAATAAAACCTTTACCATTTAATTGAAGTTTTTAAAATTGTTAGGGTGTAATTGAATGCAGACTTAATTTTAAACCACAGGCTTCCGGAAAATTCTGCCTTTATCTGTAAGTTTGTGTAAGTTTCCATCATTCAGGCCGGCTCCGGCTTTTACATTCTCAAAAAGTTTCCGATATATTTTTAAAAACGGAAAGTTAAAATGCAGCCACATCCTCTCCGAAATGAAAGCGGATTTTTATACAACAAAACGAATCTTAATTACAAATCGAGAAGGAACGTGTGAGTCGCTTCTGGGGACGCGACTCTACTTATACCCGTACTCAGTCAGACATACATTTTTGAGCTTTTAATTTTTTAGAATTTTAGATATAAAATTTACATTTTACATTCTTTTTCAACATCTGCAATGTATAATCTACATCTCCTCCGCTCGCCTACATAACGAGGCAGAGTGTGTGAGCGAGAATGAGTAGCAAATGAAAATTAATTTCTTCATTCTGGCTATAATTATGATCCGATCTGATTCAGATTCGACAATCTGGTAGATATGGGCATTCTCTACGATACAGCGTTTTTAGTTTTATCGTATCTTTAAAATTGGGCCTCCACAGATTTTCGTCCTTTGTGTTGGTGGAAATACGCTTCTAGCAGTGTGCTATCACATGAGTCTGGAAACAAAATTTGGTTGCCCTAGCTCTTATAGTCTCTGAGATCTAGGCGCTCAACAAGGCCTTACAGATCGTTTTACAGGCTGTATTTGATAACACTATCCGTCACCGTTTCGCCGCTTCGAACCAAATCCACTTTTTTTATAGATTTGGGGCTGATCATTTTTTATACTCGAAGAGTTAAGGGGTATATTAGATTTTTGGTTAAGGTGGATGTTGAGCTACTGAGCTTCTTCAGTAGCGTTGTATTGCGATATTATTAAAAATGCGATGGTTGTTCAATATATATATATTTACAGTTTATTGTGGTGACGTAAATAAGGGGTACAGAGTCGAAAGGATAGATGGATTCAAGACGGGGTCAGATTGAAGACGCTACGGTCGGTTCAATACGGTGTCGGATTGAATAGCTCGATTCCAAGACGATGTGCAGTGATTGCAAGATCAAGACTAAATCAAAGGGCAGGCGGGCGAAAGGCGATAGAAAGAAAGGAGTGAGTTAAAGACGCGAGAGAACGGCTGCATAGGCTGCTGCCGTGCGGGAGCATGAATATGTACAAGTAATATTTAAGTATAACACAAAGTGTTATTTATTTAATGTATTTAGCAAAAGAATGTAAAGAGTGAATAATGCTCGCAAGGCGTGACGTTACATGTCATCGCCACTCGGCTAATTATTAAAAACTAACTTAACCCTTAGCTGCCGGCCACGGCGTTCGTCGCTGCCCATCCAAAGTGCTGACCTTGCGCCTCCTGTGTGGTGTCCAGTGGCGGCCGGCATCCGAAGATCGCGACGACGGCGATCCCACGGATTACGAAACTGCTTATTTTACAATATTGCAGAATTCGTCCTACCCAGTGGTCAATTCAGTTAACTCTTGTTAACTTACATATGTATGAAGATGACAAAGTTAAGCAGTGAGCAGTAAAAATGCTGAACAATAATAGATATTTACTCTACTGCTGCACCACTGACTATGATCTACTGATTATTTGGCTGCGTAACCAAACAGTGGATGTGTGCAACGCAGATAAGGAAACATTTCCAACCCCATATATATTCTTGATCATCTGCAATAGCCGAGTCGATAAAGCCATGTCCGTCCGTCGTGCCCGTCCTTCCCCCAGTATAGCAGTAAATTATAGAACACCTCCTCCAGCAAGAGACCACGCTACTCATTCGCTTACTCGCTGGCACACATTCTGCTCTGTGCAATGCGCGACCTTTGAGGAGAAGATTTAGAATCTACATTGTTTATGAGAAGAGAATTTTTAGGAATTTTAGAAAACTGTTATTTTATAAGCTTTTTCCAGAGGTTGTGCCTCTTTTTTTCACACAACTTAAATATCTTTCAGCTTACCGTTTGGGAAATATTAAACTTTCAAATGCAACAATTATGATTTATGAGTCGAAAAAATAAATCCTGTCTTTTAATTGTTTGTGTATAGGTGCATTAATTTGGCGTCATTTAAGGTATTGTTCATTAAAATGCTCATAATTTTTACTCAGAACCTCAGGATTTCTGATTCGTGGTAATAGAATAGATGTACATGAAGATATAGCGAATCAAAGTTGAAATATTCTTAAATTTTAAAAGTTTCTGCAACTGTTACCTAGTAAATTTTTTGTGATGTGATGTTTTTAGTACATGTACCCTACACCTTATACATATATCACAAAGCAATGTTTGTTTACTTGGTATGTAATTCCAATATCGCTACATGTCACATTCACAAGTGTCAAAACACGCATTGCTAGGTGGGCCAGCAATGATAAAACGGTGAACTGTTTTGTTATACCCGTACTCAAAAAGAGTTAAGGGGTAAAAGTGGATGTGTGCAACGCAGAGAAGGAAACGTTTCCGACCCCATAAAGTATATATATTCTTGATCAGCATCAATAGCCGACTCGATATAGCCATGTCCGTCTGTCCGTCCGGCTGTCCGTCTGTCCGTCCGTCCGTCTTGTTGAGCGCCTGGATCTTAGAAACTATAAGAGTTAGGGCAACCAAATTTGGTTTCAAGACTCATGTGATATCACACTGCTACAAGTGTATTGCAAAATTTCGCCCCGCCCTCTTCCGCCCCCACAAAGGACGAAAATCTGTGGCAGGCACAATTTTAAAGATACGATAAAACTAAAAACGCTGTATCATAGAAATTGCCCATACCTATCAGATTGCCGAATCTGAATCAGATCGGATAATAATTATAGCCAGAATTAATTTTAAATAATTCAATTAATTAATTAAATTAATTAAATAATTTTCTGTTGGATCCCCCGCCTCCTCCAGCTAGAGACACGATACTCTATCTCCTTCTCGCTCGCACACTCTGCCGTAAAATGTAATGTAATGTAATGTAAAATTTTTTTTTTTTTCTAAAATTCTAAAAAATCATATCTCAAAAATGTATATACTGACTGAGTACGGGTATAAGTAGAGTCGCGTCCCCAGAATCGACTCACACGTTCCTTCTCGTTTTTGTTTTGTTTTTTTTCCTTATTTATAGCTGCATTTTTTAGCTTTGCAGTTCAAACCTCGTTACAGCCAATTGTAAGATACCTAAGTTATATGTAAAAAAAGAGGTACTACCTCTGAAAAAAGAAGCGGAAAAAAAGCTCCGTTTTGTCGAGTAGTGTAATGTAGAGTTTCACATTGCAGTAGTCTACCGCACTTAACAGCGCCATTCTTGAATATCCTGTTCTTCTTTTTAGCTTGTGAGTTGGGCCTATTGAGCATATCTCGGCCACTTGTCGTCTTGTCGTATGTCCTCGTATATCCGATCTATCTTCAATAGAAATGGCTGCCTGCTCTTCTATCCCTACAGCTAAAACCTCTACCTTTTACATTTGTTCATCGCTCTCTGGCTGCTGGCTGCTGTCCCTATTTTCTAACTATTCCCTATTTAATATGTATTTCAATCTGTCGCCTCTGATTTCTTCATTTTCATAAACTAATTATTCCTGTTCTATCCGTTTTCCAGTTTCTATTAATTATTTTTCTATCACTTTTTTCTCACTTTTATTTCACTGCACGACTTTTCATGGTTCGATTCCCTTTCACTTTCAGAGTCTACGCAAATTCCTTTTGCTCATCATTTTATTCAAAATATGCAATATGTTGTCGCGTACTATGTCGCGGGTTTTTTCCCACTTTTTAATTGATTGATCACAACACAATTTCAAATGCTTCTTCCAGCAACTAGATCCAGCAGAGAAGGTGAAAATAAAAAACAGAAAGCAAATGCGCAGAGTAAAAATGCATTTTGTTCGTGTACTTTTTTGTCTCTTGCATTCCACGATCGCAAGTACAGTAAAGTATCGCGAATAACTTACCATTTTGGTGGAAATTACATATAGTGGCATCGGCAAAAACTTACTGAGTCCGAACTGTAGTGTAACTCTTTTTCGCGGTTTCTTCATACTTCCCCGGTTTTACGGCTGTCTGTCGACTTCGACAACAAAGCGAGGGCGGCTTCGTATTTCGGATCTGCTTCGACTGGTCGCCGTTAGCTTCCCGCGTAACAAGTTGCAGAACTAGCAGCGCGCTAATCGGCGCGGAGATAGTTCGAGAGGGTCAAGTGACCCCTTTGCTTCTACAGGGACATTTCAAAAACAGGGATGTGTATATGTAAATGTGCAATTTCAAATAAATCAAACAAAACAGCTTTTGTTTTTATATTTTACTAGAGGACCCAGCGAACGCTGTCCCGCCCCATTTTAACGCTGACATGTGGCCTTGATGATCAAAAACAATGTACGAATTTGATTCGCTGGCGCAGAAACAATTACATACGCGAGCCAATGTGTATCGTTCGTCCGAGAGCATCAGTCGAATAGAGGACAGCGAAGCCAGCAACAGCGTCACCTCTCTTCCGGCGTTGAAACTTCTTTGATGCAGCGCTCCATGTTTAATAGCGTGGCATTTCCTAATAGAGTAAAGTCCTTGCAGATCGTTCTCACATGTCGAAAATAAATTTGTCAATGTTGTCGCTGGTGGTCGTTCTGTTCTTTGCGCTGCATTTGCGCCCGTAAACTACACACGCTGTCCGTTCTACAAGTGAACTGCCGAATACACGACAGTCGGGTGACGTTCACAGATCGTTTGCATTTGGACCGGCAATGCCAAACACCGCCATGTCGTTGAAATATTTGCAAACGTATTTGATGGATTTGATAGATTTGCAGTACTCAACATTGCAGTGGTTTGAGAACGTTTTCGACAAAAGCGGACAGTATGGATATCCTTTCCTTTTCATTTGGAGAACGACGCCGATAAAATGGATATCCGTCCATTCCACTGATTGTGTCGTTCACCAAAGGACGGGGAAAACGCTTTGTGCAATTTCCGTTTTCCATACACGGTGAGCCTGCTATGTGGCCATGGATCATGTTCGTTGTCACAATGGAATTCAACTCCGGATGAGTTTCTGGATATGGTATTTCGGCATGATATATGATCTGGTCGAATGTTGTCAAACATCCAAAGCAAACTGTGTGCATTTGGTAAACCACGCTTCTGCCATTCAATCAAGTACATCCAGCAACGAAACCTTTTCCTTAACAATGTACCACTCTGATGCCTACTCTGATCTTTTCTTTGAATACTCGTGCAGTGATATCATGCCGATCGTAGGATGGTTTGTCCTCTCAGCATTCGTAATTCGTAATTTCGGACCATTTAGGATTGCAAGTTAACGTGATGAATAAATCCGAACTTCCGTAATTCCCCACGTGCATCATCGCATGGAGCGTACTCATGCATGTGGCTCGGGCTTCCAAAATACGTAGCTGGGAGAATGGTCCAACAACCTATGTTGGCGCCGTTTCCTTCAGTTGCGATGGCGTCACGCAACTGGATGTTCATTTCTGATCGTAACTTCGATTGATTAAAACGAATCAAACTGAGCCGCTACGTTTCGACCTTTACGTTTATTTCGACGCAGTACTGTTGAAACAACCGGCGATATCTTAACAGATGATTTTCAACCGCTTGGCGTATCATCTATCGATACGCATACAAATTCATTGAGCTGACCTTCTTATTCGTATCTTCTCTTGAAATATGAATTTACTTAGTTGTAGGATGAAAACGAGAAGGAACGTGTGGGTCGCTTCTAGGGCGCGACTCTACTTATATCGTATCTTTAAAAATGTGCCTGCCACAGATTTTTGTCCTTTGGGGCGAAGGGGCAGGGCGAAATTTTGAAATACAATTGTAGCAGTGTGAAATCACATGAGTCTGAAAACAAAATAAGGTTGCTCTAGCTCTTATAGTCGGTGAGATCTAGGCGCTCATCAAGACGGACAGACGGAAGGACGGATGGAAATGGCTATATCGACTCGACTATTGATGCTGATCAAGAATATAAATTCTTTATGGGGTCGGAAACATTTCCTTCTCTGCGTTGCACACATACATACCCCTTAACTATTTTCGAGTACGGGTATAAAAATGTAAAATATTTCAAAATTCCACATATGTATATCATAAGCTCATATATTTATGTATATACTGACTGCGTACGGGTCTAAACGTAGAATCGATTCCTTCTCGTTTTGATGGTAATTCTGAGGCTGATTTTCATTTGGCCAGTTATTGTTGACTTTACATAGTGTGGTCAACGGGATAATTTATATTTTTATCGAAATATTAAACCGTGGCTGATTGCAAAATGGTATTCTGGGATTCAAAAATGTACCGGCTGAATATTTGTATCGTCATTTATTTGGCGAGGTTTAACATGTCTATAACTAGTATTTTGTTGTGAAAAATTATTTGCACTAAGTAATCCGAGTCAATGGTAAGCTTGCTTCAACTTATCTACCAAGGCAATATCTTCGCTGCACAAAGTACTGAGCATTCGAAGTCTTATATAGCGAAATCGTAGGATTGTAAATATATTGACTTATCAGGTGGATTTTCTAAACTTTATTTGTTCAATACAATCATACTTTGTTTGTGTAGTCCCGTAATGATTTTACTGATATTATTGTACCTAGTATTTCTTATGTTGGCAACGAGCTGATGTATCGAAATGTGATTTCCATATTTCCAGCTCCGACCAACTGCTAGAGGCTTTTTGAATGAGGATGTTCCTGGCTGGTCCCTCCAGAAGCTGTAGAATGTCAGCAGATGGTTAACTTGCTTGATGTATAAGGAAAACTGGGTAAAATCTCCATAAACCATCTTGCAGACTAAATTTTGAAAGATAAATATTTTCAAATGTAGTTTGCAGCATGAAATCACGAACATATCTTGTTTCGTTCAAAAGTCATTAATTCAGCAAGCTAAAATGACCGAATGACAGTGGGGCTTGTGCGTCGCTGCGAGCCTTTTGACCACCGAATCCTCTATATCCATAGCTTTCGATAGGCATAGTCCGATAGGTTAAGGTCGGTAATTTGTGAGTCCTTAATCATTGTTTTTAAATTTATTTGGTACATTCAATTTGATGATGCAACATAACGTCTAGAGCAGGGGCACCCCGAGCATGATGTGGCTCTTCACAGCATATGGTCGGTCATTCAGCAAAGGAAATTCAGTATGCCCTCTCTACCGCAGAATAAATTTCCCTCACTAAAAAACAAATACAACATACATATGTTCATACGTAGGCTGCTATTTAAGTTCCTGGCCTAACTATGAAAAACACAACTTTGGCGCCTGCAAACGGTTTTATTTTTTTTAACCATATTCATCAGGAATACAAAACCCAATTGTGAAACCTTTGAAACTAACTTGACACTCAGAAGAAAGGATTAAAAAACAGGCCTAAATCAGGATTTTTTCTTTTAAAAATCCATACTGATTTTTTTCGATTTTATATTTATACAGTCACAAGGGTCATTAAAGACCAAATCTCAAAGCAAAAGAAAGGTCCGGGCCACGACTTCATCTCCCTTAAAAGGGTCATAGAATTGCCGAGCTGTACTGTATATTTCCTTACTGTGATATTCAACAGCATGATTAAATGGGGCTATTATCCTCAAGAATGGAGGAAATCAGTCATCACAATGATCCATAAAGCCGGAAAAGACAAGTCCAAGCCATAATCATATAGAACTATCAGCCTACTGCCTTGCCTATCAAAGATATTTGAAAAGCTGCTCCTGAATCGTATCAAACAACACAAACAGCACACATCAACGGTGCCATCCCGATGCACCAATTTGGATTTCGCGAAAAACATGGAACCATTGAACAAGTAACCCGTATAACCTCTGAGATACGAAATGCATTTGAAAGACGGGAGTATTGCTCCGCTGTTTTTCGGGATGTCACCCAGGCTTTCGACCGCGTTTGGTTAGATGGCTTAATCCACAAAATCAAAATATTACTTTCACAGAACATCCCTGGAAATTTAGAGTCATACCTACAGCAAAGAAGTTTCGCAGTACGATGCAAAGACTTCCTCTCTGAATATCATCCAATTGAAGCTGGTGTGCCCCAAGGCAGCGTGCTTGGACCGACACTGTATATCATATTCATAGCAGATCTACCGACAACAACTTCGACATTTGAGGATGATACTTCCATACTAAGTCGATCCAAGTGCCCAACAAGAGCAACGGAACGGCGCATTTACGAAAACGAGCAAAAGTGCAACCCTAGACAGGCAAACTTGCCGTCCATTATATCTGAACAACACCAACATTCCACAAACCACCGAAGTAACATACCTTGGTGTTCATTTGGATTGAAGGCTTACTTGGCGTAAACACATCGAAGCGAAGAGAAATCTACTTAAATTTAAAGCTAGTAATCTACATTGGCTAATAAACACCAGTTCACCACTAAAACTGGACTAAAAAGTACATTTGTACATTGCAGTTTTCAAACCCATCTGGACATACGGCTCCGAGCTATGGGGAAATGCTTGCGTCAGTAATTTAGAAAGAATCCAGAGAGCTCAATCGAAGATACTAAGAACTATCCCTGGGGCACCATGGTACATACGGAATGAAAATATCCATAAAGACTTAAATGTTGGATCAGTTAAAGATGAAATTGCCAAAGTGAAAGCAAAGTATCAGGCCGAGCTTCATGCCGATCCTAATAGACTTGCGCTGGCTTTAACTTGGCACACGACTCCGGCGAAGAGACCTCCCCACCCAGCAATAATACTTAGCTAGGGACGTACTCTAAGTAATTAAGTGTAATTAATTAAATAAATATATTAGGCTAAGATTTTCAAACTGACTGACGAGTCTCTAATAGGGAAGATTCGATAAATAAAATACCGTTAATAAAAATTAAATTAATCCATGATTTGTCATCTGTATATATGTTATGCACAGCTTTGGAAGCACCACGAAAATGTTCGATTTGAAAATTTTGTGGGTTCCCATGCCCTTTCACCACAATCTGATCATCGAAAATCTTATTAATGGTCGTCATACTAATACCCAAGGATACCTCCATCTCACGGTATCGTCATGTCACAGTTCTTGCTCAATCGTTTCGCGGACAGCATAGATATTGACGAAATTCTTACTTCAACGAAGGACGTCCACGCTTGAATTCGCGATACCAGTTTTTCACATTAGCAATGTACGGTGCTTCATCAAAAAAGTTTAACTAAGCTGATCTAAGCATTCTTGCCTTGAAAATCCACCTCAGATATGGTAGAAAATCATGATAACATATTCATGTGTAAATTTAAAATTTTTGCTGAGATGAATTTTTGATTTATCCATCGTTAATCGATGGAAAGTTGCATGTAGGATTAATCAATAAAAGTCCATTATAAAAGTTATTATGAAAATTACCATTTTACCCTAAAATGGCTAGAGGTGACCTAGGCCCGAAACATAAATAGCACCCCTCGTACGAGTATTTCGTATGCTAACAACTTATTAGTTGTTAAATTGTTTCGGGTATTAAGAGTAAAACTGAAAAATGAGTTACGTTGCATTTTGACTCAAATTTTCTCAGCCCATTTACTTGAACTATACCAAGATAAAGTGGCAGGCTAGGGTCTGTCGTATACGAGAGACTCATTCACATTGACACCCGAGGCGTTCTCTTACGCAATATTCGTGGATAGCTGAGGCAAACTTTACACTTTACACTTTCATTGACTTTTGGTCGTCGGTTCTATTCGTGTTAATCATATGTAGGCGCGCGACATAGCTAATTAAGAGACAAAGCGTTTGTTTTCTGCTAATTTTTCTCTTTTCAAGCCACATTGTTGGAACGAGTTGTAAAGTCGAACAATCGCCAACAATGAATATATTCTTCAAACATACGTAAATGTGCTCATACATATATACGGATAAACGGTCGACATTTTGCGTAGACAAAAATTTACATAAGCTAAAAGAATATCAATAGATAGCATCATTGGACCAAGTTTGCATATTTCTCTAGAGATTTGCGATGATTTCTCAATGGACATGATATAACGGTTCTAATGAATCTAGATTAATGAAAGTGATTTAAGCAAAGTATTCATAAAAGATAGCGACCCCATATGGTATAAAAGTGACAGATTGAGCAGGGAAAGGCAGCAGATGCGTTTCAACCATGAAGCTGTTCATAACGGTCTTCAGCCTAAGTAAGTTATTCACCGATAGACACCCATCTCATCCACATCCACCTTTAACAAAAAAAACCAAAAACATTTCACTTCCAGGCTTGGCCTTCAGCCTGGCAAGGGCAAAGAAAGTGGACCAAGAGACCGGAAGACTAATAACTATCCAATCACCGGCCCCGGCTCCGGCACTGCCTCCACAGCAGAGTGTTATTTATAAGCTCCCTCCTCAGCACTACTACCCGCCGCCACCGCAGCCACAGCACTGCAACTGTCCGCCTGGCCCCCCTGGACCACCAGGCGCCCCAGGAGCGCCTGGTCCAGCCGGCCTACCAGGCGCAAAAGGCCACAAAGGCGAAAAAGGCGATCGAGGAGAAAAGGGGCAGAGAGGCCACTATGGAATGCCCGGCCCTACAGGGCTGCCCGGTCCAATAGGCCCACCTGGCCCTAGCAAGCCATCATCAAGCGATCATCATCATCACCATCATCCACCGCCAGGACCTAGCCCGCCTGTGCCGCCGCCTCCTCCGCCACCACATCACCATCACCATCCTTATCCACCAATACTGCCCCAACCACCAATAATAATAGCCCCCCTTCCGCCGCCACCGCCACCGCCACCACCACCGCCTCCGCCACCACCACCGCCCTACAAAGGAAACCATCATCATCACCACAAGGGATCTAAAGGACCCCCCGGGCCTCCGGGGCCACCAGGTGAGTAGCTGAGTAGCTGCAGAACATCTTCAACGTCTCGAAAATACCGAGGCTTATAAGATCCGATTCGATTTTAATATCCGTATGTCACATGCGTTCGAAAGCCAGAAAGAAGCGTTCCTGGCCCTTTCTGAGCGAATCAAGAAAGCAACATGTTTAGCCTAGTTCTCTATCTTAGTAACAGCTGGGAAATATTTTGTTCATGCAATTGTATGCTTAATTGTTCAAGTATCATAAATAATGTGTGAAATCGTATTTCATTATCTACAGGAACGGGACCGCCAGGACCTCCTGGGCCTCCAGGAAGTTCGCCTCATCATCATCATCATCCACATCCTTATCCGCCGTCCCCGCCGCCACCACCGCCACCGCCACCGCCTCCGCCACCTTATCCTTACCCCCCTTCAGGGCCATACCCTATCCCACCGCAAATCCCATGGTTCCCTGTGCCTGTGCCTGTACCCTGGCCCTCAAAGGGCCACAAAGGTGACAAGGGCTCGCATGGTCACAACCACAACAAGGGAGGAGATCATCATCACAACCACAACAAGGGAGGAGATCATCATCACAACCACAACAAGGGAGGAGATCATCATCACAACCCCCACAAGGGAGAAGATCATCATCACAACCACAACAAGGGAGGAGATCATCATCACAACCCCCACAAGGGAGAAGATCATCATCATCATCATCCACCATCCCATTGGCCACATTATCCCTCCAATGGAGGACATAAAGGTCAACACCCTTCCCCGCCGTACGGAGGTGGACACAAGGGAGATCCACACGACCCGACACATGGAGGGCACAAAGGGGATCATCAACACTCTTCCTTCCCGCCGTATGATCACCACAACCACGGAAATAGCGGACATAATAATAATGGCCATCATAACAACCACAAAGGTCCCAAGCAAAGCGACAACGAAAGTGAAGAGCATTACCCGCGAGATGGTCTGGATGTAGATGCTGAGGTAGAGGTACAGGAAGACCTCATCGAGAATCTTAATCTTATTGACGAAAGTAAACAGGACTCGGCTGAGACCGAAGAATCTATGCACATCGAACCGACTGAATATGAAGAGTATTCCGAGGATACTGGCTATATCAGCCATGAGAACAACACACTGGACCTAAACGATGCAACTTCCTCAGTCGAAGAAATTAATGAGGATGTATTCGGAAGTGCACCAAGCAATGTTGAAGTGGACGGAGACGACGAGGTGATGGTAGAACCTATTTTAGAGGATCAAATCGAGATCGAAAACTTGAATGACGATAACCAGTCCATTGAGACTGATCCTGCGGAAGAGCGAAGCATCAAACGACCAATTATCTTAGCTATAGGAACCCCACGAAACCCTTTTCACCTGTACGCATATGATCACTACAACCCATGAGCCAGCCGAAAATTCGAAGGTTACCGAAAATAAATATTGTTGCATTTGACTGTATGGACTGTATCTCTTTTGCTGGGGTATTGGGATGTAATAACGCCCACAAGATTTATTTACCTCTGCATTATCGGCGCAGGGCTATGTTGTTACAAATGATTTAAATAAATGCACGTGTTTACAAGCTATATTGACTCGGCTGTTGGTGCTGACTAACAATACATATCTGTACATTCATATACGTGAACTATACTTCATGGGATCAGATGAATCCTGCTGTAATCTACCTTCTGTTCTATAGGAAAAGTCCCCAGCTATTCTGCAAGTGGAAGATGTGTTGTTTTATAATTCAATTTTTTCCAATTGTTATCAAGCAGAAGTGAAAAATTCAATTTATAAGTAGCTTTACTCTAACGAACAGAGCTCCATTCTTCTGCACTCTTCTGCACAGCTAGCTGTCGATCCTAGGGATAGGTAGTTTCCCTCGCCCACCAAATGTAAGCAAAAATAGAGCAAAACCGCACCCGCCGTAAGTGTGGTCAACATCAATATTATTTCGACCACCTGGAGCGGCTGTAGCCATCGTAATCCACGGCTTACGCCACGATTACATATTCGGATTTTCAATACAAGCACAGTAAAAACAAATATAGTTCACTTTGTTTCAAAAATAAGTGTATTAAATACTTTTTAATACTTTTTACAATGTATTTCAAAACCTTCATATTTTATTCAAATATGGGTGTGCTTCTTTTTACTATATCATTTTTTTCTCAATATAAAGAATAAAATAAATATACGGTACTTTATCTCCGAATTGCAAATTCTGAAAAACTCCTACACAGTTGTCTCCAGACAAGTTGCGACAGATTTAAGCTACTACGAATAGGATTATCCCAAATTTAAATTATCCCAAAGAATTTTTGGTGGACCAAAGTGAATTTCGCTAATTAAAGGCAATTCCTAAGAATGTTTTTTCACATACGTAAATATACATATTTCTTCTAATATATTCAAATATAAAGACAGATAAGACAGAATGTTCTCTTTATGGTCGGGCTTCTTTTTCAAACAAAGAAAACAATGGGAAGAAGAAAACAAAGACCAAGTGAAAACTAAAAGCGAATGAACCTTTGTGTTGAATATAAATAAATGCACGATGAAATACAATAAATTGGAGATGCGATGCTCGTATACACTGAGATCAATGCACGTATTTCTGTATAGTACTGCAATTAAAAGACGTTCAATCTGGCTACTTTGTATACTACATATTTTGATGATGGCTATTTACCTGTGTATAATCTTGCTCCATTGGCTAATAAACAGTAATCGGACATTCCGAATACTCCAGTTGATACAAATTCTAAGCTGGAGAAATCTATGCAAGATCGTTTGGCCGAAAGCGATTTGAATTTTACGTGTTTCTAATTAACCCACTATAATCTGAATCAAGCCAACTGTTTTAATGCGTCCACACCCATAAGCTATATAAGAGGGGTTCTTGCTCTAACCGGTCTACACTCGTCATCGTTAGGCTGCTCGTCATCGTTAGCATGAGGCTGCTCGCAGTTTTGCTAATATCAGGTAAGAAAAACGAACATCGGTGCTAAAAAAAACAGCTATTCCATTCTTGTACCTATATTTTAGCGGTGTCCCCTCACTGTGAGGGATCATGGTCTATCAACTCGAACTGGGCCGCTAGGACGCGGTCCACCCCAAAGGCGAAAAGACAACGTGACACCTATGACCTATATTATTACAGACCTCCACCAACGTCGTCCTCCATTTACTACGGCGGCTATTGTCAATGCCCATCAGGAAGGGCAGGGCCTCCTGGTCCTCCTGGGCCTCCAGGCCCACCTGGTGTGGAAGGCTATCCTGGTGAAAAGGGACAGCGCGGAGATAGTGGGCAACGTGGCAAAAAAGGACACCGAGGAAATGCAGGACCAATTGGACCAACTGGGCCGCAAGGAAAGACGGAAAAATCTTCAACACGTCTAAAAAAGAATCACCCAACCAAACGACAAAAGCCATCGTCTCCAGTTTGGGCCAGCCCAGCTAAAACTGAAACAACAAGTGGAAGTTTCAGTAGTGACATCCGTCTGCCGACACGTACACATTGGTCTCAGAATCATGAGAATGCCATTTCCAATCATAAGAACATTCGCAAATCGAACCGACATAAGACACCGCGACCTATGGTCTCCCATTTGGATGCAATGAAAATTCCGAGTGTTGGTCATAGATACGAGAATCGACCACCTTCAGTGCTGTGGACTAAGAAATACAAAAAACACAACCACAATCAGCCTACTATTAAAAGCCCACCTGGTGTCGTCCATGCAAATCGGAAGAAAATCAGCCACAAGAACACGGAAAGCCACAAAGTTAAGCTTTCAGCGAACCAGTCTCACAAACCTAAAGAAAATTTGTTCATCATTCAGGTGTCTTCGAACTCTACAAGCAGTAAGATCATACAAAATCGTACAGAGACCGTAAATGCCACAATTAAAAGTCATGGCCAATCAGGAAGCAAGTACACTGACTCTGGGACTATCACGACTTCCAGTCTGCCATCTATAATTAATAGTCTCAACATGGATATCAGAAAAGGAGAATCTACCAACCAGCAGTCCACGCACAACATAGACAATTCAATTACAGATGTAAGCGACAGGAAAACTGTCTTGTCTATAAACATTCCAAGCAAAAAGGTGCCAATCGAACAATATAACAGGGCAGAGATAAGCAAGCAGCCACAATTAGAGTCGTTAATTTTGGATAATGCTGGAAATAGCGAACTCCATGAATTTCAAGAGACTACCCACCCCAAGGACATGGCGGGGGACATCGTACAGAATTCAGAGACTACTATGGCTACCACGAAAATTCCACTTGAACAAACAACTCTACTTCCCAATATTTCTACAGAAAACGAAGAAAACTACGTGCCGATTCTACTTACAACCAATACTGAAGCGACACCAATCGAAATCGATACTCTTACAACGCAGTCAGCAGGTGTAACCGACGGTACTTCCGTACCTGAGCTTTCCACTGATACTCTTTATAGCTTAGACGACACAGTGCGGATGACAACAGAGACAACAGGCGACGAGGAGAACATTCCCACGCAGACAGAAATATCAGAAGCAGCAATCACAACAGAGGGCCGTTCAGATGGAGTGGATAATACCAGCACTACATCATTGGAGCCTACTTTGATCCCTGATTATGCAGAATCAACGACACCTATTGCGTCCATGGAGGTAACAGAAAAAATAACCGACGCGGAGAATCAGAGATCGGGGTCAGAAGTGTCAGTATCTCCCAAAACGGAAATACAGAAAAAAATGAATTAATGCAGATGGGCATGGGCCTGCTGATCTGGAAAGTCAAATGGATGGTTGACTAGATGTTCGAATCGTCTACGTATCTGATAGTACGTATTTGCCATATATAAAAACGATTTAGGGATACTTCATCGATACATACAAAATGGCTGACTTATGATTCTGAAGGCGGTACAAAAAAAGCAAGCTAAGCTAATTTATTTTACCAAAAACCATTCTGTTAGATACTTACGTTTAAAAGTTGATTTTCTTCACACGCAACTCGATTTATTTCGTTTCATGTATAAAAAGTAAAGAGCGTTCATAGTCGTAAAGTTTATTGTTGCTATTCCAATAGATAAATTTATGTGCGGCGGCCGTACAGAAAAAATTGTTAAAAGGCCACACGTACATACCAAATAAATCTCTTTTACAGAATGTAGAATATAGAACATCCATTCTATTTTTTAGTAGTGGGTATCTTGCCATTTGCTGAGATCAACTTGAGGGATCTCATTGCAATTGAGTATCATGTTACTAAAAGGAGAATTAAAACAGGTTGCTAATTAATCAAGTTTAACTTATTATAAGCCCGATAACCACTTACTGATAGTTTGGGAATACGAATACGTTCGGCTGGATGTCGTGCAAATAATTCGCATTGTTGCAGAACAAACTTGCCAAACTTGCCTTACGAATCTCCGCCAGTTGCGCTGCGTGAAGATATGTTGGTGTCAGAAATTAAATTTGTATCAACCTCAGCTCTCACTTACTGCGCGAGAAGCCACCACTGTGATCTCGTTCAAAAAAGAATCGGTCGCCGCGACGCGTGTTCAGAAATTGCTTGCCAATAATACACAACAGGGTCGGCCCGAAAAGTGCTTCCGGGACGTGGTACTCCAGCGAGCCACCGACACTCAGCTCCACATCATCGGGAGTTGCGTACAGCTTTCTCAGCAAGGATATTTTCTACATAGCAATGAAACATTAAATTATGCAGCCATACGTAGAGAAACCCATCACCAACCTCTCTCGGTATCTCGCCGGTCAAATCCGCCCAATCGACGGCTCGCTGCAGTCCGCAAAACTCTCGGACATCGTTGTAGGAGGCTAGCCCAAAGTCTCGGGCGCGTTGAATGTCCAATGATTTCAGATCAGAACCATATTCCTCGAAGGCCTTTCGGTTGAAGTAGTGCTTGATCTCGCGATCGATATTCCCATCCGAATTTTTATGAAGCTGCGTAGCCAAGCCTCTTACTAATGCATCAAAGTTATCACTGGAGTCCAACAAACGAATGGTCCCAGATCGCTCGAAATGGTCACTTAGACGCAGTGTCTGGTTGGAGCTGCGATTGGGCGCAACAAGTCTGTAAGTTCACAAAATAGTTTTAATATAATTATAGACTTTACATGCGAACCGCGAGAACTTACGAAAACCAGCCGGGAATCTGGGTATGCGCGTAGCGGAAAGCGGCCGAAGCAAACTCGGCATAAGCACCAGCATTTACGGTTTCGTCGTAATCATTGACATACTCAGTAGGGTCCACCGGGTAGATGAGACCATTGAGATAAGTGTATGTACGTCCCAGATACAGGGGCAGCCAATCGTTAAAGGTAATCTTCTGGAACTGCGCAATGCTGATCTTACGAGCTTCCTGGTAAAGGCGCTCGTCGTTGTAGTGCGGATTAAGAAGAGCTATGTTCTCGGCCAATCGATTATGTTCCCGCACCAAAAGTGTCTGCAGAAGTGCGATGGTGGGTGAGAAGCGGTTCCTCCTATCTGGCATACTGTAACACTCGCTTCTGCCGCCGCACTCACCATCCAGGTTCTGGCTCACAGGTAACCAGTGCTGGCCGTTTATGTAGCTAGTGCGGAGCCGACCTCCCTTGAATAAACGCACTCGCCGACTTTGATGTAGGGAATTCCCATACACAGATGACAGATCAAGATAGGCGGTAGAAAGTGTAAGCTTCTCGGGATATAGCCCACCGTCCTTCGGGCAAATGGCATCCGCGTCCGACACGCTGTTAGCAAAGTGGAGGCAAGTTTTTCCCGTGTTGTATGCGATGGGACCACCTCGCGGTAGAGCAATCGGCTGGCAACGATGGTGTTGAGGCTCAGCACAGCAGTCTTTAGGTGCACCTTTGGTCGTCAGTTGACTGATATCGTGGGCAACGTACTGACCCCACTGCATTGCCGCCATGGTCCTGAAGTTGTCGTTTCTCGTCTGTTCCCCATACAGTGAAAGGGAGATGAGCCGCGCATTGGGTAAAGCGTGTACTGGTTTCACGTATTTGGGGGGCAGTAGCCGCCTGTATCTAGAGACAGCAATGCCGAATTCGGGGTAAAGCAAGCTGTTGCATGATCCATCAATGCTTCGATAGTGCAAGTTGCTCGTATCATTAAGGCAATTCGGAGGCGGTATGCCACACCTTACGGGTTGCATAGATCCCGACAAGTCCAACCATCTACTTGGGCTAGAGGCGGAATTCGTATTGTATTTCGGTAGATACTCCTTCAGCAACCCGTCCAAGCTTGAGTCACTGACCGCCGGACGAACTTCGAAAGGAAAACTTTCCGAGCTTCTCTTCAACTTTGAAACTGGATACAGCTCGAGTTCAGCACTATTCGCGTACGGACAGCTCGTGGGAGCTGCACTTTTGTCGGCAATTGCCAGGGCACCAAACATGGCTAGAACTTTTACAATTAATATTAAGCTTCTCATTGCTACCACTGCAGAAAACGCAATGCAGCCCCTTGGCCTACAGCTCTATATATAGAGCGCCACTGCTACTTATTTCGCGCACGATCTTCATTACCTCAGTACGTGATAATGAAAATTCTTCAAAAGATGGCTAAGATTAAAGAACGTACAGAGATATGAATAATGTTCATATTCGAAGGTTTTTAACAGTGGGTGGGGCACATAACGAATTCGTAAACGTAAAAAAAAACGAAGTGAAACGTGTCCAATGACCGATGCATTTTCCGATATTTAATTTCATCATAAAAACGTTGGTTACAGCAAAAAAAAAAAATGCATTTTTTATCCATCTTATGTGGAATATTCAGTCTAAACAAGTACACTACTCAAAATATTTATCGTTTTGATTAGCTGCCTTATTAATGTACGCTGTGTATGTGCTTGTATGTGCTTGTTCTTCATTGTGATTCTGGACGAAAGAAAAATATTAGTTTGTATCGTATTTTCGATTAAATTTCATTAAATGCAATTTAAGCTTTCTCAACTAATTTTAAATTATACATATGTACATATTATCATTCGTACATATACGATGATACCCACACAGTGGGTAATTAATTAATTAATTACCTAAAGCAATCACATTTTGACTGTTAGATTCAAAATACAAATTTCCAAGTCAAATGTGTCTTTGATATAAAGCAAATTAAACTTCCTAGTCCAACAAATATTTTTTTAAGCCGGGTGGCATTAAAATATACGCATTTATTATGGTTTTCCATTTGTAATAATGTGCACTGCACTCCATGTACAAAGAAAATGTATCTTCATCTTCCAGTTGTAATTCAAACATTCTTTTTTGTCTTTCTACAATCGCAAAGCAGCTAGCCAGTAACATTTTTGGATACTCTCGATCCACATCCACACAAGCATCCCTGTGGACAAAGGCATTTTAGATGCTTTTACATAATTTTTTTTTTCTATGTATAATCAGGCAGGCTGCGGCTTTCACTTACTTTTGCGTTTTACGTTTTCATACTTTTCATACTTGTCTTTTTAAGGCGCGCTCTAATATTTGCAAAAGAACGCTTTATTTCCTTCTTTACTGTTAACCGCATAATTTACTGCTGTTATACCCACCCAAGCCGTTTACTTTTCATTTCGACGACGAATTTGTTTCCGTTTTGAAAACGAAAATTTTAGTTTTACGAATGCGAGAGCGCTTAACTTTTCGTTTTGAAAAGTAAATCCGAAATTTGCTTGTGAAAATTGAAAACTGGAGCCTGCCTGAATATAATTTGGAACTTACATATTTTCAATGTATTTTTCAATAATCTTTCGGATTATAGAGAATATACTTCGACAAGTTCCTGCTTCATCCAAACTGATATCTTCCACCTCTAGAGAATCAACTATAAAAAGTATAACATCACTGGCGTGCTCTAAAAAGCCTGTATTTACAGTACGAGAAAATAAATTAAAACAAAAAGACAGAGATATGATTTATAGACGCATCCGTAAAAACAAATCGGATGTAATGTGACGTAAAAAAATATCCACAATCCAGATACACGTATAAAAAAAGTACAAACCGTTCGCTGCTAGAAATTTGGCAAATTTTAGCCCTCCACGTAAGCGGTGACCACTTCCTGCTTCAAAATGCAAGTCAGCAAAAGAATTGTATGTGCCGTGCAAAATGGCTAACCTGTGTTGTACTTTAATGTCTGAAACATTAAGATAAAATTACGATATTTCCAAACTTTAATTTATCTTTACACACAGTAGCGGACAGTAAAATGTCGTATAATGTGTAAAAGTGATTAATTTTGTGTTATAAAGGTTTGGTATGTTTCTCAAGCAAAAAGCTTAATAAACTAAGTAAACAATACAATAATTTAAAGAAACACACAAAAAGTTTCAGCCCAAATGACTTTGTTTTCAAAATGATCCTCAAATAAAAAAACATTAATTTTTTTATTCACTTTTATAAATTTACGAAAAAGTGTATGCTATCTTCTTGGTAGGGAAACAAAACTTTTGTTATTATGTTTAACTAGCGGACCCGGCGTATGTTGTATCGCTCCATTTTAACACCTTCAGATAAACTTCAGAATGATTAATCTAACAGACTTCCAAAGATTGGCCGTGCGATTTATTGATTGTCATCGCAAAAGCCAATTGAAAGGGGAACTGAATCCTTTATATTGTAAGATGAGTTGGAATAATCGTGGGATAAGGAAAACCTCTTCCTTGAATTTTCCCTTGATGATCGTCGCTTGAATCAAAACTTTTATGACTATGATCGATCCCACCTTCAGCGTTGTTGGAATTAATACGAAAACTATTCTAAGTCACTGTAAATATCGGCTGACGCAGTCGATAGCCGTTCTTCGTAATTCCATGCAAAAGACACATCAGAAGAATGTGTGGGTGTATGCGTGGTAGGAAGAAAAGGAGATGCCGATAATACACACATACATGTATACATGCATACATGTACGTTGACCGGCTCATGATGCAATTATATAAAGTGGTCTCGTTGGCTGCCGAATCGTTCCGGTTTCAGGACCTTAACGTTCAGTGCGCGCTCGCTTGTTGTAGTGAAAGATTGGGTGCGACCAAATTTTTTCGGAAGCCTTAACACTTGTGCACAACAAAAATTACGTATTGTAGTTTTTGCTGCAAGCACGTGCAAAGAACAGTTTAGCATAACAAAAAATGTTTCACTAGCTTTTATTGTAAGTATTGTTAAGGGCCTGCTGCTGCCAACGAGACCACCTTATATAATTGCATCATGGACCGGCTTGTGCCGTTCTCTTCTTTTCTTTCATTCCTTTTGTAAAACGTTTGTGACAACTCGATGCAGTAGCACTGAACAACACAATTAATTTATAAAGGATAAAACGGGCGTATTTTCTAATAGCAGTAAATTATGCGGCGGAGTTCCAAGAAAACGAATCTTAATTGGAAAATTGAAAAATAGATGCCTGATTGATGCATTGACATATATTTGACACAATTTCTATTATTTAAACCAACCTCAAATTTGGATCTGAAAAAATTGGTCAGGACAAGAACAAATAGTGGATTCGTCCGACAGCCCCACTTGGGTAGCGAAAAATTATTCTAATTAAAGACTTCAATTTTCGTGTGGATAAACGTATTGTGATGTCATGACTATGCATTGAGTTTTGGCCTTTTAATAGTAAAGATGTTATCTCCTGCCACTGTGGATTACATTTAAACTAACTTTCTTTATTTTTCGACTCCTGTTGCGGGATCTCATTGTTTAATATTAATGCAATATCCATCTTGTCCATTCCAGTAAATCATTTGATTTTTGATATTTCGCCGCTTCGAAACACACAAATTTTTATACCCGTACTCAAAAAAGAGTTAAGGGGTATAAGGGGTACATCTCAGAGACTATAAGAGCTAGAGCAACCAAATTTTCTTACCAGACTTATGTGATATCAGAGTGGGGCACCGCTTCCATGGTGAGGGGGGCACATAGAGGCACACCACAAGGTGGGGTCCTGTCGCCCCTCCTGTGGAACCTGGTGGTCGACGACTTAATAAAGAGATTCGAGAGGAGAGCCCCAAAAATAACAGCCTATGCAGCAGAGCTCGCAAGAAGTGGTCCCTTTCTGCAAGCAGTCATGAAAAAACCGGTTGTTCGCGGACACGCTTAAAAACGGAATCTTCGTTGAGCCGAAAGTGTCTTTTGCGAATGTATGTGTGTGTGTGTATGTTCTGCGCGCTTTGCCTGCGAGGGAATAGTAGCAACAACAAATACCTAACGCAACTACAACAAAAATACACTTCGTGCATGCAGCTGGCTCGATTTGCTCAGTGACTGATGCTCAGTTGTTGAGCGCCGAACGAAAGTCTCTCGCTCAGACTGTTTTCGTAGGAAAACACTTATGCTTCGTTCGCCGCTCAGCACGAGACCGAAAACACGAGAGCAACAAAAATACGTGTTCTGTTCAGAGAGAGAGCACGTCGGTTTCATTTTTCTCTGTCTTTTCCGCGAGCAGACAGCATAAAAAAAATTGGTTGAGCATCTTTTTCGAGCTCTGCTATGCAGATGACATAAGCATAATTATTACGGTAGTATGTCCATCGACCCTCAGCTCCATAATGGAATCAACACTCAGGGAGATATGTGAGTGGGCGGGAAAAGTAGGACTCAGTATCAACGCGGACAAGACGGACCTCATCCTCTTTACCAAGAGATACAAGGTACCGGCATAGATCCCCCCGAAAATTGATAAAACCAGGCTGACCCCGAAAGCACAAGTCAAATACCTCGGCATAGTACTGGATAGCAAGCTGGCATGGAGGCCCAATGTAGTGGAAAGGGTGAAGAAGGCCACCATTGCGCTATACGCATCCAAGAAGATGCTTAGCAGCACATGGGGCCTATCACCTGCTCTAATGCACTGGATCTACATCTCGGTAGTGCGACCGACTCTGCTGTATGGAGTCTTAGTGTGGTGGCAAGCAACAGAAAAGAAGACGTGCAATAAGGACCCAGCGGCAGGCACTGCTCTGCATTACGGGGGCGCTGAGGTCAACCCCAACAAAATCTCTCGAGACCATAATCGGAATCGACCCCCTGGACATCCACGCTCAACTGACTGCAGGAAAGGCGGCACAACGCTTAGTAGCATCAGGCAATATGTCTCTACAAGGATTCGGGCACAGTTCAATTGGCCGAGACATGACCAGTATATCTGACTACATGATCCCCCAAACTGGCCTGGATGTAAAAACAACCGCATACATGGGACCCGACGACTGGAAAAGGGGTCGGGACCAGACTCAACACCCCAACATTTACACCGATGGCTCCAAGATGGAAGGAGGAGTAGGAGCAGGCATATACTGTACAGACCCTGAGATAAGGCTGTCCTATAAGCTACCGGACCAATGCAGCATATTCCAGGCGGAAGTCTTCGCCATACGGAAAGCGGCAGAGGCTGCTCAGTCTACGGATCGTCCACACGACGTGATCAACCTGTTCGTGGACAGCCAGGCGGCGATAAGATCCATGCAGTCGTCGGCGGTCAGTTCCAAAAATGTCTTGGCAAGCAGGGAAGCATTAGACTACCTAAGCACGACAAAGTCAGTGCGGATCTACTGGGTTCCCAGCCACCAAGGCATCGATGGCAAGGAGATGGCGGACGGTCTGGCTAAGGACGGCGTCGGACTGGCAAACGACAGAACTGAGAACGTGCCGGTCTCCCTTAGAACGCTCCAAAGCGATTTAGAGAAACGGGCCGACACACAGGCAAGAAGCAGGTGGAGTAGAACCACCACCTGCAGAACCTCAAAAACCATGTGCAAGGAGCGCAATAGGAAACTCAGCCACTACATACTGCACCTCCCACGGAAGGACTGCAGAATGTTGGTGGGAATACTCACAGGTCACTGTCTGGCCGCGGCACATGCTGTCAAACTAGGCATCACCAACAGTGGCAACTGCAGGAAATGCGAGGAATCCGGGGCAACTGAAACCCTGGAACATCTCATCTGCAACTGCCCTGCTCTCTCAAGGGCTAGGAGAATATACCTGGGCGCCCCGGTACTGGCATCACTGGAAGATGCCTCGAAGAGGACGCCAGGGGAACTGCTAGCCTTTGCTAAAAACACTTCGATCCTCAAGGACTTAAAAAGCTCGTAAATATACTCGAAAGGTTCATACACGCCCATCCGGACAACTAAGGGCCATATTGGCCTATGCGTGGCCCCGTGAGGGCCGTCTGGGTTAACCTAACCTAACCTAACCTATGTGATATCACACTGCTCCAAGTGTGTTTCATTATTTCGCCCCGCCCCCACAAAAAAACGAAAATCTGTGGCTAGAGAATGACCATAACTACCAGATTGCCGAATCAGATCGGATCATTATTATAGCCAGAATAAAAAAATTAATTGTCTGTTTCTTCCCCCACCTCCTCCAGTAAGAGACTCATTCTCTTTCTCGCTCGCTCACACTCTGCCATGTCACCATGTCAACCATGCAGTACTGTACAGTAACAATACAGTAGGTTAGTGGCTGTTGATGCGACTTCTGTTCTCCAGACTATTCTGAATAATAAATCCGGATAGAAGGACCACAAATGTTGTTGTTACTGAGACGAGTTGTAAGTTCGAACTGTTTTATTCTCAAAACTTATGCACTATATATAGGAAACTCTAACATAATTAAACTAAGACCAACGCTAAGAAAAGAACAAATGTGCGGCACTTGTTCCCACGATCATCATTGATAGTGACAAGTGTGTGTGACTGTGCGACAAGTGTGTCGACAGATTTGGGTTCGACGCGACCCATGTAGATGACTTTATGGTCGAACCGATCCTAAATTTAGGTGTCCCTTTTCTCAAGTGGCCTCCTTCAAGTGGACTGTATTATTTATGGGGTGGCCTGTGTTGTTCCTGTTCATGTTTATGAACATCTTGCCCGCGATCCGCTAGAGTTGAGATAGCTGTGGGTGTGTAGGCCTCGTTCAAGAGGACTGTATTTGTCTGCGGCGTGAACTGCTGTCGGTTCTGTTCATGTCTATGAACATCTTGCCGCGGTCTGCAAGGTTTGTGATTATTGCACCGTGGTGTGGTGCTGCCCATGGTCCGCCAAGGTTGGGACTGTCGCTGTGTGGTGTGGCGTAGAGTTCTGTTCATGGTTTGAACATCTTTCCGGGGGTACGAGGGGTTTATGTCGACTGTCTTTAAATTTGACCTTCTTCCGTACATACCGCTTCAGTGTGAAGAATCCGGAGTACTTCTTCTCGGGATGATTGCTGAGTTCTTTTAGCTTTTGTAGTTTATCCTTGGGTTTTTTCCAAAAGTTCTTGTGAATCTTTTGAACCAGTTTCCACTTTTGAAGAGATGTTATGCCTACATCTTCTTTTGGAACTGGTATTAGCAATGTAGATTTGCTAATTTGAAAATTTCCTGGTGTCAAAACATCTTTGCCATTTATATTGCTTGTTATATAAAATGGATGATAGTTTTTTCCTTTTCCGGTATGATTTTGCACTGTTGTCGTTTCTTCTTGCTGATAAAGTATTCCTTCATTTGGGAGGTTTTTCACGATCTGAAGATTTTCGTTGCTGTCGAGCCAGTCGTGTCGCCTTTTTAACTTCACCCAGTTTGGAAGTGGTTTGGTTTCTGTGAACGTGCATTGGTAAGCATCGTTCGGCTCCATCGTTGCTTTTTCCTCTGTTGTATTGGTCGATATGGCGACAGGGATATCCAGGGATCCTTGGATCAATTCGTTGGACTTCCTTCCCGTCAGACTGCGACTTATGCTCGAGATATTTTCTATTATATTGGCGGGCAATTTTAAGTCTTTCTTAAGGGACAATCGTGCGGGTGAATAACGTCCGAATGTAAACTTCAGTGATGATCCGATATTGGCCAGGCTGTGGGTCACCCCACTGCTAGCTACCGGCATCGTCTCCGACCGTTGCAGGCTCTTGCCGATCTGCGTCGACTTATCGAAAGTGGCACTACTTTGTGCCCTGAACAGGATCGGCTCGTCGCTGTAAATGTTGCCATCTGTCTGCGATTGCCTCTGCTGCTCCCTCTCCTGCTCCTGTGTCAGCCCTTCCTGTTTCTGCTGTGTGGGCGTGCTCGTGGAGGAGTCCTCCTCGTTGAGGGCACCCAGCGGATCATTCTGAGTCACTGGCGTGTGCGAAGATATTTTGGTGGGACTCTGCACACACTGGTGCGTCTTCTGGGCACCCGACACACCCTCATCATCATCATCATCGTCGTCGTCGTTTGCTATCTTTTCGTCGGCTTTTTGTTCTTCGACTGCTTCTTTAACCGATGATTCTTCGATTTTCTCTTCCTCCTTTGCATCTAGATGACAAGTTGGCATTTTTGTTTGATTGTCGTCTTTCTTCTGCTTCTGTTCGGTGTCTCTCTTCTGCTCCTGTTCTTGCACAGGTTTGCTGATCACCGGGATGGAAATATTAGCAGTTGACGCCACACCTGGAAAACGTGTGGGCTTCGGGGGGCCCATAGTAATACGAAGTGTGTTGCCGATATTAGATTCCATTCCATTCCACCGGCTTCTTAGAATTGCTGCTTTAGGCCCACATTCCTTGAAAGTTTCACGTTTCTTCTCGATGAGGTCTTTTGTGAGATGCGATAATTGAAGCCCATGAAATAGCTCTGATATTTTGGAAAATCCACTATTTATCCTCCGGATATCGTGTTCTGTTATCTCATTAAAGGCTTTATCGTTTATATACTTATTAAGTTGGTCGCACTTGTATAACATAAGAGTTGCGTTTTCGAGAGATTTAGCTTTTTCCATTAAATATTGAAATATATTTCTTTCGAAATATTCCTCCTCTCCGTAACCATCGTTTACCAATTCCGAATGGTTTTTCTCGATGGCCTTTCTGATTCTTGCTAAATAGATCAGATTATTTTCCGAACTGCTCTGAGAAAATGGTTTGCTTAATGAACTCTTTTGTAGGAGCATCATGTTCGCTTCTAATTTATCCTGCTCCTCTAGCAATGTTTTCCGGATCGTGCCCATTTTAAAGGCTTGTTTTAAACTGTCCTAAGTGAACCGTTGGGGTGTTCTTATTGTGGTCGATTTGTTGACCACGTTGTGCCACGACTCACAACTGATAAGTGTTCATTTAGGCTTTTGGTGTTTTGTGCGATTTTATATACTCGTCCCTTTTGGGAGGGATCAGAGTTTTAGTATCGACTTTTTTGGTTATTGATAACGACCTTGGCACTCGATTTGCCGCTAGCGTCCTTGCTATATAAGACAAGGTTTTATGCGATTCTGCCTCTTACCACGGAGGGGGATGACAGGGGCTCGATGCTTTCGAGAGCTACCTTGCTATAAAAGTCAAGGTTTTATGCTGTCGTGTTTAGTTGCCACTAGCTACCTTGCTATAAAAGTCAAGGTTTTATGCTATTCTGTCTCTTACCACTGGTGGGGGATAACAGGGGCTCTGGTGCTGATATGTCTGAATTTCTTACCGCTGGTGGGGGAAACTCAGAGGCTCGATGGACCAAATGTTGATGCGACTTCTGTTCTCCAGACTATTCTGAATAATAAATCCGGATAGAAGGACCACAAATGTTGTTGTTACTGAGACGAGTTGTAAGTTCGAACTGTTTTATTCTCAAAACTTATGCACTATATATAGGAAACTCTAACATAATTAAACTAAGACCAACGCTAAGAAAAGAACAAATGTGCGGCACTTGTTCCCACGATCATCATTGATAGTGACAAGTGTGTGTGACTGTGCGACAAGTGTGTCGACAGATTTGGGTTCGACGCGACCCATGTAGATGACTTTATGGTCGAACCGATCCTAAATTTAGGTGTCCCTTTTCTCAAGTGGCCTCCTTCAAGTGGACTGTATTATTTATGGGGTGGCCTGTGTTGTTCCTGTTCATGTTTATGAACATCTTGCCCGCGATCCGCTAGAGTTGAGATAGCTGTGGGTGTGTAGGCCTCGTTCAAGAGGACTGTATTTGTCTGCGGCGTGAACTGCTGTCGGTTCTGTTCATGTCTATGAACATCTTGCCGCGGTCTGCAAGGTTTGTGATTATTGCACCGTGGTGTGGTGCTGCCCATGGTCCGCCAAGGTTGGGACTGTCGCTGTGTGGTGTGGCGTAGAGTTCTGTTCATGGTTTGAACAGTGGCTATGTGCAAAACGCGAGCGCCCTCTACACTGCTCGACAAAATCGAACCTTTATAAAACCTCAAGGATCCCAACCGACTCTTTCTGAAGATATGGAACTTTACAATTTTTGTTCTATGGCAGAAGAAGAATTTTAAGAATCGTCAATTTTTTGAGTCTGGTATTTTTTTAAAGCTTTTTTCAGAGGTAGCACTTTTTTTTCACATAACTCCAGTATCTTACAAAACAATAAAACAATTGAAATCTATGGAACAACGTTGTCAAGGTGTTTGGAATGAGAACATGATGGGCGACTATGTGTGGAATCTCATAAGAGAATCTGGTTCGATTGAAAAGGGAGGACAGCCAGAAAACTTACATGTTTAAAAACTTGTAGCAACATAACACCAAATAAAAAAGTTTCTATATCTTTGAAACTGACTGAAAAGACTAAAAATTACGGATTTTTGTATGGGTTAAGGAATGAAATCCCATATCTCAGGTAATTCTACTTTGGTTTTTTATACCCGTACTCAAAAAAGAGTTAAGGGGTATATTAGATTTGTGGTAAAAGTGGATGTGTGTAACGCAGAGAAAGACAATTTTCCGAACCCATAAAGTATATATATTCTTGATCAGGATCAATAGCCGAGTCGATATAGCCATGTCTGTCTGTCCGTCCGTCCGTCTTGTTGAGCGCCTAGATCTCAGAGACTATAAGAGCTAGGGTAACAAAATTTGGTTTCCAGACTCATGTGATATCACACTGCTACAAGTGTATTTCAAAATTTCGCCCCGCCCCCACAAAGGACGAAAATCTGTGGCAGGCACAATTTTAAAGATACGATAAAACTAAAAACACAGTATCGTAGAGAATGCCCATGTCTACCAGACTGCCGAATCTGATCATAATTATAGCTAGAATGAAGAAATTAATTTTCTGTTGGTTCCCCCGCCTCTTTCAGCCAGAGACACGCTACTCATTCTCCTTCTCGCTCGCACACTCTGCCGAGTTCAGTGCGCGAGCAACCCCTAGCGGAGGAGATGTAGAATCTAAATGGTTCATATATAATCTACATGTTAGATGTAAAATATACATTGGAGATGTAGATGTAGCAAAAAAATGTAAAATTCTTAAATTATAAATTATAAGCCCAAAAATGAGTACGGGTATAAGTAGAGTCGCGTCCCCAGAAGCGACTCACACGTTCCTTCTCGTTTGAAATATGATTAGGTAGACGCGACAAGATCTAATTTGTGTGGACCAGATTTTGTGAGAATATAAAGGAAACATTTGACCTGAAGAGGTATCCTACCTCAGATTGGGTATAACGAAAAAAGTAACTGTCAACAATATTTCACGTTGATTTCACGTTGATCGCGTCGATCAGGTACCAAATGTACAACCCTTTTTCGTTTGCTTTGTTCCCAATTGGCAAGGTGGGCCTGCAAAAAGGTATTTTTTGTTCATTTTTTAGGTTTGGTTAAAGAATTTTAGCTCCAAAGTTTCTCCATATATTTGAATGGGCAATACCTCAAATGACGCCTAATTAATGCACCTATACACGAAAGAATAGAGCACACAGGATATAGTTTTTTCCACTTTTCTTGAGTTTTTAAAATCACTATTTCGTAAAAAATACCTCACAAAAATTATCATTTTCGCATTTCAATGCTTTATATTTCCCAGACGGTAAGCTGAAATCACAAAGATTGAGCTTAACTTCTAGCTGTTTCAATTATCTTTTCAAAATAGCAAAGTTCTTTACAGCCAGACGTAAGATACTAGTTATGTGAAAAAATAAGCCTTACCCCTGAAAAAAGATTAAAAACAAAATAACAGACTTCAAAAATTCTTTAAAAAAAATTTCATCAAACCATTTCTAAGCCCCAAATCTTTAAGAAAAAGTTGGTTTTGTTCCTTGAGGAAAAATCGTATCGAGTAGTGCTAGCGGAGGAGATGTTAAATCTAAATTTAACAAATAAAATGTAATATACTATTTTTTAAATTTTACATAAATCATAAGCACATAAGCATGTCGTGCTCTACACTAGAGATGGGCGTGGACTGCAATTTTCCGACACGACCCAACACGACACGAAAATGAAAAATTTTAACACGCACTAACACGCACGGCTGGAATATTTCCGAACACGGTCCAACACGAAATATTATACTTTTTTTTCATACCTTTATTAACATCGATTTTAATTACATGTACGTTTTTATGAACATATTTTTATATAAAAACTAGCAGACCCGCGCGCTTCGCTGCTTACTAAATGAATTTAATGTTGAGGAATTCATCGAAATTTATTTAATTTATTTATTGCAATGCTTTGTGATAAACAATATTCTTTTTTTTGCCGTCGGTAAAATGAATAATTAATGCCGAAGGTTTGCCTACTCGTAAGCACGCTACTTACAGTTGACCATGTGAAAATACCGGATGCTCCAAATTTAAACCACAAATTTGCAACGACTGTCCTTGTGATTTATTAATAGTCATAGCACAAGCAAGACGAATCGGAAATTGTAGTCGTTTGAAATCAAGTGGCATGTCAGTCGGAATCATCGGAATTCTCGGAATTAAAACGTGTTCACCACAAAATTTCCCAGTCAAAATAATTGCTTCAAGTAAATTAGTCATAACTTTTTTCACAGCAAGTCTTGTACCATTGCAAAGTCGTGGTGGATTAAGATTCCGCAGCATAATTATGTAAATAGTATGGCGGCAATCCAGGTAAGTCCAATGAATTTAGAAATTCGAGGATAATTGACAACATCATCTTGATTTATAATTGTATCAACCGACCTATACGCAACCATTTCTCCTGGGATGGAATTAAACATAGTTGCGTTGATCTCATTGACATCTTTCTTTGTTCCGGCCAAAATTGCTCTTTCCCTCAACCAGTCATGGTTTCTATAATTTTGTACAATATTTGGAAACACGCTCTGAATCAAGTATTCCTTCGATGACACAAAAGTGCAAAAATTATTTGGAAGCGTTATGAAGCCAGAATTGTCAACGGGAAGTATGCCATTACCAATGTCTAACAGTTGTCTGGAAATCAAATCTGAAGCATCGTTTTGCAATTGAACACGTACATTTGTAGTCAATCTAAGTGTTTTCACAGAGCGCGGCCAGGCAAAAATCCTCCAGCTGAACCCTCCCAGAGGGTGCCGGCCGGGCAATGGGCACTGCATTACCCCGGATCGGGTTAATGCATTGCCGTTTGCTCTGTCCGAGGTAATGCAGTGTCTAGCTAAGGCCGGGTCCAGGTCTCCCGATATAAAAAATTGGGGGAACTGAACCATGGCCATGGCTGGAGGTGCCTGGCGGACAGGCATAAAACGCTAGGGGGTGGTCCCCCCGATAAATATTAACCACATGGACCGGAGCAAGGATCGAACAGGGACTGGGATGTCAGTCCAAACGTCGGTGGAAAGCGTGACTGCTACCACCGGCGGGCACGGGGAGGAGCAATCCTCTCTGCGTGTCGCCAGCGGTCACAACTCTGATATGGCGGGAGCAGGTCATATTGGTTTCAAAGCTACTGCCACCAAAACGCCTCTCTGCAAGCTAAGCCGCACGGGTGCCGTGGTCGAAACAGACTCGGACCTGGAGAACGTGCTCAGCGTAAGCAGAACGGAGGAAGAGAGCCTTCTCCGCTCGCCTGAACCAGGCACCAGCTCCCTTCGTAGGGAAGGGCCGAAGCGTTCTAGAGAGGGGATGAAGGCTAAGGCCCAATACAAGGCGGCCCTCAAAATCCAAAGCCGGCTACAAGGCAAAGAGGACATCTCCCAAGAGGAGAAGTCCAAACTAGCCTGGGCTGAGCAAAAGGTAAAAGAGGGGCGTCTCCACTACGCGCAGCTGCCTCAGATGAAGGCGATGAAGGGTGAATTCGCCAATAGGGTTGAGGAAATGATGGCCACCAAAAGGCAACGCTCGACCGAAAGTGCCAAGGACACTCCGGCGGGCAAGCGGCAACGCGGGCCCAAGGTGGTTATCCCTCAACCTTCTAAGACGAAGAAGCCCAAGCAGAAGGCCAAGGTGAGCGACGTGTCCAAGAGGCACCTCATCGTGACCCTGATCGACCGCAGCGACGAAAATGGGAAGATGACGGCGGCGCAGTGGAAACAGGTCCACGCCCAGCTGGTAGACTGCCTTTTCGCGCGAATGGAGGAAGCGCCGGACGCTGCCATGCCCACCTTTGACGGTGCGGGATGGCTGAACGGGGTCAAGATCCTCAAATGTAATGATGACCCGACGAGGAAGTGGCTGTTGCAAGTGGTGCCCAAATTGGAAGCTCTGTGGGAGGGGGCCAAGCTGGAGGTAGTGGACTGGGAGATGATCCCTTCCATCCCAAAGGCGAAGGTGCTCTTCCCCATTGCAGTCCAGGGAGACCGAGCACTGAAACTTCTCCAGAGGCAGAATACAGAGGTGCCTACGGCGGACTGGAAAATCCTGCATGCTGGTAGCCCGTTACCCAATGAGGGGGGCCAGCACATGATCATCCAGATCAACATGGAGGCAGAGGACATCCTCTACCCGAGATTCGGGAAGATGGAATGGGGCGTAGGCAGTGTCTACCTATGTCTCAAAAAGCGCCACCCCGAGGACAAGGACGCGCATACCCTGCAGGTAGGCGAGGTGGAAAAGGACTTAGGTCTGGAGTCCATCGTAAAGGCCGCCCAGGATCTTGCGCTGGACGACTCTGATGCCGCAGAGGACGAGGACGGTGACCTGACTATAATAGTCAACCCGTCAAGTGCAGTTGAGCCAGCCTCCCACATTGAGAGTGCTGCAGCTCAACTTGCATAAAAGCAAGCTCGCGTCGGCGGAGCTCCTCATTGCCTTGGAGCAAGGGCCCGTCGACATTGCTTTGGTCCAGGAGCCATGGCTTGCCTCCGGCAATGCTGTGGCCGGACTAAAGTCCTCCAATTACAATCTCTTCTACCCACCATCGGTAAGCAGGACTAGAACCGCCGTACTTGTACGAAAGGGCATCCATGCTTATCTTATGTCTCATTACAGCACTGAAGACCTGGCTGCGGTGATGCTTGAAAGCGAGGACAAGCGCCTTATGGTAGCATCCTGCTACATGGCACACGACAGGCCAGCTCCACCGGAAGAGCTAAGGAGTCTGGTGGCGGAAGCCAGTCCGAAAGACCAGCAACTCATAGTTGGTACGGACGCCAATGCCCACCATAGCGTGTGGGAAAGCCCCGATATCAACGATAGAGGTGAGTCACTTCTAGACTTTATACTATCCACTAACCTAGTTGTAGCAAACGTGGGGCAGGAGCACACCTTCGTAGGCCCGACCTCGTCCAACGTACTAGATCTAACACTCGTAATGGGGAACAGTACTTTGGTATCTGGCTGGAGAGTCCTTGAAAGACCATCCTTCTCAGACCACAAGTACATTCAGTTTAAGTGCGAATTTAAACACTCTCCGAAGATAACTGTCTATAGAAACCCCCGGAACACAAACTGGGAAAAGTTTAAAAAGACAGTTACCTCGAAGCTCGCGAATCGTGCGGGCACAGTGACATCCCCGGAAGAGATAGAATCGTCCCTAGAGACCCTCTCCAAGGAGCTACTGGATGCATACCACGCAGCATGCCCACCCTCGAGAACGAAAAAGAGAACCAGACCACTATGGTGGAACCGGGACCTATCGCTTCAAAGAAATAACCTCAAAGAATTCTTCAAAATCGCCAAACAGGCGAACGAGGAGATAATCGATGAGGAATACAAAACCCTACTCAGGGAGTACAAGAAGGAAATACGCAGGGCACAAAGAAACTCGTGGAGGAACTTCTGCTCCAATATCGAGAAATCCCAGAAACGGCTAGACTCCGGAAGTTGCTATCAAAGCAACCTGCCATACAAAGTCAGCTGAAACGAAATGATGGACAATGGACTGAGGGCAGCGAAGATGCCCTAACAGCACTAATGGAAGCCCACTTCCCAGGATGCACCGAGGTTTCTGACGCTACAGAGCATCAGGACCTAGCAACTGAGGAACAGCACCCCCCAACAGATCTCATATCGTCTAGGAGAATCCACTGGGCTATAGACTCCTTTGTGGGTACGAAAGCACCTGGACTAGACGGTATATTCCCAGCCATGCTACAGGTGACCAAAGACGTGATCACCCCATGGCTCTCTGCAATATACTCAGCTTGCCTGAGCACGGGCTATATCCCTATTAAATGGAGGACCTCGAGGATTGTCTTTCTTCCAAAGGCAGGAAAGTGCAGCCATATGAGCCCCAATGACTACAGACCGATAAGCCTTACCTCTTTTCTACTCAAAACACTAGAAAAGCTGCTGGATCTACACATCAGAAATGATGTAGGTGGGCGGATGTCAACCAACCAGCATGCCTATACCAAAGGGAAACCGGTAGAGACGGCACTGTATTCGCTAGTAGCCACCATCGAAAATGCCCTCCAAAATAAGAAGTATGCACTAGGAGTGTTTGTAGACATATCCGGAGCATTCAACAACGTGAATATGAGCGCGATAATGGACCGCCTAGAAGCGATCAACACACATCCCGCAATCAACCTCTGGATAAAGAACCTTCTAAGTTGTAGACGGGTGTACTCAGAGTGGGGCACCGCTTCCATGGTGAAAGGGGCGCACAGAGGCACACCTCAGGGTGGGGTCCTCTCGCCCCTCCTATGGAATCTGGTGGTCGACGACCTGATAAAGAGATTCGAGAGGAGAGCCCCAAAAATAACAGCTTATGCGGACGACATAAGCATAATTATTACGGGAGTATGCCCATCGAGCCTCAGCTCCATAATGGAATCAACACTCAGGGAGATATGTGAGTGGGCGGGAAAAGTAGGACTCAGTATCAACGCGGACAAGACGGACCTCATCCTCTTTACCAAGAGATACAAGGTACCGGCATGGATCCCCCCGAAAATTGATAAAACCAGGCTGACCCCGAAAGCACAAGTCAAATACCTCGGCATAGTACTGGATAGCAAGCTGGCATGGAGGCCCAATGTAGTGGAAAGGGTGAAGAAGGCCACCATTGCGCTATACGCATCCAAGAAGATGCTTAGCAGCACATGGGGCCTATCACCTGCTCTAATGCACTGGATCTACATCTCGGTAGTGCGACCGACTCTGCTGTATGGAGTCTTAGTGTGGTGGCAGGCTACAGAAAAGAAAACCTACAACAAGCTGATGGATAGAACTCAGCGGCAGGCACTGCTCTGCATTACTGGGGCGCTGAGGTCAACCCCAACAAAAGCACTCGAAACAATACTCGGAATTGACCCCCTAGACATCCACGCTAGACTGACTGCAGGTAAGGCAGCACAACGCCTAGTCGCATCAGGCAATATGTCGCTGCAAGGATTCGGGCACAGTTCAATAGGCCGAGACATGATCAGTATATCTGACTACATGATCCCCCGAACGTGCCTGGACGTCAAAACAGCGATACACATGGAACCCGCCGACTGGAAAGAAAGTTGGGACCAGAACGAACACCTAAACATATACACGGATGGCTCCAAGATGGAGGGAGGAGTAGGTGCGGGCATATATTGTACAGACCCTGAAATAAGGCTGTCCTATAAGCTACCGGACCAATGCAGCATATTCCAGGCAGAAGTCTTTGCCATACGGAAAGCGGCGGAGGTTGCTCGATGTACGGAACGCCCACATAATGTGGTCAACCTGTTCGTGGACAGCCAGGCGGCGATAAGATCCATGCAGTCGTCAGCGGTCAGTTCCAAAAATGTCCTGGCAAGCAGGGAGGCACTAGATTTCCTAAGCACGACAAAGTCAGTGCGGATCTATTGGGTTCCCAGCCACCAGGACATCGAAGGCAACGAGACAGCAGACGTACTGGCTAAGGAAGGCAAACGACAGGACTGAGAACGTGCCTGTCTCCCTCAGAGCGCTTCAAAGCGACCTAGAGAGGAGGGCACACATACAGGCCAGCAGCAGGTGGAGGAGAACCACCAACTGCAAGATCGCGAAAACCATGTGCAAGGAGAGCAATGGTAAACTCAGCCAATACCTACTGCACCTACCACGGAAGGACTGTAGGATGCTAATAGGTATACTCACAGGTCATTGCCTGGCTGCAGCACATGCTGTCAAACTAGGCATCACGAACAGTAACAAGTGCAGGAAATGCGATGAATCTGGGGCTATCGAAACCCTGGAACATCTAATCTGCCAATGCCCGGCCCTCTCAAGGGCAAGAAACAAACATCTTGGCAACCCGGTACTGGCATCGCTGGAAGATGCATCCAAGAGGACGCCAGCGGAACTCCTTGCCTTTGCAAAATTCTCCTCGATCCTCACGGATTTCGAAACCGCGTAAAAACACTCAGAAGGTCCATACGCATCAATCCGGACAACTAAGGACCATACTGGCCTATGCGTGGCCCCGGGAGGGCCGTCCGGGACAACCTAACCTAACCTAACCTTTCACAGAGCGCCACAAATTAGATGTTTTCAAACACGCATTAATTTCATCAGCAGAAGTTACTAGTTTGACTACAGGCAATGTTTGTCTGAAATATACTGGACGTTGATATGCAATGACTGCACCATCAAGTGGCCCATGCGACACCAAGCCGAAGCCTGTTACGCGCGGAACCCAGGCAGAAACGCAGCCCTCCTCCCGCCCAACCGACCGAGGGGCGCTGCCGCATGACGCGCGACGCGTGTTACCGAACCGATCGCGAGCATGCAGGAAAGATAGGTGTTAGACTAAAAATTCGAGGAAAATTAGAGCTAAACACAACTCAAAGAGCTAAACATGCAAAGATAGCTAAGAAATATAACTAAGTACGGGAAAGGTATGTTAGTATTAGTGATTTAAGAAGAGGAAGGGTATTAGTAGTTGATATTATGTGGTAGAGGGAATTGAAGTCCGAGCAAAGTACCCTAAATGGTTCGTGCAAGGAGTAATTCGATCTACAAAGCGGAAGGAACAAAGGAATGAAGTTTCTAGTAGATCTAATAGGAATCGTAAAGTTTATGCGGCTCAACAAGTCAGGGCTATCTACGTCACCCTTGATCAGGTTGTGCATAAAAATCACACCAAGCATTTTTCTACGACTAACTAAGGTTGGAAGGTTTATTAAAAGCAATCTACGAGGATAAGATGGCAGTCTCACACCTGCATCCCAGTTAAGGCCACGCAGAGCAAAAAGTAAAAAGTTTTTCTGGACTGATTCTATACGGTCCTGGTGTACTTTGTACTGGGGGCACCATACACAAGAGCCGTACTCTAAAATCGGACGAACAAGCGAGATGTAGAGAGTCTTCGTTATATAGGGGTCGTCAAATTCCTTTGACCACCTCTTTATAAACCCAAGCACACCCGTGGCCTTATTTACCATGGTAGAAATGTGTTCAGAAAACTTTAACTTTGGGTCTAATTTAACACCAAGATCATCAACCAAGGTAATTCTCTCAAGAGAACCACCGCAGAGGCTATAAGGAGCCAAAAGGGGGCTGGAGCGATGAAATGTCATTACTTTGCATTTCGAGGCATTTAGGTGTAACATATTTGCACAACACCATGATTGAAAGTTATTGAGATCGGATTGCAAGCGAGAGTGAAATGAAATGTCCTTATACTGGACACAAAGTTTAACATCATCCGCATACATGAGTACTCGAGAGTTTGTTAATACTGAAGGCAGATCATTAATAAAGAGTGTGAATAGTAGGGGGCCTAGATGGCTGCCCTGTGGTACTCCAGAAGTAACCTTAACAGGTGAAGAGAAGGAGTTTTTAAAAAGGACTCTTTGAGATCTAGAACGAAGGTAGCTAGAAATCCATCTCAAAAGATTAGGTGGAAACCCTAAAAGGTCAAGTTTTTGTGCTAAAAGGGAATGGTTTACAGAATCGAATGCTTTACTAAAATCAGTGTAAATGACATCCGTCTGCAAGTTACCTTGAAAGCCTTTGATGATAAAAGAGGTAAACTCTAATAAATTTGTGGTTGTTGATCGTCGCCTTATAAATCCGTGCTGGGACGGAGATATAAGTGATTTGCAGAGATGTTGCAAGTGCGGAGTTAAAATTTTTTCAAACATTTTAGGAATAGCGGATAACTTGGATATACCTCTATAATTATTTGCATCAGACTTGCTACCTTTCTTATGGAGCGGAATAATAAAAGATTCCTTCCAGATGGGGGGAAGCATGAAGAGTTAATGGATAGGGTGAATAGTTTAAGCAAGGGTCCACACAGAGCGTCGGCACAGTACCTAAGTACACAGCCGGGAACTCCGTCGGGACCTGGTGAAAACACCGGCTTAACTAGTCGAAGATCATGAAGCAGTGAGCTTTCATTTAACAAGGGGCTGAAGATGCCATTCGACCTTGGTAAACTGTATGGATACGGCTGACCAGAGTAGCTTTCATGAGAATAGGTAGTTTGGAAAAATTTGGCAAAAAGATCGGCAATTGCCTGATCATTGTTTGCTGACATATTGAGAAAAGATAACGAGGATGGATGTGCGGACGTTCTACGCTTACTATTTACGAAGCTGTAAAACTGTTTAGGGTCCTGTGAAAATCGTATCCTGCATCGAGATAGGTAGTTTTTATAGCATTGAGCGTTAAGAACGGAGAAATTTGACCGAGCTATTACATAGTGAGAAAGAGAAGAGGGAGAACCAACTTCTCGAAATTTTTTATAAAGTCTTGATTTTAAGTTTTTTAGACTGGATAACTCTTTGGTAAACCAAGGAGGCTTTTCAGATCTAACCGGACAAGAAAGTGGGACACAAGAATCAAAAAATGTGTCAAGTACATTGTAAAAAATGTTTGTGCCTTTCACAACGTCAGTGCACAAGTACAGAGCGGACCAATCAAAATCCCTAATAAGGTTATTAAGCTTCGTAAACTCGGCTTTACGAAAGCAGCGGACACGTTCAGATAGCCTACCCATTCGATCCAATTCAGTAGGGCCAATATCGACTGACACTTCGAATGTAGGATGGTAGGAGTCTTCAGGTATACTGAGCGGAAGGGCTCGGGTTAACAACGCTATGGTCGGATCCGAGACAAAGCACAGATCAAGAAATCGACCCAAGGAATTTTTCACATGGTTGACTTGAGACAGGGATAGATCTAGCAAGCCGTCGATAAAGTCATGTCGTGACATGGGCACAAGGTTATTAGACTCGTTTACCGAAGACCAAACAGTACCTGGCAAATTGAAATCACCAAGAACTATTATATGGTCTTTATCTGATAGCGAGGAAGAAACAGTTTTTAAAGCGGACAGGTGATACTCGTATATTAAGTTATCCGAGGAAGGTGGAATATACGAGCAAGTAATGAAGATGGAAAAGCCTGGGAGAATCAGTTTTACGCACAGGAATTCCAGGTCTTGTTGAACCTGGACCATGAAATGTTCCGACGTGAAGTTTGAGTCCACTGCAATAAGGACCCCACCTCCCCGTCGAGACAAACGGTCATTTCTAAAAATTGTGTACCGACCTGCCAAAACTTCGGAACTAAGGATGTCCGGCTTTAACCAGGTCTCGGTGAACACAATAACGTGGGATGAGAATGCGAGACTCTCAAGGAAAAGAGTGCTGAGCTTACTACGCAAGCCTCTAGCATTCTGGTAGGTAACTACAAGAGAGGAAGTTAGTTTTTTGGATGGGTGGAAGTAGAGGTGGAAGATGAGGATGGAGATGGAGCACTGGTCTGAATGCTAGGAAGAGTAATGGGGGGCCTATTCTTTTTCTTAGCCTTAAACTCTTTAACCACCAAATGCTCTGGCCAAAACTTGGCGGAACAAATGGTTTCAAATTGAGTTGAGGAGACGCTTATCTTGAAGGAAGATATCTCCCTGGCGTAAGAAAAGTTAAATTTTTCCACCTTTAAGCCGACGGCTTTTATTTTGCTTTGTATAAAAGCGGTCACATCATTGGATGTGAGGTCAGGGGCTAGCCGCGAGACAAAAACTTGTCGCTTTGGTGGGACTCCTACCAGTGGTTTTGGCACCACAGGCCTAGTACCTGTGATGTCAGTATCCGGTGGTCCTGGACATCTATTAGCTGGTGGGAGCGAAGCTGAGGGGATAGTTAAGGGTGCGGACTCGATGGACACGGACTCTACAGACATTTCTAACTGCATACTCTCCGAAGTGACGCATTCGGCTCCCGAATCTGCATCACCAGCAGCGATCGTTGCCCTTGGAGTAGCAAAAGTAATCAACTGCTGCACTAAGGGGGTGGTCGGAGTAAGTTTTTCAGATGCCGGCGGACATGAGGCAGTCGGCACTTGCAAGTCCCGCGGAGTAGACTTCTTGCGCCTCGGAGACTCAGCCAGCAGCTGTAAACTGCTGAACTGAGTGTCCATGGCCAAGAGCCGATCATATTGCTGTTTAAAGCCTACGATCAGCTCTTTGAAGCCACTCCGCGTCTGCCTCATGAACGAACGCATGTCGTTTTCCACAGCACGGCATTCCTCACAACTATAATGCAGGCCGTTTTTTTGTGAAATGGCGTCTCCTACACGGCCCGAGACCCCTACACATTTTGCGTGCACTACGCTTTCGCAAAGCCAGCAGGGGATATTGGGCTGGTCATGGGTGATCTGCTTCTTGCAGGTTTTTTTGGCACAGACAACAGAATATTCCATATTATGTCTTTTATTTTTTTTACTTCGGAAAAAAAGTTCAAAACAAATAGCAATCAGACCACTGTGCAGAGGAAATGCTTAGAGCAATGCTTAAAGCGAAATCGGTAAAAGATGAGAGAGGAGAGTGGTTGCAGCAACAGCTTATAAGTGAGAGCGTTACTACACAAAAAGTTACAAGAGCGAGAGCGAAAGAACAGTTATTGAGAGGTAGGTGATAGAGAGAATGAAAGACGGCAGTAACTACGACAAAAGAGCGGCTAAATGTAATGAGAGGGCGTACTTACGAAAAGCAACAACACAAACACACGAATAACCGACGCACAAAATTAATTAAATAAGTTGTGTTTTTACACAATTATTAGGCAAGCACCCGCGGTAAAAGTTGATTTTAGTGTAAGTTAGTTAGAAAGTTAAATTATAGATCAAAAACACCGGCTGTTTAAGTTAAACAAAAGGAAAATGCGGAGCGCAAAACAAAAACACGTCTGGTCACTACAAAAGAGAACGAACGATATACCTGCTATAAATCACCTGCTAATAATATCAATGCACCACCAAACAATCGATTATATCCACGAATATCTTTCAACGTACGATTAAGTGCTTCCAGTGACTTCTTGTTGGCCATAGTACATCAATCCCATACAATAAGAGAGCATTGCTGCTGCACTCTCACCATTGCAGATCTTTTTGAAATGTTGCATGTAGGATTATCGTCAGCCTTCATATTCAAGGGCAACTTCAGGGCAGAGTGCCGTTCGACCACCATCCAAACGTTTTTCCGGTACCTCCAGCTGCATCCAAAAATAACAGTCCACCATGTTGTTCTTCGATATCTCGCAATATTTGGTCGTAAACCGTTCTATGGTTGATATTTAACCGTGGCTCATTGTTTTGCACAAACGAATTAAGCTCGGCACGATCATACTGCTGTTCACGCTCCAGTTCTTTGTTGAAAAGGTCGTGTATATCACGATTAGGCGCTGTCATACCTAATTGAGCTAATGCTTTGCTTGCCATCATCAAGCACAGGTCTTCAATAGCAATCAATGCTTCGTTGTAAGTTTCCAGCGTATAGTCCATGTTTATATCACCCGTTTGACGGCGCAATCGATGTAAAAAATCCTCTGACAAATGATTTTGATGTTTTTTCCACAATTCAATTGGCTTTGCTGGACTGCACGTGGCTATAATAATTGCGAAGTGTCCGAATTTGATGTGGACTTGATGACAATGCTGCATCTTCAAGTGTAAGATCCCAATGCATGTCATTCTCAAGCATATTCAATCGTTCGCATGCTTCGCGATACGTCCCACACAATTCTTCATCAACAGTTCGCAAAGATTCAAATTATGTTGGTCCACGAACATTTATTAGCAACAATCGCAAATAATAACACTATTGATTGCTAGGATGAACTGTATAAATTCGTCCTATCGCATCTGAGTGAAACAATACTGGCTGACCATGAGTTGTTGCTGGTGGTTGCGCAGCTCTTCGCATTGCATTTCCGGGTGTGAAAAAAACGCGTTGACCGTTTTCAAGATGAACAGCTAAATGAACTACAATTGGATGCCTATCATGGATCGCCATACTGCTTCATTTAAACTGATGTATCTGCCCATTTGAAATTGAGTGATTTCATCGGTAACATTAGCAACTGCTCCAACTGCTGCTGGCACAACCCAACCATTATCAATCTCCAAATATTGATTTGGATCGACGCCGATATTCGGGATATCCATCGTTGCCAGTCACTGTATCGGAAAACGTTTGGAGGATTTCCCTTCAACCATACAGGGTGAATTCAAATTCAACACATGGACCGTGAATTATATTTTTGGTGACCACTTCAAACAATTCAGGATCCACTGTCGGATCTGGAATTTCTGCCGAAATCACATCATAAATTTGATTCGGCCTTATTTATTCAATCAGCAAAATTAAAATATGCGCATGAGGCAAACCTCGTTTCTGCCATTTTATTGAATACATATACATACAAGATTTAACAGACCCAAATGCACCGAGATTTCTTCCCATTGCGGATTACACGTGAAGGTGATGAAGAGGTCTGGTCGACCGTAACGGCGAACGTATGACATCGCATCTTGCGCGTACTCAAACATATGACGTGGACTTCCAACATACGATGACGGTAATATTATCATAGTTCTAACGTTTTGTGCATTACCATCGTTGTTAATGGCATCACGCAAATGAACATACTCTTCGGAACGTAATTTGGATTGGTTGAATCGAAGAAAATTTAACCGTTCCGATTCAATTTTTGCATACATGTCAACAATATACTGGTGGAAAATTGCTCTACACCTCAATATGTGGTTGTCTTGATTTTGCCGTATCTGCAGCCTGTATGCGTAATAATTCATAGCACTAACTTTCTTTGTTCCTTCTCGACCGTTTACTGGATCTATCATTTTAATGTTGAAATTATAGCCATCTTGTCCGCTCCAAAACAATATGGGATGTTGTAGTGCATCATAACAGCGATAAGTCTCGGATACACGTTCAAGTTGTTCATTTCTACGATGAAGCACAATATCACGATTATTAAATTGCTCATTTAAACGCCTTGCATGCTCGCCAACCGGTGTTTTATCAGCTCGAATAACAATTTTATGATCGTCAGCGATGTTTTGAAAACCTGAACCAATTCGAACCAAAATATATGATAGAATGAGAACAAACGTACAATTTGCATAAACAAAACTATTTAATTACCTTGAACGTTTGGCATGAAGTTGTCTCTTATAATATTTGTGGCGCCAAAAGATGTCATTTAAAAATTCGAATTATACTTTCGTATATTGTTCAAAAAATGATTAGACTCAGGTGTCAATCCATTAAGTAATGTGCTCAACGGTTGTGGTGGGCTGCCTAATTCAGGCAATTTCACTTTACCAAATTATAATTGGTCCACTGAACGACCGTTGTCGTCATTGTCAGGCATTTAAATTTAAAGGTGAAGCAGATGGGATGTGCTGTGCGAGTGGTAAAGTGAAATTGCCTGAATTAGGCAGCCCACCACAACCGTTGAGCACATTACTTAATGGATTGACACCTGAGTCTAATCATTTTTTGAACAATATACGAAAGTATAATTCGAATTTTTAAATGACATCTTTTGGCGCCACAAATATTATAAGAGACAACTTCATGCCAACGTTCAAGGTAATTAAATAGTTTTGTTTATGCAAATTGTACGTTTGTTCTCATTCTATCATATATTTTGGTTCGAATTGGTTCAGGTTTTCAAAACATCGCTGACGATCATAAAATTGTTATTCGAGCTGATAAAACACCGGTTGGCGAGCATGCAAGGCGTTTAAATGAGCAATTTAATAATCGTGATATTGTGCTTCATCGTAGAAATGAACAACTTGAACGTGTATCCGAGACTTATCGCTGTTATGATGCACTACAACATCCCATATTGTTTTGGAGCGGACAAGATGGCTATAATTTCAACATTAAAATGATAGATCCAGTAAACGGTCGAGAAGGAACAAAGAAAGTTAGTGCTATGAATTATTACGCATACAGGCTGCAGATACGGCAAAATCAAGACAACCACATATTGAGGTGTAGAGCAATTTTCCACCAGTATATTGTTGACATGTATGCAAAAATTGAATCGGAACGGTTAAATTTTCTTCGATTCAACCAATCCAAATTACGTTCCGAAGAGTATGTTCATTTGCGTGATGCCATTAACAACGATGGTAATGCACAAAACGTTAGAACTATGATAATATTACCGTCATCGTATGTTGGAAGTCCACGTCATATGTTTGAGTACGCGCAAGATGCGATGTCATACGTTCGCCGTTACGGTCGACCAGACCTCTTCATCACCTTCACGTGTAATCCGCAATGGGAAGAAATCTCGGTGCATTTGGGTCTGTTAAATCTTGTATGTATTCAATAAAATGGCAGAAACGAGGTTTGCCTCATGCGCATATTTTAATTTGGCTGATTGAATAAATAAGGCCGAATCAAATTTATGATGTGATTTCGGCAGAAATTCCAGATCCGACAGTGGATCCTGAATTGTTTGAAGTGGTCACCAAAAATATAATTCACGGTCCATGTGTTGAATTTGAATTCACCCTGTATGGTTGAAGGGAAATCCTCCAAACGTTTTCCGATACAGTGACTGGCAACGATGGATATCCCGAATATCGGCGTCGATCCAAATCAATATTTGGAGATTGATAATGGTTGGGTTGTGCCAGCAGCAGTTGGAGCAGTTGCTAATGTTACCGATGAAATCACTCAATTTCAAATGGGCAGATACATCAGTTCAAATGAAGCAGTATGGCGATCCATGATAGGCATCCAATTGTAGTTCATTTAGCTGTTCATCTTGAAAACGGTCAACGCGTTTTTTTCACACCCGGAAATGCAATGCGAAGAGCTGCGCAACCACCAGCAACAACTCATGGTCAGCCAGTATTGTTTCACTCAGATGCGATAGGACGAATTTATACTGTTCATCCTAGCAATCAATAGTGTTATTATTTGCTATTGTTGCTAATAAATGTTCGTGGACCAACATAATTTGAATCTTTGCGAACTGTTGATGAAGAATTGTGTGGGACGTATCGCGAAGCATGCGAACGATTGAATATGCTTGAGAATGACATGCATTGGGATCTTACACTTGAAGATGCAGCATTGTCATCAAGTCCACATCAAATTCGGACACTTCGCAATTATTATAGCCACGTGCAGTCCAGCAAAGCCAATTGAATTGTGGAAAAAACATCAAAATCATTTGTCAGAGGATTTTTTACATCGATTGCGCCGTCAAACGGGTGATATAAACATGGACTATACGCTGGAAACTTACAACGAAGCATTGATTGCTATTGAAGACCTGTGCTTGATGATGGCAAGCAAAGCATTAGCTCAATTAGGTATGACAGCGCCTAATCGTGATATACACGACCTTTTCAACAAAGAACTGGAGCGTGAACAGCAGTATGATCGTGCCGAGCTTAATTCGTTTGTGCAAAACAATGAGCCACGGTTAAATATCAACCATAGAACGGTTTACGACCAAATATTGCGAGATATCGAAGAACAACATGGTGGACTGTTATTTTTGGATGCAGCTGGAGGTACCGGAAAAACGTTTGGATGGTGGTCGAACGGCACTCTGCCCTGAAGTTGCCCTTGAATATGAAGGCTGACGATAATCCTACATGCAACATTTCAAAAAGATCTGCAATGGTGAGAGTGCAGCAGCAATGCTCTCTTATTGTATGGGATTGATGTACTATGGCCAACAAGAAGTCACTGGAAGCACTTAATCGTACGTTGAAAGATATTCGTGGATATAATCGATTGTTTGGTGATGCATTGATATTATTAGCAGGTGATTTCAGACAAACATTGCCTGTAGTCAAACTAGTAACTTCTGCTGATGAAATTAATGCGTGTTTGAAAACATCTAATTTGTGGCGCTCTGTGAAAACACTTAGATTGACTACAAATGTACGTGTTCAATTGCAAAACGATGCTTCAGATTTGTTTTCCAGACAACTGTTAGACATTGGTAATGGCATACTTCCCGTTGACAATTCTGGCTTCATAACGCTTCCAAATAATTTTTGCACTTTTGTGTCATCGAAGGAATACTTGATTCAGAGCGTGTTTCCAAATATTGTACAAATATTGTGGTTGTCCGTACGTCCCAGGCACCAGGTCATCAAAGTCGCAACATTTGCCGACGACACGGCCGTGATGTCGAGCGCTAGTTGCGTCTGCGACGCAACCGACAACCTACAGATGTACCTCAGTGGTAACGCACACGCTCAGACAGGAAAGGTGCCCAGGAGCATTCCTCCCTGGTGCCCCAGCTTAGGGAATATAAGTACCTTGTCGTCATCATAGATACCCCCCAAACCTTTAAAAGCCCCATCAAGAGAGTTAGGGGTAAACTGGAAAACAAGGCCAGGAAGATGTGTTGGCTCCTGCAAGCTAACAACAAGAGTCCCCCTGGTCGCTGCTGTTATAAATCAGCAGGCTAAGGAGCACCCTAACGTCCTGGCAAGGAGACTTACCATATGCAGAAATCTACGAAGACTGGCCCATGTCCGCCCAACCGACCTGACCAACAGAAAGCTGTAAGAAGAAACGCCGTATCGTCCACTCATAGATGTCGCTCCGTTGCATGTTAATTTCTTGTAATTCTAATATAAGTCAATTGTTCCTTACACAGTGTAAGTAAGTTGTTGAAATAAATATGAAGTTATAATTTTAAAAGAAAATCGTCGTTTTTGACCAAGATTTCCAGGATATTCGAGAAAAATCAAATTTTTCTACATATTTCTGTAAAAAGCGATTTAAGTTCTATTAAATACTTTAGGCGCTTAAGGTGTCGTCCCAATTTGGTAATTTCACCCACTGTGCATCGGTTTAAAGCTATTTAACATGAGTGTCCACATTTCTCTGTCCGCTACTGTGTTACATGTTCAAATAATGGAATACATACCAAGCTGAGAAGACTCCAAACTAAACATTTTCTTTTCGATTTCCGAAATGAATGATATATATTTGCTTGTGGGTGTACTAAACAATTCAAGCTGTAATTCCGAAAATAAATATATTAGATTTATTAGATTTGAGGGGACATGGTAATCAATCACTCACAATTTCCTGTTGAAGTCCTGCCATGGCATCTGACGCACCTTCACTTGCCAAGTTGAAGGCATGGGAATAGGACTGATTCAATACGCGACTCTGAGTGAGGGGCCTTAAAAGGTTTGGGCTTAAAATCAACTCTTCTCCAGCCACTATATTCGTAGATGCAACTCCTAAAAATTGCCCCCTTGAGAGAGATCTAAAACATGGTGCAAATTATTTTGGAATCTATTATGGTACAGTTCCTTAAAATATACTAACATAACCTTAATGTTGCCTGTCGTATTACCCTGTTTTAAAGCCTTTAAAGTCGAGCAAAGGGTGGATTTTTTTTGGTAACAGCTGTAATAATTATCCGCTTGGGCAAAATAGTCTTCAATGAACTGATGAAAATATGTAGCTATTTTTGTGACCAATTGGCAACGCTTCGATGTGTTCATGTTATCAAGAATCTTCTTTGTTTTCCTTGAATTTAGAATTTCCGCACTGAAGAGATTTTCAGCGGATTTAATTTGATCATGCGTTAGGGATAAATGAAGTAGCCTAATCGTGTACCCAGACATTGGACTATCGTATGGTTTGTAGAGTTGAAACTGGTTTCGTTCTTTAGTAAGGATCTCATGTGACAACGCACGTTTGCGTACTTCATTGTAACAGTCTACGAAATCCGACGGAACATTGATTCCGTAATAGCTGAACGCATTTTCAGATACACGGTCGCCACTTGCTGGTAATACGGAATCATCATCTTCATGTGAATTTGTTGTTTCAACTTGTGGATAATGCAGTTCGTCTTGTTGGGATTTTAATAAAATGTGTGCACTTAACCGCATGAGAACCGCAGCAATTAATTTGATCACATTAATTTTGTTGATAAGCAGCTTACTGAAGTAAGTCTCTATGAGGTTGGTATCATTAAAGATAAAAACCGACAGACGAAATGCTGTGGATATCACTTCGTGATACTTTTCTGAGGTTAACAACTTGTAGTCTGGTTGTGTCGCCAAAAATTCGATAATAATCGAGTCCCCTTTATCATCTTCGTCTGCACAATGTAGTATAAAGTTCCAAACGACAAGTGGATCGCTTATTATTCTGTTGGCAGGATAAGAAAATAATATTTCAATGGCAAAACACAGTGAGGCATGCTCCGGTTTTCATATTCACTTTGCGTTTTACTTTTCAGCAAAATACGCACCTACCATCCAGAGAAAATTCCAATATAGCCTGATTCAAATACTTTGCAGCTTGAAGAAAACATCGAAACAGCTGTGTTATTTCCAGCATTGGTATGAGGCCTATTTTGTATCCATAGCATTCAGTTTGGTGTACCTCGCAGTCCGATTCCATACATGCCTGGGTGCAATATGTTTTGTAGCGACATCGGCTACACGTGTAGAGTAGTTTTTGGTGCACTCCACACATTTCACAATTCAGGAAAGGTGCACTAAACTGGATGTGGACAGGGTTCTCTACCAGAATAATTTTTCCTTTGGGGATGCTGACCCTTGCGAAAACTCCAGCAGAATCAACAGGGCCATTCAAAGTTTTTCTATACAATTACGGAATTATTATTTTTATTACAACATATCTTTTAACCTACCTGTATTCACATGCGCTGCTGGCAAATGGTATTATCTTGCTACACTTAAATCCATTGAAAGGCACATATGTATTGAAGACCGGTGTTCTAGTAAATTGGACATTCCGCGTTCCTTGATTTATTTCTTTCTCATATTTTTGTAAAACCGACCAAAAAGATGAAATTTCTATAACAAATAAATATTCAAGTATTGAGAAACTATACATTTCGGTATCTGAAGTGGATGTTCCTCTACATGTACATTTGTTTTACGTGGACGGATTCCTCTCATAGCAGTTCTATTGACTTTGCTCTCACACTTTTCTTCTTTTTACTGAGAAGCAGTGTTTAAATTTAATAATATAGTTTTAAGTTGGCAAACTCAAATATGAATTCTGGTATTCCACTTACCACTGGTTTTGACTGTAGATGGCAAGCGATCTAAATAAAAAAGAGAATCATATTAAAAAAATTTAGAACGCAATAGCTCCATGATACAATGCTTCTAATCAAGAGTGTAAGTCTTGATGTTTAAAAATGTTTTCGCAGCATCATACGACTGAAAAAAAAAGGTGTTCGCGACTGAGGCTCGATCCCCAGAATCCAATGACAAAATAAACGGCAATCTGTGGACGCAGTGTGTGAATGCTCCTCGGGCACGAAAATGGAGAAATAAAATACATGCAGTGTGTAATGGAGTATCACTAATAAGGATTGTCTTCTGTTGTTGTTTCATACAACTACGCCAGGGGTCGGCATGGCCTTATCAATTGTGCTTAGGAAAAGCCGCTTCTGCTGCGCTGCAGCTCACTTACACGTGTATTACAGTGGTTGGCACCAATACAATGTTCCGTTTTGCCTGCTGCATTGCATTTGATTGAGCGCGTGCCGACCCCTGATCTACGCTTATTATAATTATACCAATCATATCCTTTAACTTCGTTAATATATTCTTTGCCGCTTGGTTATCCCGAGTCATATACAAGGCCAAGCACAACAACGATTGAGAGAGAATCATTCCGTCAGTAGTCTTCATTCTAGATTCCACGGACTCATAATATAACAGGTCTTTGCAAGCAAACTAAGAAAATAAAAGAAAAAACGAAAACTATTCATATTATTGTGTGTGAATGATTGGTACTTTCACGTACACTCCTCGCCACTGGAGTAGGTCACCACATTAAGTGAATTTTCTGTTAGCCATTGCTCAAATTATAAAGCATTTTATTTTATTTTATTTTTTTTAATTAAAGTTCATTGAATGATTATAATTTGACCAAAATGGAGATTTAGTTCTAGTACTTGAAGTATTTATTAAATATTATTAACGAAAATGGAAAAATTCGGGACATAATTGAATATGCTTATAATTTAATCGTAATCTTTCAAACATGGACACATGTATTCAGTTAATAGAATTTTTTTTGTGACTATAGACTACATTTTTCGACGTAGTTCGAAGTAGAAGAAAATAGAAGATAACAGGGAAGCTGGCTTTTCAAGTACAGAAGCTTTCTGGTTCAGATGGATTATTATAATTTCATTCCTATTCCAGTTCAAAAATTCGTCTAAAAAGGATCTTTCAGGATACAAATGATAATGCTCTGAATAATGCTTTTCATTGAAAAAGATCGAAGTTTTTCCATATCCAGTCTCTGGATCTCAATCTCATCGAAATCTCGCAAATCGAATGTCACATGCATTATAACAACTGTAAATCAGTCAACCAAAGCAAAGTTTTGGCAAGGAGTTTAAGTATTTTTAGCCGAAATCCAATTGAAATGTTGACAGGACCTTATTGACCCATGCTAGGCTGGCGCAAAAGCCCGTAATTTATATAAAAATGATTAAAAAGTAAATAGTAAATCCCAAGAAACATGTAGAACATGAAACTAATTTAGGTTTTTGGTTGTTTTTCCATTTTTTTTTTAAACACTACTATTTGAACACGATTTCATGGGATTTCTTCGGTTTCAATTGCTTACCTTCCAGTAATTTTACAAAAAGAGTCATTGAAAGATTAAAGATGTCTCAAAAATAGTTTTGAAATTGCATAGGTGTCATTACTATTTAAATTTTTTTAAATAAACTACCCCTGCAAAAATATACGGCTATAACTAGAAAGATTGTGACTTACATATACGCATAATTATAATTAGGAAGTGAGATTCTTAGTATCTCACTTACTTACCGAATAGCGCTGGTTTCGAATAGAATGCAAGCTTCGAGCCAAAATTGCATCTACAAAAGCAGTGGTGTTGCAAGGTACGCGGTATATAATTTTGTTCAGGCACTGGAATCCCTAAAATGAAAATATTTGAAGTTGTTGGAATATTTGCAAGGTAGACTCAAACTCAATCTCGTTCTAACCTTTTTGGATATTTGAGTGTTACTCGATTTCATGAAACAGTCGGCACTGCTTAATAAACTTGAAGACGTTTCGGATAAAACGCAAAAGTACTCATCTGTCTTCTTTTTCAAAACTTTTATAAAAAGTTCGGATTCTCTAAACGATATATTGAAAATTTGATTTAACTTCAGACACTACCAAAATCAACAGTCGAGTCGAAATTATCCCGTCCGTTTTTATACCCGTACTCAAAAAGAGTTAAGTGTTAGAGTTAGATTTGTGGTGAAAGAGGATGTGTGTAACGCAGAGAAGGAAACGTTTACGACCGTATAAAGTATATGTACATGTATTCTTGATCAGCATCAATAGCAGAGTCTAGTCTGTCTGTCTGTTCATCTTCTTTGCTATCCAAAATTTTTAAGTTACGAAAATCAAATATGTATGTACATACTTCCTTACTTCAAGTGTCTGTTATATTATCAACATGGGTACGTGAATAAATTAATATATTTACAAATGCATTTATGTATTTATGCATATACATATGTATGTATAAGATAAGAATGTTGTCTGTACGAAATTAGATGTAATAAAAGGCACACACACCACACTAATGCCAATTTTCATGACGCCAGATTTCTAATCATATGCACCGACCGACTGTCAGACTTGCGCTCTGTGCGAAAACTTAGAACAAACTACAAAGGATAGTAGATCACGCATCCATCGTCGAATGGATGTTGCTTTCCCATTTCTATTAACATACAACTTCGTAAATAGTCTTTATAAGTATTGTCTTACATCAGGTTCCGAGGACACATCACTTTTGACATTGTAGCATATTCAGAGTCTTCAAAACAAGACTCTGTTACTTGGTACACATTAAATTTATGCATTTTCTGTGTAACAACACAACTTTAAAATTAACGCGGTAGGCAATGTTTTTGTTCATGAACAAGCAAATAATCGAATATCGAACTATCATCCGATACTTGTATCCGATACTGATACAAAAATAAGGCCGCAGCGAAATATGGACAGGAATATCCCATATGCACGTGTAAAAGTCATCCCACCTGATCATATATGTAGAAATCAGGTAGAAATGTCAGATATAGCTTGTTTATAGTGTTATGACATTAGACTTTGCCCATTATGATGCGTAGAGAGGAATGGCATGAGAGACAAAATGCAACATTATCGTTCGTAGCCGCCTCTAGAAAGCCTGTTTAATGGCTTTCAGTCGAACAACTGAAGCACTACTTGATATAAAATTATGTTTTCATTCCATCTTTATTTTTTCCAGATTGTCAGGTAGCAAAGTCATATGTCATATGGTCATTCCTGCTGCTAAATTTTCGATCGACATGGACCATACGAATATTATTCCTGATTCGTTCGACGGAAAATTTGGTGCGTAAGTACCACATAAAATCTCAAAATTGTAAATATAGCCTAGTACTCAGATCCGAAAAATAGCTTGCGAGCAGAATTTGGGTTGATATTCGTATGAAACCGATAAGAAATTGTTCGGACACAAACTGTTTTCTAGGCTCCGTACTAGAGTTGGGTAAAGAGTGTTCACTTTAGTGAACAAGTTCAGTTGCTCACTTTTAAGTGAGTGAACAACTCACTCACTTTGCTCAGTTGCTCACTTGTTCACTCAGTTGTTCACTTGTTCAGTTGTTCACTCAGTTGTTCACTTGTTCAGTTACTCACTCAGTTGTTCAGTTGTTCACTTGTTCAGTTGTTCACTCACTTGTTCAGTTGTTCCCTGTTGACTCACTTGTTCAGTTGTTCACTCAGTTGTTCACTTGTTCCCTGTTGACTCACTTGTTCAGTTGTTCACTCAGTTGTTCAGTTGTTCCCTGTTCAGTGGTTCACTCAATTCAATGCTTTGTTTTTCCCAGTTAATTTTTGTGGTACATTCGAAATATATACATAAATATAGATGTACATATGTATGAATAAGTATGTTTAGCAAAACGCCCCCACCCAAATATTAAAGAATATCGGATAACAATACATAAAAGTAAGAATATTTTATTAAGAAAAAGAAAAAGCAAAAAAAAAGTTTATTCATGTATTTCAATACGGTAGGAATATTTAATAAAAAATAAGACCAAAAAAAAGAAGAATATATTTCAATACGGCATGTGGAGATCATTATTCATGGATAAAACAAGCTTAGAGCCCTGGACTAGTGGCTGAGATTCAGAAGGGCTGTGCTAGACAAAAATTGTTTGTGATTAATTGATTGAACAAGTGAGTGAACAGGGAACAACTGAACAAGTGAGTGAACAACTGAACAACTGAGTGAGTAACTGAACAAGTGAACAACTGAGTGAACAACTGAACAAGTGAACAACTGAGTGAGTAACTGAACAAGTGAACAACTGAGTGAACAACTGAACAAGTGAACAACTGAGTGAACAACTGAACAAGTGAACAACTGAACAAAAATTTAGTGAACATGTTCAGTTCACTCAGTGAAGTGAACAGCTCATTTTTGTTCACTCACTCATGAGCAACCCAACTCTACTCCGTACGCAAAGCAGCACTCTGTTCAACAAAAAAAGCCCCTCGAAAAAGATAAACATTGTATATCTTCTGATAGCAAATACGAACTGAACACTGCAAATTGAGAACAAAAAACCAAATGAAATATTTAAATAATGAACAAAAATACTAATACAATTATGTGGATATATTAATTTACTATTTTTATTATTAAAACAAATATTGTTTGTAAAACATGTTGTCTTCACGGTGGTCGGCACGTGAGGCGTTGCCATCTGCTGCTGCTGATAGTCAGACACATTTCCTTGCCAATAAAATATTGGGGATCCCAGGATATGCCTGGGGAAACGCGAGCCCAGTCGAAGAATTGCATTTTAATAAATTTAAACAAAATCAAGCAGCTGTCTGAGCAGTGTAACCGTACGAAATGCAGCGCACCACTCTGGTCACACCACTGGCCGCTATAAGAACATATGACATATTTTTACTGGCAAACACGTTTTGGATCTGAATTCTAGCCCTAATGTTGCTAAAAAAAAAAGAGTGTCAAAAAATTGAAAGCGAATGTTCTTCACACTCCTGTTCCTGCAAGTGTCTACACATTTGGTACGGTACAAATTTCCGGGAACCTATTTGCTTGAACCTTATTTTATAAGCAGTCAACTTAAAAAAGGACTTAAAATTAACCATTCTCGTAGAAAATAGATTATTTTATCGGATAAAATAAAATACTAGTCTGAATCATTTTGATTCAGGCCGGCTTCGCTTTTCAATTACTTTTGCGTTCTATAATTTAACCCAAAATTCATACTAAGCGCAAAAATGTATTATGTTTTGCCCACGCGGAAGTGCCAGTTTATACAAAAAGGCCTCTGTTATGTTTAACAGAGATTTATCGATACTCAAATCGGTCTGCCACAGCTGTTCGGACGAAAACGTAAATTATTGTTGCACAGATCAATTTTTTCAAATCCAATTTCGAGCTTGAGCTAACAAAAAATGTTGTATAAAAAAGGCACAAGCTGAACTGGCCTGGTAATGTGGTCAAATATTTTACGAAAGTGAAAACCACAGCTTATACTGGTTAACACACCCTTGATCAGTGGGTACACATTCTTCCTCACAAAAATGGCAAATTTCAGCGCGATTAGGTTATTTTTTGTTAAGGAAAGAGAATGGATGCCTTTGCAAGAACGTATTCAAACTGTATTATTTTCCACAGTTTAACCACTAACCATACAGTATATATACAAAAAGGACGTATTGTAGATTTTGCCGCAAGCACGTGCAAGGTGTGAAATTGTAGAATTAAGAGCCTTAAAAGAATATCTATCCAAAAACAAAAATAAACGTTTAATTTCAAATTCAAAATTATTACAAATTAAATTATAAAAACATAAACTTTTTTTATTATAAAAGGCAACTTTAAACCGCATGGTCCATCTGAGGGTTAATCAACACGCTCTAATTTTGTATCACTCACACTGCGCTGATTCCTTTCACTCGCACTTATTGTAAGCATTGTTAAGGGACTACTTTTGCCGACAAGACCACCTTATATAAGTTCTCTGAAAAATATAAATTTATTGACAGAGTTGGAAAATAGGGATATGTATACATATGTAAATGTGCAATTTCAAATAAATCAAACAATTAACATCTTTTATTTTTGTATTTATTTATTTTATTTATTTGAAATTCTCGGCTTGCTTTCGCATCTCGTCATGAATCGAACATGTCGAAAAAATCCCGAACGTCTCAGGTCCACGGCCCGAACGTCTCAGCACCGCAGCCGAATGGTCCCAGCACCCCAGCCGAAGGCCCTAGGGAAAGAATGTTTGAAAGATGTGTCCATGAAAAACAGCTGATGCACACAATTTGGTGCGGCGGAAAATTTGTTTACTTTTAAAATTTAAATGAATATTAATAATATTGCAATGGTTGTGAATGTGATCCAGCACCAAACTATATTCTTGCACAATCTAATCATGCTGCTCGATATGAATGATGATAATGAGGCCAACTTGACGAGGATAATTTATTGGAATGGATATCTGTTTTGAAAACACTGAATCGTGGTCATTTGTGACTGCTTCTACTAAATCTAATCAATGTTTTAAATACAAATGTATATTCTATGTTTGTTGAGAAGCGGTTTCGGACATTTCGGAAACAAATTAAATTATTTCATGGAACTTTACTTAAATCTGCAAACACAGCGATTAAGACGGCGCGAGGGAATTGTTCATATATCCATAATTATTCATACAAACCTGGCTTTTTCCTAATGGCTGCCCGGATATTTTGTAAAACGGCATCTGGAGTAACGGCTGGACTTTGGGAACCATGACTGCCATGGGAAAGACCAAGATGGCCACGGAGAAGGCGACAGGCGCTAGGATTCTGATCGAGACTCGGAAGAGAAAGCAGGAGATTCCAGACCGGTGATTACAGCAGGCCTGAAAGCAGCGGGAATAAAGGCAGCGAAACTTCGGCCGGGGACGAGCAAGAAACCGAACATGTCTACGAACACGTCTACGAACACGACTACGGAAAAAGTGAAACAGATGACTGCTACAGCAACCAATGTGCTATAGACGAGTAAGAAAGAGAGGACGGATGTGGATTGCGTGGTCTTCGAGAACGCGACAAACGGTAAACCAAAAAAAAAAAACAAGTGAAAATAATACCAGAAAATCTATTAACCAGTTTTAGCTTTCCGATCTGTTGCTGAAATTGGGCATTGGCGATATCAAAGAGGTTGTCAGAATAGGCTATGTCAGGTTCAAGATTGTGTGCGGGTCGGCTGATAGTGCAAATGGGGTAATAGAGAGCAGTGGATTTACTGCTCAAGGGTACTCAACCCGCATATTAAGGCACTTTGTACAAAAAGCAGGTTTAATTTTTGGGATCCCCGGGCACTACTCGGAAGAACGGCTTTCGGAGCTTATAACTTGGACGTCCCAATTGAGGAGATGGTTCGAATAACCAAAAACGACAGCGCTACAGGGGAACGAGTATCCACCGGGAGGGTAAAACTCTGGTTCAAAGGGGAGCAGCCTAAACGAATAAAATTCCTATACGCCAAAGTAGAGGTGAAACCGTTTGTGCAGTTTAGCCAATGTTATGTGCTTTAGGTTCGGCCGTAAGATAAGGCGCAATACTTCAAGAGCGGGGCGAGATGCCAAAAATGTGGCCAAGAACACAACAGTGACACAATCTGCTCTGGGCTAACTTGTGCAAATTGCAAGTGGGAACATGCTGCAACTCACCCGCAGTGCGAGGCCAGGAGGACAGGACTCTCGAAAACATATCAAGGACAGAGGTCAAGACTAGGTATCCGACACTGTTTAATAGATCTTCACCCAACTTAAGGGACCAAGTGGAATTTCCCCGTCCTATTTGGCAAAATAGAAGTCCCACTGAGCTCCTTAATAACAGTTCAGAGGCCGCCAGGGAAATCCATTCTGTCGCCTCGCACGCCGAGGTGAGCAAGGTAAAAAGGGTTGCCTCCCGTAATGCAGAGTTGGCTAAGGCAGCTGGCAATATGTCGGAGTGGAAAAATGCAACTAATGCAGATAGATTCCAAATAAGAGATAAATTTGTAAAAGCGTCGTCCGTGGTGTCTTCTCTGACGCAGGTAAAGCTGAACGCACTGGGAGCCAAACTAACAGCATTCCCGATGGAGCCAATCAATGTACTGAAAGGGGAAGTCAGGAAGTTTATTCACGAGATTTGCGAATTTGTTAATGCCTCCAATGCAGCACTAGATCGTCTGCAAATCGCCCAAGGAATGGAAGAGGGGTTCCTTAACATTTCACACTGAAGATTTTTCAACTAAACATTCAAAGTCTGACTTATAATAACAATAAACAGCACCACAACATGTTCCTACTGAACAACAATATAGATATTGCCAACATCTCGGCGATTTGGGTGGTTAACAACGGGGAATGCAGTATTCTACACTATAATTTTTTCTGCAAGCCCAGAGAGGACGGATTCGACAGAGTAGGAATCTATATTAGAAAAAGCATACGATTTAGCATCCTAAAAATACACAACAATTTAAAAGTCGTAGGAACTAAGACCTGAACCTTAAAAACAATTGTAACATTCTTAGCGCATATTCTGCGCCGTCAATGAAATGCTCACAATTTAAATCAGGCATAAAAAAGGTGTTTGAGCTTGCGGCATCCCTTGAGAACCCATCAGTCGTGGGTGGGGATTTTAACGCCAATTCTTTTATTTGGGGAAACACTTCCTGTGACCGCAAGGGTTGCAGAATCGAGAATGCTACCCGTGAGGTGATTTATCTGTCTTAACGATGGCTCGCCAACCTTCTCTAGGAACCATCCCAATTCTCAGTTCTTGACGTTTCCTTTTCCAATCACAGAAACGGTCATATAGTTATAACAATAGTTATAACAGTCGAAGGTCTAGATGCCACCCCTCAAGAAAAGAAAGTGCTGCACAATAGAATAAATCGTATTCTCGGAGAAAGCAACTTTTCAAACCTGCAGGAACTTAATGAGAAGGTAGATCCCTGAACATCAAAAACACTGTCATCATTCCCAGCAACAACAACTATGTTGCCAAGAAATGGTGGAGAAACTTTTTCGCGTGAGAAATGCTGCTATCGGACACAACCTTCAAATGCAAATCAAAAATCGTAGAAAATTAAACTTCTCCAAATTCATCGAAGAGGTATTCTCGTCGCCCTCCATGTGGAGCAGGGTCAGGAATCTTAAGAAGCAAGGTCAAGTCAAAAATATAGGGAACACATGGACAGACGATGACGACAAAAGCTTTTTGAAAATGGATAAAGAAACCCCATCCACTACCAACAGTAGACCCCCAGACAAGACAACATTTCCCCACACTGCCTGGATCACCAGTTTTCTCAAAAGGCGTATACTCATCAAGGGCAAAAGCAAAGTAGTGGTTAATAGGGGGGTTAACCAGGGTAGCTGTCTCAGCCCTACCCTGTTCAACCTTTACACCGCAGAGCTGTATGAGATCATCGACAATAACTGCTTACTCTTCCAGTATGTTTGCTTCCACAAACAGATTTCCACTGCTTAACGTATGCTCGTAGGTAGCATAGATAATTTGAGGCAAAATGCAACAGGCTTAACCAGGCCTTCAATCCGGCCAAATCTAAAGATATTCACTTCAACAACCGAAGAACCGAGCTGAACATATATCCTCAAGGCGTCGAAATTAGGCAAGTAGATAAGATAAAAACCTCGCAGTGCACATTGAGCAGGCCATATCGGAATCAAACAGAAACTGTGCGTTCTTAAGACTACATACCCGGCCACGCCAACATCCCTCAAAGCACGTTAGTAGACACAGCAGCCGAAGAAGCCCATAGACTGGGAAAATACACGGTTGTCACCAGTCACCTCAAAGATGCAATGTGTGAAATACACAGAATATTAATAGAAGAATGGGAAAGAGAATACGCCGAGTTTGCCAGCGCCAAGCACAGAGGATACTGCTCGCTTTTTCCTTCTACCTCATCCAAACCATGGTTCCTAAACAAGACTAATCTGAAAGCCATTGACTAAAAGGATCAACAGAAGCGGTAACTTGCCAAAATGCAGGTAGTTCCAAGTAACATTTGTGATACATGCGATACTATCGATAACGCCTCGCATATAATTTTTTTTAATTGTACTAAGTACAATACAACTAAACTACCCATCTCTAAAAAAATGTAATAAATTTACAAATTCCTTGAAAAAGAAAACATCAGCTCGTACCAAACATTAATCGACTTCATCGACAAAATTGACGTAAAACTGTCATAATCATGGGTAAAACATCAAAAGACAAACGGGATATTTATTACCGTCAAGCGAAGGAAGAAGGCTGGCGAGCACGAAGTGCTTTTAAACTATTGCAAATTCATGAAGCCTATGGAATACTAAACGGTACTTCATTACTGTTAAAGCGAACTTCATAAAAGCGAATTCACCTGTCGGCCTTCCCTATTTTTATCCAGGTGTGCGTCGAGCTGTCGACTTGTGTGCAGCTCCTGGAAGCTGGTCCCAGGTACTGTCTCGCAAGCTGTACGATCCGTGCCAAAACGATGCTGAAAAGTCTGCAACCAAAATCATTGCGGTGGACTTACAGGCCATGGCACCGATCCGAGGAGTTGTCCAATTGCAGGGGGACATCACCAAGGAAAGCACCGCCGAAGCTATAATAAGTCATTTCGGTGCTGACGGCGAAGAGAAGGCCCAGCTCGTCGTTTGTGACGGGGCCCCGGACGTAACAGGTGTGCATGAAATGGACGAGTATATGCAACACCAGCTTCTGGTATCTGCACTAAGTATAGCCACTGTGGTACTTGAAACCGGGGGAGCGTTCGTTGCTAAAATATTTAAAGGCAACGCCACCGGTCTGCTTAGCACACAGATGAAGATATTTTTTAATAAGTTTGATATCTACAAGCCTCCAAGTTCGCGTTCATCGAGCATTGAAGCGTTTGTGGTGTGCTCTGATTTCTGTTTGCCCCCCGGCTATATTCCACAAGTCATTAACACGGCACGAGATGATATACGCGTCCTCGCACAAAGAACCGGTTCCGATGTAAACCGCCTCCTGGTGCCGTTTATCGCTTGTGGTGACTTGGATGGCCATACAGACTTTAATGACCGCTCTGAGGACGAGTCGATTGCCTCAGAAATCCAGGACGTAAGGGAAAATCGTTTCATTTGCATATTTGGTATTAATTTTGTACTCCAATAGGATTTTAATTATGACTATGACGGTGTTATAAGCGACGAATTTTACCCAAAAGAATTTAAGGATCTAGATTATGAATAACTAAAAACGACCTTCAATAAATGATATGTTAAAGAATCGATCTTTTACTCACATAGAGTCACTTTGTCTCATTATATCAATTAATTATATTGACCAAACTATTATAAGAATCATACACATTATCTCTGTATATGGCTGGATAGCCATGTTCAACTTCAAAGAAATGCTTCAGGCAACAGTTGTTTTGTCTCCATAAAATTAATAATAGATGAGAAAGACATTAAAATGTAATTTAAATGGGGTCTTAATTCAAAATCACTTAACGTTCTTATTCAATTGTATTTCAGTATTCTACCAATTCATTACAAGTCCAGTCATTTTAGTAAAAGTTTCTTCTGCTCAATTTCTAAAAGCTTTTTTTTCAACTCAATTTTTTCCGCCGCCAACTGTTCCATGGCTAAGTGGTGACGTTTGTCTTCAATAAATTTTTGCTTTAAGATAACGCAAAACTCGTTGAGCGCCATGTGGACACTGCTGGTGGAGTCGTTGACCAAACCAATGTTGTTGCTTAATTTTTCCAGCAAATTATCCTCTTCGGCTGTTCTTGCTGTTAATGCTGCCTTTTTGCCTGCTTGCAGGTAAAGCGGGTCTATATCGACCTTGCAATCCTCTGGCTCGTAGATATATTCGGTAGTACCATGCAAGGCGCTAGGATCCTCCTCCTCTGGCACCACATCTTCCACATCATATTCGGTATTGGAGTTGTCGTGCAAGTCCTCATCGTCGGGTACTTTCAAAATCAATTGACTAACATCATCGTGTATACGACATAGGGTTGCTATTGTTTCCTCAGAAGAACTAAGGCTCGTCTCAAATGGCATGTTAAGCATTTCATTTTTCTCCACTTTTTTAAGTATGAACCTTTTCCAGTCTTTCAACGCCTAGAATATAAAAAAGGCATTCATAGCTTGTCATGCAGGCAATTAATTGAAAATGCTCACCTTCTTCCATGTAGCCACATCTTTTCGTGGCGGGCCATTCCTGTTCAATTCTATTGTCAGTTGTTCCCATAATGATTCTGCGGAATTACGTGTTTCCCAAGAAGGGACTTGTAGCAATCGAGGATGCTTCTTCACAAAGTCTAGCAAGACTACTTCCTGAGCGGGGTTTCGTGGCTTTCCCTTATTCCGATCAATAACACTCGACTGTGGTTGATATTTATATTTGTGACTCTGGGACAGCGATGAAGTGGGATGCATTCTATTCATATGTTTGCTTAAATTGGTGGTTGTTGTTTTATAAGAGAGCTTGGCTTTGCAGATGTTACATAGCGCAAATGTGTCGTCGACCGCTCGGAAAAAACACCAAATCTCGCTTGTTTTACGTTTCATTGTTACTAATTGAAGTAAAAGTTGATCAACAAAAATTTGGCGTTCCGTCTTTCTGAAGCAAAAATATGAACCGAGCCAGTTTATGGGGCATTTGTTCCAGCAGCTGGTTCACTGAGTCGGAACTAAATCACAAAATCGATTTTTTTCTTCTTTTATCAATGGTATTCCACAAAACACTTTGGAAATGCTGAAAATACCAAACTAAAATTTCTATATTGAACCACATTACTCAGATCAGCTAAATTTCTTGTCGACCTAATCAGGGATGTATTCGTATCGAAGCAATAAGAACGATTAGGAATGATCCTAGTTATTTGTTAGACAACAAATTTCGCAGCTGGCTTTTAGCAGACGTATAGTCAGATCCGATAAGAAAAATACAGATCAGACAACCGATGGAAGTTCTAAGACTGAGCGAAATATATAATTATTCAATTATTCAAAACAGGAACTTGTGAGTCGCTTCTTTGGACACGACTCTACTTTTATACCCGTACTCAGTCAGAATATAAATTTGTGAGCTCATGATTTATGTAAAACTTTAAAAAGCTTTAATTTTCACTTTTTTTTCTACATCTGTTACCTACATCTCCAGCTACAATGTATATTTATACCCGTACTCAAAAAAGAGTTAAGGGGTATATTAGATTTGTGGTAAAAGTGGATGTGTGTAACGCTGAGAAGGAAACGTTTCCGACCCCATAAAGTATATATATTCTTGATCAGCATCAATAGCCGAGTCGATATAGCCATATCTGTCTGTCCGTCTGTCTGTCTGTCTGTCTGTCTTGTTGAGCTCCTAGATCTCAGAGACTATAAGAGCTAGGGCAACCAAATTTGGTTTCAAGACTCATGTGATATCACACTGCTACAAGTGTATTTCAAATTTCGCCCCGCCCCATTCCGCCCCCACAAAGGACGAAAAACTGTGGCAGGCACAATTTTAAAGATACGATAAAACTAAAAACGCAATATCGTAGAGAATGACCATATCTACCAGACTGCTGAATATGAATCAGATCGGATCATAATTATAGCCAGAATGAAGAAATTAATTTTCTGTTGGTTCCCCCGCCTCCTCCAGCCAGAGACACGATACTCATTCTCCTTCTCGCTCTCACACTCTGCCGCGTTCAGTGCGCGAGCAACCCCTAGCGGAGGAGATGTAGAATCTAAATGGTACATGTATAATCTACATGTTAGATGTAAAATATACAGTGTAGATGTAGATAACATGTGCAAAAAAATGTAAAATGTAACATTTTTTTTTAATTCTAAAATTCTAAAAAATCATGCTCCAAAATGTAAATACTGACTGAGTACGGGTAGAGTCGCGTCCCGAGAAGCGACTCACACGTTCCTTCTCGTTTACATCTAAAATGTGGGGTCGCTCTTCCCCAGGCATATAATGGACCCACCATTATTTTATTGCAGGGCTATCTATCGGATATAGATAGTTTTAGAAAGTTTCAGCACGAAATAATTCCAACTGCTACTAAAAATCCTTTTTCGCAGTGTAAACCAATAATCCTGTTTCGGCCGCATCTTCAGGTTTTTGCTATACACACAAGCGCACTGCAAAACATGTCAGTAACTGCGTGATGTGCACTGTTTTATTGGCATAGGGATGTGGCACATGGACTTGGTCACTTACTAGCTTTATTTTAGAATATGATTGAACCTTTTGGTTAAAAAATTCAATTTATATGTTGACTTATCCAGCAGCAAACACGTTTATTAATGATACAATGATTTTGTGTTCGAGCAGAGGAGTTGGTATTGGTATTTGGGTGGTATTTTTAATTTTGGTTCTCTTGGCGATAGTTATTGCAACAATTGAGTATCGATAATTTTAAAAATTGACAACTTAACCATCCTTAGGTCACACTGGTTCACTGACAAGTCATGATAATTTTTTGTAAAAAAATAGTTTTTCGCAATGGATGACTCGTTTTTCGGATTCGACACAACTATACCGGTGAGCATTAGCCCTTAACTGTTAATATTAGTTATGTTTTAATAAAAAAAGAAGGGGAATATTATTATTTTGCTCAAATGTCTTAAAGAGCATCGGCATCGTCGTGTTAGTTATTGAACATACAACACCCCTGCACATATTTTGACGTAGAGAGTTTTCCATCGGCCAAATGTATAAAATGGACGTGTTTATATTTTACACAACACCATTTATGCCATGCCATGCAGTCAGATGGCTGATGGTTGTGTTTATGCCTATCCACAATATATGCATGTATTTATTTAATTGTATACACAGGAGGACGAAGGTGGAGATGGGCGAATTGGAGAAGAAGAATATGATGCGCTCAACGATGAAACCTTCGGGTCTGCAATAAATGGAGATTGGGAAGAAGCTCATGAAACGCTGGTGCGTCTTGGCGGAAATGGCGACAAGGTTCGAAAAAGAGGCGGTTTCGCAGATAGAGGTGCATACGGGGGATTTTCAGCCGGCGGCAACGGCGTGCCCAGGCACACGAATATGCTTTCATCGGCTCCCTCGTCGAGTGGCTCAACACCTGCGCCATTCAATGCACCTTTTCCTGGCACACGAAATATGGAAGACGCAGACTTAGAGCTGAATCTGTCTTCCATGAAGCTAGATGATGTGGACTTGTCCTCTTTTCTCGATAGCGAGGTGGGCAATCTCAGCAATCGCATTAACTTGGACTCTGCAGTGTGGGCGTCGCCACCGTTTCCGAATAACCAACCGTTATTTCGTGAAACCACCTTTCGCAGTGCGTTTAGGCCGCAAACGCAGATGAAACTCCAGCAAGAGGCCAACGCAAATTTAGCATTACATCATATTCATCCTCAAGCTGGTCCTAAAATCTCGACCCTCGAGGATATTGAACGCAATCTTATCATTCAGCAAGCAATACCGAAGCTGCAACAGCAACCGATAGATCGAAAAGCGTTTGATGAATTTAGCCTGGCTAACCGGCAGCATGCGCTGCCACCAACAATACCGCTGCAACAGCAACATAAATCACAAAACAAGGGTGAGCATATACAAAATCATATGCAAACACAAAAACATGCTATTCCGAAATTAATTGCAGTGCCCCCTGGATTCTTGACAACGCCGCAAACCTCGCCACCAAGGACTAATATAGGTTTCCATGGCCCCCACCCGTTGCCCGAGTTAATGCCAAATCCTCAATCCCAACAACAGCTGAATGGGTTGGCAGGGAATCGTGTGCCGCCTGGGTTCATTTACCCACCTGGTTTGCCAGGAAGTATGCCCCAACTGCAACAGTATCCACTGCTGCAACAACACGGTGCCTGTGCGTTGCCCCCAAACTTTCCTCTAGGCGGCAATCAGCGTCCACTGCCAACCCCTCATCTACCCACAGCCCTAAACAACTTTGCAATGCATCCTAGTTTCAATGCAATGCGAGCTGCTGGCTTGCATCCGGCAGCCTTTATACAGCCAGCGCATCCACTCCAACACCCACAGTCACGAATGCCCCCACACCCTCTGCAGGCAGCCAACAATCTGCTCAGCCAGCAACAAAACTCTATGTTCAATATGTTCAACATGCGCCTCGTGCAGGAGATCCAGCAAAATCATCCGCTTCTTCAGCAAAATGCGGTCGTGGCGCGCCAGCTCCAGCAAAGGGGAGGATCTGTTCCCAGCGATCAGCGCCAAAAGCAACAGATGCAGCAGCAACAGCTCAATCGACGTCCAGACGCATCAGGAAACCTTCCTCAGGATGAATATGACGAATATGCTAATCTAATGAGCACACGGGACAAGCACTGGTTGATCGGTATACAGTTGTCACAGCTGAATACGGACACCCCCTACATTGACGACTACTACTACACGGTCTACAGAGAGCGCAAGGCTCTGCAAAATGGTCAGGTGCGGCAGAGTCAGGCCCACAAGGACAACCAGTTGAACCATCCTTTAACGCAACCCAGGGGCCATGCCCAACTTATACTCGTTCAGTTGGGCAACAAAAACGGCACACGCAACGGACATGGACAGCACCGCGAGCGGCGAAACTCGGAGAACACCAACAGCACTGGTGGCAGCACAAATAATGCAGCAAGTGGAAGTGGAGGGAACAACAACACTTTACCGGGATACATTTTCTCGCCCCTGAAGTTTGAGAACTCGCTTGGTAAACTGCAATATGGCAGCGTGACAGCTCCACGTAAAATTATTGACGCGGACATAATGGGCGGCGAGGCTAGCCCTGGAGATATGGCAGGAAATTCGGCATCTTCTTCAATGAACACAATGAGCGGGGTAAATGCAAAACCTAATACCGGGACACCACTTCTACCAAGTGCTAGCTGTGATGTCACACCCAGTAGTATGCGCAAATCGCGACACATTTTGTTGCTGATAGAAACTCTGTACCGCTATCTACTGAAACTAGAGGACCTTGAAAACACGGACGTTATGGCCACGATCGTTTTGAAGAAAAAGAAAGAGGCCGAAAGAATTGCAGCTCTAGAGCAGCTTGAAATGGCTAACAAAACACCTGAGGAGCGGGCCGCCGAAGCATCTAATCCACAAAGTATCAATCCACAGCTGAAGAACAAATTCAACTACGAAATTGAGACGACTGATGCGCTGGTGCACAAACTAAAGGCAGGTTTGGCTTTCGACAAGGTCGTAGCTATGATGAATGTGCGCAAGGGCAAGGTAAGTTATATCTCAATGCCTACTACTATGCATCCAATAAATTATCTATCTGTCATCAATCTGATTCAGATACTTTTACGCCGCGTTATGCCGTTTATTGCTGAGCATAGTGTATGCTGGACAGTGTGGAGTGGAGTCTTCTGCTCGCTACAGACTGTTGTAAAGAAGGACAAAGACGATATAGAGGGTGTCCTCTACGCTTTGTACCCAGAATTCAAAAAGCACATTAGCAAAGCCAGCTTTGAAACAGTCGTCACCATTTCAGCAGCCATCACGCTGAATGACAATAAGCTAACGGGAATTTTCTGCAGTCGCGTAAGTTTAGAATATTGACAGTTCCGCGAAACATTATTAAACAAAAATAATTGAATTTCCAGTTTGGGATCCTATCGCTTGTTGCCTTGATACTTCGTGCCGAAGAAATATACGTTTCCAGAATGGACCCAACGCTTAGCGACGCGAATAGGCAGAAATGGCGGGAGTTTCTTGCACAGGTAGCGTCCTGCCTCAACCGAACCATACAGAATCAGACTATCTCCGCAGCCATTGAGTCAGATGCGATTCAACCGCTAATGGATCATTTTGAACATTTCAAAGACCTAAAACTCGATGCCCTGTTGGCATTGATAACAGAGGCCAGGCATCAAATCGATTAACTTGCGCTCATTTCATGTCTTTATTTTTTTCAGAAGTTTATGCTTTACTCAATTATGCATATGTTTGCAAAAATTATGTATTCAATACTTACATATGTATGTACAATCGTGTTTACTTTAATGGTACTATAAAAAGCGAAAAAAAACAAGAATATTGCTACAGGGTATGTCAAATCTCGCAACAAAAATGGTCACGTACTCAACCGTCAATAAACTTTGATTATATAATTGTTTCTTGGATTCCAAAAGTTCTTTAATTAAAATGTGTGTGCACTATATAAGAGAGGAAAATGTTTTTGTTTTTTTTTTTCATAATAATTCTAATAATACAGTATGAAGGTCTGGTCTTGCTCATTGTACATACTTGTATATCATTTGTATTTGTTAAGGAAAACTGTTCACTTCACTTCATTATTTTCTGCAGATCTTAATGATAATTAATCCAAACCAACATACATTGAGATGTGCAATTGAACATTCTAGACGTTTACCTTTTTCATTTATGTACATTCATGTATGAGCTGAAGAGGTAGTTGCAGTTGACAACAATAGTTCTTACTAGCCCCCTGACAGCAAGTGAAAATAAATATAGCTAACTACGTTTATACATTTTTAAGCACCAGCGCTCATGCATACTCATATACTCGTAATACATACATAATACATATGTAAACATGTAATCATAAATAATTACTTAGTTTCTGGTATTTGTAAATATCGGTTTTATAAAGATTCTTCAAATAATATTTAGGGTTTCATTGAATCAAATTTGTGTGAACCCATCCACTTTAAAGAAAACATTCAGCATCAGCATAAATGTGTATTACATATGTACATCATTAATACAGCATAACATTGTGAATTGTGCGTCCGATAAATGTGGCTACTGCGCATATTGATCAAAATTGTGATACATTTTGACTTTTACATGTAAAGGAATAAACAAAATATGCAGAAGAAATTAAATTAGCAGACACACTCGAACAAATTTAAGTCGCAATGACTTCAATTATCCTTCTGTATGTACATCTAAAAGCGACGGATAAATATTTGTTGTAAGAATCCGTAGCGTAGTTATTGGGACTATTTTATTTGGTTTAAATATAATCAAAAATCGCCTTTAAAATAATTTTTGTATACTTTAATTTTGTCTTTAAATTAAATTCTAGTTTTTATCTACTTTTTTTAACGGCCGCGCCAGACCATAAATGTGTGTTTAAGAAAATAAATCAGAGTCAAAGTACTACGATAGCTACATACAATCTGTAAGAAAACGGCATATACAATAAACCTTGTAGAATAAATTGTATTTATTAACTGCAAACCGAAAATTTTCTAAATTAAATATGTTCACTGATGGAAACACCACAAACTATTTATGTATGTATATCATTCAGAAGATAATTTATTTAACAAAGCATAACATTTCAAAAATCAGTATGGACTTTCACATTTTAAAATTTTTCATATGAATGTATGTACATGCATGAATGTACATATATACGTATGTAATTATGTATGGCCGAATCATAAATAATGATCTTTATTTACCAGGCGGCCGCATCTTGTTGATAAAATGAAAAAATAAGTTTTTCCCGTCGTGGCGGATGCTGCGCACATAATACATTTTACCCAATAAAACATACATTTTCAGCTTTTAGCAACTATATAATAGAAGTTGTCCGGGCTACCGCTTACAGGAATTTTACATGTCTGCAGGATAATTGTAGCTTTAAAAATGTATTTGTTCATTTTGTATTTTGTTGAACAGACCGCGAATAGATTTTCGACTACACTGCAATGTAGATGAGATCCATCTAGTAAGAGATTGATTCGTCTGAGATGACGAAGACGAACCAGATGCCGGGAATGGTTTCTTCGGATAGATATGGAATGTCTTTATTATATTATATACTTGGAAAAGGTCGAATGATAAATAGAGAGCACTACCCAAGACTATAAAGTTATAATCGCAAGGCTGTCTGCTTTTCCTTTTAATGTTTAGTATATGTTAAGATTAAATCATACAAAACTTACAAAATATCTATCATAAATACATATTGTTAGGATTCTTGACTCTTTAGGAAGGCTTTATCTCCGAGAGAATTTGGGTTTTGTTCCGAACAAACTGTGAGCTCCCCTGAAATATTTATCTTATTTTTTACCTACATTTATACCTGTATATATTTACATATATGTTAATATGTATAGGATGGATCGGGAACTGTATCTAGATCAGGTCGGCACGCACACATTCACATGTTTTGCAGTGCATTTGGGAAGGCAAAACGGAACATTGTATTGGTTCCAACCACTGTAATACACGTGTAAGTGAGCAACAGCAGCGCCTTTTCCTATACCCAATATATACATAGGGCCGTGCCGAGCCCTGATCTAAAGCTAAACACAGAAGCACGCCCCCTACTAGGTATATAATATAACAGTAATTAAATGGTATATAACTTAACCTGGAGTAAAACATTAGAATCGTACTGTTGGTAAAATAGTGCTTCATACTTATACTTATGTATATGTATGTATGAATGTATAGCGGTATACATGTGTTTTGGGTCTGTTTGTGGCTCGGTTCGGATTTTGGCGCAGAATCAAATCAAGCGTCAACATGACGGCAGTTCCCGTTCCCCGGCACTTTTCGCATTGAGGAGTGGAGTAAGGCGCCAAAGTGCGTAACAAGTGGCGGCAGCGCGCTCGAAATTGTTGCAAATTTCCGAGTTGGCGACGCCAATACGACGGTCACCAAGACGACAACTTGTCGGCAAAATTTTATATCTCAGCAGTGGGTAGAGGCTGGCGGAGGGTAGGACGCAGACAGTCAGCTTCCAGTATCCAGAGTAGGCTAGACTTAGCCGACGATTGTGGCGACCGTCGTCGTCCGCCGCCTGGTCTTCGTCAGCAAGCGACAGGACGAGAGCAGACAATGCCGCAGTTTGTGCAGGACAACGGATGCGGATACGCAGAACTTTGATTTGCCAACAGGCCAAGTGTGCTGCGCCATTGGGCGCCGCGACCCTTATTGCCACCGTTGTCGCGACAAATGCCGCTGCTGTTACAATTAGATGCGAAAATAGTCGTCGCGTCTATGATGACGAGTTATGGTTCGACTATCGTTGTTTTTTATTGATGACACCACCAGTCAACTGGGGAGGACTCTAGGAGCTCGGCGGAGGATTCCAAAGCTAGATAAGATACTTAACGCATTAATTTGATTATTGGCTCGACACGTATACCTTATTCAAATGTGGTCGTCAAATTCTACACAATTTTTTAGTTTTAAAAAATATAATGAATTGATCGGTATGATAGCCATAAGTACATAAGCGATCATACCTCTAGAACAAACATTTATGTTGCGAGTTGCTCGAACTAGAAATAGCAGACTGATTATAAATCCGAAGGTATTCCGGGTCATCGGAAACTTTCCGCGGGAGTCGAGTAGTTTGTGGTAAGCCAACTTTAGACGCCAGTCGCCAGTCTGCAGGGTTCCTGTCGCCACCTCTGTGCCAGACAAAATGGCTCGCAGATTTCAGCTTAGACACCATTGCGGCTAGACGCCTAGTGTAGCCAACCAATAACTTATTTGTTCATAAATTTGTATGTGTGTACGTACCGTCGTGTTTTTTTTCTGTTTTCAGCTTTTAAGCACAACTGTACATACATAACTGCAAAATAAACCATATTCTGTTAAATTTAACTCCTCATTCATATGATATGATGCCCTAGTGCCAAAAACTAATACTACATATACATATACATATGTATATATGTACTAGTAGAGACAAAACATGCTTGGAATGCACGTACATACATATGTACATATGCATATAAGTACATACTATGTATGTATATGAATGGAAGATAGAAACATAACACTGACAATGAGTCAGAAGTCGCGACGATTGGCGTCGGCGTCCAAGACGTAAGCTCGCTTCAGACGGCGGCGGCGCCATGGTATGGTTCTTGTCGTCACAGCCACGGCGCGCCGTCTGTAGTCCATGCGCTGCGCAGTCGTCCTCTACAACACCCGTACCGTACCCGTTAGTATAAAAGGATGCCTCCGTATACGGCTGGCGGCTAGTTCACTTACAAATATGCCACAGGGCAACACGTTCGGTTAATACAGCACGCGTCGCAGCAAAATACACGCGCGCCAATCAAGCTTGTTTCAAACAGGCAAATCGCCTTTTCAGTTATAACAATCTGTTGTAAAATAATATATGAAAATAATAAAAAGAAAATGTCTAAAAATCAAGGTGGTAAGTCAAACCTCAATATTGCCACAATGGCAAAATCTTTCATGTTAAGGCCATTCAAATATATGTACATGCATAAACATATGTACATATACATATGTATGTACATATTAAATTCATTATCCTACGAGTGAATTGGAAGTGTAACTATTCGGTATCACTAATAGTACTTGGTATTCTTCTTGTACTCCAACCAAGCATCTTCAAAATAGAGTCTCGATCGCGTATATTTCCTCCTTATTACAGTACTAAATCCCGATATTTTGACATTAAGTCATATTTTTCAGATTTTTACTCAAAACGAGAAGGAACGTGTGAGTCGCTTCTGGGGACGCGACTCTACTTATACCCGTACTCAGTCAGTATATACATTTTTGAGCTTATAATTTTTTAGAATTTTAGATTTAAAAAAAAAATTTTTACATTTTACTTTTTTTGCTACATTTGTTATCTACATCTACAATGTATATTTTACATCTAACATGTAGATTATACATGTACCATTTAGATTCTACATCTCCTCAGCTAGGGGTTGCTCGCGCACTTAACGGAAAATTTTCCTTCTCTACGTTACACACATCCACTTTTACCACAAATCTAATATACCCCTTAACTCTTTTTTGAGTACGGGTATAACAAAAAGAGTTAAGGGGTTTGTATTTGTGGTAAAAGTGGATGTGTGTAACGCAGAGAAGGAAACGTTTTCGACCCCACAAAGTATATATATTCTTGATCAGCATCAATAGCCGAATTTATGTCTGCCTGTCTGTCCGTCTCGTTTTTCGTCTAGATCTCAGACTAAAAAAGTTAGAGCAACCAAATTTTGTTTTCAGGCTCATGGATATCACACTGCTACAAGTGTATGTATTTCAAAATTTCGCCCCGCCCCCTTTGAGGGGTCTTGAGTCTTATTTCGTAGAGTCTAACCTTTTCAGGACTCGCTTGAACTTCAAACTAAAAACGGTGTGTTATGGATTAAAGTTTAAAGGATCTATACTATAGATTTTATGTTTTTATGTTTATGTTTATCATATTTAAGCATTTATATTTGCTCCTACACTGCTTGTACCATTTCGCATTTACGCCAGTTCAAAGCGTTATCCCTTTTGCTCATCATATCTTGACAATTTAGCACATTACAATGGCAACGGAAAATGTCAAATTGGTTCATTTTTGCGTAGCATTTACATATAATTTCCAAATATATGTACATATAGCCTACGGTTCTCACTTACGAAATGTTTCCGTTTTGAAAACGGACAAATTTTGCGTTTTGCGAATACGTGAAGCACAAAACTTTCCGTTTTCAAAAGTAAATCGGATGTACCAAAAAAAACTGATCAATTACAAATTCTGGCCAAGAGTTGAGCGAAAAAAAACCAATTAAAATTACTTCATCAAGGTTTTACCAAAATTACCATAAAATTAGCCACTGCTATAACTGAAATATATTTTACAGCTGAAATTGATCACTGACTAAAAAAAAAGTAATTTCTTTGAAAAAAAACAGTTGCCATTTCGAACGAGAAGGAACGTGTGAGTCGCTTCTGGGGACGCGACTCTACTTATACCCGTACTCAGTCAGTATATACATTTTTGAGATATGATTTTTTAGAATTTTAGAAAAAAAAAAAAATTTTACATTTTACATTTTTTTGCTACATCTGTTATCTACATCTACATCTACAATGTATATTTTACATCTAACATGTAGATTATAGATGTACCATTTATATTCTGCATCTCCACCGCTAGGGGTTGCTCGCGCACTGAACGCGGCAGAGTGTGCGAGCGAGAAAGAGATAGAGTAGTGTGTCTCTGGCTGTTGGAGGCGGGGGAACCAACAGAAAATTAATTTCTTCATTCTGGGTATTATATTATACCCGTACTCAAAAAAGAGTTAAGGGGTATATTAGATTTGTGGTAAAAGTGGATGTGTGTAACGTAGAGAAGGAAAATTTTCCGACCCCATAAAGTATATATATTCTTGATCAGCATCAATAGCCGAGTCGATATAGCCATGTCTGTCAGTCCGTCTGTCCGTCTGTCTGTCTGTCCGTCTTGTTGAGCGCCTGGATCTCAGAGACTATAAGAGCTAGGGCAACCAAACTTGGTTTCCAGACTCATGTGATATCACACTGCTACAAGTGTATTTCAAAATTTCGCACCGCCCCCTTCCGCCCCCACAAAGGACGAAAATCTGTGGCAGGCACAATTTTAAAGATACGATAAAACTAAAAACGCAGTATCGTAGTGGATGACCATATCTACCAGACTGCTGAATATGAATCAGATCGGATCATAATTATAGCCAGAATGAAGAAATTAATTTTCTGTTGGTACCCCCGCCTCCTTCAGCCAGAGTCTTGATACTCTATCTCCTTCTCGCTCGCACACTCTGCCGCGTTCAGTGCGCGAGCAACCCCTAGCGGAGGAGATGTAGAATCTAAATGGTACATGTATAATCTACATGTTAGATGTAAAATATACATTGTAGATGTAGATGTAGATAACAAATGTAGCAAAATAAGGTAATATGTAAAATTTTTTTTTGAAATCTAAAATTCTAAAAAATTATAAGCTTAAAAATGTATATACTGACTGAGTACGGGTATAAGTAGAGTCGCGTGCCCAGAAGCGACTCACACGTTCCTTCTCGTTTTAAATCAGTCAGTGTATAGGTACATGTACATACATATGTATGTGTCCAAGTGAGAAGTAGCCAACACGCTACGTTACAAAAAGTGGGCAAAGGACAATTAACAAAACAACAACAATAAAATACATACAAGAAAAATTAAATGCATACATTGGTAAGAAACATGTCAATCTGAGTAAAGTTATTATTACTTGGGTAAATTAAGCAAACTAAACAAAATGTTAACATTAATTAAAGGCAATAGGATAAAGTAAGGGTCCTACGTTGGTCGATAAATATTTTGTTCATATGTAGCAATTGTGTAGTTACCGTGTTTCTATGTAAAAATGGCATTTGTTGTACCTTCTTTGTTGAAACCTTATTTTATCTGTAATTCAATATAAGGAGTCCTTAAAAAAAGCTAGACTGTAGAAAATCATCAATCGGATTAGTGATCGGAGAGCTGAGAGTCCTTACCAGCTTGTAATATTAAAAAATCGAGGAATAAGATAATAACCGTTGGCACATGGTCGACCGGGGGATATTTCTTGGTCATTCAATTTAAATAAAAACTTGCTGAGTCAATTTTACGTAAAACCATGGTCATTAAATTTTACAAAAACCTTGTAAAAGTCTAAATAGAACCATGGTCATTATTATATTTTACATAAGCCTGTAAAAACCAAAATTATACAACCTACAAATATTCTAAAACTCTAAGAATTTTATCACAGTTAATGTGAAGGGATATTTTTCGGCTCATATTTAAAGGAAACAACGAGTAGCATGAGCTTGAATGGCTCTGTTTCACCACATTTTTATTTTTTTCTCGGTTTCTGAGGTTCCAGTCACACTCGACAAAACAAATCAAGTGAAATATTTATTTTTCCATTTATTAAGACACAATTTAAATTAACCGCCAAACAGATTTAGCGCAAAAAAATACTGACATTTTTCGCTCTCAATTCCTGGTGGGTTTTCAAAATTTGCTCTCTTTTCAGAGGTGAAGAGAGCGTTTTCGTGGTGACTTTCCCCTCATTTTCGTGATGTGAGCAACATGTTCTTAACGGGAACGCGTAGGGAATGTTGCGTCATTGAATGATTTGTATGGGAAAAATTTCAGCAACATGGGGAAGTGAATTAGCAGCATTGTTGTGCAACTTTGGCACGAAATGAGCAACAATCTGCATACCTTGGGAAAATGGATATTATGGACTTGAGATATTGTTTGTAATTTCAGGCTCCAATTAATGCAAAAACTACTCAGTCAAAGTTTTGCAGCTCACTAGTTCCAATAATAGGTATCACAACCGGAATAAATGTATTTATAAAACACAAACATGTGCATTAATAGGTAAGAAACATGTCAATCTAGGATAAAATTAATGTTTCAATGGAGCTTGGAACAAAACATTTAACATCAATTAAAATATATAAGGTATACAAAAGTACATACGCATAGAAGAAATTTGGTTGACCAGCAACACTGACGTCACATTAGTCAACATTTACGTTTTATGCTTTGGCCGATTTTGTTTGAACCCTATTATCTAAACAATCCCATTAAAGATAGTTCTGAAAACTAGCCAATCCTCAACAAAATTCATGGAGGAATTGGATAAAATAATTTTTTTAGGGCTGAGAGGGCCAACTATCTAGTAATATTAAACTGAATATCAAAATTTACGAATTTCATATCACAAAATATCATGGTATGGCAGCCCGCAGCAACTACGAATTGCACGAGTCTGGCAGCGCCACAAAACGACGTCACATTCGTTTTGTGTTGTTTTTGTTTGAACCTTAATATGTAAATAATGCAATAAAAAGGACTTCTCAAAACTTGACAATCTTGTAGAAAATTTTTGTATCCATCGGATAAAATTATTTGTTTAGAGCTGAGAGTCCCAGCTAGCTAGTAATATTAAACTGAATATCAGAATCGAGGAATATCAACTTTGAATGTTTTGAAAAAAAAACAATCGATACTATCGTAATAGTATCGGGCTCAAATAATTATTAAAAAACCATTGAAACCTTTTAGGAACTTGTCCATTGTAAAAATTTGATGCCATTTGTTTAGAAATGTGTCTTCGTATTTTATAGCAGCCAATCCAAACATATCAAAAGCGCAACGACTGTAGCTCGATACTATCATGATAGTCGCTAAACCGTCGATAGTAGAGACTAGCAGTAAAATATCGATACTATCGATAGTGCCGTCGATGGTTCGACACCTCTAAGACATACCATTTTTTCAGCGCAGCGCGACACGAAAGTACCGTTCTCTGAAAAAGTCCGTTGAAAATATTGATAATTTCGACGAAAATAAAATCTCCTAAAAACGTTACAGACTCGTCAACTACTGAACGGGAAATAGTTTCGGCTTTTTTTTTTCTGAATTCAGAAAGAAAATACTTTTTTTCGGTTTTTTTTCAACTCGAGCGGTACCAGCAATAACTATACACCACGCGCAAATAATAAGCAATAATTTAATTTAATTTTGGAATTTGGTTTTCCGAGAACGGTTCATCAGCTGCCTCAACTGAAAAATGGAAAAGAAGTGAAAGGTTGAGCAGCCAAGCAAAAGGCCGCTTCGAGTTGGCCCCATTGTGAATGTAAGCCGACTCGCTTTGTGAAATTGATTAAAGTGAAAATGATTCAGAGTCAACTACCAAATACACATTTGGTTTGTGGTAACCTGTGAAATGTAGAAAATATTCCATTCTAGAGGTAGAATGAAAACGAATCGGATGTACCCTACCTATACAATCCGATACATGCTTGAAAAATAAATTTCCTCTAGTTTCCGGTGCCTGCTCAGAAGATTATTAATTTACACATATGCATACATACAGACGTTCATTGATTTCTTCAATTAAAAATCAATAAATCAATAACAAAACTATAACCAAGCAGTGCTGCCGCAGACTTTGTTTAACAAAAATTGTGCTAATGTGAATTCAAACCCTGCAATTATCCAAAAGGAAGGTGACAATCCTCCATGTGTTCTCGTACTTATGCCAAGAGCCTTTTTAATAGTGAAGTGGACCATTTCTTATTTTCCTTTCCGGAGTCAGTGCTTTTTCATTATGTACATGTGTATGTACATACACCCAGTACCCGTTAACTATACGGGTATATTGTATTTGTGTAGCTTCTCGTTTAAACGCTGACATCGCGGACACTTATTATATAACACATAACAGCAAACAACCTTCGTTCCCAAAAATAAAAAGGGTTTGCTGTTCACATTCTTAGAGATTGTATGGATATCATTTAAATACATATGTGCATAGATCAAAAACCAAGAAGCATTATTATTATTATAAAATCAACACGGTAGAATATGAATGATCGTTCGTCATGAACGTTGAAACGGTGCTGTAGTTACCAAAGTGTAATTATTATTTAAACGTAAACTTAAGTGATAAAAAGTGAAAGATATAAAAGAGCATCGGCAAGAGGAATAGTGCAATATCGATTTAACTAAATAAATGATTTCTTTTTAGTCATGTAAATTCCGAAATAAAGTAAACTTCTACATATCAGACATATCAAGAATACATGTGTATATTATTAAACATATCTATGCATACAATACACATATCTTCTAAAAATACAACAAAAGGCTAAGGATACGATACACACGATACGATAAACACTATATCAAAAGTAAGTACATTCCGTTCTCTTTTCTTTTTCAATAGATTTATGAATGTAATTGGGTTTTTTTTAATGATTTCACAAAACTAGTATATGTATGTGTATGTATATATATATATATGTATAGACTCTTGATCAGGATAAGTTTGCAACTATGTACATACTGGCTGAAATAGCAATAATACAAAATCGGATCACTACAGCACTACACTACAGCTGCCACAGGAACAAGGGTATCAAAACGTGCCGGTCGTCAAACGATAAGTGTAGATATGTATGTAAATACACTTAAATATAGGAGTATGTATGTATATAGATTTCAGCACGATCGATGATCTGCGTTTCTGGAATAAAGTCTTGCTTTCGACCAATTCTTCCTATGTCAGCTACAATTTTCGCTGTGTGCGAAAAAAAAGAAGATCGGTCTGTGCAAAGTGTCAATCAAAAGGAAAATATATTGTTTATTATCCAATGTGCTGTGCTGGACAACTCTACTTCTAGACAATATTTCGACAAGTATTGATTATGGTACATCTTTTTGTTATATAAATTTATTTGTTTTTGGTACTTATCTCTTTCGGCAAGAGAATGTGCATACTGAGCATATGTCTATGTACATAATATGTATGAGTTTTTAGCCCGATCCGATCCCTGAAACAAGTAGATTGAAGAGAATTTACAGTGAATGTGTGGATGTGTGCGAATGTACTTTAATCGTGATCTTTGGCAAAAGAAGAAACATTCTCGAATGTATACATGTACATACATACAGGCATAGACGTATTAGCAAATGCACATACATATGTAGATATTTTCTGCAGAAAAGATCCCCCCCTCCCACTGACCAATGCACACCCCGTCGCCGGGAAGCTCTGTTCACTTTAAAAACCCTAAATTCTTTTACCCGATGAATTTTCTGAAGAATTCGAGTATGTATTGGTTCCGCACGCAAACACAATCAAAGAAAAAATACATGCATTCATACACATGGATGTACATACATATGTATGTATTCTACATATACATACTCTCGCCTCGTCGTCCGCAACCTTAAATATTGTTGATTCTTCAACTTGTCAAACCGGCTGACAAACCGACCGTCGTTGCTTCGTATCTGTGTCTGTGTCTGTCTGATATAAGCTTATATTGGTGGCGCCATTCCGACGATGCCGCCGCCGCCGCCGACATCGTTACTATTATTTCTTTTATTACGTCAGTGGCGCCCTGGCGCCAGCTCTGCCTCTGCCTCTGCCCTGCCTGCTTCTCTTTCCTCGTCTCGCTTGCCGTGCCTCTACATTCGACTGCTGCACGCAAGCAAGTAAATTCATTCTGTAAGCGACTGTGTGAGTGGGTATGTACGCGTATGCATGGATGTATGTATGCATGTATGTATATACGTAAGTATGTATAGAGTGTCTCTGTATGGTGGTGTGTTTCTGCCTTGTGTGGGGCTGACTCGTAATTTTGTTGCTGTTGCTTGCGAGTGCCGTCATGCCGGCGGCGCCACTTCTGTCGACGATAAGGAGCGCAAGAAATGCCAGCAACAAAATGGAATTGGTCGTACGGGGGCCACACACACAGCGCGAACATTTCGGATGTCAGTTTATAGCTCCCCGCACAGATCTGCTCTTCTGCACATGCATCAGCGTGGCGCCTGATCCCCTATTGTCAGTGCATTACTCATACGATCGATCATATCTGTGTATATGTACATTTATAGATATGTAGATATTTATATATGTCTGTATGTATGAGTACATAGATACGATTCGTAGACTTATTTTACAGGTGTGCGAGTGCATAACAGTGACTAAACTAATCAGAATACCTCTCTTTCTCTTGCAGAGTGCACACTTTACTACATATCAAAACCACTGAGGACATATCATCATAGTGACCATCGAGTGACACAAATAGTACTAGATCAGGAAATCGAGAAATGTAAACGTTCCAGTCAAAGTCCATCTGAGCTGTCACACCAAGTGCGCGAATCACGAAGTGAGTGACGGGACACACACATCAAATCCTACCGCCCACCTCACCCACCGGAGCCCCACCCATTTCGCATTGCACTTTGCAAACTACCGTGACTAGCCGGCTTTATCGAGTCCGCGAAACAAGTTAGTCAATTCAAATAATGCGCATACGATAAGATCGATGCTACCAAAAAACTGTATGTCCCTCCATGATATTCCCAAACGAAAAGAAGAAAGAACTATGGCGTTATGCGTCAAAAAACAATCCGGGTGCGTGCGATGGGGTGCCAGGACCCACACAGCCACCACAGCCGCCGCCCCCTCCACATCGACACCGCCTTCAGATGCTGCGGGGTCCATCGTTTGGCAGCAGCAGCTTCTTTTGCGAGGAAACCTCCCTACCGATGCGACAAACACCCCCGCCACCATACAATTCGATTCCCTACGCCACAGACTGTTGCGGCTCCTACTGCCAGAAGAACAACGGCAGCCCCAACCCCAACACCAACGCCAACAACTGCCGCCTGCCCCGCCCACTACTAAACTACACACAACAGTTAGTGCCACGTGCGGATACGTTGGGATCGCCATCACCCGTGCCCGCTGCCACAGAAGACTCGGACTTCAGCTATACGAAACCTGGATGCAGCTGCGTAAGCTCTGGCGACGATATGTTGATCGACGAAAACGATCAAATGCACCATCAGACCTCAACGTCGCCCCGTTCTGTGACAAGTGCGATGACCTTTCGTACGACTGCGGCGAACATGTTTCGCAACTGCTGTGGCACCGGGGGCCATGCAGCGGAGGCCAGCAGTGGCTCGACTTGCTGGAGCCGAGACCACACAATTCCATTCACGAAACCATCGCACCCCCAGCGGACGACCATTTCCTGGACGACGGGAGCCACGTTGACAACGCCGGAGATGCGCAATCGAAAAGATTTCGATGCCCTGATGAAGCTGCTCAAGCCGAAGCAACAGTCCGAGCTTTTGCGTGCCGTCAAAAGCCGAGTGGATCACCCCTCAAAAAAGTCAAACATCAACGCCGTCATTGCCACCCCGCCAACCTTCTTGCAGTGCATTCTGATCAAGTGTACAACCTCGCCAGCCGACAAGGAGCAGCACTTGACCGCGTGTCGCCTCTTCTTTTGGCCCAACCTCAGGAACGGCGTGGAGCTAAAACGCCTGCCCGCCTGTCCAAGCGCACGAGACTGCGTGTACACATGTTGCAATCCACTGCACTGGTATCGCATGATCCACTTCAACGATGCAGGTAGGATTGACCAAGTCAAGGCTATTGGAGGATTCAAGGGTCTGAGATTTCGATTGTGTAGTTGTTACCCACCATCTGCCTAAACAGGCTCTTTCATTAGGCTTCTCTGAACTACTTATGTATGTATGTATGTACATTTCCAGACAAATAAATACAAACATAGTTAGTGTGAGATACATTTTGCGGGTTAAAGTACATTATGTTTGGAAAAATACCTATCCGGCTTATACACCTGTCCCACTAGGAACGCTAGGAACATGGTACATAAATAAAATCCATTTGGAAAATGCCAAACACTGTTTTTGGCCCAGGGATTTACAATTTTCATACGAGAGAACGACAAACTATACAAATACGTCTACCAAGGTGCCGGCGCCCCAATACTGTCGACCACGACTGTGTTCTGATCTGTGTATTTGGTGGCGCCAAACATACATACATGCATACATATGTACATGTGTACATAAATATGTAGTGTAACCGGTCCCTCTCTGTATTAGGTACTGAATTGCTCTCAAAGTAAATTGAATTTCAAGAGTCTGAGCTCACTGCGCGCCCAGTGTTGCCAATTTAGCTATTTTCCCACTAGATCTATCGTGTTTCAATTGGCAAATGCGTGATAAATTGTAAAATAGCGGGTTAGCGGGAATTATGGCTATTTTTAAAGACAAATTGACGAAATTTTAGCTTATTAAAATCCTTTGGAAACTTCTTGTATTTTAATACTTTGTAGTATTTTTTCGATTTGAATCGCAAAAAACATCGATAAGCCAAATGGAATTCAATTTCATCGTTTTTAGGTATTAAATCAATTGAATCGATTTAAATACCATCACTAACGAGGTATTTAACAATCTAAGATTTGATCGCGAGAGTAAGTTTCAAATGCCTAAGATTTATAAGCAATAAGCGCGTTGTGGCAGGATGCAGGACCCCGCATTCAAAGATTGGCTGGCTTTAGATTCAGCCGATGATGGGAAATGCTTTTGCAAATATTAAAAATCTAGAATTAATGCAAAACTTAGCGATTTGCACACACATGCCAAGACAGCCAAACATAAATCTTCGTCGTCTGCTTTTGCACAGACTAACAAAATACTGTTTGCGAATACTGCTACACATGTATTGTATTCGTCAGCCCAATTGACCATTTGGGATTTTTGTGTGGAATCAAATTTCATATTTGTAGATACGGACTTCGCCGGAAAGTGCCAGAATGTTGCCTAACAAAGATAGGGACCAATCTGAAAATTTGAATTTGAATTGCAAACAAAAATACCGAAAATACCAAAAATACCAAACTATATCATCAGTATGTATATTAGTGGTGACACCTGTTCAATTATAACCACACATTTTTCTTCAGTGTGTCATCACTGGTTCAATTATAACCACACATTTTTCTTCAGTGTGTCATCACTGGTTCAATTTTAACCACACATTTTTCTTCAGTGTGTCATCACTGGTTCAATTTTAACCACACATTTTTCTTCAGTGATGACACCTGGTTCAATTTTAACCACACATTTTTCTTCAGTGTGTCATCACTGGTTCAATTTTAACCAACACTGTGCGCGCCTTGACTTTTTGCCCAGACGTACAAACTCTCGCGATCCTCATCCAACCAACCTCTCTCTTACGTTTGTGTGGGTTTATTTGCGCTTTATCATGTGCTCTCTGTGGAATAATGTACGTGTGTGAGTTTGAGCGAGAGTGCGCGAAGGCGAAGTGGAAGAGAATATGCGTGAAAGCGCCACGCAAACGGTCGGCCAACATGACGGCGACAAAATTCTTTTGAAAATAATTTGTGTAAAATTAGAAACTGGCGCCAGGAAATAATCAGGCGTCGCTAACGCAAACGGTGCCCGATGCGCTACTTACGCGTACTTGTACTCGAACTATGTACATCCCACTCGCACTATGCATGTGCATGTATATTTATGTACGTGTACATGCATTCATACAAATGTATTTTCTGATTTGTTTGTTTTTATTTTTAGCACGCGCATGCACAACTAACGCTTTTATACAAAACATAGATAGATACATATGTACGTTTTTACGTACATATTTGCATGTTTATATGTATATACTATACTAAAATCACAGTATGGCACTCATGGCACTTCAGTGCGTTCGATCATTACAAATCCTGCCTTCAGTCAGATTCGAATCACCCCGAATCACTAAAAACCGAATCCCCATGTCTTAGAATTGACTCAAATAATACTTCGGATTTCGTATGCCTTCGGCAATGCACATTCTGCTTCTGTTGCACTGAAAAAAATGTTTAACGAATATTTTTCTTTTCTTTGCGAGCGATTCGATGTTATGAGAAAGCCGAGTCGCTGATTCAATCGGATCGGACGAAGCGATTTTCAAGAAGGTCAGGGCTTTAATATGTATGTGAGGTTATGATTAATGTGAAATTTAAAAATATTTTATAAGCGCACATTTTTTTTACTACATCTGTCATCTAAATTTACACCTACCATGTAGAGTATACATCTCCTCCGCTAGAGGGCGCTACGCACTGTACGAGCTGTACAGTGTACGAGCGAAAAAGAGAATGAGTAGAGACACAGTGCTGGAGGAAGTGGGGGAAGCAACTGAAAATTAATTTCTTTGTTCTGGCTATAATATTGATACGATCTGATCCAGATTCGGCAATCTGGTAGATATGGTCATTATCTACGATACTGTTTTAGTTTTATCGTACAGACGGAATGAAAAACAGACGGACATGGCTATATCGACTCTGCTTTTCATGCTGATAAAGAATATATGTATATACTTTATGGGGTCGGAAACGATTCCTTCTCTGCGTTGCAAACGTCCACTTTTACGACAAATACAATATACCCATTAACTATTCGAGTACTGGTATAAAAAACCTAAGATAAATTAATAAAGTATGTTGAAAAAATCTTTATTCTTGACTTGGACTAATTTAAAATTAAGTTTATTCTATTGTATTCTATTCTATCACCTTCTTATTATTATAGCTTCTGCCATCATCAAAAAAATATATCAGGCTCCTTGAAAGACCAAAAGGGAGCGGATCATTTTAGAATCGCTATGCAGCTTAAATACTTATGACTCAAATTATGCAATGTACATATATACATATGTATGTATGTACAAGCATGCTTAAGTATATATTTCTCAAGAAGAAGAAAGAAGTAAAGAAGTACGGCCACATGAATTCGAATGTTAATCTAATCGGGCCCATCATATTTCAGTGTGTGTAATTGTAAGGAATTGGGTGCGCTTTCTGGAGTAACCTTGAAGATTCGCAAAAATTGAGCATTTGTATACATACATACATATGTACATTGTGGTACCCTGGATTTTTCATCGTCCACTATACTATTTTTTGAAGCAGATTGTTTGCTCTATAATATAATAATTTCGTTTCTAAGTCAAATTACCGGTGAGCAAACTTTCAGTCATGCCAGAACGTGTTGTGGCGTGCCTAACAAATCTAGTGAGTTCAAAAACTTTGCTTGATGATTTACAACTTTGTACAGCTCCATCTTGAAGTTTAAATCGTATTTTAAAAAGATTTTTCCGAACCCCAAAAACTTTGCAGAAATCTATTAGCAATTTTATACAGACAGTATTTATATTAGTAGCAAGTTGCTACTGTATCTAATAATTGTTTTGAGAATGTTTTAGTAAATTATCGAGATTGTTTATTCTTTGAATTACACTTTCTCGTGCGGTCGCCAATCATGAACCTAGCAACGTTGCTGATCATCTGGGTTATTTGATCAGGATTGATGACAATAGCGTTGTCACTTTCCAATCTATGCATGTGTTATTTTAATAATTTCAATAATTCATTGTGCTGATTCAGTAGTTTGTCCAGCTCTCCAACTTGTCCTTTGATTTTAAATGTGGAATTGTATTGTTGACCATTTTCCCCAGTATTGTTGTCTATTTCTCTTGCTACGACGCTTTTGGAAGCATCAATTGTATTTGCAAACTAGCTATCCCACGGCGGCTTCGCTCGCTGATATTTTTGAAAGGAGGTGTGTAACAAAATAAATAAACTTGTTGGAGCCGGCAATATAGCCTAAAGGCTAAACATGAGTTTGGCTGGTTACGGTCTTCTGGTGGGTGGATAGCAAAGCAAATCATTCGTGTGCGTAAAAACAAAATTTGCCTATATAAAAAAAAAAAAAGATTTTCTTAAAAAAAAGATTAAAGTTAAAGCCGAGGTTTTGAACCGAGGGAACCCGGTTTGGAATACTCGACTTATCCCACCAGACCACATTTCGATTTGATTACTGTAGGCATAATTCAGCCTTTTCCCTCTTGCCTTTTGTGGCTCAACAAACTTTAATTTTCTATAATTCTGGCGGGAGGACCAAATAACGGTTCGTTAGCGGAAATCATTGGCCGAAAACGAACAATCTAAAAAAAATCAGGGCGCTGGAGCCAACGGTATAGGCTGTGGCAGTAGGACGTTTGAACTTGAAAAGGCCCAAACTGATCAATGGTTTTGGTGGTAACTCAGTTTCAGGTAGTTGCACTTTTCCTGATACGCAACACATACAATTTGACTGATGTTTATATTTGAGCTCGTGACAATGGGGACATTCTTTGTCTTTAGCACCAAGCAACACTTTCTGATGAGCGGAATATTCCATATCTGGCTTGTATTTGAATGCGCGACGATGAAACGAAGCAGACGTAAATACTCTATGAGCTTGTTGGCTTTGGTAATTTTCATGATATTATCAATTCTGTACCGGTGCAAAGTTCTCCGCTCCAATTGTTTTTGTTTATTTCGTACCTCTTGTAATTAAGATTCACGCAATTGCGACATGCCCTCACATTTTCGTTACATTGTTTGATTCTTTCGCCTGTTCTCTCTGCTCAATGCGTCTTGCTGTCATTTTTCACCGTATAAGACAAAATTAACTAAATTCTAAAAAAACGTAATAAATACAGAAAATATTAGGTTATGACACAAAACACACCGACACAGTGGGAAGAGAAAGAAACACACTGACAAATAACACAAAAATTTACTTGATCCAAAAACTAAAATTGCGATTAAAACTAATGGTAATATGAAGATGAAAAATACCGCTCTACCTATTCGCAGACTTATGTACTTTGTATACAACAAAAATTTCATAAGAATCTGTCAAGCCGTTTGTGAGGAGTTCAACCACAAACACCGTGACACGAGATTTTTATACCCGTACTCAAAAAGGAGTTAAGGGGTATATTAGATTTGTGGTAAAAGTGGATATGTGCAACGCATTATCGTAGAGAATGACCATATCTACCAGACTGCCGAATCTGAATCAGATCGGGTCATAATTATAGCCAGAATGAAGAAATTAATTTTCAGTCGCTTCCCCTGCCCCCTTCTGCTGACGACCGCGCAACTCATTTTCCTTCTCGCTCGCACACTCTGCCGCGTTCAGTGCGCGAGCAACCCCTAGCGGAGGAGATGTAGAATCTAAATGGTACATGTATAATCTACATGTTAGATGTATAATCTACATAATATATGTAGATGTAGATAACAGATGTAGCAAAAAAACGTAATATGTAATATTTTTTTTTTTTAATTCTAAAATTTTAAAAAATTTTATGCTCAAAAATGTAAATACTGACTGAGTACGGGTATAAGTAGAGTCGCGTCTTTAGAAGCTTCTCGTTATATTTAGGAATATAATATGTACATATACAATAGAACCATTCAACTCCGCTTGTTGGAATACGATTAATATTCCGAAAAAAAAGAGTGGGTGTTGAACGTAGAATGTGAGCAATAACGGTTGTCATCGCGGGTGAAAGTAGTTGTAAATACAAACGAGAAGGAACGTGTGAGTCGCTTCTGGGGACGCGACTCTACTTATACCCGTACTCAGTCAGTGTTTACATTTTAGAGCATAAAATTTTTTAAAATTTTAAAATTAAAAAAAAAAAATTTTACATATTACGTTTTTTTGCTACATCTGTTATCTACATCTACAATGTATATTTTACATCTAACATGTAGATTATATCTGTATCTGTATATATATCTGTATATCTGTAGATTACATCTACATCTACAATGTATATTTTACATCTAACATGTAGATTATATATGTACCATTTATATTCTGCATCTCCTCCGCTAGGGGTTGCTCGCCCACTGAACGCGGCAGAGTGTGCGAGCGAGAAAGAGATAGAGTAGTGTGTCTCTTTCAGGAGGGGGCGGGGGAAGCAGCTGAAAATTAATTTCTTCATTCTGGCTAAAATTATTATCCGATTTGATTCAGATTCGGCAATCTGATAGATATGGGCATTCTATACGATACTGCGTTTTTAGTTTTATCGTATCTTTAAAATTGTGCCTGCCACAGATTTTCGTCCTTTGTGGGGGCGGAAGGGGGCGGGCGAAATTTTGAAATACACTTGTAGCAGTGTGATATCACATGAGCCTGGAAAGCTCTTATAGTCTCTGAGATCCAGGCGCTCAACAAGACGGACAGACAGACAGACAGACAGACAGACAGACAGACGGACAGACAGATATGGCTATATCGACTCGGCTATTGGTGCTGATCAAGAATATATATACTTTATGGGGTCGGAAACGTTTCCTTCTCTGCGTTATACACATCCACTTTTACCACAAATCTAATATACCCCTTAACTCTTTTTTGAGTACGGGTATAAAAATTGTTTATTTCAAGCTGACACACCCTTTTTCTGTTCTTTGTTAGTAAATAAAATTTTTTTTTTTTTTCAAATATTTAGTGTATTGTTGCTACGTTTTTTTTTGTTAAATTTACATTAATAAAACAAACAAAAATTCGTCGGTTTCTTCAAATAATATTGAAAATTAGAAACTAGTTCATATTGATATTACTGTATTTGTGTTAATTTTTTTGAGTTACTGTTAAAAAATCAACGATTGGTGTAAATCAGGAAGTTCAGATGAGGTTGATATATTTAGTTAACAAGTTCGCAAAAACTTGTGCAGGTTTTTTACAGCCAATAACTGATTAGTGACGATATTAAGGTATCAATATATATGCAATATATTTCACGAAATTATACAACTTATTCAGCAAAAAAAATGTAATATTCTTGTTTACATTTTTTTGTAAAATTCGGTAGCAAACTCAAAAAAAATTTTTTAAATAATATCGAACCCAATATAACAAAATTAAGGGGTCTCCCATTTAAATTAAAAAAAAAATACTTTTTTGGCTCAACTTAATGAGATGCATTTAAAGACGAAGCAGACGCTACTTTTTCTCTTTCTCGCTCGCCTTGTGCAGTGCGCAACCTTTCGCGGAGATGTAGAATCTAAATGTAACAAAAAAAATGTTAAATATAAAATATTTTAAAATTCTGCATAGATCATAAGAATACATATTTATATATTGACTGAGTCGCCTCCACAGAAGCCACTCACAACGTTCTTTTTCGTTATTGTGACCTATATTTTGACCAATATCAAATCAAAAGCTGTTGAGCTGTAGAAGCAAAACTAGCCTTTCTTCAACAATTGTATTTGGACGAGAAAAAGTATAGTAATTTTAATTGTTGGAGCTAATTGTAGGATTGTGTGTGTAATGTGCACTGTATCTCGGTTCAAGGAAACAAGGGTCTATCCTTTCGGGATCTGAATTATTGATCTTCTCAAAAAATGAGGTTCCATGCTGGAAATGTATATTAAAAAGCCTAAAAAACATAAGCTGCGAATAATTTAACCACCGATTGGTCGGGACCAAATTTCCGATAAGGTAAGCCCTGACTTATTTTCTGCAGTAGGGAAACAGAAACTTGTACGATTCATATTAAATAGACAGTCTTCAACATCGACTTAGGAAAGGTTCGTTCCCGAAGATCATCCATGCGCTTTCTGGCCATTTCTCGCAGAGCAATAGAAAGGAAATGGGGAGTCTTCCATTCTTTCCAGAGACTTTTATCAATCTTTCAAAACTGAAAAAGTAATTTTCTCCACTCTATATAGTTTCTGTAGGCTCATATTGTATCATATTTACTGATAAGAGCATTATCAATCAGTTCAATCATTAATATGAATACATAAGTACATATGTACAGATGCATCCTTTCACATCAAACATTCCACGACCTGTTTGATTCGTCTTAAAAGGTGAAAGAATAAAAACAAGGTAGAATGTAAGCAAGATTGAATACAACGCCGGCGATGACGATGACCGCAGCACATCAAACGATTTCTGGGCCAATAAAATGTCCCCTCCCCTGTGCTGCTGTCCGATAGGAAAAGATTATTTATTTTTATTTCGCGACGCTGATGTTTGGCTTGCCTGCGCTTAAGTTTTGTTTCTGTTGCGTATGGTTTTTGTAGATGTAGATGTTGCTGTTTCTGCTTAGCTTCGCACTGGATTGGGTTTGCTGAACGAATATTAGAATACTAGTATGTATTAGGTTTGTGAACCATGATCTCATCACACGACCCGTCACAAAGACTGGCATATATGTACATACATACATATGTATGTACGTAGTATAACCCCAAGTTTTGAGTAGCTATAAATTGTGTGAAAATCAACAGGCAAGGATTTTCGATTTTAGTTTTGCCCTTCTACAGTTACACGGATACTTGATTGAAGTCAATTGAAAATTAAGTTAAACAAGAAACCAAAACTAGTTTCGTGAGCCGAAGCATTCCAAACCCTTGGCTTGCTAATTGATCGGTCCTATGGCAGCTACGTTGTACACATTAGTAACATCCATTGTCTTAATGCAATTTCAGAGTCTTCCCTTCCGCCATACCAACGATCAAAAATGCTGCGACTGAAAGATGCAGGTGAGTGTGAGTAGCAGCGGCTTAGTCGAGAATCCCAATCCCGACAACAATTGAGAGTTTCGCCCTTTCAGATTCCGAAGAAGAAGACTCGCAAAACGACGGAAAGTCAGCAGCGGCCACGTGGAGCGTACACAGCAACAGCTTTTCGAGCAGCACCTTCAAGCAAACGGAATCGCAGTTTTTTGGGCCCAGTCTAGAGTCTTTTACCACTGAAGGAAAAGGTGAGATTTTTTTGGCCATTACGACACTAGAGCACGGTTCTCTCTTATCGGAGGGCTTGGGTCGGGTGATTATTTCAATTTGAGAGTTTGCTCGTATATTTACGATTGTACATATGTGTGTACATATATGCCTACAGAGATTACCCGAAACATCTGCGCTCGCGTGCGTGTGTTTGTGACGCCGGCCGCGACAGAGGACAAGTTGGTCGTGGCGCCAGGCTGCCGCGTCAGGTCGTCACTTTCTATATTGATATTAACTTTTAAGCGAAAACAGCAAAAGCGAAATGAAAATAAATAATGAGCGAAAAACAAACACCAACGAATGCGACTGATCGGCGGAGCGAGGTGAGCTGGCGGCGCCGAGCCAGCCAACAACAATCTTTGCGCCTGCTTACAAGAGTGTTGTAGAACGGTCTGAGTGCGGGGCGCCGGGGAGGACTTGGCGCCCCTGTACATCCACGTCAATGGGGGCTATGATATCATTCATTTCATGGCATTCATTGCCCACCCGACGGCGTCGTCGGACGACGGTACAGTGAAACTGGCCAGAATATGCAGTGTCTGTGTGTCCACATATATGTATGTGTATGTTAAATGTGTATTTGATTTTTCATGGCATATACTGGCGACAAAATGACGGAGAACTATTACATTTAAATGGACCGTTAAGTTGCGCCTTCACGACGATTTGGTGACAGTAGAAAATAGAAATAAACCAAAATGTAAACCATTATCATGCCGTTGCCGAGGGTATTCTTTCTCGGAGAAAAGCAGCAGTAAGGCATGCCGAAGCTATAGATACCCTTGCAGGGCTGGCGATCCTATATCTTCAGTTATTGGTTATTGGTATATAGATAGGTAATAGGTAAGATAGGGACGCCCAGGTACTTCACCGCTTTCTTGGACGTCACTGTGGTGTTTCCAACTGTGATGCTGCCCGTCTCTACATTCTTTCGGCTGGACACCAACACCGACTCCGTCTTGTGAGGTGCGAGCTTAAAGGGGACACTTGCTCCCAGCCATTGCTAGATGAGCGAGATTGACTGGTTGCAGGTCGACTCCACCACCGTCAACTCTTTCGCAACCATCAGAAGGGCCACGTCGTCTGCGAAGCGCACCAATTGCACTCCGTGGGGGAACCTAAGTCGCAAGATTCCGTCGTACATCGCGTTCTAGAGTAAGGGGCCCAGCACTGACCCCTGCGGGACGCCACCAGACACCTCGTGATTCTCCGTGCCGACCGTCGGTTCGTACAGAAGCAGCCTCCTCTTAAAATAGCTTCGTACCATTCGTTGTAGATACCTTGGTATATTGAAGACTTCAAGGACCCTCAGGATGAAGCTCCACTGAGCTGTGTTGAATGCTGTGACCATCAGGCCATCTTTACTGCCACCCTTCCACCGATTGCCGGCAATTGCAGTTGAGGCAATGTCCACCACTCGATTGATGGGCGCTCTATTTGGGATTGTGTCTGGCCCTGGTGTCTTGTTAGGGCTAATGCTCCTGGCTGCTGATCTCACCTTCTCGATCGTCACCTCTTCAATGGACGCCTGGTTTGGAGTTTCCTGTCTGCTTGATTACAACTCCTCCACAATGGATCTGACCAAGATTGCCCGCTTTTTGCCGCCTATTTTGTTCGCCACCAACCTGTATGCTCTTTTCCTCGGGTCGTGCTCGGCAGAGTCGCAAAGTGCTAGAAAGCAATTACGATTGCTCTCCTTTATGGCGGCCTTGAGCGCGAACCTGCAGTCCCTAAAAGCAGCTTGTTATATACATACAAATGTACGTAGTAGTGATGACGAGTGTTTGGCTGAGTTATGTACAGACATATGTAAATATTTACCAATAAAACAGCAAGATGCATGATATAGAGATCCATAGCACCTTATACCTGGTGCTAAGGTCGATTTTGGTGAACTATTCGTTTTCGAGATTTTTTCAAAAAACCAAACCAGTTGCACGGACATATATGGAAGGGGTTTTGGCGTCGATCAATTAAACTCAGAATTCAGCGAAAGTTGGGGCAATATATTGATGCAAGTTTATATTCATCTTGTGCATATATATATATATATATTCCTGTACCTGTTACTAATACTGAATGCAACGCTGAGGTTGGGACGCTTCCCCAAAGCATGGAAAGCCGCGCTGGTTGTCATGCTTCCTAAACCCGGCCAAACCCCGGACGACCTGGCCAATTACAGGCCAATAAGCCTGCTCCCCACTTTTGGAAAGATCCTAGAGCGCTGCATTCTGAAAGGAAGCTTCCTAAAGGACTGAACGTTCCAAGAACAATTTCCACGGTGAAGGTGATTGAAGCCGGAGTCCTGCAAGGCAGGGTGCTAGGGCCAACGCTGTACAGCCTTTTCACACACGATATGCCTAAAGATAGCGTTGACAATACGTCCCAGCCAATCGATGTGAAACTTGCCACATTTGCCGACGACACGGCAGTCCTTTCAAAGGCCAACTGCGTTTACGACGCCACGGACGACCTCCAGCGGTACCTTAGAAGGTTTGAGAACTGGGCATGTCGGTGGAATATCAGTGGGAACCCTGAGAAGTGTGTGGTAGTGACACACACGCTAAGGAAAGGAACGTGCCCTGGGGTATTTCTTCATGGCGAGCAGTTGGAGCAGTGGAAGGAACATAAGTACCTGGGAATCCTTTGCCAGCAACACAAGGATAGTCAGAAGCGCCTTGGAAAGCAAGGCTAGACAGCTCTACTGCCTTCTTAAGCCTAATAACAAGCTCAGCCTGGCCAACAAGATCCGCATATATAAGGTAATCCTGGCGCCTGCATGGAGGTATGGCATCCAGGTCTATGGTATCGCAGCGAAAACGAACATTGTCAGGATCAGGGCGTTTCAGAACAAGACCCTTCCGATAGATCTGTGGGGCTGAATGGTATGTCCGTAATAGACTTGGCCACCAGGAATATAAATTCCTGTTGCACAATCTCCGTTTTCGTCCGTTGGTGCCACATTTAAATTAAAATAGAAATTGTTCTTGACCCTTAACAAAAGTTGATAATCAACAGTACGTTAAGTAATTACACTTTATTGTCTGTGATAAATGTTTACAATAAACCTATATAATGAACATAAAAAAAAAAAAAAATAGTCCGTAGTTTTTTTTTTATTTAAATAAAATCAGATTCGCACGGGACATGTCGCACGAGTTAAAAATTCTTAGGTTGACTGTTATTAACCTAAGAATTTTTAAAAATAAACTGTTAGCCGAGATTGAAGCTTTTTTTCGTTTTTTTTTTGTTAGATGGTTTAATATGTTCGAAATATTTTATGGAATAACATGGCTATTACAATTATTTTGATCAGCCTGATATTGACTTTGAAGTAAAAATGGATCCATTTTGTTCTATACCATTATCCTGTAATATAATAAAGTTTATTGTATTGAAAACAAATACTTTAGCCACTTATCCACTGCAAATTATTTGTTCATTCTTGCTATAATAATCTCTTCTGGTCCAGTTTTAATAGTACAAATCAGAGGAGTCTGAGCACAAAATTATGTTGCTCCAACTCCTATGGCCCTTAAGATCTGAGCAAGTGAAAGAGAGCTAGTAGTGGAAATAATGTCCAACATGCTAATGGCTAATCTAATGAAAAACCAAGATGTAGTAAGAAAGAAATTAAGGGTTCAAACGTTAGAATGGTATTAACTTGCATTTAGTCTATCTTGTTTTGTCTTGTTTTTTTTTGTCTATCATTACGATCATTATATAAGATGCTCATCTTTATTTAATTGAATCCTCTCTTATATTGCAGGTGACACAGTCAACACCAAGGGCTGGTGCCAAATTGCTTATTGGGAGCATTCTCATCGCGTTGGAGAGTTTTTTCACGCTAGAAAGACAACAGTCAATATCTACACAGATGGGATTGTGGACAGTGGTGGAGATAGCATGTGCCTCCGCGAGCTAACTTCCGTGGGCAAGGGACCTCACTCTGACGCTGTCCAAAATACACGACAAAAAGTCGGGCTAGGTAAAATAATTTGAAATTCTATACGACGTCTTTTTAAATGATATTTGTGTACATTTCAGGAGTTACGTTAAGCCTTGAAAGCGGCGATGTTTGGATTTACAATCGAGGCAACGTGCCAATCTTTGTAGACTCTCCGACACTAGCCGAACATTTGGACCGTGTCTGTAAAGTAATGCCTGGGTATTGTCTGAAGGCCTTCGAAACTACCAGGTTAGAACAAAATTTGATTCCGTCATATATAAAAACCATGTCCTAAATTGTTCTTGTTATAGGGCTCAACTGTTAATCACAAAACGGTCTCAAAATCATCCATTGGGACCTATCGACCGATTTAGCATGAAAATAAGCTTCGTCAAGGGCTGGGGTCATACATACAAACGGCAGGACATCATGGGCTGTCCCTGCTGGCTGGAAGTGCACTTCAGCCACCTGCGGTGACAATACTTGCTGCTGGCCCTTACGGCAGTAATTTTCCTAGCAGCGCCCTTTTTGGCCGAGCCTCTTTGCTCTGACCAACAGAGTTCCTGGCGGAGAGAGAGAGACTTGCAACGCTCGCGCCAACTGCTGCGCAGAGTGTAAACGTTGTTACCCAAGCTGTGTGGCAAAATTTGGCTGGTTACAGATCCAACCACGGGAACGAAGAGCTTGGAGCTGCGTGTACCGAGCTACCGATAAGCCATTAAACAACCAATAATTTGGAACCACAAAGGACTGCAAATAAATCATTTAAAATGTTTACTTAATAGCTACTTAAAATATTTCAATTAACTGCAAGTAGGCACATCGAAATTAAGCTATACATCATTAGATTCGCATTAAGGGAGGAGTCTAGGAGTGGGTGAGCTTGAACTTAGCTAAAATTTTAATACTGTGATTCACTCTAAATATACACACATAGTGCATATGTATGTACCGAAGCATAGACCGCTGGGGTCTATGCGAGTAGATATGACAAACATATATAAATATTTAAATTATCTAGACATACATACATATGTATATACATATTGCGCCCATTCAATTTAACTAGAAACAAATCAAGATCCGATCTTGAGCAGCAAATGTACATTGTACATACATACATATATACTTATACACCCTTTTTGAGTCCTCTACCCCAGTCAAATGAGATAAAATATTATTAAAATATACAAGAGTTAATATAACTGCATATAAAACCATACATATGTACATAGGTACACATTAGCTTCCATCCCAAATTCTGGCGCATACGGATAGAATTGCTTTGGAGCTAGCGAACGTCATATTCAAACATTGTTTTATTTTATGTTGATATTTTGACGATTTTTATTTTCATAGCATTTACCGATAGCAGTAGACCCTTCCCTTCCCTTCAAAATCTAGCCACTGCACGCTGAAGATTACATAATCGATACCTTTAAAACCGACTACCAGACTGTCAGGCTGTTATGTCAAATACACACGTGAACTTTTGGTTGGTTTCTTTATACATTGTTGACCAATTGTTCCTATGGAAGCTATATACAGTGGACCGAGCCAACCACTGTACTACTGTGCGTCACATTCATCCGACCAGGTTCATAATAGCCTATGATAGAAAATTATAATTTTAGAAATGTCTAGCTGGCAGCTTGGGATTTTATCTAAAGTCTATTCGTGTTTAAATGTCGTTTGTTTCAGTTGCATTTCTAGATCCCAGAAATGTAAATATGAGCATTGGGTGGGACATTTAAAATCCGTGCGCTAGAATTAGTATTTTATCCATGTGCATGTACCGCAGTCATTTAGAAACTAGACTTGTTTGTATTATCGGGCTAATAATAATTTTGTCCCGATAATAGTTTTGTATAAACTTCTCAGTGTGTTAAAGAACAGGTAACAACAAAAATGGGCTTCATTTAAATCTAAATAATTTAAGACACGAGTCGAACATATTGTATAATAGATTAAGTAAAAACCTGAGCTGATTTTTCCACTGTCTTTTACATTTTAATTAGACAGATGTACCATAGCTTAAATATGATCAAATATATAATCACAGCAGTTATACTGTTAAGTTTCAACATATTGTAATGCAATTTCAATATATTTACAAAACTCGACGTTTTTTCAATGAACGATTTTGCGAATCATGTGTTTGGAAAAGATGGAAAAAGATTTCTTTTCAGTGAAGTAAGTAGAGGAATATTTTCGTAGTCTTATTTATTATATTGGATAATGCAGATAATTTATTCAATTACATAATCGTCATCGAAATCATATTTATCTGCCTTTGAAGTAGATGGACCCGAACCCAGGGTAAAGTTGTCCAGTACATCTGTAATTTTTGAGATTTTCTTCTCATTGCGAACATTTTGCTTCTTCTTTCGTTTCTGCACTTCTTTAATAGATTTGTTGATCGATTGATTTTCTAAAGACAAGAGTTTGTGTAAAAAAAGCATTACTATTTTACTGCTACGATAAATGGCTACAAAATAAGTACCTTCTAAAAGCAGTTCGGGATCTGGTTTTTCTTTTTCGTCACCCAATTTTCTTTTACGAGCTCTCAACGACTTGTCCTTTTCGTTGATAACTAGATTTGCTGAAATATTAGTCGACGTATCATCTTCATCGCGAGGTTTCCTAATCTCCAGAGAACCGGTACATGCAATCTCCATAACGTCATCTGTTTTTACAGTGCATTGTTCTAGTATATCTGTCTCCATGGACTCAAAGTTATCCACATCAAACTCGCGGGCCTCGGCGTGTACTATCGAAGCACTAATGTGGACACTTTGCGACTGGACTACTTCGGGAGGTTGTGTGCAATATTTTATTTTTCCAGTGTTCCAGTCATTGAGCACGCTTCGTGCAGCAGCCACAACATCAGGTACTCCTTTCTTTAAGAATTTTCCTGTAGAGCGGAATGTTAGTTCGTAATAGGCTATAATGTCAAGGCACTTACCCATTCTGGCAGCCTTCTTTGCAAAGAATTCTTCAAAGGTGTCGTAGCTTGTAATATCGTACATAGAGCAGAAATACTCTTTGCTGGCTCGTTTTAAAACGCTTTCCGCAATTGTGAACGGATCTTTTACATCACCCACGCGCTGAGCGTTCTTCAGCACGGCATGTGAATTTTCAGCTCCACTCGTAAATACAATTCCCGGACAATCAATCAATTTGATCTTCGAATCAAGTTCTACTTCCTGCATGGCCCTTTAGTATTTGAAGACCAACATTAACTAAATTTAATTAAAATCATAATTAGACAGAAGACTTACTTCGTTACGCCTGGGGTACTGCCCACCATGCACGATCTTCCTCGGGTGAGCGAATTGATTATTGAACTCTTTCCCACATTTGGGATGCCCACAACTCCCACGCGAATTGATGTCTTAATGCCTTTGTTTCGGCAGTAGTTGGCTAGCATGGACATTAGTAGCTCAGCTCCAATGCAAACCGAGCCCTGCATGGCTTTAGCCGACTTCATGTCGTGGAGTTTGCGGCGACCTAAACGCGACGCCTGATCTTGTGTGGAAGCTTTAAATGCAGTCACTGGACCTATACGCCGGAAGTACTTAATCCAGTTGTCTAGATTTTCCCTAGGCACTAGGTCAGCCTTGTTTAGTATAAGTACAAGGCGTTTGTTGCCAGGAGCTCCTCGAACGGCTCGTTCTACTTCGTTGCAGCGCGTTCCGAGAGGATCACGGGCATCGACTACTTCCAGGACAACGTCGGCATTTTCAATGACCTTACGGAATTCTTTGAAGTATTGCTTCAGAGATTGCTCCTTTGTGACTGCATTCTTGTACTTCTTCTGATTGTCGTCGCCCAAATCGTTTTCGTGCATCGCTCCATGGACTGTGCTCCGCATGTCCGCGTCTTCTACCATAGATTCCAGGGACTTGAATTTATTCTGTTCTCGTTCTAATTTGAAAGCATCGCGACGAGCCTGCCGCTCGGCTTCTTGCCGTTCTTTGGCTTCCTCAACTTCCTTTAGTATGTCATCCTTAAATGGGCAGATGTTCGGTATCTGAATGAGTTTTTGTTTTTTGCTACCTTTCTTTGGATTTTTCTTTGCATCGCGACGCTCCTTCCTGTTGTGCTCGCGTACCTTTTTGTCAATTTTGTGCTTTAGACGACCCGTCAATCGCTTTGATTTTTTAGCTGAAATATCAACGATAATGAGATGATCTGTAATCTACAAGAACAGAAAATTACTTACTCTTCAAACGTTTTAGAGCCATTTCCAACAATTACAACTATAACTATTTGGATCTTCAAGAACACGTGCAAAAACAGCTGAAGCAGTGTGACCGCGGATTTATGGATAAAATATACCGAAATATACTAGAATACACCTTGTCATTCTCAAAATATACCGAAGAATATGGGCCCACATGGAGCCATTTCCCCGAATTTCATTTTCGGATTAGTAAAATACTAATTACTGGAGCCCTTGGCATTGATCGTATAATTTCCAACGATAAATTGATTAATTTCATAAAAAATTTTCTTAGTTAGGTACTCGTTTAAATATAAATTGTTCATAAAATAAAGTTTAATTAATGCTCTTTTGATGGCAAGTTGATGTCTTATATGTTAACTACACTCTAAACATTTGCGACATATTAACTACAAATTTATGTAAATTTCGACAGAGACACTGACGAAAAAATCATATTCCCCGATTTTGATACTCGATATATTATTACTAGCTAGCTACGTCAGCACGTCACATACAATTTTATCCAATGGATAAAGATTTGCCAATTAAAAGGATTTTTTTGCATATCCTGGGCTCCCCAACATTTTATTGGCAAGGTAATGTTTCTGAATATCAGCAGCAGCATATGGCGACGCCTCCGGTGCCGACCACCGTGTAGATAACATGTTTTGCAAACAATATTTGTTTTATATTCATGAAAATTTATAAAAATAATAAATTATAATATCCATATAATTGTCATTCATATAATACTGCATTAACTAGATTATATTTTTTTCATTCTTAATATATTTCATTTGGTTTTTTGTTCTCTTATTGCAATATTTGCTTCGTGGTTCCTGGCAAAAGATATCAAATTGATATCTTTTTCGAGGTGGGTCGAAACAAACCAAAAAAACAAGCAAGTACTTATGATACTTTTCCAGTATATACCGACCTTTTTGTTTTTCGTTCTGAGTACTGCCTTTCGTACAGAGCCTAGAAAATAGTTTTACTCGTAAAAAATTTCTTATCGGTTTCATACGAATATCAACCCTGATTCTGTTCGCGAGGTGTTTTTTTTCGATCTGAGTACTAGGCTTAAAGTAAGGTAAGTAAGGTGGTGCTTTGAAAAAGTCTGCAACATATTGGAAAATTTTAGAAAATACTCAAAAATACTACAAAAATTAGAAAAATATGCAAAGTGTGTGACCTAGAGAGGGTCTCCAACACTTTTATGGATAGTGCTGCCAGACTGGGGCAAGGCAATGAAATGATGTAACTTGTAGACCAACGGGAACATATGTTTGCTTAGACTAAAAATGTATATTAAAACAGTGATTTTAAGTGTTGTTCGCTGTGCTAAGCGGGCTACTTTGCACTTAGGGCCATTGAGTACTTCAAACATTCACACAAGCGTGTGCTTCAGAAAGGCAGAAGACCGCAAGGAAATGTTGGCGTCGCTGCCCGCTAAGGACGAGGGAACTATTGGCGAAAAGTCTGTGGACATTGATACACTTATTAACCGGTACGAACCGCCAAGCGTCTTGAAATAAATAACAAAAGTTAATAATAGTCGTTCTTACAGAAAGGCCAAGTTCTTTCCCGATGCAAACATAGCCACTCAACTATTTAATGGAATGCCCTTCAACGAGCTGCCTATTTGCAACATTCGCGTATCTCCCAACAACACAATAATTTCAGTGACGGACTACAAAGGCATGATTTAATATACATATATGCACATATATAGTAATGTATAATTATATATGTTACATTTCGCATTTTAGGGGTACCTAGGCTGATACGTTCTTGCGGTATAGAAGGATTTAAAAATACCAGGAAGGGGACGAACATTGCCGCACAAGCGACGGCCGTAAGCATAAGCGCAGTGAGTTGTTTTACATATTCTTATCTATATACATAGCTGCATGTAAATGTGCAAGTTAAATAGTTATAATACTACTATTATATATTTTTACATATATTATACTCTTGTACCAAAAAAATACATCTTTGATTGCAGAAAGCAATTGAATTGGGTTGGAAAACGATTCGAGTGAAGGTTCGTGGCCTCGGGCCTGGACGAATGGTAGGTTTTCACACTCCACCTATGTATCATGCATAATAAAACTAATTACCTATGTTTGCTTGCAGTCGGCTATTAAGGGACTACAAATGGGTGGATTAAATATAGTCTCTATTACCGATAACACACCAGTTTCATGGAATCCACCGCGACCTCGAAAGCAGAGGAGTCTATAAGTTACAGCCCTTAAAAGTATATGTATGCACACGAAATAAAGTTAAACAGTAGCTTAAAAACTACGACAAATTAATTGATAAATGTAGTTACTGCATAGAAGCATGCGAAACAATTTTATTATATTACGAAAACAATCGTATGGTCAAAAGCCCATTTCATTGTAGTGGGGTACATATGTAAAAATAAACTATTCTGTTATGCATTAAAATCTATTAAATACGGTATTATAGCTTAGTTACTAACCCTAATAAATCTTAGAACAATGGGCTGCCATACGCCATTAATGTTATGGATGCCATAAAACATAAATATCACTTAGCGAACATACATATACATATGTGTGTAGTCTTTGTGCAAACTACATACCTGAATCCTCAAGTAATAATGATTCAATGGAATGCTTTAAAAACTGGAATTCTGAGTGATACGAGTAGTCTTTGTACAATGAATAATGATTTTGGTTTGGGCTATGCGGCTCAGATTATAACTGTCATGTAGATGCTGCGAGCTTACGAAGACGGCATTCAATTGTGTAGTGTATAGCTTTCGCTGCTGTGCGTACTGGACTGAGTATGCATCTCGTTCGCGGTTTATCCTCCCTAATGGAGGAGCTATTGCTGGACATTCTTGGTGAACCTCCAGGGTCTGGCCAAGGCGCCGGTGTCTTTCCTCTAGATTTACACTGTTGTAGTGGCCCCCAAAATAATGGTTTCCGCATCTCCTGTTGGTCAATACCGGAATTTGAATAGTTTTGCGTTTCTGCAGCAACGACTTTTTTGACGTCTATTTCCGACTCACAATTGTGACAACCACTCATCCCAAATGACGTATGGAATTGCATGGGTGTGTTCTCTGAAAAATGCGGACTTCGGCTTCCGCAAGGATCTCGTGATGAGTCCCTTTCGGCGTCGTCGTTACTGCCATCCCGCTTCGGCATTTCGCTTTCCTCGTAGTCCATAAATGAATTGGCACATGCAGGTTGGTAAATAACAGCCGACGCGTGACCAGACCGACCCGATTTCAACGGCGTACCCTTCACCCATGTGTTTGTGCGGGGATCGTATACCTCCACGATGGATAAAAAGTTGTTGCCATCAAAACCACCGATGGCGTACAGTTTTCCGTCGAGAGGTGTTAGGGAGAGTGCACTGCGTGCGATTTGTATGGGTGCAACCATATCCCAGGTCTCATTTTCGGTATCATAGCGCTCCACAGTGGCCAATTGCCGAGTACCATCAAAGCCCCCAACTACGTAAATGAATTGATTAATAGCGGCCACACCTAAAAATACAGAAGTCATCATAACAGAAGTACATTGTATTCGTTCCACTGACCCGCTCCACTGCGACCAGTTTGCAGTGGCGGCAAGAAACTCCACTCGTTGTTTTCTGGATGGTAACATTCAACGCTGGCCAATCGCTCGTTTCCATCAAATCCGCCGATCGCATAGAGCAGGCGATTGACTACTACTATGCCCACACCCAAGCGTTTGGAATGCATTGGCTGAACAAGCGTCCAACGATCGAGGTCGGGGTCATAGCTGCAAATAATAAACACATGGGCTGAGCATAATCTGGTATTGACAATCATCACTTTATACGCACTATTCCACTGTGTTGTGATACTCCATGCCCGCGGAACCCCCCACAGCATACATCAGCTCGTCCATAACGGCTACTCCTACACGATGACGCGGCACGGACATTGGCGAACACGGCCGCCAAGTCTCGCTTATGGCACTATAACGATCCACCCAGTCAGAGTCGTACGATGAGCACATGTTGTTATTTCGACCACCAACTGCATAGAACTTTCCCTTAAGAAATGCAGCGCCGAGGCCGGATCGTGGAATCCGCAAGTTCGGCAGGGTAGTCCAAGTCTTGTCGTCCACATTGTAGGCCTCAAGTATGTCTAGAGAGTGTCGAAAGAAACCGCCCGCGACAAATATCATACGTGTCGTGTTTGGTGTACGCTCCTTTACTCCAGGGCACTTGTGCAGCGTTAGGTCTTTAAATATCTTCGCAAGATACTCGCGACACGCCGGAACCTTGCGTAGAACATCGCAATTCTTCATTTGCTCCTTGAGGAAGTTGGGCGTTAGGAACTGGCATCGGACGGCTCCCAAAATGTGTTCCATCTTGCAGTGCCGATTGTCCTCGTCGTACTTTACCCACTTAAGCACAGCATTGTAAACCTCCCGCTCCTCCTGCACGTTTAACTCATCTCTTCGAATGAGGGCAATCAGTTGATATGCCGAAAGCTGCAGGAACTCTTCTTCTTGACAGACCTGGGTTAAGCAAGCGATGTTATCGGTCACGAAGATTATGCAAGACGTTATTGGCAGTGTACTACTCACCTGAGTGAAGTTCCTTTCAATAAATACGTTGGCTTTCTTTTGAAGCTCCACACACCCGTGCTGCTCCGCAAAGTTTGCTATGCCGATAGCGTTTGTTGGGTCTAATTGTCGCTCTAAGAAGGCACAGCAGGCATCAATTACATTTGGCACTTGAAACATGGTCGCTGCAGGCAGTAGTTGGCAAACGGTTACTTCGGTTACTCGAATTTGACCGGTGTACATAAAATACAAAATTCGCGACATTGCTGTGGGACAAACCTACAAAAACCAAAGACGCAAACTGTTCATCTATTAAACCAACAAATTGAGGTTCACCGTTGATATTAGCTTACCCCCTGAAGCTGCACGCGCGACATTTCAGACTCCTTTAAACCCCCAGTAAACATTGCTTTGAAATATGGTGATGCTGCGGACAACACTACTTTGTGGGCGGGAAATAGTTCCTTTTTTACCTCCAGCACGACATCTGTTAGCATGCCGTGTGAGCGCATCATGAACATCATCTTCAGAGCTTCCTTGGCGTAGTTTGACATGCAAAATGTCATGTCATCGTCAGTGGCATCGTGGTCATCTATGGGGGAGTGCACCGACTCGAACCGTCCGCAAGCGGTTGAGATGGAACAACTTTCGGAATGGTTGTTCATCTCAATCTCTGAAATGCGCAGGAACAATATTAGACCGATAAAACAAGTTTGAATTATAAATTACATATAAATATACATTTAGATCCCTGCGTTTATCATTAATCCCTAATTTTGCCGCTAAGTTTTGAAACGTTCGATGGTACCGCGTACCATATTTTGTACATATCCCGAAAAAGCTAAAGCTGCATACATATGTATGTAAGGGTATAAAGGGATACTTTTAAACTAGAATGGTCAGGGTTATTGCCAGATTATCCTGATACTACGGTTTCTTTGCAAACGGATAACCATCACATACCAAACGCAAAACGCAATCTTTGTTCCTTCTTACGTGGGCAAATAAAAAACACACACGGTTAGCAATACCGGATTTATATTCAACGCAAACTAGTTTTGCAGTTGTCTGTTCAGCAACATCCGACTGTCTACTTTTAGAAGATCATTGCCATTAAATATCATATCCAAAGACACCCGTACTTATCCGAGTTCATAGGAATACAAATTAAAATTTCAAAAGCTAAATTTCATGATAATTGCAGGTGCAGTTATACATGTTGGGTCTCCACTGTACACAATCAAGAATTTGTTGGAACATTTTTGCCAATCATTGTGGCTGTTTTAGAGTGTAAGGTAAGAGAGCTTGATTCGTGATTTGAAGAGTCATGCTCCGTTGTTTTTTTTTTTTTTTAGCAAAAACAGCGCGAGAAAAATTACTCAGCACTATTTTACAAGTCCAAAAAAAACGAACCTTCAGGTTGGCCAGTGCACATATTATGCAGCGGGGTGGTCATCTGGGCGGGGGAACGTTCGGGTGTACAATTTTCATACTGCATTTGCATTTGGAACTGATTAAGGAACTTGCACGATATATTGACTAAGCAGGATCACAGATATATATATACATATATATGTATGTATATAATGGACTTATGCGTCAAATTGAATATGCATATTGTACACTGATTAAGTCTCTAACTCAGAGAATGTGAGAAAAGGTGCGGAGGCTCTTATCGTTCACTGCAGCTTCTTCAGCCTCAGACGCAGGCGAAAATATTTAATTCGGTAGTCCGCTCCGACGATCATGCGTACGGTACGCAGAGGGAGAGCAAGTCAACTGATTTCTTGAAGTCCGTTCAACCAAGTGAGAGCCCCCTTTATGAAAAAAACCTAAGTATCTACCAGATTTACTAACAGCAAGCAACAGTAAGCATGATAACTGATATGAGTGGTGTATTTCAGGTGTATTGCTCTTTAACAATAAATGCATAATATGTGTGTTTGTGTGTGTGCTCAAAAAACTCATTTCCACTACAATGCGATAAGTGTTCTTTCCATGAATGAACGGCTATATTCCAGAAGGAACGATATCAATTATAATATTTCTTCTTTTACACGATACCGCACCTTTACTACGGACGTTCTTTTTGTTAGGATTAACTTTCCCAGAAGTTGTTTTTTGAATAACTTATTTTTTATATATTATTATATATAATATTATTACGTACATACATAAGTGCATGAAATGGTATAACAATAACGATCCTTAAACTTATTGTTAGGATTTACAGTTTAATATTATTTAAGACGCCACAATACAAATATTCATGACGTACTATTTTAAATTTCTTAATTCTGACTTCATTCTTTAGATAATCATTTTATGTGACTTCTATCCATTTAACCATAATTAGACCTAGTATGTTCTTGCATAAACAACTTTGCCATCGCTGTTGGAGAGCGCGATAGCAAAATTATTGATAGGGAAAAATTACTATTAAAATCTGTCCTATAAAATTTAGTTAATTAATCCTACAGATATGTTTTTGTTGAAACTAAAAGAAAAACCAAGGATTACTGTAAGCTGGATGTACGGGAAGTAGCGGAAAATACTTGATGAGGAGGTTTTTAATTTAGTTATTTATGTTTTAATCGTAACAGCTTCTACTATAATCTTACTTTTATATTCAATTGTAGTTCTACAATGTCCGCATGTACCTATGGATGTACATAGATATGCAGTGTATGCATGTACATATGTATGTATATTAAGCAATGATAAAGGGAAACAGTGTAAATTACTGCCGAATCATTGTGAGGAGGCAAAAACTCATCCATACATCTACATAAATATACACATGTATGCATTGGTTAGGTGATATACAAATATCGTAATCAGCGCGTGTTTGTAAGGGTACCGTTGAACTTTGCTTTTATATAAACGAATATACATATGTATTTACAATTGATTTGCCGTGTGCTCAACAGCTGTCGAATTAATATAAGTTCTTGAAAGTAAACTTTTAAATATATTGGTATTTACAAACATACATACACACAAATGAGCATGAATATATACATATGTATGGCACACAGCTTTCTGTTTTTGCGATTTCCTCAAAAACTTTGCAGCTCTTTTACAATGGCTACGTGTGGAATGCACCTTTTAAAACAATTTTTCCATATTATTTGTTAATATTTAATTCCACTCACAATGTTTATGAATTATTTTCCACCTGCCCTCAGAATTTCCATTAAATATTCAATGCAAAGTGTAAACAGCCTGAAAGGTGTTGGAAAACATCAACATACATGTGTTTTTTGACATATCGATGCTTCAATTATATATCGATGATTAAAAAATCAGCTGAGTGAATAAAGATTGGATTTTTCACGTTATTTTTATACTTTATTTTATAAAATATCGTGTCATGGTGTTTGCAGTTGTAGAAAAATTGTCTATTTAAATATTTGTTAGCTGTCCCTATACCTGTGCACTTTCTCTGTCCTTTTTCGTCAGGCCGTCCATATTTATTTTTCCGTACTTAGCTATATGTAGTTAATAATATTTATACCTTATCTATTTAATCCTATATATTTATTTATTTAATTATAGAATATCTACCCCATTGAATGAAGCTAAGGACCGGGAAAAGGCAGACGCGCCACCGATATGAGTAGGATATGAACAAGAATTATATCGAAGAAATAAATTCAAAACAAACGGACTCGACTCGACAAACTAGCGAACCCTCCAACTGGACCAGCTGAGATGTCTATGTCTACTATCGATAGAAAAAAGTTACGAAAACCGGAGCGCACGTAATTTTAATTCGTACGAATTGTCCAAAAATCGTAATCGCAAAAATCTACGAAAGCCGGAGCATAGTGGATAATCTCGATCTACTTTTTGTCGGTGTGTCTTTTAGGTTTTTTGTCAATTTGGTAAATTTTGTGTGTTTATACAGTGTATAATGGCAGCTAGACTCAAGGGGGCAAAGTTGCACTGTCAAACAAAAATACAATAGTAGAGAAGAAAGAACAGTCGAAAGAATCGAAGAAAATAAGCTTTTTTCAGATTAAGCGTGTTTTTTCACATAAGTTAAGTATCTTAAATTTGGTTTTAATAAACGTTGCCATTCTGAAAAGCTAGTTGATGCAGCTATAAAGTAGACCCAAACACTTTGTGATTTCAGCTTAACATTTGGGAAATGCAAAAATTATTATTTTGTTCAAAATTGTAAATTCAAAAGGAATTATATCCTGTGTCCTTATATTTGTTGTGTATACGTGCATTAATTAGGCGTCGGTTAAAGCATTGTGACCAAACCTCCTCACATTTAACTGCTTGGAACGTTGAATACGCGTTCTTTGAGAGCATTTTGCGAATCAACAATTGTGCAGAAACCTTTGGCAATTTTATACAGCCAGTATTATTATTTATACCTACTTCTTCTTTGCCTTATCTAATTATTGTTTTGAAAATTTTTCAGTAAATTATCCGATATTGGAGAGACTCGCATAAACGGTGTCGGCGAGCGCAATTTTAGCAATTTCGGATTAGCGCATGGCTCGTACTACAATGCAAGATGAAGAAACGAAGCGAATGTAAATGCTCGATGGATTCGTTTGCCTGTTCTTTCTGTTCGACTATTTTGCATTTTTGTTGCATTACTTCAGGATATTTTTTCAGTATTCAAGATAAATTTGTGTTCATTTTTTTCTTGCAGTTAAAAAATATTAAAAATGACACCAAAGGTGTTTTTGAGTTAATTTTGTTTTTTAATTTTAAGATCAATATTTGTTGGCTGTCGACTCAAAGTATAAGTTCTGTAATGAATTCGGCACTAAAACATTTTTTCCTGTTTTTGCATGAACAAAACTTAGTGGACCTCTTACCAGGCGCTTAGAACTCAAAAGTTACAGTGTGTACTGTATTGGGATAGGTTTATTTTAAATGCCGTGGCAGGTGAAAGAGGAAAAAATGCTCTCTTGCTCTCCCTTCTTAGCTTTTTTTTCTGCGGCCTGTTATTCTATTTCAGTTCATTCCAGAGAGAGTCCGGGTTACAAAATACGTATTATGGTCAGTGCGCAGGTTCTAGTAAACTTTGCTCCAAAACATAGAAGGATATACGTATGTACAAATGTACATACAATCGGGTGAAAATCGAAGTCGTCGAACGATTTACAGCAATCAGCGGCACATGCACATGACATGGCTTCCTACGGGAAGCATAGTATCATTTTATGGGAGCCTGGTATAATTTCATCGAGTCGATGGCTTCAAAATGGTTTTTAATATATTGATTTTATTAAATATTGCCTTTACGATGGTTTGCATGCTTGTCCAACATAAAACAACATATGTACCAATCGTTTTTATACGCAGAGTGTATTTTTATGGCACATCGGACAGTTATATCATATAGCCATAGTAACGTAACATGGGGCGTGTTGCGTCTAAGCATAATAGACTGTTTTTATTTCGATTTATTATTCCTCTACCTTCAAGGGTATGTAAGCTTCGGAGCGCTGTTTGCGGTGGTTTGCGGGTGCTAGGAAATGACTTTGGTGACTGCTGGCTCAGGGAATTCCCTATTAGGAGGCCAAAAGGCTCTCATCGACGTCTTTTGAGGCGATGAAGCAGTTGTCAATGTAACGCTTGTAGTGTACAGATTTGAATTTTCGTTTGTGGCGCCATCCAGCGGTCAGGATGCCTGCGCGAATGCTGGTGGAAGAAGGGAAGAAGTGCGCTTACAGGTTCAAGTGTCAAGAACGATTTGTGGGAAATTTCTACATTGACTGGTTAAGGAGTTTGCCGCCAGAAAGCCAGCGTCCCTATCGTCAGTTCCGTCTGGTCCGCCAGGTCCGTCTGGGTCTTGGCGCTTGAGGAGGACCTGAAATTTTCTGGAAGAGACGGGGGAATTGGAGAGATTGTGGACGCATCACGTTCGGAAAAAGCTAGTGAGTAGCAGCTGCAGCAACACGAAGAACGATTAAAATAGATTTTAATTCGTTGTTGTTGGCAGAAAGTCCTTCAGGTGGCGGGCGCAATACTTTCGGAGAAGCCAAACGACATCCGAGCGCTGGAGCGACCAGCGCAACCGCACATCAAGTCAGCCGGAGAGCGGACTAATTTAGTGCCCGACCCACACCGTTGTCGATTTACACGGCTGCCGGTACCCAACTTCGCCGTTGGAATTAATGAATTTCCTCTCCCTTGGTCCCGCTGGCTGATCGGCAACAGAAGCTGAAATCATGGCATTAATCGACCGCTTGATCCCAGGAATCAGTGAAAGCCTTACTTTGTGAATTTTCACCACGCCCATTGGATAGGGAAGAAGTGGTTAGAATATAAGTAACGTAGAGAGAAGGAAATGTGCAAGTGAAGAGTGAAAGGAAGCAAAGAGCAGATTGAGTGAGAGCCAGTGATTGAGTCCTATAGTTTTTAGTTCTATTGCCCGTCTAAATTCTTGCCGATCAGTGGTGATGTTTTTCCCGTCCCTTAAATTGCCCTTAAATTCTTTTCTATCCACAGCTTTTCAGATGGTCGTCGAGAAAGCGCTTTCATCGATGGAGCACCAGTCTGGATAAAATAAGGTATCAGTGGATCTTGTTAGTACGCATAGATGCAAAGTAAAGTAAGGGGAGAATAGAAGTAGACAAAGTAAACTACCGAATGTTGAGTCGGGAAAGATAGAACCGATCGGTGGGAGAAAGAGAATTGGGAGACGAGGAAGCCGAGTACGGCATAGCGTCTTGGCGCCACCGATGGTAGGGAGGGAACAACGGGCCTCAAAAACACCTAAGGTCAGGTTGCAGAAAAACCAACTGGAGCAGATCGGTTAATCCCTTATTAGGGTTTGTTGTTGTTTTGGGGAGATGAAGTAAGTGGGATTCTCTATCCCGGATTAGCTTGTCGGTAGCACGCAAATTATTTAGGAATTGTGATGAAAAAGGCACTTCATGGGAGGGGAAGCAAGACCACCACCCCCCTAGCCGACGAGCCTGGGCCGGAACATTCCGCGTGCGCTCCTCTTCCATGCCCAACACCGCGCCTGGAGTTAGTAGGTTTAAACGTAATTCGTTACACCAAAAACCCCACTCGCTGTTAAGCGGATGAGGTTGATGGAAACGACCCCGGGAGGTACTCGGTGAAAGGGAGCATAAGCAAAAGTATAAGTCCCATAAGTTGGCAATGGATATCAGCCTATGCTGACGACGGATCAGCTATTCACGATCCACAGCTCCATTCTGGTATATTGGTTGAGTGACTAAGCTAGTGCTACGAACGGGGGCTAACCTAAAGGTTGTCGTAAAGGCGGAGCATTCGACGCATCTGTCTATATTAGTTACTTTCCAACTTAGAAAGTGATGTAAAGAGCAATAGGATTATGCGACTTCTCCAATGACATAGCAAAGCCCTCTGAGTAGCTGATTGGCTGAGCTGAAATAGAGCGTATAGCCTAATTATTATTAATTAGTAATCTGAATACTTTTGTGAATAACTAAACGTTGTTATCTCGATCTTACCTTGCACTTCACAAAAGTTCTATTCTAGACAACACAGCAACATTTGTTAGATTTTTCAGCTAAATAGACATATACGCAACGCTAGAGAACAAATGCATGCACATACTTTAACGTTTATTATCCATTTTAAATATTTATTTTCCATCAAACCGTTTCTGAATAGAAAGAATAGAAAATTCCCACCATTTCTCACACCCTAGGGTTGTCATCGATCAGCTAACTTTGTGACACCGCCGACATTTCAGGACTGCCACAAGGTTAAAAAAAAGTTATAATATTTGCAGTATCTATTTATCGAATATTTCGTTATCAAGCAATTTCGACGAATCGACCGAAGGCGGGCAGCAATCCAGTGTCTCCCAAGCCGACAACAGTGAGTTCTGCTGTTAAGGATCCAGAGGTGCCGCACCATTCAGGTTCAGCCTAAAACTTGGATATATACCAGACCGATTATCTGTAGCTCTTTATACCCGTACTCGAAGAGTTATGGGGTATATTGATTTGAGGTCAAAGTGGATGTGTGCAACGCAGAGAAGTAAACGATTCCGACCTCATAAAGTATATATGTATGCATGTTTATATTCTTGATCTACATCAATAGCCGAGTCAATATAGTCATGTCTGTCTGTCCATTCGTCTCGATGAGTGCCTGGATATCAAAGACTATAAGAGCTAGAGCAACCAAATTTTGCTGTCTCACTCATGTGATATCACACTGTTACAAGTGTATTTTAAAGTTTCGCCCCGCCCCCTTTCGCCACCACTAAGGACAAAAATATTTGGCATCCACAACTAAAACTAAAAAAACTAAAACCGCAGTATCGTAGAGAATGACCATATCTATTAATTGCCGAATCTGTTACATATCGGATCATTATTATAGCCATAATGAAGAAATTAATAGTTGCTAGCCCACCCCAATCCAGCGCTGCAGACGCTCCTCTTTCTCGCTCACTCTGCCTCGGAGATGTAGATGAAAAATGTAGAAAAAAATGTACAGAAAAAAAATATATTAAAATTCCACATATGAATAAATTGACTGAGTACGGGTATAAAAGCGGATTCGCGGCCATTGAAGCGACGCACAACGTTCCCTCTCGTTTTGTTTTTAGTCCTATTTGAAACATTTTATTTGAATTAAAATTTAGCACAACTGCTAAATAGGCAAAACTATCATTTAAAAAACGAACCAACCACCCAAAATGTGTTTATTTTACAGAGATCTTCCGCATAGTCCTACTGGCCGGTAGAATAAATCAATATATGGTGCAATATAAAAGTGCAACAAGTGCAAATAATAGGCTGTTCTTCCATGCACTGAAGAGGCGGTGATTTTACTGAGAGTGGAATGGGAACAGGTTTATGTATGCATCAAAATTTTATCCAGATACTATTTATCATTTGTTTGAGACTCATTCACAGTTTGTTACCTAAGAAAATTTAATTCAAGTGTTCACACAAGGACTTTGTTTTATTTTACACCTTTTGATTAAATATTTGTCTGTTTTTTTAAATTAAATTATTTGAGTTTTACATATATAAATGTATGTATATCTATTGGATTTAGACAATTTGCAAATGGTGCACTGTGTTTTTGTACTGGTATTGAAAATGCTTGAAAATTATCATCATTTTGGTTTAAGGCTTTTCGCTTCGTGAGTAGGTGGTGCCATAGTCTAAAAAAAGTTGAAGATTTATTAATTGTTTGAGTCGGTGGTGAGCTAAAAATATAAATAGGTACAGTTTTATTTCGATTACTCCATTTACATTTTGTACGGAAGCTTATTTCTTGCTTAGGGCATCTTTTATTTTGTCAAGGCCTGACTGGAAGTTATCGGTGACAGTGTTTTTGAGTTTGGAGACATCATCCTCCTTTTCGTGGTAGTAAACAAAGTACACAACTATGCCAACCACAATAAAAACGATTATAAATGTACTGATGATTGATATTAACACACTAAGTGCGCAATTAAAGCAGCTGAAACGGCAAAATTATATACATAAATGTTATTTAAGCAATCAGTTTGGTTAAATCTATAATAGTCGAGATAAAAATATGTGAATTGTTTATAATTATTTTTTGTAATGGATCTTTTTGCATCGGGTCTCGGGTCTAGGTTAGCAATATGTATCTAAATATCATATGACATATGTGTTGACATGTAAATTATTACTTTATTTATATTATTATTATGTATATATATATACATACATCCATATGTACCTATATGTACACTCGCGTACCAGCAGCGAAATCACTCGTGAGACCATAGTAGTATTTGTATGTGAAAATGCTTGCTGGAAAGCGCAGAATATATAAAGTTCTGCATGTATTTTGCATTGGTTGTTGTGGGGGGCTCTAGCTGCGTGCGGAGAATGCAAAGCCTGCCCATGTATAGGGAGTGGGCACCCCCAGCGCAGACACACAGAAATATATCGCTATTTCAGGCAGAAGACAAAACACCAGTTATTTATATCTGGTACTCATATAATGCAGGGGTATATTCAATTATTGTAAATTGAAGTAAAATATAAACGGCTTTCTTTTCGATCCCATATACATAAATACATAGATATTATTGATCAGCAACAATATACGGATAAATTGTATAGCCAGAATGAAGAGAGCCATTTACATGTTGCCAGTGACGATAAGCAGTAAGGGGTATGTTTATATGTTCGGCATATACTTAGTCTAAGGGTGGTGTTAGTTTCCTTCTCTCTCCCCACCACTAGCTGTCACCAATTGTGACAAGTACTCGTAAAAATACTCCCCTCTCATTCCTGCCGTCCCATTGTGGATTAGCGTGCTTGGACTCATTTCATAAAGTTAATTAAATATTTACGTATGTATTTATGTATATATAAATGTACATCTGGGGTTTTGTGTTCTTTTAAATTTCCCCCTGTTGTTCTATCTACAAAAACAAATTGAGAGCGAGCGAGAGAACCCGAGGTCAACAGGAAACTATGCATGTGCCGAAGTCTTTGAAATTTGGATTCATTAATTCACTATAGGAAGGACGCTAAATAATAATGAAAGACCATTTAATGAACCATTAGATCACAGAATTAATAAAGCATCTGAATCATGCTCTTTCTGCCACCAGTTATTTGCACTTCCTAAGATAAAGAATGAGGAGATAAGATAACGATTTCTTCATACTCTTAAGTTTAGCCATTTAAAAATAGGATCAAGTTCGTGATTTTCATTCTTCTTTGAATATGAAGAAAACATTCTAGTATAGCTATCAAATTTGCAATAGGTAGAATTATGTTTTTATTTATTATCCTTCATAGCTTGTCAGCCTGAAAGCCTTAGTTCTTCCATATTAAATTATGCTTCGTTTCTTTTATTATTGTGGAGAGTATAAATATGTACATACATATGTACATATGACGTAATCCATTTTTTTGTTTGCGTAGAAAATGTTGTACCTAGTGAAATTTCCACCCCGAGTGCCGGACCCAGTGTCGAGTGCTGGGGAGCATCATATGGCTAGACAACTAAACAATGATTTCATCACGTCTGAGCGGAGCCAAGACCGTCTGGAGCCAAGACAGTCCGGAGCCAAGACTGTCTGGAGCCATATGAAACAACGTTAATAAAAGTTTTCTCCTTTTCCGCTCAATGATCAAAGCACTCGTACATACATATGTACATAAATATGTGGATATCCAAATAATAATATGATACATAAAACCATAATAATTTACACCTGGCCCTCGCTTAAGAAGAATTCTTTCAGCACGAACTCGGTGTTACACGATTTACTCCCTTCCCCCTTTTAACACGATAAAACCCTCGTTCTTATACAATTTAAAATAGCGAAATATATTTTTTGGAAATTATGCGGTAGTGTGTTTTTGTATCTCACAGTGGAGCTGTGAACAAAATATATTTTTTTTTTGCGCTTTGAACGAAAACAAATTTTGGGGCATTAAAAATAGTTAAGGAATGTCGGTTGTTACATGGTTTAGTTTTTTTGTACCGGAACCATTAGCTTTGGCTTACTGTTTGGGATCCTTTGGAACGTTGCTGGCCCAAGAGCCAAAATGGGATCAAAGCAAACGAAACGGACTTGTAATTTTGATTTTACTGAATGGTTTAAGATGAAAGTTGGAAAAAATACCTTTACCTTATAAAGAGCTTTTAATCAAGCTTTAAAAGCCACTAAACAATCCAAAATTAAAATTTTTTTGGATAAACCGCTCTTCCGTCACAATAAAACATTTTCATTTTTTGGCTACATTTTTTGTATTCTAGGAACATAACCCTTATGTTTTACTCAATACCCTATATCGCTTAAAACGCTTTCACTTAACACGAGGTTTTCCAGTAACGTAGCCCCATGTTAAGCGAGGGCTGGGTGTATTTTTGTTTCTTGAAAATAAGGAAACGTTTGTTCAATATTGCTCGATAATACGTCCCGATAATATTGGCTACAGAAAACATTACATTTTTTCAAAAATTTTAATTATACAGCCCCTTGTCGTGTGTATTAAAACCTGATAGATATTCGGTTTTTTTAAATGCCTTGGAATTAGGGGGGGATGTATTGTGGGTGGATGTAATTTTTGAAATGCTGTTGGCTTTTTGTACTAACTTTTTAAGTTAAAGACTCTAAAGGGCATCTCCCATATAGCTACATTATGAGGTATATTCTATTAAGTTATATTTTAGTGTACCTTCACTATAAATAATTAAAATTACTTAATTAATTAAAATTAATTCTTCAGTATTATAGTAGTCAGTGATGTTTTTCTTTTCAAGGAGTCATAAGGTGTTTTAAGAGTCATAATGTACAAAATTACATTAACCGATAATATTGAATATTATTATATCCGCTAACTGCAAGCACTAAACCGGAAAAACGCAAAAGAAAACATCCCCGAGACCATACAGCATACATACATATTTGTTTGTATGTACATACAGAAATATGTGCATATACTATTCATGATCAGTAACAACCACCAAGTCTACATAGTAATGTCCGTAGGTCTGTCCTTAAGTATTGAACCTTTTCTGGCTCTCTGTCCCCATATATACATACATTTGTACGCATTACCTACATACATATGTAACATACATATGTTTAAACAGACAAGATCAGATAACTTTATTATAGAGAAACAATTTTTGTTGTTGCGGACAATTCAAGAAATAATTAAGAAAAGAAAATAAATAAAATAAAATAAATAAGAAAATACAGTCTGATTTTTGGATACTGGTTATCTAAATATATACCCATAGTTATACCTTTATACTGTATGCATCTACGTACATATGTATATATGTTTAACAGAATGCATATCTAAGTTATTTGACAACATAACATTGGGATTGATCTTTTTTGATTTGAACGCACTTTCAACACATTTCCTTTGTTTATCTTTTTTAATACATATGTATGTACATATGCATCTACAGTAAAAAAATACATTTGTATACACATACATATCACTTTATTTTACAAAATTTAATTACAATATATACATATATAGTATGTTACTTACCAACACGCTACGTTACCGGCGAGGCACTTGCACATTTTCGGATGATTTTAAAACAGGCGTCTGTACTAGATAGAAGATAGATAGATACAATAGAGGTTTCAAACCATCGAGGGCACTATCGATAGTGTCGATATTTTACTGCTAGTTTCTACTATCGACGGTTTTGCGACTATCATGATAGTATCGAGATACAGTCGTAGCGCTTTTGATATGTTTGGATTGGCTGCTATAAAATACGAAGACACATTTCTAAACAAATGGCATCAAATTTTTACAATTGGACAAGTTCCTAAAAGGTTTCAATGGTTTTTTAATAATTATTTGAGCCCGATACTATTACGATAGTATCGATTGTTTTTTTCAAAACATTCAAAGTTGATATTCCTCGATTTTGATATTCAGTTTAATATTACTAGCTAGCTGGGACTCTCAGCTCTAAACAAATAATTTTATCCGATGGATACAAAAATTTTCTACAAGATTGTCAAGTCTTGAGAAGTCCTTTTTATTGCATTATTTACATATTAAGGTTCAAACAAAAACAACATAAATCGAATGTGTCGTCGTTGTCTGGCGCTGCCAGACTCGTGCAATTCGTAGTTGCTGCGGGCTGCCATACCATGATATTTTGTGATATGAAATTCGTGAATTTTAATATTAAATATTACTAGATAGTTGGCTCTCTCAGCCCTAAAAAAATTTATTTTATCCAATTCCTCCATGAGTTTTGTTGAGGATTGGCTACTTTTCAGAACTATCTTTAATGGGATTGTTTAGATAATAGGGTTGACTAAATGTGACGTCAGTGTTGCTGGTCAACCAAGTTTCTTCTATGCTTATGTTCTTTTGTATATCTTATTTCTTTTAATTGATGTTAAATGTTTTGTTCCAAGCTCCATTGAAACATTATTTATAATTTTATCCTAGATTGTCATTTTTTTACCTATTAATGCACATGTTTGTGTTTTATATATACATTTATCCCGGTTCTGATACCTATTGTTGGAACCCGTGAGCTGCAAAACTTTATTAATAAAATAATAATATTAATAAAATAAAAATAATTAATAAAACTTTAAAGCAGAGACAGTAGTTTTTGCATTAATTGGAGCCTGAAATTACAAACAATATCTCAAGCCATAATATCCATTTTCCCAAGGTATGCAGATTGTTGCTCATTTCGTGCCAAAGTTGCACAACAATGCTGCCTATTCATTTCCCATGTTGCTGAAATTTTTCCCATACAAATCAAATGTATCATACGGGAACGGTAGGAACGTCGCAACAATGAATCTACGTTCCAAAAAATCAGCCCCAACCAATGAAAAAGGTTGAAATTTAGGTACAGCTTCAGTATTTATTGGTAAAAGGGAATTATTTTCATTTCAAGTCAGCCCGTCGGAAAATGTCGCGTGCGTAAAAATTGGCCTTAGATAGGATACTTTTAGCCTGGAGAATGTCAACAGCTATAAGCTGGAGAGATTCGGAGAATTCCCTCCCTCCACGGACTATTTTTACTATTATTTTAAGCTTGCTTAGGTTTTACATGTATTTGATAAACAATTGTTTGGTTAAAAAATGAGCCAAACCAAGCCCATTCTAGCGTTCCTGTTTTTAGACAAATTTATTTATGTGATCAGAGAAAGTTAAGTATTGAAGTGGGATCTTGTTAAATTTGAGATTCGTACATTTATATTTATCCTGGGAGTCCGCCAGATTCACTTGGCCATATAAATACACGCCAGACCCGACTTGCCAATAATAAATATTTTCTTTTTGTACCCAAAAAATACTTTTCGATATAAAATCCGTTACAAAAGTAACGGCTTAACTTACGTTTTCAACTTTCAGTCAATAAATTCGTTCGAAATTTTCTGCAAACATTTGGGGTGGTTTTCTGGGCAAAGGTCCAAAAAAATGTTAGCGCGTCCATGAAACAAGATAATAAGGCCGAATATTCTTCTTCACAAGTCCGCTGAGAAACAAATAATATCGATTGATAATTTTTTAAATCATAACATTAATAATAGCGATGAAGAAGATTCAACCGCGTTAGCAACTTTCAGCCAATCAAATCGTTCGAAATTTTCTGTAAACATTCTGGGCGCAAGATTCAATGTTGCTACGCGTTCCCGTTAAGAACATGCTGCTCACATCACGAAAATGAGGTCACCACAAAAACGCTCTCTTCACCACTGAAAGGAGAGCGAATTTTGAAAACCAACCACGAATTGAGAGCAAAAAATGTCAGCAACTTTTGTGAGCTAAATTGAGTTTTTCAAATGTGTATATATGTACATAAATGGAAAAAATTAATAGTTCACTATTTGTGTTACTGGAACCTCAGAAACCGAGAAAAAAAATAGCTTAACCCCGCTCTATTTAATCAGGTTAGTAACCAGTAAAAATCAACAAAAAAATAATTAATCAGGGGTGCCACAGAAATCACTTCCGCTGGAAAATCACCTCAATTCCATTTCGCCGTGCCACACAACGTTTCAGCGGAATCAAAATCGCTCACAATCTATCCAGCGATTTGATTAAATAAACCCATAAAACACACCTAAAACGATTCGAATCTTACTTTCCCATAAAGATTTTTCAATTGGTGGTTAACCCTCATCCAAATAATTTAACATTATACATTTTAAGTTAATGAAATAAGCATTTTAGTAAATCACTATTCAATCCGCTGACTGAATTTTCACTTAAAGATTCCGCTCTCAATTCGCTGCAGACCGAGGTGGCCACCTAGGGCGATTCGGACTTTCGAAGTTAATACAGCAATATATTTAATATAAATTATATTGAAAGCATTCTGTTTTTCTTTAATTAAGCATAACAAAAAATAGCTCATTGCAGTAAAACTTCCTTTACGTCAAACGTGTGCATACTTTTTGTGAAAATTGTGATAAAAATTGTAGTCATTTGTAGTTATACCAGGCGGCATCGTTTCAAAATGCCAAAAAAGAACTAACAAACCATTTCTACACATTATTGCCATTACATTTATGTCAAAAACCCCTGTTCGGATAAGTGCAGACCCATGGCAGCACAAATAGAAGCATAGCGATCATTTTACCAAAAACTGTTAATTGTAATGAACGAAATTAGCAGTAGTTTGAGAAGACAATCACAGAAACCACATACATACGATGCGCATCTGAGAAGCCTGCGATACATGGTTTATATTCTAATATGTTGCCTCCGTAGTTCTTCGATGGCCAACAGTCTCGGTAAAAGCATTTTAATTAAGTTCACCGTAAAATGCAGACGTCTGTGTTTTTTGAACAGCTGATTGCTGCATGCACGGAGAATTGCCAGACAACTGCTAGAGTTGCCGAGTACATTGTTTTGTTAGACTCGCACGATATGAGATGTTTTTTTCTTTGAAATCATAAAAGTACAGCTTTGAAATATAAATTATTTTATATCATAAAAGAAAAAAAATTAAAAACGAATTGTTTTGATATGATAAAATCTTGAAAGGTGCTAACCCTAGCCTTAGTTCGAATTTGGTTTGTGACAATGCTAAGAAAAATGAAATCGCTCGGAATTCTGTGGCACGGCCGAAAATTTTAAGCGTAAATCCTCTGCGCGGTTTCCAATTACACTAGTGATTTCTGTGGCACCCCTGAATATTTTTATACCCGTACTCAAAAAAGAGTTAAGGGGTATATTAGATTTGTCGTAAAAGTGGACGTTTGCAACGCAGAGAAGGAATCGTTTACGACCCCATAAAGTATATATATTCTTGATCAGCATCAATAGCCGAGTCGATAGAGCCATGTCTGTCTGTCCGTCCGTCCGTCCGTCCGTCTGTCCGTCTTGTTGAGCGCCTGGATCTCAGAGACTATAAGAGCTAGGGCAACCAAACTTGGTTTCCAGACTCATGTGATATCACACTGCTACAAGTGTATTTCAAAATTTCGCACCGCCCCCTTCCGCCCCCACAAAGGACGAAAATCTGTGGCAGGCACAATTTTAAAGATACGATAAAACTAAAAACGCAGTATCGTAGTGGATGACCATATCTACCAGACTGCTGAATATGAATCAGATCGGATCATAATTATAGCCAGAATGAAGAAATTAATTTTCTGTTGGTACCCCCGCCTCCTTCAGCCAGAGATGGCTTCCAACAGTAGCAGTCAATCAGAAGAGAACAAAGCCCGCGTCCCGCTACGCCGCATGGGAAAGGAACAGAACAGGAGAACTTCGAATGCGGGACCGATACTCCAAAAGGAATGCTACTACTACACCCCAACTACCTCCCAGCAACATCAACAGATTCAGCAAGGCTGGCAATCGCTTTTGGCTTTTTTTGGGCCCTGGCTGAGTGCAATGACCGCATATCGATTGCTGACAATCAGCCTTCTAATTGGTATTCTGTGTCCACATCACATTCACGGCGTGGATCCCAAATTCGATCCTTCGACGCGCATGCGACTGGTACTGGTACCGGCAGACGCACAAGTAAATTCAGTTATCTACAGATTGCGTGCAACTGACGAGGAGTTCGACTATCCATTGACCTTTGAATTTGTGGGTGATGCATTTTCGTCCACCGTCAAAGTGGACTCGCTTCCATGCACCAAGTACAATTCGGTTTGCCAAGCAAACATCGTGCTTCAGCGTCGCTTGGAGCCTGGGCGCTATTACGACTTCCAGGTTTCAGTGAAGGACTCAAAAGGTGGCATGGCCACTCAATTGTGCTCAATTACAGCAACCAATTTTACCACACCTCATGACCTCATATTTCCACACAAGCCCGGCATTATAATGATACCTGAGGTGAGAACATTGCTAATATGTTATTTCCTAGCTTTAATCAAAACGGGTCAAATGTCAAGTAGAAGTAATATCCCTCAAGATGTTTTTTTAATCGTGATACCAGATTGATTTAAATCGAAATTTTAAGCATTTATCATTTTTCAAAAGAGAGATCTACTAAACATGTCCGTCAAAACTTTCAGTTCCGTTTCCAGCTCTACGTCTAGCTCAAGCTAGACTCATAAATTAGAAACCTCATTATACCCTATCGGATAAGCCAGAGTGCAGATAGCGCAGACGAATTCAGTGTATAAAGTATGTATGTATGTATGTATATATAATATGTGTGCATATATGCATATGTATCTATGAATACATAATCTTTATTGTCCGTCCGTTTGTCACAAAAATAGAAACTACCAAATATATAATTATACGATCCCATAATTACGAGTGTTTGTTACGGCCAGAAGAAAGAAGAAATGGATCCGTCTATGGAATTATGTTTTATTAAGTCTAAGTTTTATACCTACTCCCTTCTTAAAAATTTAAATTTATAAATAAAGTAGTTAGTTTCATACACGTTTCAAATGACAGACATTTTTTCTTTTCTTTTTTAAGGATTCAAAACGCGGCACGGAATTAAATTACGTAATTGCGCGAAAGAATCCGCTGTTTCAAAAACCAGTCTACCTCGAGTTATGGGTAAGTTTATGGTTAATGCCGCACTTAACAGGCATTCTGAGCTTCTTTCCTCCCAACAGGGTTCTCCGCTTTTTGCGATAAGACAAAAAATTGTATCATCCGAGACGACAGAAGGTACAGTTTTTCTTTTGGGTCCATTGGACTTCGAAAAGCAAGCCATGTACCATCTAACGATACTTGCCAATGTGAGTAAAAGCCAATTCGATTCGCCTGTCTGTTTCTCACTACCTTCGTATAGGATGCGTACGCTGAGCCTGGCCAGGATAGTCGCAATATCGCTGGCATGGAAATTGTAGTTATCGTCCAGGATGTTCAAGATCAGCCTCCTGTTTTCACTTCGGCGCCGCCAGTTACCAATGCCCACTGGCATTCTCCCAGGCGATAAGGTACATTTTTGAGTTCCACTATTCATCTTTATAGTTACGATTAATTGATCTAATTCAACTGAAGATATTGCAAGTACATGCGGAGGATGGCGACAAAGGAAACCCAAGAGATTCGATTTGGATTGGTCTCAGAAAACAACCCATTTACATCGTTTTTTGACATCAACGATACAAGCGGTATATATCCCCAGTACATATTTTTTATAAATAATTATTATTATTTTGTTTTAACTTTAAAAAATTTGAATTTGGTTGGGATAAAATAAAATGATAAAACACAAAAGAAAAATTCTAAAGTTTCGAGTAAACAAACGGCTAGTTATCGCTGGTATAATAGCTTTGAGGAACTAGTCTGAGGAACTAAAAAACATTTTCAGTGCTACAGGCGAAGAACATAGGGCACAAGTAACGCAAGCAAAATAAATTGGACAAAATCCAAAACCACAACAATGATTCTATTCAAGCAAGAAAATAGCAGCAGCGCAACATCAAGCAACCGATATTAACATAACTACTGGCGAACGGCAACCCGCTTTGTAGTTAGACTCGTTAGATTGCAAAACCATCTTCACCTCTTCTCTCTTTGGCTCACCAACACCAACTTGTCCCGACCACAGCAGTAATACCCGTTCGTTCGTGGCGGCCAAGTTCTTTGCCACAATTCTACCCGCCTCTTCATTTCCCGCATCCATAACCCATCAATGGATCCACTGCAGTGAGACTTCCTTGTTTCGTGCTAGTCCCGTCCCGTCCCTTACTGTCCCGTCCCATCTCGACTCGAATCGTCTCTACTTCCCAGTAGCAGTTTGATGGCTTTTGCTCTGACGCCGCATTCGGAATGCCACAGCAGGCTCTTGAATATAATGGCTACCCGTCTACCTCATCACCTTCTCGTCATCGATGTGCATGTGTGCCCATACCATCTCCATTGCAATGGGAAGCATATTTTCAAACTGTCGTTTGTGGCGACCCTTCCATGAAGATCTCAGCATACTTATTAATTTCTAAGTAAATATATTTCCAATAACACAGCACATATATCTGGTTATAAACTATAGGATATGGGTAGTTATCTGATAATAACTTAGCGCAGACCCAGACCCTTTTGTCAGTCTTTGTCAGAACAACTTTATTACTCGAAACAGATTAATCAAACGATTGAAAGTGTTCAGTAATACGAGTTTAGTTAATATAGAACTATCGCTTGGGTATTACAACTTTCAGACCTTAAACTATCAATTCCTTCTACTTCTTTTGAAAATATAGTTTATAGGCTGATATTTTTGTATTGCTTTACCTTTTTTCTTTTTCAGGTGAAATATTTTTAATGCGACCACTTGAAGATATTGCCTTTATAACGCATGTGGGTGATCCTGTTCTGCTTACGGTAATTGCGGAAGAAGTTAAGGTTGGTCGGGACGAGCCGCCAGCATTGGCATCTACTGTTCAATTGGCGTTCTTTCTGCCAGATCGTACCAATTCACCTCCATACTTCGAAAACGATCGGTAAGTGTTATCCTCCCGCCTTTCCACCATTTTATCTCCTTGACTCTTACTCCAACTAAACCCCTATCGCTATTTCTTTGCTGCAGCTACGTATCGAGGGTAGACGAAAATGCACCGCAAGGCACTGCACTAATATTCGTGGACCCATATGTACCGCGCATCTATGACGACGATACTGGAAAGAATGGAGTTTTCTCGCTGACATTGCTAAACAATAATGGAACATTTGAGATTACACCAAATGTAGCAGAGCGCAGTGCATCATTTCTAGTGCGCGTTCGAGACAATACGCTGTTGAACTACGAGATGCGACACTCGGTGCAGTTTCAGGTGCTGGCCCAGGAAGTGGGTCCGGCTACGAATCTCACGGCTATTGTGAACGTCACCGTCTACATCAATGACGTTAACGATAATGCACCAGTATTCGACCAGCCCTCCTATACAGTGGAGCTTCCCGAGAATATGACAGTGGGAACTAAGGTGGTGCAAGTGCATGCCACTGACTTAGACTCGGGATTGGGTGGCAAAGTGCGATATACTGCCATTCTGGGTTACCTTAATACATCTGTTAACCTCGATGCAGAAAGTGGATTAATCACTGTATCGACGAATAATCATGGCTATGATCGCGAGGTAATGCCGGAATATCACCTATACGTAGAGGCTCGGGACATGGACGGTGAAGGTAATCGAGCACAAGTGCCTCTAATCATCAAGCTAATAGATGTAAACGATGAGACGCCGATATTTGACAAGGATCTATTGAGTTCATTTTGACGCCGGATCTCTCAAGCTTCACTACCACGGCCGTAGTACATGCGGAAGACAAAGACGCTACGGCGCCCAACAACGAAGTGCGGTACGAACTGATCAGCGGCAACTATGAAAACAAATTTAAATTAGACAAGGTCACCGGGGAATTGACAGTTCAGGAAAGATTCAATTGCGGTCCATGACGGATGCCAGTGAACGAAGACATCGGGATCCAAGTACATCTCCATCCAGCTCTGCCGATGACAACGAAATGTTTATTCTAATTGCTCGTGCCTACGACCTGGGAGTACCTGTGCGGTTCTCGACAACAACGATTCGCATTTACCCACCGGAGAGTCGGAAGCGCGTGGTGACTTTTGTGGTACCAGGTCACAACCCAGATAAGGCTAAAACTGAAGAAACGCTGTCTGCCATAACCGGCGGAAAGGTGTTAATTCACTCAATACGACCGCTGCTACCTGATGAGCCGGGTGCCAAAGACATACCGTTAAATAATCCAAGTATTAAGGAGCGTAGTGTCGTTACCGCAACAGTGCTGTATGGCAGCACGTCGGTAGTTGACATATCGGATATACAGCAGCGCCTATCCCAGCACAACAATTCCTATGCAATTATGCCGCAAGACACATTGCAGACAAACGTAAGTTTTTTTAAATTGGTTGACTCAATGATTGGCCTACACTGCCTTAACAGAATCTAACACCACTGCAGACTCAATATAAGGCTGAAAACAAGGTGCTCTTCTGGCTGCTCATACTTCTGGCCACTCTGGTTGCTTTTACCGTCCTCATCCTACTTCTTTGCTGCATATGCTCGTGGTGCCCTCTGTACGGTGCAGCAACGTAAGTAGCAAACTTGGAGACTTTACAACTCTATCTTGTTGAATTATACCATTTTGCATAAATATGTTGAAGGGTCAAGCAGTTAGTCTCGTGAGTAGATTAAACTTTAGTATATGTAAATGTGTTTTTCCCTGCCGACTGACTCGTTAGTTCAACAATGGCCATCTAAGGTCACAGCTATTAAAGAACGGGGCTCTTATGCCTCAGTTTTATTTTAAGTAAATACAATATAGCTATAAAATGTAAAGTACCGTCCGACAATTATCTCCCCACGCATGAAAAGACTATATGGAAAATTTTCAAATGAGCAAGGCATCGATATGGATCGGATTTTAAGACGCTTGCGCAGTCGGTCAGGATTGGCCTCCATATTATACCCGATGCTCAACTAATATGGGGATACATTTATTTTTTAATAGAAGACTAGACTAAATTATAGTGATCTTGGTGAATTCTTTGTTATCTTTAATGCCTAGGTGAAACGGGTTTAAAGGACTGTGAGATTCCCGTCTATTTACCTGCGTTAGAAACTTTAACTGCCGTAGCAAGAATTAATCTTTCCATACATGATCAATGAGAGGATTTTGTGAATCAATCAACAATTGCGCAGAAATCTTTTGGCAATATTAAAGCATATTTTCATCGCATATATCTATCAATTGATTTGCAAATGTTTCAGTAAATTACACTACTCGACAAAATTGAACTTTTTCCGAACCCAACCGACATCTTCTGATAGATTGGGAGATTTTAATTTTAATCTGGTTGTTTTCTAGGACAGAACTTTTTTTAAGACTTTTTGAAAACGTTTCAAGCGGTAAAATGTAATATTCGGAGGATTGGTCAACCAACCAACCAAGCTCATCCGTTTCTCCATAGATATTAATGAACAATATTTTAAAAACCATAATCCAAAAAAAATATAAGGACACAGGACTTTTCCTGAATTTTAAAAGTGAAAAATTTGAAAAAATACCGCATACAAAAATAATAATTTTTACATTTGAAAGCTTAATATTTCCCAGACGGTAAGCTAAAACCACAAAGTGCTTGGGTCTAGTTTCAAGCTGCATCAATAAGCTTTTCAGAATGGCAAAGTTAATTACAACCGGATGTAAGATATTTAAGTTATATGAAAAAAGAAGCTCTACCTCTGAAAAAAAGCATACTAAAAATACTTTTTTTTAATTCTTTAAAAAAAGTTCTGCCATAGTTGCTTTGGCTCGAAGCGGAAAAATGGTGTCGGGAAGTGTTATCTTAATTAACTCTTGATTACTATTTTTTCTTAGAATCACAATCTGTTCCGCGGTGCCAACGATTAACCCAGGAACGTTGGGTACACGTGCCCTCCATCTGGTTTTTTATCAGGATTGATGACAAAAGCGTCATTGTCACTTTCAAATTTTTGCATGTATGATTGTACAAATTTCATAGTTCATTGTTCTTATTGAGGGTACGTACATCTCACTATTGGCGAGAGCGTGCTCGTGGTCTACAGGATTTATGTCCTCATGAAGTATATTTGAAAAAATGTACTTTGTGCTTCGTTTGGCATTGGCAGCAATGAGCCCACATGTGGGACACTGTCCTTTGATCTTGAATGTTAAATTGAATCGTTGACCATTTGCCGCAGTATTGTTGTATATTTCTGTTGCTCCGAACGATGTCATTTTGAAGCATGAATTGAATGTATGAATGGCCTTCAAGAACAGACTTAAATCTAGATCCGTGCCGAGCAAACCGTTAAATAGTTCTGGCGGTGTCTAAATTTCTGGTAGTTGCACTTTTCCTACATAGATCCCATGACAATGTGGACCTTTTTTGTCCATAGCACCCATTAGCACTTTCGATGGGTCGTACTCCAACGCGAGACGAATAAACGAATCGTCTCGCTTGTCTCAGTTCCAATTGTATTTGTTGACTTCGTTAATTTCGTACCTCTTGTAATTAAGATAAACGCAATTGCGTCATGCTAATTAAAAAAGTAACAAACGCACAGACAAATATTAGTATACGTCAATCAAGGCATTACTTGATCCAAAAACACTAAAATCGCGATCAAAAGTTAATGGGCTGTGATAAGAAGATGAAAATACCTTACGAAATATTTGCAGACCTACTTTATATACAACATAAGAGTAAACAAAAATTATAATCGCTTTGCAAACGATCGGTCAAAATATTTTTTTTTATTCGATCAAACTTTGCAAAAATTAATTAATAGCTCACCATCGCCCAGGGCTCTACTTTAAAGCTTCGGTTTCCGAAGCCTACATTTTTTTATACATTTTTTTGAGCGAAAAAAATAAACATCATTATAATCATCATTGTTTGTAAGTTCAATTTTTTTGATACAAAATAATGAGCATGTGTAATGTTTCTTAAATTTTTAAATTAAATTATAAATATTTTCATTGAAGAAAATCGTATAAAATTCCCATATAATCATTACCAGTTTTAAAATATAACTTATAATGATTACTGTCCCTGATAAATATATACATATGTACATTGTAGATACATATGTATTTACGTGGTACTCAAAGAGGGTAAGGTTATATTGCGGTAGTCAAAATGTATGTAACGACCAGAAGGAAACGTTTCTGATAGAATAAACTGTAGTTATATAAAGAGTATACAATAAATTTCCGATTCAATGTAGCCATGTTCTTCTGTCCGTCCTAATGAGCCCAGCCCCAACCTCAGAGAACATAATAATAATGGGAAAACAGATAGAAAGCTACTGATAAAACTCCTTCAGAGAGATGGATAGTCCAAGTGATGGTAAATTCATCCGATTTTAATACAATTTGACTTCCATATTTGGCTTTGAAGAATCTTGTAAAGGTACGGATTTTTTAAGATTGGTTGGACAATTTATAAAAACCATACGATTTTGTCCACAACAAGTTCAAACGAACGTTTCCTAGGCAGTTATGGTAATACAATAATTAATATATTTATCTATATTGAAAAATAATACATTACTTAACCAGAGACTATGTACTAAGTTCAACATGATTGTCTTAAATCAATTTTCAGAGAAAGTTTTTAATAATCAACAACAAAACAATTCTATGTATTATCTTTTATTTTTTCTCTTGTAGCAAAAGAATAGTTAATATCAGTAGAGCTGAAGACGATGTGCATCTAGTGCATGGGAAATGGCAAATGGAAAGCATACAAAATCTGTTCAGGTAGATTTTGATCTTTTTCGAATTCAACGGTAGTAGTTAACGTAAAGAAAACGCACTTACCCACGGCAAAATGCAAAAGCTCTCAATTTCAATTTAAATTTTTAAATATTGTTTTTATTGCAACTACGAGTACAAACAAAAGCTCGCTCCACAAAATCTGCATCTAATACATACGAGTGTAAACCATTCGAATTTATAGAAAGCATTAGTATTCAAATATGCACATATATTATATGTAGCACACTTACTGAAAATGACTATTGTGTGATTTGCAGGTCGCAGAGTGGATGGGAAGACGCGAGGCCTGGTCAGCGGAGAAGCCCCGAATACCAGAACGAAACCTACCCGATGGGAGTTCCGCGACGGACGTGAACATCCTAGCGAAAACGTAGGGACATTTCAGGATGCCCGAGAGAAGCGTCATATACAATCAGCTGAGGACCAACAAGGACGCATTAAGTATGCACTTCGATCTTTCGCGAAATGTTATCACACATTAACGTGGTTTAATTTCATTTTATTTTTTAGAAAACAACGTACAGCCAAAGACGATCTTCATCTTAGTTTTCATAACTCTAGAACTAATCTTATTAATGACCGCGACATATACATGGAAGACTTAGTGGAAAATCGAGATATAGTGGATGACATTAGCCGTAACCGGGTAATTAAACAATTGGACTATGCGCAGAGACAGCGCTGTGAAACCGAAACCCACCAAATTGACGACGACTCTATGCGGAGACACGAAATAGATCGGGGGTAGCGACATGGACTTTACCGCCGCCCAAAACAGTATGAAAGGCAAACGCGAACTGTTTATAAAAGAAGGAAACGTGGAAATTCTACAACTCATGACAAGAGATAAAATTCACGATGCTGCAGCGCTAGACGATGACAATATTTACGTAAACGTCCCACTAAAGCCCTTGGGAAACCTGTCACATCCACAACTGCTAATGGTGGACAATACGGGTAAAGAGATTCTTATGCGGAGATTTATTGAAGAGCAGCCGGACGGCAAGCAGATTATTCGCGAGCACTATCAAATAGTACCAGGGGCAACCTACATCCAATCCATGCCGAACGAAGTACAACAAGCCTCCACTTTAAAGGTCGATACCTATCCATTGGTAAAATCAGGGCCCAACAGTATTGTCTATTCTCAGATGGAACCGGAAGTAAAGGTCATACACACGCAGCCAGAGCAAGCTGTTGAAGCCACTTCCAAATTGCGGCCTGCTATATCGAATCACTCTCTTACCCAAGAGCTGGAACACTCTCTTAAGCAACAGAATTCGCTGCTGCGACGATACTGCTCGAGAAGGACAAATTGGAGTCCGGCTATACGCAGGAAGTGGCACTAGAAACACAGAGTCTGCCAGGTCAGTCGATGGCTATTGGCACGCAGACCGACTGTGATGCCGGAACGCAAACTGATACAGTTGAAAACCTTATCGGGCACACATCCGTCAGTTCACAAGCACATATGATCTCGAAGTCGTCGCATCGTCGTGCTCGAAGTGAGAATGATGAATCCATGTCTGAAGATGGCTATGAATATGTGCGGTTTATTCCGCCAAACAGCCCTGAAGGTACGTTCTGGATCAAGCGTCGACGGACGAAGAAGCGTCGGAAGCAGCCACGTAAAAGGATCGTAATGGTGGAAGAGGTGAAACGTAAAATCCGCACGCCCATTAAAGAGGAAGAAGAGGCTGCACGAGCGGAAGAGTCGAGTCCCACCAAAGAAACCGTTGCGGGAGACGAAGACAAGTATACTGCGGAAACAGCTAAGCGACGAAAGCCGCAAAGCTGAGGCCAATTCAATGGAGAATCGAGGGCAGGCGGACATCTCAAGTCAGATGTACGCATAGAAGTAACCGACTTATTCGACGATAATACAAGTCCCAGAAACCACAGCACAAGACAAATTCTAGTTGATAAATATTACAAACATTCCGATGGTGAAGGGGAATTCGACGATGGGGACGATACAGAGTATTCTTTTGACTCAGATGGAGATGAAATCGTAATCAGAACAAACGATAAGTATGTAATGGAACCAAAGAGAAGCGAAACTTTGCGTTTTCTCCACAAAATATGGGACACATAAAGCAGAAAAAGTATTCCGAAACACAGCCACTAGTGGAAACAGTCCAAGAGGCGCAACCAAACTCAATTCCGAGATTATCAAGACGAGACAGCAAGAAGCGGGACAACAATACCAGAAGGCAAACCTCATCGGAGCCCCCTCACAACCGACTATCCATTTCCAAGTTCGATTCGATAGCTATTGAAGACGAAAATACACACCCCGCAACCACATCTTTGAATGATCGAAACTATCAAAGTGAAACTGAGTTAGGCAATCTTGAGGGGTCACGAGAACGCAATGTGCCCAAGTATATGGAGTGGTACTACAATAAGAAAAAATCGTCTTTAAGCGGCCGTACCTCGACGGAGTCTTCGAAATCTCAACCAGCAAGCAAAAGAAAAGTTGATGCATCGGAAAAACGCGTTTCAAAGACACGTGTCGCCATCCAGTCCCATGATTATGATTTCCATGATGATGGTGGAAAATATAAACCTGAACCGGCCCCACGCAGGTCCCCGCCGAAAGGCACTCGTTTGCTTAAGGAGGACAGAGCTTTGAATAAGCAGCGTAGACCAAAAAAAGAGACTGACACAAATCACCCACTACTGCAGCACTCTGAGCATCGGTTTGAGCGCGAAAGTGCAATGGAAGTTCCAGCACAGCCTACCAAACTGCCTCACTATATGTACCCAGAAACTCCTCCGTATGCAGCAACAGCTGCTTTAGACAAGGAGCTCCCAACACAAAGGCAGCACCCAAAGCCGTCCCCATTAAAGAAAATGAAGTTAAAGTGACAAACTCGAAAATAAATCATCTTAAGCAAGGTCGTAGCTTCGCACATCAGACATCATCGCATGCACAAAAACAGTTAAATGCTTCGACGCTCGAGGATGACCATGATTCAGGCATAGCTATGAACTCCCTTTTAAACAGCCTGGGCCGTCGCAATCCGATAGCCGAGAAAAAAAGCGTATTCTCCATTGCCTACGACGATGTCAGTCGGGTCAAAAAGATTCCCTCAGGTGGCGAGTCCCCACAATACTCGTAATGCGAGTTCTGCGAATCATTTAATGTAGCAATCAAATGTGATAGCCTCAAAGGCTCCTTACATACAAATCATCGAACTAATGCTAAATGCAATACTTGTTGTCTATAGAATGTTGAAAATGTTCAACTCGTTTCAGTTCAACGGAAATACATCCAGATCCCTATTAATTAGTCGCTTTCATTACAATCATAAGCAGATAATTTTAGTATAATGTTTTATATGTAACTTAGTACTTTAGTAGAAGCTCGGTATATACCGTACAAATTAATTCCATGTACATATGTACTTATAGGCATATCTTTTAAGGCATACTACCAATAACTCTGAATATTAACTCATTGTAATCAGACAATTGCATTCGTCGGTTATACCCTTGCAGAGGGTATTAAACATACATATTATAGAATACCACTATAGCTGCCATATAAAAAACATGTCTTTGTAAGAGAAGCTTTTTTTTTTATTCTAAAGATATTTAAACCAACCAAACGGTACAAACAGTTTCATTTTTGGTTGATTGTAACCTTGATTGTAACCGGATCAGTATTACTGATTCAGTAAGTTGCATAGCTGTCACAGGAACGATCGGTCAATAAACAAGTCTTTGCGAGAATACCATTTTAGTTACATGTGTATATTAGTTACATACATTTGTAAATAATATATATGCAAATATTACTTATAACTATTATCAGTCCATATTTCGTAAATCTCAGTAGCTTTGGTAAATCAAGTAGTTTAATTTCTTTTTACAGCCTAAGGGAGGGATATATGTACATATGTATGTATGTACACTGGACACAACATACATATAAACACACAAAAAAGTGAAACAATTAATTCAACGCTACTTCATACTAAATATGTAGGTACAAATGTACCTATGAAAGACATGGCAATTTTTGACCACATACGAAGGCTGTCTGAAAATTTGTTCACGAATGGAACAATCTGAAATGGCTCTCCACAGCGGGCATCGGAACTAAGCTGGTACAATACTTCACATTTTACATGCATTTTTATACCCGTACTCAAAAAAGAGTTAAGGGGTATATTAAATTTGTGGGAAAAGTGGATGTGTGTAACACAGAGAAGGAAAATTTTCCGACCCCATAAAGTATATACATATATTCTTTATCAGCATGAAAAGCAGAGTCGATATAGCCATGTCCGTCTGTTTTTCATTCCGTCTGTACGATAAAACTAAAACAGTATTCTGGCTATAATATTGATACGATCTGATCCAGATTCGGCAATCTGGTAGATATGGTCATGTCGCTCGCATAAGCGTAAGGCGCATCCCAAGAGCTGTTGCCCGTAATCGAAAGTGTATTATTATATTAATATTATTACTAAACCTTCGCCAGAATGCGCGGCAAAAGCATCGTATAGAGGCGTGCCTCCTCCATGTCACCCCATACCATAATTTATGTTTAATAGTTTTAAGTTCTTCAAATTTGTGTTTATTGTTCTTCGCACATGCTGAGCTATCAATTAAAGTAGAAAACATTACATTTCATTTTGTCTTATTCGACCAGAGAATGCTGCGCTATTCTATTAGTTCACAGGCCCGTGGTTCATGGTCCGCAGCGATCATCATCATCTTTGGTATATCCCTATTCAATAGACACGGAACTTTTTGGGGTCTCTTGGACTTTAGATTGTTAGCTGTAAGTATTATTCATATTTTTGAAGGGTTTGCCTCCATAGAATATTTTTTTTGGAATTATCAGATTATTTAAATGGGTCTTGCCTCACGAATCTCATCACATTTTTCTCCAGAATTCGGAATATTTTTGATTTTTTTTCCCGTGTTTCCTCTTAAATAGTATGTTTTATTGCATTATCATTACGTCAATGTTTCGGCAAATATTCCGGTACGAAAATCCATTTTTGTGGACTTTTTCATGTCCTCATGTCTTGTAGCTCGGCCAAAAATTGGCCGATTGCTTGGTAGTACCTGGAATTGAAAGCAATGAAACGACTAAAAAAATGAAATTAAAGGGTAGTCTGCCCGCGCCATACCCATCCACTATCCAGGTGTCGTTGTGGGAACCACCGGGGCTACCCAACATGAAGCTTCAGCTCACTGCCACATTTGGTATACAAGGCACGCATCATACGCGGTGGCACTAGGTTATCCGCAAGGCCCGATATGAACAGAAATGGATACTAAGGAGGGAATGACAATTGAGAAGGTGATGACCATTCTATAGCTAAAAAAGGAAACGAACTTACCTTATTCTTATAGAGTATATACCGACGGATGCACCAGCTCCACAGCTCGGGTATGCTATGCTGAACGTGTTCTCCACAATGGCGCATAGACAGCATCAGCGGCCACATCGACGACGACGGCGCCGCCAAGAGAGCCAGAGCCAAGAGCGCCCAAAGAGGATCGGATCAGTTGAGAGTGATCCAGATCATGGCGTGTGTGGAGATAGTCAATGGCAGGCCGCGTTCCGTGGGTACAGTGGACAGGCCATAACCCCGATACTCTACCATCAGAATGTTGCAATGTAGATGGTGATAAGTCATGAAATACGATTGACTTGCATTTTGCATGTCCCATGTTCCCATGAAAGTAGAGCACAGAACGGACTTGGCTTATCTTATCCAAAAGGCAACGTAACATCGTCGGGCGGCAAGTTGCGAGAGTTGGTGGGCAAATCCGGATGATACAGGAGCAGGGCAGGTCTTGGGCGTAGTAGAATATCACTGCAACGAGACAATACACTTAGTGGATGACGTTCTCTGAACATTACTTACTTGTATTTTGTACGCACACAGAGTACAGAGTCCTCCACATAATGTGTGGTTAAAATTGAACCAGTGATGACACACTGAAGAAAAATGTGTGGTTAAAATTGAACCAGGTGTCATCACTGAAGAAAAATGTGTGGTTATAATTGAACCAGTGATGACACACTGAAGAAAAATGTGTGGTTATAATTGAACCAGTGATGACACACTGAAGAAAAATGTGTGGTTATAATTGAACAGGTGTCACCACTAATATACATACTGATGATTTGAGCACGATGCTATCACGATAGTATCGATTGTAATATACAAGATATTTATGCACGGGGGTGTCACTAACCATACAGTACAACCACCAGCCGAAGACCAGGGGACCTGGGACAGAAAACTCAGCTGCGCCCCTTTCGTTGTATGAACTGGCACATCTATATACTGTATGGTTAGTGGTGGTGTGGAGCATGTTGCCGAGCTACACCCAAAATGTTGCTGATACATTAGTTTGATTGAGTCTGATATCGATAGCCAATTTTATCGATATTTAAATTTATAAACTAAATTCCGTTTATTTCTGTTTTTATTCGTTAACCTTCAAGGAGCATAACCGTGAGGTGTTCGATCTTTTATCAAGCGAAATGAATCGTTCAGACAGAGTTTCGATGAGCTGGCTTGGGTCAACGAAATAAACTCGAGCACATCAGACACATTGGCTCACAGTACAACCCCCCTAAAGTCAAAATCTGAGCTATTACCTTTCTCTAAACCTATGGGGGCTGTCGAGAGACTGAAATATATGCGCGACAGCTTCGATATGTTTTTGATTTGCTCCTAAACTTCTAAACTTGGTGGCGGCGGGGAGCTGTTGCTCACAAGTGTTTTACTCATATGCCGTTTCATACATATTTTCCAAAGTTTTGTCCACGTTGCGGTGTTTCCTGGCCATTTTTTCCCGCAAGTGGACCTTGTCCCAAAGGAGCGGGAAATAATTGGCCAGGTATTGCAGCGGCAGCAAATTTGTGTGCGTCGGTGGGCATTACGTGCAGGTAGAAATATTTGAGGCTTGTTCCCTCCAACTTTACGGCAGCAATTGCCAACGCCTTCCAACGGTTAACATATTTTTCTGAAATTTTGTTTAAAATACGGCCGTACACCGGGAATGGGTCAATAAGATTTGAGTATATACGTCCTGGAGATATATTTTTCTCTAGATCGTATAGTCTCTGAGATCTAGGCGCTCATCAAGACGGACGGACAAACGGACATGGCTATATCGACTCGGCTATTGATGCTGATCAAGAATATATATACTTTATGGGGTCGGAAACGTTTCCTTCTCTGCGTTGCACACATCCTCTTTTACCACAAATCTAATAACCCCTTAACTCTTTTTTCAGTACGGGTATAAAAAGTAGAAAACAAACATTATTTCTGTTCGATTCTAGGCGTCCCGCAGCCACGCAAATAAATTAGTGGACAGCTTAGTTCTTAAGCACGCTTCCACGAAGCTGAATTAAAAAACTTCATACATAAACAGGACATACATACAACCGAGGCGCGACCGCACCGCACCAACACCCTGCAGACGATTTTGCGAGAAGAAGGAAGTCTCTGCCCACCACAACAAACGTAAAAACTTATTTGTATGGCTATTTGGATGAGAGAGGAAACTGGAAAATGTGGTCATTTTTGGGAGTAAATGTAAAAATCAAGTAGAAAAGTATATCTATCTTGATATATCGGAACAGCGTGCTAATGCAAATGTGAAAACCCTGGCGTCAGAACCTTTGAGAGATTTGATTCTCCTCGTATTCGGGCATCACTTTCAGCGAAAAGGTGTCGGGTAGTGTAGTGTATGCGAATATGGATGCTATCTCTCTCGTACGTATTCCTGTTCCTCCGTATTCATTTCTTTTTAAAACCATTTTTTTATTATAAAGATTCGATACGATTCACAATTCAGGAGTTTCTCCAGCAAACTTCAATGCCCCAGAATGCGCGAAGAATGCATAATAATATGCACCATACTTTGTTATATTATGAATAAACCGTGCACTGGAAAATATACACGTCTTATATAACAATTTTCCGAGCCCTTGTTTCTTTTATCCCAATTTTTTTAGTAGTTACTTTGCTATTGGGGACGGAGACAAATATAACAAAATCGGTTCAGCGGTTCTCGAGTTATAAGTTGTCGAATTAAAACGACTTTCTTTTATATATATGTACATATCTATGTACAAATAGATGTATAGATGGAAGTTCCATAATTAAAATGAGTAGGAAACGTCAAATAGAATATTGTCGCCGCACGTGGGCCGCAACTTCCAACTTCAAGACTGAAAATGATTCCCTAAACGACGTCTAATTAATCAACCTTAATTTAATATACATATGTACATAAGTATAAATAAAACAACAGATTTTATATTAAAAAAAAAAGGGAAGCTTTGCTATTCCATGAATAGAACCATTCAACTCCGCTTGTTGGAATACGATTAATATTCCGAAAAAAAAGAGTGGGTGTTGAACGTAGAATGTGAGCAATAACGGTTGTCATCGCGGGTGAAAGTAGTTGTAAATACAAACGAGAAGGAACGTGTGAGTCGCTTCTGGGGACGCGACTCTACTTATACCCGTACTCAGTCAGTAAATACATTTTTGAGATATGATTTTTTAGAATTTTAGAAAAAAAAAAAATTTTACATTTTACATTTTTTTGCTACATCTGTTATCTACATCTACATCTACAATGTATATTTTACATCTAAAATGTAGATTATAGATGTACCATTTATATTCTGCATCTCCTCCGCTAGGGGTTGCTCGCGCACTGAACGCGGCAGAGTGTGCGAGCGAGAGAGAGAATGAGTTGTGTTTGTCTTGCAGGAGGGGGCGGGGGAACCAACTGAAAATTAATTTCTTCATTCTGGCTATAATTATGATCCGATCTGATTCATGTTCAGCAATCTGGTAGATATGGTCATTCTCTACGATACTGCGTTTTTAGTTTTATCGTATCTTTAAAATTGTGCCTGCCACAGATTTTCGTCCTTTGTGGGGGCGGAAGGGGGCGGGCGAAATTTTGAAATACACTTGTAGCAGTGTGATATCACATGAGTCTTGAAACCAAATTTGGTTGCCCTAACTCTTATAGTCTCTGAGAACCAGGCGTCAAACAAGACGGACAGACGGACAGACAGACATGGCTCTATCGACTCGGCTATTGATGCTGATCAAGAATATATATACTTTATGGGGTCGGAAAATTTTCCTTCTCTGTGTTACACACATCCACTTTTCCCACAAATTTAATATACCCCTTAACTCTTTTTTGAGTACGGGTATAAAAATGCATGTAAAATGTGAAGTATTGTACCAGCTTAGTTCCGATGCCCGCTGTGGAGAGCCATTTCAGATTGTTCCATTCGTGAACAAATTTTCAGACAGCCTTCGTATGTGGTCAAAAATTGCCATGTCTTTCATAGGTACATTTGTACCTACATATTTAGTATGAAGTAGCGTTGAATTAATTGTTTCACTTTTTTGTGTGTTTATATGTATGTTGTGTCCAGTGTACATACATACATATGTACATATATCCCTCCCTTAGGCTGTAAAAAGAAATTAAACTACTTGATTTACCAAAGCTACTGAGATTTACGAAATATGGACTGATAATAGTTATAAGTAATATTTGCATATATATTATTTACAAATGTATGTAACTAATATACACATGTAACTAAAATGGTATTCTCGCAAAGACTTGTTTATTGACCGATCGTTCCTGTGACAGCTATGCAACTTACTGAATCAGTAATACTGATCCGGTTACAATCAAGGTTACAATCAACCAAAAATGAAACTGTTTGTACCGTTTGGTTGGTTTAAATATCTTTAGAATAAAAAAAAAAGCTTCTCTTACAAAGACATGTTTTTTATATGGCAGCTATAGTGGTATTCTATAATATGTATGTTTAATACCCTCTGCAAGGGTATAACCGACGAATGCAATTGTCTGATTACAATGAGTTAATATTCAGAGTTATTGGTAGTATGCCTTAAAAGATATGCCTATAAGTACATATGTACATGGAATTAATTTGTACGGTATATACCGAGCTTCTACTAAAGTACTAAGTTACATATAAAACATTATACTAAAATTATCTGCTTATGATTGTAATGAAAGCGACTAATTAATAGGGATCTGGATGTATTTCCGTTGAACTGAAACGAGTTGAACATTTTCAACATTCTATAGACAACAAGTATTGCATTTAGCATTAGTTCGATGATTTGTAGGTAAGGAGCCTTTGAGGCTATCACATTTGATTGCTACATTAAATGATTCGCAGAACTCGCATTACGAGTATTGTGGGGACTCGCCACCTGAGGGAATCTTTTTGACCCGACTGACATCGTCGTAGGCAATGGAGAATACGCTTTTTTTCTCGGCTATCGGATTGCGACGGCCCAGGCTGTTTAAAAGGGAGTTCATAGCTATGCCTGAATCATGGTCATCCTCGAGCGTCGAAGCATTTAACTGTTTTTGTGCATGCGATGATGTCTGATGTGCGAAGCTACGACCTTGCTTAAGATGATTTATTTTCGAGTTTGTCACTTTAACTTCATTTTCTTTAATGGGGGACGGCTTTGGGTGCTGCCTTTGTGTTGGGAGCTCCTTGTCTAAAGCAGCTGTTGCTGCATACGGAGGAGTTTCTGGGTACATATAGTGAGGCAGTTTGGTAGGCTGTGCTGGAACTTCCATTGCACTTTCGCGCTCAAACCGATGCTCAGAGTGCTGCAGTAGTGGGTGATTTGTGTCAGTCTCTTTTTTTGGTCTACGCTGCTTATTCAAAGCTCTGTCCTCCTTAAGCAAACGAGTGCCTTTCGGCGGGGACCTGCGTGGGGCCGGTTCAGGTTTATATTTTCCACCATCATCATGGAAATCATAATCATGGGACTGGATGGCGACACGTGTCTTTGAAACGCGTTTTTCCGATGCATCAACTTTTCTTTTGCTTGCTGGTTGAGATTTCGAAGACTCCGTCGAGGTACGGCCGCTTAAAGACGATTTTTTCTTATTGTAGTACCACTCCATATACTTGGGCACATTGCGTTCTCGTGACCCCTCAAGATTGCCTAACTCAGTTTCACTTTGATAGTTTCGATCATTCAAAGATGTGGTTGCGGGGTGTGTATTTTCGTCTTCAATAGCTATCGAATCGAACTTGGAAATGGATAGTCGGTTGTGAGGGGGCTCCGATGAGGTTTGCCTTCTGGTATTGTTGTCCCGCTTCTTGCTGTCTCGTCTTGATAATCTCGGAATTGAGTTTGGTTGCGCCTCTTGGACTGTTTCCACTAGTGGCTGTGTTTCGGAATACTTTTTCTGCTTTATGTGTCCCATATTTTGTGGAGAAAACGCAAAGTTTCGCTTCTCTTTTGGTTCCATTACATACTTATCGTTTGTTCTGATTACGATTTCATCTCCATCTGAGTCAAAAGAATACTCTGTATCGTCCCCATCGTCGAATTCCCCTTCACCATCGGAATGTTTGTAATATTTATCAACTAGAATTTGTCTTGTGCTGTGGTTTCTGGGACTTGTATTATCGTCGAATAAGTCGGTTACTTCTATGCGTACATCTGACTTGAGATGTCCGCCTGCCCTCGATTCTCCATTGGAATTGGCCTCAGCTTTGCGGCTTTCGTCGCTTAGCTGTTTCCGCAGTATACTTGTCTTCGTCTCCCGCAACGGTTTCTTTGGTGGGACTCGACTCTTCCGCTCGTGCAGCTCTTCTTCCTCTTTAATGGGCGTGCGGATTTTACGTTTCACCTCTTCCACCATTACGATCCTTTTACGTGGCTGCTTCCGACGCTTCTTCGTCCGTCGACGCTTGATCCAGAACGTACCTTCAGGGCTGTTTGGCGGAATAAACCGCACATATTCATAGCCATCTTCAGACATGGATTCATCATTCTCACTTCGAGCACGACGATGCGACGACTTCGAGATCATATGTGCTTGTGAACTGACGGATGTGTGCCCGATAAGGTTTTCAACTGTATCAGTTTGCGTTCCGGCATCACAGTCGGTCTGCGTGCCAATAGCCATCGACTGACCTGGCAGACTCTGTGTTTCTAGTGCCACTTCCTGCGTATAGCCGGACTCCAATTTGTCCTTCTCGAGCAGTATCTGTCGCAGCAGCGAATTCTGTTGCTTAAGAGAGTGTTCCAGCTCTTGGGTAAGAGAGTGATTCGATATAGCAGGCCGCAATTTGGAAGTGGCTTCAACAGCTTGCTCTGGCTGCGTGTGTATGACCTTTACTTCCGGTTCCATCTGAGAATAGACAATACTGTTGGGCCCTGATTTTACCAATGGATAGGTATCGACCTTTAAAGTGGAGGCTTGTTGTACTTCGTTCGGCATGGATTGGATGTAGGTTGCCCCTGGTACTATTTGATAGTGCTCGCGAATAATCTGCTTGCCGTCCGGCTGCTCTTCAATAAATCTCCGCATAAGAATCTCTTTACCCGTATTGTCCACCATTAGCAGTTGTGGATGTGACAGGTTTCCCAAGGGCTTTAGTGGGACGTTTACGTAAATATTGTCATCGTCTAGCGCTGCAGCATCGTGAATTTTATCTCTTGTCATGAGTTGTAGAATTTCCACGTTTCCTTCTTTTATAAACAGTTCGCGTTTGCCTTTCATACTGTTTTGGGCGGCGGTAAAGTCCATGTCGCTACCCCGATCTATTTCGTGTCTCCGCATAGAGTCGTCGTCAATTTGGTGGGTTTCGGTTTCACAGCGCTGTCTCTGCGCATAGTCCAATTGTTTAATTACCCGGTTACGGCTAATGTCATCCACTATATCTCGATTTTCCACTAAGTCTTCCATGTATATGTCGCGGTCATTAATAAGATTAGTTCTAGAGTTATGAAAACTAAGATGAAGATCGTCTTTGGCTGTACGTTGTTTTCTAAAAAATAAAATGAAATTAAACCACGTTAATGTGTGATAACATTTCGCGAAAGATCGAAGTGCATACTTAATGCGTCCTTGTTGGTCCTCAGCTGATTGTATATGACGCTTCTCTCGGGCATCCTGAAATGTCCCTACGTTTTCGCTAGGATGTTCACGTCCGTCGCGGAACTCCCATCGGGTAGGTTTCGTTCTGGTATTCGGGGGCTTCTCCGCTGACCAGGCCTCGCGTCTTCCCATCCACTCTGCGACCTGCAAATCACACAATAGTCATTTTCAGTAAGTGTGCTACATATAATATATGTGCATATTTGAATACTAATGCTTTCTATAAATTCGAATGGTTTACACTCGTATGTATTAGATGCAGATTTTGTGGAGCGAGCTTTTGTTTGTACTCGTAGTTGCAATAAAAACAATATTTAAAAATTTAAATTGAAATTGAGAGCTTTTGCATTTTGCCGTGGGTAAGTGCGTTTTCTTTACGTTAACTACTACCGTTGAATTCGAAAAAGATCAAAATCTACCTGAACAGATTTTGTATGCTTTCCATTTGCCATTTCCCTATGCACTAGATGCACATCGTCTTCAGCTCTACTGATATTAACTATTCTTTTGCTACAAGAGAAAAAATAAAAGATAATACATAGAATTGTTTTGTTGTTGATTATTAAAAACTTTCTCTGAAAATTGATTTAAGACAATCATGTTGAACTTAGTACATAGTCTCTGGTTAAGTAATGTATTATTTTTCAATATAGATAAATATATTAATTATTGTATTACCATAACTGCCTAGGAAACGTTCGTTTGAACTTGTTGTGGACAAAATCGTATGGTTTTTATAAATTGTCCAACCAATCTTAAAAATCCGTACCTTTACAAGATTCTTCAAAGCCAAATATGGAAGTCAAATTGTATTAAAATCGGATGAATTTACCATCACTTGGACTATCCATCTCTCTGAAGGAGTTTTATCAGTAGCTTTCTATCTGTTTTCCCATTATTATTATGTTCTCTGAGGTTGGGGCTGGGCTCATTAGGACGGACAGAAGAACATGGCTACATTGAATCGGAAATTTATTGTATACTCTTTATATAACTACAGTTTATTCTATCAGAAACGTTTCCTTCTGGTCGTTACATACATTTTGACTACCGCAATATAACCTTACCCTCTTTGAGTACCACGTAAATACATATGTATCTACAATGTACATATGTATATATTTATCAGGGACAGTAATCATTATAAGTTATATTTTAAAACTGGTAATGATTATATGGGAATTTTATACGATTTTCTTCAATGAAAATATTTATAATTTAATTTAAAAATTTAAGAAACATTACACATGCTCATTATTTTGTATCAAAAAAAATTGAACTTACAAACAATGATGATTATAAATGATGTTTATTTTTTTCGCTCAAAAAAATGTATAAAAAAAAATGTAGGCTTCGGAAACCGAAGCTTTAAAGTAGAGCCCTGGGCGATGGTGAGCTATTAATTAATTTTTGCAAAGTTTGATCGAATAAAAAAAAATATTTTGACCGATCGTTTGCAAAGCGATTATAATTTTTGTTTACTCTTATGTTGTATATAAAGTAGGTCTGCAAATATTTCGTAAGGTATTTTCATCTTCTTATCACAGCCCATTAACTTTTGATCGCGATTTTAGTGTTTTTGGATCAAGTAATGCCTTGATTGACGTATACTAATATTTGTCTGTGCGTTTGTTACTTTTTTAATTAGCATGACGCAATTGCGTTTATCTTAATTACAAGAGGTACGAAATTAACGAAGTCAACAAATACAATTGGAACTGAGACAAGCGAGACGATTCGTTTATTCGTCTCGCGTTGGAGTACGACCCATCGAAAGTGCTAATGGGTGCTATGGACAAAAAAGGTCCACATTGTCATGGGATCTATGTAGGAAAAGTGCAACTACCAGAAATTTAGACACCGCCAGAACTATTTAACGGTTTGCTCGGCACGGATCTAGATTTAAGTCTGTTCTTGAAGGCCATTCATACATTCAATTCATGCTTCAAAATGACATCGTTCGGAGCAACAGAAATATACAACAATACTGCGGCAAATGGTCAACGATTCAATTTAACATTCAAGATCAAAGGACAGTGTCCCACATGTGGGCTCATTGCTGCCAATGCCAAACGAAGCACAAAGTACATTTTTTCAAATATACTTCATGAGGACATAAATCCTGTAGACCACGAGCACGCTCTCGCCAATAGTGAGATGTACGTACCCTCAATAAGAACAATGAACTATGAAATTTGTACAATCATACATGCAAAAATTTGAAAGTGACAATGACGCTTTTGTCATCAATCCTGATAAAAAACCAGATGGAGGGCACGTGTACCCAACGTTCCTGGGTTAATCGTTGGCACCGCGGAACAGATTGTGATTCTAAGAAAAAATAGTAATCAAGAGTTAATTAAGATAACACTTCCCGACACCATTTTTCCGCTTCGAGCCAAAGCAACTATGGCAGAACTTTTTTTAAAGAATTAAAAAAAAGTATTTTTAGTATGCTTTTTTCAGAGGTAGAGCTTCTTTTTTTCATATAACTTAAATATCTTACATCCGGTTGTAATTAACTTTGCCATTCTGAAAAGCTTATTGATGCAGCTTGAAACTAGACCCAAGCACTTTGTGGTTTTAGCTTACCGTCTGGGAAATATTAAGCTTTCAAATGTAAAAATTATTATTTTTGTATGCGGTATTTTTTCAAATTTTTCACTTTAAAAATTCAGGAAAAGTCCTGTGTCCTTATATTTTTTTTGGATTGGCGGTTTTTAAAATATTGTTCATTAATATCTATGGAGAAACGGATGAGCTTGGTTGGTTGGTTGACCAATCCTCCGAATATTACATTTTACCGCTTGAAACGTTTTCAAAAAGTCTTAAAAAAAGTTCTGTCCTAGAAAACAACCAGATTAAAATTAAAATCTCCCAATCTATCAGAAGATGTCGGTTGGGTTCGGAAAAAAGTTCAATTTTGTCGAGTAGTGTAATTTACTGAAACATTTGCAAATCAATTGATAGATATATGCGATGAAAATATGCTTTAATATTGCCAAAAGATTTCTGCGCAATTGTTGATTGATTCACAAAATCCTCTCATTGATCATGTATGGAAAGATTAATTCTTGCTACGGCAGTTAAAGTTTCTAACGCAGGTAAATAGACGGGAATCTCACAGTCCTTTAAACCCGTTTCACCTAGGCATTAAAGATAACAAAGAATTCACCAAGATCACTATAATTTAGTCTAGTCTTCTATTAAAAAATAAATGTATCCCCATATTAGTTGAGCATCGGGTATAATATGGAGGCCAATCCTGACCGACTGCGCAAGCGTCTTAAAATCCGATCCATATCGATGCCTTGCTCATTTGAAAATTTTCCATATAGTCTTTTCATGCGTGGGGAGATAATTGTCGGACGGTACTTTACATTTTATAGCTATATTGTATTTACTTAAAATAAAACTGAGGCATAAGAGCCCCGTTCTTTAATAGCTGTGACCTTAGATGGCCATTGTTGAACTAACGAGTCAGTCGGCAGGGAAAAACACATTTACATATACTAAAGTTTAATCTACTCACGAGACTAACTGCTTGACCCTTCAACATATTTATGCAAAATGGTATAATTCAACAAGATAGAGTTGTAAAGTCTCCAAGTTTGCTACTTACGTTGCTGCACCGTACAGAGGGCACCACGAGCATATGCAGCAAAGAAGTAGGATGAGGACGGTAAAAGCAACCAGAGTGGCCAGAAGTATGAGCAGCCAGAAGAGCACCTTGTTTTCAGCCTTATATTGAGTCTGCAGTGGTGTTAGATTCTGTTAAGGCAGTGTAGGCCAATCATTGAGTCAACCAATTTAAAAAAACTTACGTTTGTCTGCAATGTGTCTTGCGGCATAATTGCATAGGAATTGTTGTGCTGGGATAGGCGCTGCTGTATATCCGATATGTCAACTACCGACGTGCTGCCATACAGCACTGTTGCGGTAACGACACTACGCTCCTTAATACTTGGATTATTTAACGGTATGTCTTTGGCACCCGGCTCATCAGGTAGCAGCGGTCGTATTGAGTGAATTAACACCTTTCCGCCGGTTATGGCAGACAGCGTTTCTTCAGTTTTAGCCTTATCTGGGTTGTGACCTGGTACCACAAAAGTCACCACGCGCTTCCGACTCTCCGGTGGGTAAATGCGAATCGTTGTTGTCGAGAACCGCACAGGTACTCCCAGGTCGTAGGCACGAGCAATTAGAATAAACATTTCGTTGTCATCGGCAGAGCTGGATGGAGATGTACTTGGATCCCGATGTCTTCGTTCACTGGCATCCGTCATGGACCGCAATTGAATCTTTTCCTGAACTGTCAATTCCCCGGTGACCTTGTCTAATTTAAATTTGTTTTCATAGTTGCCGCTGATCAGTTCGTACCGCACTTCGTTGTTGGGCGCCGTAGCGTCTTTGTCTTCCGCATGTACTACGGCCGTGGTAGTGAAGCTTGAGAGATCCGGCGTCAAAATGAACTCATATAGATCCTTGTCAAATATCGGCGTCTCATCGTTTACATCTATTAGCTTGATGATTAGAGGCACTTGTGCTCGATTACCTTCACCGTCCATGTCCCGAGCCTCTACGTATAGGTGATATTCCGGCATTACCTCGCGATCATAGCCATGATTATTCGTCGATACAGTGATTAATCCACTTTCTGCATCGAGGTTAACAGATGTATTAAGGTAACCCAGAATGGCAGTATATCGCACTTTGCCACCCAATCCCGAGTCTAAGTCAGTGGCATGCACTTGCACCACCTTAGTTCCCACTGTCATATTCTCGGGAAGCTCCACTGTATAGGAGGGCTGGTCGAATACTGGTGCATTATCGTTAACGTCATTGATGTAGACGGTGACGTTCACAATAGCCGTGAGATTCGTAGCCGGACCCACTTCCTGGGCCAGCACCTGAAACTGCACCGAGTGTCGCATCTCGTAGTTCAACAGCGTATTGTCTCGAACGCGCACTAGAAATGATGCACTGCGCTCTGCTACATTTGGTGTAATCTCAAATGTTCCATTATTGTTTAGCAATGTCAGCGAGAAAACTCCATTCTTTCCAGTATCGTCGTCATAGATGCGCGGTACATATGGGTCCACGAATATTAGTGCAGTGCCTTGCGGTGCATTTTCGTCTACCCTCGATACGTAGCTGCAGCAAAGAAATAGCGATAGGGGTTTAGTTGGAGTAAGAGTCAAGGAGATAAAATGGTGGAAAGGCGGGAGGATAACACTTACTGATCGTTTTCGAAGTATGGAGGTGAATTGGTACGATCTGGCAGAAAGAACGCCAATTGAACAGTAGATGCCAATGCTGGCGGCTCGTCCCGACCAACCTTAACTTCTTCCGCAATTACCGTAAGCAGAACAGGATCACCCACATGCGTTATAAAGGCAATATCTTCAAGTGGTCGCATTAAAAATATTTCACCTGAAAAAGAAAAAAGGTAAAGCAATACAAAAATATCAGCCTATAAACTATATTTTCAAAAGAAGTAGAAGGAATTGATAGTTTAAGGTCTGAAAGTTGTAATACCCAAGCGATAGTTCTATATTAACTAAACTCGTATTACTGAACACTTTCAATCGTTTGATTAATCTGTTTCGAGTAATAAAGTTGTTCTGACAAAGACTGACAAAAGGGTCTGGGTCTGCGCTAAGTTATTATCAGATAACTACCCATATCCTATAGTTTATAACCAGATATATGTGCTGTGTTATTGGAAATATATTTACTTAGAAATTAATAAGTATGCTGAGATCTTCATGGAAGGGTCGCCACAAACGACAGTTTGAAAATATGCTTCCCATTGCAATGGAGATGGTATGGGCACACATGCACATCGATGACGAGAAGGTGATGAGGTAGACGGGTAGCCATTATATTCAAGAGCCTGCTGTGGCATTCCGAATGCGGCGTCAGAGCAAAAGCCATCAAACTGCTACTGGGAAGTAGAGACGATTCGAGTCGAGATGGGACGGGACAGTAAGGGACGGGACGGGACTAGCACGAAACAAGGAAGTCTCACTGCAGTGGATCCATTGATGGGTTATGGATGCGGGAAATGAAGAGGCGGGTAGAATTGTGGCAAAGAACTTGGCCGCCACGAACGAACGGGTATTACTGCTGTGGTCGGGACAAGTTGGTGTTGGTGAGCCAAAGAGAGAAGAGGTGAAGATGGTTTTTGCAATCTAACGAGTCTAACTACAAAGCGGGTTGCCGTTCGCCAGTAGTTATGTTAATATCGGTTGCTTGATGTTGCGCTGCTGCTATTTTCTTGCTTGAATAGAATCATTGTTGTGGTTTTGGATTTTTGTCCAATTTATTTTGCTTGCGTTACTTGTGCCCTATGTTCTTCGCCTGTAGCACTGAAAATGTTTTTTAGTTCCTCAGACTAGTTCCTCAAAGCTATTATACCAGCGATAACTAGCCGTTTGTTTACTCGAAACTTTAGAATTTTTCTTTTGTGTTTTATCATTTTATTTTATCCCAACCAAATTCAAATTTTTTAAAGTTAAAACAAAATAATAATAATTATTTATAAAAAAATATGTACTGGGGATATATACCGCTTGTATCGTTGATGTCAAAAAACGATGTAAATGGGTTGTTTTCTGAGACCAATCCAAATCGAATCTCTCTTGGGTTTCCTTTGTCGCCATCCTCCGCATGTACTTGCAATATCTTCAGTTGAATTAGATCAATTAATCGTAACTATAAAGATGAATAGTGGAACTCAAAAATGTACCTTATCGCCTGGGAGAATGCCAGTGGGCAATTTGGTAACTGGCGGCGCCGAAGTGAAAACAGGAGGCTGATCTTGAACATCCTGGACGATAACTACAATTTCCATGCCAGCGATATTGCGACTATCCTGGCCAGGCTCAGCGTACGCATCCTATACGAAGGTAGTGAGAAACAGACAGGCGAATCGAATTGGCTTTTACTCACATTGGCAAGTATCGTTAGATGGTACATGGCTTGCTTTTCGAAGTCCAATGGACCCAAAAGAAAAACTGTACCTTCTGTCGTCTCGGATGATACAATTTTTTGTCTTATCGCAAAAAGCGGAGAACCCTGTTGGGAGGAAAGAAGCTCAGAATGCCTGTTAAGTGCGGCATTAACCATAAACTTACCCATAACTCGAGGTAGACTGGTTTTTGAAACAGCGGATTCTTTCGCGCAATTACGTAATTTAATTCCGTGCCGCGTTTTGAATCCTTAAAAAAAAAAGAAAAAATGTCTGTCATTTGAAACGTGTATGAAACTAACTACTTTATTTATAAATTTAAATTTTTAAGAAGGGAGTAGGTATAAAACTTAGACTTAATAAAACATAATTCCATAGACGGATCCATTTCTTCTTTCTTCTGGCCGTAACAAACACTCGTAATTATGGGATCGTATAATTATATATTTGGTAGTTTCTATTTTTGTGACAAACGGACGGACAATAAAGATTATGTATTCATAGATACATATGCATATATGCACACATATTATATATACATACATACATACATACTTTATACACTGAATTCGTCTGCGCTATCTGCACTCTGGCTTATCCGATAGGGTATAATGAGGTTTCTAATTTATGAGTCTAGCTTGAGCTAGACGTAGAGCTGGAAACGGAACTGAAAGTTTTGACGGACATGTTTAGTAGATCTCTCTTTTGAAAAATGATAAATGCTTAAAATTTCGATTTAAATCAATCTGGTATCACGATTAAAAAACATCTTGAGGGATATTACTTCTACTTGACATTTGACCCGTTTTGATTAAAGCTAGGAAATAACATATTAGCAATGTTCTCACCTCAGGTATCATTATAATGCCGGGCTTGTGTGGAAATATGAGGTCATGAGGTGTGGTAAAATTGGTTGCTGTAATTGAGCACAATTGAGTGGCCATGCCACCTTTTGAGTCCTTCACTGAAACCTGGAAGTCGTAATAGCGCCCAGGCTCCAAGCGACGCTGAAGCACGATGTTTGCTTGGCAAACCGAATTGTACTTGGTGCATGGAAGCGAGTCCACTTTGACGGTGGACGAAAATGCATCACCCACAAATTCAAAGGTCAATGGATAGTCGAACTCCTCGTCAGTTGCACGCAATCTGTAGATAACTGAATTTACTTGTGCGTCTGCCGGTACCAGTACCAGTCGCATGCGCGTCGAAGGATCGAATTTGGGATCCACGCCGTGAATGTGATGTGGACACAGAATACCAATTAGAAGGCTGATTGTCAGCAATCGATATGCGGTCATTGCACTCAGCCAGGGCCCAAAAAAAGCCAAAAGCGATTGCCAGCCTTGCTGAATCTGTTGATGTTGCTGGGAGGTAGTTGGGGTGTAGTAGTAGCATTCCTTTTGGAGTATCGGTCCCGCATTCGAAGTTCTCCTGTTCTGTTCCTTTCCCATGCGGCGTAGCGGGACGCGGGCTTTGTTCTCTTCTGATTGACTGCTACTGTTGGAAGCCATTTCTGTAATGTGGGTATGGGTAACTTTAAAATCTGTATTTATTTAATTTATAAGGTTGTAAGGCTAAAATCAAAAAGTGGCTACTCAAAAATAGTTATCTCACGTTCCATTGCTAGAGTATGGTATGCTATGGTCAAGAGGCTCGAGCTGGTCCGACTCCGTAGAATGATCTGCTATAGGCAGAGGACTACTATAAGAGGACTATATTATCAAATACGTTGAAAATTGTTGAAATATATTCCTATATATATGATTATTGTGAAATAGGTATAGATTACAAGATGTAGAGCAACCAAATTTTGTTGCCTATTTTTGTTACATCTATTAGACTAAATTTTCTTCAAACCTTTCCCACGCTCTTTTCTGGCCACAAAAAACACTAAAGACTAGTGGATCTACGATTTTAAATATATGTACGTCCCTGCCAATTTGCGGACTAACCTCAATAAAGCTCCCACCAGCTGATCTTTAAAATTATTATAGCTAGGTCAACACTAACATAATTTTACCAATCTCTAGTCACAAAAATAATAAATACCTCGTAGTGCTATTTTCTACTCTCCGATTTGCATCGCATAATTATCTTTATTATTTTTTGGGTAGATTTACAAATTGATTCAAACTTTTTTTAAATCAAGAAAAACGTCTTCCTTAGGTATGGTATAGGGAGAGGTGCAAGTAAAAGCCGGAGACTTTAGGATCTATTGCAATAGTTCGCACGGCCCTGCACGGCATAGGAAAATGTTCGGCTGCTGCGCTGCCGCTACATGTACAGATAATAAGAATAGTCGGTACCAATATAATACAATTTTCCGTCGTCATTTCTTCTGCAGGTTTTGTTTCAAACTTCAAGAACTCACTATATCTACACCGCTGGACATCTTCCATCGAGACTCTTGCCTGCGCGTAAAAATACTTGTATTAATACCCTTTGCAAGGGTATATTAATTGAGACTAACAAGTTTAAAAGGGTCAGAGCATTGGAGTACTGGGATTGCCGGGTACGAATGTACTCGTAAGTTGCATTCGCACAAGAGGAACATCACGTCGTTCTTGTTATCATGGCGTTTTCTTTGTGGTATTTCTGAAGGGGGCATTGAAGAGGTCATGTCTCTGTATATCTAGGCCTAAAAATATTTGTAGAATTAATTGCATGGCTAGTTTGCTTAAGAAATAGCTTACATTGCCTATTCAGAGATGCTGCCCTTTTCCCCCAAATTGTGTGTATTAAAGTGGCCTTGTCTGAATATTTTTGGCACCCTAAGGATAACTTGATTTTCGAATTGTCATAATCAGCATAATCTTAATAATTAAATCTTAAACTCTGATAAGTGTTGGGAAAGCAGATTTACAGGCCCGTGGTCTGAAGCTAATCATTGACTAAATCTTGAAATCAACTATTAATGAGAAATCAACTGAAGTTGTAGGCCCTTAGCGCTCACGAAAGTTCTCGATGTAATTAGAGCCAAGAGACAGAGAGTGCAACTCCTTTTTGTCTTGGCCTGATGCTGCTTAAATTGCAAACCGAGACTTTTTGTAAGCCACACTGGTGAGCTATTGCCAATCCGGTTTTTTATGCATCGTCCCGTCCAAGCGATCGTCTGTTGTTTGTGCTAGCTGTATTTGCCAATTTCCAGTTTATGCAGCTGCATCTAAGTGGCATCGCCGAGTCCTTAGCTGCAGTTACAAGCCAATGACCAGTTATGTCAGTCGAATCTCATACAGACCGGATTAACAGAGCTGAGGCGAGGCAAGCGCGCTCTGGCTACCCGACACCCTCGCATTTGGTCGCAGTGTGTTGCAATATGTTCGGTTTGCCTTTGCCCGCATTTAGCTTAGAAAGGCTTCGGATATATATCGAAAATGTATGTGTACAGTGGGGGCACAAGTATACAACTATATGAGTACATACATATATACCCGGTAATGCATTCATTTTCAAGTCAAGTCGAAAGCCAGCCCCAGTTCCCAATCCCGTCTGGCCCGTCTCCGTGGAGCGCCGCGATTCGCGTTCACTGGTTCAGCTCTCATATTGCGCAACAATTGTAAAACACAACACACAATATTTGTGCCATTGGACCGAATTTCTCTTAACACATATACATAGGAGTATGTGCATGGTCGGCTTGCGCGGAAGTCTGATAGTTTTTTTTTGATCCCAACTTCTGTGACAATCTAGCCAGTCAAGTAAGCCACCCCACCTGGAAGGCGGTGTTTCTTTGCAGTCTATATACTCGTAGTACATTTAGAATTGATCCATCTTTCACAAACTGTTTTGAACCCCAAGGATTGGATTGTATTGTATATATGTCTGCCCAACAATTAATAGATTTATTAAGCAAACAGTTGCAGTACAAATTGTAGAAGCATATTTTTTAATCACACAAAAGCGGATATGATATTTATTGAACTTTGAGATAAATTGCCCTTGCTAAAGGGTAAATAAACTTCGACCCTAAACCAATGTTGATCTTAGTCATAGTCTAGTCTGCACTCCGTTGCAACTCCGTTTCAGGCGCGCTGCAGTTCGTGAGTCCACTCGAGACCAAAACAAGATTTTGGGCGTTGTTAATTTTTTTTTTTTGGCTTGCTCTTGTTGGGATATGGCTGCTCCTAGCACGCAGATTCGTGAGCTGTGTATGTTTTGTCTTTTTTTGAATACGGGTTTGGCTGCCTGCAACAGGCTGTGACTGCGTTCCGGCTGCACAAAAGTACATACTAGTAGAATGAAAATTTGTGTTGCAAATAAAGTTGAACCTGATGGCAAACTAATCTGCTTACGACAATAGACCTCGCTGCCAGACAGCAAAAAGCCTAGCCAGCATCGCAGACTCGTAATAACTTTTTTTGTTGGCGATTCGTTCGTTTGCGACCGTCCTTCACCATGCTTGAAGCCCGTCTATCCTTTCCTGTTTTGTCTTAATGGGGCTGGGGCTGGGCTGGGTCTGGGTCTGGTATTTGGCTTGGTTGCCCGTTCACCCCCTTCGACGACCGTCTCTAACTTAGTTTGTTCGTCAGTCTATCTGTGTGTCTGTAGTCTGTAGTAAATTTTTGCAGAGTGCCTACAAGCATTAATGTGTACGTGTGCATATACATATATGTATGTATGTTTGCATATATATGTATATATATACATATGTGCATCTGCATACATATGTAGCCTTTACTGTCGCAGCTGCGGGAGTGTTTTTGGGTGCGCCTAGCTAGGTAGGTTAAATAAACATGCAATATTATTGCATACAAACCACATATCTAAGTGAATTAACTTGAAACCTGCAGGGAAATGAACTGAAAACTTTACAATTGTACTCTTTTTAATATTCGAAATAGGTATACATAACGAGAAGGAACGTGTGAGTCGCTTCTGGGGACGCGACTCTACTTATACCCGTACTCAGTCAGTGTTTACATTTTGGAGCAAGATTTTTTAGAATTTTAGAATTAAAAAAAAAATTTTACATCTTACATTTTTTTGCTACATGTATTATAATTAATTTCGTCATTCTGGCTATAATTATGATCCGATCTGATTCAGATTCGGCAATGTGATAGATATGGGCATTCTCTACGATACTGCGTTTTTAGTTTTATCGTATCTTTAAAATTGTGCCTGCCACAGATTTTCGTCCTTTGTGGTGGCGGAAGGGGGCGGGGCGAAATTTTGAAATACACTTGTAGCAGTGTGATATCACATGGCTCTATCGACTCGGCTATTGATGCTGATCAAGAATATATATACTTTATGGGGTCGGAAAATTTTCCTTCTCTGTGTTACACACATCCACTTTTACCACAAATCTAATATACCCCTTAACTCTTTTTTGAGTACGGGTATAAAAACATACACATGTATGTATGTACAGGCTGGAATGATCCATACCTAGGATAGTTTTTTGGGGCAATAAAGTAAAGGCTAAGCTAATGGGATTTTGATCTTATTTGGTGCAGCATAAAGATAATTATATAAATATTTGATGGACGCATGCTTCAGGGGTTGGTGACTTGATCTAACCCCTTGCAGACCGATATTAAATATGGCAGCTACATATAATAATATATAACATATAATATCTCTATGGTATGGGATAAGAAAGCTACCGTTTCTTTCGATTAGATCTGATTGGGATGCATTTTGATAATTCGATAGGTGGATTTTTTAAGCGTTCCGTAGTCGTTGTCCCGCGTCAACAAAATTTTTGATACTATGTACAGTGTTTTTCTTTCCTTGAGAGGTTATTATAAAATTGGTAAGAATTTGTAACATACAGAGAAATACATACATACAGACATATGCATGTATGTACATATTTGTGTAAACATGAAGTGGTTGACAAAGCTGTTGAAGTAGTTGTTGGATATATGTATTATGTATTTCAACCAAACGTTCGTTTAGATAAATGATTGGGAGGGGCTTGCCCGCAGTCTTAAAAAAAGTCTGTATTAAACAGATGGAGTTACTGATCCTCGAACTTAAAGGGTCACTTCGGGATGCCGATTAATATTCTTATAGCCATATGACATTAGATTTGCTAACTTTGCTGGTAAAATAGAGATAGCCTTATGGCTAGCAAGCTCCCCAGTTCTAATGTCTAATGTTATTCCTCCATTGGGGCATACAACCCTATAAACACAGCAAAGCTCATTTGTGTATGGGTGTGTATTTAAAAGGACAGTATAAACAAACTAATACGAATAGACTCGAAAATAGTATGGTAAATATATTTTGCGACTGCAAAAAATCCAAATGCATGTACATAAATGAGTAAGATGTAAGAATTTTCTCACAGGTTTTCTCATTATAATCAAAGCTGAGGAAAAAAAAGTGTCTTTCTTTAAAAGAATTCCAAGCGGTAAGCTTTCAGCGTTTTCTTTGTTGTCTTTTTTGCAGTAATTTACAACGCCCCTACAGGGCAAAAGACAGTAAAGTAAATCAAAGCACAGAGTAAACTCACACTAGAAAGTCTTTGAAGAATACTAATCTTGCTAAGTTTGATCTCCAGGTTGAGGCCACGGAGACTGGACTTCATTCGATGAATTACCCTGCTGACTCCGGTATAATCATTGCTGCTACTGTATTTTAAATACTCTTGCAGACCCATCGTTTCTTTGCGAGTAGCAGGATAAAGTTATTTTACTTGTTTTATTAAAAAACAGTGGGATATAAACTATAAAAATTGGTTTGGTTTGTTGTTTGGCGGGTATGGCTATATCGACATGGGTACATACATATGTTTGTAATACATATGCATGGCCTAGGGCCAGAGTACCAGACTGTGACTTAACCGGGCGTAAAATATCGGTTTAAAATCGTAAAATTTCACTATTTCTCACTGTAAGAAAATGGTATGCTGGGACTTGAATCTAAGAGCAGGGATATTGTGGGAGTCAAGCATAAATAAATTTCTTTACGAGCATAGGCCTTCGTCCAGGATTGGTTCTTCATTCTGCACGGGATAGTTTCTGTCGCTGAAATCGGTGAAGTCTCTAAGTTTTATTTTAAGATACAGTTGAGTGACACATTAATGGCTAGAGATTGTTGAGCAATAGCAACAGTCAGCTAAGAACGAGTTTTTATTATGTGTGTTCCGAAGCAGTGGACTGTGCTGCTTCATTAAAATAAAAAGACTACGACAGCACTCTTCTGAGTGCGTTTCTATGTGCAAATGGCTTGAAGCTCTCTAGGAATTTTACATCTCTCCCAGTCTATTAAAATACGTTCCTTACACTTTAGTTACATAGATTTTTGATTTGCTAGAAACGGGCAACTGTCTGATCGGATGTTGAACTACTCTCGGCAATTTATATCCCCTCTTGCGTTTCACCTTCCATGTAGTAGCACAGTAGCCTATTAAGCTGCAAATGAAGACAGTAACGAATAAAGCGAATATACATATTATCGAAACATAAAACACGCACGAGGCGCCAGAATAAATACTCAAAATAAATAGTGCCGCAAAGCTGTCATTTTTGCCGCAGCTCAAAGTTAAGTGGGTCAGGCAAGGTCGATTTCGTGGTGTTTTTACATACTTTATTTTCAAACTCATAAACGCGGCTGTAGTACTTACATGTGTATGTATGTATGTTTGTACTTTCGAACGAGTATCCATTTAAACGCGCAAGTAAATCTTGTTTTGGCATCACGCTTGCCGGTAGCTATGTACATTGTACATGTGTATGTACAAACACACACTGAAGACTCTGATTATTATGCTTTTTCGAGATTTTATTTGATCGATTAACCAATTGAGATCTATCTGCACTAATAAATAACAACTTTTCCATCCTATTTGTAAAGTATGTATGTATAAAAGCGCTCACTTACTACAAAACAGCACGAGAAATTTCCGGAGAAGATCAAACAATTAAAAAAGGCTTGCTTCGGGGCTCAAATCTTTACCACTCAATGTTGTTTGGTTAATTTAAAAAAGGGCGATAAATAGAAGGGTATTTGCAATTAAATATTCTGAGCAAATTCAGGGATGTGAATTCGACTACATTTTTCGAATCGAGCTCGACAAACTTGGGTACAAATTTAATGTTGAACAGTGTCCTTACCAATTCTTAACAGTTAGGTAGAACGCATGAAATCGCGTAAGTCATGATTAATACTACATATAATTATGTCAATCATGACAAATTAGAGCGAGCAGCAATCTTAGCCAATAATTAAGAAGCGTTCGATCTTTAGCTATTTGTTATTCACGAATACGAATACCGAATACGGGGTGTTTAAAGTGCGATAGAAATAGAGAAATAAGCAGTTCTGGCACCCAAAAAAGTACAAACAAAAAACAACAGAGAAATACATTTTAGAACGATAAGCAATTGCTCTTTGTTGATATAGGAGAATATTATGCTGTACATTTGTACATAATATACCTGTGTATGTTATATATGTATACCTGTTGAATGTTTAAGAACAGCTGCAACGTGTGTTATCCATAGCAACATTTAGATAACATTTTCAGTTTGAATTGTTACCAAACAATAATTATTGCACTCCACTGAATTTTTAAACGTTTATAATTAAGCGATTGTCTTTTTCAAAGACATTTAAACTGAAAGCCAACTCTTCCGTATTTATTGTATCGCTTCAGAGCAGTTTAAAGTTCATTTCTTAACCAATTGTTTTTAGTAACAGTTGTGCAAGCCTATTAAAAACTAGCTACATATACATACATATTAGCGATATTTTTTCAGCATATTATACTTGTGCCTCACCGTTGAAGCACTCACATTTTTAAACGTTATGTAGGCATGAGTTTTACTGGTTCACTACACCGGTTTTAAAGGAAACACATATAAATCAATCGTATTCCAATCGTTCTCCAATTGAAAATAGCAACAGCCAACAGTTTTCTGTCTATGTTAAACTTCAGCTAATACTGTTCCGCGTGCCATAATTTTTCCGAATTAGTTGTATTGCGCGCCACCGTTGAAAAGTTTCTGGCCCTGGCCGCCAATCGTCCGTAAAGACGCAGCTGGAGAGGCTGTCGTGAGAACGTACGCGGTTGATCGAGAGCGGAAAGCCGGTTTTGCAGACTTTTGAGAGAGCTGCGACTTATGTACACATATCATTCTCTCTTTCTCTCCACACTGTTATTTTGTAGGAAACTTGGTTTTCCGCCGATTACAAACAAAAACTGCAAGGAACATCCATATATTTAAGTATGTGCATACATACATATGTATGTGTGTAGAACCTAAAAAGAACAAGCCTGAGAACTTTTGGTGTAGACAAGCAAGTCCGTAATTAATCTAACTGTTTGTGTTTCTTTGGTCCATTGGAAAACAAATTTGTAACTTGTAATAGATTCAAGTAGTAAGTATGTATATTGGTGTACGACACCAAGTTATATCAGTTTATACAATCCAATAACTTTAATATACGAAACTGATATTTTGTGTCTAACGCCAATGCGTCGAATGGTTAAAATGGCCGAGTCCCGACGCTATTTTATCCGTGTGCAATTATTTAATGATTTTAAACAATTTGATATCCTTGAAGAGGGATATCCATAATAATAGCTTATATGTATATGTCCACTTTATAAAGTATTTTGATCTATCAGAATTTAAATATTTTTCGCCCTAGATTATAAGAATTGCTTTTTGTTTTCTTCTCTTCTCCTTCCTGCTTTTTATTTATATTAATGGTTTTATCCGTAGAAGGCTCTATGACGACAACGTGAACTGATAAACGCATAATATTTTATGAGCTCCTGTCTTTGTTGTTATTTATATACATATATAAGTAAATTGTTATAAACTATCTTAAGTAAATATATAAACACACTAGCAGACCCGCTCGCTTCGCTACTTACTAAATGCATTTAATGTTTAGGAATTCATCGAAATTGAACAATGATAGCACTAGTCAACACTAGAATTAGGCTGTTGCCCAAAATAACTTTTTCTTATAGATTTCGGGGTTTAAAATTTTTTAGCGAATTATGGTTTTTTTTATGGTGTAGTTTTTTTTTCAAGAACTTTTTAAAATTTGGTATTTTTTTCTTTCTTTTTTTTCAGAGGTATTGCTTCTATTTTTCACATAACTTTAGTATCTTATATCTGGTTGCATAATATGCAGATACAAATAGAAGCACTACCTCTGCAAAAAACCAAGAAAAAAATACCAGATTTTAAAAATTCTTTAAAAAAAAATGACACCATAAAAAAAATAATCAAGTATTAAAAAAATGTTTATATCCCGAAATCTATCAGAAAAAGTCATTTTGGTTCACAGCCTAAATCAAAAGTTCAATTTGGTCGAGTAGTGTAATCAAAAGCAACAAATATATTAAACAAATTGCAATTTTTTCAGAAAATAATTTTGTATACAAAAAGGTATTAAAATAAAATCTATCATAAAATTTTCCTTTCTACAGTATGACACAAAATGAAATGAAATAGGCGATCAAACACACATTTTTAACCATATTTAAGATATTTGTTATACCCGTACTCAAAAAGAGTTAAGGGGTGTATTAGATTTGTGGTAAAAGCTGATGGACGCAGAGAAGGAAACGTTTCCGACCCCATAAAGTATATACATATATTCTTGATCAGCATCAATCGACGAGTCTATAGTCTATGTTTGTCTGTCCGTCTGTCCGTCTTGATGAGCGCCTAGATCTCAGAGACTATAAGAGCTAGAGAAACCAAATTTTGTTTCCAGACTCTATCACATTGCTACAAATGAATTTCAAAGTTTCGCCCCGCCCCCTTCCGCCCGTTCAAAAGACGAAAATCTGTGGTAGCCACAATTTTAATGATACGATAAAAATAAAAAAAGCAGTATCGTAGAGAATTACCATATCTATCAGAGTGCCGAATCTTAATCAGATCGGATCATAATTATAGCCAGAATGAAGAAATTAATTTTCAGTTATTTTATATAGTGACTGAGTACGGGTATAAAAATAAATCCACGTCCCTAGAAGCGAGGAACTTATTTATAGAAAAGTTAAAACCTTTTCATAGAAACAGTGCCACATACTTTGGCTATTATTCAATTTGGTGCACGCGTTGCGAAGAAATGAAATGGGCGTTCAAACACACACTTTAGGTCAAATTTAATTTTTTTGATTTTTTTGGTGCACGCGTTGAAGATATAGCCGCTTACACACAAATTTTTTTTCTACAAATTTTTAGTATAGATTTGTAGATATGTATGTATGTATGTTATCCGTGTTTTCCGGTTTTTGTGTGGACAATAGAAATATTCATGATTTCATGATTTATTTTTAGGGTGACCAATCATCGAGCGCTATGAATTCAAAAAAAAAAACCTTCTTTATTTTACCGATGATCGATGAGCGTTCCCCGAAGTTACCTTAATATTATAATAGCAGCTAATATATGTATATATAATATATATATATAATTATTAAATATATATATATAATTATATAATATAATATATAATTATGTATTTTACATATATTTATATTCTTCCCGTCAACCTATTTGACGTTGCAGCGGAACTTTACTTCCCCATACTTCCTTAGAGTTGACTGGTTAAATTGTTCACATGAAATGGGAGTAATTGAATCATGTTTTCAGCTTGTTCAATATATGTAATCGTATTCTGTGCCATTTATCTTGTGACCTGCATCTAATGAATTTGGTAGCAGTTGCGGCTTTTGTGGGTAAGGTAAGTGAAAATACTTACAGTGCCGTTGTCCGCTGTTTGCAGGATATTTTTACATACATATGTACATATATACATACATACTTATACATAGGAAAATTAGGCACAGTGCGGGCGGCAACCGAAACAAGTTTCAAAATCACAAGCCAAAACCCAGACAAGTACATAACTCGTTCCAAGCAGATGTTGAACTCATTCCTCATACTTGTATAAAAATCCACGTGTATAGAAGCTTTTAAGTTTGCAGTGAAAGAGTATCTGCTCAGAAAATGGCGATTTAGGTAGAGGGCCCACGTGGGTGACACACTTTCCATGTTTTTTGGGTAGCATTTCATAAATATGCACATATAGACGGATGTACATACATATGTACGTACATATGTCCGTTCCTCTGCATAAGGCCAAAATAAATGGATTCTTCTCCAAATTATCTACAAATATTTGATGAAGCCTTAAATTACAAAAATGTACTTTATATAACCTTTTTGACCTACAGGTATTTCAGATGATGACGAAGGATTATTTCTGACCTTGCGTCTATGTCGGCCAAACCAAATACAGACAAGGAAAAGGAGCTCATTTACTATTGAATCGAACACGTCAAACATCCATTAATGCCCACACATTACAATTCAAGAGCAATCGTTCAGCCGAGGGCAAACGCCACCATTAAAGTACGATTATATTAAAGCTTTCTTTGAGATTTCGTTATGGCTCTTTTTCATTTTTACAAAATAAAAGCAGACAACTGAAAATAAAAAAAGCAAGTCAATTTAAATTACCTCGATAATGTTGGGATGTCCTTAGGCATTAAAATATAATCGTTTGAATCACTTTTAGTTGTTAATAAAGTAGTCATAAATACTAATGCCAGAATCATATTTGTCCACGTCAAGTAAATTGAGCATAGTGAGTATATTGAAATCACTCGATAGACTTGGAAAGATAAACTTACACAAACTGAAAAATTGGTTCTTATTAGAATATAATGTACATACTCGTAAGTAAATTTATCTACATATTCCCATTTGTAAAAAAAAGTTGGAGTTGTATGTATCTTTTGGGTTTGAAAGGATGGCGCAAAGGGCAGCCTAAGACAAAAGTCGCGACTCGACTAATGAGAAATGTATGTACATAATGCTGGAAAAATGGTTCGTTAAGTTACTTCAACCGTGATGCTCTAAAATATTTAACCTGCCGAAAATATGGCCAACAAAATTGTTTCACCCGATATTCGTATGGGGCATTTCTTAAGAGACAAGAAGAAAGACAAGTTTGTTCACTTGATATCACACTTTCACATTTTCACGCTTTACATCATAATTTATTTTATTCTTTAACAATTACAATGGTAAGAATAACAAAATAGCTTGGTAGGTATTAGGTTTACAAGTTAAAGATGTGACGCGTCCTATTTAGTTCCACGGAAAATTCCGAAATGCGCGCGCTACCGTTGGGCTTGAACGCTTGACCACGTCTAAGGGCTTTCAATATGATTTGCATGCGGGTAGCTCTTACGGAATGGAGGCTATTTCTGGAAAGTGGTCGGTAGCCATATAAAATCATTGCACGACAATGTCAGAGTGATTTAGCCCAAGATTCCTAGTCATAAGTTTACATACATGCATACATACATACCTGTATGTACATACATATGTATACTCACAAATTATTTCGGTGAATCCATTGCGTTTGCTGGTAAAATGTATTTTCAGAGAAATCCTTTGGACACCCTAATCTTATTTGCATATATATTCATAAAATGACCTCTCTCTATTTTCCACCTTTAAGTATACTACCATGGTAACGAACCCCGGTCAAAACACGCGACTGGACTTTCCATTAATTTATACCACAGGTTGAATTGTGGTATGAATCTTCAGAGTGTTATACTCGTGGTATGAGGTGGTTGCCAGTTCGTAAGGGACAGAACTGAGAGCTTTTCTAAGCCTACTTGTACATTCATGCGAGTTTGTGTATATTTGTTATACTCGTATATTTGTAAAACAAAGCAAATTGAACGAAATGTTTGGGTTTCCGGTTTGACTTGTTGAGGTTTTATTTGCATGCAAGGTCCGGCCCAACCTCAACTACACCACCATTGGAAGGAATATTGAAATACTTAATTATTCCCAACCTTCGTTCATACCTTTATTAACATATTCACGCAATCCACGCAAGTGACCACCAATTCAAATTATAATTTGGTGGAATTTACTTTCGGCTGGATTTGATTGGTCTGTAAAAAAGTCAGTTTTCCAGGCATGCTTATAAAATAGGTCAAGTTGCCAATCCAAAATTAATTACGATTAGTACGAATTGTGTTTATTTCCGTACACTTTTGATGCAATATAATCCGATTTATCGGATTCAGGCAGTTCTACTGTTCTACTGATCATTGCCAATTTAAAATCAGCGCATGGGATCGCTGCTATACGGTATTGAATATATGTTCATGTGTGTATAATCATTTATGTATATCTCTTTATGGGTCTCTGAGATAATTTATATTGTCGCACAAACTATTTAGGAATCTCACCTAAACTTTGGAGGACCACCGACAGTATGTTTTGTTTTACACAAAAAATAATGATGGCTACCAGCGTGTGGCAAGCGGCGCCATACCGATAAACATATACATAAGTGAGGGTCCCTGGGCACTCACAGCCTGGGGAAAAGTTGAAGTTGAAGTTCACAAAAGGCTTCCTCATTGCGTATCGGGCTTTGAATAATTTCCGATCAGTAATATTGTCTTTTCATCGCAGTCACTTCGCATTCGAGACCCTTGCTATAATTACGGTAAAATCACGCTGGACTCTATGCGATGCCGCAGCGTTCACCTTTGTGTGTTCAAGTACTGACTGTCAAAGCAAATAAAAATAACAAAATGGCTTCGCCTGGCACCTGTATCCTGGCAACATTCATTAAAACACCTACGAGCTTCGCTCAACTTGGAGCGTCAGCGTGGCAGAGTTTTAAGAGTTGTGCCGAATTCGGAGGTGAGGTGCTTAGCCGTCGGTGGCCTCTTCTTAATCCACATGCATTCCTATTTCAGCATTAGACAAATCGGCGAACCGAACCCTAGCCTTCATGACTCTGAGAGAGCATTATTTAATAATACCGTTTGTTTATTGAATCGCAGTCAAAACTTTTGGCACAGACGGAAACCCAGCCCCTTTTCACAGCTCGCCACAAGTTGGTTGGGTTGGGGTTGGTATAGGGATAGGTATTGGTATTGGTGTTGGTGCTCGTGGCGTCGGTGTAGTGTAGTCTCCGTCGGCAACGGTAGCGCCGACATGTCCGTCACGCCCCGAAAAGTGAAATAGCTTCTGTCAATATTCTGTCAATAGGCACAAGCTTTTCAAGCCAAAGTGGGTTGTTTGAAAGGACAAATTGCCAAACTAGCAGCATTGGTGTACCTACTGTTTCAGCGTATTTCCCTTTCTTTTAATATTTAATCGATCTCGTGAAACAAATTCTACTACGCGGATACTATAAAGATTGATCATACCTATGGGGACATGTGCATAGATAGATTCCCGATTGGAAACAGTTTTGCTGAGTAAAGCAACATATGCAGTGTGGCCGAAACCAATCTTGGTTTTTTCAAATTAAAATAGCAGCATCAAATTTTAATTTATTTTAATTAAAACAGCCGGAAGCTTGAAATTCTTCTAATATATATGTTCATATGTATGATTAATCTTATGATTACTTGTTAACTGATAACCTTTTTAATCCTGCACTAATTTTTGGCTCTTTACACCTAATCACAAAGTATCTAGATGTTTCCTCAGCGCACCTTTTGTTACATCTATGTATATCTAATTTCCTAGCAACGAAGCTCCATCCGTCTTTTATATCCACATCCCTCCTCCACTGGATGCTACACTGGACGAAGAAAAGAGAGAGAGCGAAGCAGAGAAATCAGCCACAGGAAATCGTTTTTTGGCATTCTGTCTACCAATCTGTAAGTCTACTGGAGTATGCAAACAAAATTTGTCGGACATGGCATTTATCTTATTGCTGGCTCTTATGTACATATGTACATACATTTAAATACATTTAATATACCCATATTAGTATCATTAATTTGTTTTAGTCTTATTTTCAAATTTATGTAAATGAAGTTATCAACAACAAAAACTATTATTTCTCCAAAGTGATCGATTCTTTTGCAGTGTTTCAAAAAGGTATCTGCCATGGAACCAACATTGACAAAGACCATTTTTGATCTATCGTTCTACAGTTCTCGTTGATTTAGTGAGTCAAATCTTGAAGTCTTAAATGTTGCTTGGTGAAAATTGTTTGATTAGCCGGACCAGGTAAAAACTATAGTCTTAATCATAATACCCTGTAGTAATTCATTAACGAAGTTCATGCTTTGGCTCGCCAGAACTTTAGTCCCATGATGGTGACCGACGAACCTCAGTTCACGTTCATGGCCAATGGTCACAGTCACAGCTTTTGCACACTGTATATAGAGACTCTGAATAGAGATCGAGATAACAATAAATTCAGCTTGTTTATTAGCTGTTGAAGCGATAAATCCATCGCTTCACACCGACACAAGTAATTGCCGACAAAGCGTCCCTGTCTGCCTCTTCATCGGTAAAAAAAAAGAATACATTGATGGGACTCCCCATCCGTTCATCACTAGTTCCATCTGTCCATATCCATCCATTCTATTAGCTGTAGCCATCAGCGGGTACATCTGAGTAAGAATGTATGCAAGCCAATATATTATCAAACCTGAATTTCTCGAGTAGCTTCGGCTATGGCTTTAGCTAGCGATGTCACGCTTGTGTCAAGCTCTTCGTTTCTTTCCACTGTCACTAAATACTTCCCATGCTGATCTATGTATGTATTTCCTTCGTTATTCTGACATTCATATATCTCGTTAAAGAGATTTACAATAAGTTTAAACTTGGATATATTTATATATAGAAATAGAGAGCTATCGTTTTTGCACATATGTATGTACATACATGTACATATATACATATGTATGTGCTACGTATTCCAACCCAGACCAGCAATTCAACTATTTTGGCGCCCCATAAATGTAATGGGACATCGATTTGGCCAATCATAGTTCTTAAAATCGACCACGCGCAGAATCTGCGTTTTCACTACCCGACACGATTTTTCTTCAAGGAACCAAACCGACTTTTTCTGATCGATTTGGGGCTTTAAAATTATTTTAAATTATTATTTTTCTATGTGCAAACTTTTTTTTTTTAATTTTTGAAAGCTGGTATAGCGGTTTTTTATTTTACATAACTTAAGTATCTTACATATGGTTGTAAGGAACTTTGCCATTCTGAAAAGCTAATTGATGCATCTTGTAATTGGACTAAAGAACTTTGTGGTTTCAGCTTACCGGCTGGGAAATATGAAGCTCTTAAATGCAAAATTTATCATTATACCCGTACTCAAAAAAGAGTTAAGGGGTATATTAGATTTGTGGTAAAAGTGGATGTGTGTAACGTAGAGAAGGTAAATTTTCCGACCCCATAAAGTATATATATTCTTGATCAGCATCAATAGCCGAGTCGATATAGCCATGTCTGTCTGTCCGTCCGTCCGTCCGTCCGTCTTGTTGAGCGCCTGGATCTCAGAGACTATAAGAGTTAGGGTAATCAAATTTGGTTTCCAGACTCATGTGATATCACACTGCTACAAGTGTATTTCAAAATTTCGCCCCGCCCCCACAAAGGACGAAAATCTGTGGCAGGCACAATTTTAAAGATACGATAAAACTAAAAACGAAGTATCGTAGAGAATGACCATATCTACCAGATTGCTGAATATGAATCAGATCGGATTATAATTATAGCCAGAATGAAGAAATTAATTTTCTGTTGGTTCCCCCGCCTCTTTCAGCCAGAGAAACGATACTCATTCTCCTTCTCGCTCGCACACTCTGCCGCGTTCAGTGCGCGAGCAACCCCTAGCGGTGGAGATGCAGAATATAAATGGTACATGCATAATCTACATGTTAGATGTAAAATATACATTGTAGATGAAGATGTAGATAACAGATGTAGCAAAAAAATGTAAAATGTAAAATTTTTGTTTATTCTAAAATTCTAAAAAATAATATTTCAAAAATGTATTTACTGACTGAGTACGGGTATAAGTAGAGTCGCGTCCCCAGAAGCGACTCACACGTTCCTTCTCGTTTTTGTACAGTATTTTTTTTTTTAAATATCATGGGCATTAATTAGGCGTCGTTTAAAGTTTTGTTCATCAAAATCTATGGAGACACGGCTGTGCTAAAATCGGTTGACGAGCCCTTTGAAAATCACATTTTACCGTTTGAAACGTTGCTGCTCCAACGTTTTGGGCCGTTTCATAATTTTTACTCGAAAAACATAACGTTGACAAGAAAATTGAACCCATTTAACAGGATTTTTGATTCGTGGTGATATAATAGATATACATGAAGGTATATCGAATCAAAGTTGAAGTTTTCTAAAATCTAAAAAAATATTTCGTAGGGTATGGTTTTATTTTCAAACATGAACTTCCATCAAATTCCAATTTTACTACATGAAAAATTCAAAAATGTCTACAAGCATTGCTTGGTGGGCCAGCAACGGTAAAACGGTAAAATGTGATTTTCGGCGTCTCTCCATAAACTACGCTGAATAAATTCACCTATACACAAAAAACAAAAGACCCAGCATCATTTTTTTACTTTTCCTGAGTTTTTAAAGTCACAATTTCGTTAAAAATACCGCGCAAAAATCATAATTTTTGTATTTGAAAGCTTATTTTTTTCCAGACGGTAAGCTAAAACCACAAAGTGCTTGGGTCCAGTTTCAAGCTGCATCCATTAGCTTTTCAGAATGGCAAAGTTCTTTACAACCGTATGTAAGATACTTTAGTTATGTAAAAAAAACCGCTACCTCTGAAAAAAGCATAATCCAAAAATATACCAGTTTTCAAAAATTCTTCAAAAAAAGTTCTGCCATAGAAAAGAAAACATAATTCTTTTAAAAAGTTTTCAAATTTTTGTTTGAGAAAAAAAAACGATTTGTTGAGTCGTGTTTTCACCAAAAAATACTTTAACTTACCGCGCATCCGATTCCGACGCATGTTTGAATTTTCCTTCACTAAGGCCTTACAGAACTACATACATATGTATGTATTTGCCATCCATTTCAGTAAGTATCAATGCAAGAATTATGATGTGTCAACAAGGAGCAATGCGTGAGGGGTTGTGTCAGCGAGCGAAGTGAGTGCGCAAGGGGCTTGTCCTAAAAAAGGACCGGAAAATATGTTTTTAAGAGCTTTTGATTAAACAGTTCTTACATATGAAAACTAAATATCTCTCAATTCTTAATATTCATTTGAAATTAATGACTGGTCAACAAAATTACCAAGAGTATTACCCTGTACAGCTAAAAAACAATATTTTTGGTTACAATACAATACAAAATGACTCATATGAAAACTTTGAATTCCATTGATTTTATTTTATTTTATAACAGTTTTTAAAAATTGATCAAACAAGGCGTGGTACGATGAAATTGTTTGTTTCAGAATATTCCCAAAGTAAACATTTTCATTTACATACATATGAACATACAGATATATGTATATTCTTTCAAATAGATCAGTAAGAATTGGTTGAGCCGAATCATATATACAAAGATTGAATTGGTTGGATTTTGTTGATTGTCTACAATTATTAGTACATATTATTTATTCAAACTGGCATACTAAAAAGTTTAATAAAATTGCATATTAAATAAGAAATATTTTTTTAATTACACCGATTTTTTTTTATTCACCTCAAATAATTTCCAACACTTAGCTCCTTATTTAAGTAAAATATATATAAATATATATATAAATATCTGAAATTGGTACAACCTTACACAAACATACATGTATGTGTGTGTTGCAGAGACTAAATTTAACACAAGAAATCTTAAAATCTCATATATGTACATACAGGTATATAAATTTTATTTGATATGGTGTCGAAGTGGCCTCACTCTGTGCGTTTCAAGCATCTGGTCAAATAAAATACTTTTTGCAAAGGGTGTACAAATATGAAATCTAAACTATTTTTTTCTTAGCGGTTAAATGTTAAAATAAATCAGTAAACATTTTAAATATACACAAATTTAAATTGTGAAAATATGAAATCTTAATTAATTTCTTCTTAGCGGTAAATCTGATTGGTCTAATTGTATGTAAATGTGAAAATTAATCAGTAAACATTTTAAATTTAGACACACCATGTTCGTTCATATTGACATTTGTTATAGAACCAACGGGTCATCCACGCATTTTTCTTCGACATATTAGATGTTTCTTCAATTATATTGAAACTCTGCAAATTAAGCTGTAAGTATATTGATGTTAGTTAAGACAATAGCTTTTATGAAACATTTATTTGCCCTACAATTGGCTTTGGGAAAATCCGCTTCATATCAATCCGATGCAAATGCTCCTGGTACGCTTGGTGAAGCATCTTATATTGTGATCCACTGAGGCAAGGAATACAGAGACTACACTCTTCCTTGTTGCAGTTTTGATCACAATTTGAAGCGCATGAGTTTAAAGCAGTTGCCAAATTTTTATCAGATGCTAGAACCTCGCTGCTCTCAGAAAACCTATAAAAATGCAATATATTATATTTAAATTGAACATTTTTTGAACAGTTTGTACACACATGGGGGCACCTGTTCCACGTAGTTGGCGAATTCCTACTAAGTTAAATATACTATAGAGCACTTGCTCATATAAAAGCGAATTCGGCTTGAAATGAGCTGATGAAAGATTTGGTGACATATTTGCCTCCATTAGATAAACTTTTAGATTCTCGTCGATAAAAAGATCGAATCTCATTAAGTCGAAGAAATTATGCTGTCTGTAAGAGTGAAGAATATTGACAATATCTTTTTCCTTTGCCAAAATTGTTGTGCGGATGATATGTTCTACTTGAGGCCATATTTTTGAAGGGTCCATGGATTGATCTCTTACATATGCCTCAAAAACTGTCCGCATGCTACCTCCAAAATGATTGGAATACTTGCGTAATGAAGGAACTTCCCAAGTGGGTAAATAATCGTCGCCAACTATGTACTTGTCTACGTTTTCGCTGTCGAACGGATAATACTTGACAGGACAGTAGCGAAAAAGAACGTCACCTGTGTAGATGTACACACGAAGGGGGTTAATTTCAGTTATCGCCACGTAAACGCCGATGTCAAACTTATGGCCATCCACCAAGAATGGTTTTTGTATGAACTCCTGAACGAACGAATCATTTGACCAGAGATCGATATCACCTGGTTTGCGAACTTTGATATGTCTATGCTCATTGTGTTTCTCCACAAAAAGTACATCTGGGTGTGCATGGGCGTATGCCAAAAAGTCGTCTCTCTGCGCTGGAAGTCTAAATGCACGAGGAAGAAATGGCAGAGAAGTGGTACACAAATCTACCTTGTTTGTTAAGTACCCGCAGCCCGGAATATGATTCACTATCTGATGCTGGCCAAGGTTCTTTAAGTTGGGAAGGGAAAGGAAGGGATAATCATGGGCCCACAAGAGATTCCAGCTTTCGTTCACTTGAACTCTTTCGTATCCAAACTTATGAAGAACATTCACTACATGTACCAAGTGCTCTTCTGTACGACTCTTGCCGAAAATTGCATATGTAGGCGTGCAGGATTGCAAATCTTTCGAGATACTCTCTGAAGTATTCTGTCTACTTAAGATAAAGTTTTTGACTTGAGGCGGAAGAGCGACTAATACGGAAGTAGCTACTGCTGTAGCTGCTAAGAATAGCATAACTGGTCGCAAGGCAGGGAGACATCCACCTGTGTACCTAGGTTTTTCTGGAGGTCTTTCATCGGCATATTTGGCCATCTAAAAAAGAGAAAGTTATTTGTTTGTCCCTTCTATGGATACATACTTACTATAGATTCTGACGTAGGGGAATTTCCTTTTAAGCGTAACTCCATCCTGGTTTACCTTCTAAAATTCTAGTGGGTCTTCAAGCTCATTATGGTACTCAATGGGAAAATTTCAAAATATAAATATGATTTTACCCAACCTTCTTCGATAGTCGCCATATGACATCGATGTTTCCATCGATGTGTCTTCCACCTCTAATTTGTTTGAAAAATCCATCCAATCCGTTTTCGGTATATTTTGACGTCGAAATTTAATATATCAGTATATTTAATAAATTTTTCGATATATTACGGTATGTTTTACGGAAAGCTACACTTCATTTGTAAGGAATTTAAATCAAAGTATAGACAAGAGTGGAGGTCTCAACCCGATATTAAGACATGGCTTTACAGAACCAAAAATGCAGTCGATGCACATTGCAAGGAGTGCAATATTATTTTAATGAGTCGCATTCTACAACCGCAGTGCACGTATGTTGTGTGTGTTCTCAAAAACCACTAAAACCGCGTTTCCTGACAACGCGATTACTCAAGGCTTTGCTGGCAAACGTACAATGTGAATTGCGATAAAAATTATTATTTTTATCGGTATATTTTGAAAATTATACGGTATATTTCGGTATATTTCTGAGGGTCTGACCACAGGTGACCATAACAGGTTACCCTCGATAAATCCAAAAAGTCAGCTGTTTTTTTGTTCGATTACAAAATACAAAAATTCACAAAACATTCACGTTCCTCTTTGTTCTTACTAGTTCTACTAATGGAATGGTAATGTGTCTGACTATCACATAGTAATAAGAGAACAAAAAAGTAAATAAAATATTTTAATAATGAAGACATATAGAATCAATGCAGCATTATATAAAGGACAATTATATGGATATTATAATATAATATTTTTATTAATTTTTATAAATATAAAAAAAAATATTGCTTTCAAAACAGTTTGTCTTCACGGTGGTCGGCACGGGTGGCGTCGCCATCTGCTGCTGTTGATAGTCAGACACATTACCTTGCCAATAAAATGTTGTGGAGCCCAGGATATGCCCGGGGAAGAACGACCACAGCCGAAGAAGTGCATTTTACTAACTCTAAACAAAACCAAGCAGCTGTCTGAGCAGTGTAACCATACGAAATGCAGTGCACACCTCTGGTCACACCACTGGTCGCTCGAAAAATATATGACATCTGCAAACAGCGAACAGTTTTTCGATCTGAGTACAAATCTAATATACCCCTTAATTCTTTTTTGAGTACGTGTATAAAAAAGTATGCTGACATAATTGTCTCCAGCACCGCGAAAATTGCTTCAAGGAATTTGCTGGTTATTCCGTGAGGGTGTGGAACATATCTAAAACAGGGTTGATGAACACAGCTGGTGTTTTGTAAACAGAGCCAACTGTAAAATTCTGCTAAAATTAACTAAGGGGAAAAAATGCACTCTGATGAGGAAATGATTGTGTTGGTGGCGGCATATATTGTTGCAAAACAAAAAAGAATAATTTTCATCTCTCTTTTTGGTATTGCGGACAGTTTTTGCCTACATCTTGCACCATTCACTTCAGCAAGAATTGTAAAGCATATATTCCTAAGCTGGGTATCAGCTGTTCTCTCAGTCCACACACGGTCCCGATAGGCAGCTATCGATATTAATCTGTGGATTCCGCTCGTTTTGCTGGATGCACACTCCAGGAATACGTAAACGAAACATTCCTGTCACAGTTTTTTTTATATGGAGTTTGACAGGAATTTTTCGATTCCGCAGTGCTGGATACTATGCTTAAAATGCGAAAACAAAATACATGCCGTGTACATGACATTGTGTCTCGCCGATAAAGCATTTTTTTTTTAGCACTGAACCCATTTGTACGCCTGGAAACCTGCTTGCGCGCAGATATAGAGTAAACATTAAAGACCTCTGCTCTCAGATCCGTACTAACTTTTCCCTATTCTTGTTTTAGCCACCAATCCAACCAGAAGCTTTCGAACCTGATGGCCGAGCATCTGGATCATTTTACACTATCTGAGCGACATTCTACTGCTGGAGAATGCAGTGCTCACCAAGCATCTGCTACACCAACTCTTTGTGCCTTTGTATATATTCTCCCTGACGCCGGTGCCACCTCCGCCCTCCCTGGCGCTAGTCACCCAGAATCTGGCGACTGAATCGCAATGTCGACATTGATATCCAGGATATACACATCCGCGCGTAAGTTTCATTGTAGCCCTCTTTCTACTGTTTCTACTCTTTCTGGTCGACGGTCACGGGTCAGTCCAGCACCTGCAGCTATGCCTTGGCAGTGGCGTAGAGTCGTCGTCGCCAGCCAGTACAGAAGTGGAGACACAAGCGCGGAAAAGGAATTGCTGCAGAAGTCCTCGGGCTCAGGAAAAGCATGCTTTGGACTGCACCGAGAACTATTATCTGGGTCTGCTGTCCCTCTGTCTGATCTATGCCATCCCGCACAATTGAGGTAAGATCTCCTTCACCCGCCGCCTCCCCTTAGGTGAGGTGGAGAAGGCTCGTCGAGCGATCCGTGTCCACTTTCTGCTCCTTCGCAAGTGCCAAAAGATCCTCAACGAGAGGGAATCACCGCTGCCGCTGACGAATGCTGTGACGCTCGTGCAGGTCGATCTGAGTGAGTATTCCAGAGATTATTGGCCTGCAATGGTGACAGACTGAACTCCTTAATCTATGCAGACAACAGCAACCTGATTGCCTGCACCGTGGTGGCCAAGGAAAATACCAAACAGAGGTTTGGTCATCGATGACCTGCAGTTGATACTTGTTGAGCCCGATGCTAAGCTCTGGGCTGCGGAGGGCCAAGTTTTTTGGGCTTCCTGCCGGATGTGGAAGTGCAGGCCGCTGCTTATCTGGTGTTAGTTGCACACAATTGACCCAGAATCGCTGGAACTCATTTGTTGTACATATCTCCTGCAGCATTCGAAATGAAAGCGCTGGACGCTCACCGTTGCAGTCCCAACGCCAGATCGGGAGCGATCGCCCAGTTTGAGTCCTGGCAGCCACAGTTCGTCACGCGAGAACTCTCAGCCACGCAGCTCCGTCAATCGATCCCGTGAGAGCAGCCCAAGGTTGCCCAGGCCGCGGTAGAAAATACATCCCCAATGATTCAACCGAAAACTGACGCCTTGTCTTGTTTTGTTTTCCTACCAGTTCTGAGGAGATACCACTGGAGGACTTCCAACACTAGAGAAACAACAGCCCGCACTTGCGCGGAAATAGTTCGCCCGCCTCCCACATGCACCAACCCGGTGCTCCATTACGAGATATCTCTGTACAGTGGATCGCCCCGAGAACCGTCTCTGGTGGGAACGTTGGCATTCGTTGAATGGTGTGCCTCAGGGCCGGAAAGTCCTGCCAGTCCAAAGTTTAGAGGAGATTTCGTTCCCTTTCTAGGTCTTACTCCTTGCAGCTTCTTGGAGATGCCCGTTCTCGATTTCTGAAATGTATCGATAATTATTTCATTTAAAAAACTTGCTGCTTACTAAATGCATTTAATGTTTAGGAATTCATCAAAATTAAATGATAATCAAAAGCATACAAAAAGGTATAAAAACTAAATCTATCATAAAATGTTCCTTTCTACAGTATGACACAAAGTGAAATGAAATAGGCCTTTGTTGAGCTACTGAGCTTCTTCAGTAGCGTTGTAATGCGATATTATTAAAAAGGCGATGATTGTTCAATATAATATATATTCACAGTTTATTGTGGTGAAGTAAATAAGGGGTACAGAGTCGAAAGGATAGTTAGCTGGATTCAAGACGGGGTCAGATTGAAGACGCGGGGGTCGGTTCAAGACGGTGTCGGATTGAATAGCTCGATTCCAAGACGATCTGCAGATCAAGACTAAATCAAAGGGCAGGCGGGCCGAATTGCCCGTGCCCTAATGCGAGCGAGAGAGCGACAGATCGAGAGAGTGATAGCGAAGGCGATAGAAAGAAAGGTGTGAGTTGAAGACGCGAGAGAACGGCTGCATAGGCTGCAGCCATGCGGGAGCATGTATATGTACATATGTATGTAGATGACAAAGTTAAGCAGTGGGCAGTAAAAATGCTGAACAATAATAGATATTTACTCTACTGCTGCACCACTGACTATGATCTACTGATTATTTGGCTGCGTAACCAAACAGCGTTCAAACACAAATTATTAGACCATGATTAATTTTTAATTTTCCAGTAACAATGCCAAATACTCTGGCTATCATTAAAAAAAAAAACGCATGCAATTTAGTGCACGCGTTGCGGAGAAATAAAATGAAATGAAAGTTAAAACACACACTTTTCGACCAAATTTCAGATTTTTTTGATTATTTTTTAAATCTCGACGAACGTATTTATAGAAAAGTACAAATTTGCTTGTGCAAACCATGAGACGTTCTCTGGCTATCATTTAAAAAAACAGAATGCAATTTGGTGTTTTGCTACCCTGCTTTTTTTTGGCAGGTTTACGTCCGTTTTATGTTTTATGTCCACGATAGCTGGTGAAAATTCTCGAGGATTTCATAGATGGGCCATCCAAGACATAAGACATAAGAGAGTTCCAAAGGAAACCGTGGGTTAGGATATTCACAATTGGAATGTGGCAATACATGGCGGTGTGGTGAGAACATTGACTAGTTTACAAAAATAGTATTTAACCCTGGATGGATGGAGACTAAAAATTCAACACAGTATGATCATCCAGTCCTCGCAGCAGTATGTCTGTATCTAAGCATACGAATCGGTAATCTGGTCATATTGATGGTCCAAGATCTAACACCCATCAGTTAGTTCAAGACATGTTTAGTGGAAGCAACCTAGTGTACTGATAGCCTACTGTGTATTTATGTGTTCATTTTGATTGAATAGAATAACGATTTAACTCTGTTTGTAACTAGTTAAAACGATGGGCATAGGCATTTACAAATAAGGCAAAACAAAACAAAAATTGTATTCACATTCCTATATATCGCGTGTTTATATTTTGAATTGCAGCCAAAACGCCATAGTAGCTATGGCTGCCCCCTCCCCACCTCGTTATCTTTAGTTTAACTTTAAGCTCAAGGAGTAAAAAAGTAAATATATTTTGTATTGCACAAATTTGACATGCTTTCCCTTGTTACTTCTGCCGAGTACTACAATTTTGGTCAGATGTTTGTAACGCATACAACCAAAACTGTTAGAGATAATTTAACGAGTACATATTTATGTAAATTTATGATTGGCATCAACAGCTTACCCGATTTAGCCCAGTGTCTGCCTCTGTTTCGATAAAAGTTAGTTAGTTAGAAAGTAGCTGCTGTTTAGAAAACAATCTTTTGGTTTACTATAAATCAGCACGATCGCTTGTTAAGGAAGTTTTAAAACTATTCACTTTCAAGTATGAATACGTGTCTCCCGCGATACAAATTAATTATAATTGGACCAATTAAGGGGAATTAAAGACTATAAGAATATGAATAAGTAAATGCGATATTTGTGGAGCATGTCATAATGAATGGGAAATGCCTAACCTAAGCACGCGATGTACATATACAAATATACTACTTAGAATTCTGTTGTTTTTCTGTTGCTTCATTTACAAATGCATGTACCCGTCAATTTAATCAGCAATAAACAACGTTAGGCCTAATTCGATTCAATAATACCCCGTCGCCTACCAGTGGAAGCATCACGTGCCAGCGTGACTACAAACCTATTCCGTCAAATATAGGTTGCCCCAAACAACATTGCTTTCGTTCTTTTCTATTCTATCTTTATACCAGGTACTAGTAGTTTAATGTTTTCGCTCAAATTTTTGTAACAGACGTACACAAGTAGACGATACTGGGCCCATAAATGCACACATATTTTTTATAGCCGTGTGAAAAATTGCATGTTTATTGGCATGTCTACGAAAAGTAAATTTGTCTACAAATATTTTCCACACAATTTTGCTGGAGAAACCCTGTGAATCTCTTAGCTTCATCTTAATTGGAAACAGTTTCGACGAAACAAATTCATCAGTAGTAGTGTTATTTTAACTTTTGGAATCTACATGAATTTTGAAAATATTGTTTTGCATTTATACTCATTCTTAAACATTTCAATAAAAGGTAAAAAAGACAGGTATCTGATAGTCGGATGCACTTGTAAAGCGTTTTGGCTTACTGTGTTTTTATTTTTTTTTCTGGTATGCCGCTTGCCAATCTTTGGATGGATGCATGCCTCCAGTCGCTAATAACCACGAGTATTGAACGTTTAACTTTGTTTCGCATTGCGAGCATTCTGAAATATTCTACGATGACCTAATAGTGATTACCACATAAATGGATCTTTGGGATGAGAAGAAAAGAGCCCTAAGGGCCCTAGACTACTTCAAATTTCTCGACAATGATCAAGCAAGTGAAAAAATTTTATTATATTATAAAAACGTTTTATACGTAAAACGTATTTATGTATGTATGTATGTTTCGTGTAGATCGTTGATGCTTGCAAAGTCGGAACCATTAAGCAATATGATCCGTTGGAGACAATTTATAATGAGGATAAAGGCACTTTAACAAATGTACACTTTGTGCTTAGTGGAGAATGTCTTTTACTTCAATGCCTTGACATGACGGTATCATATTGAAACAAACTTTTCATAAACATTACTATTCCTTATTTGTGCATTTTTTAGTTTACCTTAAAAAATGGGAAAAAGATTTTTCATCTGACAAACTCAAACCTCAATCAGCTGACAGGACAATGTGCGTTAAATAGTTCAAGCTCTGGCATAGAGGAAAAAAAAACTAACAATTCTCTCAAGTCTGTGGTAAGTCGATCAATCATATATACTTATCATGTATACTATACTAGCAGAATTTAGGAATTCATCGAAATTAAACAATGATATTCAAAAGCAACAAATATACTTACATAAATTAAAATTTTTCAGAAAATAATTTTTATACAAAAATGTATAAAAACAAAATCTATCATAAAATGTTCTTTCTGTTCTACAGAATGACACAAAATTAAAAGAAATAGGCGTTCAAACACATATTTTTAATTCTTGAGGAACCAATTTATAGAAAAGTACAAATTTGTTTGTCATATCACTTAAAAAAAAAAAACATGCAATATGGTGCATGCGTTGCGGTATAGTTATAGTTATAGTATAGATGTTTTCCGATGTAAAACTTCCTGATCCCTTCCCCACAATCTACAGTAGTCTATTTCAAGTAGTTTAAAATTTCTTGAGGTGACTACCATAGTACCTTGTAAGTCGAGCTTTGACTATTAATACATATAAATATGTATGTATTTTTATAAACATTCGAACATTTCTTCTGCCTCGGCAAAAAGTATTCGACTGGTTTTATTTTAAGAACACTGCTTTATAAATTGTAATACAAATATTTTTTCATTAATTACGTATATTTAAATACATGTAAATCGAATTACGAGAATATGAATTTTATTGGATGTATTTTATTGAATTTGTTCGTTATATCCTAAAATAATCATAATCTTTTTGATGGTATTCTATTTCTATTTTTGCAGGCTAAACAAAATGAAAGTCATTTTATTGATGTTGGAAATCTTACATTTGGAGCAATATTTGGATTGGGAGAGAACATGCAGCATCGCGTAATAATGGCACGAACCAGAGTTCAGTGTTTGTTGCTTCCCAGATTTTTCTTATTAGAAAAAAAGCAAAACCCAGGAAACATTTGGCAGCGCCGATTGTTTTATCTAGATTTTACTATACCTTCAAGGGAATCTGTGTTTTCCCACTTCCTCAAATGTCGTGATTGGAACAAATTTAAATACGATATTATTCAAAAAGATTTCAGTTCGTCTGTAAATTATATATCTCGATATGATGATATACCAATTATATGTCGAATATTGGAAGAAAATGAAGATAACACTACTCGAAACAACTGAACTTCTTATCCGCTTCTAACCAAACCGACATTTTCTGATATATTGGGAGCTTTCAATTTTTTTTTTTAAGAACTATGTTTTTTTTGTATGTCATAACTTTTTTCTATGAATTGTTTAAAACTATTATTTTGTAAAGCTTTTTTCAGAAGTAGCGCTTCTTTTTTCACGTAACTTAAGTATCTTACATTTGGTTTTAATGAGCTTTGCCATTCTGAAAAGCTAAAAATAGCTAAATAGACTCAAACACTTTGTAACCGTTTAGGAAATATAAAGATTTTAAGTGCAAAAATTATTTTTTAAACCTTTTGAGAAACGGCTGAGCTAAAATTTGTTGACCAAACCTCCAAAAATCACATTTTACCGATTACAAATTTACTCCTCAACGTTTTGCTCCTTTTCATAATTTTTACTCAAAATCTGAAGTTCAAATATCAGCAAAATAAATCAGTAATAAAATGGATATACATGAAGATCTAAGCTAAAGTTTACTAACATTATTACAGATTCTGTAACTTTTGCATAAAAAAAAGTTTTTTTTTGAGTTGATGTTTTTATTTTCAGACATGAACTTTTTAGCGGCATCTATTCTTAACAAAATAAGCTACTACTTAATAAAAATGTTCAAAGAATGCCAAAACTACGATTTTTTTTAGTAAATTAACCCAAACATATATATCACAAAGCATTGTTTGATTACTTTGCATGCAATTCCAGTATGTACTAAAAAAAAAATTAAATTAAAGCCCCAAATCTCTAAATAAAATTGGTTTGTTTCGAAGCGTCAAAATGGTATCGGGTAGTGTAATTCAAGTATTCCAATAGCTAAATAATGCCCCAATCGACCATTAATCGTACTTCATAACATATAGTAGATAAGAAATCGTGGGATCAAAAATTAACGCGGGTAAAGAAAAAGCTTGATAATTTAACATTTTGTGACCCCGACGTGAAATTGTGTTAGGTTGGGAACGATCAATTGGGCTGCTCGACCAAGGTTGAGGTCAATTGGAGGCAAATCCGACCGTTGTGGTGTTCATCACTGTTGGTATCCTCAGATTAAAAAGGTTTTCGAAACCATTCCGATGCTTTCAGGAAAAAGACCCACCTACACATAGGAAAGCTCTGAACTTTTTACATTTAGCTACAAAAATATACTAATTGATTATTTCCTTAGATTAAATTTGGGCTGTATCAAAAAGACTTTTTCAGGGGTGCCACAGAAATCACTTCCGCTGGAAAATCACCTCAATTCCATTTCGCCGTGCCACACAACGTTTCAGCGGAATCAAAATCGCTCACAATCTATCCAGCGATTTGATTAAATAAACCCATAAAACACACCTAAAACGATTCGAATCTTACTTTCCCATAAAGATTTTTCAATTGGTGGTTAACCCTCATCCAAATAATTTAACATTATACATTTTAAGTTAATGAAATAAGCATTTTAGTAAATCACTATTCAATCCGCTGACTGAATTTTCACTTAAAGATTCCGCTCTCAATTCGCTGCAGACCGAGGTGGCCACCTAGGGCGATTCGGACTTTCGAAGTTAATACAGCAATATATTTAATATAAATTATATTGAAAGCATTCTGTTTTTCTTTAATTAAGCATTACAAAAAATAGCTCATTGCAGTAAAACTTCCTTTACGTCAAACGTGTGCATACTTTTTGTGAAAATTGTGATAAAAATTGTAGTCATTTGTAGTTCTACCAGGCGGCATCGTTTCAAAATGCCAAAAAAGAACTAACAAACCATTTCTACACATTATTGCCATTACATTTATGTCAAAAACCCCTGTTCGGCTAAGTGCAGACCCATGGCAGCACAAATAGAAGCATAGCGAATATTATACCACAAACTGGTAATTGTAATAAACTAAATTAGCAGTAGTTTGAGAAGACAATCACAAAAACTAGTTCTTCGATAGCCAACAGTCTCGGTAAAAGCATTTTAATTAAGTTCATGCACGGAGAATTGCCAGACAACTGCTAGGGTTGCCGACTACATTATTTTGTTTGACTCGCACAATATGGGATGTTTTTTTTCTTTGAAATCATAAAAGTACAGCTTTTAAATATCAATTATTTTATATCATAAAAGAAAAAAAATTAAAAACGAATTGTTTTGATATGATAAAATCAATAAAACTACAGAATGAACCCTATTTGAATTGAATCTTGAAAGGTGCCAACCCTAGCCTAAGTTCGAATTTGGTTTGTGACAATGCTAAGAAAAATGAAATCGCTCGGAATTCTGTGGCACGGCGGAAAATTTTAAGCGTAAATCCTCTGCGCGGTTTCCAATTACACTAGGGATTTCTGTGGCACCCCTGTTTAATACATTTTTGTTTAAATCAAAGTTAATTCTATTTAATTTCTGGAAATACAAACGGATTTAATAACAGAATATTTAAATTAAATTTGGTTGTCTTTCATTTTACTATGCTATTTCCTCTGAGTATGCGCCTTCCCAAACGTGTACAACAGCGGAAAAGGAGATGCTTGTATACATTTCTTGCGACAGTATTAATGGTGGGGCAGACCGAATCTCGAACCGAGCGGAGTATGACACAGTATCCAGTTATATGGTGGCGTAGCCACCACTGCCTAAGCCGTGTACTCGAGGCTTGTAGTTCTTTCGGTACTCTTTCGTCGTCGATGACCTTAGGGAGTGCTGCTGTAGTTATTAGTTATTTGATCATAGAAAATCTTGGAAAAGAGCGCTTTCCCAGAAAAGCACATACTAAACGGAATCATAGCAGAAAGTATCTTGTTGCTGCCTAAACCAGGCAGGGTACCGGCGGCTAGTAGCACCACCCCATTGCATTTCGGGATAGCTCTGACTAGAGGTCTCTTTTTTGAGGCCCGGCCCGGCCCGAGCATGAAATGCAGGACCCGTCGCTTCGGATTTGGTCCTGTCCAGTTGTGCCAACTGAGCATTCAAGCCATCCATTCACCAATTAGCTTCCGATGTGTAATCTGATTTTCCTCTTGCATCCAAAGTTATTGGTTTCTTGATTTCCGATTTCATATCCGGCGTCGATTATTTTGACATTTCTATTGGCACCAAGGAAACGGTTTTCGGATAAGAAGGATGATAAGAAGAAATGGTGTCCCATATTAGGTTCGATGACAGTTAGCCCAACTGAGGTGGCCACAAAAAACTTGTTTGGGCTTTTGATAATTTCAATGTACATACGCATGAAATATTTGGGAACATCCGATTTTTCGCTTAGGAGTTATGTATACAGTATGTATACAGTTATGTATACTATACACCTTCAAAGTGGACCATTTTTTCAGTGAGCAGCAAACTTACTTCATTTTTATTCACCTACTGCAGATCGAATTAGAAGTAAACTATTTATCCCTTGATTATTCATTGTTAACATTGTTCAATAAAAAAATCATAAACAGTTTTAAAAAAAAAACTACACATTGATTTGTTAGTAGTTCAACTTCCGTATTGCTCCCGCTTATTTGCTTTTCTTAAAACTATCTATTAATATTTCTATATATTTTACGTTTTTATATTTGTCCCCATCTGCGCAGATTTGCGCAACAGGGCCGTCAAGAGTGATATGTGGTACAAACTGGCACAAGAAATAGCAAACAAAGAGCGCGGCCGCAAGTGCAAGAAAAATACAGAATACAAATGATATACCAAAATTCAACATATCAAATACAATTTGTACAGAATAGAATAGAATAGAATATAAATGGTACATCTATAATCTACATGTTAGATTTAAAATATACATTGTAGATGTAGATGTAGATAGCAGATGTAGCAAAAAAATGTAAAATGGAATTTTTAAATTTTTTTTGTTTTAAAATTTTAAAAAATCGTATGCTCAAAAATGTATATACTGACTGAGTACGGGTATAAGTAGAGTCGCGTCCCCAGAAGAAACTTACACGTTCCTTCTCGTTTTTTTTTGTAATTATCAAAAAAAAAATCTCATCAAACAATTTCAAAGCACCAAAACTATCAGAAAATCGTATCGGTTCTTGAGGAAAATTTGTGTCGGTTAGTGCTATACAAAACAATACAATAATTGACATCAGACACAAGTTTTATGAAAGCGTTAGCTGTCTTCGTTTTATTTTTTTAAAGCTATTCGGGCATTGTCCCACTGCACAATGGTCCCAAATTTAATTTTTTTTGGCATAAAGTCCAAAAATGTATGAAAAGATTTTTTAAAAATAACGAAATATTCGGAAAGTAGATACCCCTAAAATAAGGAACCTTTTTATTCTCGAGCCTTGTGGCAATCCTAAACTTTTGGCGGTTTCACAAAGTCAACTGATCTATGGCAGCCCTGGGATGTGAGCAATGTCAGCAATTTCTTGCCAAACTTTACAGTATTCCTATTCAGAAACGGTTTAATGGAAAATAAACATTTAAAATGGATAATAAACGTCAAGGTATGTAGAAAATACATTACAAAGAGTATGTCTAGTTAGCTAAAAAGTCTAACAAATGTAGTTGAGTTGTCTAGAGTAGAACGTCAGAGGTAAAGGCAAGATTAAAATAAGATTAATAAATTTAAAGAATTAAGATTAATAATAATTTGGAAACAAATTTGTTTTCAATCACATATGAATTTCGTCGTAAAGCCCTGCAATAACGATCGCAGCGCTGATGAAGTAACTGATTTTATGTTTGAAAACGTATTCCAGTTATAAAAAAACAAGTTACAAATTTTTTTAGTCATGAATAAATAAGTGCCAGCAATGCAATTGAAAAGCAAGCAAAAAAATATTATTTAAATAACACATTTTTTTTTTATTAGAATGTAACCTTTAGTTTTTTTTTTTTCCGATGATCCTATTGGGCTTTGTGGTGGCTCAGAGGGGGCCTAGCTGAGGCCACCGGACGGGTCGCAGGTTGCGGATAGCGAACGGCCTACCCTAGTGGGTAGGTCAGCTGCGAATAAGCGGGCATCTTAAAGAGTATCAACTAAGTTGGCTCTGAGGGAGAGTACCGAAATAAGCAGTCCCGGACAGCCAGCGGGTGTTCGCGACGCAGCAACACTGACGATGCGCTTGTGGTGCCGCCTCTCATTAAGTAGCTCACACAATCCCATCCCTACACAACACCTACCCACATCCCAGCCCCAACACTCACCTCACACCGGGCCGGACTAAGGTGTCACTCGACCCGTGCCAAGAGTCAGCCTGGCTGGGGGCTCGGTATAAAAACTAGCCCAGTCGTAAACGGAGAGCTCAGGGACTTGGCGGCCCCCTGTTCTAATTATGCCTTACCCGGGTAACGCAGAGCTCTGCCGGGGTGGACCGTTCCCTTTTTTTTGCAGCTCGTGGGAACTATATGGACAAATTCAATAACACAAACAACAACAAAAACAACAACGAGAGAGGCACTCCCCAAATGCCTACAGGGAGAAATCCCAAGCGAGAGAAGGCAACGGCCCAAAGGCCTGGCCAAATCCGCTCAGACGCAGGAAAGACCTGCACGGTGAAGGACGCGGGTATGAATCCGGGTGGGTCCCATCCCAAACCTGGGATGGGTGGAAAGCCCACACCCAACACTGATACCATGGTAGGGCAGCTAAGCAATATTGTGGCTGCTCAACCTTCCGGTGAAGCGGCGGGTGATGGCTTGCCATCAACCAGCGTCCAAACCAGAAAATTCAGCTATGCCGAAAAGAGGAGTGCTGGGCACATACTCCGTCGGCAGAACGCCAGCCAGGAAGTCAGCCCAACAGCAGACTGGCTGAAGAAAGGGGAGTGGGCCTCGGTGGTGTTGCCCAACAAGCCAGTGGAAGTGGGTGGAAGCGGCACTGGCCGACCGCTGCTTCGAGCTTCTCGAGAGGGATCCCGGGCCACCCCCAGTCTGCAAAGACATGGGATGGTTCCAGGGAAGCATCAAAGTGGTAGCCTGCGAGGATGAGCGCTCCGTAAAGCTATATAAAGCTGCGGTAGCGCAAATCGGTGAGGTCTACGCCGGGGCGAAGCTCGTCGCTGTGGACTGGAGCGAGGTGCCCAGTAGACCAAGGGCCCGTATATGGGTACCGGCCACCTTCAAGGAGCCCGAGCGGATCCTCACAATGCTGCAGAGATGCAACCCCACACTGCCAACCTCAGATTGGAAGGTGGTAAAAGTGGAGGCATCAAAGGGCCCCACAAATCAGGCGGTGATTATCCTAAATAAGGAGTCGCTAGCCCCGATCGAGGCAGCCAAGGGGGAGCTAAACTTCGGGTTCAGCTCGGTGACCATGAAGGTCTACAAGTCGGATGCAGCGGCCGAGGCGCGTTCTGTCAACAACCCAGTTGAGCAGGACGTCGCCTCGGAGATCGAGGCACCCGAAGTAGACCCGGAGCCGGAGCCAGCCCTGGAGAGCTACTCCTCGGAGACGGAGCTGATGCTCGATTTTGAGGCGTTGTGTCGGGACGAGATCCTCGACGACTCTGACGCCGACATAACAGTGGTGGAGAACAACTCTAATGAAGTCTCTGAGGCTTCTGCAGATAAATCTCCACCACTGTAAAGCAGCATCCGCTGCCCTGATACTCCGCTTAGTCGCAAGCGGAGGGGACATAGTCCTAATCCAAGAGCCCTGGGTGGTAGGAGGCAGGGTCTGTGGATTAGCGACGAAGGACTACAAGCTGATTGTAGCCCAAACTGAAAGTAAAATTAGAACCTGCATATTAGCAAGAAAGCACCTAAATATCTTTCTGCTCCACAATTGTAGCAATGGCGACAACACGGCAGCTAGCCTAGAGCTACAAGAGACACGCCTGAACCTGGTATCGTCCTACATGGCTCACGAGGAAAGCGATCCTCCAAGTGCCTTAATTCGCAAGATTGCCAGCGACTGCGAGAGGTCGGATACAAGCCTACTAATAGGCTGCGATGCCAACGCTCATCACACCCAATGGGGGAGCTCGGATACAAACGTAAGGGGTGAGTCACTTTTCAGCTTCATCCTGAACTCCAACCTAATTATTGGTAATCGGGGTAATGACCCCACTTTTATCATAAAAAACCGTCAAGAGGTTATTGACCTCACTCTATTGTCTCACAAACTGTCAGACATAATGGAAAGTTGGAGAGTCCTAGAGGACCACTCCTTCTCCGACCACAGGTACATCGAGACAATCCTATCGCTCGAAAGCACCATACCCACTAGCTATATTAATCCAAGGAAAGCCAACTGGGATATCTATAGTGCAAAAATGGAGGAATTACTCCCCCCCCTAGCCCCAAAATGCCCGGACACACAAGACGACCTTAATCGTCTTGTGGACAATTTCACGGAAGCCTGCACCAAGGCCTTCATGGCAGCTTGCCCATCAACCAAACCAAGAGGGAAAAAGAAACCCCCTTGGTGGTCTAAACATATAGATACCCTCCGGAAAGACTGCAGGACTCTCTTTAACAGAGCCAAAAGCAGCAGCGAGGAAGCGCATTGGGAAAATTACAAAAGTAAGCTAACCCTATACAAAAAGAAACAAGGAGAGCAAAAGGGCCTCTTGGCCAAAATTTTGCTCTGAAATTGAGGACACGTCAGAAGCCGCAAGGCTACGCAAGATCCTGTCAAAAACATCCCCCTCGGTGGGATATCTCAAGAGAACGGATGGTACGTGGACAAACTCTAGTGAGGACTCCCTACACATTCTACTCGATACTCACTTTCCTGGGTGTACGACCATCGAGCCGGCAGACACCCCAAGTGTAGGCCCGGAAACCTCGATGGGGCACATTCTCACAAAACGGAATATTAGCTGGGCAGTAAACAGCTTTAAATCCTACAAATCGCCTGGCCCGGACCAAGTCATTCCGGCTCAGTTGCAAAAGCCGGGGACATGGCCATCAACTGGCTGCAAAGTATCTTCAGGAAGATACTGACAGTGGGAAAAATCCCCGCGCTTGGCTAAAGGCTAAAATAGTCTTTATCCCCAAAGCAGGGAAACCCTCACACACAACCCCAAAAGACTTCAGACCAATAAGTCTATCGTCCTTCCTTCTCAAAACCTTTGAGAGACTAGTCGGGCTGCAGCTGAGGACAACCATAAATCCTCAGTGGCTGTCAGGCGCTCAACATGCCTACCGAAAAGGGAAATCCACGGAAACGGCACTCCATGAAGTAATCTCGGCGGTAGAGAAATCTCTACACGTCAAAGAATACTCCTTAATCGCTTTCCTAGACATTGAGGGAGCTTTTAACAACGTCATACCGGGAGCCATCACAGAGCCCCTGACTGACCTGGGAGTGGATCATCACTTGGTGATGCTCATAGATCAATTGCTCACATGCAGGACAGTGACATCATCAATGGGATCGTCCACTCAGTCAAGGTATGTCAACAGAGGCACCCCGCAAGGTGGTGTCCTGTCTCCCCTTCTATGGAACATAGCAGTCAATAAGATTCTGTGTGACCTGGAAGGGGAGGGCTGCAAGGTGGTAGCATACGCGGACGACGTTGCCATTATCTTCTCGGGAAAATTCCCTCAAACACTCTGCGATCTAATGACCGCGAAGCTCGCGCGACTGTCAGAATGGACAAAGTCGCGTGGACTGGGAGTTAATCCCTCTAAAACGGAACTTGTGTTGTTTACAACCAAATACAAAATCCCGTCCCTCAACCCCCCAATACTAAACGGATGCAGGCTCTCCTTCAGCGACAGTGCCAGTTACTTAGGGTTGGTAATTGATAAAAAGCTTAGCTGGAACCTGAGCATCAAAGACAGAGTGAAGAAGGCTACGATAGCCCTCTACACTTGCAAGAAGGCCATTGGGCTAAAATGGGGCATGAACCCAAGAATAGTCCAATGGATCTACCTAGCAATAGTAGGACCAATACTGCTCTACGGAGTCGCAGTGTGGTGGCCTGCCCTATCGAAGGGGACCATCACTAAACAACTAGGCAAGGTGCAGCGTACTGCAGCCCTAAGCATCAGTGGAGCTCTGAGCACAACACCAACGGATGCGCTAAATGCTATACTATGCCTGCAGAGCCTTGACCTTGCAGGTAAGGAGCAGGCAGAAATGGCAGCAATCCGTCTTAGAGACTCTGACCAATGGGTGTCACATCACACCGGTCATGCGTCCATCCTAAATGGAAACAAAATCGTCCCCACAAAAACGGACTACTGCGTTCCGAGGGAGTATACAGATACCCCCTTTGAAACAATCATCCCTCACAGAAACAACTGGCTTGAGGGACCACCTGGTCCAAAGGGAGCCATTCGAATCTTTACTGATGGCTCAAAGCTGGACAACAAGGTCGGAGGAGGAATCTACTCCGAACAGCTGAACATAAGTTACTCCTTCAGGCTCCCGGATCACTGCAGTGTTTTCCAAGCGGAGGTCATAGCGATTAAGGAAGCTTTGAGCTGTCTTCAGGAACTAAGTTCAGGAACTCACATAAATATCTATAGTGACAGCCAAGCTGCAATCAAATCGCTGAATGCGATAACGACAAGCTCGGCTACCGTGGCAAACTGTCGCAAATCTCTTCATGAGATGGCTTATCAGTTCGTCATCAGCCGAATATGGGTCCCGGGCCACCAGGACATTGAAGGCAACTGCATAGCAGACGAGCTGGCCAGAGCTGGAACAACAATCCCCCTTCTCAATGATAAGGAGGATATTCGTATGCCAATGGCCACCTGCAAGCTCAAAATAAAAGAACATTTTAAGCAACTAATAAATGACAGATGGCAAACTGTGCCACTATGTCGCATAACTCGGCAAACATGGCCTAACATTAATAGGAAGCGCACCGATGAGCTCTGCAAACTCAGTAGGAGTAGGTGCAGCTCAGTCATACGCTCCCTTACGGGACACTGGCTAATAGGCACACATGCAAACAGGCTGGGCGCCCCATATAACGACTTCTGTCGTAGCTGTAGAGATGAGGACGAGGAAGAGACTGTGGAACACCTGTTCTGCTCCTGTCCGGCTCTCAGTAGAAAGAGACTTCAATACTTGGGGGCTCCTTTTCTAATTGACATTTCGGACATGTCTACAATCAGTCCCAGACGGATCGCAGGCTTCATAAGGGCATCCGGATGGGATAACGGATAACATAGGGTCTCACGAGGGAGAAGCGAACGATTTTTCGGTATCACAATGGGCCGAAACCGGCCTAGGTGTGTCGGGTCTCTGA